>CM055119.1:56551204-57930371 GCA_029206835.1 Rana muscosa
AACACCAGCAATCAGGCATTCATGTACTCGAGACAAAGCATCCACATTCCCCATTTGAACGCCAGGGCGATGCTTTACTGTGAAGTTGAATTCCTGGAGGGCCAGGAACCACCTATTCACTCTTCTATTTGTTTCCTTGTTTTGAGCCATCCACTTTAACGGAGCGTGATCCGTAACCATGTCAAAGTGCCTACCTAGCAGATAGTACCGAAGGGAATCTAGAGCCCACTTCACCGCTAAACACTCCTTTTCAACGGTGGCGTAATTTACCTCATGGGACTTCAACTTCCTGCTGAGGTAAATGACTGGGTGCTCTTCCCCGTTCCAGACCTGGGACAATACTGCTCCTAACCCCACATCTGACGCATCACTTTGTACGACAAAGTCTTTAGAGAAGTCGGGTGAGTACAACACTGGCTGGCTACATAAGGCTTGTTTCAAGAATTGGAATGCTGCCTCAGCCTCGGGGGTCCATTTAATCATGACCGATCCTTTCCCCTTCGTCAGGTTGGTTAGGGGCACAGCCTTAGAAGCAAAGTGGGGAATGAATCGCCGATAATACCCAGCGATTCCCAGAAAGGCTCGTACCTGCTTCTTGCTGTTGGGACGTGGCCAACTCTGGATGGCCTTGACTTTGTTGAGTTGGGGTTTTATTACTCCCCTCCCAATGGTGTACCCAAGATATTTGGCCTCCTCCTGCCCAATGGTACACTTCTTGGGGTTAGCCGTAAACCCCGCTTCCCGAACAGAGTCCAGGACTGCTTGCACTTTTGGCAGATGTGAGGCCCAATCTGTGCTATGGACAATTACGTCATCCAGGTAAGCCGCAGCATACTTCCGATGGGGCCTCAGCATCTGGTCCATTTTCCGCTGGAATGTGGCCGGCGCATTCTGTAACCCGAACGGCATTCTTTTATATTGGAACGCCCCGTCTGGGGTTACAAATGCGGTTTTCTCTTTGGCCGACTTGGCCAGGGGGATTTGCCAATACCCTTTTGTGAGGTCAAGAGTCGTCATGTATCGGGCTGTTCCCAGCCGGTCGATCAACTCATCTATACGTGGCATGGGGTAGGTGTCAAATTTTGTAACTTTGTTCAACTGACGAAAATCGTTACAAAATCGCCAGCTCCCATCCGGTTTAGGCACCAACACGATGGGACTAGACCAATCACTTTGGGACTCCTCTATCACCCCTAAGTTCAGCATTTTCTGTACTTCCTCCCGTATTGCCTCCCGTCGGGCCTCTGGGATCCGATAGGGTTTTAACTTCACCCTTTCACCGGGCGGGGTAATGATGTCATGCTCTACCCCAGATGTTTGTCCCGGCAGCTCAGAGAATACCTCCTTGTTGCGAAGCACAAACTCCTTAACCTCCTGTTGTTGGGGTTGTGACAAGGTGGCTGCTATTCCAACCTCAGGAATCACGCAACCAGTTTGAGCTGGTGACCAAGTGTCTGCGACTAGGGACTCTCTATCCCTCCAGGCTTTCAACAGATTAACGTGATAGATCTGTTCGGGCTTTCGCCTTCCTGGTTGTCTGACCTTGTAATTCACTTCGCTCACTTTTTCCATTATCTCGTAGGGGCCTTGCCATTTGGCAAGGAATTTACTTTCAACCGTAGGGACAAGTACCAGTATCCTATCCCCCGGGGAAAAGGTACGGGTCTTGGCTCCACGGTTGTACACTCTCTGCTGTGCTAACTGCGCTTGGGCCAAATGTTCCTTCACGATGGGCATTACCTGTGCAATTCGGTCTTGCATCAGGGCGACATGCTCAATCACACTCCTGTGGGGAGAACTCTCACTTTCCCAAGTTTCCTTGGCAATAGCCAACAGCCCTCTTGGGTGTCTCCCATACAGTAACTCAAAGGGGGAGAATCCCGTAGAGGATTGGGGCACCTCCCTAATAGCAAACATCAGATAAGGAAGTAGACAGTCCCAATCCTTTCCATCTCTATCCACCACTTTCTTCAACATTTGTTTTAGGGTTTTGTTGAATCTTTCAACCAGCCCATCGGTTTGGGGGTGATACACAGATGTACGTAATTGCGTCACTTTGAATAATTTACACAGCTCCTTCATAACCCGGGACATAAAGGGTGTACCTTGGTCCGTAAGCAGTTCTTTACAAATACCCACCCGGCTAAACACAAGAGATAGCTCTTTGGCTATGGTTTTGGCCGAGGTATTTCGGAGAGGGATCGCTTCTGGATAACGGGTGGCATAGTCCATTATAACTAATATGTACTGGTGCCCCCTAGCGGACTTGATTATAGGACCTACCAAATCCATGGCGATCCTCTCAAACGGGACCTCAATGATGGGTAGAGGGACCAGCGGGCTACGGAAATGTGGCATCGGGGCCGACCTCTGACACACAGGGCAGGAGGAACAATAATTTTCTACGTCCTTCATCACCCCCGGCCAATAGAATCTCTGTAATACCCTCTCTCGGGTTTTCTCTGTCCCCAGATGACCTCCAAGAATGTGCCCATGGGCCAACTCCAACACCAACTTCCTGTAAGGTTTGGGCACCACAAGCTGCTCAACGGTTTCTTCTGCCCTTTTTGCCACCCGATACAGTAGGTCCTTCTCTACGCTGAAGTATGGGTAAGTGCAGGTATTATCTGGGTTCACTAACTCGCCATCTATTTTCACTACGTTTTCCCGTGCCTTTATTAGGGCGGGGTCTTTCAACTGTTCTGTGGCAAAGTTTTCCCTGTGAACCTCAAGATCAGAAAACTCCACAGACGGTAGGTTTTCATCTGAGGAGGTGGGCTCCTCTCCAGTTTCTTGAGTCTCCCCTGCCAATACTGATAAGGGAAATTCCGGAGAGTCCTCACCACTCTCAGGGGAGTTCTGGCTATCACATTCCTGGTACATAGGGGCACCAGTGAGGGGCTCAGGATCATCCCACAGTTCCAGGAACTTCGGAAAATCCCTTCCCACAATGGCGTCATGCGGTAACTGAGATACTAAGCCCACTGGATGAGAGAGGGTACCTTTGGGGGTCTCGAAACACACTGTAGTCACTGGATACTCTCGGGTGTCCCCATGCACACAAATAACAGCTACCTTGCTATTCCCAGAGACCTCTGTTTTAACTAACTCAGCCTTTATCAGGGTCACAAGGCTACCTGAATCCAGCAATACCACAACATTTCTACCATTAACACACATTTTGCATAAATGTTTCTCAGTTCCTCGAATGGCAGTGCATGCGACTGTCGCACACAGCGACTGACGTCTGCCCGTCAGAAAGTCACACTGCATGGGTTCCTCCACAACCGGGCAATTGGCTGCAATATGTCCCGCTTGCCGGCAGCGGTAGCAAACGATCCTTCTTGCCGCCTCTTGAGCCGCTGATTTCCCAGGCTGTTCTCGCCAAACTTGGGGTAGAGCTCCCACCCTCTCACTCTCTCCACCCTCACCCCTTGGAATCCTCTTATCCGCCCCTGGGGATGGTCTGGTCTTAGGGTGGAAAGTCCGAGTGTCTCTGGAAGAGGCCGTCAGGTTCTCTGTAGCCAAGTATTTCTCCACACGATCCACAAGACCATCGGCCGTCTCTGGGTCTCCATGGCTTACCCACTTTTGGATGGCAGTAGGAAGAGCTCTCAAAAACCGATCCATTACAACACGTTCCACAATCTTTGGTGCGGACAAAGTCTCTGGCTGTAGCCACTTTCTGCTCAGGTGAATGAGATCATACATTTGAGACCTGGGGGGTTTTCCAAGCTGGAAAGTCCAGTTATGCACACGCTGAGCCCGGACAGCCAGGGTGACACCCAGCCTTGCCAATATTTCAGCTTTTAGCATCACATAGTCTTTTGCTTGGTTAGGCTCTAGGTCATAGTAAGCTTTCTGCGATTCACCAGTTAACAGAGGAGCCACCAGTCCAGCCCACTGCTCCTCAGGCCACTTTTCTCTTTCAGCGGTCCTTTCAAATGTGGTCAAAAATACCTCTGGATCATCCTCTCCAGTCATTTTTGTCAATAAACGACTCACCCCAAAGGACGCGGTATTAGTGGGACGGCTTTCCTCACTGGTCTGCGGACGTTGCTGCATTACTGCTTCCATCTGTTGTTGTAGTCTCTGCTCTTGCTTCTGCAACAGGTCTATGAAGCGGGCCTCAGATTGCTGCTGGGCTCGTTGCTGAGCCTCCAGACTCTGTTGCAAAGTTGCGTTTGTCTGCTGCTGGGCTGCAAGGCTCTGTTGATGAGCTTGCTGCTGGGCTGCGAAGTTCTGTTGTTGAGCTGCAAGGCTCTGTTGATGAGCTGCAAGGCTCTTTTGCAAACCTGCATTTGTCTGCTGTTGATTGGCATTTGCTAGAGCCAGCTGCTTCAGTATCTCCTCCATGCTGGCTTAAAAAAAAACTGCCTGCATTCTCCACCAACTGTGAGGGGGTTAGCTCGGCAGCGGGTGTGTGTGACCCCCGGGATGGGCTCCCCACACAAAACAGGCCCAGCAAACGGAGGTTGTGGTTTTCAAAATCAAAAAGGTGCGGTTTATTTTCTATTTACAGTGACAAAACACAGCAAAGCAAAAGAAACATAAACAAAATAAATCCTGGTCAAGTTGACCTCTGACTAAACATACAGGTTTCCTAACTAACAACTGGGATCAGCCTAGGGCTGTCCTAGTCCCTAAGTCCCTGGTTTTAAATGTCCAAGCAAATAGCCACACAGGCTTTTTCTCACCGCACAGGGGTTCACTCTCTCCAGACAGTCCACACAGGTCTGGTTCCAGGCATGAGCTAACATCTAATGAAGCTGGGAGTTCTTATAGAGGCCTGAATGAGCTGACAAGCTTCAGCTGGTCTCATCAAGTCCCTGTCTGCGCGACGCCCCACACTCTCCCTAGAGGTATGAGTCATCCATGAGCCCACTATCCTCAGCTGGGCTTATACAACACTCCACCTAGTTGTATAAGTCGGCGTAAAGCCTGAATCTGGGCGAAATATATCTACCCCCCTGGATGCAACCAGGTGACTTTACCTTCCTGCTGTCACACTACCTATAGTTTTCTGTCCCTAGAAAAAATGTTTTTTTAAAGCACACTATAGCACAAGGAGAATTTCCCTCACTGTCCTTCCCTGTCCCTAGAAACAAGGATTATCACAGTGAAAGAAACTGACACTCTTCCTACCTATAGTTTTCTGTCCCTAGAAAAAATGTTTTTTTAAAGCACACTATAGCACAAGGAGAATTTCCCTCACTGTCCTTCCCTGTCCCTAGAAACAAGGATTATCACAGTGAAAGAAACTGACACTCTTCCTACCTATAGTTTTCTGTCCCTAGAAAAAATGTTTTTTTAAAGCACACTATAGCACAAGGAGAATTTCCCTCACTGTCCTTCCCTGTCCCTAGAAACAAGGATTATCACAGTGAAAGAAACTGACACTCTTCCTACCTATAGTTTTCTGTCCCTAGAAAAAATGTTTTTTTAAAGCACACTATAGCACAAGGAGAATTTCCCTCACTGTCCTTCCCTGTCCCTAGAAACAAGGATTATCACAGTGAAAGAAACTGACACTCTTCCTACCTATAGTTTTCTGTCCCTAGAAAAAATGTTTTTTTAAAGCACACTATAGCACAAGGAGAATTTCCCTCACTGTCCTTCCCTGTCCCTAGAAACAAGGATTATCACAGTGAAAGAAACTGACACTCTTCCTACCTATAGTTTTCTGTCCCTAGAAAAAATGTTTTTTTAAAGCACACTATAGCACAAGGAGAATTTCCCTCACTGTCCTTCCCTGCCCCTAGAAACAAGGATTATCACAGTGAAAGAAACTGACACTCTTCCTACCTATAGTTTTCTGTCCCTAGAAAAAATGTTTTTTTAAAGCACACTATAGCACAAGGAGAATTTCCCTCACTGTCCTTCCCTGTCCCTAGAAACAAGGATTATCACAGTGAAAGAAACTGACACTCTTCCTACCTATAGTTTTCTGTCCCTAGAAAAAATGTTTTTTTAAAGCACACTATAGCACAAGGAGAATTTCCCTCACTGTCCTTCCCTGTCCCTAGAAACAAGGATTATCACAGTGAAAGAAACTGTCACTCTTCCTACCTATAGTTTTCTGTCCCTAGAAAAAATGTTTTTTTTAAAGCACACTATAGCACAAGGAGAATTTCCCTCACTGTCCTTCCCTGTCCCTAGAAACAAGGATTATCACAGTGAAAGAAACTGACACTCTTCCTACCTATAGTTTTCTGTCCCTAGAAAAAATGTTTTTTTAAAGCACACTATAGCACAAGGAGAATTTCCCTCACTGTCCTTCCCTGTCCCTAGAAACAAGGATTATCACAGTGAAAGAAACTGACACTCTTCCTACCTATAGTTTTCTGTCCCTAGAAAAAATGTTTTTTTAAAGCACACTATAGCACAAGGAGAATTTCCCTCACTGTCCTTCCCTGCCCCTAGAAACAAGGATTATCACAGTGAAAGAAACTGACACTCTTCCTACCTATAGTTTTCTGTCCCTAGAAAAAATGTTTTTTTAAAGCACACTATAGCACAAGGAGAATTTCCCTCACGGTCCTTCCCTGTCCCTAGAAACAAGGATTATCACAGTGAAAGAAACTGACACTCTTCCTACCTATAGTTTTCTGTCCCTAGAAAAAATGTTTTTTTAAAGCACACTATAGCACAAGGAGAATTTCCCTCACTGTCCTTCCCTGTCCCTAGAAACAAGGATTATCACAGTGAAAGAAACTGACACTCTTCCTACCTATAGTTTTCTGTCCCTAGAAAAAATGTTTTTTTAAAGCACACTATAGCACAAGGAGAATTTCCCTCACTGTCCTTCCCTGTCCCTAGAAACAAGGATTATCACAGTGAAAGAAACTGACACTCTTCCTACCTATAGTTTTCTGTCCCTAGAAAAAATGTTTTTTTAAAGCACACTATAGCACAAGGAGAATTTCCCTCACTGTCCTTCCCTGTCCCTAGAAACAAGGATTATCACAGTGAAAGAAACTGACACTCTTCCTACCTATAGTTTTCTGTCCCTAGAAAAAATGTTTTTTTAAAGCACACTATAGCACAAGGAGAATTTCCCTCACTGTCCTTCCCTGTCCCTAGAAACAAGGATTATCACAGTGAAAGAAACTGACACTCTTCCTACCTATAGTTTTCTGTCCCTAGAAAAAATATTTTTTTAAAGCACACTATAGCACAAGGAGAATTTCCCTCACTGTCCTTCCCTGTCCCTAGAAACAAGGATTATCACAGTGAAAGAAACTGACACTCTTCCTACCTATAGTTTTCTGTCCCTAGAAAAAATGTTTTTTTAAAGCACACTATAGCACAAGGAGAATTTCCCTCACTGTCCTTCCCTGTCCCTAGAAACAAGGATTATCACAGTGAAAGAAACTGACACTCTTCCTACCTATAGTTTTCTGTCCCTAGAAACAATGTTTTTTTAAAGCACACTATAGCACAAGGAGAATTTCCCTCACTGTCCTTCCCTGTCCCTAGAAACAAGGATTATCACAGTGAAAGAAACTGACACTCTTCCTACCTATAGTTTTCTGTCCCTAGAAAAAATGTTTTTTTAAAGCACACTATAGCACAAGGAGAATTTCCCTCACTGTCCTTCCCTGTCCCTAGAAACAAGGATTATCACAGTGAAAGAAACTGACACTCTTCCTACCTATAGTTTTCTGTCCCTAGAAAAAATGTTTTTTTAAAGCACACTATAGCACAAGGAGAATTTCCCTCACTGTCCTTCCCTGTCCCTAGAAACAAGGATTATCACAGTGAAAGAAACTGACACTCTTCCTACCTATAGTTTTCTGTCCCTAGAAAAAATGATTTTTTAAAGCACACTATAGCACAAGGAGAATTTCCCTCACTGTCCTTCCCTGTCCCTAGAAACAAGGATTATCACAGTGAAAGAAACTGACACTCTTCCTACCTATAGTTTTCTGTCCCTAGAAAAAATGTTTTTTTAAAGCACACTATAGCACAAGGAGAATTTCCCTCACTGTCCTTCCCTGTCCCTAGAAACAAGGATTATCACAGTGAAAGAAACTGACACTCTTCCTACCTATAGTTTTCTGTCCCTAGAAAAAATGTTTTTTTTAAAGCACACTATAGCACAAGGAGAATTTCCCTCACTGTCCTTCCCTGTCCCTAGAAACAAGGATTATCACAGTGAAAGAAACTGACACTCTTCCTACCTATAGTTTTCTGTCCCTAGAAAAAATGTTTTTTTTAAAGCACACTATAGCACAAGGAGAATTTCCCTCACTGTCCTTCCCTGTCCCTAGAAACAAGGATTATCACAGTGAAAGAAACTGACACTCTTCCTACCTATAGTTTTCTGTCCCTAGAAAAAATGTTTTTTTAAAGCACACTATAGCACAAGGAGAATTTCCCTCACTGTCCTTCCCTGTCCCTAGAAACAAGGATTATCACAGTGAAAGAAACTGACACTCTTCCTACCTATAGTTTTCTGTCCCTAGAAAAAATGTTTTTTTAAAGCACACTATAGCACAAGGAGAATTTCCCTCACTGTCCTTCCCTGTCCCTAGAAACAAGGATTATCACAGTGAAAGAAACTGACACTCTTCCTACCTATAGTTTTCTGTCCCTAGAAAAAATGTTTTTTTAAAGCACACTATAGCACAAGGAGAATTTCCCTCACTGTCCTTCCCTGTCCCTAGAAACAAGGATTATCACAGTGAAAGAAACTGACACTCTTCCTACCTATAGTTTTCTGTCCCTAGAAAAAATGTTTTTTTTAAAGCACACTATAGCACAAGGAGAATTTCCCTCACTGTCCTTCCCTGTCCCTAGAAACAAGGATTATCACAGTGAAAGAAACTGACACTCTTCCTACCTATAATTTTCTGTCCCTAGAAAAAATGTTTTTTTAAAGCACACTATAGCACAAGGAGAATTTCCCTCACTGTCCTTCCCTGTCCCTAGAAACAAGGATTATCACAGTGAAAGAAACTGACACTCTTCCTACCTATAGTTTTCTGTCCCTAGAAAAAATGGTTTTTTAAAGCACACTATAGCACAAGGAGAATTTCCCTCACTGTCCTTCCCTGTCCCTAGAAACAAGGATTATCACAGTGAAAGAAACTGACACTCTTCCTACCTATAGTTTTCTGTCCCTAGAAAAAATGTTTTTTTAAAGCACACTATAGCACAAGGAGAATTTCCCTCACTGTCCTTCCCTGTCCCTAGAAACAAGGATTATCACAGTGAAAGAAACTGACACTCTTCCTACCTATAGTTTTCTGTCCCTAGAAAAAATGTTTTTTTAAAGCACACTATAGCACAAGGAGAATTTCCCTCACTGTCCTTCCCTGTCCCTAGAAACAAGGATTATCACAGTGAAAGAAACTGACACTCTTCCTACCTATAGTTTTCTGTCCCTAGAAAAAATGTTTTTTTAAAGCACACTATAGCACAAGGAGAATTTCCCTCACTGTCCTTCCCTGTCCCTAGAAACAAGGATTCGCACAGTAAAACACACTGACACTCTCCCTACCTATCCTTCTCTTTCCCTAAACTAAAGGAATCCAGGTTAAGCAAGAAAAAATAAATGTCACTGTCCCTGCCTATGCTTCTCTTTCCCTGCTCCGGAACACACTACACTAGGCCGCCGTGCTGGCGGCCTTTTATAGTGTGGGGCGTGTACTAAACACCCTCAGCAATAATTGGCCACAGGCATCCTGCCTGTGGCCAATCATTGCTCTCCTCGCTGCCGGCGCTGTGATTGGCCAAGCATGCGGGGTCACAGTGCATGCTTGGCCAATCACAGCGCCTGGATGACACTGCGATGGCGTAGTGCATTGTGGGCCGTTCGCGTCACTCGAATTAGGCGCGAACGGCCCAAATCGTTCGATCTTCGTCGAACGATCGAACAGCCGATGTTCGAGTCGAACGTATGTTCGACTCGAACACCGAGCTCATCCCTAGTAGGCAGGTGCCTATAATGAGGGTTCTGTTTCAGTAAGTTAGTTAGCCTGTCCAGGCTGGGAAGGTATTATTGGGTTTAGGCTCCCTTCCTTGGTTTTTGGGTCATGCCTTCCTTCCCTGTGCATATTTACATAGAAGGAAGGTCAGGTCCCTCTATGTTAGTAAGTTAGTTAGCCTGTCCAGGCTGGGAAGGTATTAATTGGGTTAAGGCTCCCTTCCTTGGTTTTTGGGTCATGCCTTCCTTCCCTGTGCATATTTAAATAGAGGGAAGGTCAGGTCCCGAGAGCCGCCACACATGGGATGCTGAGAGGGGTCTGCTGCGCCGTGTAGTCCCACGGAACATTGGACATCAGAAAAATCTGCCAGGCTTTGGAGGACACCAGTCATGGATTTACACCTGTTAAAGTATGTCTGGGCATGCTTAGTTTAGTCAGTTAGCGATGGACTGTATTTAGTTTGTATGGACATTGCTACAAGAAATTACAGTTTTTAAAATGTTCTAAGCCTAGTCTGAATTTATTTAAGGGGTGCATGGCAATATCAGAAGAAGAAAGCCTTTAAAATACACATGGGGTACCAAGTAAGGCCACTATTAAAGGTTAACCCGGAAGGAGAGTTGGAGTTGGAGAGCAGTTGTTACGGGTAATCATGAACTGGTAGGACGTGTATAGCAGCCCACAACCTGGCATAGTCGGCAGGATATGCTGCATACACCCTACATGCAGATCTTCAGTTAGACCTGCCTCACTCCTCATGGACAACCCCTAAACCTCTCTTAGCCAGCCCACAACCACCAATCAGGTAAGTGACCTTAATTTAACCTATTTGTACACCATCTAACCTCTCAGATCTTTCTCCCCTTCACACAAAATCGTGTAGGCCCTGCACTTATTTGATTGCTTTCTTTATTTTAAGGCCCATCTTTTTTCCAAGCTGGCTGGTTAACATCTATGTTCTGTTGTTTAGTGTGAAAAAGAGAGGCAATATATGGGCCCATTCACACTTATACATGTGTATTACCATGCACACTGCACTACACAGGGAAGAATGTGTATCCAGCCTCTAAGAATTTTTGGTTAGTTTGGGAAATGCTCCTGAGACATTAAACATAATAAAAAATCCACAGCACTTTCTGTCTATGAGTGACAACATTTACAACATTACCTTTTTTTACAGCAGTGGCAGCATTGTCATCCCAATCCTGTGGTGTCCTGCACAAGCAGCACTGGCATGTCCAAGGACTCTTCATTTCACAATGACTCAACTGGTCTTCATTTCCTGCTCGTCAGAGCTGCTGGTTATATAAACTCCCTGGATCAGATCGTCTGTGCCTTTGCCTTGGTCAACATATCCGGATTCTCTCTGCTGTGTTTTCCTGTGATAGACTTTTGCTTGGCTGAATTCCCTCCTGGTTCCTGATCCTGTTTGCTGCACCCGACTATGCTGATCTCTGGACCCCTGTTTCTCTGGCTTGTTCTGACTACCCGTCCTGGTTGCCGAACTCTGGCTATGTTTTGACTACGTTCTCTCTGTTTATACCATTTTATTAAATAGTGTGATTTTTACTGCACTTCTGTTTCAGTCTGATTCATGGTTCCTGACAGTAGGTCCACCTGGGAGAATCACTGAGGTTGGATCACTACTGTCAGTTTGGAGAGAAACCTCATGAGGCTAGTCTTTAAGTAGGTTGTCTCCAGCCATTTTTTTGCTGCTGCTGTGCAGGCTCTGGTGTTATAGGTGAGGAGCAAAGCCTCAGATCCTGAATTCCATATTATAATTAAGGCAGATCAAAAGCCCCCACGGGTGGGCCCTTCTAACCTTCTTGTAGAATGATAGTGTAACTGTACTATATTCCTTTATATTGTAAAGCACTGTTCAAACTGTTGGCACTCTATAAAAATCGAATGTTATATAGTAAGCAATGGCAGTGTAAAAAAAATACAGGCTGGAGCAAGATATAGAAACTAACTTGGAAACAGAAGAGTTTAGCAAAATTATACAAAACGCATCTAAATCATATATTAATACCTCTCTAATAGAGGCAAACTATAAAGTCTTGATGAGGTGGTATATGGTCCCAGCGCGGGTAGCAACCTTTGTCCTAGGGGCGTCCCCGTGGTGCTTTAGGGGATGTCACACGGACGGCACTATGTAGCACACTTGGTGGACGTGTCCGAAAGTGAGAAGGTTCTGGATATGCACATATAACTTTATATACTCTTTGACCCAAGTGAACCTCATTAAATCACCTCTGAATGCATTGTTGGGACGCCCAGTGGAGGGGACATCAAAACAAATGAAAAGACTTATAGCCTTTATATTTGTTGCAGCAAGAATATCTATTGCCAAATCTTGGAGGTCCCCTACGATCCCTTTTTACCTACTGAAAGCTAAACTATCATGGATAATGGTGAATGAACGCTATCGGAAATAAACGACAAGGTTACTTGGTTTAATAAAATATGGGACCCCTGGATCAACTATCTCACAACTACATAATGAGATGCCGGAGTGCACCCCCTTTCCCTACCTTCTAATCTTTTTTTACTATCTCTGTTTCTCCCTCTTTTCTCTTTCTAATTGAATCTGCCATTAAATGGATTCTTATACCACGTATGGTCCTTGACGCCACGTGGAAGTTCAGTTAGTGGGTCGCAAGTTTGGTTTAGTTTTGACCCCAATAGGTGAATGATGCAATATAAAGACTCAAGTGCATAGAGGTTTATTAGCTATGTAACTGAACCTTCAACGACTTGTTCATGTACAATTATTTTTCATTACCATGACAAATGCTGATTTCTCTGAAAAACTTGAAAAAAACATTGGAATACAAAAAAATACAGGCTGTGCCCCCCTTGATTATCACTAGTGTAGAAAAGCTGTGGTGTACATCAGGTATATTTCAATCCAGAAGAGAACTGGCAGTAAAAAACTGGAGTATTGAATCTGCAGGAGACAATACCAGAGAGGGTGGTTTCAAAAGTCTTGGCAGTGAAATAGAATAAGTTAATAAAAAAAGTGATGTATTGCTTTAACCTCCCTGGCGGTATTCCCGAGTCTGGCTCGGGGTAAGATTTCAGTACCTAAAGCGGTAAACCCGAGCCAGACTCAGGATCACATCGCAGGATACAGGGGAGGATACAGGGGAAGTTACTTACCTTGTCCCTGGATCCTGCGATGTGTCCCCGCTGTGTCTGCGAGCTGTCATCTCGCTCGATCCTCACTGCCGAGTGCCACCGAGCTCCGTTCCCTGCGAGCGTTGCGGCGCACGGGGGCGGAGTTCGGCGCCAAATTCAAAAAGTGAAACACACAATACACATACAGTATACTGTAATCTTACAGATTACAGTACTGTATCAAATAATAACACATCCCCTTTGTCCCTAGTGGTCTGTCCAGTGTCCTGCATGCACTTTTATATAATAAAAACTGTTCTTTCTGCCTGGAAACTGGAGATTGTCCATAGCAACCAAAAATAGGATTTTTATAACAGCTTACCTGTAAAATCCTTTTCTTGGAGTACATCACGGGACACAGAGCGACATAGTCATTACTAATGGGTTATATAGATACCGTCAGGTGCTGGCACTGGCAACTTCCAAAACCGGAAGTACCCTCCCCTATATAAGCCCCTCCCATCCGGGAGCACCTCAGTTTTGTAGCAAAGCAATAAGTGTCCCCAAAGAGGGGCGGGAGCTCTGTGTCCCGTGATGTACTCCAAGAAAAGGATTTTACAGGTAAGCTGTTATAAAAATCCTATTTTCTTTCTCGTACATCACGGGACACAGAGCGACATAGTCATTACTAATGGGATGTCCTAAAGCAATGCCAAATGAGGGGGGGGATACACCATATATAAGCTGAGCGCTATCAGACATGAGGATCTTTTGCAGCCTGCAACACACTGTGCCCAAAGGCGACATCCTCCTGACTTCTAACGTCCACCTGGTAGAACCTAGTAAACGTGTGTACTGAAGACCATGTTGCGGCCTTACAGATTTGAGCCAGGGAGGCCTGGTGATGCACTGCCCATGAAGTTCCAACTGCTCTCGTGGAGTGCGCTCTAACTTTGAACGGAGGCGGTCTCCTTCTCAAGCCATAGGCTTGTATTATGACCTGTCGAATCCACTTGGCTAAAGTAGATTTTGACGCTGCCTGACCCTTTCTGGGGCCTTCCGGCAGAATAAACAAAGTATCCGTTCTGCGAATCTGAGCAGTGGCTTTTAGATAAGCTTTAACTGCTCTTACTACATCCAAAGAATGCAATAACTTTTCCTCTACCGAAGTAGGTTTGGGGAAAAAAGAAGGAAGAACCACATCTTGGTTCAAATGAAAACTCGATACCACCTTAGGAAGAAAGGCTGGATGAGGACGTAACACTACTCTGTCCTTATGGATAACCAGATATGGCTCCTTACAGGACATAGCTGCTAATTCCGATACTCTTTTAGCCGAACAAATGGCTACTAGAAAAATCTATTTCCTGGTGAGAAGCACCAAGGAAATATGCTGTAATGGTTCAAATGGTTGTTTCTGTAGAACCGACAGAACCAAGTTTAGATCCCATGGACATATGGGAATATTAACCGGAGGACTAATACGCATCACTCCTTGTATAAAGGCTTTGACTAGTGAATGCGAAGCCAAGGGCCTTTGAAAAAATATTGACAAGGCCGAAATCTGACCCTTGATAGTACTCAAGGCAAGCTTCCTATCTACAGCCCATTGTAGGAAGTCCAGAATCCTACCTATTACGTATTTACGTGGATGCCATTTCTTGGCCTCACACCAGGCGATGTACGCCTTCCAGATTCTATAGTAGATCTGCCTGGATACCGGCTTCCTGGCATTGATCATGGTAGATACCACAGAATTAGAGAGCCCTCTCTTTTTTAGAATGTGGGCTTCAATAGCCAGGCCGTCAAACCTAGGGCTGGTAAGGAAGGGTGGTATATCGGTCCTTGCGAAAGCAGGTCCGGACGATGTGGGAGGGTCCAAGGACTCCCCACAGACATTTTTACAATCTCCGCGTACCATGCTCTTCGGGGCCACGCTGGAGCCACCAGAATCACTGGTTTCTTTTCTACCCTGATTCTGCGGAGTAATCGAGGTAACAATTCTGGCGGTGGGAATGCATATATCAGCTTGAACTGATCCCAAGGGAACACTAGGGCATCCGAGCCGCACGCTAGGGGATCCCTTGCCCAAGAGACAAACCTGTCCACTTTTGTGTTGAATCTGGATGCTAGCAGATCTACATCCGGTGTTCCCCACCGCTGACATATTGTCCGGAAAACCTCGGGATGAAGGGACCATTCCCCTGGGCATAATTGTTGGCGACTTAGAAAGTCCGCCTTCCAATTCTCCACTCCTGGAATGAATACCGCAGATATGGCTGGGACATATCTTTCTGCCCATCTCAGGATGTAATTTACTTCCCTTTGGGCTGCACGACTCCTGGTGCCCCCCTGACGATTGATATATGCCACTGCTGTGGCATTGTCTGATTGAACTCTGACAGGGGACCCTTGGAGTTTGGATGTCCATGCTACTAGGGCATACCGGGCTGCTCGTATCTCTAAGAGATGGATGGGCAGGGCCTTTTCTGCTTCTGACCACTTGCCCTGGAGAGACCATTGCTCCAGTACTGCTCCCCAGCCTATAAGGCTGGCATCTGTAGTGACCACCTTCCAGGAAATCGGACTGAAGGATTTCCCTCTTTCCAGATTCTGGGGAACCAACCACCAGCGGAGGCTCTTGCGAACGGAAGGGGACAAGGACATTGGTAAGTCCAGAGCCTGAACTTTTTTGTTCCAGGCTGACAGTATGGCCCTTTGCAATTTCCTTGAATGGAATTGACCGTAGGGTACTGCTTCGAATGATGCCACCATTTTTCACAGCAGCCTCATGCACAGGCGTATGGATGGCTGTCTTTTTGAACCCACTAAGTGGATCAAATCTCTCAAAGACGACCCCTTTTCTTGAGGCAAGAAAAATTTTCTCTGGTCTGAATCCAGCCTTAGCCCCAAGTATTCCAGACTTTTGACTGGTTTTAGGGCTGACTTGTCTCGGTTGATAATCCAACCGTGATATTCCAGAAACTTGATTGTCTCGTGAACAACCACTTCTAGTTTTTCCACTGAGTGGTCTATCAGCAACAAGTCGTCTAGATATGCCATTATCGTTACACCTCGTGTCCTTAGATTGGCCAATAATGGGGCCAGAAGTTTTGTGAACACTCTTGGTGCTGTGGCCAGACCGAAGGGTAAGGCTCTGAACTGAAAATGGCGCCCTTCTACCGCAAAGCGTAGAAATTTTTGGTGGGCTGGAAAGATGGGAATGTGCAAATAAGCATCTTTGATGTCGATCGAGGCTAACCATTCCTCCCCTTGTAGGGCAGTGGCTACCGATCGGATCGACTCCATCCGGAAAGTCCTGATATGTAGGAATTTGTTTAGCCCTTTTAGATTTAATATGGGCCTCACGTCCCCGTTTGGCTTCGGAACTGTAAAGAGGTTTGAGTAAAACCCGAACCCCCATTCTTCCAGGGGAACCTCTATAATTACTGCTTGGAGCAATAATTGTTCCAGTGCCAACAGGAGGGATCCTCTCTTCTGGGGATCCCTTGGCACGTTTGACCTTATAAAGCGGGAAGGAGGGGAGTTTTTTAACTCCAATTTGTATCCCAGATTTACTGCGGAGAGCACCCATCTGTCTCGGATCGTGTCCCGCCAGGTCTCTGTGAACAACTGAAGTCTTCCCCCCCACCCGATTGAGTGGGGGCAACCCTTCATGCATTTGACTTTGGGGGAGGTTTTGTACCTCTCCTGCTCCAGGGCTTCTTGTTACCCTGCAACTGTCCCTGATTTTTACCTCCGGGATTTGACCGAGGAGGCCGTCGGAACTGTTTCACAGCCGATGTCCTAGGGACTGGAGAAGCCGGCCTCTTAAAAGAGGGACCTCTAACTTTATTTTTAACCGGCAAAAGTGTACTTTTACCGCTGGAAATTCTCTGGATATACTTGTCCAGGTCTTCCCCGAATAAGCGCTCACCATGAAATGGGAAGCTGACCAGCAATTTTTTACAGGGAGCTTCAGCAGACCAGTTTTTGAGCCATAGAAGCCTGCGCATATGTACTACAGACAGCGTAAGGCGGGAGGCCTGATGGATTGAATCCTTTATGGCGTCCACCGCAAAGCATAAGGCTCTAGGTAGATCAGCTAGGGCAAGAGCCTGCTGATCTGGCAAGTCCCTTAAGACCTGTTTCAACTGATCCTTCACTGCTTGGCAGACCCCAATAGCTGCCACTGCTGGTTGTGTCACCAATCCTGCTGTAGAAAAAGCAGATTTTAATAAGGACTCCAATTTTTTATCTATTGGGTCCTTGAACATTTGGACATTATCCACCGGACATGTTAGTGATTTATTCACACAAGAGATGGCTGCGTCCACTGTAGGGACCTTCCATTTTCTGATGAACTTATCCTCCATGGGATAGACCACCGGAAATCTCTTAGGGGGAGTAAATATTTTGTCAGGATGCTCCCAATCCTGGTAAATGAGCCCTTCCAGTAAAGGATGGATCGGAAAGGAACAAACAGTCTGGGGAGCTTTTAGCGACCCCAACGAGGAGACAGAAGTGGATGATGGCTCCGCAAGTGGCATTTTAAATGCTGATCGGACCATATTAGTCAGGGACTGAACCCATAACCTTTCAGCATGTGATGCTGAGAACGGCTCTTCCACTGTTGATTCCTCTACAACCGAATCGACCTCATCCTGATCCCCTTCAGGTAGGTCGATCCCTGTATGGGACTGTTGCTCTGTTAACAGGCACTCTGAGGGAGGAGACGGAGATCGGGCGCTTTTCTCCTGTGACAGGGAAGCCGCGATCAATGCTGACAATCTCTCTTCCAGCCCTCCCAGAGCTGAGGAAAAAACCTCCTCTGTTACATACACAGGAGCAGGTGAACTGAGGACAGCCACAGTACCAGGTACTCCTGAGGGTGCTCTACGGTCACTAACCTCTGATTCTTCAGGGGAGACTGGTGCAGCCAAAGCATGCCCAAGATCCTCAGAGCCCGATGGAGACCCCCTATTCCTCCTGGAATTTCTAGTCCCGGAGTTTTTAGACGGCATATTCCTAAGCCACAAAGCTGAGGTATTCCAGCCGAAATACACCAGTTACTGACAATAGTCTAGCATAAATGCTGCTATAAGAAACAGTTGGTGTCTACTAATGTGCCTTTCTAGGGGATGCCTGTATCAACCGCTTGCTGTATGCCCTTTTTTAAATGTTGCCAGCTCTGTCTCTGTACTTCATAGCCAGCTCACCACACAAAATTGTGATTTTTAACATGCTGGGATGCCCGCACATGCGCAGAAGCGCTGCGGCGCGCACAGAGCGTCATCCCCCAGGCTCCGCCCCCTTTTCCGGGTCACCTCTATATATAGAGGCGCGTGCACGCGCACGCGCGCGGCCACGTGCGCCTTTGGCGCTAATTTCGAAAAATGGAAACTAGGAACAAGAGCCAGGGCCCCTCTTTGCCGCAGGCCGGGGGATGGACGAGCATTGCAACATGGCAGAGGAAGCAGTTTCCCATAAGAGAACTCACCATCTGCCTGGACTTGCTCTGCTGAGAAGAAACTAGTCCACATGACAAGAAAACATTCCACAGCGGCCTCTAGTGGACAAACACAGGTACCGCAGTCTAATATATTAAATATATAAAAAAAAAATTTTTTTTTTTTTCTTGACCACCATTAAAAATTATTACATTTTTTTAGTAGTTACAGGCATGCACAGAATTTTGCGGGAATACCATTAGGTAACAGACAGAAAGACAAATTAGGCTTGGGGGTCCCCCAATAGAACCAAGTTCCTGGGGGCCCCCACTTACCTGTTCCCCGCCGCAGGACTTTGTTTGGTCCACAAAAGCCCAAACTTCACCTATCACGGCAGGCATTGTAATCAAACCTTCAGGGACCGGGTTCCCAAGGATTCCACTCCCCTGGACCTGTATAGCACCCTGCACAGAAAACATCTTGGTCGTGGGTATGACCAGAGCTCTGGATCCCAGGGTCCAGCTCTCCTAAGAGAAGCATTACAGGCAAAACCTTGCTCTTCTCTGCAAGGCCCGGGTACCGACCGTTTAGCTATGAAGCTTTTTTGGTCGGATCCGGAATAGCTTACTGAGGCCCCAAAAGAACCTGTACGCAAGCTCAGTGAAAAACACATGTTTCTTCTTGGCCAACACCTTAGACACTGGCAAAAAACTGAGGTGCTCCCGGATGGGAGGGGCTTATATAGGGGAGGGTACTTCCGGTTTTGGAAGTTGCCAGTGCCAGCACCTGACGGTATCTATGTAACCCATTAGTAATGACTATGTCGCTCTGTGTCCCGTGATGTACGAGAAAGAAAAGTGTCCCTTTATGTCAAAAGTGGTTTTAGACCAGCTAGAAAACAGCAATAAGAAATTAGAATCACTCGCAGAATTGAGCGATAGCGATTTGTGGGCAAATTCGTCATCAAACACTAAATCTAATGACAGTGACAATTCTGCAACTGAGCACATTTCAGTGTTTTTGATTTGATTACATTATTGAATAATTTTTATTATTATTATATTATTATTTGTTATAATTATTTATAGTTATTCATTATATTATAATTTATGATTTTGTTTTTTGAACTTTATCATACCCGGGATGCCTACTAGACTCTTGTTTGGACAGATTTAAGTGAGTTATTCCTAAGAATTACAGACCTACAATATAAAAAGCCAAATTTCCATGCAAAATAATGGTACCGCTTTCAGCACCTAAAATCTGACAGAATCATACCGCCAGGAAGGTTAACTATAACAAAATAATCTTTACATTTTCAAGCTATATCTTCTAGCCACCAGTCTAAAAGTAGTTGGAGATCTGTTAAAAGTATAAAGTCATATAACTGGACCTAAAGTCAGCTGTGTGTTGGGATATAATGCTTCCAGCTATACTACCTTTATTTTTAAAAATATTCAGTTCTGATATACTCAAAAAATGCTCACATATAATTCTTTTTTCATAGATGATTAATTTTTGTAACCACTTTGGGCCATATCAGCTGAAAGTTAATACAAGGTTTAGTAATGTAAAGTCCGAAAACAGTATGGGCCATTTGCATTATTAAAATGCCAGATGACAGCAATCTCCATCTCTTGCAAAAAGCTGGATCAACCACAGTAGTTCAAGTGAGGACAATTAATGTACAGATTTTTTTCTTTAGGATGAAGACTGTTATTTTGTTCTTTCTCCTCCAATAACAATATAGATATCTTTGATATCTGGTAAAGTATTCAATTTAACTTCAAACAACAGCTCATAAGAAACAGCGTGACAAAACAGACAAAAACTGTGTAATGAAAGAAATCAGACTCATATTTGTTTCCTGCTATATTATCCTTTATGTGATTGCCTCAATGTGTGCTCATATTTGTATGCTGACATATCAACTCTCTTTACAGATGTCTGTGCAACTTAAATATAATGCTGTTGATGGGTAATAGTAAGGGATGAGCCAACCAGTCAAAGTTCGATTTGCAGGATGTTCAGCAAACCTGGAGAGAAGTCTGCAAACCCCCAGACCAGGGGCTTGGGGGATTTATTGGAATTTGGAAACCCTATTTAAAAAGGGGGGGCAGATATCGGGTTCCTCCTAGGGGAAAGGATACAAGGTACCTAAGTACCCCTTATTACTGTGTCCCCCCAATTTTTTTTAAACATACACACCATGGTAAAATCCTTTACTGCAAATTAAAAAAAAATAAACAATGTCCCACAATGCATGTCCATTATCAATCATGTTGTCCAGGGGTGCACATCCAGCATCAATCACAATTATCCAGACACCACAAGAAGGACCTGCCACCCGAGGAAGTTGCCCCAGCAAGATGACAATACGCCACCTAACAATGTTGCCCCGACACACTACCACTACAAAATGACAGATTCCCCAGTTGGCTTTTGTCTGTAAACAAACCAGTCTTGGATCCTGGGTAACTTCATTGAGGAAACGCGCTCATGACCATATTTGGTCAATGACATCATCTAGAAACCCCAGGCTGGTTTGTTTAAAAGTGTAAGCTTTCTAGGGTTCTGTTATTTAGTGGCAGTAGAGCTGTCGCCTCAAAATGACAGATCCCTGACTGATTTGTTTACAGATAGCAGTCTGGGATTCACGTGGGTGAACTGGCCAAATACAGACAGTTTGTTCAGTGGTTCGTCCAAATCGGAACAGGTTGCATTTGTCCCGAACCCAAAGCTCATTCTTAGTACTGTAAAAGCAATATATCTAAAACGTTGTGCTTTTTTGAACATTCAACTGTCCATATGCATCTCAGTAGGTCATGCAGTATTCTCATAAAAAAGTGCATTGTTCCTTTAAATTTCAAGTAAAACTATTTTTTATTTTTTTTATAATCAAATTTTTATTTTATTTAGAGTTCAACATATCCAATATTATACATTCTTATATTCCATATTTCAATAGTAAAAAGAGAATCGGAATTACAAGAGAAAACCAGATACAAAAACTATCTTGTGGGATATTTATCACCTGTATAACCCTTCCCCCTCCAAAAAAAAGGTAGTCATACAACACAGAGGCTACAACAAAAGAAAAAAAAGAAGAAGAAGAAAAAAAAAGAGAGAAGAAAAAAAAGAAAGAAGGGGAAGAGAGGGAGTTCCCTCCCTTCTCCTTCGCCCCCTCCCTCCTCTACGCTGTCCCTGATCATCGTGGAGTTCATCTGCCCCTAAACTTCCTTCACCATGTGTACGTGTGTTCTCCTACTGTGACCTTCTGTGTATGTGCTTGGGGAAATAAAAAATA
The DNA here is from genome assembly GCA_029206835.1 of Rana muscosa. Lineage (NCBI taxonomy): Eukaryota > Metazoa > Chordata > Amphibia > Anura > Ranidae > Rana > Rana muscosa. The sequence goes on from CM055119.1 coordinate 56,573,014, forward strand.
AATAAAAAACCCCACCTACTACCTGGGGTTTTATCATTTCCCCCTCCACCAAGACATCATATAAGAGGCCACTGATGGCCATAGTGTCCATTCGTTTTATTAACAAAAATAAAGTGCTTATACGACGTGATTATATATTTACCCAACGTGATTAAATATATGCGGCCCTCATGGCCTATTCCTCCCCCCAACTCTTTAACCACTTGTCCACCGCCCACCGTCAAATGACGGCGGGCGGAAAACTCCCTTGTTCTGACAGGACGTCATATGACGTCGCGCCTTTAAGAGCCACTAGGGGGCGCGCGCACCCGCAGCGTCACTGGGGACCCGAAGCGCATGCCCGATGGCCGTCGGGCACCCATGATTGCCCAGTAACCGAGCAGGATCTGTGTGTGTAAACACACAGATCCACGTCCTGCCAGAGAGAGGAGACCAATGGTGTGTCCCTTGTACATAGGGACAACCATCGGTCTCCTCCCCCAGTCAGTCCCCTCCCCCCACAGTAAGAATCACTTCCAGGGAATACATTTAACCCCTTCCTCGGCCCTAGTGTTAACCCCTTCCCTGCCAGTCATGTTTATACAGTAATCAATGCATTTTTATAGCAGGGATCGATGTATAAATGTGAATGGTCCCAAAAAAGTGTCAAAAGTGTCTGATGTGTCCGCCACAATATCGCAGTCACGATAAAAATCCTTGATCGCTGCCATTATTAATAAAAAAAAAAAAAAATGCTATAACCCTATCCCCTATTTTGTATCTGCTATAACTTTTGCGCAAACCAATCAATATACGCTTATTGCGATTTTTTTTTACCAAAAATATGAAGAAGAATACGTATCGGCCTAAACTGAGGAAAATGTAAAAAATTTAAATTAAAAATGGATATTTATTATAGCAAAAAGTAAAAAATATTGTGTTTTTTTTCAAACTTGACGCTCTTCTTTTGTTTATGGCGCAAAAAATTAAAACCGCAGAGGTGATCAAATACCACCATAAGAAAGCTCTATTTGTGGGAAAAAAAGGATGCAAATTTAATTTGGGTACAGCGTCGCACGACCGCGCAATTGTCATTCAAAGTGTGACAGCGCTGAAAGCTGAGAAATGGCCTGGGCAGGAAGGGGGTGAATGTGCCCAGTAGGCAGGTGGTTAAACAAACAGGGGAAAAAATTAAAATTAAAATTAATAACTGAAAGTTATATTAATCAAAAAATATTTAATTAAAAAATTTGGATCAATATAACTTTTAGATATTCATTTGATTTGGTTTGCTGGATATTTAAAGGGACGGCACACTTTTTTTATTAAGAGTATTGTTTACATCCAGTATTCAGGATTAATAATTTGCGGCAGCCTGATACTCATTAACTTAGTGCAATGCTTTTTGCATTATTATAGTCATACAGTATGTAGTCAAAGTTGTAATGTATTTTATGGCTGATTTGTTAGGTACAGCAAAGTTTCCCATAGATAGATTTTTCTTTTTATTCAGCCAGGGTGATGAATTTAAAAAAATTAACAGATACCTCCATCCACACAAGTGAGGTGGATGGAGGAATCCCCCTCGCTGAGACATTGGGGAGATTTCTAAAACTGATGCACACAGGTTCCGGTGCAGCTGTGCATAGTAACCAATCAGCTTCTAGGTTTTAGGCTTGGTTCACACTACTGTGACTTGGGATCTGACTTGTGGGACCCCAAGTTGCGTAACATGTGAAATCCCATGTTAGTCAATGATGGCTGTCTTAATTAGCACTACTGAAGTTTCCCCGACTTTAGAAAAGGTTCATGTACTACTTCAAGGCAACTTCTATCTGACTTGTGCCTATAGACTTTAATGGAAGGTGCCGCCAGTACCCAAGTCGCCAGAAAATCACCAGGAAATCGCCTGACAAACTCACACCATAAGTTGCGTGACTTTCAGGTCACGGCAGTGTGAACTGAGCCTAATTTTCAAAGCTTAATTGAACAAGCCGAAATTAAAAGTTGGTTACTCTGCATAACTGCACCAAATCTGCTCCAGTTTTAGTAAATCTCTCCTATTATATTTTGATAGCGGCTCCAACTAAAACAAGTTTAATGCGTGTACATTTGAATTGATATAACAATTGACTTCTCTCAAACCGGGAGGGCCACACGCAGATCGTAATTCAGCCGGTCCTTGCTTAATCAAACAAATTTTGATCCATCTATGGCCAACTTTAGCCTTGAGGTATAGATCACATATGCTGGCCATACACCGTTAGATTTTCAAAGAACTGTCCATAAAAGATTCTTCAACAGAGCATTTATTGTGAGCCCACCATTGACTCATTCAACTGCAATTAATTTTTGTTTGATCGTCATACCAATGTATAGAATTTTAATGTTTGGTATTTGATCCTTTACAAAAGTATGCAAATACAATAAAACATTTTTTGCCCAACTGAGAACCACACTTAGAGCCGGTTCACACAGGGGCGACTCGGGAGGCGACTTCAAGTCGCCCCAAGTCGCGCTGTTTTTAAAACTAATGGAAGTGAATGGAGCCGTCTTAATGTACACGACTGCAGTCGCTCCGACTTCAAAAAAGGTTCCTGTACGACTTCAATCCGACTTCTAGGTGACTTGTAGGCAACTTGTACCCATTGATTTCAATGGAAGTCGCCTCAGAAGTCAGATCACTGTCTTAACAGAAGCAACTTTCCAGGAAGAGAACATTTCTCAAGCAAACCCCTCCTTCCCCCCTCCCTCACACAGAGCTGATTAAAGGTTGATTGGCCACTGGAATGTCTCCTGTCCTGGAGGCGACTTGTAAGTCGCCCCATGTCGTGCTGTGGTGCAGGCTTAGGTCGCTTACAGGTCGCTTCCAGGTCCCCTCCAAAGAGTCGTGTTGTCCCTGTGTGAACCGGCTCTAACAGCCATGATTTATTTTGTTTGTTCAGATAAGAAACAACAAAAATGTTCCACCCTGCGCATTTGACCATACAAAAGCAAACATCATTGTGTCCCCATTAGCCATTAGAAAAGTGAAGGAAAGTTTAAAAAATAAATGTTTTCAAAGTAAATTATACAAGTGCATGGCATGACCATCATCATCATCATCATCATCACCATAATAATAAGAAGAGCACACAGCTGTTGCACATATTAGTGAAGCAAAACGTTTTTTTGGACCATCTTGGTCCAAACAAACAATTAAGCCCTCATTCACACTGAACACGGCTTTGAAATTGTGCGAGTTCATCTGAACTTGCACGATTTCAAAGCCGCATTTCAGTCCGACTTCGGGGGCGAATTGAAAGACATCTGTGCTGGTTCATGCACAGATTTCTATTGAAATCGCCCCTGAAGTCGCCAAAAGTAGTGCAGTAACTACTTTTGGAAATCGGTGCGTCGCCGCAAAGTCGGCGTCGCACAGGTTGGGACGCTCCTATTGCTGGCAAAAAGCTCAGATTATTTGACATGCGATCTGACCTGTGAAATTGCACGTCAAATCGCGTTGATGTGAACGGGGGGCTTAAACTTCACCAAAACATAGAGATCAGCTTTAAAGCTATGTAAGAATACATTTTATTCATTTTTAACTCACAGTAATATAATATTTATGCTAATTTGTAGTAATGAATATACTGCTAACTTTAAAACACTGGCTACAGTATCTGAATGCGTGACTTACAATAATCACACATGTATTTGTAATACATACTTTGCTAAGCAGGCTATTTGACATATGCGGAGGCACATTCATATTTACATTTACGAAATGACATGGCAGGTAGTTCCTTTAAGTTGCAGTTGTCATAAAAAAGGAATAGCTCAATGTCAGTATAACAGTATAATAACACAAGTTGTAATCCACTGGGCAGCAAATAGTTAAAAAAAGTGTAGTTTTGCAGTTTTTATGGCACTATATTCTGGTTGCACCTTTCTTCTTTATCTCTTAGGTATGATCCAGCATAACTTATGCAGTGTTTGGCATTAATCATTTCTAGGCCTGGCTCACAGAAAGGAAATCTTTATTTTCTTCCAACTAAATAACCTGCCTTTAATGTAATGGCATATGTCTGTAATAAATATTAACAGTGTCATTGCCACTAGCGCTTGTAATTCACCACAATATGTTTCATTATTTGTAGCAGAGAAGGATCTCACTTGGCACCTTTAGATCCTGTTTATATATGTTTTCTTTTTGATGATTATGTGTTTCAGATTTTACAGGAACAGAACGACACCAACAACTGCAGTAGATTTCATTTTTCCAGAAAAACATTGGAAATCAAAGCGTCCTGCCTTCTTGAAGTTAATATGTGATCTCTCCACTGAAATGATGTCATGTAAATGACATCACTAGCGTGGAGAAAACTTTAACTCTCATCATTGTTTCTTGGCCCTGGAGCTGGTGTAAAAACTCCACAGGTATTAAAAAAAAAAAAAGCGTAGAGTTTAACTTTTATTCACATAAAACACACATGCTGTGGAATAATAGTCGCATGGGATTTGCAGTGTAGGAGGCTTCTGAGATAAGAACTGTTTGTGTTTCCCCACGGCAACCAATCGGATTGTTTAATATGATTTTAACCTTCACTGGCTGACATTTGAGCAGTTAGAATAAAAGATGAAGTGGTTGTAAAGCTCTGAAATGAAAAATGAGAAAGCATAGCCTTCTATAGGGTGTACTTGCCTCAATTAAAACTATCTAGTGTGAATTCTGTCTGCTCTTTCCTTCCTCTGCATGAGTCACTTCTGATGGTTTATCTTGACATCAGGCAGTCATGATAGATGGTCCAGCCCCCCCTCCCCCAACACACAGCAGATGATTGACAGCCTCAGCAATGCATGTTTTTCCTATGAGTGTAGGGGTATGTCCATTTCCTCCACTCTGGTCTCAGAGTACACTAAGCTATGTGCTGTGTGCCATGCAGTGTGTGACATTGGATCCCCAGCCCCTGCCTCCTAGAAACTCATTAATATTACTTGATCTGAGTACTTAAAAGGTTTAGTCTTTAAGTGGTTAAACACACTTCATTTACAGACCAAAGTTCATCCCTTTGATGTAAGAACAAAATGTTTACAATGTTTCTCTTTATCTCTGATGTTGACATAAACATGGCAGGCTGCCTGGATTTTTTATTTTTTTTGTCAGCTGTCAGAAGTAAGCAGAGAACTTTCTACACTTGCTACATAGAATCAGGAAATGCTGTTTGAAGATCGGGAGGGAGGTAGAATCTCTAATTGTGCAGCTCTAATTTTATCTGGTGCGTCAGACATCACCTTTAAAGTGGTTGTAAACTCAGTGAAGTGACTAGTCTCAGGTGATACACAGAGATGAAAGTTTTACCTGTTTATCTGCAGCCCTTTCTTATCCACAGCCTTCCAAAACATACAATATACACAGAATTTCTCAGCAGCTGAAAGAGGGTGTATGGATCTGACATCACACACACTGCCGAGCTAGAGCACAGAGCTCTGTGAAATCTGATAGCTGATTGGAGGGAAGGGACATACCCCCCTCTAACAGGCTCATAGAGAAAAAAGCAGAGCTGAGTCTATGAGTCACCTGCTGTGTGCTGGTGGTGGTGAGGGGCAACCCCCGGGAGGCTGAGGCCTCAACTTAAAGTTCTATCAATGACTCATATAGATAACAGAGAGATCAGAGAGGAACCAGACTTGGTGCTCTGGATTCAGGCTAGTACACACTATAGAAGTATGTGCTTTGTTCACTTTTCATGCCTGAGGTTTACAACCGCTTTAACCCAATAATCAAGAGATCCAGGAGCATGCAAGCACCTTGCTAATAAAATATCAGCCTTTGGGTGGGTTCTTGGCTTTACAAAACACCAGCAGGCACTGAAAGAGGCTCTAGGCCAGTGATGGCGAACCTTGGCACCCCAGATGTTTTGGAACTACATTTCCCATGATGCTCATCTACACTGCAGAGTACATGAGCATCATGGGAAATGTAGTTCCAAAACATCTGGGGTGCCAAGGTTCACCATCACTGCTCTAGGCTCTTCTCTAAGGCAGTGCCAGTTATAGGGTAAAGGCTAATGATCAGTGAACTGACCTGAATTTTCTTTGATTCTGGTATTAAAAAAAACATTTGTAGCTAGGCACTGCCACAGAAAAAATGTGCTAATGCACAAAAAAATAATAAAAAAAAAATGAAAATACCATTAAGCCATGAGCAGGTTTTATTAAGCGTAGATGCAAACATTAAAATTAAATAATTCCTTTAAATGACACAATTGGGAGATGCCTGCATATGAAGGAGCCCACCTGTGGGATTACTACAGCAAAAGTGACATTTTGAAAAAAACTATTGCTACTAAATGACAATTCCTTTCCCGCTGGCTTATGTTTGAAAACAAAGTGGATGGGGCATCCCAGGTGATGTAATTGACCACATATGGATAATATGTGCAACAATTCACTCCTGGTCAAGTGCATACATTGCATAGATTTTATAAAAATAATTAGCAGATTGTCCCTTTTCCTGCTCTGAAGAAATGTATGCAAGCCTTAACATGGCCTTTTCTTAATAAACCGCTCACTAAAAGGATTAGACTTTATTATCTTCTGAGTGGTCTCAGTGGGGAAGATTTACTAAAACTGGAGCACTCAGAATCTGGTGCAGTGGTGCATAGTAACCAATCATCTTCTAACTTCAGCTTGTTCAATTAAGCTTTGAAATTTAGCCTAGGTTCACATTGGAGTGATTTGGCATGCAATTTGACATGTCAAATTGCATGCCAAATCGGTGGCTATTGCCGGCAATGGCACCGCCAGGAATCGGTGCGATGCTGCATTTGTGGTGCCGCACTGATTACTAAAAGTAGTTTCTGTACTACTTTTGGTGACTTTGGGAAGCAATTTCCATAGACATCTGTGCAGCAACCCGCACAGATGTCTCTGAAATAATCCCCGAAGTCGGGACTGACATGCGGGAATGAAATCATGGGAGTTCAGATGAACATTCCTGCTCTCAGTGTGAAACTGGGCTTAGGTTCACACGGGTGCGACATACGCTCCGACTTTGTGAGCACATGTCGCGTGATGTGTATAAATCAGTGGTTTCCTATGAGAGCCGTCTTAACTGGTCCGACTTGTGTCGGTCCAACTTTGAAAAAGGTTCCTGCACTACTTTGGTCCCACTTGGGCAGGATTTCAGCCCATTAATTTGAATGTAAGTCGCATCATCATCTTAACTGATCAAACTTGTGGGATGCGACTTGTGCTCTGAGAATCTTGAAGGGGAACCCCATGCCAAAATAAAAAAAGAAAAAACATACCAGGCCCTTCAGTCTGGTATGGATTTTGAGGGGAAACCTGACGCCAAAAAAGAAACGGTGTGGGGTTTCCTCCAAGATCCATACCAGACTCTTATCTGAGCACGCAGCCCAGCAGATCAGAAAAGGGAGGGGACGAGCTCTGTGCCCCCCACCCCAAAGCACCTTGTCCCCATGTTGATGGGGACAAGGGCCTCTTCCCGGCAACCCTGGTCAGTGGTTGTGGGGGTCTGCAGGTGAGGGCTTATCGGAATCTGGAAGTTTTAACAAGGGGGCCCCCAGATCCCGACCCCCCCATGTGAATACCCCTACTCATTCACCCAAAAAAAGGGTCAAAAATAAGTAAAAACAGTACACATGTTTTTGACAAAGTACTTAAAAATGAAGAATGTACCCTGTTGTACATCAGATTCTTCTACCCTCGATGATATCTTCTTCATTCGGTTCTTCTCCCTCCACTGATGTCTCCTTCCTCTGGTTCTGCTGCCGATTATTCTCCCTCCGCTAATGTATTTTCCTGAAGCTAGTTCCCGCCGTTGTGTCGGCTCCGGCTGTTTAACATTTCTTATATAGCCATGGGGCGTGGTCATCTGGTGATGCCATTCAGAGACCACGCCCCATTGTGACATCACCACCATATATCATGTCCCCAGGTGATATCACAAGGGGTGGGGTCTCCGGATTATGTCACCAGATGACCACGCCATGACACTTTTTTGGGTGAATGAGTAAGGGTACAATATTTCCCATACTCATTCAAATGGGGAAGATTCCAGATTCCGATAAGCCCCCACCCGCACACCCCCGCAACCACCTCCCAGGGTTGTCAGGAAGAGGCTTTTGTCCTCATGAACATGACGACAAGGTGCTTTGGGGTGCCCCAAAGCACCCCCCCATTGTTGATGGTATGTGGCCTGGTATGGTCCAGGAGGGGGGGGGGGGATTTCCAGATTGCCAGACCTGCCAGAATGCGTGCTCAGATTGGGGCCTGGTATGGATTTTAAGGGGGACCCCATGCCATTTTGTTTTTTTGGCGTGAGGTTTCAGAGAGTTTCCGAGTGATTTCTCAATAAGAAAAGAGCATGAAGACATGGATGGGTAAGTTTGCATTGCAAAGTAGAAATTACTCACTCTGGCACGCATCAGGTATTTCTTATCTTCCATGCCACCTCCCCTAATATCTCTACATCCTAAAATAGTTAGCTTCTTGAGACCCACAGAGAAACCCCGAAAGGGTATCTCACTGATTTATAACCTATTGCATAATAAAACATGGTCTTATGACCATATGGGAAGAAGACCTGAACATCAGGGGGGCGTGGTCTGCCAGCGCTGGTGATGGCTGCTTAGACTCAGTGCTCGTCAGCTAAGGGAGAGACAAGAAGCGATTGAGGCCCAATCTCACAGTCAATCCACGGCCATCCTGCCTCCTGACACATCGGAGATTATAACCAGCCATGTCTAGGAAGAGGATGACTGAACATCAGCCGAAAAAACTGACAGCCTTCTTCTCCACATACTCCAGCAAGGTTAGTCAGCCCCAAAATGGCGCCGGCGCGGCTGCGATACCGGAGGCCTACACGGATCTACCCGACGATATTCCGGGGGATCAAGACTCACCTCGCCCTCCCCAGTCCCCTACCCTCAGAGCAGGAGACAACCCTGTCACAGGCAGCCCAGCGAAAACGCGGCTGCGATTAGAATCACCGCCGCTGCCGCGGACATCTCAAATTGAGGCCCCGGCTTTCAACCACTTCCAGGCCAACCAGGCCCTACAATCATCCATGGCCTCATTCCCCACAACGGGCCAACCAGTGATGGATACTACATTAAAGGAAATGCTACTTTCTCTCCAGTCCTCACTGATGACTGACCTTTCATCACTGTTCACTAAAATATCTACAGATATGCATCTTATGGACAATAGAGTGACGCACTTAGAAAACAGCATGGAGGAATGCACTGAAACGGTGAACGATTTAGTCGACTCATATGCTGACATTAGAGAAGAGCAATCCTGGGTGAGGGCAAAGCTGGCAGACCTAGAGGACAGGTCCAGAAGAAATAATGTAAAAATTAGAGGCGTTCCTGAAACCATCCTACCTCTGGACCTCCCTAGGTATGCCAAGGAGCTTATGCACTTAATCCTGCCCGACGCTTCGCCCAGAGACTTGATTGTGGATCGAATCCACAGAATTGCAAAACCCTCTCACCTAGCTGCATCAGTCCCTAGAGATGTCCTAATGAGGGTACATTTTTTCCCTGTGAAGGAGAAGCTGCTCATGACATTGAGAAATAACCCTTCATTGCCTGAACCATACGCAGGGGTGCAACTATTTCCTGACCTCTCAAAATACACCCTGCAAATGAGGAGACAGCTTAACCCGATCACCAAAAGCCTCCACAACCACAAGATCCAATTTAAATGGAGATACCCTGCAACCTTGATCATCACAAGGAATGACGATTCGCATGTGATCCACACCCTCCAAAAGGGAATGCATCTACTCCAGTCCTGGGGAATCATTCCTGACACACTGCAGAATTCAACCCCTCCGAAGGAGCAACGCAACAACAGCACGACACGTCGCTCCTCACAGGGTCGCGGCACTTGATCAAATCAGCTTATTTTTTTTTATTTTTTTTTTTTTTTTTTCTCTCTTTTTCTTTTCAACCAGCATTTGGGCCTGATTACATCTACAAGTATGATGCTCTCCCTGGCTCTCAGCCTTTCGATTTGTTAGTAAATTGAACAGTGACAGTTGTTACCCCCTCTTAGTGGTTTAGCTGAATGCGTACATTCTCTACTCCACCTAACGTTCTATCCGGTGGTCACCCCATCGAAAAAGAATACTCTTCAAGTTCCAGTTTTTATCTGGTTTAGTTCTATAGTTAACCTTTATTGTTTTACAGCAGCTTCGCCGCAAGTTTGGCAACTACAACACCCCTAGAAGGTCTATCAGAACGTATACTTATAGGCAAGATCTGTCCTCTGAACCCAGGGAACCAACACATCCGCGATGTACCGTAAGTGCTTAAACCATATCTGTTTTTCCGCGCCTCCACACAACACCTGCAATGCCGACTACAGTATTATCCATAAATGCGAATGGACTCAACCACCCAGCAAAGAGGTATTCGCTATGGAAAACGGCTGTGGACCTAAGATGCGATGTACTGTGTGTCCAGGAGACGCATTTTCTTTCCACAGCTCCACCTACATGCACGAAGAGACATTTTTCCCAGATTTTTTCCGCCCCCTTTACCTCTAAAAAAAGAGGGGTGATGATAGCGATACGTAACTCGGTATCATTCCAACTGCACAATGTTAACCTAGATCCAGAAGGTCGTTACATCATTCTTGTATGTACCATTAATAACAATAAGTATACTTTGGTGAATATTTACGCTCCTAATGTCAAACAAGCTCGCTTTCTTCGCAAAATTATGCGTATTATACAACCTATGAGACATGGCAACTTAATCTTGTGCGGTGATTTCAACCTAGTACCTGAAATCCACATGGATTCTACATCCGCTTTAAAACGCAGAGAATCTCCCTTGAAAAAATTCATTGTTGAGCACGACTTGTTTGACGTCTGGAGATGTTTGAATGGAGAGGAGAGAGATTATACATATTTCTCTCCTTTACATAAAACGTACTCCCGTATTGATAATTTTCTCACTGACAAATGGCTCCTCCAGAACATTAGCGCAGCTGTTATCCACTCCGCATCCTGGTCGGATCATGCCCCTATTACTATTACTGTGTCTGATTCCTCGCGACAAAACAACACATTCATATGGAGGGCGAACAACTATATCCTGCAACATCCAAATTACTTTCCAGAAATATCAGCCCAATTAAACGAATATTTCGAAATAAATTCAGGCTCTGTGTCCAACCAGTGTGTGCTGTGGAATGCGCACAAAGCGTTTATCAGAGGAATGCTAATCAAGCTTAGCTCCCGCCACAAAAAAAATAGAACAATGCAGATAGACTCCCTTCTGTCCCAAATTGAAAAATTAGAACAACGAAATAAATCCAAACCCAATTCAACACACTCAGCACAAATCCTAATATTTAGACGAGAACTGCGTATCCTCCTCCTCCAGTCGTACGAACGAATCCAGGGAAGACTAAAAGCCACTTCGTACTCCACATCCAACAAAGCAGGTAAAACCCTTGCACAACGTATAAAGGGCAGGCGTATAAAAAATAAAATAGACCACATAATACATCCCCACACAAAGGAAAACCTCAGAAACCCACAAGAGATAGCGGATGCTTTCAGCGCGTACTACAGCGATCTATATAATCTACAGCGAGACCCCGACACACACCAACCCACCCTAGACGAAATCACAGACTTTCTCTCACACGTCAGTCTTCCGTCGTTAACGTTAGAGCAACTCTCCCGCCTCAATGACCCTTTCACAGTACAAGAAATAGTAGAAACTATCAACACTCTCCCCTTAGGGAAATCACCAGGTCCCGACGGGCTAACGGGAGAATACTATAAACAATTTGCGCATCACCTAGCTCCACACCTTGCGAACATGTACAATGACGCGGCCTCCTCTGCTACATTTCCTCGGGAATCCTTACAAGCATTAATTATTACCCTCCCCAAGCCAGGGAAAGACCCAGTAACACCTCAGAACTTCCGTCCAATATCTCTATTAAACCTAGACTTAAAAATTTATGCCAAGTTGATCGCCACACGACTGAATCATATCATGCCCAACCTGATCCACAAGGATCAATCGGGCTTCACAGCGGGAAGACAAGCGTCAGATGCTAGAAGGAGACTAATCAATATCATACATTATGCCGAGAATAGTGGAACGCCTTCCCTGCTCCTTTCTTTGGACGCGGAGAAGGCGTTCGACAGGATCAACTGGAAGTACTTACATCAAGTTCTACAGAAGTTTGGTTTCACAGGTCAAATACTTTACGCTATCCTAGCACTATACACCTCCCCTTCGGCCCGGGTATTCTCTGCAGACATGATCTCCCAACCATTTAACATTACCAACGGCACTAGACAAGGCTGCCCATTGTCGCCACTGATCTTCAACCTACTAATGGAACCCCTGGCAGAACACATTAGACAGAATCCAAATATCTCTGGTCTCAAGATAGGACACCAAACACACAAGGTTAGTCTGTTCGCAGACGATGTCATTCTTATGACTACAAACCCGATATCATCCCTACCAGAAATACAAAATACTCTTCAGTGGTTCAGTAAAATTTCCTATTATAAGGTCAACGCTTCCAAGTCATACATATTAGACCTAGGAATAGATGCAACTTCCAGGAACCTACTCCAAACGCAATTTCCCTTCACATGGGCGGAACACGACATAACATACCTAGGGATCCAACTGCCAAGATCGACAAAAAATCTCTTTAAGTGCAACTTTATCCCGTTTCTTACCAAACTACAAACTGAGGCCCAGAAATTAGCGAAACAGGAATTATCATGGTAGGGCAGACTCGCTGCATTCAAAATGTTACTGTTACCACAGCTGATATACCTATACAGGACCATCCCCATCCCTATCCCGTCGTCTTACTTTAAATCTCTCCAAACAACTCTGAACAAATTTCTATGGAAAGGCAAACCACCTAGATGCGCAAAACATACACTTATAAAACATAAATTAGCGGGAGGAGCAGGTCTGATTGACTTTGAAGATTACTATTGGGCATCCCTACTGACACAAATACAGGAATGGTTTCACAACCCTCCTAGCAAACTCTGGAGCATTACCGAAGCTGCAGTGATTAAACATCATACATTGCAAAACTGGTTGCTGAGTACCCCTCTTGGAGCCCCCATCTCCAATGCCCTTCCTCCTACGATAAGAGCCTCTGCACAAGCTTGGAAAAAACTAATAAACCTAACTCTAACAATGGCAAACTCATTCTCTCCCCCGTTACCGTTAGAAATACTCTGTCATTTCACTACAGATCTATATCTAGCACACTGGACACGTAAAGGTATTAACCACATACAAGATCTACTACAAGGGACCACAATAATGTCATTCCAAACACTTCAGCAGAAATTCGCCCTTCCCAATTCGGATCTATTTACATATCTACGAATCAAACATTGTCTATCTCACCTAGCTCATCCACTCTACACACTCCCACTTAGAGCGTGGGCATATTTGACAAATCCCTCGAAGATAAAAGGAATTTCCCTTTTCTATAATATTCTACATCAGAAAATGGAAATTACTAAAACTACACCGCACATACACTGGGACACAGACCTTGGGAAAACCTTTACTGAATCTCAGTGGAAAACAGCACTACGCTCCATATACAAGGCAACCCTGAATTCAACATTCTGGGAAATCACTCAAAAAATTTCTCTGCGGTGGTATCTTACACCAACTAAATTAGCATCTTTTAACAACACCACATCAGACGTATGTTGGAGATGCAACTCAGGGAGAGGTGACCTGTTTCACATCCTCTGGGCGTGCCCTTCAATACAAACATATTGGATAAACATCTTCCTCATCCTATCGGACATCGCACAGGAACAAATGCCACCTTCTCCGGCATTGGCATTGCTCAACTTGACAATTGAGTCGGTGCCAGGCCCATTGAGATTGGTTATAACCAACGTTCTTCTTGCTGCTCGGCTGAGTTTGACCAAATTATGGAAAAACACCCAACCTCCTACGACTGAATATACCATTGATCTCGTTAACCTACACTTCACATATGAGATTACACTGGCTTCTAGTAGAGGTCAACTTAACAAAACAAAAAATGCATGGCTCCCCTGGACCAGGTGGTCCGGAGCAGAGCGGTTCATACAACCCACAGGAGCTGATAGTACCCCCGGACTGCGATAACTGAGTCATCTGTCTGGATACGATAGCTATGATAAGGTCACGTTAATATGTTTTGAAGTTACACTCTAGTGACGTATGTTTTTTCTGATTGCACTGTAAAGAACTATATGATATCTCCTGAAACAAAAATTTGGAACGCAAATTGTTTGAACTTGTATGTACTACACTTGAAAAATTGAATAAAAAACTATTGATAAAAAAAAAAAAAAAAGACCTGAACATCACATTCTCCGACTCCCATAGGCAATGAGCATATGTCACCCACTGCATCAACCACTGGGAATTAGCGTTAACGATCAATGTTAGATGGTATCTTAAGCCATAAAAACTATCAAGACTATATCCTGATTCCTCACTTTGCTGGAGAGGTTGTGGCCTTAATCTATTCCACATACTATGGTCATGCTTGAATATTCACAGCTTCTGGATGAATATTTTCCAAATCATATCAGAACTCTCAGGGGTCTTAACAACTCCTAATCCCAGTCTTGCAATCCCAAATATAGGAATTTACTCCTTTCCAGCCCAGTATCGCAAAGTCATGACTAACCTCTTGTTATAAAACACATTTGCATTATTCTTATGATAGAGCATTAGCTGTACACTCTGACGCATAATTGGCTTTTGACAAAAGCTTGGAAGCCATGGCTTGATTGGTACAACCATTGAGAACTCTTACTCCTAAGATCATCTGATCTCTATTTTACGAACATATGTGTGACTTCTGCTTATACAATACAACTGGTGTTCCTTCTGCGTTCTGTTTTCTTTTCCAAAGTACCACAGTGCTTAATTGCATACTCTACTTGTTTAATAGTTATGATTGCATTTCTAGTTGAACAATCAAACGGCTGTACATTGTGTTGCAATCTGGCGGCTGTGTCCACAACCATTTATCTCATACTCTCTGTTTTTTTGGTACTTCAATAAAAACGATTGATAAAAAAAAGAAAATGAGAAAAGTCTTAAATTCAGATTTCAGTTTGTAGTGCTCAGATACAGTTAAAGAGTATGTAAACCCAACATTTCATATTCCTGATATGTGCCCACTGTGCACTTGTATTAAAAATAATCCTGTTCTCTTTGAATTGCTTCCTTTGTGTGAAATCCCTGGTGTCCCCGTCAGTCCCTCTGCCTTCCTATATTTAAAAAACTGACCACACTAGACATGAGAGCACATCGTGGTCAGTTCTCTAGCTGTGCTGGGAACTCAGCCTGCTCTCCTCCAATAATCAGACTTGTCCTGACTAGGGATGAGCTTCGAGTTCGAATTGAACTCATGATCGAACCGAACATCGGCTGTTCGACGAATTTCGAACATTATGGGCCGTTTGCGCTAAATTTGTTGGCGCGTCATGGCCCATAATTCACTGCGGCATCGCAGTGCATTGCTGGCTGATGATTGGCCAAGCATGCACTATGACCCGCATCCTTTGGCCAATCACAGCGTGGTAAGAACGGAGAGCCATAATTGTCCAAAGCCAGGGTGGCTTTGGGCAATTATGTCACAGGGGGTTTAGTACTCGCCCCACACTATATAAGGCCGCCTGCGTGGCGGCCTTGTGTAGTGTGTTGCAGCGTGAAAGAAAGACAGAGAGAGAGAGATATAGTATCATCTCATTTGAGTTAGATAGAGCAGGCAGGCGAGTCAGTTAGCTGCAGTTACAGTGTGTAGAGGATATATATGCATCTTAGGTGTTGTGTATATATATATATATATATACTGTGACAGCAGGAAGGTAAAGTCACCTGGTTGCATCCAGGGGGGTAGATATATTTCGCCCAGATTCAGGCTTTACGCCGACTTATACAACTAGGTGGAGAGTTGTATAAGCCCAGCTAAGGCTAGTGGGCTCATGCCTGGAACCAGACCTGTGTGGACTGTCTAGGGAGAGTGAACCCCTGTGCGGTGAGACAAAGCCTGTGTGGCTATTTGCTTGGACATTTAAAACCAGGGACTTAGGGACTAGGACAGCACTAGGCTGATCCCAGTTGTTAGTTAGGAAACCTGTATGTTTAGTCAGAGGTCAAGTTGACCAGGATTTATTTTGTTTATGTTTCTTTTGGCTTTGCTGTGTTTTGTCACTGTAAATAGAAAATAAACCGCACCTTTTTTGATTTTGAAAACCACAACCTCCGTTTGCTGGGCCTGTTTTTGTGTGGGGAGCCCATCCCGGGGGTCACACACACCCGCTGCCGAGCTAACCCCCTCACAGTTGGTGGAGAACCAGTGGCAGTTTTTTTTAAGCCAGCATGGAGGAGATACTGAAGCAGCTGGCTCTAGCAAATGCCAATCAACAGCAGACAAATGCAGGTTTGCAAAAGAGCCTTGCAGCTCATCAACAGAGCCTTGCAGCTCAACAACAGAACTTCGCAGCCCAGCAGCAAGCTCATCAACAGAGCCTTGCAGCCCAGCAGCAAGCTCACCAACAGAGTCTGGAAGCTCAGCAACAAGCCCAGCAGCAATCTGAGGCCCGCTTCATAGACCTGTTACAGAAGCAAGAGCAGAGACTACAACAAATGGAAGCAGTAATGCAGCAACGTCCGCAGACCAGTGAGGAAAGCCGTCCCACTAATACCGCGTCCTTTGGGGTGAGTCGTTTATTGACAAAAATGACTGGAGAGGATGATCCAGAGGTATTTTTGACCACATTTGAAAGGACTGCTGAAAGAGAAAAGTGGCCTGAGGAGCAGTGGGCTGGACTGGTGGCTCCTCTGTTAACTGGTGAATCGCAGAAGGCTTACTATGACCTGGAGCCTGACCAAGCAAAAGACTATGTGATGCTAAAAGCTGAGATATTGGCAAGGCTGGGTGTCACCCAGGCTGTCCGGGCTCAGCGTGTGCATAACTGGACTTTCCAGCTTGGAAAACCCCCCAGGTCTCAAATGTATGATCTCATTCACCTGAGCAGAAAGTGGCTACAGCCAGAGACTTTGTCCGCACCAAAGATTGTGGAACGTGTTGTAATGGATCGTTTTTTGAGAGCTCTTCCTACTGCCATCCAAAAGTGGGTAAGCCATGGAGACCCAGAGACGGCCGATGGTCTTGTGGATCGTGTGGAGAAATACTTGGCTACAGAGAACCTGACGGCCTCTTCCAGAGACACTCGGACTTTCCACCCTAAGACCAGACCATCCCCAGGGGCGGATAAGAGGATTCCAAGGGGTAAGGGTGGAGAGAGTGAGAGGGTGGGAGCTCTACCCCAAGTTTGGCGAGAACAGCCTGGGAAATCAGCGGCTCAAGAGGCGGCAAGAAGGATCGTTTGCTACCGCTGCCGGCAAGCGGGACATATTGCAGCCAATTGCCCGGTTGTGGAGGAACCCATGCAGTGTGACTTTCTGACGGGCAGACGTCAGTCGCTGTGTGCGACAGTCGCATGCACTGCCATTCGAGGAACTGAGAAACATTTATGCAAAATGTGTGTTAATGGTAGAAATGTTGTGGTATTGCTGGATTCAGGTAGCCTTGTGACCCTGATAAAGGCTGAGTTAGTTAAAACAGAGGTCTCTGGGAATAGCAAGGTAGCTGTTATTTGTGTGCATGGGGACACCCGAGAGTATCCAGTGACTACAGTGTGTTTCGAGACCCCCAAAGGTACCCTCTCTCATCCAGTGGGCTTAGTATCTCAGTTACCGTATGACGCCATTGTGGGAAGGGATTTTCCGAAGTTCTGGGAACTGTGGGATGATCCTGAGCCCCCCACTGGTGCCCCTATGTACCAGGAATGTGATAGCCAGCACTCCCCTGAGAGTGGTGAGGACTCTCCGGAATTTCCCTTATCAGTATTGGCAGGGGAGACTCAAGAAACTGGAGAGGAGCCCACCTCCTCAGACGAAAACCTACCGTCTGTGGAGTTTTCTGATCTTGAGGTTCACAGGGAAAACTTTGCCACAGAACAGTTGAAAGACCCCGCCCTAATAAAGGCACGGGAAAACGTAGTGAAAATAGATGGCGAGTTAGTGAACCCAGATAATACCTGCACTTACCCATACTTCAGCGTAGAGAAGGACCTACTGTATCGGGTGGCAAAAAGGGCAGAAGAAACAGTTGAGCAGCTTGTGGTGCCCAAACCTTACAGGAAGTTGGTGTTGGAGTTGGCCCATGGGCACATTCTTGGAGGTCATCTGGGGACAGAGAAAACCCGAGAGAGGGTATTACAGAGATTCTATTGGCCGGGGGTGATGAAGGACATAGAAAATTATTGTTCCTCCTGCCCTGTGTGTCAGAGGTCGGCCCCGATGCCACATTTCCGTAGCCCGCTGGTCCCTCTACCCATCATTGAGGTCCCGTTTGAGAGGATCGCCATGGATTTGGTAGGTCCTATAATCAAGTCCGCTAGGGGGCACCAGTACATATTAGTTATAATGGACTATGCCACCCGTTATCCAGAAGCGATCCCTCTCCGAAATACCTCGGCCAAAACCATAGCCAAAGAGCTATCTCTTGTGTTTAGCCGGGTGGGTATTTGTAAAGAACTGCTTACGGACCAAGGTACACCCTTTATGTCCCGGGTTATGAAGGAGCTGTGTAAATTGTTCAAAGTGACGCAATTACGTACATCTGTGTATCACCCCCAAACCGATGGGCTGGTTGAAAGATTCAACAAAACCCTAAAACAAATGTTGAAGAAAGTGGTGGATAGAGATGGAAAGGATTGGGACTGTCTACTTCCTTATCTGATGTTTGCTATTAGGGAGGTGCCCCAATCCTCTACGGGATTCTCCCCCTTTGAGTTACTGTATGGGAGACACCCAAGAGGGCTGTTGGATATTGCCAAGGAAACTTGGGAAAGTGAGAGTTCTCCCCACAGGAGTGTGATTGAGCATGTCGCCCTGATGCAAGACCGAATTGCACAGGTAATGCCCATCGTGAAGGAACATTTGGCCCAAGCGCAGTTAGCACAGCAGAGAGTGTACAACCGTGGAGCCAAGACCCGTACCTTTTCCCCGGGGGATAGGATACTGGTACTTGTCCCTACGGTTGAAAGTAAATTCCTTGCCAAATGGCAAGGCCCCTACGAGATAATGGAAAAAGTGAGCGAAGTGAATTACAAGGTCAGACAACCAGGAAGGCGAAAGCCCGAACAGATCTATCACGTTAATCTGTTGAAAGCCTGGAGGGATAGAGAGTCCCTAGTCGCAGACACTTGGTCACCAGCTCAAACTGGTTGCGTGATTCCTGAGGTTGGAATAGCAGCCACCTTGTCACAACCCCAACAACAGGAGGTTAAGGAGTTTGTGCTTCGCAACAAGGAGGTATTCTCTGAGCTGCCGGGACAAACATTTGGGGTAGAGCATGACATCATTACCCCGCCCGGTGAAAGGGTGAAGTTAAAACCCTATCGGATCCCAGAGGCCCGACGGGAGGCAATACGGGAGGAAGTACAGAAAATGCTGAACTTAGGGGTGATAGAGGAGTCCCAAAGTGATTGGTCTAGTCCCATTGTGTTGGTGCCTAAACCGGATGGGAGCTGGCGATTTTGTAACGATTTTCGTCAGTTGAACAAAGTTACAAAATATGACACCTACCCCATGCCACGTATAGATGAGTTGATCGACCGGCTGGGAACAGCCCGATACATGACGACTCTTGACCTCACAAAAGGGTATTGGCAAATCCCCCTGGCCAAATTGGCCAAAGAGAAAACCGCATTTGTAACCCCAGACGGGGCGTTCCAATATAAAAGAATGCCGTTCGGATTACAGAATGCGCCGGCCACATTCCAGCGGAAAATGGACCAGATGCTGAGGCCCCATCGGAAGTATGCTGCGGCTTACCTGGATGACGTAATTGTCCATAGCACAGATTGGGCCTCACATCTGCCAAAAGTGCAAGCAGTCCTGGACTCTGTTCGGGAAGCGGGGTTTACGGCTAACCCCAAGAAGTGTACCATTGGGCAGGAGGAGGCCAAATATCTTGGGTACACCATTGGGAGGGGAGTAATAAAACCCCAACTCAACAAAGTCGAGGCCATCCAGAGTTGGCCACGTCCCAACAGCAAGAAGCAGGTACGAGCCTTTCTGGGAATCGCTGGGTATTATCGGCGATTCATTCCCCACTTTGCTTCTAAGGCTGTGCCCCTAACCAACCTAACGAAGGGGAAAGGGTCGGTCATGATTAAATGGACCCCCGAGGCTGAGGCAGCATTCCAATTCTTGAAACAAGCCTTATGTAGCCAGCCAGTGTTGTACTCACCCGACTTCTCTAAAGACTTTGTCGTACAAAGTGATGCGTCAGATGTGGGGTTAGGAGCAGTATTGTCCCAGGTCTGGAACGGGGAAGAGCACCCAGTCATTTACCTCAGCAGGAAGTTGAAGTCCCATGAGGTAAATTACGCCACCGTTGAAAAGGAGTGTTTAGCGGTGAAGTGGGCTCTAGATTCCCTTCGGTACTACCTGCTAGGTAGGCACTTTGACATGGTTACGGATCACGCTCCGTTAAAGTGGATGGCTCAAAACAAGGAAACAAATAGAAGAGTGAATAGGTGGTTCCTGGCCCTCCAGGAATTCAACTTCACAGTAAAGCATCGCCCTGGCGTTCAAATGGGGAATGTGGATGCTTTGTCTCGAGTACATGAATGCCTGATTGCTGGTGTTCCAACCCCGAGGTTAAAACAAGAGGGGGGGGTATGTGACAGCAGGAAGGTAAAGTCACCTGGTTGCATCCAGGGGGGTAGATATATTTCGCCCAGATTCAGGCTTTACGCCGACTTATACAACTAGGTGGAGAGTTGTATAAGCCCAGCTAAGGCTAGTGGGCTCATGCCTGGAACCAGACCTGTGTGGACTGTCTAGGGAGAGTGAACCCCTGTGCGGTGAGACAAAGCCTGTGTGGCTATTTGCTTGGACATTTAAAACCAGGGACTTATGGACTAGGACAGCACTAGGCTGATCCCAGTTGTTAGTTAGGAAACCTGTATGTTTAGTCAGAGGTCAAGTTGACCAGGATTTATTTTGTTTATGTTTCTTTTGGCTTTGCTGTGTTTTGTCACTGTAAATAGAAAATAAACCGCACCTTTTTTGATTTTGAAAACCACAACCTCCGTTTGCTGGGCCTGTTTTTGTGTGGGGAGCCCATCCCGGGGGTCACACACACCCGCTGCCGAGCTAACCCCCTCACAATACATATATATATATATATATATATACACTGTATTCAGTTTAGCTAGATCCGTTCCTGTTATTCTCTTCATAATATACTGACAGGCAGGCAGGTGATTGTGCTAGCTGCAGTATTTTTATTTAGTGTACTGTGTCCTTTGCACAGTGTGCACCTAAAGCTACCTGAATTCAATTGCTGGTGTTCTCATACAACTACAGGCAGGGAGCTGCAGTATTTTCATTTAGTGTACTGTGTCCTTTGCACAGTGTGCACCTAAAGCTACCTGAATACAATTGCTGGTGTTCTCATACTAATACAGGCAGGGAGCTGCAGTATTTTCATTTAGTGTACTGTGTCCTTTTGCACAGTGTGCACCTAAAGCTACCTGAATACAATTGCTGGTGTTCTCTTACTAATAATACTACAGACAGGCAGTTGATTGTGCTAGCTGCAGTGTAATCAGTATATATATATATATCCCAGCTTTGTGCAGCTACATCTCCCTGCAGGCCATTAGTATGTCTGGAAGGAC
The DNA here is from genome assembly GCA_029206835.1 of Rana muscosa. Classification (NCBI taxonomy): domain Eukaryota; kingdom Metazoa; phylum Chordata; class Amphibia; order Anura; family Ranidae; genus Rana; species Rana muscosa. Next base: position 56,594,798 of record CM055119.1, read on the forward strand.
AACAAGGAGAGGTAGACAGTCATGAGCCAATAAAAGAGGGCAAGCAGGTTCTGTGTCTTGAGACAACAGTGCTGGTTGTGGACACGGTGCATTCTCATCAGCACGTGGCCGTGGGACACGCTTGTCCTTTTTTTCAGCAGCTGGCTGTGTTGAGCCGCAACATGCCGAAGACTTGGTAGAGTGGATGACCAAGCCGTCCTCATCCTCCTCATCCTCTCTCACCCAGGCTCAGGGTACTTTGTCTGGCAAAGCAGCTGCCAAAGCGGCCTCTTCCCTCGGCTCAATGGCATCAGTCACTCCTTCCCTAGCCCCATCATGTCCTCCTGAGGAGTCCCCCAAACTGTTTGACCACAGTGTTGGGTACATGCTGCAGGAGGATGCACAGCATTTTGAAGGCTCCGTTGATGGTACCCAGCTAGAGGAAGGAAGTAACGTGAGCCCAGAGAGAGGGGGTGCCCAAGAAGGATAGCAATCTGGCAGTCATGTTCATCCAGCTGCAGCATACTGCCAGGTTTGCTACAGTGATGAGGAGGGAGGGGATGATGAGGTCACGGACTCTACATGGGTGCCTGATAGGAGAGAGGAGGAGGCACATCTCCAACGAGGCAGGATGCCCTCCAGGGGCCAGCTTAAGGGCAGCACACCGACTGCATCACACCGCAGAGCTTGGCATGTGCAGGGCGCTGCTGTCTCTACGCGTTATTCCAAAAGTTCTTTGGTGTGGGCCTTTTTTGAGATGAGTGCACCGCTGCTATTTGTAACATATGTCTCAAGCGTATCTCGCGTGGCCAAAACATCACCCGCTTGGGCACCACATGCTTGACCAGACATATGTCGACCTGCCATGCAGTTCGTTGGCAAGCATACCTAAAAAATCCACACCAAAGAACAAAGCGGACCTCTCCTTACTCCTCATCAGCTGGGATCTCCAACCCCACTATACCTTCAGTCCTCTCTGAAACCTGAGAGGAATGAAGGTGTAGAATTAGGTTTTTCACAGACAAGTACTTGTGGGAAATCTGCTATTGGTACACCAACGCCAGATTGTACCAGGCAAATTTCCCTGCCCCAGCAGCTGCACCACCGAAAGAAGTTCGCTCCCAGCCATCCACATGCCCAGCGGTTCAATGCTATCTTGGCTAAATTGCTAGCACTTCAACTGATGCCTTTTCAGTTGGTAGACTTTGCCCCCTTCCGTGAGTTTGTGGAATGTGCGGTTCCTCAGTGGCAGGTTCCCAAATGCCACTTTTTTTCACAGAAGGTGATTCTGGCTCTCTACCGGCATGTGGAGGCAATATCTTGGCCTCGCCGGACAGGGCGTTTAGCAGTAAGGTGCATATTACCACTGACTCATGGTCCAGCAGGCATGGACAGGGACGTTACCTATCTTTCGCGGCGCATTTGGTGACTCTGCTGGCAGCTGGGAAGGATGCAGGACAAGGTGCAGTAGTGTTGGAGGTTGTTCTGCCATGACGCCTCCAAAATGCTACTACTGGTGATTCTGACACACCTCTCTCCTCCACCCCCTCCTCTTCTTCTTCCTTCATGGCCTCTTCCTGTGCTTTGTCCTTGGAACCAGCGGTGCTCTGTAGGCGTTCAAGGGGCTACGCAAGTACGCAGGCAAAAAGATGCCATGCGGTGCTTGAGCTGGTGTGCTTGGGGGACAGGCTCATGTCCTTAACTTGGTGGTGCAGCAGTTCTTGGGCAGGTACCCGGGCTTACAGGAGGTCTTGAGGCAGGCCAGGAAACTCTGTGTGCATTTCCGCAGGTCATATAATGCCAGTGCTCGGCTGGCTGACCTCCAAAAGGAATACAACCTGCCCAAGATCCGCCTAATCTGTGACATGCCCACCAGGTGGAACTCAACGTTGGCTATGCTGCAGCAGCTGCACATGCAGCAGAGGGCCATCAATGAGTATCTGTGCCAATATGGCACCAGGACAGGGTCAGGAGAGCTTGTTTTTTTTCCCCACGCCAGTGGGCCATGATCATGGATGCATGCACTGTCCTGGCACCATTTGAGGAGGCCACGAGGATGGTGAGCAGTGACAGTGCATGCATCAGTGACACTGTCCCTCTTGTCCACCTGTTGGAGCACACGCTGCATGGAATAATGGACAGGGCACTTGAGGCAGAACAGAGGGAGGAAGAGGAGGACTTCCTTACCTCTCAAGGCCCCCTTTATCCAGACAGTGTTCCTGCTGGCCCACCTATCACACAGGAAGAGGAGGAGGAGAAGGAGGAGGAGGATTGTGTCAGCACTAAGCATCAGCAGCAGTCTTCATGGGATCAAATACAGTCTCAAGAAACCCATGGACTTGTACGTGGCTGGGAGGAGGTGGCTGCGGATCATGTCGTCCTGAGTGACCCAGAGGTCTCTGGACCGAATGCCTCAGCAAACCTACGCTGCATGGCCTCCCTGATCCTGTAAAGCCTGCGGGAAGGATCCTCGTACTCGTGGTTTCAAGGAGAGGGATCATTACTGGCTGGCAACCCTCCGTGATCCACGTTACAAGGGTAAGGTTGCGGACCTTATCTTGCCGTCGCAGAGGGAGCAGAGGATGAAAAATCTTCGGGAGGCCTTGCAGAAAGGTCTGTGCAATGCGTTCCCAGAGACTGGGAGGTTACAAAATCCTGGTCCTGGACAACGTGTTGCTTAGGCTTCGGTCAGTCAAAGAAGGAGCCGTGGAGAAGGTGGATGTCTGACCGATGCGTTCAGACAATTTTTTAGTCCGCAGCCCCAAGGTATGATCGGTTCCAGCATCCATCGCCAGCGTCTGGTTTACATGGTGCAGGAATACCTAGGGGCAAGATCAGACTTGGACACCTTTCCCACTGAAAATCCTCTGGGTTACTGGGTCTTGAGGATGGATCACTGGCCAGAGCTTGCACAGTATGCAATTGACCTACTGGCCTGTCCTGCATCCAGCGTTCTTTCGGAACGCCCATTCAGTGCTGCTGGAGGCTTTGTAACTGATCACAGGGTGCGCCTGTCCACCGAATCGGTCGATCGGCTGACTTTCATAAAAATGAATCAATCTTGGATCACCAGCTACCAAGCACCTGATGCTGATGTAACCAAATATTTTTTTTTTGAATAGGAGATCCCTTCAAGACTGCCTATGCTGATGCTGAGTGACTATCCTGTTATGCTGAGCGACTATCCTCTTCCTCCTCAATGTTCATGCTGATAGCTTGTAAGTACATTTTTGGTTCTGGGCACCGCCACCAGTGGCTAATGCCCAATTTTTCAGCCCCTGTTTAACAGGGGCATGTAATTACAATTTTTGATGCAATACTTTGCAGCAGAGCTCATTTCTGCGCTCCAACTATAGTATCTGTGAGGGGTTACAGTGTTGTGGCACCAGTGCCTAAGGCCCAATTTTTCTGCCCCTGTTTAACAGGGGCGTGTAATTACAATTTTTGATGCAATAATTTGCAGCAGGGCTCATTCTTGCGCTCCAACTAAAGTTTCTGTGAGGGGTTGCAGTGTTGTGGCACCAGTGCCTAAGGCCCAATTTTTCTGCCCCTGTTTAACAGAGGAGTGTAATTACAATTTTTGATGCAATAATTTGAAGCAGGCTCATTCTTGCGCTCCAACTAAAGTTTCTGTGAGGGGTTGCAGTGTTATGGCAACACCAACACCTAAGGCCCAAATTTCTGCAGAGTATATACGGCAGGCCCCTACTTTCAAACATCCAACTTACAAACAACTCCTACTTGAAAACGGAGGGAGACAAAAGAAAGTGAGAGGAAATCTACCCCTAGGAAGGGAAATTCTCTCCTGTAAGAGTTAATATGGGAAAAACGTGTCTCCTCTCCACTTATGCTTTATCACCAATCCTTGTTTCACTAAAACCCCCAAATTTTCAAAAAACAATTGTCATTGGGACAGAAAGTGAGGTGAAATCTTCTGAAGAGGTGCACAGACAGCAAAACAAATGTTACAGGGGTGATAACCCTTCCCTATGTTTTCCAAAAAGCTTAAAAATAGATTTTTTGGGCTGGAGCTACACTTTAAAAATGTACCAGTTCTAAATTACAAACAGATTCTACTTGAGGGCCCCACGCCTTTCCTTTTTTTTTATTTGGGTGTGGGGTTCCCTTTAATATCCATACAAGACCCAAATGGGCTGGGGGGGGGGTTACCCATGCCGATTTTCACAATGATTTTCATCCACATTGACGGGACCACACATTACATTAAAGCCGCAAGCAGTTTTAAATGTTTTTTTTTTTCTTTAGAAATGTCATTTTGTGCAGGGACAGTTCTAAACACGGGAAACACATGCCACTTCACAGGCAGGGCCGGCCCTATGATAGGACCGGGTGGTACCATGGTACCAGGCGGCACTGTTAGGGGGGCGGCAAACTGACGCCCGCCAGCCTGCTCCGCTCCCTGTGAGGAGCCCGGCGCCGCTGCGTGTGAGGACACTCACAGGCGGGGGGGGGGGGGGGGGGGCAGTCAGCGAGCTAGTGGGCAGGCGCCGCTCCCTGTGAGGAGCCCAGCGCCGCTGCTGTTGGTGACAGGGGCGGACAGAGCACTCGCAGCGGGGGGGGTTGGGAGCAGTCAGCAAGTGAGCGGGCAGCGGAGCAGAGTGATGATGTCATCTCTCACCGCCGCCCTGCATCACCACAGTTTCACCCTCACTGTGCAGCCATGGGCAGCAGAGAGATTATATCATCTCTCTGCTGCCTGCCTTCACTCTGGGACACAGCAAGTGACAACCCGCAACGTGTGGCAAGTGATGTCGTGACAATACGCAACGTGTGGCAGGTGACGTCGTGACAATACGCAACGTGTGGCAAGTGACGATACGCAATGTGTGGCAGGTGACGCCTAGGCAAGTGAGAATCCGCAACGTGTGGCACGGGACTATCCGCAACGTGTGGCAGGTGACATTGTGGCAAGTGACAATCCGCAACGTGTGGCAGATGACAATCCGCAACGTGTGGCAGGTGACGTAAGTGACCATGCGCAACGTGTGGCAGCCGACAATCCGCAACGTGTGGCAGCCGACAATCCGCAACGTGTGGCAGCCGACAATCCACAACGTGTGGCAGGTGACAACCCGCATCTGGTTGTGGAGCCCAAAGCAAAACTGTAAGTACAAACACACATCACAAATTGTATGAGACATGAGAGCCTGAGAGGGACTTGCCTTGCCCAGCCCTGATTAACCACTTAGGGACCGGAAGGATTTGCACACTTAAAGCGGTTGTATGGCTTTGTTTTTTATTTTTTTGAAATAACAAACATGTTATACTTACCTCCACTGTGCAGTTTGTTTGGAAAAGAGTGGCCCTGATCCTCTGGTTCTCGGGTCCCTCGGCGGCTGTCTCAGCTCCTCCCTGCATCAGCTAACCCCCTTCTGGGAAGCGCTCTCCCAAGGGGGTTAGCTTGCGGGCGCGCTCCCTGTCATACATGCTGCGTCTATAGACACAGCGTGCATGACTCGTTCCCGCCCACCCACGGGCCGGGTCATTGGATGTGATTGACAGCAGCGCGAGCCAATGGCTGCACTGCTATCGATATATCCAATCTAGCCAATTAACGGCCAGACTCCGTGAAGAAGAGGATGCCGGGGGACACGCACAGCAAGTGAACGGGCTCAGGTAAGTAAAACAGGGGGGCTGGGGGGCAGTCATTTCCAGGTGTTTTTTCACCTTAATGCATAGGATGCATTAAGGTGAAAAAACACGAACCTTTACAAACCCTTTAATGACCAGGCCATTTTTTGCGATACGGCACTGTGTCGCTTTAACTGACAATTGCGCAGTTGTGCAACACTGTACCCAAATAAAATTGATGTCCCTTTTTCCCCACAAATAGAGCTTTCTTTTGGTGATATTTGATCACCTCTGCGGTTTTTATTTTTTGCACTATAAACAACAAAAGAGCGACAATTTAAAAAAAATATATATATATTTTTTACTTTTTGCTATAATAAATATCCAAAACATTTTATAAAAAAAAAAATATTTCTTCATCAGTTTAGGCCAATATGTTTTCTTCTACATATTTTTGGTACCAAAAAAAACACAACTAGCGTACATTGATTAGTTTGCGCAAAAGACATTGCGGCTGCCCGCCATGCACAGGTCCCTTTATACTCCTATATACATGTATAGAGCCCTGACAGGTCCTTTTATACGCCTATATGCACGTATAGAGCCATGACAGGTCCTCTTTATACTCCTTTATACATGTATAGAGCCATGACAGGTCCTCTTTATTATCCTTTATACATGTATAGAGCCATGACAGGTCCTCTTTATACATGTATAGAGCCACGACAGGTCCTCTTTATAATCCTTTATACATGTATAGAGCCATGACAGGTCCTCTTTATACTCCTTTATACATGTATAGAGCCATCACAGGTCCTCTTTATACATGTATAGAGCCACGACTGGTCCTCTTTTTACTCCTATACATGTATAGAGCCATGACGGGTCCCCTTTATTTATCATGATATAAAATAATTAATGTGGGGGCCTTTTGGTGGGCGTGATATTTTTTTGGGGGGGGGGCAGCATTTCATTCTTGGTCCCAGGCAGCACAATGTTTCGGGCCGGCCCTGTTCACAGGTATACTATAGACACCCCCCAGGTACGATATTTAAAGGAATATTTCACTTTTTTTTCACTTTAATCATCATTAAAATCAATGCTCCTGAAAAAACGTCAGTTTTTAAAACTTTTTTTTGCATTGATACATGTCCCCTGGGGCAGGACCCGGGTCCCCAAACCCTTCTTAGGACAATAACTTGCAAATTAGCCTTTAAAATTAGCACTTTTTATTTCGAACGTTCGAGTCCCATAGACTTTAACGAGGTCCGATAGTTCGCGTAAACTTTCGGTCCGTTCGCAGGGTCTGGTGCGAACCGAACCAGGGGGGTGTTCGGCTCATCCCTAGTCCTGACAAGCCCTCCCTGCTCAGTCATTTACTTGGAAGACCAGTGTACTGGTGCTTCTCCTCCCCCCAGCTCGTATGCAGCTGAGAACAGAGGAAATGTGATCACTTATAAAAAAGAGAAAAACAGGTATGTATATATTTTTTATTATATCTATACACACATGTTTTGCCTTTTATTTCTATTTTAAACTGAATAGGTAACTGTACAACTTGATCATTTACAATAATTTTTAAGTTCTTCTTTAACCACTTTAGCTTCAGAAGGTTTATCCCCCCTTCATGACCAGGCCATTTTTTGCGATACGGCACTGTGTTATTTTAACTGATAATCACACGGTTGTGTGACGCTGTACACAAATAAAAATGTATGTCTTTTTTTTCTTTCATAAATAGAGTTTTCTTTTGGTAGTATTTGAGCACCTCAGCAGTCTTTATTTTTTGCGCTATAAAAAAAAAGACCTGCAATTTTCAAAAAAAATAAAAAATTGTTTTTGCTTTCTGCTATAAAACAAATCGAATTTCTTCATAAATTTTTGGTAAAAAAAATCCCAATAAGAATATACAGATTGGTTTGCACAAAAGTTATAGCGTCTACAAACTATGGGATATATTTTTTGAATTTTTCTTTTCTTTTTTTTTACTAGTAATGGCCGCGATCAGCAACTTATATCAGGACTGCGATATTGCGGCGGACAAATCGGACACCTAACTTGACACTTTTGACACTTTTTGGGAACCAGTGACACTAATACAGTGATCAGTGCTAAAAATATACACTGTCACTGTACTAATGACACTGGCAGGGAAGGGGTTAACATCAGGAGCAATCAAAGGGTTAAATTTGTTCCTAGGGAGTGCTATCTAACTGTGTGGGGGGTGCTTGTACTGTGGGAAGGCAGAGATCAGTTTTCCTGCTTAGCAGGATATATAAGGAAAACCCTCAAAGTGGGACTTTAACGGTACTGGGTCATTATTATATTAAGTAGATGAAAGTATTTCTAAATAGTGTAAAAGTTAACAAATCTTTATTAATACAAAATATATAAAACATTACAATACATCTTAAAAATTATGGAAAAGTGCTCTTGATGCTGTACTCAAGTTGGAATCGCCAAAACAGAGGATGAAAACTGATGACCACCAAACGCGTTTCGAATTAGATTTTCTTCTTCAGGGGTGCATACACATTAAAGAAAGGAAATTTATTTCTTAAAAAGCTAAGAGTACATCTTGAATGAAGAACCAAAATAAAGATATTGGTTGCAATTGTCCTCTAAATGCCAACGAGGGGCGTCCAGACCGGTGCCCAAACAGTGAGTCATTGGGGTCAGGTCATTCACCGTGGACAAATGGGGATGTGTGCTAAAACTGGAAAGTCCATGCAATGCCAATCGCCCTTAAATACACAGTCATCAATGGTCATGAAAAATTGTTTTACATGGCGTAAATATAGTGTTACACCACCTGTATATCTTTACTAAACATGTGAACATCACTCATGACAGTCCGTTCAATATCCGTTTGGGTCAATATGTGGATAAGAACATCAATAGGAAAGGGAAAGGAGTCTATCCCAAAGACTGCAAAGAGCTGTGATATTGTGATTAAGCTGTGTGTATGGTCTCCAGGTCTAAAAACAAATAGCAGGAAGACAGGATCACAGCCTTTCCTTGTCACAGAATAATGATCTGCCTTGTTTACATTTGCAGATTTCTGTTCTACCTGTCTCCTGAACGATCGGGTGGTGCCCGCAGACATTGCATCCACCAAACCGCTGATTGGCTCCCACTGTGTCCAATCACAGCAGGAGTGGGCTGCCGGTGGCGCGTGTGCGCGACCCAGAACCGGAAATGCAGAATCACATATAGATATGTTATTCTGACCAGAGCGGCCGCCCTGCCGCAGTAAATGTACGTGGGGCGGTAGGCATCTGGTTATTATTCAATTTTGGAGCAAATAGACTCTACTGAACAATAGCCAGATGCACTGCTAGAAATGAATTAATTCAAGAAACATTTTACACCCAGTTCCTTCAAAATTTCTCACCATCGTGTTAAAAATTTGTGTCAATTTGACCTCACTAATGATTAGAAAATTGAATAAACTTTGGTAAAACTAAAAATTTGGAGAAAATTTCTCCTAGTGTATGGCCTGCTTATTTTCAATGAGGTCAAGACAAGCATGCTCAAGTGGTGTACCACCAGCAAAGAAATAAAGTGCTGCCTGTAAGGTTTCCTACTCTTCCTGTAGCTCATTAAATATGAAGCAAACCCAGTCTTTGTGATTTTGCATTGCCCTTGGCACTCAGCATAACCATGCTGTTATTTTAAGGGAGTACTCCAATTTACCAGTCATCCAAAACTATATTATGTGCTTCTGCAAATCCCACTATCTTGGCACCGAGGTGCAGATTCTGAAAAGTAGAGAAACACAATTAAAAAGGGTCTTTTAGCCCTCTGTCACTCTGTTGTAAATGACCCTTGTGCAGTACGAAAAATACACACTCATTTTGAGTTTTATCAATCGTAGTTTGGCAGTGAAACAGTGGCTCTGCTGTGGCTTCATAAGTTTAATATAGAGGGCAATCACATACACTATGGGAAAGACACGTTTAGAAATAAGCCTCCTTTTTGGACAACGACCTCTAGCCAACAAAACCAATAAACCTGTTTTGTAAACAAAAGGCCATTCAATACTGAATAGCTTAAACAAGAATGAAAATAATAAAAACAAAGTTACTGGATAACCACCAATGTTTTTTTGGTGCTGAGCATGGGCTAAGATGGTTTTGATAAACATTATATTAATTTGGTATGTTTCGTAAATTCAATCCATCCATAGTCTGTGTTTCTTAAGGGAGGAAAATGTTGTATATGTGGAAGACAGATTGTGAATTCATTCAGAATTATGTTTTGGAAATTGAGACCTAAAGAGTCATTGAATTGCAAGTAGGAAATGAGGGGCTTCCACAGCAGACAGAGCATTGCCAGCTTGGATGAATATTAGCAGTGTTCAGTGCAGACGAAGAGTGCTGGGCTTTTCACGAACACCAACATCAAATCTTTTGTTTTTCGTCATTATACTGGAAAGCTTTCTGCTCTGTTGCCTGTGTAAAAAAATAATGAGAGTTGTATAATCCACAAAGTGACACACTTGAATGTTTAACTATAGAATTTCTAAATGCATTTTTTTTAAAACTAAAATAAAATATAAAAATAGGTAACAAAACATATTTAACCCTTTCCTTCTCAGACAACAAGAAAGAATGAGCCCTAGAAACATAGAAGAATTATGGCATTTTTTTATATTTATATGTTTTGTATTTTCTTTTTTTTTTCTCTTTTTTCTGAAAGATATGGTTGGATAGAACTTTTTTTTATATTTAGGAAAACATTTTTATTTATTTCTATATATCAGAAGAAGAATATGATGAAAAAGGACTAAAGGAACACAATAACTCTCCAATAAATTAATAATTTATATAAATATATATATATATATATATATATATATATATATATATATATATATATATATATATAAAACAATAAATGTGTGCTACACATTGGTATTCAGGTGGCTAAATGGTAATATGGAAGTAAATAGATTGTAAGTAAATAGAAAAACACAGAATTGTTGACATTTTTGCAGATTTATTGAAAAAGAAAAACTGAAATATCACATGGTCCTAAGTATTCAGACCCTTTGCTGTGACACTCATATATTTAACTCCATTTCTTCTGATCATCCTTGAGATGGTTCTACACCTTCATTTGAGTCCAGCTGTGTATGATTATACTGATTGGACTTGATTAAGAAAGCCACACACCTGTCTATATAAGACCTTACAGCTCACAGTGCATGTCAGAGCAAATGAGAATCATGAGGTCAAAGGAACTGCCTGAAGAGCTCAGAGACAGAATTGTGGCAAGGCACAGATCTGGCCAAGGTTACAAAAAAAATCTGCTGCACTTAAGGTTCCTAAGAGCACAGTGGCCTCCATAATCCTTAAATTGAAGACATTTGGGACGACCAAAACCCTTCCTAGAGCTGGCTGTCTGGCCAAACTGAGCTATAGGGGGAGAAGAGCCTTGGTGAGAGAGGTAAAGAAGAACCCAAAGATCACTGTGACTGAGCTCCAGAGATGCAGTCGGCAGATGGGAGAAAGTTGTAGAAAGTCAACCATCACTGCAGCCCTCCACCAGTCTGGGCTTTATGGCAGCGTGGCCCGACGGAAGCCTCTCCTCAGTGCAAGACACATGAAAGCCCACATGGAGTTTGCTAAAAAAACACCTGAAGGACTCCAAGATGGTGAGAAATAAGATTCTCTGGTCTGATGAGACCAAGATAGAACTTTTTGGCATTAATTATAAGTGGTATGTGTGGAGAAAGCCAGGCACTGCTCATCACCTGTCCAATACAGTTCCAACAGTGAAGCATGGTGGTGGCAGCATCATGCTGTGGGGGTGTTTTTCAGCTGCAGGGACAGGACGACTGGTTGCAATCGAGGAAAAGATGAATGCGGCCAAGTACAGGGATATCCTGGACGAAAACCTTCTCCAGAGTGCTCAGGACCTCAGACTGGGCGAAGGTTTACCTTCCAACAAGACAATGACCCTAAGCAAACAGCTAAAATAACGAAGCAGTGGCTTCACAACAACTCAGTGACTGTTCTTGAATGGCCCAGCCAGAGCCCTGACTTAAACCCAATTGAGCATCTCTGGAGAGACCTAAAAATGGCTGTCCACCAACGTTTACCATCCAACCTGACAGAACTGGAGAGGATCTGCAAGCAGGAATGGCAGAGGATCCCCAAATCCAGGTGTGAAAAACTGTTTGCATCTTTCCCCAAAAGACTCATGGCTGTATTAGATCAAAAGGGTGCTTCTACTAAATACTGAGCAAAGGGTCTGAATACTTAGGACCATGTGATATTTCAGTTTTCTTTTTTTTATAAATCTGAAAAAATTTCAACAATTCTGTGTTTTTCTGTCAATATGGGGTGCTGTGTGTACATTAACCACTTCCCGCCCAGTCAATAGTGAATTGACGTCCGGGAAGTGGTTGCAATATCGATACTGGACGTCATATGACGTCCTGCAGGATAATGCCTTGCGCACGCCCGCGGGGGCGCGCAGCGCGGTGATCGGGGACGGCATGTGCCCCTCGGACACAGCGCTTCCCCGATCACGGTAAACAGCCAATTTCATTGGCTGTTTACCATGTGATCGGCTGTGTCAAAGTCACAGCCGATCACCTGTCAAAACAAACTCGGCGGCGCGCTCCGTGCGCGCCGCCACAGGCTTGCAGAGCGGGGATCGGGGAAGGCGAGTGTCCCTTGGACACAGCGCGTCCCCGATCAGAGTAAACAGCCAATGAATTGGCTGTTTACCACGTGACCGGCTGTGTCCAATCACAGCCGGTCACAAATGTAAACAAACTCCACAGGAGTTACTACCTGATCCCTGCTCTCTCCTCACACACCGATCTGTGAGGAGAGAGAAGAGATCAGTAAGTTAGCTCAGTGTAGTTTGTCTACATAAGTTTACAGTGCACAACACGCCCCCCCCCATAAAGAGGACCTGTCACACAGCCCAGCACATCAATCAGCCCAGCCAATCAGCCCATCTGTCAATCAGCCCATCTGTCAATCAGCCCATCTGTCAATCAGCCCATCTGTCAATCAATCAGCCCATCTGTCAATCAATCACCCCACCTGTCAATCAATCACCCCATCTGTCAATCAATCAACCCATCTGTCAATCAATCAATCAGCCCATCTGTCAATCAATCAGCCCATCTGTCAATCATCTGTCACAGGCCCACCTCCATCGGTACCGCCATTGGCACCGCCACACAGGCTACCAGTACCGCCATCGGTACCAGTACCACCACCAGTACCGCCACCAGGCCCAGCATCTATACTGCCACACAGGCCCGCTACCAGTATCACCACTAGTGCCGCCATCGGTACCACCACCAGTACCACCACCCGTACCACCGTCGGTAGTGCCACCACCACCTGTACCACCACCTGTACCACCATCGGTACCATCACCACCCGTACCGCCATTGGTACCACCACCACCTGTACCGTCATCGGTACCACCACCACCTGTACCGCCATCGGTACCACCACCACCCATACCGCCATCGCTACCACCACCACCCGTACCGCCACCTGTACCGCCATCGGTACCGCCACCACCACCACCACCCGTACCGCCATCGGTACCACCACCACCTGTACCGCCATTGGTACCACCACCACCCATACCGCCATCGGTGCCACCACACAGGCCCACCACTAATACCTCCATCGGTACTACCACACAGACCGCCACCACTACCACCAGCAGTACCATTACACAGGCCCACCAATAAGCACTGCCATAATGTCCCAAAGGGTTTACACACCTGAGGAGGCATATGCCATTCTTGCCATGTCGGATGATGAGAGCAGCGGGGAGCTCCCATTATCCGATTCTGGTTCGGAATACGAGCCAGTGGAGGATAGTGGCTCAGAGTCCGAGTCCCCGGAGGAAACCGTCCCTCCCAAAAGAATGCGATCGGCACCAAGATCAGCACCAAGATCAGCACCAAGATCAGGAGAACTGCCCACCACCAGCAGCGCCATACCCCAGGAAGAGGAGCCCAGTACAAGCAATGGAAATGCACGCCCAACCCGAAGAATCCAGCCCCAATCCTACCTTCCCGATGCCCTGGCAAACCCCTTATGGTTGCCTGCCAACTCAGGATCCGCTATCATCCCCCCTTTCACCGCACAGCCAGGTGTGCAGCCCGACACTACAAATTTTTCTAAATTTGATTATTTTTGTTTATTTTTCCCACAAGATTTGCTGCAGAATATAGTGGATCAAACGAATCTGTATGCATCCCAATTTATTGCTGCCAACCCCGATTCTTCCTACGCCCGCATGTTCCAGTGGCGGCGTCTAACATTGGAGGAATTTAAGTTATTTTTGGGCCTTATGTTCAATATGGGGCTTACAAAAAAGAACGAAGTCCATTCATATTGGTCCAAACACCCCATCCAACACATGCCCATATATTCCGCTGTCATGTCCAGGAAAAGATACGACATGATTATGCGCTTTCTCCACTTCAATGACAATTCACAGTGCCCTCCCCGAGATCATCCCAACTACGACAAATTGTACAAGATACGCCCCCTAATCAATGCCTTTTCCCAGCGATTTGAAGAAGTTTTCATCCCAGACCAAAAAATTTGTGTGGACGAGTCCCTCGTACATTTCAATGGCCGACTGCAGTTCAAGCAGTACATACCAAGCAAGAGAGCCAGGTATGGGTTAAAATTAAATAAATTATGTGATCGAGCCACTGGATACGTCTGCAAATTCAGGATCTACGAAGGCAAAGACTCCCAGCTCCAGCCCCGTGATTGCCCCACATATATTGGAACCAGTGGGAAAATTGTCTGGGAGTTGGCATACCCCCTGTTCAGAAAAGGTTACCATTTATATGTTGATAATTATTATACCAGCCTGCCCCTTTTTCGCCACCTTTACAGTAAACAAACCCCGGCCTGCGGTACCTTAAAAAAAACCGGAAGGGATTCCCACAAAATTTATTGACAAAAAAATTGCGACCTGGAGAATCGGCATCCATGAGGAATGAGGAGGTGTTGGCCATGAAGTGGAGGGACAAGAAAGATGTCCACATCCTCTCTACGATCCACAATGACACCATGGTGGAGATCCCAAGAAGACGCGGCTCCATTGTAAAGCCTGAATGTGTCCACGACTACAATTTGTACATGGGGGGGGGTGGATTTAAACGACCAGATGCTACAGCCCTACTTATCAACCAGAAAGTCCTATTATTGGCACAAAAAAGTTGCGTTTCACCTGTTTCACATGGCCCTTTTTAATTCGTTTGTCTGCTACCAAAAAGCAACTCAAAATCACCGACTCCACTACCTCCAATATATCAAAGATATCATCGATGCCCTCATTTACCAACAAGATCCCGCCCCAGGAAGCATTCGCTCTGATAGTGTGAGTCGGCTTCACGAGCGACACTATCCCTTTAGCATCCCCCCCACAGAATCTGGAAGAAGACGCCAAAAGAAATGCCGTGTATGCAGCAGAGGAGGAGTAAGAAGAGACACCAGCTATTATTGTCCCGATTGTCCCTCCCAACCTGGCCTGTGCATCGGAAATTGCTTCAAAAATTATCATACATCCATTAGTTCCCCTTATTATTAACAGACTGCCATTTCCCTATTTGCCTGCTACCATGTTACTAACTACCTTCCATGTTAATTAACTGACCCTGGCCTGTTTACCGACGATGTCTTTGCTTGCCGATTTAAACCACGTTTCTGACCTCCACGTGCACCAACCTCAGCCTGTTTACCGACGATGCCTCTGCCTGCCGATTTAAACCACGTTTCTGACTTCCACGTGTACCGACCTTGGCCTGTTAATCGACCATGTTTTTGCCTGCCACTTGGACTGATCTTTTGGCCATCTACTTTTAGTACACAGGGGTCTCACATATGTGAGGGGCTTCAGAATAGCGTTCTGAGTAGAGAAAACCAGTTTTTCGTTTTCTGTGCTCCAAGAACAGGGTCTGGTTGCCCGGAGGCTTCAAAGCGATTTGGGTGGGAGAAGCCTCTACCCCTGTCCCCCTGGCCCTAAGCTTGATGGTCCTTCCTGCTGCCTGGACCAATAATTTGGCTGTGCTGACCATATTACTGCCTGTAATGACCCACGACATTATGGACCATGTTTCTTCCTGCTGCTTGGACCAATACTTTGGCTGTGTTGACCATATATCTGCCTGCTGCCTCTACTGACTTTGGACAGCATTTCTGCCGGGACACCTCTGCCTGCTACCTGGACCTGTGCTTTGGCTGTGCTCTGGCTGTGCTGACAGTATCTCTGCCTGTGCGAACTATGGACAGTATTCCTGCCTACTGCCTGGATGATTGCTTTTGCTGTCGCTGACCTCATCCCTGCGTGCTGCCTGGACCGATGCTCTCCTCTGTGGACCACTGCACTTCTAAAACCACAGGTAATCTTTTGTTATTTGGTATGTACCTGCTATGTGTTAGATATATGAAGGGCCTTCAAAAATGTGATCGGTAGTCAGAAAATGATATGTGCAATTAATGCTGCTAGAATGCCTGGAGGTGCTACTTGGATGTTGGGCCTCTGTATGTGGCCAGGCTGTGTAAAAGTCTCAAACATGTGGTATCGCCATACTCAGGAGGAGTAGCAGAATGCATTTTGGGGTGTAATTTTTGCTATGTACATACTTATGTGTTAGAAATATCTTATAAATTGACAACTTTGTGTAAAAAAAATGCATTTTAATTTTTTCTCCACATTTTCCAAAACCTTCTGGAAAAAAATGAACCGTTCAAAAGACTCATAATGCCTCATAGATTATACGTTGGGGTGTGTGCTTTCAAAAATGGGGTCATTTTGTGGAAAATTCTATTGTCCTGGTGCTCCAGGGCCTTAAAAATTGTAATAGGTGGTTGAGAAAGGATATGTGCGATTTATGCTTGTAGAACGCCTGAAAGTGCTACTTCAATGTTGGGCCTCTGTATATGGCCAGGCTGTGTAAAAGTCTCACACATGTGGTATCGCTATACTCAGGAGGAGTAGCAGAATGCATTTTGGGGTGTTATTTTTGCTATGTATATGCTATGCGTTAGAAATATCTTATAAATGGACAACTTTGTGTAAAAAAAATGCATTTTCATTTTTTCTCCACATTTTCCAAAACCTTCTGGAAAAAAATGAACCGTTCAAAAGACTCATAATGCTTCATAGATTATACGTTGGGGTGTGTGCTTTCCAAAATGGGGTCATTTTGTGGAAAATTCTATTGTCCTGGTGCTCCAGGGCCTTCAAAATTGTAATAGGTGGTTGAGAAAGGATATGTGCGATTTATGCTTGTAGAATGCCTGAAAGTGCTACTTCAATGTTGGGCCTCTGTATATGGCCAGGCTGTGTAAAAGTCTCACACATGTGGTATCGCTATACTCAGGAGGAGTAGCAGAATGCATTTTGGGGTGTTATTTTTGCTATGTATATGCTATGCGTTAGAAATATCTTATAAATGGACAACTTTGTGTAAAAAAAATGCATTTTCATTTTTTCTCCACATTTTCCAAAACCTTCTGGAAAAAAATGAACCGTTCAAAAGACTCATAATGCTTCATAGATTATACGTTGGGGTGTGTGCTTTCCAAAATGGGGTCATTTTGTGGAAAATTCTATTGTCCTGGTGCTCCAGGGCCTTCAAAATTGTAATAGGTGGTTGAGAAAGGATATGTGCGATTTATGCTTGTAGAACGCCTGAAAGTGCTACTTCAATGTTGGGCCTCTGTATATGGCCAGGCTGTGTAAAAGTCTCACACATGTGGTATCGCTATACTCAGGAGGAGTAGAAGAATGCATTTTGGGGTGTTATTTTTGCTATGTATATGCTATGCGTTAGAAATATCTTATAAATGGACAACTTTGTGTAAAAAAAATGCATTTTCATTTTTTCTCCACATTTTCCAAAACCTTCTGGAAAAAAATGAACCGTTCAAAAGACTCATAATGCTTCATAGATTATACGTTGGGGTGTGTGCTTTCCAAAATGGGGTCATTTTGTGGAAAATTCTATTGTCCTGGTGCTCCAGGGCCTTCAAAATTGTAATAGGTGGTTGAGAAAGGATATGTGCGATTTATGCTTGTAGAACGCCTGAAAGTGCTACTTCAATGTTGGGCCTCTGTATATGGCCAGGCTGTGTAAAAGTCTCACACATGTGGTATCACTATACTCAGGAGGAGTAGCAGAATGCATTTTGGGGTGTCATTTTTGCTATGTATATGCTATGCGTTAGAAATATCTTATAAATGGACAACTTTGTGTAAAAAAAATGCATTTTCATTTTTTCTCCACATTTTCCAAAACCTTCTGGAAAAAAATGAACCGTTCAAAAGACTCATAATGCTTCATAGATTATACGTTGGGGTGTGTGCTTTCCAAAATGGGGTCATTTTGTGGAAAATTCCATTGTCCTGGTGCTCCAGGGCCTTTAAAACTGTAATAGGTGGTTGAGAAAGGATATGTGCGATTTATGCTTGTAGAACGCCTGAAAGTGCTACTTCAATGTTGGGCCTCTGTATGTGGCCAGGCTGTGTAAAAGTCTCACACATGTGGTATCGCTACACTCAGGAGGAGTAGCAGAATGTATTTTGGGGTGTAGTTGCAATTATGCATATGCTGTGTGAGAGAAAAAAACTGTTAATATGACCAGTTTGTGTAAAAAAAAAAAATAAAAAATAAAAAATTTAATTTTCCCAAGAATTGTGGGAAAAAAATACAACTTCAAAAAACTCACCACGCCTCTTAGTAAATACCTTGGACTGTCTACTTTCCAAAAAGGGGTAATTTTGGGGTATTTGTACTTTCCTCGCTTGTTAGTGTCTCAAGAAATGAGATATCCCTTCAGTACATCAGGCGTGATCAGATGTGATAAATTTTCAGTGATTGCCACCATAGTTTGTAGACTCTATAACTTTCACAAAGACCAAATAATATACACTAATTTGGGTTCATTTTACCAAAGATATGTAGCAGTATACATTTTGGCACAAATTTATGAAGAAAAATTACTTATTTGCAAAATTTTACAATAGAAGCTAAAAAAAAGTGTTTTTTTTTGAAAAAAAATTGCTTTTTTTTTTGCTTATATCGCAAAAAATAAAAAACCCAGTGGCGATTAAATACCACCAAAAGAAAGCTCTATTTGTGAGAAGAAAATGATAAAAATTTTGTTGGGATACAGTGTAGCATGACTAAGTAATTGTCATTCAAAGTGTGAGAGTACTGAAAGCTGAAAATTGGTCTGGGCGGGAAGGTGCATAAGTGCATGGTATTGAAGTGGTTAATGAGGAAAAAAAATGAACTTAAATGATTTTAGCAAATGGCTGCAATATAACAAAGAGTTTCAGAATTTCGAACATTATGGGCCGTTCGCACCAAATTCGAGTGGCGCGTCACGGCCCATAATTCACTGCGGCATCACAGTGCATTGCTGGCTGATGATTGGCCAAGCATGCACTATGACCCGCATGCTTTGGCCAATCACAGCGTGGTAAGAATGGAGAGCTGTAATTGGCCAAAGCCAGGGTGGCTCAGATCATGGCTCAGATGAGTAGGTACACGCCCCACACTATATAAGGCCGCCAACTTGGCGGCCTTGTGTAGTGTGTTGGCGTTGCTTAAAAAGAGAGCTTATATAGAGAGAGAGACAGTGTCATTTATTTTGAGTTAGATAGAGCAGGCAGGCAAATCAGTTAGCTGTAGGTACAGTGTGTAGAGGATATATATGCATCCTAGGTGTTGTATATATATTTATACACTGTATTCAGTTTAGCTAGATCCGTTCCTGTTATTCTCTATACTGTGACAGGCAGGCAGGTGATTGTGCTAGCTGCAGTCAGTGTTTCACTTAGTGTACTGTGTGCTTTGCATAGCGTTCACCTAAAGCTTACCTGAATACAGTTAGTGGTGTTCTCATAATAAAACCACAGGCAGGGAGCTGCATTAATTTCATGTAGTGTACTTCTGTTCTATGCACAGCGTTCACTTAAAGGAACCTGAATACAATTTGTGGTGTTCTTATAATAAAACCACAGGCAGAGAGCTGCAAGTATTTTCAGTTAGTGTACTGTGTCCTCTGCACAGTGTTCACCTAAAACTAACTGAAGACAATTGCTGCTTTTCTCATACTAATACCACAGCAGGCAGTTGATTCTGATAGCTGCATTATAATCAGTACAGATATATACCGCATATACTCGAGTATAAGCCGAGATTTTCAGCCCTTTTTTTGGGGCTGAAAGTCCCCCCCTCGGCTTATACTCGAGTCATAGAAATTTTTACATTGTAAATATTACCTGTAAAGAAGTTGCGGCTGCGGCGTCCATCGTTCAAATTCCGCGGCGTCCATAGTTCAAATTCTGCGGTCTCTTCCTGTTCCTTCCTTGATAGGCGAGTCTCAGCAGACACTCTCCGCCTATCACGAACGTTCTCTCATCCTCAGTTTTCCAGCAGACGTCTGTGATTGGCGGAACACCCAACACAGTGTCTGCTGGGAAAACTAAGGATGAGAGAATGATCGTGATAGGCGGAGAGTGTCTGCTGAGACTCGCCTATCAAGTAAGGAACAGGAAGAGACCGCAGAATTTTGAACGATGGACGACGCGGAATTCGAACGATGGACGCCGCAGCCGCAACTTCTTTACAGGTAATATTTACAATGTAAAAATTTCTATTTACAGGGAACAGCGAGCTAGGGAACAGTGGGGCATCGGCTTATACTCAAGTCAGTAAGGTTTGCCAGTTTTTTTGGGCAACATTAGGTACCTCGGCTTATACTCGAGTCGGCTTATACTCGAGTATATACGGTATATATATATATATATATATATATATATATATATATATATATATACACATCCCACCTTTGTGCAGCTACATCTCACTGCAGGCCATTAGTATGTCTGGAAGGAAAACAAGGAGAGGCAGACAGTCACGAGGCAATAAAAGAGGGCAAGCAGGCTCTGTGTCTAGAGGCAACAGTGCTGGTCGTGGACACGGTGCATCCTCATCAGCACGTGGCCGTGGGACACGCTTGTCCTTCTTTTCGGCAGCTGGCCATGTTGAGCCACAACATGTTCAAGACTTGGTAGAGTGGATGACCAAGCCGTCCTCATCCTCCTCATCCTCTCTCACCCAGGCTCAGGGTACTTTGTCTGGCAAAGCAGCTGCCAAAGCAGCCTCTTCCCCTGGCTCAATGACATCAGTCATTCCTTCCTTAGCCCCACCATGTCCTCCTGAGGAGTCCCCCGAACTGTTTGACCACAGTGTTGGGTACATGCTCCAGGAGGATTCCCAGCATTTTGAAGGCTCCGATGATGGAACCCAGCTAGAGGAAGGCAGTAACCTGAGCCCAGAGAGAGGGGGTAGTAACGTGAGCCCAGAGAGAGGGGGTGCCCAACAAGGACAGCTATCTGGCAGTCATGTTCCCCCAGCTGCAGCATACTGCCAGATTTGCTCCAGTGATGAGGAGGGAGGGGATGATGAGATCACTGACTCCACGTGGGTGCCTGATAGGAGAGAGGAGGAGGAGGAGGCACATCTCCAATGAGGCAGGATGCCCTCCAGGGGCCAGCTTCAGGGCAGCACACCGACTGCTTCACACCGCAGAGCTCCGCATGTGCAGGGCGCTGCTGTCTCTGCGCGTTATTCCAAAAGTTCTTTGGTGTAGCCCTTTTTTCAGATGTGTGCAGCAGATCGCACCGTTGCCATTTGCAACATATGTCTAAAGCGTATCTCGCGTCGCCAAAACATCAGTCGTTTGGGCACCACCTGCTTGACCAGACATATGTCGACCTGCCATGCATTTCATTGGCAAGCCTACCTAAAAGACCCACACCAAAGAACAAAGCGGACCTCTCCTTGCTCCTCATCAGCTGGGATCTCCAACCCCACTATACCATCAGTCCTCTCTGAAACCTGCACTGAGAGGAATGAAGGTGTAGAATTAGGTGTGTCACAGCCAAGTACTTGCGGGCAATCTGCTATCGGTACACTGACGTCCGATTGTACCAGGCAAATTTCCCTGCCCCAGCTGCTGCACCGCAGAAAGAAGTTTGTTCCCAGCCATCCACATGCCCAGCAGTTGA
Source organism: Rana muscosa (assembly GCA_029206835.1). Classification (NCBI taxonomy): domain Eukaryota; kingdom Metazoa; phylum Chordata; class Amphibia; order Anura; family Ranidae; genus Rana; species Rana muscosa. The sequence continues at coordinate 56,616,461 of CM055119.1, forward strand.
ATGTTTGCTTGGCTAAATTGCTAGCACTTCAACTGCTGCATTTTCAGTTGGTAGACTCTGCCCCCTTCCGTGAGTCTGTGGAATGTGCGGTTCCCAGTGGCAGGTTCCCAAACGCCACTTTTTCTCACGGAAGGCAATTCCGGCTCTCTACTGGCATGTGGAAGGCAATGTCTTGGCCTCACTGGACAGGGCGGTCAGCGGTAAGGTGCATATTACTGCTGACTCATGGTCCAGCGGACAGGGACGTTACCTATCTTTCACGGCGCATTGGGTGACTCTCATGGCAGCTGGGAAGGATGCAGGACAAGGTGCAGTAGAGTTGGAGGTTGTTCCGCCACCACGCCTCCAAAATGTTACTACTGGTGATTCTGACACACCTCTCTCCTCCACCCCCTCCTCTTCTTCTTCCTCCATGGCCTCTACCTGTGCTTTGTCCTTAGAACCAGGGTGCTCCATAGGCGGTCAAGGGGGTACGCAAGTACGCAGGCAAAAAGATGCCATGCAGTGCTTGAGCTGGTGTGCTTGGGGGACAGGAGCCACACTGGGGCAGAGATTCTGTCAGCTCTGCAGGGGCAGGCTCAGAGGTGGTTGACGCCACGCCAGCTTAAGCCAGGAAAGGTGGTTTGTGACAATGGCACCAACCTCCTCTCCGCCCTCCGACAGGGACAACTGACCCATGTGCTCTGTTTGGCTCACGTCCTTAACTTGGTGGTGCAGCGGTTTTTGGGCAGGTACCCAGGCTTACAGGAGGTCCTGAAGCAGGCTAGGAAACTCTGTGGGTGTTTACGCCAGTCTTATAAGGCCAGTGCTCGGCTGGCTGAGCTGCAAAAGGATTACAACCTGCCCAAGAACTGCCTAATCTGTGACATGCCCACCAGGTAGAACTCTACGTTGGCCATGCTGAAGCATCTGCACACACAGCAGAGGGCCATCAATGAGCATCTGTTGCAATATGGCACCAGGACAGGGTCAGGGGAGCTTGGATTTTTTTCCCCACGCCAGTGGGCCATGATCAGGGATGCATGCACTGTCCTGGCACCATTTGAGGAGGCCACAAGGATGGTGAGCAGTGACAGTGCATGCATCAGTGACACTGTCCCTCTTGTCCACCTGTTGGAGCACACGCTGCGTGGAATAATGGACAGGGCACTTGAGACAGAACAGAGGCAGGAAGAGGAGGACTTCCTTACCTCTCAAGGCCCCCTTTATCCAGACAGTGTTCCTGCTGGCCCGGCTATCACACAGGAAGAGGAGGAGGAGAAGGAGGAGGATTGTGTCAGCATGGAGGTGGAGACTAGCACTCAGCATCAGCAGAAGTCTTCAAGGGATCAATTACAGTCCCAAGACACCTTGTAGGTGGCTGGGAGGAGGTGGCAGCGGATCATGTCGTCCTCAGTGACCCAGAGGACTCCGCACCGAATGCCTCAGAAAACCTACGCTGCATGGCCTCCCTCATCCTGCAAAGCCTGCGGAAGGATCCTCGTATTCGTGGTATCAAGGAGAGGGATCATTACTGCCTGGTAACCCTCCTTGATCTACGTTACAAGGGTAAGGTTGCAGACCTTATCTTGCCGTCGCAGAGGGAGCAGAGGATGAAGCATCTTCGGGAGGCCTTGCAGAAAGGTCTGTGCAATGCGTTCTCAGAGACTGGGAGGTTACAAATTCCTGGTCCTGGACAACGTGTTGCTGAGGCTTCGGTGAGTCAAAGAAGGAGCGGTGGAGAAGGTGGCCGTCTGACCGATGCATTCAGACAATTTTTTAGTACGCAGCCCCAAGGTATGATCACTTCCAGCAACCATCGACAGCGTCTGGTTTACATGGTGCAGGAATACCTAGGGGAAAGATCAGACTTGGACACCTTTCCCACCAAAAATCCCCTGGGTTACTGGGTCTTGAGGATGGATCACTGGCCAGAGCTTGCACAGTATGCAATTGAGCTTCTGGCTTGTAATGCATCCAGCGTTCTTTCGGAAGGCACATTCAGTGCTGCTCGAGGCTTTGTAACCGATCACAGGGTGCGCCTGTCCATCGACTCTGTCGATCGACTGACCTTCATAAAAATGAATCAGTCTTGGATCACCACCAGCTACAAAGCACCTAATGCTGATGTAAACGAATATTTTTTTGGAAATGTCAGATCCCTTCAAGACTGCCTATGCTGATGCTGAGTGACTACCCTGTTATGCTGAATGACTATCCTCTTCCTCCTCAATGATCATGCTGATAGCTTGTAAGAACATTTTTGGTTCTGGGCACCGCCACCAGTGGCTCATTCCTGTGCTTCTAATAGAGTATCAGTGAGGGGGTGCCATGTTGTGGCACCAGTGCCTAAGGCCCAATTTTTCTGCCCCTGTTTAACAGGGGCGTGTAATTACAATTTTTGATGCAATACTTTGCAGCAGGGCTCATTGCTGCGTTCCAAGTACAGTATCAGTGAGGGGTTGCAGTGTTGTGGCACCAGTGCCTAAGGCCCAATTTTTATGCCCCTGTTCAACAGGGGCATGTAATTACAATTCCTTATCTAATAATTCAGAGCAGGGCCCATTCCTGCGCCCACCAAGAGTAACTGTGAGGGCTTACAGTGTTGTGGCAACACCACCACCACCACCAAAGGCACAATTTTTTCTGCCCCTGTTCAACAGGGGCATGTAATTACAATTCTTTATCTAATAATTCACAGCAGGGCCCATTCCTGCACCCACCAAGAGTAACTGTGAGGACTTACAGTGTTGTGGCACCAGCACCACCACCAAAGGCCCAATTTGTCCTACCACTGTTCAACAATGGCATGTAATTACAATTCTTGATATAATAGTTCACAGCAGGGCCCGTTCCAGCGCCCACCAAGAGTAACTGTGAGGGCTTACAGTGTTGTGGCAACACCAACACCTAAAGCTCAAATTTCTGCAGAGTATATACGGCAGGCCCCTACTTTCAAACATCCAACTTACAAACGACTCCTACTTGCAAACGGAAGGAGACAACAGGAAGTGAGAGGAAATCTACCCTTAGGAAGGGAAATTCTCTCCTGTAAGAGTTAATATGGGAAAAAGGTGTCTCCTCTCCACTGATGCTTTATCACCAATCCTTGTTTCACTAAAAACCCCAAATTTTCAAAAAACATTTGTCATTGGGACGGAAAGTGGGGTGCAATGTTCTGAACAGGTGCACACTGCACAGACAGCAATACAAATGTTACAGGGGTGACAACCCTTCCCTATGTTTTCCAAAAAGCTTAAAAATAGATTTTTTGGCTTTAGCTACACTTAAAAAATTTACCTGTTTCAAATTACAAACAGATTCTACTTAAGAACAAACCTACAGTCCCTGTCTTGTTTGCACCGCCTGTATACTGCTGTTCAGAGTATATAGGGCCTTTTTTTAATTTGGGTGCGGGGTTCCCCTTAATATCCATACAAGACCCAAAGGGGCTGGTAGTGGGCTGGGGGGGGGATTTTCATCCATATTGCCGGGACTACACATTACATTAAAGCCGCAAGCAGTTTTAAATGACTTTTTTCCTTTAAAAATGTCATTTTGTGCAGGGACAGTTCTAAAAACGGAAAACACGTGCCACTTCACAGGTATACTTTAGACACCCCCCAGGTACGATATTTAAAGGAATATTTCACTTTTTTTTTTTCACTTTAAGCATCATTAAAATCACTGCTCCCGAAAAAACGTCAGTTTTGAAAACTTTTTTTTGCATTGATACATGTCCCCTGGGGCAGGACCCGGGTCCCCAAACCCTTTTTAGGACAATAACTTGCATATTAGCCTTGATAATTAGCACTTTTGATTTTGAACGTTCAAGTCTATTGTATTTAATAGGGTTCTAAAGTTCGCTCAAACCTTTGGTTTCGTTGGCAGGTTCTGGTGCGAACCGAACCGGGTGGTGTTCGGCTCATCCCTACTTTACGTACATGTGATTTTTTTCGTTTTTTATTTTTGATAAGTTTGCAAAGATTTCAAACAAACTTCGTTCACGTTGTCTTAATGGGGTATTTGTTTGTAGAATTTTGAGGAAAATAATGATTTTTAATTCATTTTGGAATAAGGCTGTAACATAACAAATTGTGGAAAAGGTGAAGCGCTGTGAATACTTTCCGGATGCACTGTAATCCACGTGGATACACTAAGTAGTTGTGATTATATGTACAGTTTTACTAAAACATGTCAAAGTTGCAAAATTGTGTTCAGGTGTTAGGATTTGTTTTACCTTTGTCATGAAGGGGTTAAATATCCATTCATGTACAAATGAAAAAAGAAAACAGGAATTTCCTTTTCACATGGTTGAATAACTGAAGTGAACATTTACATTATGCTGAGATTTTAAACTCCTTTAGTAGTCTCATGTTCTCTCAAAGTTTATTTAAAGTGTTAAGCCTCGTACAAACGGTCAGACTTCAAACAAACTTTTCTGTGGATTTTTGTCCGAAGGGAGTTGGCCGGGCACACCCATAGCATACACACGCTCGGACTTTTCTGCAAACTTTCCCAAAACGTTTCCAACATCACATGGTTTTTCTGCTCTTTTCTGCTCTTTACCGCCACCCTTTTGTCAACTTCTGCTATTGTTGGTTGATTTTAACATTGGTTCTGGGCATGCTTATTTGTCCATCAGACAAAAGTCCGATGGATTTCTGTACACATGGTCGGACTTTGCTCCATCGGACTTTTGTTGGCGAAAAGTTTGTCCGTTTGCAGATCGAACATTTGTCCGATGAAAACCCAAAAAGTTTGTCCGATGGAGCGTACACACGGTCGGATTTTTTGTCAAACTTGCTCATTTTGAAGTTTGTTGGCAAAAAGTCTGACCGTGTGTACGAGGCTTATGAGGCTTTACTAAACCCCAGGAGCCTGTATTCACTATATCTGGTCTCCCACAGTTCACAGACAGATCATGGAAAAACAATTATTTTAGAAAAATATAAACTGCTAAAAAGCTTTTCTCATTAGCAGTATATAGCAGTCTTTTGACTTCTATCAGTGTATGGTTAAAGCTTGTAGGAGGAGTTTTCATTCTACTCTGACTGTCCTATGAGGATGCAGGACCCCTGACCCTCTGTCTGAACAGTGTTGATCACATGCACCCTCCCAAGAAGAAGAAAAAAAAAAACTCTCTAGCAAAACACACCAAACTGAGCAAGCTCTGTCTTATCAGGAGATGGTTTGGGGACTGTGGAAGAAGGGGAGGATTAGAAGAAATAAGATCAAACAGAGTTTTTACACAATTCAGAGGAATAACCCCTTAGGTTCCACAGTGTGTATAATAAGCATGCTTTACTGCATATACAGACTGATTTTACTGTGGGTTTAGTTACACTTTAATAAAGGCAAAAGGCTTTTCACGTTAGAAGAAAAGTTGCAGTTTGCAAGGGGATTTTCCCCAGAGCTTAGTGGATGTGGTGAAAGTTCCCTTTGCAAAGAATACCCGTGCCAGGAAAATGAAATAAGCAAACACACAAAAAATAAATAAAAAAAAAAACATTTTTGCTTTCCTTGCAAAGTGAACAACCTATTTGTCTTATTAGTAAATCATTATAATTCCTATAAATACTGATGTCTTGCACTGATTTACCAGCTTTTTAAATGTGCCATGAATTATTACTTTTAGATTGATTTTTTCAGGTTGCTATAGCTGCTGTATGTATATGTTTTTTCTTCAATTTTTTTATTCCATAAAGACTTTATTAGGTTTTAACATGGTACAAAATATTATTGCCTGTTTACACCTGCAATATTTTCCAAGAAGAAAAACATTTGAGAACATGTTTTATCAATATGTATCATATAACATGGAAGAAAAAGATCAAGCCGAATGTCCAGCATGGGTAAGATCTACTGGAGCAGTGATTCTCAACCTGGGGGTCGGGACCACCTCGGGGGTCGAATGACGATTTGCCAGGGGTCACCGAATCCTGGGCTGTTCCTGAAGCCCGCACCGCTCTCCCAGCCTTTTTCGCGGCCGCTCCAGCTGGGCTTTTCCTGGAGCCCACGGCCACCCACTCAGCCTCTTCGCAGCCACCCATTCAGTTCACGGCATGGCTGGGGGGCAGAGACTAGAGGTCCGCTGACTGGTGAGGAATGTGAAGTGGGAGGGGCTGAAGGAGACCCTATCTCCTGATTTCGGCATAGGTGTCACTGTTATGAGACACCACAAAGTCGGCGACACAGTGAAGCTGGAGACACTACCTGTGATTAGAGTTGCCATTAAAAGTCCCCACTACAGTTCTCAGATCAGCAGATGACCTTGATCAAGAGCACCTAAGTTAGCTGATCAGAACTCCCCCCAGCACTGTCACTGATCCCAACTCCCCACCAGCACTGCCACTGATCCCATCCCCCTCCCACCCCCCACTCACCAAAGAGTAATAGAAGGAATAAAAATAGAGAATACATGGAGGGTCGAGGAAAAGAGAGGGAGGAACAAAGAAAAAGGGAGAGAAAGAATAAGAGAAAGAACAAGAAAGATGGCTAGAGCGAGGGGTGGGGGGAAAAAACAAGAAATTAGGATAGAGAGATAAAAGGGAAATTAAGGAGAACAAAGAGAGAGAGTGATACATCCAAAAATGTACCATAAGGGGTTTTAATATTGTACGAGTGAAAGGGACTCCGGGAGCGCTAAATATCTGTGGGTTAGGGGCGCAAATTACTTGTCTTACCGTGGGAGCTGACAGCCCACGCTACAAAAATAATTTTACTGTTGGGGGTCCCCACAACTTGGGAAATTTTATCAAGGGGTCACGGCACTAGTAAGGTTAAGAACCACTGTACTGGAGCAAAAATATTGGATATCTCTCAAAACTAGTAGGGGATAGGGATGGGCCCGGTGCTCGATTCGAACCCATGTTCAAATCGAGCATCGGGCGTTCGCTCGCTCGTCGAGCCCAGAACTATTTGGGCCGTTCGCATCACATTCGTGTGATGCGAGCGGCCCCGCAATGCATTGCGGCCGGCGCGGCCGGCGCAGTGCATTGCTGGCTGATGATTGGCCAAGCATGCACTGTGACCCCGCATGCTTGGCCAATCACAGCGCCCGAAACTCGGAGAGCAATAATTGGCTACAGGCAGGACGGCTGTAGCCAATTACAGCTCAGGGGCTTTAGTACACGCCCCACCATTTAAAAGGCCGCCACGCCATCGGCCCCGGTCACATGAGTTCCGGCTTTAGGAGAGATTAGTCTGCTGATTCTGTCTTTGCTTGATACTGAAAGATTTGCTCTTCTTTGCTAAACCATTGGCTATTTCTTTGCTAAACCATTGCTACCTAAGTCATTGATCGTTCATTGCTGCTGATTGCACAGTTAGTGTGTTATTAGCTGCTGCTGGGGATTAGTCTGGTGCGTGCTTACTGTTAGTACAGTATTGCAGTAGTACCAACCGCAGTGCTGTTAGCACAGCATTGCACCCCAACAGCACCCATAGGACTTCTAGTGTGTTAGTGGCAGCAAACAGAGCTCCTATATTTTCTTCTCAGCAGCACCCATAGGACTTCTAGTGTGTTAGTGGCATCACACAGAGCTCCTATATTTTCTTCTCAGCAGCACCCATAGGACTTCTAGTGTGTTAGTGGCAGCAAACAGAGCTCCTATATTTTCTTCTCAGCAGCACCCATAGGACTTCTAGTGTGTTAGTGGCAGCAAACAGAGCTCCTATATTTTCTTCTCAGCAGCACCCATAGGACTTCTAGTGTGTTAGTGGCAGCAAACAGAGCTCCTATATTTTCTTCTCAGCAGCACCCATAGGACTTCTAGTGTGTTAGTGGCAGCAAACAGAGCTCCTATATTTTCTTCTCAGCAGCACCCATAGGACTTCTAGTGTGTTAGTGGCAGCAAACAGAGCTCCTATATTTTCTTCTCAGCAGCACCCATAGGACTTCTAGTGTGTTAGTGGCATCACACAGAGCTCCTATATTTTCTTCTCAGCAGCACCCATAGGACTTCTAGTGTGTTAGTGGCAGCAAACAGAGCTCCTATATTTTCTTCTCAGCAGCACCCATAGGACTTCTAATGTGTTAGTGGCATCACACAGAGTTCCTATATTTTCATCTCAGCAGCACCCATAGGACTTCTAGTGTGTTAGTGGCATCACACAGAGCTCCTATATTTTCTTCTCAGCAGCACCCATAGGACTTCTAGTGTGTTAGTGGCAGCAAACAGAGCTCCTATATTTTCTTCTCAGCAGCACCCATAGGACTTCTAGTGTGTTAGTGGCAGCAAACAGAGCTCCTATATTTTCTTCTCAGCAGCACCCATAGGACTTCTAGTGTGTTAGTGGCATCACACAGAGCTCCTATATTTTCTTCTCAGCAGCACCCATAGGACTTCTAGTGTGTTAGTGGCAGCAAACAGAGCTCCTATATTTTCTTCTCAGCAGCACCCATAGGACTTCTAGTGTGTTAGTGGCAGCAAACAGAGCTCCTATATTTTCTTCTCAGCAGCACCCATAGGACTTCTAGTGTGTTAGTGGCATCACACAGAGCTCCTATATTTTCTTCTCAGCAGCACCCATAGGACTTCTAGTGTGTTAGTGGCATCACACAGAGCTCCTATATTTTCTTCTCAGCAGCACCCATAGGACTTCTAGTGTGTTAGTGGCAGCAAACAGAGCTCCTATATTTTCTTCTCAGCAGCACCCATAGGACTTCTAGTGTGTTAGTGGCAGCAAACAGAGCTCCTATATTTTCTTCTCAGCAGCACCCATAGGACTTCTAGTGTGTTAGTGGCATCACACAGAGCTCCTATATTTTCTTCTCAGCAGCACCCATAGGACTTCTAGTGTGTTAGTGGCAGCAAACAGAGCTCCTATATTTTCTTCTCAGCAGCACCCATAGGACTTCTAGTGTGTTAGTGGCAGCAAACAGAGCTCCTATATTTTCTTCTCAGCAGCACCCATAGGACTTCTAGTGTGTTAGTGGCAGCAAACAGAGCTCCTATATTTTCTTCTCAGCAGCACCCATAGGACTTCTAGTGTGTTAGTGGCATCACACAGAGCTCCTATATTTTCTTCTCAGCAGCACCCATAGGACTTCTAGTGTGTTAGTGGCAGCAAACAGAGCTCCTATATTTTCTTCTCAGCAGCACCCATAGGACTTCTAGTGTGTTAGTGGCAGCAAACAGAGCTCCTATATTTTCTTCTCAGCAGCACCCATAGGACTTCTAGTGTGTTAGTGGCAGCAAACAGAGCTCCTATATTTTCTTCTCAGCAGCACCCATAGGACTTCTAGTGTGTTAGTGGCAGCAAACAGAGCTCCTATATTTTCTTCTCAGCAGCACCCATAGGACTTCTAGTGTGTTAGTGGCAGCAAACAGAGCTCCTATATTTTCTTGTCAGCAGCACACATAGTACCTATAGTGTGTTAGTGTCAGCACCCATAGGACCTACAGTGTGTTGTGAGCACACATAGGAGTTCTATTTTTTATACTATATACACTACCGACTACAATGGCTGGAAGACCGCCAAGGAGAGGCAGAGCGTGCCGAGGCAAGAACACAGGGCAGGCAGGCTCTGTTTCTAGAGACAACAGTGCTGGCCGTGGACGTGGTCGTGCATCGTCATCAGCACGTGGCCATGGGACACGCTTGTCTTTGTTTTCGGCAGCTGGACATGTGGAGCCGCATCATGCCGAAGGCTTGGTAGAATGGATGACCAAGCCCTCCTCATCCTCCTCATCCTCTCTCACCCAGGCTCAGGGTACTGGCAGAGCAGCTGCCAACGCGTACTCAATGGCATCATCAGCCACCCCTTCCCTAGACCCACCATGTCCTCCTGAGGAGTCCCCCGAACTGTTTGAGCACAGTGTTGGGTACATGCTCCAGGAGGATGCCCAACGATTCGAAGGCTCGGATGATGATACCCAGCTTGAGGAAGTCAGTAGTGTGCGCGCAGAGAGAGGGGATTCTGAAGGACAGCAATCTGGCAGTAGTGTTCCACCAGCTGCAGCTTACTGCCAGGTTTGCTCTAGTGGTGAAGAGGGAGGGGATGATGAGGTCACTGACTCCACGTGGGTGCCTGAAGGGAGAGAGGAGGAGGAGGAGGAGGATGCAGCGTCACATGTCCAACGAGGCAGGATGCCCCCTGGAGGCCAGCTAGAGGCCAGCACAGCAACTGTACCACACCGCAGAGCTCCGCCTGTGCAGGGCGCTGCCTCTGCACGTTATCACAAAAGTTCTTTGGTGTGGGCCTTTTTTGAGACGAGTGCATCAGATCGCACCACTGCTATTTGCAATATTTGTCTCAAGCGTATCTCGCGTGGCCAAAACATCAGCCGCTTGGGCACCACAAGCATGAGCAGACATATGTCGACCTGCCATGCAGCTCGTTGGCAAGCACACATAAAAGACCCACACCAAAGAACAAAGCGGACCTCTCCTTGCTCCTCATCAGCTGGGATCTCCATCCCCACTATATCTTCAGTCCTCTCTGAAAGCTGCTCTGAGAGGACTGAAGGTGTAGAATTAGGTGTGTCACAACCAAGTACTTGCAGTACACCGACGTCCGATTGTAGCAGGCAAATTTCCCTGCCCCAGCTGCTGGACCGTCGAAAGAAGTATACTCCCAGCCATCCACATGCCCAGCGGTTGAATGCTAGCTTGGCTAAATTGCTAGCACTTCAACTGCTGCCTTTTCAGTTGATAGACTCGGCCCCCTTCCGTGAGTTTGTTCAATGTGCGGTTCCTCAGTGGCAGGTTCCCAAACGCCACTTTTTCTCACGGAAGGCGATTCCGTCTCTCTACTGGCATGTGGAAGGCAATGTCCATGCCTCGCTGGACAGGGCGGTCAGCGGTAAGGTGCATATTACCGCTGACTCATGGTCCAGCAGGCATGGACAGGGACGTTATCTTTCTTTCACGGCCCATTGGGTCACTCTATTGGTAGCTGGGAGGGATGCAGGACAAGGTGCAGTAGTGTTGGAGGTTGTTCCGCCACCACGCCTCCAAAATGCTACTACTGGTTGTGACACACCTCTCTCCTCCACCCCCTCCTCTTCTTCTTCCTCCATGTCCTCTTCGAGTGCTCTGTCCTCGGAACCAGCGGTGCTCCGTAGGCGTACAAGGGGCTACGCGAGTACGCAGGCAAAAAGATGCCATGCCGTGCTTGCGCTGGTGTGTTTGGGGGACAGGAGCCACACTGGGCCAGAGGTTCTGGCAGCTCTGCAGGGGCAGGCCGAGAGGTGGTTGACGCCACGCCAGCTTAAGCCAGGAATGGTCGTTTCTGATAATGGCACCAACCTCCTCTCCGCCCTGCGACAGGGGCAGCTCACCCATGTGCCCTGTATGGCTCACGTCCTCAACCTGGTGGTGCAGCGGTTCTTGGGCAGGTTCCCAGGCTTACAGGATGTCCTGAGGCAGGCCAGGAAAGTCTGTGTGCATTTCCGCCGATCTTACAATGCCAGTGCTCGGCTGACTGAGCTGCAAAAGGAGCTGAACCTGCCCAAGAACCGCCTAATATGTGACATGCCCACCAGGTGGAACTCAACGTTGGCCATGCTGCAGCGACTGCACACGCAGCAGAGGGCCATCAATGAGTACCTTTGCGACTACGGCACCAGGACAGGGTCAGGGGAGCTTGGCTTTTTTTCCCCACGCCAGTGGAGCATGATCAGGGATGCATGCACTGTCCTCTCACCATTTGAGGAGGCCGCGAGGATGGTGAGCAGTGACAGTGCATGCATCAGTGACACTGTACCTCTTGTCCACCTGTTGGAGCATACGCTGCGTGGGATAATGGACAGGGCACTTGAGGCAGAACAGAGGCAGGAAGAGGAGGACTTCCTTGTCTCTCAAGGCCCCCTTTATCCAGACAATGTTCCTTCTGTCCCACCCATCACACAGGAAGAGGAGGAGGAGGAGGAGGAGGATTGTGTGAGCATGGAGGTGGAGCCTGGCACTCAGCATCAGCAGCAGCAGTCTTTTAGGGATGATGTACAGTCCCAACAAACCAGTGGACTTGTACGTGGCTGGGAGGAGGTGGCTGGCGATCATGTCATCCTCAGTGACCCAGAAGACTCCGGACCGAATGCCTCAGCTAACCTACGCTGCATGGCCTCCCTGATCCTGCAAAGCCTGCGGAAGGATCCTCGTGTTCTTCGGATCAAGGAGAGTGACCATTACTGGCTGGCCACTCTCCTTGATCCACGGTACAAGGGTAAGGTTGCGGACCTTATCTTGCCGTCGCAGAGGGAGCAGAGGATGAGACATCTCAGGGAGGCCTTGCAGAAAGGTCTGTGCAACGCGTTCCCAGAAACTGGGAGGTTACAAACTCCTGGTCCTGGACGACAAGTTGCTGAGGCTTCGGTCAGTAGCAGAAGGAGCGGTGGGGAAGGTGGACGTCTGACCGATGCGTTCAGACAATTTTTTAGTCCGCAGCCCCAAGGTATGATTGGTTCCAGCAACCATCGCCAGCGTCTGATATACATGGTGCAGGAATACCTAGGGGCAAGGTCAGACTTGGACACCTTTCCCACCGAAAATCCTCTGGCTTACTGGGTCCTGAGGATGGATCACTGGCCAGAGCTTGCACAGTATGCAATTGAGCTACTGGCCTGTCCTGCATCCAGCGTTCTTTCCGAACGCACATTCAGTGCTGCTGGAGGATTTGTCACCGATCATAGGGTACGCCTGTCCACCGACTCGGTTGATCGACTGACCTTCATAAAAATGAATCAGTCTTGGATCACCACCAGCTACCAGACACCTGAAGCGGATATAACGGAATAATTTATAATGTCACATCCCTTCAAGACTGCCTATGCTGATGCTGAGTGACTGTCCTGTTATGTTCACTGACTATCCTCTTCCTCCTCCTCAATGATCCATGCCACCACACCAGTGCCTAAGGCACAATTTTTCAGCCCCTGTATAACAGGGGCGTGTAATTACAATTTTTTAAAAAGATGCTTCGCAACAGGTGTGACTGCTGTGCTCCAAGTACAGTATCTGTGAGGGGTTGCAGTGTTGTGGCACCAGCACCAATGCCTAAGGCACAATTTTTCAGCCCCTGTTTAACAGGGGCGTGTAATTACAAATCTTGATCTAATAGTTCACAGCAGGGCCCATTCCTGCGCCCACCAAGAGTAACTATGAGGGCCTACAGTCTTGTGGCAACACCGTCCACCACCACCACCACCACCAAAGGCCCAATTTTTCTGCCCTGTTCAACAGGTGCATGCAATTACAAATCTTGATCTAATAACTCACAGCAGGGCCCATTCCTGCACCCACCAAGAGTAACTGTGAGGGCTTACAGTCTTGTGGCAACACCGTCCACCACCACCACCACCACCACCAAAGGCCCAATTTTTCTGCCCGGTTCAACAGGTGCATGCAAGTACAAATCTTGATCTATTAACTCACAGCAGGGCCCATTCCTGTGCCCACCAGTCTTGTGGCTACACCAAGATCTAATAGGGCAAATTTCTGCAGAGTATATACGGCAGGCCCCTACTTTCAAACATCCAACTTACAAACGACTCCTACTTGCAAACGGCAAGAGAAAACAGGAAGTGAGAGGAAATCTACCCCTAGGAAGGAAAATTCTATCCTGTTAGATTTAATTTGGGAAAAAGGTATCTCCTCTCTACTGATGCTTTATCACCAATCCTTGTTTCAATTTAAACCCCACTTTTCCAAAAACATTTGTCATTGGGACGGAAAGTGAGGTGACATGTTCTGAACAGATGTGCAAAGACAGCAAATGTTACAGGGGTGATAACCCCTCCCTATGTTCTCCAAAAAGCTTAAAAATTGATTTTTTTGGGATGTAGCTACACTTCATAATGTACCTGTTCAGATTCTACTTAAGAACAAACCTACAGTCCATGTCTTGTTTGCACCACCTATATACTGCTGTTCAGAGTATATAGGGTTGTAGGTATAGGGTTTTATTTTGGGTGCGGGGTCCCCCTTAGTATCCATACAAGACCCAAAGGGGCTGGGGTGGGGGGGGGGGGGGGGGGTGATGGGGTAGCCATGCCATTTTTCTCAAGGATTTTCAGCCATATGGCGGCCAGGACAAGACATGACATTAAAGCCGCAAGTGGTTTTAAATGGCTTCTTTTTTTCCTTTACAAATGTCATTTTGTGCAAGGACAGTTCTAAACACGGGAAACACATGCCACTTCACAGGCATACTTTAGACACCCCCCAGGTACCATATTTAAAGGAAAATTTCACTTTTTTTTTTTCACTTTATGCATCATTAAAATGACTGCTCCCGAAAAAACTTTAGTTTTTAAAATTTCTTTTTGCATTGATATATGTCCCCTGGGGCAGGACCCGGGTCCCCAAACCTGTTTTATAACATTAACATGCATATTGGCCGTTGTAATTAGCAATTTTGATTTCGAACGTTCGCGTCCATTATAACGAATAGGGTTCGAAAATTCGCGCGAACTTTCGGTCCGTTCGAAGGTTCTGGTGCGAACCGAACCCGGGGGTGTTCGGCTCATCCCTAGTAGGGGAATGTCTATGGTATATGATTCGTATGCAAAGAAAGTACTTTTCCCTGAAACGGACAGGCCGCTTGAGAGCCCATCAGACTTTTTAGCTGCCATGCCAGCATCCTGCCCATTTACGTGGATTTACACAGAAGATTGCCTGACATGCATAGCTTCATAGTAAGTGCCACTTTGCCTTTCTAGGTTGTTTCTGACAAAAATACTCCTACCTGATCCTTTCCATAAATATTTAAACATTATTATTCTCCTTCTTTTACCATCAGCTGGACTAACAGCTTTGCTCACAATAAGATCTAAGTTTGATAATATGAGTTAACATATGATACACTCTGAGTTGATGGTTTATGATCACTTGCATCAAACACACCAATCTTTGTATATTAACTCACATTTCTTAGACAATTCATCCAATGCACCATCCCCATAATTTATCAGAATTATCACCATTTAATTATTATGCAACTTATTATTTTTAGTGATACCCATTTAACTTTAAAGCGGAGTTCCACCCATTTTTGTGTTTATTAAAAGTCAGCAGCTACAAAAAGTGTAGCTGCTGACTTTTAATAAACAGACACTTGCCTGTCCCAGGATCCAGCTATGCGGCCGCCCGAAGCCTCTCTTCTCTCCCTCTCTTCTCCGCAGTGCTGGCATTGCAAGTGTGGGCACCCAGCTGTGATAGCTTGTGTCTTCACAGCCGGGTGTGCACTGCGCATGCGCGAGTCCCCCTGCATGTTCCGAATGGCCGGGCAATTTTCTGGGACATGTGATGTGTCCCAGGAGGTTGCAGGGAGGGAGGGGGAGAGGAGAACTCCCGTTCTGCACCACGGGCGGAAGTGGGAGCTGTCAAAACTAGGTACCCGCCCCCCCAAAAATGACATACCAAATGCAAATGCGCTGATCGTTTGATGCTAAAAGATATTTCCAAGAACCCTAAAATGTTTTTGCAAGATGTTTATGTAATTCTTGCAACAGTTGTAGTCAAAGTGCATGCATCTGTAATCAGAAATGTTTTGTACCAACTCAACTTGCATCAAAGCTGCGTTAAAAAAAACCTAAAAAAACGTTGCTGTCCAAAAAGAACATTACCGCAAGATTACGGTTCACAATTTAAACAAATAAAAAAAGACAAGCCCTTCTGGAACAATGTGCTGTGGAAATGTTATAGTGTGGGATTTCTTTGCCACTTCAGAGCCTGGGCAGCATGCACTTATTGAATTACCTACATTATGCATCATATCAAAGTGTGCTTGATGAGAGAATGTGTGCCATCTGTGCTAAAAGTTGAAGTTGTACCAGTAAGTATCCTCTGTATGTAGCTGAACAGACTTCCCTTAACTCCTGATAAGATTACAGTCTGCATCCAGGCCCAGCACTTACAAGGGATTGCTGCTTGAGCAGCTATTGGGGTTCTCACATGTAATCATTCGCAAGTGTGAATGTGACTTTAATCTAGGGTGACCAGACGTCCCCGGTTTCCGAGGACAGTCCCCGGATTGAGGACACTGTCTCTGGAGCCCGTCTGTCCCCGGTTTTGTCCCCGGATTCAGGGACAATCTTGGGCAGGGTCATCGCAAACTGATGCTGAGGGGGCATGCCCAGGGCTCCCACTGATCTGTGTCGTACAGGGAGGGGGCGAGCGCCACCCGATTATACAAAGAGGGGATCTCCCGCTTACTCGGCTGTTGAATGAAGTCCCACCTCCTGGGCCGGCTCCTTTGATAGGCAGCACACTGGTGACATCTATTATATGAGGCGGGACTTCGTCTGAGAACAGCGGCCATGCGGGGTAAACAGGAGATCCCCACTCTGTATAATCCGTCTCCTCTCCTCACTCGCTATGCACTGAACAGGGTGGGCTGCTGGGCACTGAACAGGCTGGGCTGCTGGGCACTCTTTAAATGTGCTTTAAAATGCATGGTTTTCCCTTTTATAAACAAGAAAATAATGACGTTATGCGGTTGGGCTGGTATAATAATGCTATGGGGCTGGTATGAAATGATTTTCATAAATAACGTATATATCATACAATCGTTCCATAAACACATACCACATATACTGCATATGTCATTTGAGGAAAATATGCTTATAAAAATAGTTTATCATTTGCCAATTAAAAAAAAAAAATGTCCCCGGATTTCATTTTAAAAATCTGGTCACCTTACCTTAACCTCTGATTGTTTCAAGGTGTTGCCTCTCCTGGCTAATTTGGTACCCACGTTCAACCAACCTCCTGCAACATCAGCTCTTGTCTGCTATGAAATCCAAAGACTGTAACATGGAAGTGTCACATCAATAGCTCCTTGGAAGGGTTCCTGGTGAAGAACACATGGCTCAGCCTCAAACGGTAACACACAGGATGCACATGTACCCTTACTATAAGGAGCAGCCATCGATTTTGGAGACTACGGATTAGGGATGAGCTCGAACATCGGCTGTTCGACCGTTCGGCGAACATCGAACGATTTGGGCCGTTCGCGCCAAATTCGAGTGATGCGAACGGCCCACAATACACTGCGCCATCGCAGTGCAATCCCGGCGCTGTGATTGGCCAAGCATGCACTGTGACCCCGCATGCTTGGCCAATCACAGCGCCAGCAGCTAGGAGAGCCATAATTGGCCACAGGCAGGTTGCCTGTGGCCAATTATAGCTCAGGGGGTTTAGCACACGCCCCACACTATAAAAGGCCGCCAGCGTGGCGGCCTTGTGTAGTGTGTTCCGGTGCAGGGAAAAAGTTACATAGGCAGGGACAGTGTCAGTGCTATTTGTACCTCAAACTTGTGTGTAGGGAGAGAGAAGGATAGGCAGGGATAGTGTCAGTGTCATATTCTTTGCTAAACCTTGTGTGCAGGGAGAGAGAAGGATAGGCAGGGGACAGTGTCAGTGTCACATTCTTTGCTAAACCTTGTGTGCAGGGAGAGAGAAGGATAGGCAGGGAGAGTGTCAGTGTCATATTCTTTGATAAACCTTGTGTGCAGGGAGAGAGAAGGATAGGCAGGGAACAGTGTCAGTGTCATATTCTTTGCTAAACCTTGTGTGCAGGGAGAGAGAAGGATAGGCAGGGAGAGTGTCAGTGTCATATACTTTGATAAACCTTGTGTGCAGGGAGAGAGAAGGATAGGCAGGGAGAGTGTCAGTGTCATATACTTTGAGAAACCTTGTGTGCAGGGAGAGAGAAGGATAGGCAGGGGACAGTGTCATGGTCATTGTTGCTAAGCCTCCTGCACATTATACACCTGAAGTTAGCCCGTATTGCTGTGTTTTCCTGGTGTGTTACACCAACAGGCATTTGCAGCACTTACAGCGGGCGGAGTGTGCCTCCTGCACCTTATACACCTGAAGTTAGCCTGTATTGCTGTGTTTTCCTGGTGTGTTACACCAACAGGCATTTGCAGCACTTACAGCGGGCGGAGTGTGCCTCCTGACCATATTACACCTGAAGTTAGCCTGTTTTGCTGCTTTTTCCTGGTGTGTTACACCAACAGGCATTTGCAGCACTTACAGCGGGCCGAGTGTGCCTCCTGATCATATTACACCTGAAGTTAGCCTGTATTGCTGCTTTTTCCTGGTGTGTTACACCAACAGGCATTTGCAGCACTTACAGCGGGCGGAGTGTGCCTCCTGATCATATTACACCTGAAGTTAGCCTGTATTGCTGCTTTTTCCTGGTGTGTTACACCAACAGGCATTTGCAGCACTTACAGCGGGCCGAGTGTGCCTCCTGATCATATTACACCTGAAGTTAGCCTGTATTGCTGCTTTTTCCTGGTGTGTTACACCAACAGGCATTTGCAGCACTTACAGCGGGCGGAGTGTGCCTCCTGATCATATTACACCTGAAGTTAGCCTGTATTGCTGCTTTTTCCTGGTGTGTTACACCAACAGGCATTTGCAGCACTTACAGCGGGCGGAGTGTGCCTCCTGATCATATTACACTTGAAGTTAGCCTGTATTGCTGCTTTTTCCTGGTGTGTTACACCAACAGGCATTTGCAGCACTTACAGCGGGCGGAGTGTGCCTCCTGATCATATTACACCTGAAGTTAGCCTGTATTGCTGCGTTTTCCTGGTGTGTTACAACAACAGGCATTTGCAGCACTTACAGCGGGTGGAGTGTGCCTCCTGATCATATTACACCTGAAATTAGCCTGTATTGCTGCTTTTTCCTGGTGTGTTACACCAAAAGGCATTTGCAGCACTTACAGCGGGCGGAGTGTGCCTCCTGATCATATTACACCTGAAGTTAGCCTGTATTGCTGCGTTTTCCTGGTGTGTTACACCAACAGGCATTTGCAGCACCTACAGCAGGCGTAGTGTGATTCCTGCAAAATATACTCCTGAAGCTAGGCCTTTTTGCTGGTTTTCCCATTTCCCTGCAGGCCATTAGAATGTCTGGAAGGCAAACAAGGAGAGGCAGACAGTCAGGAGCCAATATAAGAGGGCAAGCAGGCTCTGTGTCTAGAGACAACAGTGCTGGTAGTGGACGCGGTGCATCGCCATCAGCACGTGGCCATGGGACACGCTTGTCCTTCTTTTCGGCAGCTGGACGTGTTGAGCCGCATCATGCCCAAGACTTGGTAGAGTGGATGACCAAGCCCTCCTCATCCTCCTCATCCTCTCTCACCCAGGCTCAGGGTACTGGCAAAGCAGCTGCCAAAGCGTCCTCTTCCCTGGTATCAATGTCATCATGAGTCACTCCTTCCCTAGACCAACCATGTCCTCCTGAGGAGTCCCCCGAACTGTTTGAGCACAGTGTTGGGTACATGCTCCAGGAGGATGCCCAGCGTTTCGAAGGGTCTGATGATGATACCCAGCTAGAGGAAGGCAGTAGCGTGAGAGCAGAGAGAGGGGATGCTCAAGAAGGACACCAATCTGGCAGTCATGTTCCAGCAGCTGCAGCATACTGCCAGATTGGCTCCAGTGATGAGGAGAGAGGGGATGATGAGGTCACTGACTCCACGTGGGTGCCTAATAGGAGAGAGGAGGAGGAGGAGGAGGATGAGGAGGAGGCACATCTCCAACGAGGCAGGATGCCCTCGGGGGGCCAGCGTAAGTGCAGCACACCGACGGAATCACACCGCAGAGCTCCGCCTGTGCAGGGCGCTGCCTCTGCCCGTTATTCAAAAAGTTCTTTGGTGTGGGCCTTTTTTGAGTCGAGTGCATCAGATCGCACAGCTGCTGTTTGCAACATATGTCTCAAGCGTATATCGCGTGGCCAAAACATCACCCGCTTGGGCACCACATGCTTGACCAGACATATGTTGACCTGCCATGCAGCTCGTTGGCAAGCCTGCCTTAAAGACCCACACCAAAGAACAAAGCGGACCTCTCCTTGCACTGCATTAGCTGGGATCTCCAACCCCACTATACCTTCAGTCCTCTCTGAAACCTGCACTGAGAGGAATGAAGGTGTAGAATAGGGTGTGTCACAGCCAAGTACTTGCGGGCACTCTGCTAGCAGTACACCGACGTCCGATTCTAGCAGGCAAATTTCCCTGCCCCAGCTGCTGGACCGTCGAAAGAAGTTCACTCCCAGCCATCCACATGCCCAGCAGTTGAATGCTAGCTTGGCTAAATTGCTAGCGCTTCAACTGCTGCCTTTTCAGTTGGTAGACTCGGCCCCCTTCCGTGAGTTTGTGCAATGTGCGGTTCCTCAGTGGCAGGTTCCCAAACGCCACTTTTTCTCACGGAAGGCGATTCCGGCTCTCTACCGGCATGTGGACGGCAATGTCTTGGCCTCGCTGGACAGGGCGGTCAGCGGTAAGGTGCATATTACCGCTGACTCATGGTCCAGCAGGCATGGACAGGGACGTTACCTTTCTTTCACGGCCCATTGGGTCACTCTTTTGGCAGGTGGGAAGGATGCAGGACAAGGTGCAGTAGTGTTGGAGGTTGTTCCACCGCCACGCCTCCAAAATTCTACTACTGGTTATGACACACCTCTCTCCTCCACCCCCTCCTCTTCTTCTTCCTCCATGGCCTCTTCCTGTGCTTTGTCCTCGGAACCAGCGGTGCTCCGTAGGCGTTCAAGGGGCTACGCAAGTACGCAGGCAAAAAGATGCCATGCCGTGCTTGCGCTGGTGTGTTTGGGGGACAGGAGCCACACTGGGGCAGAGGTTCTGTCTGCTCTGCAGGGGCAGGCTGAGAGGTGGTTGACGCCACGCCAGCTTAAGACAGGAATGGTAGTTTGCGACAATGGCACCAACCTCCTCTCCGCTCTCCGACAGGGACAACTGACCCATGTGCCCTGTGTGGCTCACGTCCTTAACCTGGTGGTGCAGCGGTTCTTGGGCAGGTACCCGGGCTTACAGGATGTCCTGAGGCAGGCCAGGAAAGTCTGTGTGCATTTCCGCAGATCTTATAATGCCAGTGCTCGCCTGGCTGAGCTGCAAAAGGAGTTGAACCTGCCCAAGAACCGCCTTATATGTGACATGCCCACCAGGTGGAACGCAACGTTGGCCATGCTGCAGCGGCTGCACATGCAGCAGAGGGCAATCAATGAGTACCTGTGCGACTACGGCACCAGGACAGGGTCAGGGGAGCTCGGGTTTTTTTCACCACGCCAGTGGGGCATGATCAGGGATGCATGCACTGTCCTGGCACCATTTGAGGAGGCCACGAGGATGGTGAGCAGTGACAGTGCATGCATCAGTGACACTGTACCTCTTGTCCACCTGTTGGAACATACGCTGCATGGAATAATGGACAGGGCACTTGAGGCAGAACAGAGGCAGGAAGAGGAGGACTTCCTTGCCTCTCAAGGCCCCCTTTACCCAGACAGTGTTCCTTCTGTCCCACCCATCGCACAGGAAGAGGAGGAGGAGGAGGAAGAGGAGGAGGATTGTGTCAGCATGGAGGTGGAGCCTGGCACTCAGCATCATCAGCAGCAGTCTTTTAGGGATGATTTACAGTCCCAAGAAACCAGTGGACTTGTACGTGGCTGGGAGGAGGTGGCTGCGGATCATGTCGTCCTTAGTGACCCAGAGGACTCCGGACCGAATGCCTCAGCTAACCTACGCTGCATGGCCTCCCTGATCCTGCAAAGTCTGCGGAAGGATCCTCGTATTCTTCGGATCAAGGAGAGGGACCATTACTGGCTGGCCACTCTCCTTGATCCACGGTACAAGGGTAAGGTTGCGGACCTTATCTTACCGTCGCAGAGGGAGCAGAGGATGAGACAACTCCGGGAGGCCTTGCAGAAAGGTCTGTGCATAGCGTTCCCAGAGACTGGGAGGTTACAAACTCCTGGTCCTGGACAATGAGTTGCTGAGGCTTCGGTCAGTCAAAGAAGGAGCGGTGGGGAAGGTGGCCGTCTGACCGATGCGTTCAGACAATTCTTTAGTCCGCAGCCCCAAGGTATGATCAGTTCCAGCAACCATCGCCAGCGTCTGATATACATGGTGCAGGAATACCTAGGGGCAAGGTCAGACTTGGACACCTTCCCCACCGAAAATCCTCTGGCTTACTGGGTCTTGAGGATGGATTACTGGCCAGAGCTTGCACAGTATGCAATTGAGTTACTGGCCTGTCCTGCATCCAGCGTTCTTTCAGAACGCACATTCAGTGCTGCTGGAGGATTTGTCACGGATCACAGGGTGCGCCTGTCCACCGACTCTGTTGATCGACTGACCTTCATAAAGATGAACCAGTCTTGGATCACCACCAGCTACCAAACACCTGAAGCTGATATAACAAACTAATTTATTTTCAAATGTCACATCCCTTCAAGACTGATGCTGATGCTGAGAGACTGTCCTGTTATGTTGACTGACTATCCTCCTTTTCCTCAATGATCCGATTGATGATGATAGCTTGGAAGAACATTTTTGTTTCTGGGTGCCGCCACCAGTGGCTAAGGCCCAAATTTTCAGCCCCTGTTTAACAGGGGCATGTAATTACATTTTTTTATGCAATGCTTTGCAGCAGGGCTCATTCCTGCACTCCAACTAGAGTATCTGGGAGAGGTTGCAGTGTCGTGGCACCAGCACCAGTGGCTAAGGCCCAATTTTTCAGCCCCTGTTTAACAGGGGCGTGTTATTACAATTTTTTATGCAATGCTTTGCAGCAGGGCTCATTCCTGCACTCCAACTAGAGTATCTGGGAGAGGTTGCAGTGTCGTGGCACCAGCACCAGTGGCTAAGGCCCAATTTTTCAGCCCCTGTTTAACAGGGGCGTGTAATTACAATTTTTGATGCAATACTTTGCAACAGGGCTCATTGCTGTGCTCCAAGTAGAGTATCTGTGAGGGGTTGCAGTGTTGTGGCACCAGTGCCTAAGGCCCAATTTTTCTGCCCCTGTTTAACAGGGGCATGTAATTATAATTCTTGATCTAATAATTCACAGCAGGGCCCATTCCTGCGCCCACCAAGAGTAACTGTGAGGCCTTACAGTGTTGTGTCAACACCACCACCACCACCACCACCAAAGGCCCAATTTTTCAGCCCCTGTTCAACAGGGGCATGCAATTACAATTCTTGATCTAATAATTCACAGCAGGGCCCATTCTTGCGCCCACCAAGAGTAACTGTGAGGCCTTACAGTGTTGTGTCAACACCACCACCACCAAAGGCCCAATTTTTCAGCCCCTGTTCAACAGGGGCATGCAATTACAATTATTGATCTAATAATTCACAGCAGGGCCCATTCATGCGCCCACCAAGAGTAACTGTGAGGGCTCACAGTGTTGTGGCAACACCAACATGTAAGGGGCAAATTTCAGCTGAGTATATACGGCAGGCCCCTACTTTCAAACATCCAACTTACAAACGACTCCTCCTTGCAAACGGAAGGATACAACAGGAAGTGAGAGGAAATCTACACCTAGGAAGGCAAATTCTCTCCTGTAAGAGTTAATATGGGAAAAAAAGTGTCTCCTCTCCACTGATGCTTTATCACCAATTCTTGTTTCAATAAAAACCCCAAATTTTCAAAAAACATTTGTCATTAGGACGGAAAGTGAGGTGAACTGTTCTGAACAGGTGCACACTGCACAGACAGCAAAACAAATGTTACAGGGGTGATAACCCTTCCCTATGTTTTCCAAAAAGCTTAAAAATAGATTTTTTGGCTGGAGCTACACTTAAACAATGTACCTGTTCAAAATTACAAACAGATTCTACATAAGAACAAACCTACAGTCCCTGTCTTGTATGCACCGCCTGTATATAGAGTATATAGGGCCTTTTTTATTTTGTGTGCGGGGTTCCCCTTAATATCCATACAAGACCCAAAGGGGCTGGTAATGGGCTGGGGTAGGGGGGGGGGCTGTGATGGGGTAGCTATGCCATTTTTCTTAAAGATTTTCATCCATATTATCGGGACCAGACATTACATTAAAGCTGCAAGCAGTTTTAAATGGCTTTTTTTCCTTTAGAAATGTAATTTTGTGCAGGGACAGTTCTAAACACGGCATACACGTGGCTCTTCACAGGCATACTTTAGACACCCCCAGGTACGATATTTAAAGGAATATTTGACTTTTTTTTTTCACTTTATGCATCATTAAAATGACTGCTCCTGAAAAACGGCCGTTTTTAAAACTTTTTTTTGGATTGATACATGTCCCCTGGTGCAGAACCCGGGTTCCCAAACCCTTTTTAGGACAATAACATGCATAATAGTCGTTATAATTAGCACTTTAGATTTTGAACGTTCGCATCCATTGTATTTAATAGGGTTCTAAAGTTTGTGCGAACTTTCGGTCCGTTCGCGGGTTCTGGTGCGAACCGAACCCGGGCGTGTTCGGCTCATCACTACTACGGATATAGGAATTGCTTTCTGTACTGTCAATTTTCAATGAAAGGATTTATTATCTTTATTTTCTTGGAGATGGGGAGCATAATGAGGTAAACTAAATATGCATTTTTAAAATACTTTTTTCAATTGTGAATAAACCTGAATAGTCATATCATTTGTAAACAATAAGGGGAAGTAAAAGGAAGAAAGGTAGTCTTAATCTGGCATGTTAAATTTAATCTATAATTATGTGAGTAAATAAATTATTACGGTTAATAATGAATACAAATGATCCAGTATATCTACCGGTAATGTATTTCATCACTGTCAATAAAGTTTAAGGGTAAACATTGGTAGGATTTCTGTATGCTTAGCAAGGCAAATATAAATACAATAAAGCCTAAATCCTGGCTGGTGTTAAACTTACCTATGCAGTGGGCTCCCCCCTGAGATTGCAAGAGTAAAATGCTTCTTTAGCTAGGGGGAATGTAATAAGAACAGAGACACTCAGAATTTGGAGGGGGTCCTCACTCTCCTCTTGTACAAAGCAGGACTGCTGGTCCTGCATTGTATGTGATGACATCAGAGAGCTTCGACCAGCCAGTAAAGTGAAGCAGCTTTAGGGAACCACTCACATGGAGAGGAGGAAGCTTCCAGGAGTGAGGAATAGGGTAAGTATTTAAATGCAATCCTTTTACTCCCTAACCAAATGAGCATTTAACCTATGCAGTGCAAAGGGAATCCCAATGCATTACTAATTGTGACATCAGTCTGGACTGGGGCTTTAAAGGATAACTAAATCCAAGAACAAAATGTAAAAGATTGCTGTTTACCAGTTCTTAAATGTGTTGGCTGCCTTAAATGTTAATTTTTAAGCTAAAAACGTTTTTTTAGCAAGTACAGTTACCTGCCAGCTGATCTTACCAGAAATGCAGCATGTAAACTACTAATCCCATCACCCCCATGTAATGTACTGTAGATGAACAATGAATAATACACTATATTACCAAAAGTATTGGGACACCTGCCTTTGCACGCAGATGAAATTTAATGGCATCCTGGTCTTAGTCCGTAGGGTTCAATATTCTATAACAGCTTCAACTCTTTTCGAAGTCTGTCCAGAAGGTTTAGGAGTGTGTCTATGAGAGTGTTTGACCAATTTTCCAGAAGTGGATTTGTAAGGTCAGGCACTGATGTTGGACGAAAAGGCCTGGCTGGCAGTCTCCACTCAAATTCATTCCAAAGGTGTTCTATTAGGCTGAGGACAGGGCTCCAGTGAAGGGAACCTTAAAGGCATCAGCATACCAAGACATTTTGGACAATTTCATGCTCTTAACATTGTGGGAACAGCTTGGGGATGGTCCCTTCCTGTTCCAACATCCCCTAACTCGCTCATCCATGTCTTTATGGCCCTTGCTTTGTGCACTGGTGCGCAGTCATGTTGGAACAGGATGGGGACACCCCCAAACTGTTCTCACAAAGTTGGGCCTCGGAGCATGAAATTGTCCAAAATGTCTTGGTATGCTGACACCTTAAGAGTTCCCTTCACTGGAACTAAGGGGCCAAGCCCAATCCCTGAAAAACAACCCCACACCATAATCCCCCCTCCACCAAATGATTTGGACCAGCGCACAAATCAAGGTCCATAAAGACAACAATGAGTGAGTTTGGGGTGGAGAAACTTGACTGGCCTTCACTTCACTGGCCTTGACTGACCTCAACCCAATAGAACACCTTTGGGATGAATTACAGCAGAGACTGCCAGCCAGGCCTTCCCTTCCACATCAGTGCATGACCTCACAAAGTCGCTTCTGGAAGAATGGTCAAACACATATATAGCTGCGGGGGGGGGGGGGGGCAGCTCAATATTGAACCCTACAGAATAAGACTGAGAGGTCATTTAAGCGGAGTTCCACCCAAAAGTGGAACTTCCTCTTCAAGCACTCCTCGCCCCCTTACATGCCACATTTGGCATGCCATTTTTTTGGGGGGAGTGGGGGCTCCGTTAGGAGTGGGACTTCTTGTCCCACTTCCTACTTCCACCTAGGGGCTTCCTAGGCGACTCCTCCTCTGCCCCTAGTCAGCTTCTCCCTCTAGGCGATCTCCTGGAACACGTGACAGGTCCCAGGAGATCGCCTGTCCACTCCGGGAGTGCAGCGCGACTCGCACATGCGCAGTGCGTGCCCGGCCGTGAAGCCGAAAGCTGTCACAGCCGGGTACCCAGAGTGTGAATGGAGGCACCGAGGAGAGGAGCAGGGAAAGGAGCGATGCTCCGTGCGGCCGCATCGCTGGACCATGGAACAGGTAAGTGTCTGTTTATCAAAAGTCAGCAGCTATACTTGAACTGAAACTCTGCTTTAAGGTTTATGCGTATGTAAAGGCAGGCGTCCCAATATTTTTGGTATTATAATGTATGGTTAAAGTCCAGTCTGGGTGGCAACCACAGCATTCATCATAGATATAGATACATGGAAGAGTAGTGGCCATCCCCAGAAAGGTAATGTGTCATTTTAAGGATTACCAGGTGAAAATAAAATAAAAGAAGGCTGAAAAAAGAAAACAAATGCAGTCCTCATCACTAAGGACTGGTAATCTGCAGTATATTACATTTTTGATTTGGGGTTTAGATTTAGTATACTATATTCCCTAATTTCCCTTCTCCACTGCTAAGTAGCTAATTACATAACTACATACTGAATTAATATTTGCATTTTTGAAGTGCCGTTTATGCTATCTGATTGTAAAGTTATTTGTTATTTTCTGGCCTGTTTTCCCTTTACTTTACTTTTAGCTTTGACCATAGTTCATAATAAGATTCCACACTAAAAGAAATGGTACATTTTCTGTATTTATTTGCCAAAGAAGAGGCAGTTGCAAACAATCTAGCTAGTTTCATCAGATTACCTGCTGTAGATGAATACCTGGTTATTTTCATTAGAAGATTTGCCATTTTTTGTACCTCTGACTCTCTGTGACCAAAACAGGAAGCGAGGGGAAAATTGTAATGGGGGCACAGAAACAAAAATTGGACAGAATCTGTACATTGTCCAACAAAGGCATTTTACAGTTGAGTAAGTGGGCCAGCTGTGGATTGCACACTTGGAAGGTAGTTGAGGCTATCAAATTTGATGGGTACTCCCTAAACATGAAAAAACTGATTTAGACACAAGGCTTGGTACTTACATATAAGTTTTTTTCTTTATTTATTTTTTTTACTTACATATAAGTGTTTGCATTTATGTGGGGTTGATTCCTTGAACCTGGAGAAGAAAAAGTTTAGCACAAAATTAAGGGTTGTTGTCTATGGCAACCAATTAAAATTTTCATTATATTAAAAACCTGGCAATAGCATTAATTCCACGTTTGTGCACTTATTTTCGCCGATTAAGCAAACAATTTAGTGTGTATATTAACTGTACCAGCTGTTAAATACATGTTAGGATTGGTGTAGTTAGCATTAGACTCCATTCACACCACATTTGTGTTTCATCCTCAGCAAGCAAAAGGAGGCGCACACATAGATGAACTGCAGTGATAAACAGTGATATGTTAGGAGTGTGTCGGGGTTCAATTCACAGGAGTTTTTTGAACCCATCGTAAAGTCCAAAACACTGCAAACTAAAATTAAAACCCTACTGAAGCCCATGGGAAGGGGGGAGGAGAAGGAGAGTACGAATCTTGAAAAACAATTTTGCCCATTTTCAAAGCTAATAGGCAAAGGATTGTCAAACAAATGGCATGGGGAACTGGACTCCAGTGTGGGAGAAATACACCAATGAAAATATATATTTTTAAATACTCTACAGTGGGGGAAGGTCCTACATTTTATACAACTTCAAGGATGACATGGGAAAACACCAATTCTTTCAATTACATGTTCGGGGAATGCCTTTATGCTGTGGTGTTATGAAACAGTATGATGCTCACACACAGTTACACCCTATTATGGCACCACATATTTTGCACAAGTAGAAGCCTGGTTAAAATACAGCAGTGGCAGCAAATCAGGCTGTTCCATTTGACCTTAAAAAAACAAGATTCTTTAGGTAGGCGGTGACATTTGATTTTTTATCAAGTGGTTATCGGTCTGAATTGACCATGAAGCAGCAATCACAACATATCTAAAGGCTATAGTAAAGTGCAAAGCCCTCAGCATTATACCAATTGGTCAGTAACAGACCAACTTCACAGTATAGTTTGTGAGCTTTTTTGCAGAACCCCACTGAATTGTCCTCAAAGTTTAATAAAATATGAAAACTGAGTGCAAAAAAAACCCATCAAACCCAAAGCTCCAACTTCCAGAGATGAGACTGTTTTATCCTAAAATAAAAAGAAGAGTGTATTTCATAAACAATAGCCACATGCATAGTATGGTGGCTGGTGAGTACGCAAGCATTCTGATTAAGCCACAATGTAAGAGGGAGAGACCAGGTAGTTTTTTTTTATCATATAAAAAATTTAGAGTGTATTAGAGGCAGAGAGGTAGGTTTTTAAAATAAAAATAAAAATGAGTGTTTTTCACAGAAAATACCCACATATATTGTATAGAAGATGCACAGCATGTAAGCAACTTTATTAGTCAGCGATGTAAGAAGGAAAGACTAACCACTTAAGCCCTGGACCATTTGGCTGGCCAAAGACCAGAGCAGTTTTGAGATTCGGCACTGCGTCGCTTTAACTGACAATTGCAAGGTGGCTAACAAACAAAATTGACGTCCTTTTTTTCTCACAAATAGAGCTTTCTTTTGGTGGTATTTGAACACCTCTGCGATTTTTTGCATTATAAACAAGAATAGAGCGACAATTTTGAACAAAACGCAATATTTTTTACTTTTTGCTATAATAAATATCCCCAAAAAATATATGCAAAAACAATTATTTTCCTCAGTTTAGGCCGATACGTATTCTTCTACATATTTTTGGTAAAAAAATAGCAATAAGCGTTTATTGATTGGTCGCAAAAGTTATAGCGTCTACAAAATAGGGAATAGTTTTATAGCATTTTTATTAATAATTTTTTTTACTAGTAATGGCAGCGATCAGCGATTTTTATCGAGACTGCGACATTATGGTGGACACATCAGACACTTTTGACGCCATTTTGGGACCATTGTCATTGATACAGCGATCAGTGCTATAAAAATGCACTGATTACTGTAAAAATTACACTGGCATTGAAGGGGTTAACCAGTAGGGGGCGCTGAAGGGGTTAAGTGTGTCCTAGGGATGTGTTCTAACTGTAGGGGGGATGGGCTATGTGTGACATGACACTGATCACCACTCCCGATTACAGGGAGCTGTGATCAGTGTCCTGTCACTAGGAAGAATGGGGAAATGCTTGTTTACATCAGCATTTCCCTGTTCTTCCTCTCCGTGAGACGATCGCGGGTATCCCCGCGGACATCGAGTCCTCGGGACCCGCGGTCGGACTCACGGAGCTCACGGCGGGCGCGCGCCCACAATGTCGCCTGTAAGGTATATTGAGACAGAATATTGAGACAGAATATGTTTCTCTGAAAAATATGTGTAAGCAGGATGTGACTTTGTGGTCAAGCCTGTTCTAAGAAAATGTTCTTATCTTTCTTCTTCTTTAACTGTCAGTCATATGTTTAGAGTGACCACAATGCCCCCTTACGTTCTTATCTTCCTGTTTCAATTGTCAGTCATATGTTTAGAGTAACCACAATAACGCCTAATGTCCTTATCTTCCTGTTTCAAATATCAGACACATGTTTAGTATGACTGCAATGACGCATGATATTCTTATTTTTAAATGACTACTTCTGCAAAAGCCTAAAACCTGTTAGAGTCTATTTTTGTTTAACTCATGATGTTTTTGCTTATTGCTTATTTTGCTTATTGCTTATTGCTGATTGGTTCATATGACGGAGGCAACTTTCCTTGTTATGCATAAAAGAGATATGTTGCCAATAAACCAATATATTCTTGTATATCCATTCACTGTGTATGGTGTCTTGAATATCTGACCGGTCACCGAGTTACTTCCACAGATCCTGAGACCAGCTCGAGCCAAGAGGGTCCAACAGAACCAGAACCAGAACCTTTCAGTGGTACCAGAAGTGGGGTGATCCAATTGAACAGGTAAGACCCCCTCTAATTATTATTGGGAACAATAGTCTTGCCTTGTCAATTGGTTTACCATAAAGTAGACTCTCAAGAAAACTACAAGTTTTCTGGGACTCTGTTAAGATTGAAAGGTAGATTTAGAATAGATACAGAGGGTCTCGCTAGGTTGGCCAGACCAGGTTAAAAGATTGAGAAAGAATCTTAAATTCTTCTCTACATAGGACGAATCTGTGGAAACTCTATATCTAAAGGTGTACACAAAAAGGGTTACTTTTTTAAATGTCAACTGTATATTGTTGTCCTGAATGTAAAACTGGTTTATTGTTTGCTTACAAAGGGAAGACCACGTCATTAGTGGCAATTTTTCCCAGGGGGGTATCATGTCAAAATTGGCAAGGGTCCTATGTTCCAGGGATCAAAACAACATATGTTAAGGTTTAATATACACAACATACTACCCCCCAGTCCGGTGTTCGAGGGACTAAGTGTAGCAGAAATACAGTGTCTGGTTGTATTTAAAAAAGGAGAACACTGGGTTCCTTGTCATAAATCTATAAATTGTCATAAGGTTGAGGACTTTTTCCGCCCCTGGAACGAAATAGAGAAAGCAAGACAGAAATGTTTTAATTTTAAAGTATAAGAATAAAATATTATTGTTTGTTAAAATGGGTAATCAGTCGGGAAAAAGTGATGATGAAGGTAAGCATCAACCCTCCCCGATAGATTACATGAAAGGCAATTATGGAAATCATTGTACTGATCCGTTCTGGTCTCTGGTCTTAAAAAGAGCACATCAGTTAGAAGTGCCATGTTTGGGGGAATACGGACCATGTTCCGAGGAAGAGTGGGAGGAAGTGACCAGAATGTGTGGCCAACATAAACAGTATAATTATCCCATAAAAGACTTTGACAAAGATTACATGACTAAATGTTGTAAGATTTGGGCAAAAGGTATGAAGGAATATAGAAAGAAATATACAAGTGTAAAAATGGAAAAGAAAGAGCAATTAGAAGACGCAATAGGAAGTCCATCAGCTCCCCCTAATTTTTATCAAGAAAAACCACCTCCATATGCTATGGTAAAAGATGAATCCCTTGTCCCAAAGAAAATATACCCCTCGTTAGATCCAAATGTTATAGCAGGAGTATTAACCATAGCTAAACAAAAGGGAACTAATTGGTTACGAGAGGGGGAAGATAGAAGACAGATACAGGAACGTTTAAGTCAATTAGTAAAGGAGGAAGAACAGTGTATTAAAAAAGAGGAAGATGAAGAAAAAGGGATAGAAGGAGATAGAAGAGAGTTACAGGAATGTAGAGATAGATTAGGAGAAATAAAGGGGATAATACGTGGATTTAGAAACTCGGGCTACCCAGAAACCAATCTAGTGAAGAAGGCTGATTATATATCTGGAGATGGGTTAAGTAAGGATTTTCAGAGTAGCTTCAGTAGAACCCCTCAACACCAGGCACCCACATCATCAGATGATGAAAATGATCTGACAGCTCCAATTAGTCGGGCTTTTCCTTTCATTACAATGGGAGATACACAGGTACAAATACCATTACCATTGGGTACGGTCATGGAAATTAGAGACACATGTCCCAAACCAAGAAAGGACCCCAGACAGGCTGTGACCTTTCTGCAAAGATACTGTTCAGGAACAAGAATGTCTCCTGAAGATCTTAATACCATAATTCAAAATGTAGACCCCGATTCCCAAGCTGACATAAATATAGGTCAATGGGCCAAGGACGCAAAGTTATATGAGGATGGGGAGGATTGGAATATTTTTTGGAACACATTGTTACAGGCTTGGCTCAAGGCATATAAAAACACCACTATGTTGCATGATTTGATATCTTGCAAACAACAGTCAGGAGAGGATTTCTACACCTTTGTCAGTAGATTATATAAGTTATATAAAAATTGTGGAATAGACAATGATCAATTATTCGTGAGTACAGCCATAAATAATGGAGATCCAAGGGCCACCCAAATAATCAAACTGATAAACCCAAAATGGGCGGTAATGACCTCAGATGGATTCATAGCTGACATAAAGGAGAGGGCATCCTCAGGGGTATTTAACACCAAAGGAGGATTGTTCACCTCTATTACAGAAGAAAATCCAAACATAGCTTTGGTCAGTGGACCAAGTTCAGGAGCCATACCTAGAAGGAATTATCCTCCCCATAATCAGGATCAGGGTTGTTTTAATTGTGGGGATCCAAACACTGGAAATCAGAATGTCCCCAGAGAAAGGGAGCCAGGGATAACTTTCCTAGGAGTGGTAGGGGAGGCTACAGAGTGAGATCTCAACCAAGATCTCAGTATCTGCCCCGACCAAGATATGACACACAACAACAGCAGCCACAACAGAGATCCCACTCAGTTCCAGTACACCCCCAATATAGGCAACAGCAGCAGCCATACCAAACAAGATCACCCAGAAACACCATAGAAGAGATACAGGTACATTGGCCAGGATATCAGGACAAAAACCCCCAATAGGGATGCCCGGGGCAGTACCCATCCTTGGTGATGCATTTTTTCTCCTCACACTGGAAAACCCTGCCTCAAGTGGTTTTAAAAGTAGAAGGCAGGGTGGTCAAATTTTTGTTAGACACAGGGGAATCAACCTCGTGTGTTAAAGACCCCCAATTTGAAAGTGAAGAATGCACCGAGGGATGCTCTATGGGAATAAATGGGACAAGCGTCAACCACAAAATCACACCACCACTGCTAATAACGGACATGCAAGATAATTACCTTACTGAAATGTCCTTTGCAGTTCTACCAGACTGTCCCCTGTCCCTCATGGGAAGGGATTTAATGTCTACATTACAAATTATTGTAAAATTTGACCAACAAGGGGGCATTATAGCCAAATCGGCTAAATGTGACCTCATTATGCCAAAAAGGAAAGACCTTTTGGGTTACTTTATGTCACTGCCACCCATATTAGAAAACCATGACATCTGGACAGGAACTAAAACGGAAGTAGGACACATACTCTGTACACCTTATGTGCCCACTATGCGGCCTAATACACTCCCCTATTATCAGAAACAATACCCATTGTCTACTGAAAAGGTATCGGGAATACAGCCCCAAGTAGAGGAATATAAAAAGTTGTGTCAGGGTCACCTGTGGCCAGGTGACAGATGCACACCGTAGGGGGACAGGAGTGCACCGCGAGGTAGTGAACCCTATGGCTGGCTTCTGTGGATAGGAAACTGGGTGGTTGTGGAAAGCGGGACCAGAGGAGCACAACCGGGATCCCAACGGAAGCGAGAGCCAAGATTCCCCAGGGCGCGGAGTCTAAGACCCAGCTGGTCTTCTCCAGGGCCTCTAGTGGTGAGGATGTTACGCTGCAGGCTGGGACCAGGTCGCGGCCCCTGGAGTTTCCTAGCTCACGCCCCGTAGGATAAGGGGAAGCAGCAGCACACGATAGAGAGAACCGAATAACAAGCCGAAGGTCAGGGGCCACAAGCAGACAAGGATAACGAAGAACGAGCCGAAGGTCAAGGGTCACGAGCAGACAGGGATGGTCGGGGACAAGCCAATAACGTAACAGAGATACAGACGTAGCACACGGCAGGCAGGAACCCAAACACACAATGCCTAACAAACACGTTGATCAGCAAAGCAGGCTTGCAGTGCACAGGTTAATATAGTGTTCAGTGATAGGGCCTGGGGTGGAGTCAGGCTGGGAGGAGATTATAAAGGAAGCCAGGTGAAGGAGGTCTGGTCTCTAGATGAACACATGAGGAGGAAGGTAAGATGGCAGACAGACATTAATGCATATCCATGACAGTACCCTCCCTCTTACGAGGCCTCCCCCTTCCCCGCCTGGGCCCAGGTTTAGAGGGAAACTTCAGATGAAACTCCTTTAACAGACGAGGTGCAAAGACCTCAGATGCAGTGATCCAAGACCTCTCCTCAGGACCAAACCCTTTCCAATGAACGAGGTACTGAAGAACGCCTTTACAGAGTCGGGAGTCCAGAATTTGACTGATCTCGTACTCCTGATTATCCTCCGAGACAGGCGCCACGGTAGGAAGAGGACGAGAGAATTTATTGAGGACTAAAGGCTTTAGAAGAGCAACATGAAAGGAGTTAGTGATTTTAAGGCTCTTAGGAATCTGGAGTTTGAAACAAACCGGATTCAGTTTAGCAGTTACCGTGTATGGACCGATGAATCGTGGAGCAAACTTCAGAGAAGGAACTCGGAGCTTGATGTTCCTGGTAGAGAGCCAGACTTTGTCCCCTGGCTGAAGAGAAGGCGGTTTACGCCTGCGGCGGTCGGCAAAGCCTTTGAATTTTTCAGCAGCTGCCCGGAGGGAATCATGAACGTGACCCCAAACGGAATTGAGAGACTCCTGAACCGAAGCCAAAGCTGGAATGTCTGGAGAACAGATCATAGGAAGAGGAAGTTGAGGGTGTTTTCCATAAACTGTGAAAAAGGGTGTCTTCTGCGAACTGGTATTCACATGATTGTTATGGGAGAATTCTGCCCACGGGAGTAGAGAGGACCAATCGTCATGGTGAGAAGACACAAAGGTGCGAAGAAAGACCTCTAACTCCTGATTAACCCTCTCAGTCTGTCCATTGGATTGGGGATGGTAAGAAGAAGAAAAATCCAAGACAATATTGAGGGATTTGCAAAAGGCTCTCCAAAAACGAGACGTGAATTGGACTCCCCTGTCGGAAACAATATGAGAAGGGACCCCATGTAGGCAGAGAATTTCTCGAATGAAAATGGGAACCAAGGCAGGGGCAGAAGGAAGACCAGGAAGAGGAACAAAATGAGCCATCTTGGAGAATCGATCGATTACCACCCAAATGACTGTATTATTCTCAGACAGTGGGAGATCGGTGATAAAATCCATGGCAATATGGGCCCAGGGTTCCTTAGGAATAGGCAAGGGCATGAGGAGACCAGCAGGAGCTTGTGTGGAGGATTTGGACTGAGCACAGACATGACAAGCTTTAACGTAGTCTTTGACGTCTGAGCGGAGATTAGGCCACCAGTAGTGACGACTGATGAGTAGGAAGGATCGGAGGAATCCAGAATGCCCTGCCACCTTGGAATCATGTCCCCAACGAAGGATCTTAGCTCTTAGCTCAGTGGGGACAAAGGTCTTACCAGGCGGAATTTTAGACTTCAGGGTGGTAGAGTGGGCAACAATGCATGAGGTGGGAATGATCGGCTCAGGTTCAGGGGCGGACTCCTCGTCCAAAGTGTCAAATGACCTAGAGAGCGCATCAGCCCGACCGTTGCAGGAACCAGGTTTGTAGGTAATCGTGAAATTAAAACGGGCAAAGAAGAGACTCCACCTGGCCTGTCTAGGATTCAGACGTTTAGCATTCTGTAGATACTGTAAATTCTTGTGATCGGTAAAGATCGTTATGGAGTGAGGGGAACCCTCCAAGAGATGACGCCACTCCTCTAACGCCAATTTAATTGCGAGAAGTTCCCGATCACCGATGGCATAATTCCTCTCTGCCTGAGAAAATTTTTTGGAGAAGAACGCACATGGTTGGCGTCTCTTCTCAAAGATTTGAAGAAGCACAGCTCCCACCCCCATTGAGGAAGCGTCCACTTCAATAAAAAATGCATTCCCAGGATTTGGTCTCCTCAAG
This sequence comes from Rana muscosa, assembly GCA_029206835.1. NCBI lineage: Eukaryota > Metazoa > Chordata > Amphibia > Anura > Ranidae > Rana > Rana muscosa. Next base: position 56,652,395 of record CM055119.1, read on the forward strand.
AGGGGGCCACAAGCAGACAAGGATAACGAAGAACGAGCCGAAGGTCAAGGGTCACGAGCAGACAGGGATGGTCGGGGACAAGCCAATAACGTAACAGAGATACAGACGTAGCACACGGCAGGCAGGAACCCAAACACACAATGCCTAACAAACACGTTGATCAGCAAAGCAGGCTTGCAGTGCACAGGTTAATATAGTGTTCAGTGATAGGGCCTGGGGTGGAGTCAGGCTGGGAGGAGATTATAAAGGAAGCCAGGTGAAGGAGGTCTGGTCTCTAGATGAACACATGAGGAGGAAGGTAAGATGGCAGACAAACATTAATGCATATCCATGACAAGTTGGGAATCCTCAGGGAAATTGTCAGTCCCTGGAATACTCCCATTAATCCAGTTAGGAAAGCGGATGGTACCTGGAGGTTGGTTCAGGATCTGAGAGGGGTAAACAAGAGTGTGATTCCTCTGCCCCCATTGGTATCTGATATTACCTAAATTTTTACCAATATACCTGCAAACTCCAAGTGCTACACCGTATTTGATCTTTCAAATGTATTTTTTAGTATTGATGTTGATCCACAATGCCAACACCTATTTGCATTTGTCTGGGGAGGGGGTCAGCTGACCTGGACACGCCTCCCTCAAGGGTTTATTGATAGCCCCGCGGCTTTTAGCATAGTTCGGAAAAAAACTATGGACGATTGGACGCCCTCTGAAGGCTCCACAATCCTGCAGTACGTAGATGATCTACTTGTTTGTAGTGAGAGCAGGGCACAGTGTGAGAAGGACACAGTAAGCCCGATGAATCACCTCGCCCTAAAAGGTCACTTGGCGTCTAGGAAAAAGATCCAGTGGTGTAGGGACAGAGTTGAATATCTCAGCTGTATTATCACAGATGGGACCAGATTGATATCCCCGGTAGACATGTGCGATTAGTTTCGTACAAATCGAAAATTCGTACGAATTTTTCGAAAATCGTACATTTGTACGAATCCGAATTACGAATCTTTATGAATACGAATTCTGTACGAAATACGAAATTTCGTTTATGAATTTCGGATCCAAATTATTCGAATCCAAACTACCAAATATAACGATTTTCAACTAATACGAAAGAAAGAAACAAAAAAAAAGTTACGAAAGTATGAGTTGTGTCCAGAATCAACGAAAACAATGTACTCTACCCCGTCCGAAAGTACGAATTATGGTATTGAGCTTCCCTTTAATAGTGCCGTTGCACGTCTTATACGTCGCCGTGTTCTTGGCGTTCGGAATTTCCGACAACATTTGTGCGACCGTGTGTATGCAAGACAAGTTTGAGCCAACATCCTTCGGAAAAAAAATACACGGTTTTGTTGTCGGAATTTCCGATCGTCTGTACGCGGCATGAGTCCGTAGAGTTCAATATTACCGATTTGTATGAAATTTGTATTTCGTATGAATCCGAATTAAATTCCGTACACGAATTGAGAATTACGATTTTTATTATATGAAACGGAACGGAACGAAACGAAACACATTTTTTGACGGCTCCCATGTCTAATCCCTGGCACGAGTCCAAGCTCTCCGCTGTCTCGGCCCACCAAAGGACAAAGCTGCATTGCTTTCCTTTTTAGGCTCAATCGTCTATGGTTGACAGTGGATACCTGACTGTTCTTTTTTGGATTCCATTTTACGTCCACAGCTGCGGGTGCCCCTAAAACAATTGAATATACAGAGGATATGAAAGAGGCCTTCCTCGCTCTTCTGACTTCCCCCTCACGGGCTCCTGCTTTAGGTCTCCCTTCCTATGATAAACCGTTCTCACTTTACTGTGTGGTGCGAGGGCATACGTTTGTAGCAGTATTGGCCCAACCCCATGGGACAAACTTAAGACCAGTGGCATACCTATCAAAGAAACTGCCACTCCAGGTACAGGGAATGCCAGGATGCCTGCAAACTCTTGCAGCAAATGCAATGGCAGTTAAGGAAGCTTCTAAAATCACTCTGGGCACACCCACTATTCTCTATACCACACATTCAGTAGCACAATTGTTACAAAATATGCATACCCAGCATATGACAGCCCAAGGTCCAGTGGGTATGAAATTATACTTCTGAATACAACACATTTGGAAGTAAAATCCTGTTCAGAAACTACTCCCGCAATACGATTGCTACACGCACTATTGCAGCTTCCATATGCTGAACCAGAAGTAAACCATAATTGTAATGACAATTTACTTCAACAAACATTGCCAAGGGTGGATTTAACTGATAAACCAAACCCAGATTTCCTGGATGTATTTGTGGATGGCAGTTGTTCCAGGCCTAATGATAACACATATAAGACAGGCAATGCAGTGGTGATGCTACCTGATGTTGTGGTTGAGCCTTTACTTTAGGGGCCAATTCAGCACAACAAGCTGAGCTCCATGCACTCGCCAGAGCATGTCAACTATTTAAAGATAAAGATGTAAATATATATACTGACAGCAGATATGTATTAGTGTAATATTTCACAAAAAAAAGCCAGAAATATTGCACTTTTCATGCACAGCATGTAAGCAGCTTTATTAGGCCAAAATGTAAGCGAGTGACCAGGCAGGTTTTGTAAACAAATACAAATTAGAGTGCAATATTTCACAGACATAAGACAGAAATACTATTGCTTTCAATGCACAAAATGAAAACAGCTTTAATAGGTTGCAACTTAAGTGGGAGAGATGAGCCATATTTTATCAGGAAAACAAAAATGAAAGTATTATATTTGTGAGACAATGCTTAGAAATACTGTACAGCCGATGCACAGTATGTAAGCAGATTTAATAGGCTGCTATATAAGATGGAGAGATTAAGCAGGTTTTATAAAACAATGTACACATTATAGTGTTTTATTTCTGAGATAATACACACAAATATTGAACAGCTGATGCATATTATACACACAGCATTTTTAGGTGCCAGTTTAAGGAGAGACAACACAGGTTTAATCTAGAAATATCATAGAAAGTGTATTATTTCACAGCCAAAATCCATACATTTTTAGTCAACGCACGTTATACTGTATAAACTGCTTTATTGGACTGCAAAGTAAAAGAGAGAAAGATGAAGCAGGTTTAATTATTAACTAAAACATGAGAGATGTGATATTTCACAGACAATAGTCAAAAATATTGTACAGTTGATGCACTGAACATAAGCAGCTTTATTTGACAGCAATTTAAGGTTTTAGGAAGTTTTTTGAGGCAAATAAAAATCATTGTATACTTTCAGTGACAATAACCACAAATATTGAGCATTCACTGGGGAGTAGTAAAAGCTTCTTTAGGCCACAATATAAAATGCAGAGACAAAGCAGTATTTATCTTGAAATTAACATCAGAGTATATTATTTCAGAGATGACAATAACCACAATTATTTTGCCTGAGCACCGGATTAGCCCACAAACTAAGAGACACAGAGCATGATTTAGCTGATATTTCACAATTTTCAGCTGAGGTCCAGCTGTAAAAAGATTATGTGTCACACTGGAATAGGGCAAGAGAAGCTGAAAGAGATGCAATGGTGGCAGGCAAGTAGAGATTGTAGGAGCTGGTAATGGTGGTAGCAGCAGGTAAAGAGAGGTGGCAAAGTGGCAGGGTCTGGTAATAGTGGCAGAATAGCAGTGATGGCAGGAGCTGGTAATGGTTTAGATCTGGCAAAGTTGGCATGATCCAGTTATGGTGCCTGGGAGTAGGAAGATTAAGTGGGCCACAATTCTACCCCTTCCTAATGCTCTGACTGTATACCATGTCCATTGCCAGGAAGAAAATACAGATGTGCACTAGACATGTGCACACTGAAATATTTCGTTTCGGAATTTCGTTTTCATTAGAAAAATAAATTTATTTAGTTACTCCCGAAATTCATTTTTATTTATTTAGTTTTTCGTTAGAAATTGCATTCGTCCGAAAATCTGAATTAATTAAGGTCGAATCTGTCATTGAAGGCTTATGGTGTCTGTCGAATGTTCCGCCTACAAGCTATAGATGAATTCTATTGTATGACTAGTAATAATTATATTTTTTAATTACTATTACTAGTCAACAGGGATGAGCCGAACACCCCCCTGTTCGGTTTGCACCAGAACCTGCGAACAGACAAAATGTTAGTGTGAACTGTAGAACCCTATTAAATACAATGGCCTTGAACGTTCGAAATCTAAAGTGTTAATTATAAAGGCTAATATGCAAGTTATTGTCCTAAAAAGTGTTTGGGGATCCGGGTCCTGTCCCAGGGGACATGTATCAATGCAAAAAGAAGTTTTAAAAACGGCCATTTTTTCGGGAGCAGTGATTTTAATAATGCTTAAAATGAAAAAATAAAAGTGAAATATTCCTTTAAATTTCGTACCTGGGGGGTGTGTATGATATGCATGTGAAGTGGCGCATGTTTCCCGTGCTTAGAACTGTCCCTGCAAAAAATGTCAGTTTTGAAAGAAAAAAAGGCATTTAAAACTGACTCGCGGCTATTAATGAATTGTCGGCTCCCGGCAATACATACAAAAGTCATTGATAAAAAAAAAAAAAGCCTGGGGGTTCCCCAGAATTCAATTACCAGGCCCTTCAGGTCTGGAATGGATATTAAGGGGAACCCCGCCGCAAATTTAAAAAAAAATTGACGTGGGGTTCCCCCAAATATCCATTCCAGGCCCTTCAGATCTGGCATGGATTTTAAGGGGAACTCCACCCCAAATTTAAAAAAAAATGGCGTGGAGTCCCCCTAAAAATCCATACCAGACCCCTTATCCGAGCACGCAACCTGGCCGGCCGCAGGGGAAGAGGGGGGGACGAGAGAGCGGCCCCCCCTCCCTCCTGAACCGTACCAGGCCACATGCCCTCAACATGGGGAGGATGTCCCCATGTTGATGGGGACAAGGGCCTCATCCCCACAACCCTTGCCCGGTGGTTGTGGGGGTCTGCGGGCGGGGGGCTTATCGGAATCTGGAAGACCCCTTTAACAAAGGGGACCCCCAGATCCCGGCCCCCCCCTATGTGAATTGGTAAGGGGCACATTGTACCCCTACCATTTCACGAAGAAAGCGTAAAAAAATGTTTAAAAAAACACACAAACACCTTGAAAAAGTCCTTTATTTAAAAAAAAAAAAAAAACATTCCAGCGGTGAAATCCAGTGTCCCGCGGCGATCCCGATGTCCAGCACTGTCCTTTATTGGTTGTGCCTGAGCGGACCTGATGGGGAACTCCCTCTCAGTGTTTTAAATGTATAGACCCGCCCCTTCTAAAGTTCCCCATCAGGTCCGCTCAGCGGACCAGATGCGGAACATGAGAAGGGGCGGGTCTATACATGTATTACCAAAGTGAGAGCAGTTCCCCATCAGGTCCGCCCCCTCGGTATGTCGGACCCGCCTACATCATTGGCTTGAGCGGGGAACTTCCTTCACTGTGTAATTTAAATTTACATAGTGAAGGAAGTTCCCCGCTCAAGCCAATGACGTAGGCGGGTCCGACATACCGAGGGGGCGGACCTGATGGGGAACAGCTCTCACTTTGGTAATACATGTATAGACCCGCCCCTTCTCATGTTCCGCATCTGGTCCGCTGAGCGGACCTGATGGGGAACTTTAGAAGGGGCGGGTCTATACATTTAAAATACTGAGAGGGAGTTCCCCATCAGGTCCGCTCAGGCACAACCAATGAAGGACAGCGCTGGACATCGGGATCGCCGCGGGACACTGGATTTCACCGCTGGAGTTTTTTTTTTTCTTCTTTAAATAAAGGACTTTTTCAAGGTGTTTGTGTGTTTTTTTAAACATTTTTTTACGCTTTCTTTGTGAAATGGTAGGGGTACAATGTGCCCCTTAACAATTCACATAGGGGGGGGCCGGGATCTGGGGGTCCCCTTTGTTAAAGGGGTCTTCCAGATTCCGATAAGCCCCCCGCCCGCAGACCCCCACAACCACCGGGCAAGGGTTGTGGGGATGAGGCCCTTGTCCCCATCAACATGGGGACATCCTCCCCATGTTGAGGGCATGTGGCCTGGTACGGTTCAGGAGGGAGGGGGGGCCGCTCTCTCGTCCCCCCCTTTTCCCCTGCGGCCGGCCAGGTTGCGTGCTCGGATAAGGGGTCTGGTATGGATTTTTAGGGGGACTCCACGCCATTTTTTTTAAATTTGGGGTGGAGTTCCCCTTAAAATCCATGCCAGATCTGAAAGGCCTGGAATGGATATTTGGGGGAACCCAACGTCAATTTTTTTTTAAATTTGCGGCGGGGTTCCCCTTAATATCCATTCCAGACCTGAAGGGCCTGGTAATTGAATTCTGGGGAACCCCCACGCTTTTTTTTTTTTTTTATCAATGACTTTTGTATGTATTGCCGGGAGCCGACAATTCATTAATAGCCGCGAGTCAGTTTTAAATGACTTTTTTTCTTTCAAAAATTACATTTTTTGCAGGGACAGTTCTAAGCACGGGAAACATGCGCCACTTCACATGCATATCATACACACCCCCCAGGTACGAAATTTAAAGGAATATTTCACTTTTATTTTTTCATTTTAAGCATTATTAAAATCACTGCTCCCGAAAAAACGGCCGTTTTTAAAACTTCTTTTTGCATTGATACATGTCCCCTGGGACAGTACCCCGGTCCCCAAACACTTTTTAGGACAATAACTTGCATATAAGCCTTTATAATTAGCACTTTAGATTTCTCCCATAGATTTTTCGAATTTGCCAAGTTAGTTCTAGCTATTTTACTGCTCCTCCTCTTTGGTTACAATCAGCCAATAACATTCATCATCATCATTTTTTTATTTTACTTCCCCCACCCAATTCCAGCAGTGATCTTTTCTCTCTATGTCGAATCTTTTCTCTCTATAATGTCGAATCTTTTCTCTCTATAATGTCAAATCTTTTCTCTCTATGTCGAATCTTTTCTCTCTATAATGTCGAATCTTTTCTCTCTATGTAGAATAATCTTGGACTAATAGAGTTAAGGTTAGGCACATTCGACCACAGGTTCGATGGACACAGATTGTTATTGTCAGCCTCATGTCGAATCTCCTATCTATATCGAACTGTTGTTGCAACGAAAACGAAAATTAAGCATTTGTTTATGTCGGATCTTTCGGTTTTCGGATTCTGCATTTTCGTTTTTGTTTGTTAAAACGATAACGAAAATACCTGAAATTCGGACGAAAATGCATTCGGACGAAAACGAATGCACATGTCTAATGTGCACTGCCTCTAAAAGGTATAGCCCAACCAGTACTTTGTCCTGCAGGTGCAGAACCTGCATGCCTCCTACTATCTTAGTCTCTCTTTTTAGTCCTCCCAGCAGTGGCATAGCGTGGGTTGTCAGCGTCCGGGGCAAGGCAAGAAATTTGCGCCCCCTAACCTGCAGATTTTTCACTCCCCAAGTCCCCAAGTCCCTTCCCTTCCTACAATAGTACTGACCTACCTGATTCCTACACTGACCACTACACTGACCTACCTGATTCCTACACTGACCACTACACTGACCTACCTGATTCCTACACTGACCACTAGACTGACCTATCTGATTCCTACACCAACCACTACACTGACCTACCTGATTCCTACACTGATGACTACACTGACCTACCTGATTCCTACACTTACCAAAACACTGACCTACCTGATTCCTACATCACTATACTACACTACACTAACCACTACACTCTACACTGTCCTCTACACTGTCCACTACACTACACACTAAACTGCCCACTACACTACACACTAAACTGCACACTACTCTGCCCACTATACTACACTACACACTAAACTGCACACTACGTTACACACCACACTAAACTACACACTACGCTACACAGTGCACACTACACTGCACACTACACTACACTACACACTAAACACTACACTGCACACTACACCATTGGTGGCTGGTGCTAAAACAATTAGGGGGGGCGCAAACAAACTAAAAAAAAAAAAAAACATCAATTGCAGCCACTGTGCCACAAATGCTGCTACTGTGCCATCAAATGCAGCCACTGTGCCAATCAAACGCTGCCAATGTACCCATCAATTGCTGCCACTGTGCCCATGAATTGAAGCCACTGTGCCATCAATTGCAGCCACTGTGCCATCAAACGTTGCCACTGTGCCATCAAAAGCTGCGACTGTGACATCAAATGCTGCGACTGTGCCATCAAATACTGCGACTGTGCCATCAAGTACTGCGACTGTGCCATCAAATACTGCGACTGTGCCCATCAAATGCTGCCACTGTGCCATCAAATGCTGCCACTGTGCCATCAAACGCAGCCACTGTGCCATCAAACGATGCCACTGTGCCATCAAAATCTGCCACTGTACCATCAAAAGCTGACACTGTGCCATTAAATGCTGCCTCTGTGCCATGAAATGCAGGGGGCCGTGCACATGAATAGGGGGCGGCAGCGGCGACCATAGATAGATTCATGCAATGCATAAATCTATCTATAGTGAGAGAGAGAGTGACAGGAGAGGGGGGGGGTGGTGCTCCTGCGACCTTTATTGACGCACCGCCACTGCACTACACTACACTACACACTGCACACTACACTGCACACTGCACACTAAACACTACACTGCACACTACACTGCACACTAGACACTGCACACTACACTACACTACACACTACACATTACACTACACTGAACACTACACACCACACACTAAACACTATACACTGCACACTACACACTAAACACTACACTGCACACTACACACTAAACACTACACTGCACACTAAACTCTACACAGCACACTACACACTAAACACTACACTGCACACTGCACACTAAACACTACACTGCACATTACACACTACACTGCACACTGCACACTAAACTGACCTACTGGCTGGGCCCTCTCCCCAGACCATGTCCACTCCCCCCGGCCAGCAATGTGAATCACGAGGGAGTCTCAGTCTCACTCACCTGCTTTTCTTCCATCTGCTCTGCCTCTGCGGTCTGTCACACTGCCAGACTGCCTGCCACAACGGGGAAACTATTCGGTCCGGACTCAGGAGGAGAGGAGGAGGGGGTAAGACGGCGTGGCTCACAGCTAAGTGGAGGCCAGCCCCGCTCACCACCAGCGATCGAGGACAGGCCAGCCCATTCGCCCAATAACAGGGTGACAGGGTCCATCCTGCGATGGAATATGGCGGTCGAAGCGCAGATGCACTGGAAATCAAAATTAGGAGGAAGGACCCGGGGACACACACACTGGCGCACCCCCAAATGTTGCGCCCGGGGCCACGGCACCCCTTGCACCCCACCACTGCCTCCCAGACACTATGGCCTTTAAGGAATCAGCTACAAATGACGTCAACAATATTCGGGTTCAGCAATATTCGGATTCAGCACTTGAACAACAGTAATGTTCGCCAAACCAACCTTATACCAAATCCAGGTGTGTTTAGTTCATCACTAATTACTAATGACCACAAATGATTCAGGGAGTATTTTTTACCACTTGTGACTACCACCACTTGTGACTAGCAATATAAGGGCAATAAGTTGCATGTTACCTTTTCTAACTATTGCAATGATGCGAAAAGTTTTCTTTTAAGGTAGGCTTAGACAAAGAGTTAGAGTTTGAAATATATGTCAATATTCTCGGGTAGGAAAAAAAAACCATATGTAATAAAATAATTTCATGTTTTTTTTTTAAATGAGCCTTTGAGCTGAGGTAAATGTGAATCTGTGAGGTGTATTGTGTGAGTACAGGGACCACAGCATAAGCGTGCACTGAATATTAGAAGATGTAGTCTATATTTAACCATGCCCTTAAGCCACACCTAATATTCAGGACAATGTAACCAAGCATACTTTTGTAGCACTGCAAATTTTTTGTCACCAGTGTGTCCCTCTTTTTCAAATTCTAAAGTTGGGAGGTATGGTTGTTATATCAGTGAATAGCAATATACATTTTGTATTTTCCTGAACTTGTACCATTTGGGTTCATATCGAACTCAGGTTTGACCCACACCCGAAGCTCACCCCTACAAACTGCAAACAACTTGGGTTCACATTAAACTCATGTTCAACACGAACCCAAAATATCATACCGATATGTAGCCTAATTAATTTTTAGGCTGTGTTTTACCATTCTTGGTAACAGTCATCAATTTTAATAATATTTTTAAATGCTAAAGAGGTACATACATATAGCAATAGAGAATTTTTACTATTCATTTTAACACATCCTTGATGAATATCTCATAGCGCAACAGGTTACATCAGCTGAATCTACAGTACAGCTGACAAGTGACTAGTGAAGTAATAACTTAAGCAATGTGAAATCAAACATAATGGAAATATTTATTATATTCTAACAAAACAATTCACAGTTCCAGTGAAATGTGCCTCTTAATACTTGATATTCACAGGCAGCGATTTGTCACTCAGTTATGAATTGTTTATTAATTAGCTGTAAGTGTGAAAACTGTATCAATGACACATAATTAAGAGATGGAAATATTTTCATTAATATATCACTCATATTTTCTGAGATAATGAAGTGTGTAATCAAACTTGCTAACATAATACTGTAGCAATCAAAGAGTATTAACAATTAAGATATGTATTTGCTAATGTGCAGTGCTTCTGCACATTACTGACTAGAACAGTACAAGTATAGAGAAGGTGGTTTCAACACTTCAGTTAAAGCGTAACTCCACTTTCATAAGAAAAAAATAGTAAATAAAAAAAAGAATATAGCATATACATTTGGGATGCAAATCATATTGTAATTGTATTGTGAGGGGGTTAGCTCGGTAGCGGGTGTGTGTGGCCCCCTGGATGGGCTCCCCACACAAAAACAGGCCCAGCAGACGGAGGTTGTGGTTTTCAAGATCAAAAGGTGCGGTTTATTTCTCTATTTACAGTGACAAAAACACAGCAAAGCAAAAAGAAACATAAACAAAATAAATCCTGGTCAGCTTGACCTCTGACTAAACATGCAGGTTTCCCTAACTAACAACTGGGATCAGCCTGGTGCTGTCCTAGTCCCTAAGTCCCTGGTTTAGTAAATGTCCAAACAAATAGCCACACAGGCTTTGTCTCACCGCACAGGGGTTCACTCTCCCTAGACAGTCCACACAGGTCTGGGTCCAGGCATGAGCAAACACCTAATGAATCTGGGAGTTTTTATAGAGGCCTTAAACGAGCTGACAAGCTTCAGCTGGTCTCATCAACTCCCTGCCTGCACGACGCCCAGCCCTCTCCCTAGAGGTATGAATCATCCATGAGCCCACTAGCCTCAGCTGGGCTTCATCAACTCTCTCCCTAGTTGTATAAGTCGGCATAAAGCCTGAATCTGTGAGAAATATACCTACCCCCCTGGATGCAACCAGGTGACCTTACCTTCCTGCTGTCACATACCCCCCCCTCTTGTTTTAACCTTGGGGTTGGAACACCAGCAATCAGGCATTCATGTACTCGAGACAAAGCATCCACATTCCCCATTTGAACGCCAGGGCGATGCTTTACTGTGAAGTTGAATTCCTGTAGGGCCAGGAACCACCTATTTACTCTTCTATTTGTCTCCTTGTTTTGAGCCATCCACTTTAACGGAGCGTGATCCGTAACCATGTCCAAGTGCCTACCTAGCAGATAGTACCGAAGGGAATCTAGAGCCCACTTCACCGCTAAACACTCCTTTTCAACCGTGGCGTAATTTACCTCATGGGACTTCAACTTCCTGCTGAGGTAAATGACTGGGTGCTCTTCCCCGTTCCAGACCTGGGACAATACTGCTCCTAACCCCACATCTGACGCATCACTTTGTACGACAAAGTCTTTAGAGAAGTCGGGTGAGTACAACACTGGCTGGCTACATAAGGCTTGTTTCAAGAATTGGAATGCTGCCTCAGCCTCGGGGGTCCATTTAATCATGACCGACCCTTTCCCTTTCGTCAGGTTGGTTAGGGGCACAGCCTTAGAAGCAAAGTGGGGAATGAAGCGCCGATAATAACCCGCGATTCCCAGAAAGGCTCGTACCTGCTTCTTGCTGTTGGGACGTGGCCAACTCTGGATGGCCTCGACTTTGTTGAGTTGGGGTTTTATTACTCCCCTGCCAATGGTGTACCCAAGATATTTGGCCTCCTCCTGCCCAATGGTACACTTCTTGGGGTTAGCCGTAAACCCCGCTTCCCGGATAGAGTCTAGGACTGCTTGCACTTTTGGCAGATGTGAGGCCCAATCTGTGCTATGGACAATTACGTCATCCAGGTAAGCCGCAGCATACTTCCGATGGGGCCTCAGTATCTGGTCCATTTTCCGCTGGAATGTGGCCGGCGCATTCTGTAACCCGAACGGCATTCTCTTATATTGGAACGCCCCATCTGGGGTTACAAATGCGGTTTTCTCTTTGACCGACTTGGCCAGGGGAATTTGCCAATACCCTTTTGTGAGGTCAAGAGTCGTCATGTATCGGGCTGTTCCCAGCCGGTCGATCAACTCATCTATACGTGGCATGGGGTAGGTGTCAAATTTTGTAACTTTGTTCAACTGACGAAAATCGTTACAAAATCGCCAGCTCCCATCCGGTTTAGGCACCAACACAATGGGACTAGACCAATCACTTTGGGACTCCTCTATCACCCCTAAGTTCAGCATTTTCTGTACTTCCTCCCGTATTGCCTCCCGTCGGGCCTCTGGGATCCGATAGGGTTTTAACTTCACCCTTTCACCGGGCGGGGTAAAAATTTCATGCTCTACCCCAGATGTTTGTCCCGGCAGCTCAGAGAACACCTCCTTGTTGCGAAGCACAAACTCCTTAACCTCCTGTTGTTGGGGTTGTGACAAGGTGGCTGCTATTCCAACCTCCGGAATCACGCAACCAGTTTGAGCTGGTGACCAAGTTTCTGCGACTAGGGACTCTCTATCCCTCCAGGCTTTCAACAGATTAACGTGATAGATCTGTTCGGGCTTTCGCCTTCCTGGTTGTCTGACCTTGTAATTCACTTCGCTCACTTTTTCCATTATCTCGTAGGGGCCTTGCCATTTGGCAAGGAATTTACTTTCAACCGTAGGGACAAGTACCAATATCCTATCCCCCGGGGAAAAGGTACGGGTCTTGGCTCCACGGTTGTACACTCTCTGCTGTGCCAACTGCGCTTGGGCCAAATGTTCCTTCACGATGGGCATTACCTGTGCAATTCGATCTTGCATCAGGGCGACATGCTCAATCACACTCCTGTGGGGAGAACTCTCACTTTCCCAAGTTTCCTTGGCAATATCCAACAGCCCTCTTGGGTGTCTCCCATACAGTAACTCAAAGGGGGAGAATCCCGTAGAGGATTGGGGCACTAATAGCAAACATCAAATAAGGAAGTAGACAGTCCCAATCCTTTCCATCTCTATCCACCACTTTCTTCAACATTTGTTTTAGGGTTTTGTTGAATCTTTCAACCAGCCCATCGGTTTGGGGGTGATACACAGACGTACGCAATTGCGTCACTTTGAACAATTTACACAGCTCTTTCATAACCCGGGACATAAAGGGTGTACCTTGGTCCGTAAGCAGTTCTTTACAAATACCCACCCGGCTAAAAACAAGAGATAGCTCTTTGGCTATGGTTTTGGCCGAGGTATTTCGGAGAGGGATCGCTTCTGGATAACGGGTGGCATAGTCCATTATAACTAATATGTACTGGTGCCCCCTAGCGGACTTGATTATAGGACCTACCAAATCCATTGTGATCCTCTCAAACGGGACCTCAATGATGGGTAGAGGGACCAGCGGGCTACGGAAATGTGGCATCGGGGCCGACCTCTGACACACAGGGCAGGAGGAACAATAATTTTCTATGTCCTTCATCACCCCAGGCCAATAGAATCTCTGTAATACCCTCTCTCGGGTTTTCTCTGTCCCCAGATGACCTCCAAGAATGTGCCCATGGGCCAACTCCAACACCAACTTCCTGTAAGGTTTGGGCACCACAAGCTGCTCAACGGTTTCTTCTGCCCTTTTTGCCACCCGATACAGTAGGTCCTTCTCTACGCTGAAGTATGGGTAAGTGCAGGTATTATCTGGGTTCACTAACTCACCATCTATTTCCACTACGTTTTCCCGTGCCTTTATTAGGGCGGGGTCTTTTAACTGTTCTGTGGCAAAATTTTCCCTGTGAACCTCAAGATCAGAAAACTCCACAGACGGTAGGTTTTCGTCTGAGGAGGTGGGCTCCTCTCCAGTTTCTTGAGTCTCGCCTGCCAATACTGACAAGGGAAATTGTGGAGAGTCCTCACCACTCTCAGAGGAGTTCTGGCTATCACCTTCCTGGTACATAGGGGCACCAGTGGGGGGCTCAGGATCATCCCACAGTTCCCAGAACTTCGGAAAATCCCTTCCCACAATGGCATCATGCGGTAGTTGAGATACTAACCCCACTGGATGAGAGAGGGTACCTTTGGGGGTCTTGAAACCCACTGTAGTCACTGGATACTCTCGAGTGTCCCCATGCACACAAATAACAGCTACCTTGCTATTCCCAGAGACCTCTGTTTTAACTAACTCAGCCTTTATCAGGGTCACAAGGCTACCTGAATCCAGTAATACCACAACATTTCTACCATTAATACACATTTTGCATAAATGTTTCTCAGTTCCCCGAATGGCAGTGCATGCGACTGTCGCACACAGCGACTGACGTCTGTCCGTCAGAAAGTCACATTGCATGGGTTCCTCCACAACCGGGCAATTTGCTGCAATATGTCCCGCTTGCCGGCAGCGGTAGCAAACAATCCTTTTGGCTGCCTCTTGAGCCCCCGACTTCCCAGGCTGTTCTCGCCAAACCCTGGGCAGAGCTCCCACCCTCTCACTCTCTCCACCCTCACCCCTTGGAATCATCTTATCCGCCCCTGGGGATGGTCTGGTCTTAGGGTGGAAAGTCCGAGAGTCTCTGGAAGAGGCCGTCAGGTTCTCTGCAGCCAAGTATCTCTCTACACGATCCACAAGTTTACCGGCCGTTTCTGGGTCTCCATGGCTTACCCACTTTTGAATGGCGGTAGGAAGAGCTCTCAAGAAACGATCCATCACAACACGTTCCACAATCTCCGGTGCGGACAAAGTCTCTGGCTGTAGCCACTTCCTGCTCAGGTGAATGAGATCATACATTTGAGACCTGGGGGGTTTTCCAAGCTGGAAAGTCCAGTTATGCACACGCTGAGCCCGGACAGCCAGGGTGACACCCAGCCTTGCCAATATTTCAGCTTTTAGCATCACATAGTCTTTTGCTTGGTCAGGCTCTAGGTCATAGTAAGCTTTCTGCGATTCACCAGTTAACAGAGGAGCCACCAGTCCAGGCAACTGCTCCTCAGGCCACTTTTCTCTTTCAGCAGTCCTTTCAAATGTGGTCAAAAATACCTCTGGATCATCCTCTCCAGTCATTTTTGTCAATAAACGACTCACCCCAAAGGACACGGTATTAGTGGGACGGCTTTCCTCACTGGTCTGCGGACGTTGCTGCATTACTGCTTCCATCTGTTGTTGTAGTCTCTGCTCTTGCTTCTGCAACAGGTCTATGAAGCGGGCCTCAGATTGCTGCTGGGCTTGTTGCTGGGCTGCGAAGCTCTGTTGTTGAGCTGCAAGGCTCTTTTGCAAACCTGCATTTGTCTGCTGTTGATTGGCATTTGCTAGAGCCAGCTGTTTCAGTATCTCCTCCATGCTGGCTTAAAAAAAAAACTGCCACTGGTTCTCCACCAACTGTGAGGGGGTTAGCTCGGTAGCGGGTGTGTGTGGCCCCCTGGATGGGCTCCCCACACAAAAACAGGCCCAGCAGACGGAGGTTGTGGTTTTCAAGATCAAAAGGTGCGGTTTATTTCTCTATTTACAGTGACAAAAACACAGCAAAGCAAAAAGAAACATAAACAAAATAAATCCTGGTCAGCTTGACCTCTGACTAAACATGCAGGTTTCCCTAACTAACAACTGGGATCAGCCTGGTGCTGTCCTAGTCCCTAAGTCCCTGGTTTAGTAAATGTCCAAACAAATAGCCACACAGGCTTTGTCTCACCGCACAGGGGTTCACTCTCCCTAGACAGTCCACACAGGTCTGGGTCCAGGCATGAGCAAACACCTAATGAATCTGGGAGTTTTTATAGAGGCCTTAAACGAGCTGACAAGCTTCAGCTGGTCTCATCAACTCCCTGCCTGCACGACGCCCAGCCCTCTCCCTAGAGGTATGACTCATCCATGAGCCCACTAGCCTCAGCTGGGCTTCATCAACTCTCTCCCTAGTTGTATAAGTCGGCATAAAGCCTGAATCTGGGAGAAATATACCTACCCCCCTGGATGCAACCAGGTGACCTTACCTTCCTGCTGTCACAGTATGTTATTAATAATTACATTTAGGGATGAGCTTCGAGTTCCCATGTTCGACTCGAACATCGCCTGTTCGGTTGTTCGCCGAATTGCGAACATTATGGGCCGTTTGCGCCAAATTCAAGTGGCGCGCCATGGCCCATAATTCACTGCGGCATCGCAGTGCATTGCTGGCTGATGATTGGCCAAGCATGCACTATGACCCGCATGCTTTGGCCAATCACAGCGCAGAAAAAACGGAAAGACATAATTGGCCAAAGCCAGGGTGGCTTTGGCCAATTATGCCTCAAGGGATTTAGTACACGCCCCACCCTATATAAGGCGGCCTGGAAGTTGGTCTTGTGTAGTGTGTTGCGGTGTTGGTTAAAATACAAACGGAGAGAGAGAGACAGTGTATTTTGATTTGAGTTAGATAGAGCAGGCAGGCGAGTCAGTTAGCTGCAGTTACAGTGTGTAGAGGATATATATGCATCCTAGGTGTTGTATATATATTTATACACTGTATTCAGTTTAGCTAGATCCGTTCCTGTTATTCTCTATACTGTGACAGGCAGGCAGGTGATTGTGCTAGCTGCAGTGTTTCACTTAGTGTACTGTGTCCTTTGCACAGTGTGCACCTAAAGCTTACCTGGATACAATTGCTGGTGTTCTCATACAAATACAGGCAGGGAGCTGCAGTATTTTGATTTAGTGTCCTTTGCACAGTGTGCACCTAAAGCTTACATCAATACAATTGCTGGTGTTCTGATACAAATACAGGCAGGGAGCTGCAGTATTTTGATTTAGTGTCCTTTGCACAGTGTGCACCTAAAGCTTACCTGAATACCTGAATACCTGAATACAATCGCTGGTGTTCTCATACTAATACCACAGGCAGGGAGTTCAAAATTACAAACAGATTCTACGTAGCAACAAACCTACAGTCCCTGTCTTGTTTGCACCTCCTGTATACTGCTGTTCAGAGTATATAGGGCCTGGGGGCCCCACACCTTTCCTTTCCTTTTTTTAATTTGGGTGTGGGATTCCCCTTAATATCCATACAAGACCCAAAGGGGATGGTAATGGGCTGGGGGGGGGTACCCATACCATTTTTCATAATGATTTTCATCCATATTGCTGGGACCAGACATTACATTAAAGCCGCAAGCAGTTTTAAATGACTTTTTTTCCTTTAGAAATGTCATTTTGTGCAGGGACAGTTCTAAACACGGGAAACATGTGCCACTTCACAGGCATACTATAGACACCCCCAGGTAATATATTAAAAGGAATATTTCACTTTTTTTTTCACTTTATGCATCATTAAAATCACTGCTCCCGAAAAACTTTTTTTGCATTGATACATGTCCCCTGGGGCAAGACCCGGGTCCCCAAACCCTTTTTAGGACAAAACCTTGCATATTAGCCTTTATAATTAGCAGATTTTGAACATTCTAGTCCATTGTATTTAATAGGGTTCTAAAGTTCGCGCAAACTTTCGGTCCGTTCGCAGGTTCTGGTGTGAACCGAACCGGGGGGTGTTTGGCTCATCCCTAATTAAATTTCCTTTTTAATCTGCAGTACTGTAATTTTCTGTAAAATGCAATGTAACATAGCTACCTGGAGACATTCTGGGTAAACGCTCCCCATAAATGTAATTCCCTGCTTGTGTGATTGGCTTACGGATTTTCCCAAAAGTTTGCACTGATACAAATCAGATTTTGTACATCCCCTGCATCAAAAACGTCATTTTTGGTGAGATACTCCCAAATGGAAATCCCATAAATATTCACTATGCCTATGGACACAGACAAACAAACAGCTATTTATACAGAATAGCAAAAGTTAGAAATCTGAAATAAAGTTTGTTAAGATCCTTACATAAATCACCCAGAGGGGAATGTTTTTTCTCAAGAAAATTGGAGTTACTCTTTAAGCTAATTCTTCACTGTTGCCACTGTTGCTACAAAAAAAAAGTAAAAAAAAATGCTTGCAAAAGAAATTGTTTATTACAGATGGTGCCTTTGATCTCTGCTGCCTTACAGCTATGGTATCTGAATAATCCTCAGCATTCAACATACTTCCAGGTGTGTTAATGCATGGTCCCCCTTCTGCTTGCCATTGTTCCATCCACTGATCCCATAGGTCAGCAGGGGACAAGGTATCCATCACAACCAGAAGTGTGTCAGATACTTATGATTCTTGAGACAGCAATCATCTGCTAAAGAAGTAAGTATGAAACATTTTCTTTTGAAGGCAAGTTTTTTTTTGCTTTAAAGTGGTTTTAAACCCTTACAGACCACTTGGCCCTACAGGTAAGCCTACACGGTTAAGGAGATATTTGCAGAAAAGACTGCACCGATGTCTACGGCGCATGCGTGCCGTAGACAATGGCGCAGGCGCAATGAGCGTGCCTTTAATGAATGGGATCGTGCCGTCCCTGACGGCTCCCATGCGGATTGCGCGGGAGAGTGACGTCATCGCTGCTTCGGACAGTCACAGCGCCAGAGCAGCGATACCCGGAAGTCACTCGGGTATCATGGCGACGGCGGAGGAGAGAAACGAGGGACGCTGAGGGGGCTCCGATCTCAGGTAAGTCATTCATAATGAGCTAGTATGCTATGCATACTAGCTCATTATGCCTTTCTCTTGCAGGGTTTTTTTTTTTAGGAAAAGTTTTAGAGGGTTTATTTCCTCTTTAAAACCAAATTATGCTAATTATTTCCAGGTTTTCTGGTTTTCAACCAATTTCCTCTTCAGGATTCAGAATGCACAGTAACACATCATGAAACTGTAGGAAAAGAAAAACAGCATGTAATGTAAAGTTGTTAATAAACTGACAATACTGTATGCAATATACCTATCTATGCAGCAGGTGACACTGTAGTATTATAGTGTATAATGTTTTCTATGATATATCAGGATGTATTGTCTATCTCAGTGCATGTACTTGTATATTCCTGCTTCCTGTTTTCATGTTTCTCCATGCTGTAAGACATGTAATATATTTCTCAATAAAAGTAAAGCCTTATTACTGCATCCAAGAAGCTTCCAGCACTTATTGCAATACTCTGCACAATAGGTAATGGGTCACAGGCACCCAGAGCACCCAGGAAGGCACCCAGGCATTGTAGAGGATAACCCAGCCCACCCAGCAGCACCCAGCAACACCCAGAGGCACTGGAAAGAACACTCTGTGAGTACAGTGAGTCAGTGAATACTGTATAGTGTATACAGAATGCTGAAACATGGTAAGTGGTTTAGATGTAAAGTTTGCAATAGCAAAGCTGAACAATAACAATTACCAGCTATGGAAGTTTAAACTGGAAGTGTTTCTCGGCAAGGATGACTTGTGGCAAGTGCTAAATACAGGCAGACCCACAAACCGAGAGACGGAGGAATGGGATAGGAAGGATAGACAAGCAAAAGCGATTATAAGCTTGCTAGTGGAAGATGACCAGCTTATCCACATAAGAACAGAGAAAACAACCAAAAGTATGTGGACTTCATTACAAAAGCTGCATGTTCATGTCTAAACAGCAAAGTGTTTTTGCTAAGAAAGTTTAACAAGATGAGACTACAAGAAGGCCAGCAAATGTTTGACCATGTGAATGCTATGCTGGAGATCATAGAGCAGCTGCGTGCCATCGGAGAGGACATCAAAGATAATTATATAGTTGCCCTGCTCCTCTGCAGCCTTGCAGAGACATATACTGCTCTCATTAACGCTTTAGAAACCAGACATGAGCAGGAGCTGAGCCTCTTTTTCAGATATGTTGTTTACAAGTTAAAAACAATTTTTTTGCTAGCAAATTACTTAGTACCCCCAAACATTATACTTTTTTTTCCAACACCTTAGAGAATAAAATGGCGGTTATTGCAATACTTTATGTCACACCATATTTGCGCAGCGGTCTTACAAGCGCAATTTGTTTGGAAAAAATACACATTTTTTAAAAAATAAGACAACAGTAAAGTTAGCCCAATTTTTATATATATTGTAAAAAAGATAATGTTACGCCAAGTAAATTGAGACCAAACATGTCACGCTTCAAAATTGCGCCTGCTCGTGGAATGGCGACAAACTTTTACCCTAACAAATCTCCATAGGCGACGTTTAAAAAATTCTACAGGTTGCATGTTTTGAGTTACAGAGGAGGTCTAGGGCTAGAATTATTGCTCTCGGTGGTTTGAACACCATTTTCATATGCGGGCGCTGCTCACGTATGCGCTCGCTTCTGCGCGCGAGCTCGTCGGGACGGGGCGCTTTAAAAAAAAAAACTTTTTTTTATTATTTATTTTACTTTATTTTATTTATTTTGACACTGTTTTAAAAAAAAAAAAAATGTGGATAATTTTTATACCTGTTACAAGGAATGTAAACATCCCTGTAATAGAAAAAAGCATGACAGGTCCTCTTAAATATGAGATCTGGGGTCAAAAAGACCTCAGATCTCATATTTACACTAAAATGCAATAAAAAAAAATTGTCATTTGAAAACATTACCAAAAAAACTGGCCCTTTAAGAGCTATGGGCGGAAGTGACGTTTTGAAGTCGCTTCCACCCTGCTATGGTATGGAGACGGGTGGGGGCCATCTTCCCCTCACTCGTCTCCATACCCAACCACGGACAGGACCTGATCGCCTCCCCCGATACCGACGGCTCCGGTAAGCGGCGGAGGGAACGGGAGAGTGGCGCCTCTCCCGCCGACGATAATGGTGATCTTGCGGCGAATCCACCGCAGAGACCACCATTATCGTAAACTGGACCGCTGCCTGAAGACAAGGATATCTGGGTTATAGCAGCTAGCTGCTGCCATAACAGAGATATCTTGATTCAAACTGCTGACGTATACAGTCGTGCGGCGGTCCGGAAGTGGTTAAAATGTACAAAGGCACAAAGCACAACAAAGAAAGCATAGCCTTTTTTTTGCTGTAGAAGGACTGGTCACTTAAAAAAGGACTGTTCTATCTGGAAAGCCAAGCAGCAAATGCTAAAGCTAGCCACAAAAGAAAGAGTGAAAGCAGCCACAAAGGAAACTGAAGACACATCATAGAGTGGCACCTTTAAAGTGACACAGAGCGACAAGCCACGTGGTTAGTGCAAAGACTCAGGAGCGACAAGCCACATGACTAGCGATGAGACCTTCTCCACAAACATTGATTACAGTGCAAAAGACAAAGTTTTCCTAACAAACGGGAAAAGCATCACTTCCAAGGGTAAAGGCCTGGGCTTCCTGAACTGCATTACACCACAAAGAGGTCACCACAGTATCCTTGTAAAGAAAGTGCTGTATGTTCCAGAACTAGAAGGCAGCCTTCTATCAGTGAAAACTCTTGCAAACAGCTGTCTCAAAGTTAAGTTCCAGGGTGATGAATACACAATTCACAATGATACGTGATTCCTTGCAAAAGGAAAAATGGATGATCACCTATACAAGCTCATCACCACCAACCAGCAAACCAATATAGCCTCTATTGACTTACACAGCAAATGTATTCACTTATGGCACAGGCGGCTGGGACACAGAAGTCCAGAAGCTATACAGGACATTATGAAAATAGGTTTATCAGAGGATTTAACAATAGCGCCTTGCAAAGTGCTCATGAAATGCAAGTGCTGTATTGAAGCAAAAGCCACACATGCTCCCCTTCTACAGGCATCACAAAGAAAAACTACCCACCCCCTGCAGCTCATACATAGTGACATATGCGGTCCAATCAAAATTTCCATGCCAGGTGGAAACAGATATCTACTGACCTTCATTAATGATTATTCCAGGTACACAAACTACTTATCTGGTGAAACACAAGAATGAAACATTAGAGAAACTTCAAGAGTGTGTTGCCATATCTAGCAACAAATTCCAACGTCTACGAGGAATAATCCGCAACAACAATGGAGGAGAATACATAAGCAAAGAAGTGGCCTCATATTTCAGGAGACAAGGAATAGTACACCAGACAACCACACCATACACTCCTAAATAAAATGCTGTAGCAGAAAATCGCACTCGAAAGGGACTCGAATAGAAATGGCCAGATGCATGTTTCCGGATGCCAACCTATCTCACAAGAACTGGGGGGAAGCAGTCATGACTGCAACCTACCTACAGAACAGACTACCCTCAAGAGCCATTAAAAGTACTGCATTCAAAATATGGCATGGATCAAAGCGTAGCTTAGGGCACATCAGAGTGTTTGGATGTAAAGCATATGCCTATATTCCAAGTGAAAAGTGATCCAAGCTGGAGAACAGAGCCTTAGAGGGGATTCTAGTAGGCCACAGTGAGCAAACTAAGGTTTTACAGAATCCTAATACCAAAGACTGACAAAGTGACAAAAAGCCATAGTTTTTATTTTGAGAGGCCATAATCAGAAACACCAATCCCTGAAAGCTGTTAAGTAGGGATGAACTTCGAGTTCGAGTTGAACTCGTGTTCGACTCGAACATTGCCTGTTCGCACGTTCGCCGAACAGCGAACAAATTCGAAAAGCCGCGGAACACCCTGTAAAAATCTATGGGAGAAATCTAAAGTGCTAATTTTAAAGGCTTATATGCAAGTTATTGTCATAAAAAGTGTTTGAGGACCCGGGTCCTGCCCCAGGGGACACGTATCAATGCAAATTTTTTTTTTTAAAACGGACGTTTTTTCGGGAGCAGTGATTTTAATAATGCTTAAATTGAAACAATAAAAGTGAAATATTCCTTTAAATTTTGTACCTGGGGGGGGGGGGGGGGGGGTGTGTATAGTATGCCTGTAAAGCAGCACTTGTTTCCCGTGCTTAGAACTGTCCCTGTACAAAGTGTCATTTCTGAAGGAAAAAAAGTAATTTAAAAGCACTCACGGCTATAATGAATTGTCGGCTCCCGGCAATACAGAGAAAAGTCATTGATAAAAATTAAAAAAAATGCACGGGGGCCCCTACGTCATTGGCGGAGTGGACCTGATGGGGAACTTGAGAAGCGGCAGGGTCTATTCATTTATTACACTGCGGAGGAAGTTCCCCATCAGGTCCGCTCAGCCAATGACGTTTCGTGTGGAGTGGAGACTGCAGCGCTGGACATCGGATCACCGCGGGACACTGGATTACATCGCTGGAATGGTTTTTTTTTTTTTAATAAAGGACTTTCCGAACTGTATCTGTGTGTTTTTTTTATAATTTTTTTCTCTTTCTTTGTGAAATGGTAGGGGTACAATGTACCCCTTACCAATTCACATAGGGGGGGCGGGATCTGGGGGTCCCCTTTGTTAAAGGGGTCTTCCAGATTCCGATAAGCCCCCCACCCCCCGACCCCCACAACCACCGGGCAAGGGTTGTGGGGATGAGGCCCTTGTCCCCATCAACATGGGGACATGGTGCTTTGAGGGGTCACAGACCCCCAAAGCATCCTTCCCATGTTGAGGGCATGTGGCCTGGTACGGTTCAGGGGGGGGCGCTCTCTCGTTCCCCCCTCTTTTCCTGCGGCCTGCCAGGTTGCGTGCTCGGATAAAGGGTCTGGTATAGATTTTAGGTGGAACTCCACGCCATTTTTTTTTCAATTTGGCGTGGAGTTCCCCTTAAAATCCATACCAGACCTGAAGGGTCTGGTATGGATATTTGGGGGGAACCCCACGTCATTTTTTTTTTAAATTTGACGCAGGGTTCCCCTTAATATCCATACCAGATCTGAAGGGCCTGGTAATGGAATTTGGGACCTGAAGGGTCTGGTATGGATATTTGGGGGGAACCCCACGTTATTATTTTTTTTAATTTGACACATTTTTTTTTTATAAATTACTTTTCTCTGTATTGCCGTGAGCTGACAATTCATCATAGCCGCGAGTGCTTTTAAATTACTTTTTTTCCTTCAGAAATGACACTTTGTGCAGGGACAGTTCTAAGCATGGAAAACAAGCGCTGCTTTACAGGCATACTATACACCCCCCCCCCCCAGGTACGAAATTTAAAGGAATATTTCACTTTTATTGTTTCACTTTAAGCATTATTAAAATCACTGCTCCCGAAAAACTGGCAGTTTTTAAAACTTTTTTTGCATTGATACAGGTCCCCTGGGGCAGGATTATACAAGTAAATATGCGCATGAGTCCAAATCGCTGTTATCCTTAGAGTATGGGGTTTAGGATAGTGTATGTACAATGCATGTACAATCGGTAAACATAGAGACCAGGCTCTCGGGGCATGTGGAGGGGAGAGAGAAAAAATGGATAAATGAATGAAGGGGAGGGAGCCGGGCGGGGAGTAGTAAAAACAGTCACATATACAGTCTCAGGGCTGCCATCAAGGAGAAACAGAAACCGTGTTCCAAAAGTACTGAAAAGAAAAGCAAGGGGAGAGGCGCCTCTGAGTGCAGATGTTTAAAACAATTTAATAAGAGATTGCAGTACAAGCAACTCACCTTGTACTGCAATCTCTTATTAAATTGTTTTAAACATCTGCACTCAGAGGCGCCTCTCCCCTTGCTTTCCCCTGGGGCAGGACCCAGGTCCCCAAACCCTTTTTAGGACAATAACTTGCATATTAGCCTTGATAATTAGCACTTTTGATTTCGAACATTCAAGTCCATTGTATTTAATAGGGTTCTAAAGTTCGCGTGAACTTTAGGTCTGTTCGCAGGTTCTGGTGCGAAACGAACGGGGGGTGTTCGGCTCATCCCTACTGCTAAGAAGAAAAGGTCTACCATAGCGAACCTATGCAGGAGTCAGAACAAGAGGTGGAACTCACAATGACTAAATCAAGTTCCCCACCAGATCTTGCTGAACTGCCTGAAGTCAGAAGATCCACTCGGACTACAAAGTGGATACCACCCCGCAAGATATCATACACTGTCAAAACACACAGCATACTTGAACCAACATCCTGGGAAGACATAGAAAAACTGACAAAACGTCAAGCAAATAAATGGAGAAAGGCAGCAGAAAAAAAATTAAAGTCACTTTAACCACTTAACGACCGCTCACTGTATATTTACGTCGGCAGAATGGCACCGACAGGCACAATCACGTAGAGCATACGTGATTGCCTTTGTATAGTTGGGGGGTCCAATCGGACCCCCCTTCTGTACAGTGAGCGGTGGCTAAGTGTCCGGGAGCTTTCCGGGATGAGGGGGCAGCCATTCGTTTCTGGCCACCCCCTCGCGATCGCTCCCGGCGAATGGAAATGCCCCCTCTGTCTGTGTCAGACAGAGGGAGCAGGAGAAAGTGATGTCATCTCTGGTGCGGCGCTCACATATACCGAGCGCCGTACAAGAGAAGACATCAGGTCAGTGCACACAACACTACACTGACACCAGGACAAATAGGGACATAAATCGCCCCCCCAGCCCCCCCAGACACCCCAGATCACCCCCCAGATCACCCCCCCCAGCCCCCAGTCACAGTGTCACTGATTGCAGTGACCATTTATTTAGTGATCACTGCAATCAGTGACATTTGTGACTGTAAAAGTGTCACCAAAGTTTAGTCTTAGGTCCAGTGTAGCCCCCTAACCCCCCCTAATAAAGGTTTAACCCCCTGATCACCCCCCAGATAACCCTTTCACCGCCTATCACCACTGTCGCTTAGCGATCATTTTTCTGATCACTGTCTTAGCGTCAGTGATGCCGATCGGCAGCCAGTAATTTTTTTTAGGTTCGCCGCAGGTTTTTATAGCGTCAGGTACCCCAATATATTATCTAATAAAGGTTTAACCCCCTTGATCGCCCCCCAGGTAACCCTTTCACCCCCTATCACCACTGTCACTAAGCGATCGTTTTTCTAAACGCTGTCTTAGTGTCTGTGATGCAGATCGGTAGCCGGTAATTTTTTTTAGGTTCGCCGCAGGTTTTTATAGCGTCAGGTACCCCAATATATTATCTAATAAAGGTTTAACCCCCTTGATCGCCCCCAGGTAACCCTTTCACCCCCTATCACCACTGTCGCTAAGCAATTGTTTTTTTAAACGCTGTCTTAGTGTCGGTGATGCAGATCGGTAGCCAGTAATTTTTTTTAGGTTCGCGCATGTTTTTATAGCGTCAGGTACCCCAATATATTATCTAATAAATGTTTAACCCCCTTGATCGCCCCCCAGGTAACCCTTTCACCCCCTATCACCACTGTCACTAAGCGATCGTTTTTCTAAACGCTGTCTTAGTGTCTGTGATGCAGATCGGTAGCCGGTAATTTTTTTTAGGTTCGCCGCAGGTTTTTATAGCGTCAGGTACCCCAATATATTATCTAATAAAGGTTTAACCCCCTTGATCGCCCCCCAGGTAACCCTTTCACCCCCTATCACCACTGTCACTAAGCAATTGTTTTTCTAAACACTGTCTTAGTGTCGGTGATGCAGATCGTAGCCAGTAAATTTTTAGGTTCGCCGCATGTTTTTATAGCGTCAGGTACCCCAATATATTATCTAATAAAGGTTTAACCCCCTTGATCGCCCCCCAGGTAACCCTTTCACCCCCTATCACCACTGTCGCTAAGCAATTGTTTTTCTAAACGCTGTCTTAGTGTCGGTGATGCAGATCGGTAGCTGGTAATTTATTTTAGGTTCGCCGCAGGTTTTTATAGCGTCAGGTACCCCCATATATTATCTAATAAAGGTTTTAACCCCCTGATTGCCCCTAGTTAACCCTTTCACCAGTGATCACCATATAAGTGTTACGGGTGACGCTGGTTAGTTAGTTTGCTTTTTATAGTGTCAGGGCACCCGCCGTGTATATAACCCAATAAAGGTTTAACCCCCTGATCGCCCGGCGGGTGATATCAATTAGGTTTTAGCATCAGAGAGGGTCTGAGTCACACCCCAGGCAGCGTCAGGTTATTGCCAGTAACGCTAACACCCACGCGTGAAGCATACACCCCCTTAGTGGTATAGTATCTGAACAGATCAATATCTGATCTGATCAGATCTATACTAGCGTCCCCAGCAGTTTAGGGTTCCCAAAAACGCAGTGTTAGCGGGATCAGCCCAGATACCTGCTGGCACCTGCGTTTTGCCCCTCCGTCCAGCCCAGGCCACCCAAGTGCAGTATCGATCGATCACTGTCACTTACAAAACAAAAACACACATAACTGCAGCGTTCGCAGAGACAGGCCTGATCCCTGCGACTCCAGTGCTGTAGGAGGTGATTTCACCACCACAGTTAAAAAAAAAAAGCAAATATGCCGAAGCATTGGGGCAGCAGGGGCGGAGGAGCGATTTTGCTCCTAATGCCGAGTACATACGGTCGAAATTCCGACGGAGGCTTGCCCGTGGAAAAGTCCGACCATGTGTGTGCGGCATAACTTTTTTGCGGGAGGATGCCCCCATGGTTCGGCATATATAAATGGTGCGTGTATGCCCATCATTGGAAGTGGGTGGATGAAGGGCGGTATTCTAATGGTGGGCATACCCACCGATCAATCTCTTTTTTCGTTCAGCCAACTGGCTGCATGAAATAAAAAGATTACAATACATGTCCAACAAGGACCAGCAACGTACTGGTATGTTGCTGGACTTTGAATGTTTATACCAGAATGATGCCTGCGGGTTTAGGTATCATCTTGGTATCATTCTTTTCAGCCAGCGGCTGGCTTTCATGTAAAAGCAATCCTAGTGGCTAATTAGCCTCTGGACTGCTTTTACAAGCAGTGGGAGGGAATGCCCCCCCCCAGATATAAAAAGCGCCATTGGGAAATTGGGAAAGCATTTTATCACACCGATCTTGGTGTGGTCAGATGCTTTGAGGGCAGAGGAAAGATCTAGGGTCCAATAGACCCCAGTTTTTTCAAAAAAGAGTACCTGTCATTACCTATTGCTATCATAGGGGATATTTACATTCCCTGAGATAACAATAAAAATGATAAAAAAAAAAAATACTTGGAAGGAACAATTTAAAAATAAAATAAAAAAGCAAAATTAATAATAAAAAAAAAGCAAAAAAAAAGCACCCCTGTCCTGCCCTGCTCTTGCCCAATGGCGAACGCAAGCGTCGGTCTGGCGTCATATGTAAACAGCAATTGCACCATGCATGTGAGGTATCACCGCGAAGGTCAGATCGAGGGCAATCATTTTAGCAGTAGACCTCCTCTGTAAATCTACTGGGGTAACCTGTAAAGGCTTTTAAAGGCTTTTAAAAATGTATGTAGTTTGTCGCCAATGCGCGTTTGTGCGAAATTTTAAAGCATGTCGTGTTTGGTATCTATGTACTCGGCCTAAGATCATCTTTTTTATTTCATCAAACATTTGGGCAATATAGTGTGTTTTAGTGCATTAAAATTAAAAAAGTGTATTTTTTAACCCAAAAAATGCGTTTGAAAAATCGCTGCGCAAATACTGTGTAGAAAAAAAAATGCAACACCCACCATTTTAATCTGTAGGGCCTTTGCTTTAAAAATATATATAATGTTTGGGGGTTCAACATAATTTTCTTGCAAAAAAAAAATGTTTTCATGTAAACAAAAAGTGTCAAAAAGGGCTTTGTCTTCAAGTGGTTAGAAGAGTGAATGTAAGCTTCCTAATGTTGTGTATAAAATGCCAGAACAGTTCAAAACCCCCCCAAATGACCCCATTTTGGAAAGTAGACACCCCAAGCTATATACTGAGAGGCATGTCGAGTCCATGGAATATTTTATATGTTGACACAAGTTGCGGAAAAACGACAATTTTTTTTTTTTTGCACAAAGTTGTCACTAAATGATATATTGCTCAAACATGCCATGGGCATATGTGGAATTACACCCCAAAATACATTCTGTTGCTTCTCCTGAGTACGGGGATACCACATGTGTGAGACTTTTTGGGAGCCTAGCCACGTACGGGACCCCAAAAACCAAGCACCGCCTTCAGGCTTTCTAAGGGTGTAAATTTTTGATTTCACTTCTCACTGCCTATCACAGTTTCGGAGGCCATGGAATGCCCAGATAGCACAAAACCCCCCCAAATGACCCCATTTTGGAAAGTAGACACCCCAAGCTATTTGCTGAGAGGTATTGTGAGTATTTTGCAGATCTCGCTTTTTGTCACAAAGTTTTGAAAATTGAAAAAAAATAAAAATATATATATATATTTTCTTTCTTCATTTTCAAAAACAAATGAGAGCTGTAAAATACTTGCCATTCCTCTCAGCAAATAGCTTGGGGTGTCTATATTCCAAAATGGGGTCATTTGGGGGGGTTTTGTGCGATTTTGGCATTTTATGGCCTTCGAAACTGTGATAGGTAGTGAGGAGTGAAATCAAAAATTTGTGCCTAGAAATCCTGAAGGCGGTGCTTGGTTTTCGGGGTCCCGTACGCGGCTAGGCTCCT
The DNA here is from genome assembly GCA_029206835.1 of Rana muscosa. Classification (NCBI taxonomy): domain Eukaryota; kingdom Metazoa; phylum Chordata; class Amphibia; order Anura; family Ranidae; genus Rana; species Rana muscosa. The sequence continues at coordinate 56,681,975 of CM055119.1, forward strand.
AAAAAGTCCCACACATGTGGTATCCCCGTACTCAGGAGAAGCAGAAAAATGTATTTTGGGGTGTAATTCCACATATAACCATGGCATGTGTGAGCAATATATCATTTAGTGACAACTTTTTGTAATTTTTTTTTTTGTCATTATTCAATCACTTGGGACAAAAAAAATATATTCAATGGGCTCAACAAGCCTCTCAGCAATTTCCTTGGGGTGTCTACTTTCTAAAATGGGGTCATTTGGGGGGGTTTTGTGCTATTTTGGCATTTTATGGCCTTCAAAACTGTGATAGGTAGTGAGGAGTGAAATCAAAAATTTGCGTCCTTAGAAATCCTGAAGGCGGTGCTTGGTTTCCGGGGTCCCGTACGCGGCTAGGCTCCCAAAAAGTCCCACACATGTGGTATCCCCGTACTCAGGAGAAGCAGCAAAATGTATTTTGGGGTGAAATTCCACATATAACCATGGCATGTGTGAGCAATATATCATTTAGTGACAACTTTTTGTAATTTTTTATTTTTTTTTGTCATTATTCAATCACTTGGAACAAAAAAATAAAAAATTCAATGGGCTCAACATGCCTCTCAGCAATTTCCTTGGGGTGTCTACTTTCCAAAATGGGGTCATTTGGGGGGGTTTTGTACTGCCCTGTCATTTTAGCACCTCAAGAAATGAGATAGGCAGTCATAAATTTAAAGCTGTGTAAATTTCAGAAAATGTACCCTAGTTTGTAAACTCTATAACTTTTGCGCAAACCAATAAATATACGCTTATTGACATTTTTTTTTACTAAAAACATGTGGCTGAATACATTTTGGCCTAAATGTATGACTACAATTGAGTTTATTCGATTTTTCTTATAACAAAAAGTAGAAAATATCATTTTTTTTCAAAATTTTCGCTCTTTTTCCATTTATATCGCAAAAAATAAAAATCGCAGAGGCAATCAAATACCATTAAAAGAAAGCTCTATTTGTGGGAAGAAAAGGACGCAAATTTCGTTTGGGTACAACATTGCATGTCCGCACAATTTACAGTTAAAGCAGCGCAGTGCAAAATTCTGAATTCACCTCTGGTCCTTTAGCTACCAAATGGTCCGGGGCTTAAGTGGTTAAGAAAAAAAAAATGGAACCTGGACACTAACAGAGCTCCCTCCTAACTGCAAAACTATAGGAAGTAAGTGGACTTATGGAAGTGGAATATCCACAAATACAAAGCCAGACTAGTCGCCAAAGGTTACTCCCAAAAGTTTGGTGAAGATTACGATGAAACATTCACTCCCGTCGTAAAACACTCCACCATCAGAGCGCTTCTTAACGTTGCAGCCGGGAAGGGCATTCAAGTCAAACACCTAGATGGTAAAACTGCTTCCTTATATGGAGACTTTAACGAAGATCTCTACATGGAGTAACCACCAGGGTTTGAGCAAGGAGACAACCTTGTGTGTAAACTTCAGAAGAGTATCTATGGTCTTAAGCAATCTGCAAGAATGTGGAATCAGAAAGTGAATTAAGTATTTACTAAAGAGGGATTCTTAAGAAGTAAAGCAGACCCCTGTCTCTACTCTAGGAAACAAGAAGACAGATGGATATACATCCTTATCTATGTTGATGACATTATAACCATTTTTGAACAAGAAGGGGATTACAATCAGATAGTTCACAAGCTGAATGACAATTTTTAAATCAAAGATCTAGGGAACTGGGAATCCAAATGGAGAGAGAAGAAGATGGAAGTTATCTTCTCAACCAATCTCAGAAAATCTTGGAAATCTTGGAAAAATTGCTACCCTACAATGACGTGTATCGCAGAACAATCAGTAAGCTGTTATATGTTGCCACTGTGACAAGACCAGACATAGCCGCAGCAGTGGGCATACTATGCAGGAAAGTTTCAGCTCCCTGACAGCGTGAATGGAACGCAGTGAAGAGAGTGATTGTGTTCCTCAAAGGAACAATTCAGATGAAGTTACAGTTACCAGCAACATCCAATCCAAAACTGGTCGGCTATGTGGATGTCGATTGGGTACCGGGACTGCACAGACTGCAAATCCAAAAGTGGATTCATCTTGCAGTTTGGGGAAGGAACCATAAGTTGGTCTAGTTGAAAGTAAGCAACTGTTACTCTATCTTCAACTGAAGCAGAGTACATTGCAGCAGCACATGCATGTCAAGAAGCAATATGAATACGTCAACTATTGGTGGACATTGGGACAGACATGTCAAAACCAATTCCCATTTTTGAAGACAAACAGGGTGGTATAAAGCTTACGCAATCAGAAAGGGTCAATCCGAGGACCAAACACATTGACATCAAGTATTACCTACTGAGGGACAATCAACAGCAAGGTGTTATTGACATTCAATACTGCCCATCAGAGGAGATGACTGCTGATGCACTCACCAAACCTTTGTTGAAGGAACGTCATAGTTATATCCAGAAGAAGCTGAATGTGATTTTAAAAAGAACATGCTGTTAAGAAGGGGTGTTGAAAAAGAACAACAGCATGTAATGTAAAGTTGTTAATAAACTGACAATACTGTATGCATTATACCTATCTTTGCAGCAGGTGGCGTTGTAGTATTAAAGTGTATAGTTCATGTTTTTTATGATATAACAGGATGTATTTTCTATCTCAGTGCATGTACTTGTATATTCCTGCTTCCTGTTTTCATGTTTCTCCATGCTGTAAGACATGTAATATATTTCTTCATGAAAGTAAAGCTGTATTACTGCATCCAAGAAGCTTACAGAACATTTTGCAATACTCTGTACAAAAAACAAATTTGCAAAAAATTAGGCTAATTATTCCCAGGTTTTCAGGCTTTCAACCCATTCTCTCTTCAGGATTCAAAATACACAGTAACTAAAACATCATTAAACAAGATTCTTTAATATCAAGAAGAACCGTAAAAGCTTGCCAAGTTTGTAATTTGTCTGTTTTTTACACTAAGGTTAAAGAATATTTTTAAATTTAGCACAGTTGCATTGTTTCCTGGATAGCATTAGCAGTTCGCTGACTGATTTGACTTGCTATCAGGATTTGTTCTTTTAACTAACAACAAGATAAATTTCACTGTTTAGCTTTGAGACATGAGCTCACCCTTGGAGATTAGATGTGAACCATGGGAGACAATTCTATACAGTATGTTTTGTATAAGTTTTTCTTTTCTCCGTTTTTTCTTACTTAAGGCCACTAACATAATCGATTGGGGATTTGTTACATCTAAAATTAGAAATGTGCAACAACAGGATATGGATGTGGACCTTTTTAGAGAAATTTGTATTTTAATAAATAATTCAAAGAAGGAGTTTTCATCGGGCACTTTACATTAAAATCTTTCCAAACACTGGAAAAGTTGCTTTTAAGTAAAAAAATAGGAATCTTATTTGCAGAATAGATATATGTGCATATCACTGTGAACATTCAAAAAATATTGATATGCAGTCCCAATAGATGTAATCCCTTTCCCGTAATTGAAGGAACACCTGCTTTGTAGGCAACAAAAATAGTTGTGAATTTAATAAAGTCAATCTTATAGAGACCAACAGGTCTGCTGAAGATATCGGGATAAGTCATTTCACAACTATACCTTATTGCCATGTTACTTAACCACTTAACGACCGCCCACCGCCGATTTACGTCGGCAGAATGGCACCGACAGGCAGAATCACGTAGATCTACGTGATCGCCTTTGTGCAGTTGGGGGGTCCATCCGGACCCCCCTTCACTGCAGTGAGCGGCCGTTAAGTGTTCGGGAGCGATCAGGTATGAGGGGGCGGCCGCTCGATTCCGCCCCCCCCCTCGCGATCGCTCCCGGCGAATGAAATTGCTTCCTCCTGCCTGAAATGTAAACACAGGCTGGAGGAAGTGATGTCATCTCCCTCGCCGCGATCTTTTCGTTCCCGGCGCCGAGGAAAGAAGAAGCAGGTTAGTGCACCAACAGTCCACTGACACGTAGGTACACATAGGCACACAAATCACCCCCCAGTCACCCCCAGATCACCCCCCAGGTCACCCCAAAGCCCCCAATCACAGTGTCACTGATTGCAGTGATCATTTATTTTACTGATCACTGCATTTAGTGTCATCTGTGATTGTAAAAAGTTGCAGGGCAGTTAGGATTATGCCCCTTTAGGTCCAGGGTAGCCCCCTAACCCCCCTAATAAAGGTTTAACCCCTTGATCACCCCCCAGGTAACCCTTTCACCCCCTAACTTCAGCGTCACTAAGCGATTGTTTTTCCGATCGCTGTATTCGTGTCGCTGGTGTTTTAGATAGGCAGTTATTTTTTTTTTAGGTTCGCCGCAGGTTTTTATTAGTGTCAGGTACCCCCATATATTATTTTAACCCCCTGATTGCCCCTAGAGTTAACCCTTTCACCAGTGATCGCCGTATAAGCGTCACTGGTGTCACTGGTTAGCCAGTAAGTTATTTAGTTATTTAGGTTACCCGTCAGGTTTTTATATAGTGTCAGGTACCCCCATATTTAACCTAATAAAGGTTTTAACCCCCTGATTGCCCCTAGTTAACCCTTTCACCAGTGATCACCATATAAAGGTTACGGGTGACGCTGGTTGATTAGTTTGCTTTTTATAGCATCAGGGCACCCACCGTATATAACCCAATAAAGGTTTAACCCCCCTGATCGCCCGGCGGGTGAGATCAATTAGGTTTTAGCGCCAGAGAGGGTCTGCGTCGCCCCAGGCAGTGTTAGGTTAGTGCCAGTAACGCTAACACCCACGCGCAAAGCATACACCCCCCTTAGTGGTATAGTATCTGATCAGATCTATACTAGCATCCCCAGCGGTTTAGGGTTCCCAAAAACGCAGTGTTAGCGGGATCAGCCCAGATACCTGCTAGCGCCTGCGTTTAGCCCCTCCGCCCAGCCCAGCCCAGCCCAGCCCACCCAAGTGCAGTATCGATCGATCACTGTCACTTACCAAACACAACACACATAACTGCAGCGTTCGCAGAGACAGGCCTGATCAATGCGATCGCTAACAGTTTTTTTGTAGCGTTTGATATATTTGCTGACGACAGTCAGGTGCTTTTTTTCCTGTGAATCTTACTAGTGTACCCCTAAATTTAGAGCCCAAAATGGCAAGACGAAGGTACACTAGTAAAGAGGCCTACGAGATTCTGAGCATGACAGATAGTGAAGAGGAGGTCACGTATCTGTCAGATTCAGGCTCAGAATATCTTCCCGTAGAAGACAGTGACGTCAGCGGCCCCACGTCAGATAGCTCTGACGACGAAGTTGAGGTCCCTGCTAAGGTCAGGTGTACCCGATCCCGATCTTCTGAGGTTGTTGAGGAGCAAGAACCGCAGGTCTCTCGTATCATGGAGCAGAGTAGTACTAGCGCCGCTATTCCTTCTGGTGAACTGGCAAGCACCAGTGGCCTAGTACAGCCTGGACGTACATCCAGCACTGCAGTAACACTTGGTGACGTGGCGAGTCCCATAAGTGCAGTTCAAGCTGGCGAGGTGGCAAGCACAAGTAGTGTCCCGCTGCCACCAAGAAGACAAAGGCAGGCCCGTCGTGCCCATACTGCCCTTCCTGCAGAATTCGCCTATCCTGATTGGGTCCCCACCACTTCTGCAGAACCCGTACTTCCCCCATTCACTGCCCAACCCGGTATTCAGGTGGAAACAGCTGATTTTATTCCAATTGATTTTTATTCGCTGTTTTTCACGGAAGATCTCTATAGATCTATTGTGGACCAGAGTAATTTATATGCTGGTCAATTTATCGCCGCTAACCCCCAGTTGCCTAAAATTGCCAGAAATTGGAAACCAATTACGGTTTCCGAATTTAAGACCTTTCTGGGCCTTTCCCTCAACATGGGCACACATAAATTTCCGTCATTGCGTGCTTATTGGTCCACGCACCCAATTGACCACATGCCCGTGTTCTCTGCCTCCATGTCCAGGGCATGATACGAGCAGATTTTGCGGTTCATGCACTTCAACGACAATGAACTTTGTCGTCCACGTGGGGACCCTGAATACGACCGGCTCTATAAAATTCGGCCCCTCATAAACCACTTCAACGAACGTTTTGCAGCCTTGTTTACTCCCGATCAAGTTGTCTGCGTTGATGAGTCCCTGATTAAATTTTCTGGCCGCTTGTCTTTCAAGCAGTACCTTCCCAGCAAGCGTGCCAGATACGGGGTCAAGCTCTACAAGTTCTGTGACAGGGCAACAGGCTATGTAGTGAACTTTACGGTTTATGAGGGAAAAGATAGTCAGATTGAGTCGGTCAACTGCCTGGATTACATAGGGAGCGCTGGCAAGATAGTGTGGAACTTGGTGTCACCCTTATTCGGAAAGGGGTACCACTTGTATGTGGACAATTATTACACGAGCGTGCCACTGTTTAGTCACTTGTTTGATCATCAGATTGGAGCATGTGGCACCGTGCGACCTAATCGCCGGGGCTTTCCCCAGCGGCTTGTAGATGCCCGTCTTAGGCTGGGGGAGAGAGCCTGCTTGAAGTGTAATAACTTGCTCGCTATGAAGTGGAGGGACAATAAGAATGTTTTCCTTCTTACCTCCCTTCATGCAGACACGACAGTCCAAATTCGTACGGCGACTGGTGTTGTGGAGAAACCCCTCTGTGTCCACGAATATAACCAAAATATGGGAGGGGTGGACCTCAACGACCAGTTGATGGCGCCGTATCTAATTGACCGTAAGGCGAGACGCTGGTACAAAAAAGTGTCTCTATCATTATTCCAATTGGCTTTGCTGAACGCTCATGTGCTATACAGAGCTTCAGGCGGGACGTTATCTCTTCTAAAATTCCAGAATGAGATAGTCACAGAACTCCTGTATCCAGGCGGTTCTGCACCTCACCATCCCCTACCAAATGCAGTAAGCCGGCTGCATGAGAGGCATTATTCGTATGTCCTCCCGAGTACCCCTACCCAAAGCCACCCCCAAAAAAGATGTCGTGTCTGTAGCAAGCACGGATTTAGGCGTGACACCCGTAGTTTTTGTCCACTCTGTCCTGACAAGCCTGGTCTTTGCCAAGGTGAATGTTTTGAACGCTACCACTCAAAAGTGAAGTTTTAGCGTAGGGTACAGCATTTCACAGACAAGGACACACTTACACAGGGTCTCCCAAGATGCCATTACATTTTGAGAGACCCGAACCATTACAGTTGTAAAGTTACAAAAAAAAGTGTAAAAAAGAAAAAAAAACGTAAAAAACAAAACACAAAAAAAATATAAAATAAAAAAACCAAAAATAGTTGTCGTTTTATTGTTCTCTCTCTCTCTATTTTCTCTCTATTGTTCTGCTCTTTTTTACTGTATTCTATTCTGCAATGTTTTATCATGCTTGCTTTTCAGGTATGTAATTTTTTGTTTTCAGGTGCGCCATTCAACTGCAGCGCGGAATTATTTATCTTGACAGCAACAGCGTTTGCTCCCACGATACATAAAGCCGTGTGTCATGGATATGCATTAATGTCTGTCTGCCATCTTACCTTCCTCCTCATGTGTTCATCTAGAGACCAGACCTCCTTCACCTGGCTTCCTTTATAATCTCCTCCCAGCCTGACTCCACCCCAGGCCCTATCACTGAACACTATATTAACCTGTGCACTGCAAGCCTGCTTTGCTGATCAACGTGTTTGTTAGGCATTGTGTGTTTGGGTTCCTGCCTGCCGTGTGCTACGTCTGTCTCTCTGTTACGTTATTGGCTTGTCCCCGACCATCCCTGTCTGCTCGTGACCCTTGACCTTCGGCTCGTTCTTCGTTATCCTTGTCTGCTTGTGGCCCCTGACCTTCGGCTTGTTATTCGGTTCTCTCTATCGTGTGCTGCTGCTTCCCCTTATCCTACGGGGCGTGAGCTAGGAAACTCCAGGGGCCGCGACCTGGTCCCAGCCTGCAGCGTAACATCCTCACCACTAGAGGCCCTGGAGAAGACCAGCTGGGTCTTAGACTCCGCGCCCTGGGGAATCTTGGCTCTCGCTTCCGTTGGGATCCCGGTTGTGCTCCTCTGGTCCCGCTTTCCACAACCACCCAGTTTCCTATCCACAGAAGCCAGCCATAGGGTTCACTACCTCGCGGTGCACTCCTGTCCCCCTACGGTGTGCATCTGTCACCTGGCCACAGGTGACCCTGACAGTTTGATCAGCCATGAACCCGGCTGACATCCCGCTACCCGCGGATGATCCATTGCAGGGCATAGTTTGCAGACTTGAAACCCAGGAATCGAATCAGACTCAGGTGATGCGATTCCTCCAGGATCTGGCTTCTCGCTTCGAGCAGCTTCAGGCCTCCTTGGGAACCCTGAATCCGCAACCTCAAATACAATCAGCGGCTGCACCTATTGCACCAGTCGCAGCCACACACTCGCTACAACTGCCAGCTCCGTCCCGTTTCTCTGGGGACTCCAAGGCTTGCAGGGGGTTCCTTAGCCAATGCACGATTCATTTTGAGCTCCAGCCCCAAAACTTCCTGTCTGATCGGGCTAAGGTAGCCTATATCATTTCCCTCCTCTCTGGTGAAGCTTTAGCCTGGGCAGCCCCTCTGTGGGAACTGAATGATCCAGTGGTTTCTAGCCTGTCTGGTTTCTTGAAACTTTTTCGGAATATCTTCGAAGAACCGGCTCGTGTCTCTTCAGCGGCCAGCACCCTTTTACGTCTCCGCCAAGAGTCTGCTTCTGTGGGACAGTATGCCCTTCATTTCCGCATACTGTCGGCTGAGTTGAGCTGGAACAATGAGGCCTTAGTCGCAACCTTTTTGCATGGCCTGTCTGATAGAGTGAAGGATGAATTAGCTGGAAGAACCATCCCCACTGATCTGGCCGGCGTTATCTCCTTGTGTAACCAGATCGATATTCGCTTTCAGGAGAGGACCTTAGAAAAGCAACGCCAGCCCTCCTTGGTTCTTAGTCAGCCTGAGCTCCCCTCTCTTCGACCCGTAGAGCATCTCCTACCAGCTGAGGAACCCATGCAGCGGGGTCGGACCAGGCTATCCCCCGAGGAACGTGCTAGGCGCAGAACTCTTGGTCTGTGTCTTTACTGTGGGGGCAAAGGTCATTTTCGTGACACTTGCTCTCTTTGTCCAGAAAAACGTTCGGGTCCACTTCATCTGGAAAGTGGAGTATTGGACCCAGAAATATCACCTTCCCCTTCTCGTCTTCTGCTTTCTGTGTTCCTTCATGTTGGTGCTTCTTCTCATTCGGTCTCAGCATATCTGGATTCCGGAGCCGCTGGTAATTTCATGGACTGGGAAATCGCATCGTCCATGAGACTTACTCTTTTGCCCCTCACCACGCCATTGGTGGTCTTGGCGATTGATGGTACTGTTCTCCCAGGGGGACCTATCCGCTTCCAGACCCTCCCTGTTAAGATGTCGGTAGGGACACTCCACCAGGAGTGGATATCCTTCCTTATCTTACCCAAGGCCTCAACGCCTATAATTTTGGGTCTCCCATGGTTACAGCTCCATTCTCCTCATGTGGACTGGACTACTGGACAGATCCTGGCTTGGGGTCCCTCCTGTTCCTCCTCCTGTCTACCCAAGGTTGCCCCCTGTGAATCTGAGCCGGTCATTCATTCCAGGTTGCATAACCATTTACATTTCTCTGTCCCTAACCACCCTTGGACGCACAGCCAGGCTAGCTTATCTACAAGTCCTGCAGTCGCTACGTCTTGCGATGCGATTCAGGTAGTCGCTACACCTGACTCAGCTATTCACTCTGCCTCTGTACTAGTTATGCCAGTCCAGCCCATGCCCAGTGAGCCTCTTACTTTTTCTTGTTCGGGACATTCTGCTTGTCCTTCAGCTATTCAGCTTGACTCCGGCGACATGTCACCTTCTAACCAACCTGACTTCAGGGTTCCACTGACATCTGCCCAGTCTGATGGTCCTGTGCAAGATGACCAGTTCCCCTTTAAGGGTCTAGGGGACCCTCCTCAGATTCCTGTTGATCCTCTCATGCCCTTGCTTATTCCTAGAGAGCCTTTGGTCCTCAATAGATCTTCTTGTCATCTCCCTACCTCGTTTTCGGTCTCTGAGGATAATTTTAAGTACGAGGTTAGACAAGTTCTGGATTCTCGGCTCTGCAGAGGCATTCTTCAGTACCTTGTGCATTGGAGAGGTTTTGGTCCTGAGGAGGCGTCTTGGATCGCTGCATCTGATGTCGCTGCACCTCATCTGTTGAGAAGGTTTCATCAGAGATTTCCCTTTAAGCCTGGGTCCAGGCGGGGGAGGGCCCATAAGAGGGAGGGTACTGTCATGGATATGCATTAATGTCTGTCTGCCATCTTACCTTCCTCCTCATGTGTTCATCTAGAGACCAGACCTCCTTCACCTGGCTTCCTTTATAATCTCCTCCCAGCCTGACTCCACCCCAGGCCCTATCACTGAACACTATATTAACCTGTGCACTGCAAGCCTGCTTTGCTGATCAACGTGTTTGTTAGGCATTGTGTGTTTGGGTTCCTGCCTGCCGTGTGCTACGTCTGTCTCTCTGTTACGTTATTGGCTTGTCCCCGACCATCCCTGTCTGCTCGTGACCCTTGACCTTCGGCTCGTTCTTCGTTATCCTTGTCTGCTTGTGGCCCCTGACCTTCGGCTTGTTATTCGGTTCTCTCTATCGTGTGCTGCTGCTTCCCCTTATCCTACGGGGCGTGAGCTAGGAAACTCCAGGGGCCGCGACCTGGTCCCAGCCTGCAGCGTAACATCCTCACCACTAGAGGCCCTGGAGAAGACCAGCTGGGTCTTAGACTCCGCGCCCTGGGGAATCTTGGCTCTCGCTTCCGTTGGGATCCCGGTTGTGCTCCTCTGGTCCCGCTTTCCACAACCACCCAGTTTCCTATCCACAGAAGCCAGCCATAGGGTTCACTACCTCGCGGTGCACTCCTGTCCCCCTACGGTGTGCATCTGTCACCTGGCCACAGGTGACCCTGACACCGTGACTCCAGTGCTGTCGGAGGTGATTTCACCACCACAGTTAAAAAAAAGAGCATATATGCCGAAGCATGGGGGCAGCAGGGGCGGAGGAGCGATTTTGCTCCTAATGCCGCGTACATACGGTCGAAATTCCGACGGAGGCCTGCCCGTGGAAAATTCCGACCGTGTGTACGCGGCATAACTTTTTTGCGGGAGGATGCCCCCATGCTTCGGCATATATATATTTTAGGCACAGGTTGCGTTAAAACATTTTTTTATTTTTTACTAGGTTTTGTTTTGGTATTTGCTTTGCAGGTATGGCATGGTAAGGTCTTACTGTTGTACTGTAATGTTACTTTGTTTTAATGTTAACCACCATTTGCTTAGCAGGTACACCATTCAGTTGCAGCGCGGATCTATTTATCTTGACAGCAACAGCGTTTGCTCCCACGATACATAAAGCCGTGACTCCAACGCTGTAGGAGGTGATTTCACCACCACAGTTAAAAAAAAGAGCATATATGCCGAAGCATGGGGGCAACAGGGGCGGAGGAGCGATTTTGCTCCTAATGCCGCGTATATACGGTCGAAATTCCAACGGAGGCTTGCCCGTGGAAAAGTCCGACCGTGTCTACGCGGCATAACCTTTTATGCCGCGTACATACGGTCGAAATTCCGACGAAGGCTTGACCGTGTGTACGCGGCATAACTTTTTTGCGGGAGGATGCCCCCATGCTTCGGCATATATGCCCATCATTAGAAGTGGGTGGATGAAGGGAGGTATTCTAATGGTGGGGATACCCACCAATCAATCTCTTTTTTTCGTTCAGCCAATAGGCTGTATGAAAAAAAAGATTACAATACATGTCCAACAAGGACCAGCAACGTACTGGTATGTTGCTGGACTTTGAATGTTTATACCAGAATGATGCCTGCGGGTTTAGGTATCATCTTGGTATCATTCTTTTCAGCCAGCAGCCGGCTTTCATGTAAAAGCCATTCTAGCAGATAATTAGCCTCTAGACTGCTTTTACAAGCAGTGGGAGGGAATGTCCCCCCCCGGATATAAAAAGCGCCATTGGGAAATTGGGAAAGCATTTTATCACACCGATCTTGGTGTGGTCAGATGCTTTGAGGGCAGAGGAAAGATCTAGGGTCTAACCCCTCAATTTTTTTCAAAAAAAGAGTACCTGTCACTACTTATTGCTATCATAGGGGATATTTACATTCCCTGAGATAACGATAAAAATGGTAAAAAAATAAAATATGGAAGGCACAGTTTAAAAATAAAATAAAAAAGCCAAATAATAAAAAAAAAAAAAAAAAAAAAAAAAAAAAAGCACCGCTGTCCCCCCCTGCTCTTGCGCAAAGGCGAACGCAAGCGTCGGTCTAGCGTCATATGTAAACAGCAATTGCATCATGCATGTGAGGTATCACCGCGAAGGTCAGATCGAGGGCAGTCATTTTAGCAGTAGACCTCCTCTGTAAATCTAACGTGGTAACCTGTAAAGGCTTTTAAATGCTTTTAAAAATGAATGTAGTTTGTCGCCGCTGCGCGTTTGTGCGCAATTTTAAAGCATGTCGTGTTTGGTATCCATGTACTCGGCCTATGATCATCTTTTTTATTTCATCAAACATTTGGGCAATATAGTGTTTTTTAGTGCATTAAAAATAAAAAAAGTGTGTTTTTCCCCCAAAAAATGCGTTTGAAAAATCGCTGCGCAAATACTGTGTGGAAAAAAAAATGCAACACCCACTATTTTAATCTGTAGGGCCTTTGCTTTAAAAAAATATATAATGTTTGGGGGTTCAACATAATTTTCTTGCAAAAAATTTTTTTTTCTCATGTAAACAAAAAGTGTCAGAAAGGGCTTTGTCTTCAAGTGGTTAGAAGAGTGGATGATGTGTGACATAAGCTTCCTAATGTTGTGCATAAAATGCCAGGACAGTTCAAAACCCCCCCAAATGACCCCATTTTGTAAAGTAGACACCTCAAGCTATTTGCTGAGAGGCATGTTGAGCCCATTGAATATTTTTTTTTTTTGTCCCAAGTGATTGAATAATGACCAAAAAAAAAAAAAAATGTACAAAAAGTTGTCACTAAATTATATATTGCTCAAACATGCCATGGGCATATGTGGAATTACACCCCAAAATACATTCTGTTGCTTCTCCTGAGTACGGGGATACCACATGTGTGGGACTTTTTGGGAGCCTAGTCGCGTACGGGACCCCACAAACCAAGCACCGCCTTCAGGATTTCTATGGGTGTAAATTTTTGATTTCACTCCTCACTGCCTATCACAGTTTCGGAGGCCATGGAATGCCCAGATGGCACAAAACCCCCCCAAATGACCCCATTTTGGAAAGTAGACACCCCAAGCTATTTGCTGAGAGGTATGTTGAGTATTTTGCAGATCTCGCTTTTTGTCACAAAGTTTTGAAAATGTAAAAAGAAAAAAAAAAGAAAAAAAATGTCTTTCTTAATTTTCAAAAACAAATGAGAGCTGTAAAATACTCACCATGCCTCTCAGCAAATAGCTTGGGGTGTCTACTTTCCAAAATGGGGTCATTTGTGGGGGTTTTGGGCTATTTTGACATTTTATGGCCTTCAAAACTGTGATAGGTAGTGAGGAGTGAAATCAAAAATTTATGCCCTTAGAAACCTTGAAGGCGGTGCTTGGTTTTTGGGGTCCCGTACGCGGCTAGGCTCCCAAAAAGTCCCACACATGTGGTATCCCCGTACTCAGGAGAAGCAGCAGAATGTATTTTGGGGTGTAATTTCACATATAACCATGGCATGTGTGAGCAATATATCATTTAGTGACAACTTTTTGTACATTTTTTTTTCTTTTTGTCATTATTCAATCATTTGGGACAAAAAAAAAATATTCAATGGGCTCAACATGCCTCTCAGCAAATAGCTTGGGGTGTCTACTTTCCAAAATGGGGTCATTTGGGGGGGTTTTGTGCCATCTTGGCATTTTATGGCCTTCAAAACTGTGATAGGTAGTGAGGAGCGAAATCAAAAATTTATGCCCTTAGAAACCTTGAAGGCGGTGCTTGGGTTTTGGGGTCCCGTACGCGGCTAGGCTCCCAAAAAGTCCCACACATGTGGTATCCCCGTACTCAGGAGAAGCAGCAGAATGTATTTTGGGGTGTAATTTCACATATGCCCATGGCATGTGTGAGCAATATATCATTTAGTGACAACTTTGTGCAAAAAAAAAAAAAGTTTGTCATATTCCCGCAACCTGTGGCAAAATATAAAATATTCCATGGACTCAACATGCCTCTCAGCAAATAGCTTGGGGTGTCTACTTTCCAAAATGGGGTAATTTGGGGGGGTTTTGTGCTATTTTGGCATTTTATGGCCTTCGAAACTGTGATAGGTAGTGAGGAGTGAAATCAAAAATTTACGCCCTTAGAAATCCTGAAGGCGGTGCTTGGTTTTTGGGGCCCTGTACGCGGCTAAGCTCCCAAAAAGTCCCACACATGTGGTATCCCCGTACTCAGGAAAAGCAGCAGAATGTATTTTGGGGTGCAATTCCACATATAACCATGGCATGTGTGAGCAATATATCATTTAGTGACAACTTTTTGTACATTTTTTTTTCTTTTTGTCATTATTCAATCATTTGGGACAAAAAAAAAATATATTCAATGGGGTCAACATGCCTCTCAGCAAATAGCTTGGGGTGTCTACTTTCCAAAATGGGGTCATTTGGGGGGGTTTTGTGCCATCTTGGCATTTTATGGCCTTCAAAACTGTGATAGGTAGTGAGGAGTGAAATCAAAAATTTATGCCCTTAGAAACCTTGAAGGCGGTGCTTGGTTTTTGGGGTCCCGTACGCGGCTAGGCTCCCAAAAAGTCCCACACATGTGGTATCCCCGTACTCAGGAGAAGCAGCAGAATGTATTTTGGGGTGTAATTTCACATATGCCCATGGCATGTGTGAGCAATATATCATTTAGTGACAACTTTGTGCAAAAAAAAAAAAGTTTGTCATATTCCCGCAACTTGTGGCAAAATATAAAATATTCCATGGACTGAACATGCCTCTCAGTAAATAGCTTGGGGTGTCTACTTTCCAAAATGGGGTCATTTGGGGGGGTTTGTGCTATTTTGGCATTTTATGGCCTTCGAAACTGTGATAGGTAGTGAGGAGTGAAATCAAAAATTTGCACCCTTAGAAATCCTGAAGGCGGTGCTTGGTTTCCGGGGTCCCGTACATGGCTAGGCTCCTAAAAAGTCCCACACATGTGGTATCCCCGTACTCAGGAGAAGCAGCAGAATGTATTTTGGGGTGCAATTCCACATATAACCATGGCATGTGTGAGCAATATATCATTTAGTGACAACTTTTTGTAATTTTTATTTTTTTTGTCATTATTTAATCACTTGGGGAAAAAAAAATATTCAATGGGCTCAACATGCCTCTCAGCAATTTCCTTAGGGTGTCTACTTTCCAAAATGGGGTCATTTTGGGGGGTTTGTGCTATTTTGGCATTTTATGGCCTTCGAAACTGTGATAGGTAGTGAGGAGTGAAATCAAAAATTTGCACCCTTAGAAATCCTGAAGGCGGTGCTTGGTTTCCGGGGTCCCGTACATGGCTAGGCTCCTAAAAAGTCCCACACATGTGGTATCCCCGTACTCAGGAGAAGCAGCAGAATGTATTTTGGGGTGCAATTCCACATATAACCATGGCATGTGTGAGCAATATATCATTTAGTGACAACTTTTTGTACATTTTTTTTTCTTTTTGTCATTATTCAATCATTTGGGACAAAAAAAAATATATTCAATGGGGTCAACATGCCTCTCAGCAAATAGCTTGGGGTGTCTACTTTCCAAAATGGGGTCATTTGGGGGGGTTTTGTGCCATCTTGGCATTTTATGGCCTTCAAAACTGTGATAGGTAGTGAGGAGTGAAATCAAAAATTTATGCCCTTAGAAACCTTGAAGGCGGTGCTTGGTTTTTGGGGTCCCGTACGCGGCTAGGCTCCCAAAAAGTCCCACACATGTGGTATCCCCGTACTCAGGAGAAGCAGCAGAATGTATTTTGGGGTGTAATTTCACATATGCCCATGGCATGTGTGAGCAATATATCATTTAGTGACAACTTTGTGCAAAAAAAAAAAAGTTTGTCATATTCCCGCAACTTGTGGCAAAATATAAAATATTCCATGGACTGAACATGCCTCTCAGTAAATAGCTTGGGGTGTCTACTTTCCAAAATGGGGTCATTTGGGGGGGTTTGTGCTATTTTGGCATTTTATGGCCTTCGAAACTGTGATAGGTAGTGAGGAGTGAAATCAAAAATTTGCACCCTTAGAAATCCTGAAGGCGGTGCTTGGTTTCCGGGGTCCCGTACATGGCTAGGCTCCTAAAAAGTCCCACACATGTGGTATCCCCGTACTCAGGAGAAGCAGCAGAATGTATTTTGGGGTGCAATTCCACATATAACCATGGCATGTGTGAGCAATATATCATTTAGTGACAACTTTTTGTAATTTTTATTTTTTTTGTTATTATTTAATCACTTGGGAAAAAAAAAAAATATTCAATGGGCTCAACATGCCTCTCAGCAATTTCCTTGGGGTGTCTACTTTCCAAAATGGGGTCATTTTGGGGGGTTTGTGCTATTTTGGCATTTTATGGCCTTCGAAACTGTGATAGGTAGTGAGGAGTGAAATCAAAAATTTGCACCCTTAGAAATCCTGAAGGCGGTGCTTGGTTTCCGGGGTCCCGTACATGGCTAGGCTCCTAAAAAGTCCCACACATGTGGTATCCCCGTACTCAGGAGAAGCAGCAGAATGTATTTTGGGGTGCAATTCCACATATAACCATGGCATGTGTGAGCAATATATCATTTAGTGACAACTTTTTGTAATTTTTATTTTTTTTGTCATTATTTAATCACTTGGGAAAAAAAAAAAATATTCAATGGGCTCAACATGCCTCTCAGCAATTTCCTTGGGGTGTCTACTTTCCAAAATGGGGTCATTTTGGGGGGTTTGTGCTATTTTGGCATTTTATGGCCTTCGAAACTGTGATAGGTAGTGAGGAGTGAAATCAAAAATTTGCACCCTTAGAAATCCTGAAGGCGGTGCTTGGTTTCCGGGGTCCCGTACATGGCTAGGCTCCTAAAAAGTCCCACACATGTGGTATCCCCGTACTCAGGAGAAGCAGCAGAATGTATTTTGGGGTGCAATTCCACATATAACCATGGCATGTGTGAGCAATATATCATTTAGTGACAACTTTTTGTAATTTTTATTTTTTTTGTCATTATTTAATCACTTGGGAAAAAAAATAAATATTCAATGGGCTCAACATGCCTCTCAGCAATTTCCTTGGGGTGTCTACTTTCCAAAATGGGGTCATTTGGGGGGGTTTTGTACTGCCCTGCCATTTTAGCACCTCAAGAAATGAGATAGGCAGTCATAAATTTAAAGCTGTGTAAATTTCAGAAAATGTACCCTAGTTTGTAAACGCTATAACTTTTGCGCAAACCAATAAATATACGCTTATTGACATTTTTTTTACTAAAGACATGTGGCTGAATACATTTTGGCCTAAATGTATGACTAAAATTGAGTTTATTCGATTTTTCTTATAACAAAAAGTAGAAAATATCATTTTTTTTCAAAATTTTCGGTCTTTTTCTGTTTATATCGCAAAAAATAAAAATCGCAGAGGCAATCAAATACCATTAAAAGAAAGCTCTATTTGTGGGAAGAAAAGGACGCAAATTTCATTTGGGTACAACATTGCATGTCTGCACAATTTACAGTTAAAGCAGCGCAGTGCCGAATCCCAAAAACAGGCCTGGTCCTAATGGCCCGAAATGGTCCGGGGCTTAAGTGGTTAAGCACACATATTACCAAACAAAGTACTATAAAACACTGAGACTCCATTCACACAGGGGCAACACAACTTCCAGCGTGACTTTGGCAGGCAACTTGGACACGACTTGAGTATGAATCACAGCGTGACCTGGAGCTACTTACAAGGCAACTTCAAGTTGCCTCCAGGACAGGAGACATTCCAGTGTCCAATCAAACAAGAATCAGCTCTGTGGGAGGGAGGGGTCGGGAGAGGTTTGCCTGAGAAATGTATGTTTTCTTCCTGGAAAGTTTATCATGTTAAGACCGGGGATCAGACTTCTGAGCGACTTCCATTGAACACAATGGGTACAGGTCGCCTAGCAGTTGCCTAGAAGTCGGATTGAAGTAGTAAAGGAACCTTTTTTGAAGTCGGAGCGACTGCAGTGCATTAAGACGGCTCCATTCACTTACATTGATTTTCTCATGCAGCGCGACTTGAGGCGACTAGGGGCGACCTGGGGCGATTTGAAGTCGGATCCAAAGTTGCCCCTGTGTGAATGGGCTCTAACACTATTATTCACAATCAAAGTTCTGTGGCACAGATTGAGAAGGCACATCAACTAAACAAACATTCTTCTCTTTATTTACCAAGAATAAATAATGATTTCACTCCACGATGTAGATTGTTGAATCTTAACTCCACCCTATCCAGCAATCTGATCTGCCAGTCTGACTGGGCAACCTTGTAAATATACTGCATGCCAGTGCAACTTTACACTCATATTTCCCTTAGGGGTCAAAACTAGGATTATTGCTTAATGTGGGACAAGAGAGTAAGGATACCTTACGCCTTTAAATTATACTACTTTGTAGTTATCATTCAACCCTGTTTATCTGAACAAACTAAGATTCGAGCAAATATAGTCCTCTAGATCACTACTTTAGCCTCCCATACTTTTGCTACAAAACCAGTGTTCCCTAAACTATGTAATTCACACACTAATACCTGTCATCAAAATAAACGTATCTGTGCTCTGTCTACAGCATACACTCTTGGTTCCTGCTGACATCTGAAATTCAGTCATTGCTGTTTTTCTAATTGCTCTATTTTTCTAACAGTGGGATTAAAAATAAGTACTGCTACTATTTTAGACTTAAGATTTTCACTATAAATACCCATTAAAAAATCACTTTTATTTTCATTGTATCATTGAGCTGTAGTACAGCACAACCTTTAGTTCGGCAGGCAGATGTCTCACCTGTAATGGATGGAAGCATTATTAGGTCTAAAAGGGTATTGGATCAAATAACACACCATGATAACACTTGCAGAAATCCTATTAATATGCAATGGATCAGGTTTGCAAGCCCTGCAAGGAATCAGGAAAACACTACTGTGCAAATGTTTTAGGCATGTGTGAAAAATGCTGCAAATTAGGAATGCTTTCAGAAATAGGGGACACCATTAATCCTGACCAAATCCAACTCTATTTGCAGAAATGCAGCCCCAAACTTTCAGGGAACCTCCACCATGCTTCACTGTTGCCTGCAGGCATTCATTATTGTACAGCTCTCCAGCCCTTTGGAGAACAAACTGCCTCCTGGTACAGCCAAATATTTAATATTTTGACTCCAGAGCACCTGCAAACATTTTTTCTGAACCCCAGTTTTTATGTTTTTATGCATAGTTGAATTGCTTAGCCTTGTTTCCATGTCAGAGGTAAGGCTTTTTGGCCCTAATTCTTCCATGAAGACCACTTCTGGCCAGATCTCCCTAGACAGTAGATGAGTGTACCTGGGTCCCACTGGTTTCCGCCAGTTCTGTGCTGATGGCACTGCTGGACATCTTCCAATGTTGAAGGCAAGTAAGTATGCTGTGTTGTTTATCTGCTGCATTAAAGTGGATGTAAACCCACTCTCATCCTTTCTAAACTACTGCCATAGTGCTGATCTATAAGTATATACATGCCTCCTGCATGTATCCTTACCTGTCAAATGTCTCCCCTCTGTCTGTTATGAGACCTGAAAAACTGCAGATTCTGTGGGTGGATCTGTTGTCTGGAGCTCGGTGGGTGGAGTTGTGATGTCAGTAGATTCCCCGCCCTCCTCTACACTCCCTTTGTCAACGTGCATTTTCTCATGTGTATTCCTTACACTGAACTTCTGCTATGATCACTAACATCTCGTCCCCCCCTCTTTTCCTGCGGCCTGCCAGGTTGCGTGCTTGGATAAGGGACTGGCATGGATTTTTGCGGGGACCCCCACGCCATTTTTTTTTATTTTGCCACAGGGTTCCCCTTAAAATCCATACCAGACCTGAAGGGTCTGGTATGAATTTTGAGAGGGACCCCTATGCCATTTTAAAAAATATTGGCGCAGGGTTCCCCTTAATATCCATACCAGACCTGAAGGGCCTGGTATGGAATTTGGGGGGACCCCCACGCAATTTTTTTTACATTTTGGTTCCGGGTTCCCCTTAATATTCATACCAGACCCAAAATGCCTGGGGGGGGTAACCCATGCTGTTTTCTTTAATGACTTTTATCTGTATTGCCGAGACCTGACAATTCATTATAGCCGCAAGCAGTTTTAAATTACTTTTTTTCCTTTAGAAATTTCATTTTGTGCAGTGACTGTTTTAAACACGGAAAAAAGCGCCACTTTACAAGCATACTATAGACACCCCAT
Organism: Rana muscosa; assembly: GCA_029206835.1. Lineage (NCBI taxonomy): Eukaryota > Metazoa > Chordata > Amphibia > Anura > Ranidae > Rana > Rana muscosa. The sequence goes on from CM055119.1 coordinate 56,702,400, forward strand.
AGGTATGAAATTTAAAGGAATATTTCATTTTTATTGTTTCACTTTAAGCATTATTAAAATCCCTGGTCCCGAAAAAACTGCCGTTTTTAAAACTTTTTTTTGCATTGTGTGACAGCAGGAAGGTAAAGTCACCTGGTTGCATCCAGGGGGGTAGATATATTTTGCCCAGATTCAGGCTTTACGCCGACTTATACAACTAGGTGGAGAGTTGTATAAGCCCAGCTGAGGCTAGTAGGCTCATGGATGACTCATACCTCTAGGGAGAGTGCTGGGCGTCGTGCAGACAGGGAGTTGATGAGACCAGCTGAAGCTTGTCAGCTCAGTTAGGCCTCTATAAGAACTCCCAGCTTCATTAGATGTTAGCTCATGCCTGGAACCAGACCTGTGTGGACTGTCTAGGGAGAGTGAACCCCTGTGCGGTGAGACAAAGCCTGTGTGGCTATTTGCTTGGACATTTAAAACCAGGGACTTAGGGACTAGGACAGCACTAGGCTGATCCCAGTTGTTAGTTAGGAAACCTGTATGTTTAGTCAGAGGTCAAGTTGACCAGGATTTATTTTATTTATGTTTCTTTTGCTTTGCTGTGTTTTGTCACTGTAAATAGAAAATAAACCGCACCTTTTTGATTTTGAAAACCACAACCTCCGTTTGCTGGGCCTGTTTTTGTGTGGGGAGCCCATCCCGGGGGTCACACACACCCGCTGCCGAGCTAACCCCCTCACAGTTGGTGGAGAACCAGTGGCAGTTTTTTTTAAGCCAGCATGGAGGAGATACTGAAACAGCTGGCTCTAGCAAATGCCAATCAACAGCAGACAAATGCAGGTTTGCAAAGGAGCCTTGCAGCCCAGCAGCAAGCTCATCAACAGAGCCTTGCAGCCCAGCAGCAAGCTCACCAACAGAGTCTGGAAGCTCAGCAACAAGCCCAGCAGCAATCTGAGGCCCGCTTCATAGACCTGTTACAGAAGCAAGAGCAGAGACTACAACAAATGGAAGCAGTAATGCAGCAACGTCCGCAGACCAGTGAGGAAAGCCGTCCCACTAATACCACGTCCTTTGGGGTGAGTCGTTTATTGACAAAAATGACTGGAGAGGATGATCCAGAGGTATTTTTGACCACATTTGAAAGGACCGCTGAAAGAGAAAAGTGGCCTGAGGAGCAGTGGGCTGGACTGGTGGCTCCTCTGTTAACTGGTGAATCGCAGAAAGCTTACTATGACCTAGAGCCTAACCAAGCAAAAGACTATGTGATGCTAAAAGCTGAAATTTTGGCAAGGCTGGGTGTCACCCAGGCTGTCCGGGCTCAGCGTGTGCATAACTGGACTTTCCAGCTTGGAAAACCCCCCAGGTCTCAAATGTATGATCTCATTCACCTGAGCAGAAAGTGGCTACAGCCAGAGACTTTGTCCGCACCAAAGATTGTGGAACGTGTTGTAATGGATCGGTTTTTGAGAGCTCTTCCTACTGCCATCCAAAAGTGGGTAAGCCATGGAGACCCAGAGACGGCCGATGGTCTTGTGGATCGTGTGGAGAAATACTTGGCTACAGAGAACCTGACGGCCTCTTCCAGAGACACTTGGACTTTCCACCCTAAGACCAGACCATCCCCAGGGGCGGATAAGAGGATTCCAAGGGGTGAGGGTGGAGAGAGTGAGAGGGTGGGAGCTCTACCCCAAGTTTGGCGAGAACAGCCTGGGAAATCAGCGGCTCAAGAGGCGGCAAGAAGGATCGTTTGCTACCGCTGCCGGCAAGCGGGACATATTGCAGCCAATTGCCCGGTTGTGGAGGAACCCATGCAGTGTGACTTTCTGACGGGCAGACGTCAGTCGCTGTGTGCGATAGTCGCATGCACTGCCATTCGAGGAACTGAGAAACATTTATGCAAAATGTGTGTTAATGGTAGAAATGTTGTGGTATTGCTGGATTCAGGTAGCCTTGTGACCCTGATAAAGGCTGAGTTAGTTAAAACAGAGGTCTTTGGGAATAGCAAGGTAGCTGTTATTTGTGTGCATGGGGGCACCCGAGAGTATCCAGTGACTACAGTGTGTTTCGAGACCCCCAAAGGTACCCGCTCTCATCCAGTGGGCTTAGTATCTCAGTTACCGCATGACGCCATTGTGGGAAGGGATTTTCCGAAGTTCTGGGAACTGTGGGATGATCCTGAGCCCCCCACTGGTGCCCCTATGTACCAGGAATGTGATAGCCAGAACTCCCCTGAGAGTGGTGAGGACTCTCCGGAATTTCCCTTAACAGTATTGGCAGGGGAGACTCAAGAAACTGGAGAGGAGCCCACCTCCTCAGACGAAAACCTACCGTCTGTGGAGTTTTCTGATCTTGAGGTTCACAGGGAAAACTTTGCCACAGAACAGTTGAAAGACCCCGCCCTAATAAAGGCACGGGAAAACGTAGTGAAAATAGATGGCGAGTTAGTGAACCCAGATAATACCTGCACTTACCCATACTTCAGCGTAGAGAAGGACCTACTGTATCGGGTGGCAAAAAGGGCAGAAGAAACCGTTGAGCAGCTTGTGGTGCCCAAACCTTACAGGAAGTTGGTGTTGGAGTTGGCCCATGGGCACATTCTTGGAGGTCATCTGGGGACAGAGAAAACCCGAGAGAGGGTATTACAGAGATTCTATTGGCCGGGGGTGATGAAGGACATAGAAAATTATTGTTCCTCCTGCCCTGTGTGTCAGAGGTCGGCCCCGATGCCACATTTCCGTAGCCCGCTGGTCCCTCTACCCATCATTGAGGTCCCGTTTGAGAGGATCGCCATGGATTTGGTAGGGCCTATAATCAAGTCCGCTAGGGGGCACCAGTACATATTAGTTATAATGGACTATGCCACCCGTTATCCAGAAGCGATCCCTCTCCGAAATACCTCGGCCAAAACCATAGCCAAAGAGCTATCTCTTGTGTTTAGCCGGGTGGGTATTTGTAAAGAACTGCTTACGGACCAAGGTACACCCTTTATGTCCCGGGTTATGAAGGAGCTGTGTAAATTGTTCAAAGTGACGCAATTACGTACATCTGTGTATCACCCCCAAACCGATGGGCTGGTTGAAAGATTCAACAAAACCCTAAAACAAATGTTGAAGAAAGTGGTGGATAGAGATGGAAAGGATTGGGACTGTCTACTTCCTTATTTGATGTTTGCTATTAGGGAGGTGCCCCAATCCTCTACGGGATTCTCCCCCTTTGAGTTACTGTATGGGAGACACCCAAGAGGGCTGTTGGATATTGCCAAGGAAACTTGGGAAAGTGAGAGTTCTCCCCACAGGAGTGTGATTGAGCATGTCGCCCTGATGCAAGACCGAATTGCACAGGTAATGCCCATCGTGAAGGAACATTTGGCCCAAGCGCAGTTAGCACAGCAGAGAGTGTACAACCGTGGAGCCAAGACCCGTACCTTTTCCCCGGGGGATAGGATACTGGTACTTGTCCCTACGGTTGAAAGTAAATTCCTTGCCAAATGGCAAGGCCCCTATGAGATAATGGAAAAAGTGAGCGAAGTGAATTACAAGGTCAGACAACCAGGAAGGCGAAAGCCCGAACAGATCTATCACGTTAATCTGTTGAAAGCCTGGAGGGATAGAGAGTCCCTAGTCGCAGACACTTGGTCACCAGCTCAAACTGGTTGCGTGATTCCTGAGGTTGGAATAGCAGCCACCTTGTCACAACCCCAACAACAGGAGGTTAAGGAGTTTGTGCTTCGCAACAAGGAGGTATTCTCTGAGCTGCCGGGACAAACATCTGGGGTAGAGCATGACATCATTACCCCGCCCGGTGAAAGGGTGAAGTTAAAACCCTATCGGATCCCAGAGGCCCGACGGGAGGCAATACGGGAGGAAGTACAGAAAATGCTGAACTTAGGGGTGATAGAGGAGTCCCAAAGTGATTGGTCTAGTCCCATTGTGTTGGTGCCTAAACCGGATGGGAGCTGGCGATTTTGTAACGATTTTCGTCAGTTGAACAAAGTTACAAAATTTGACACCTACCCCATGCCACGTATAGATGAGTTGATCGACCGGCTGGGAACAGCCCGATACATGACGACTCTTGACCTCACAAAAGGGTATTGGCAAATCCCCCTGGCCAAGTCAGCCAAAGAGAAAACCGCATTTGTAACCCCAGACGGGGCGTTCCAATATAAAAGAATGCCGTTCGGGTTACAGAATGCGCCGGCCACATTCCAGCGGAAAATGGACCAGATGCTGAGGCCCCATCGGAAGTATGCTGCGGCTTACCTGGATGACGTAATTGTCCATAGCACAGATTGGGCCTCACATCTGCCAAAAGTGCAAGCAGTCCTGGACTCTGTTCGGGAAGCGGGGTTTACGGCTAACCCCAAGAAGTGTACCATTGGGCAGGAGGAGGCCAAATATCTTGGGTACACCATTGGGAGGGGAGTAATAAAACCCCAACTCAACAAAGTCGAGGCCATCCAGAGTTGGCCACGTCCCAACAGCAAGAAGCAGGTACGAGCCTTTCTGGGAATCGCTGGGTATTATCGGCGATTCATTCCCCACTTTGCTTCTAAGGCTGTGCCCCTAACCAACCTGACGAAGGGGAAAGGGTCGGTCATGATTAAATGGACCCCCGAGGCTGAGGCAGCATTCCAATTCTTGAAACAAGCCTTATGTAGCCAGCCAGTGTTGTACTCACCCGACTTCTCTAAAGACTTTGTCGTACAAAGTGATGCGTCAGATGTGGGGTTAGGAGCAGTATTGTCCCAGGTCTGGAACGGGGAAGAGCACCCAGTCATTTACCTCAGCAGGAAGTTGAAGTCCCATGAGGTAAATTACGCCACCGTTGAAAAGGAGTGTTTAGCGGTGAAGTGGGCTCTAGATTCCCTTCGGTACTACCTGCTAGGTAGGCACTTTGACATGGTTACGGATCACGCTCCGTTAAAGTGGATGGCTCAAAACAAGGAAACAAATAGAAGAGTGAATAGGTGGTTCCTGGCCCTCCAGGAATTCAACTTCACAGTAAAGCATCGCCCTGGCGTTCAAATGGGGAATGTGGATGCTTTGTCTCGAGTACATGAATGCCTGATTGCTGGTGTTCCAACCCCGAGGTTAAAACAAGAGGGGGGGGTATGTGACAGCAGGAAGGTAAAGTCACCTGGTTGCATCCAGGGGGGTAGATATATTTCGCCCAGATTCAGGCTTTACGCCGACTTATACAACTAGGTGGAGAGTTGTATAAGCCCAGCTGAGGCTAGTAGGCTCATGGATGACTCATACCTCTAGGGAGAGTGCTGGGCGTCGTGCAGACAGGGAGTTGATGAGACCAGCTGAAGCTTGTCAGCTCAGTTAGGCCTCTATAAGAACTCCCAGCTTCATTAGATGTTAGCTCATGCCTGGAACCAGACCTGTGTGGACTGTCTAGGGAGAGTGAACCCCTGTGCGGTGAGACAAAGCCTGTGTGGCTATTTGCTTGGACATTTAAAACCAGGGACTTAGGGACTAGGACAGCACTAGGCTGATCCCAGTTGTTAGTTAGGAAACCTGTATGTTTAGTCAGAGGTCAAGTTGACCAGGATTTATTTTATTTATGTTTCTTTTGCTTTGCTGTGTTTTGTCACTGTAAATAGAAAATAAACCGCACCTTTTTGATTTTGAAAACCACAACCTCCGTTTGCTGGGCCTGTTTTTGTGTGGGGAGCCCATCCCGGGGGTCACACACACCCGCTGCCGAGCTAACCCCCTCACAATTGATACATGTCCACTGGGGCAGGACCCAGGTCACCAAACACTTTTTATGACAATAACTTGCATATTAACCTTTAAGATTAGCACTTTTGATTTTTCACGTTCGTGTCCCATAGACTTTAACGGTGTTCACGTGTTCGAACAAATTTTTTGCCTGTTCGCATTTTCTGCTGCAAACCGAACCGGGGGGTGTTCGGCTCATCCCTACTTGCCATGGTGTATGACCTGTGACATGAAACTGCCTTCCACAACCTCACCTTAGTAGCAGAGTTTGGCTGTCCTTCACCCAGTTTTGAGCCTCCTACACAGCTGTTTCTCTTTCAGTTAATGACTGTTGAATGAATGAGTGTTTTAACCTACATATAACATTTATGATTTTTAGCACCTGCTTGGTATAATTGTTTAATCATACACCTGACTCTAATCCTACAAAATCCCTGACTTTGTGCAAGTGTTCAAAGTATGCAAGAATTGATGCTGGTTTGAAGGCAAAGGGTAGTCACACCAAATATTGATTTGATTTCAATTTTTCTTCTGTTTACTCACTTTGTGAATTTATAAAAACAAATAATTAAATATATATATATTTAAAGCATCCTTACTTTATAGCATTTCCTTACACCTGCCTAAAACATTTACATGGTACTGTATATCTGTACAGATATTCGTGAAAGATTATGTGGCTGGACTTAATAGGTGTATAGCTACTTCTCCTGTGGAGTTGTAAGAGTAATACAATCACACTATCCAAAACACATTAGAATGAAACAGCCTACCACTGCCTAACAAGAATAGCAATACATAGGAAAACAACTTAAACCTTTATATTTGGGCTAGCATGCAAACGGTGTATATGCAGGTGTGGGACTGATTGTCAGGGGATAATTTTCCCCACAAAATGGCAATCAGTCTGGCAACCAAGGCTCCTACCTCTTGAGTGGAGTTGGCTGCAGGTAGAAGCTTTGTGTGAACGGACACCAGAAGTGTATGTCTGTGTGCTGGCCTGTCCGGGCTCTAGGTGTTTGATCCAGACTTTCATTGAATGAGAGTATGGGACACTGTCGGGGACAAGGAGAGACAGTGCTACAAGAGGCTGACAGCCTCTACAGCCTAAATGGGGTAGTCCAATAGCCAGCAGACTGAGTTGTATTTGTTTGTGGGAGACATACTTAACCACTTAACGACCGCCCACCGCCGATTTACGTCGGCAGAATGGCACCGACAGGCAGAATCACGTAGATCTACGTGATCGCCTTTGTGCAGTTGGGGGGTCCATCCGGACCCCCCTTCACTGCAGTGAGCGGCCGTTAAGTGTTCGGGAGCGATCAGGCATGAGGGGGCGGCCGCTCGATTCCGCCCCCCCCTCGCGATCGCTCCCGGCGAATGAAATTGCTTCCTCCTGCCTGAAATGTAAACACAGGCTGGAGGAAGTGATGTCATCTCCCTCGCCGCGGTCTTTTCGTTCCCGGTGCCGAGGAGAGAGGAAGCAGGTTAGTGCACCAACAGTCCACTGACACGTAGGTACACATAGGCACACAAATCACCCCCCAGTCACCCCCAGATCACCCCCCAGGTCACCCCAAAGCCCCCAATCACAGTGTCACTGATTGCAGTGATCATTTATTTTACTGATCACTGCATTTAGTGTCATCTGTGATTGTAAAAAGTTGCAGGGCAGTTAGGATTAGGCCCCTTTAGGTCCAGGGTAGCCCCCTAACCCCCCCTAATAAAGGTTTAACCCCTTGATCACCCCCCAGGTAACCCTTTCACCCCCTAACTTCAGCGTCACTAAGCGATTGTTTTTCCGATCGCTGTATTCGTGTCGCTGGTGTTTTAGATAGGCAGTTATTATTTTTTTAGGTTCGCCGCAGGTTTTTATTAGTGTCAGGTACCCCCATATATTATTTTAACCCCCTGATTGCCCCTAGAGTTAACCCTTTCACCAGTGATCGCCGTATAAGCGTCACTGGTGTCACTGGTTAGCCAGTAAGTTATTTAGTTATTTAGGTTACCCGTCATGTTTTTATATAGTGTCAGGTACCCCCATATTTAACCTAATAAAGGTTTTAACCCCCTGATTGCCCCTAGTTAACCCTTTCACCAGTGATCACCATATAAAGGTTACGGGTGACGCTGGTTGATTAGTTTGCTTTTTATAGCATCAGGGCACCCGCCGTATATAACCCAATAAAGGTTTAACCCCCCTGATCGCCCGGCGGGTGAGATCAATTAGGTTTTAGTGCCAGAGAGGGTCTGCGTCGCCCCAGGCAGTGTTAGGTTAGTGCCAGTAACGCTAACACCCACGCGCAAAGCATACACCCCCCTTAGTGGTATAGTATCTGATCAGATCTATACTAGCATCCCCAGCGGTTTAGGGTTCCCAAAAACGCAGTGTTAGCGGGATCAGCCCAGATACCTGCTAGCACCTGCGTTTAGCCCCTCCGCCCAGCCCAGCCCAGCCCACCCAAGTGCAGTATCGATCGATCACTGTCACTTACCAAACACAACACACATAACTGCAGCGTTCGCAGAGACAGGCCTGATCCCTGCGATCGCTAACAGTTTTTTTGTAGCGTTTGATATATTTGCTGACGACAGTCAGGTGCTTTTTTTCCTGTGAATCTTACTAGTGTACCCCTAAATTTAGAGCCCAAAATGGCAAGACGAAGGTACACTAGTAAAGAGGCCTACGAGATTCTGAGCATGACAGATAGTGAAGAGGAGGTCACGTATCTGTCAGATTCAGGCTCAGAATATCTTCCCGTAGAAGACAGTGACGTCAGCGGCCCCACATCAGATAGCTCTGACGACGAAGTTGAGGTCCCTGCTAAGGTCAGGTGTACCCGATCCCGATCTTCTGAGGTTGTTGAGGAGCAAGAACCGCAGGTCTCTCGTATCATGGAGCAGAGTAGTACTAGCGCCGCTATTCCTTCTGGTGAACTGGCAAGCACCAGCGGCCTAGTACAGCCTGGACGTACATCCAGCACTGCAGTAACACTTGGTGATGTGGCGAGTCCCATAAGTGCAGTTCAAGCTGGCGAGGTGGCAAGCACAAGTAGTGTCCCGCTGCCACCAAGAAGACAAAGGCAGGCCCGTCGTGCCCATACTGCCCTTCCTGCAGAATTCGCCTATCCTGATTGGGTCCCCACCACTTCTGCAGAACCCGTACTTCCCCCATTCACTGCCCAACCCGGTATTCAGGTGGAAACAGCAGATTTTATTCCAATTGATTTTTATTCGCTGTTTTTCACGGAAGATCTCTATAGATCTATTGTGGACCAGAGTAATTTATATGCTGGTCAATTTATCGCCGCTAACCCCCAGTTGCCTAAAATTGCCAGAAATTGGAAACCAATTACGGTTTCCGAATTTAAGACCTTTCTGGGCCTTTCCCTCAACATGGGCACACATAAATTTCCGTCATTGCGTGCTTATTGGTCCACGCACCCAATTGACCACATGCCCGTGTTCTCTGCCTCCATGTCCAGGGCACGATACGAGCAGATTTTGCGGTTCATGCACTTCAACGACAATGAACTTTGTCGTCCACGTGGGGACCCTGAATACGACCGGCTCTATAAAATTCGGCCCCTCATAAACCACTTCAACGAACGTTTTGCAGCCTTGTTTACTCCCGATCAAGTTGTCTGCGTTGATGAGTCCCTGATTAAATTTTCTGGCCGCTTGTCTTTCAAGCAGTACCTTCCCAGCAAGCGTGCCAGATACGGGGTCAAGCTCTACAAGTTCTGTGACAGGGCAACAGGCTATGTAGTGAACTTTACGGTTTATGAGGGAAAAGATAGTCAGATTGAGTCGGTCAACTGCCCGGATTACATAGGGAGCGCTGGCAAGATAGTGTGGAACTTGGTGTCACCCTTATTCGGAAAGGGGTACCACTTGTATGTGGACAATTATTACACGAGCGTGCCACTGTTTAGTCACTTGTTTGATCATCAGATTGGAGCATGTGGCACCGTGCGACCTAATCGCCGGGGCTTTCCCCAGCGGCTTGTAGATGCCCGTCTTAGGCTGGGGGAGAGAGCCTGCTTGAAGTGTAATAACTTGCTCGCTATGAAGTGGAGGGACAATAAGAATGTTTTCCTTCTTACCTCCCTTCATGCAGACACGACAGTCCAAATTCGTACGGCGACTGGTGTTGTGGAGAAACCCCTCTGTGTCCACGAATATAACCAAAATATGGGAGGGGTGGACCTCAACGACCAGTTGATGGCGCCGTATCTAATTGACCGTAAGGCGAGACGCTGGTACAAAAAAGTGTCTCTATCATTATTCCAATTGGCTTTGCTGAACGCTCATGTGCTATACAGAGCTTCAGGCGGGACGTTATCTCTTCTAAAATTCCAGAATGAGATAGTCACAGAACTCCTGTATCCAGGCGGTTCTGCACCTCACCATCCCCTACCAAATGCAGTAAGCCGGCTGCATGAGAGGCATTATTCGTATGTCCTCCCGAGTACCCCTACCCAAAGCCACCCCCAAAAAAGATGTCGTGTCTGTAGCAAGCGCGGATTTAGGCGTGACACCCGTAGTTTTTGTCCACTCTGTCCTGACAAGCCTGGTCTTTGCCAAGGTGAATGTTTTGAACGCTACCACTCAAAAGTGAAGTTTTAGCGTAGGGTACAGCATTTCACAGACAAGGACACACTTACACAGGGTCTCCCAAGATGCCATTACATTTTGAGAGACCCGAACCATTACAGTTGTAAAGTTACAAAAAAAGTGTAAAAAATAAAAAAAAAAACGTAAAAAACAAAACACAAAAAAATATAAAATAAAAAAACCAAAAATAGTTGTCGTTTTATTGTTCTCTCTCTCTCTATTTTCTCTCTATTGTTCTGCTCTTTTTTACTGTATTCTATTCTGCAATGTTTTATCATGCTTGCTTTTCAGGTATGTAATTTTTTGTTTTCAGGTGCGCCATTCAACTGCAGCGCGGAATTATTTATCTTGACAGCAACAGCGTTTGCTCCCACGATACATAAAGCCGTGACTCCAGTGCTGTAGGAGGTGATTTCACCACCACAGTTAAAAAAAAGAGCATATATGCCGAAGCATGGGGGCAGCAGGGGCGGAGGAGCGATTTTGCTCCTAATGCCGCGTACATACGGTCGAAATTCCGACGGAGGCCTGCCCGTGGAAAATTCCGACCGTGTGTACGCGGCATAACTTTTTTGCGGGAGGATGCCCCCATGCTTCGGCATATATATATTTTAGGCACAGGTTGCGTTAAAACATTTTTTTATTTTTTACTAGGTTTTGTTTTGGTATTTGCTTTGCAGGTATGGCATGGTAAGGTCTTACTGTTGTACTGTAATGTTACTTTGTTTTAATGTTAACCACCATTTGCTTAGCAGGTACGCCATTCAGTTGCAGCGCGGATCTATTTATCTTGACAGCAACAGCGTTTGCTCCCACGATACATAAAGCCGTGACTCCAACGCTGTAGGAGGTGATTTCACCACCACAGTTAAAAAAAAGAGCATATATGCCGAAGCATGGGGGCAGCAGGGGCGGAGGAGCGATTTTGCTCCTAATGCCGCGTATATACGGTCGAAATTCCAACGGAGGCTTGCCCGTGGAAAAGTCCGACCGTGTCTACGCGGCATAACCTTTTATGCCGCGTACATACGGTCGAAATTCCGACGAAGGCTTGACCGTGTGTACGCGGCATAACTTTTTTGCGGGAGGATGCCCCCATGCTTCGGCATATATGCCCATCATTAGAAGTGGGTGGATGAAGGGAGGTATTCTAATGGTGGGCATACCCACCAATCAATCTCTTTTTTTCGTTCAGCCAATAGGCTGTATGAAAAAAAAGATTACAATACATGTCCAACAAGGACCAGCAACGTACTGGTATGTTGCTGGACTTTGAATGTTTATACCAGAATGATGCCTGCGGGTTTAGGTATCATCTTGGTATCATTCTTTTCAGCCAGCAGCCGGCTTTCATGTAAAAGCAATTCTAGCAGATAATTAGCCTCTAGACTGCTTTTACAAGCAGTGGGAGGGAATGTCCCCCCCCGGATATAAAAAGCGCCATTGGGAAATTGGGAAAGCATTTTATCACACGGATCTTGGTGTGGTCAGATGCTTTGAGGGCAGAGGAAAGATCTAGGGTCTAACCCCCCAATTTTTTTCAAAAAAAGAGTACCTGTCACTACTTATTACTATCATAGGGGATATTTACATTCCCTGAGATAACGATAAAAATGGTAAAAAAATAAAATATGGAAGGCACAGTTTAAAAATAAAATAGAAAAGCCAAATAAATAATAAAAAAAAAAAAAAAAAAAGCACCGCTGTCCCCCCTGCTCTTGCGCAAAGGCGAACACAAGCGTCGGTCTAGCGTCATATGTAAACAGCAATTGCATCATGCATGTGAGGTATCACCGCGAAGGTCAGATCGAGGGCAGTCATTTTAGCAGTAGACCTCCTCTGTAAATCTAACGTGGTAACCTGTAAAGGCTTTTAAATGCTTTTAAAAATGAATGTAGTTTGTCGCCGCTGCGCGTTTGTGCGCAATTTTAAAGCATGTCGTGTTTGGTATCCATGTACTCGGCCTATGATCATCTTTTTTATTTCATCAAACATTTGGGCAATATAGTGTTTTTTAGTGCATTAAAAATAAAAAAAGTGTGTTTTTCCCCCAAAAAATGCGTTTGAAAAATCGCTGCGCAAATACTGTGTGGAAAAAAAAAATGCAACACCCACTATTTTAATCTGTAGGGCCTTTGCTTTAAAAAAATATATAATGTTTGGGGGTTCAACATAATTTTCTTGCAAAAAAATTTTTTTTTTCATGTAAACAAAAAGTGTCAGAAAGGGCTTTGTCTTCAAGTGGTTAGAAGAGTGGATGATGTGTGACATAAGCTTCCTAATGTTGTGCATAAAATGCCAGGACAGTTCAAACCCCCCCCAAATGACCCCATTTTGTAAAGTAGACACCTCAAGCTATTTGCTGAGAGGCATGTTGAGCCCATTGAATATTTTTTTTTTGTCCCAAGTGATTGAATAATGACCAAAAAAAAAAAAATGTACAAAAAGTTGTCACTAAATTATATATTGCTCAAACATGCCATGGGCATATGTGGAATTACACCCCAAAATACATTCTGTTGCTTCTCCTGAGTACGGGGATACCACATGTGTGGGACTTTTTGGGAGCCTAGTCGCGTACGGGACCCCAAAAACCAAGCACCGCCTTCAGGATTTCTATGGGTGTAAATTTTTGATTTCACTCCTCACTGCCTATCACAGTTTCGGAGGCCATGGAATGCCCAGATGGCACAAACCCCCCCAAATGACCCCATTTTGGAAAGTAGACACCCCAAGCTATTTGCTGAGAGGTATGTTGAGTATTTTGCAGATCTCGCTTTTTGTCACAAAGTTTTGAAAATGTAAAAAAAGAAAAAAAAAAAGAAAAAAAAATGTCTTTCTTAATTTTCAAAAACAAATGAGAGCTGTAAAATACTCACCATGCCTCTCAGCAAATAGCTTGGGGTGTCTACTTTCCAAAATGGGGTCATTTGTGGGGGTTTTGGGCTATTTTGACATTTTATGGCCTTCAAAACTGTGATAGGTAGTGAGGAGTGAAATCAAAAATTTATGCCCTTAGAAACCTTGAAGGCGGTGCTTGGTTTTTGGGGTCCCGTACGCGGCTAGGCTCCCAAAAAGTCCCACACATGTGGTATCCCCGTACTCAGGAGAAGCAGCAGAATGTATTTTGGGATGTAATTTCACATATAACCATGGCATGTGTGAGCAATATATCATTTAGTGACAACTTTTTGTACATTTTTTTTTCTTTTTGTCATTATTCAATCATTTGGGACAAAAAAAAATATTCAATGGGCTCAACATGCCTCTCAGCAAATAGCTTGGGGTGTCTACTTTCCAAAATGGGGTCATTTGGGGGGGTTTTGTGCCATCTTGGCATTTTATGGCCTTCAAAACTGTGATAGGTAGTGAGGAGCGAAATCAAAAATGTATGCCCTTAGAAACCTTGAAGGCGGTGCTTGGTTTTTGGGGTCCCGTACGCGGCTAGGCTCCCAAAAAGTCCCACACATGTGGTATCCCCGTACTCAGGAGAAGCAGCAGAATGTATTTTGGGGTGTAATTTCACATATGCCCATGGCATGTGTGAGCAATATATCATTTAGTGACAACTTTGTGCAAAAAAAAAAAAGTTTGTCATATTCCCGCAACCTGTGGCAAAATATAAAATATTCCATGGACTCAACATGCCTCTCAGCAAATAGCTTGGGGTGTCTACTTTCCAAAATGGGGTAATTTGGGGGGGGGGTTTGTGCGATTTTGGCATTTTATGGCCTTCGAAACTGTGATAGGTAGTGAGGAGTGAAATCAAAAATTTACGCCCTTAGAAATCCTGAAGGCGGTGCTTGGTTTTTGGGGCCCTGTACACGGCTAGGCTCCCAAAAAGTCCCACACATGTGGTATCCCCATACTCAGGAAAAGCAGCAGAATGTATTTTGGGGTGCAATTCCACATATAACCATGGCATGTGTGAGCAATATATCATTTAGTGACAACTTTTTGTACATTTTTTTTTTCTTTTTGTCATTATTCAATCATTTGGGACAAAAAAAAATATTCAATGGGGTCAACATGCCTCTCAGCAAATAGCTTGGGGTGTCTACTTTCCAAAATGGGGTCATTTGGGGGGGGGGGTTTGTGCCATCTTGGCATTTTATGGCCTTCAAAACTGTGATAGGTAGTGAGGAGTGAAATCAAAAATGTATGCCCTTTGAAACCTTGAAGGCGGTGCTTGGTTTTTGGGGTCCCGTACGCGGCTAGGCTCCCAAAAAGTCCCACACATGTGGTATCCCCGTACTCAGGAGAAGCAGCAGAATGTATTTTGGGGTGTAATTTCACATATGCCCATGGCATGTGTGAGCAATATATCATTTAGTGACAACTTTGTGCAAAAAAAAAAAGTTTGTCATATTCCCGCAACTTGTGGCAAAATATAAAATATTCCATGGACTGAACATGCCTCTCAGTAAATAGCTTGGGGTGTCTACTTTCCAAAATGGGGTCATTTGGGGGGGTTTTGTGCTATTTTGGCATTTTATGGCCTTCGAAACTGTGATAGGTAGTGAGGAGTGAAATCAAAAATTTGCGCCCTTAGAAATCCTGAAGGCGGTGCTTGGTTTCCGGGGTCCCGTACGTGGCTAGGCTCCTAAAAAGTCCCACACATGTGGTATCCCCGTACTCAGGAGAAGCAGCAGAATGTATTTTGGGGTGCAATTCCACATATAACCATGGCATGTGTGAGCAATATATCATTTAGTGACAACTTTTTGTAATTTTTTTTTTTGTCATTATTCAATCACTTGGGACAAAAAAATAAATATTCAATGGGCTCAACATGCCTCTCAGCAATTTCCTTGGGGTGTCTACTTTCCAAAATGGGGTCATTTGGGGGGGTTTTGTACTGCCCTGCCATTTTAGCACCTCAAGAAATGAGATAGGCAGTCATAAATTTAAAGCTGTGTAAATTTCAGAAAATGTACCCTAGTTTGTAAACGCTATAACTTTTGCGCAAACCAATAAATATACGCTTATTGACATTTTTTTTACTAAAGACATGTGGCTGAATACATTTTGGCCTAAATGTATGACTAAAATTGAGTTTATTCGATTTTTCTTATAACAAAAAGTAGAAAATATCATTTTTTTCTGTTTATATCGCAAAAAATAAAAATCGCAGAGGCAATCAAATACCATTAAAAGAAAGCTCTATTTGTGGGAAGAAAAGGACGCAAATTTCATTTGGGTACAACATTGCATGTCCGCACAATTTACAGTTAAAGCAGCGCAGTGCCGAATCCCAAAAACAGGCCTGGTCCTAATGGCCCGAAATGGTCCGGGGCTTAAGTTGTTAAAGCCTGAGTGGGCCAAAGTTAGTCAAGAGGCTGAACATAGGTAGAGGAAAAGGTAAAGGAGAACCAGCAGGCCCATATGTTATGCGCTGCATACACTAAGTCTCATTGTTCATATGTAAATATCTTCCATATGATATACTGTATGTGGTCAGCCACATGTAACCATTGTTATACAGGGGGAATAGTAGACTGTTTCCTTAAATGGGGAATGAGAGATTTTGCAGCTTTTAAAAGATGGGAGGTAATAGTGCACCAATATCTACCGACTGGTTCACCTGTACAATGAAACAATACAACCCAGGGATCGTTAGGGATGGGGACCCCTGTATTACTTCAATCCAATGTAGGATAGAGGACCAAAAAGGGCAATGCCACCAGTTGTGGACATGAGTAGCAACAGCCCCACAGTCTCTCCAACAAAGTTTAGATTGTCCGGGAATATTTTATGAAGTTGCGCAAATGTGTATGGTGCCAACACGTTAGCATTTTGTACCTCTGCAAACCAACCAGAAATTAGCTAGCTGATTCCACTTATGTAGGTAATTTCTAATGGAGTCTGAAAATTCTAGTTGTCCTAGTGTTATTCTGATACACTATATTCCAGGCCAGGGAAAACAGAAAAGCCAGAAGTGTGTTTACCCATTACAGGTTAGTAAACTAAAATGGTGGTTGTAAACCCTTCCATATACCCAGCAAAGTGACTGGCCTCATATGATACACAGAGATGAAACAAATCCTCCTTCGTAAGTTGCACCTGTTTATCTGCAGCCATCTCTCCTCTACAGTCTTTTAAAACACAGGATATACACAGAATCTGTCAGTATCTCGCCTGCAAAAAGCAGGGAGTGGGGGTCTAAATTCACACACTGCACAACTAAGGGAGTTGAGCTCTGAGTCTCATTGGAGGTAAGGGACCCCCCCCCCCCCTCACACTACAGGGAAATGATGCAGGGCTGTAAATATAATCACAGGCTGTGTGCTGCAGTTCTCCTTCTCTATCACCTTTTTATTTTTTGGTGTTGGAAAAACTTGCCACAAGTGACTCATGCTGATAACAGAGGAACTAGACAGCAGAGAAAATTTAAGCTCAATGAATGCTTTGGAAAGAGACAAATAAAAACAAAATATATGTGCTTTGTTCATAATTCACGTCTAAGGCCTCGTACACACGACCGAGTTTCTCGTCGTAAAAAACACGTCGTTTTTTTCGACGAGATTCTTGTTAAGCTTGTCGATTTTCTCGTCAAGCTTTCTATGCGTACACACTGTCATTTCCCAATTTCCTCATTGTTCTCCGCGCTCACGTCCAGCACGTACGACGGCACTATAAAGGGGAAGATCTTTTTTCTTGGCGCCACCCCTTGGGCTGCTTTTGCTGATCTCGTGTTACCGCGTGTGAAGTAAAAGTTTGGGAAGAGACGGTTCACGCTTTTCAGTCTTCGTACTTTTCAGATCGTTTTCTGCCGTTCAGTTTGTGCTTGTGGGTTCGTATCTTGACTTTCAGGGCGTCTAGGCAGGTCGTATCTGTTTTACAGTGCGTTCTTGCCTGTTCGTTTCTGATTTTCAGTTCGTTATTCATAGGCCTTGCTGTTCTAAAGTGCGTTCTGTTCTGTACGTTCTGATTAGACGACCGTTTCCTAGCCATGTCGCCTGGACGTTCTCATCGTCGAGTTCGTGCTGTGCGTGCGCTTGGTGTTGGTCTGCTTGTTTTGGACCAAGACCAGTCCATGAATGGTGTGAGGAGGAGTTCATGGACCAAGAATTGGTTGCTCCAGCGGGACCAATTCTGTCACATGCCTCTGCTGCGGGAGATCGTCGAGAATAATCCTGAGGACTACAGGAATTTTCTGAGGATGTCTGACCCCGTTTTTCAGGAACTGTTGGCTTTGGTGTCCCCCTATATTACCAGGAAGGACACCGTTATGCGGGAAGCCATCAGTGCTGAGCAGAGGCTCATCGCCACGTTGCGTTACCTGGCGACAGGGAGAAGTCTTCAGGACTTGAAGTTCACCACAGGCATCTCCCCCCAGGCTCTGGGCCTCATAATCCCAGACACCTGTTCTGCCATCATCCAAGTCCTGCAGGAGGACTATATTAGGGTAAGTTTGCTCCCTTAACATCACATTTTATGTATTACATGTATGCTAATGTATTGTATTTCTTTCATCCTTCCCTAATTACCATGATTGTAATATGCTGAGAATGTCCCCTTTGTCCCCATGCATGTTGGAAGCTTTAGATTGCCCCTTTTTTCTCCTCCATAAATATTTCCCTTCACTAACTTTTCCAGCAGGGGCGCCTGTTGCTCCAAATGTTTGGGGGTTCAAACCCCAATTTAGGAAATAAACTTCCTCTTTTTTTGCTCTGGTGCCTATTAAACGCCCCCAGTTGTCCCCTCCAATGCAGCCATTTTGTTCCCTCAAATGCAGCCATTTAGTCCCCTCTAATGCAGCCAGTTTACCCCCAGCCCTGCACTTACCTTCTTGTGGTCAGCGCCATCCTTCTTCTGTCCTTGATGTCTTCTCCTTCCCTTCATGTTGCATCAGCCAATCATGTTACCATTAAACAGACTTGGTGAACATGATTGGCAGAGCAGCCTGTCAGTGTTTACCCAAGGAATGCCCCCCCCCCCTGCGTCCCCGATTTTTCTTTTAGGAAGCCAATTACATCCCTCAGGTTGTAATTTGCAAGACTATTTTACTACCTGTTTCTGCTTTGCAATTTTAACCCCCTAAATGCCGCAATGATTCATATGTCGGTCGCTTTACAAGAGGCCATCCACCTGAATAGTGTGCAGCATAGACAATACATAGGTTCATGCAACGCATGAACCTATGTATTGTTCTGAGTGATGGGCACAGGAGAGAGGGGGCAGTGCTCCAGCGCCCACTCTGGACGCACCGCCACTGCAATGCTATCCTGTGGCCAAACACATCTCCCCCCCCCCAAAATAATTTAGTAATGGCCCATCAGAGGGGGTGATGAATATGATAAATGAGCCTTCCATTATCCTTTTTTTACACACCTTACTAAACGTATAATTTGATTGATGTTGGCCTCTAATTTTTTGGGATAGAATTTCCTTGTAATGTATGACTTTGTTTTTCTAATATTATTTCATCTTGTTTCACTCCACAGCTTCCTTCCACGCCACAGGAATGGCAGACTGTGGCATCGGAGTTTGCCACGCGGTGGGACTTCCCCAACTGCGGTGGTGCCATAGACGGGAAGCACGTCCGCATCGTGCCGCCACCCCCGTTCTGGGTCCTACTACTACAACTACAAGGGGTTTCATAGCATTGTGCTGATGGCGGTGGTGTCAGCACGGTATGAATTCCTCTATGTTGATGTAGGGAAGAATGGCCGGATGTCCGATGGGGGATCCTTCATCCAGACGGAGTTTGCCCTCCGTCACCAGAGTGACGACCTTGCATTGCCACCGGATGCAGGGAATATTGAAGGACTCCCCTTTGTTTTCTTGGCTGATGAAGCCTTCGGACTCGGACGGCATCTTATGAGGCCATTTCCACAGAGGACCCTGACCCCAGAGAAGAGGGTGTTCAATTACCGGCTGGCCAGGGGCCGAAGAGTCGTTGAAAATGCCTTCGGCATAATGGCCAGCCGGTTCCGCCTTTTTATGACTTCCATCCACTTGGCGGACTACAAAATAAACTATGTAGTGTTATGCTGCTGTGTGCTACACAATTTTCTTTGCCGCAAATCTAATTCATATATGGCCTCAGTTTTGCCAGAGGCTGGACTTTCCCCTGCAAATCCCCTTCCGGGCCTGGAATCTGCCCGTCTTGGCTTGCCCCCCCAAAATGCCCGTGTGGTTCGGGACAAATACATGGAGTATTTCACGGGTAGGGGGGCAATTCCTATGCCAGCCTATGTCTAAGTATCCCAATAAAAATCTTGTTTAAACCTTTAATTATTTGTTCTTTCCTGTCTCCTAGTTTGTCTTTGTGCATTTGTAGTGGCAAGTGTATTTTACTTTAGTAAATAACAACCATTTCACTATGTAACCTTACTAAAGAACCAAATAAGCTTAGAGGGTATTATAAAAAGAAGCTACACGTTGTTTGTGGTCAAATATTTTACTCTGTGCACATTCTCTTCATTTTTTTTTTTTTTTTTACTTTGGGGTTGGCCTGGCCCCAACCCGGCAATTTTTGGCTTATGAAAATACAAAAATAACAGTTGCATTTCAAAAATTACAACATTGGATACCTCTGAGCAATCGGAGACATTCACTTACACAAACTATGTCTCTATGTGCCCGTCCTAATATGGGGTCCTGCCACCCCTTGGCCAGCCAAAAATTGAATATGCACACATTTGTGGTTTTTTTCATATAGGAAGTTTACAATCCTGATCCCTATTGTCAACATGTGATATCTGCCATCAGGGGTGATCAATGGACGTGTTTTGGGGGTGCATCCCCTTCCTCAGTTCACCGACTTTTGATACGAGGAAGGGGTTGCACCCACAAAAGACGTACATGGATATCCCCTGATGGCAGATAGCACATGTTGACACACTGTGTGCATATTCAATTTTTGGCTGGTTTGATAGTCCAAAAATTTGAAAAAAATACAAAAACAAACATGTAAAAACAAATGTGTTTGGATGGCTTATTGAATTCTCCCCAAAACATCGAGAATGTCTTTAAATGTTTGTTCCATCACATGGATTCTTTGTTTAATTAGGTCCAGTTCCGTGCTACATTCCATCACTTGCTGAATGAGGCGGAGGGCACTGTCAGCAGAGAACCGTGTACTATCCTTCACAACATTTACATCCCCTAAAAACCAAAAAAAAATGTATTATAACTCTGCAGGCCTACCTCGCTTACCTGAAGCTGTGGTGACAGATACTGACCTGTTGTGGTGACCAGATCCACAACGTCATCCACCTCTCCTTCCTGCACTTCTCCTTCCTCCACCTCAACTTCCTGCACATCTTTCGGTTGTGGGTCTTTGGGAGTTTGGGGTTGCTTGGAAGTTGTGGGGTGCATGTGCTCCCTGGAGTGTCCTCCTCCCAGTCTTCTCTCCCCTATGAGAATAAAACCAAAGGTCTATTTATCACACTGTAAATCTCATTGTTAAAATAAAAACAGGCTAAATTGCTTGGAAGTGGGCTACAAGTGTGTGTTTGTGCGGAATTTAAAGAAGAATGCATTATTTATGACCCCAAATATGTTTAGTATTCACATTTGGATGTAATTTTTTTGACATGGAGGCACCACAAAAATTCTCTGATGCACCTGTGTGGGACACCCAAAAAAGGCGGGTCTGGTGGCCCACACTATAGTGCTCCAAAGTACAGATGTGGAAGCAGCTGCTGAGTGTCCTCTCCTTTACACTGATAAAAGTTTGCATTTCATTCTCTTTACAAACACATCACATAGTTGATCAAAAATGGCAGATGTCTAATTACTTTTGTGGCTCTAAAATAAGCCAAAACCGCGGATAGTGGCCGAACGAAGTGTCGGTAACGTAACGAACGATTACTGTGCCCAACCAAGTTCAAAATATTACATTTTGGAAGGGAGTCCAATATGAGAAAAAAAAATAAAAATGTCAGTTTATAAAAAGATTAATAGCAGAAAAGTCGACATTTTACTTACTTTTAGCGAGCATCCTCTTTATGCTCCTCAACTGGTCTGGCTCCCTCAGTTTGAGGTCTGACCACCTCTTTCTGAGCTGCTCATTTGAGCGTTTCACCCCGAACTTCGCCCTCAGACTCTTCACAACTTTAGTGAGGATTTTGGCCTTCCTTCTATTTGGTTTGCTATACGGCCCATGCTTGGCATCATAATCAGCCTTGACCAAGATGTCCACCATCTCCGCCATCTCCGCCAAAGACATATTCGATGCCTTGAATCTCCTCCTTGATCGTGACGTGTCCTCGGTCTCCGGGCTTGTCTCCTCGTTAGTTGCGGAATTATCAGACACCTGCTGTAACTCCGCCATATCTGTCTGCGCGCCGAAAGAGAAGGGGCGGGGAAAAGATGTTAGTAAGAACGTCATGGGCGGGCGACGTGTGCGGAGCGACGTGTTCGAATTTTGACGCATGCGTGGTGTGTATATAGCAAACACACATGTGACTATAGTACGTTCGGTGTGCGGAGAGAGGAGTTCAAGTGACGGACGTGCGAACGAAGGTATGTGATTTTGTGACTTGTAAAAATTGTTGGCCTATACTGTCTTGAGATTGTTGGAGGATATATATGGTGACTAGGATGTTAAGGAGGTTAGACTGTTTGCCTCACATTAGTTAAATATAATTTATTTAACTTGCAGATACAATATGAATGTCTTTATTAGCGACAAAGAGTTCCTGGCGGAATTTATTGACCGGGTAAGGGAGCTGCCGGCTCTGTGGGAGACGAAAAACCCCATCCATAAAAAAAAAAGGGGTGAGAAAAGCAGCGCTGGAGAAGCTGCTCCCATTTGTGCATACCAAGGTGCCCACAGCCACAGCAAAACAAGTGGACACTAAAATTGGGAGCTTGAGAGGTACCTACAGGACTGAACGCTCTAAGGTGCTGGCTTCTCAGAGGTCAGGAGCAGCAGCAGATGATGTTTATGTCCCGATTTTGTGGTACTACAACAGGATGTCCTTCCTGGATGACCACATTGACACAAGGCCATCACTCTCCACTCTTCCCCCCAGACTTCCCTGCAGCCAACCTGAGCCTTCTCTGGAGCAAGAGGAGGCAGCCATCCTGGATGATCCTGATTTGGCCATCTGGAGCCAGGTATAGTATTACCTGAAAATGTATTGGGATAAAATTAATGTTTGACAAATATGTCAGGATGAGAAACATACATTATTTTGGATTCCACAAGTGAAATCAAGATCTGTAGACATTATTCTGCACTTAATTGGGTGCTAAATAGTCAATCTGATGTAGTGGTAAATTTAAAGCAAGGATTTATGCATTTACATTCTAATTGCTTCAATCAGGATTACAAAGTTTGATGCAAAGATTAAGCCAACATATTAAACTATGTTCCTTTTTCATACACAGGATGAAATCAGCCAGGAGGAGGGTCTGGAAACTGTCAGGCAGGAGGAGGAAGGGCCCAGTGGCAGCCAGGAGGTGGCAGGGCCCAGTGGCAGCCAGGAGGTGGCAGGGCCCAGTGGCAGACAGGAGGTGGCAGGGCCCAGTGGCAGACAGGAGGTGGCAGGGCCCAGTGGCAGACAGGAGGTGGCAGGGCAAAGGAGAAGCACCAGATCCCAGGTGCCTCCCATTCGGCTTCACAAAAGAGGCAGGAGGGACAGGACCACCAGTGAGGCAGCAATGGCCCTTATTAAAGAGGCCCATGCCACCCTCAAGGAGCCCACATCCCCTGAAGAGGCCATTGCCGGCCTAGTGGAGGCTAAGTTCAAGGTGATAAGCATGGAGCAACGCCTCCTATGCGAGCCCCTGCTCATCACCTTGCTCAACAAGGGGGTGATGGAGAAAATTACACCCAATACCGCCATATGTGAGGTGGCCCAACTGACCCAACCTCAACCTCCACCTACACCTTCTTCTTCTGCCCCACCCCCTTCTGCTACACCTCCACCTTCTGCCCCACCCCCTTCTGCTACACCTCCACCTTCTTCTTCTGCCCCACCCCCTTCTGCTACACCTCCACCTTCTTATTCTGCCCCACCCCCTTCTGCTACACCTCCACCTCCTCCTCCTGACAGGAGTACCCCTCCAGTGGGCCAGCCTCCAGCCAAACGAAGAAGGAAGGCTGTAGGGAAGGCTTCAGGAAAGGCTGCAGGGAAGGTTGCCAGGAAGAAGAGGAAGTGATGGCCTTGCTTCATTGTGGTCGGACAGAAGGCAGCCTGTTGTAGTACCACACACTTGGGACATATATATCACCTGCTGCTGTTCCTGACCTCTGGGAGGCCAGCATCAGATTGTGTTCAGAAATGTTGGCCTTCTCAAGCTCCCAATTTTAGTGTCCACACAGGGTTGCTGTGTGCTCTGGGGTCCCTGGGATGCACAAATGGCAGCAGGTTCTCCAGCGCTGCCTTCTCTTTATTTAATTTATAAACATGAATAAATGTGATTTTTGTTTAAGTTCATACTTGACTATGTGTATTTTTAAATAAACAAAATCAAGCTTTGGAGCAAGCAGATACATTTGACTGACAATAAAAGGGACAGATATCACCCCCCCAAAAGAATAACTAAATCTGATTAGCA
This sequence comes from Rana muscosa, assembly GCA_029206835.1. NCBI lineage: Eukaryota > Metazoa > Chordata > Amphibia > Anura > Ranidae > Rana > Rana muscosa. The sequence continues at coordinate 56,726,249 of CM055119.1, forward strand.
CAAAAACATGGTGGGAAATTTAAATAATATAGATTCCAAAATTAAATGGGAGATCACTATCAAAACATTGTGAAATTATAATTAACATCATTTTGAAAAATCTAACCATTTAAATTATTCCTAAAAACTTGCACGATATAATACACATAAATCTTATAAAGAGCAGCATGAAAAAGGTTAAAAATAAGGCATAACTCTGTGTGAATATCAGCAGTAAAAGAAGGTCACTTGTTTTGATTAATGTAACATTCTAACGAAGATTTCAATGCAGAACATTTAAACAATGAAATATTTTTGAGCGTGACGAATATGCTCTCTCCATTACGAAGGCTTGTTTTACCAGAAGATGCGCTCCCGTCTCATAGTTGCTTGTGAGCATGCGCGCTTTTGGAAGAGTCGTAAAAGCATACACACGAACCATTTTCTCGTCACAAAACAGGCCGACGAGAAACACGACGAGGAAATCTGGAATCCTGACGAGAAAATAGAGAGCAGGTTCTCTATTTTCTCGTCGAGATTCTCGGCAATTTTCTCGTCGTAAAACCATACACACGAACGTTTTTCTAGACAAAAAAACTCTCGCGCCACTTTTCTTGACTGTTTTGGACGAGAAAAACGGTTGTGTGTACGAGGCCTAAGGTTTACAAGGTTTAAACAGGGTTTTAACCTCCTGCCATGAGCTCACTTAAAGATTCAGGAGGGATGACAGGGTTGGAACTTAGTGCACTTCCTGTTATGAAATGAAAATGCTTTGGCCCATCTCTTAACTGATCTCATGGATTCTTACTCTGTCACATGCACTTCCAATGCAGATTCTTGCCACTATAGTCATCTTCTGGAAGCATACGCTGAGCAATGACATGCAGTTGCCATTGAAGTGTATACATCTAGAGAAGAAGTGAGTGCAAAGAGGCTGGAGGAGATTTGTATATATATATATATATATATATACAGAATATCTGTCACCTTGTTATCTTAAATGCACTATTCCAGATAACTAAGTCTGTGATACAGCGTGTGTGTGTAGTGGTCACTGTGTTGTTAATATGTAAACCTGCTTATTGCAATAGAGTTTACATGCAGCTTGTGTTATTTCAGTTAATCCTTTTTTGTCTTGCCCGGGATTCTATAGCTAGTTTTGGCTCAGGGCTCAATAACCAGCTTAGGCTAGAGGCAGGTTAGGCATCCGATGGAAACTTGGTAATCTTGTACTTAATAAAATTGGCACTAAGTTGCTTTTTGTTCACCTTTCATGCACTTGTTGCATGTTTTCTTTCATTCAAACTTGGTAATTAGAGGTCCGGCTGCACGACATATAACAAGCTGCTAGGAACAAAGATGCAGAGTAGATAGACTGATTCTTAATTCCAGTGCCACACCACGGTTTCTCCTGGTGAAAAGCTGCATTCCAGGCTGATTGGACAACAGCTGTGGGGTCTCCCCATCATCGCAGATCTTGTCTTCAGGTCTCCGACATCAAGACACACACTGCAATACAACCATCCTCAGGGGACCCTGCAACTAAAACCTTGATTCAACATTTATCATTTACTTACTTACTGTGTGCAGGGCTGCTGTTAGAAGTCACAGGGCCCTGTACAGCCTACCTAACGGAGACCCCAAAGATAATATCAAAGCAAAATTTTAGCTTAAAATACACTAAAATCATTATTATCAGACACAAACACAACATAACTTACAACATTCCTGCTAAAACTGAAAGACAAAATTGTATTGAATTAATAAATAAGTATCTGTGGTCTTGGGGCTCATTCATATTGGCGCTATGGCTTGTACAGTGTCAATCAGTGGTTTGTTGAAGTAGCTTGAACCCACCTGGACCTGTGTGCAGGCAGCCGATGTTATGCTATGGGGATGTAGCAGATGTAAAAACACAGCTGCAGGTTCTTATTTGACAGGCAGGTGGGTGTATGGTCTCGTACACAGACAGTGTGCAATCGGGGACCACCCACCCACACCTGCACACCTGTAAGCTTGAGATCCGCAGTTGCGGCCAGAGTACCTGTATGAATGAGCCCTTAGGGCTCGTTCACATGTGAGGTTGTGGGACAGTAAAGCCCCATGGTTACCATCCCCAAACACTTCCCTCTTTAGCTGCAGAGATAGCTGATGGGGGTGTACACATGCCACAAGAGTAATTATATACCCTGTTGAATGTGATCCATTCAAGTGAATGGTGCTGCTCTGCAATAGCCCCGCAACTGCTACAATTATGTTATTAAACAGACTTCAAAATTTATTTCTGCACCACCAACTCTTTAGGAAAGAAAAAGACACACTGGGAAAAATTAACAAAGCCAAGTCTCCAAGGTCCTGGCTATGAAGGAGTTACAGCAGAGCAGATCTGAAATGGCACAGACATTTATTGATGAGGTCGGAATAGGGAATCATTGGTGTAGTGAATACAGAATTATTGAAATCTGTCAGTAAATGAGAAGTGTCGGCATTTCCTTGTGAATAAATTAGTGATACACAGACTATTGGAAGGCAAATTACAGGGAGCTAGGTGATTTATTGTTGAATTAGAGATGCTTCAATTATTGGTTTTCAACATATAGACACTGCATGGTGTGTTTAAAACTCCTTTCTACTGGTCTCACTTTAAATAATAAATATTGCTTACCCCAGTAAAAAAAAGTTATGTTTAACCAGTTTATTCCTAATTAACCATTTTAATTAAGGTGGTAAGATGTAGCCTACAAGAGAGAGCAGAGCTATTCATACAGCAATGCTCTTACAGCAAAATGGTTAAAACATTTCTGCAATTAAATAAGTAATGTTGGGATACTATTAAAAATATATCTCTTAACTATCTTTTTTTTAACTTAAACTTTTTTTAAAAACATTTAAACTTTTTTTTTTTTTAAAACCAATGTAGACTATTTAAACCATTACACACAATTTAAAACCATTTTAAAGCGGAAGTAAAGTCTGCTATAATTTTTTTTTTTTAAAGGCCCACAGGTGGGTTATGCCATAATGTACTAGTATGCACAGCATATTAGTACATTATGGCAGACTTACCTGTCATATGGTGTCCTCCAGCGCACCGCTGGGACCGATAGGGCGGGCGCCCCGAGCTTCCATCTTTACATGGTTTTCGTTCATTGTCCTTAGCCTTCAGTCACTTGATAGGCCAGGCTGGGATGACGTCACTCCCGTGCATACGCAGGGGAGTCACATTACGGTGGCACAGATTGGGCTGATTGGGCCGTAAATGTTCGTTGAACATGACAGCTGACAGGCAGAAGGATGCATTTTTGGCTTCTGTAAATAACACCCTGCCTGTCAGCCATTTGTTGACAAACCAGCTTTACTTCCAATTTAAACCCTTTTTTTTTTTTTTTTTTTATCTATTTTGTTCATATTTTTTTTATGTACTGCATTTATAAAAACATGCATTCATATAAAATAATGTCCCACAATCTCAAACACATACAATAATATAAATGAAAAATCTCCACAATAGAAACAAAGTCCATCCACAGGTGAAGAAGTGCTCATTGGAAATTACACATGATTACTCCTGTGTTCCAACACCAAACACAGCCTCTTACCAGAGATATCAGATATCAGTGCACTGGCCCCTGAAGATGTTCTCTAGTGATGAAACATGTTGGACGGAGTCTGAGTGGCTGACACTATCACACTTGTGGGCAGACAGTGTTTTGCCGATACATGCTGTATTTAGATTTTTCTAATGTGAGTACCCATTGGTGCCTTTTAAAATAAAACTGTGTGACAACATTGCACTCCATCCTTTTCCTCTCTCCATGGTCCATTTATGATGTTTTTAAGGAGTTGCAATGCCTGTCTGAGGGGGTTCATCTGACAGATACCCTGGATAGCCCCATGTGCTTATGACCTATGTTACAGATCTGATATCTCTGGTAAGAGGTTGTGTTTGGTGTTGGAACACAGGAGTGGCCCTGTGTGATTTCCAATCAGTATTTCTTCACCTGTGGATGGACTTTGTTTCCGTTGTGGAGTTTTTCATTTATAATAACATATTTGTTTGTGATTGTAGGACATTATTTCATATGAATGCATTTTTATGCACTGGTTTGTATTATCAGTATGACACATGGTGTCAGGAAGATCATGCCAGTTTAGAGTGACACCAAACAAACGACTTAAAGTGAACCCTGCCATGCCTCAGTGCTGAAACGTCTTCAGCGGTACTTCTGTGACCTGCAACCCCCGCAACCAGACTATGGCTTGTTCCTTGACCCATTTGCAACTTCTGCATCTCTATTCATCTGTTTCTGTACCAACTCTGGTGTGTTTCCTCAACTATGAATCCTGCTTAACCCTTTGGTACTTCACTGTCTGAAAGTTACTGACCTGGCCTGTTTCTGACTCCATCTCTGCCCACTGACTTGGCACTACATCATCCGCCTGTTGCTGATTTTGGTTTGTGTCGCTACATCATCTTACAGGTGTAAGGTGTACAACCACACTCTAAAAATGTATTCAACACCAACATCCCCCACAGCACTTATGCCACTCCATTGTCTCTATACTCCCTGTCTCCTTATCCAGGGGTGTTTGGGCTGGAACAGTAAGATAGGCCTGTGAAGGAATGTAATGAGCATAATGTTAAACTAGAAAATGTCTATTCTCTATGCATCTTTTCTATACTATAAAGTCTATATTGCTTTTTCATGTACACCACTGCTGTAATTTTTCCTTACTCAAATCAATTTCTAACAACACCAATAACACCCCCTCCCACCGAGAAGACTGGAGAAGACAGAAATGGCGGATACCCTCTTCTCCCACACATCTTTGGAATGCGGATATGAAGATAGGACCAGAGGACAGCCCAGCTTAATCATCACGTTTCTGTACTCTTTTTGTATTACAGCCAATAAGATGTGGTTTGCAGTCTTACATTAACATAATAGTGACGTATCATGCTGTGTGTAAAAAGCTTAGTACTGCCTGGAATAAATTATTAGATACAGAAGTAACGGACCTGAACGGATGTGTCAGTCTTTGCTTTCAAAACTTGCATGCAATGTTATCTAAACTTTACAATTTGGAACAGTAGTAGAATCCATATTAACCCCTTTGTGGTTAAACGACCATTACAGGCCTCCCTCATCATTTCTGGCTCCCTATCCAGGTACCTTACAACCAGAAGACTAGCATTTCTGTATGGAAAAATCAGCAATATCTGCCTCCATATTTTCCTCTATATAGATGTCTTCAAAATTCTGTGTGTTCTAACAGCTGTGCCCATTATTGTTAGTTTTCCCTGGACCCATGAATGCTATAATACAATGTAAGTATATAAAATAATTACTGTATTAACTGCACCATTCTGGACTTTCAAGGTGCCACACCATCAACCATAAAAATTAATTTCACTGTTAGTACCAAAATTGTATAATATAGTTTAGTGTTCACATACATTTGCCATAAACCTCAATACATTTTGGCAAAGGTGTTAATAACATTCAGTTGAACAAATTCTTATCTTGCAAAATGTATTTCTGTTTTGTTGTCTGCCTCCTTAAGCCTGGTACACACTAGTAGTTTTTTTTCATTCAACTCAGCAGGCTGAATGAAAAAAAACTTTAGAGCTCAGGAGGCGCTCTCCCAGCCTTCCCAGCCTTCCCAGCCTTACCAGCCTCCCCAGCCAATGGTCATACCCCATTAATCGGCAGATTTTTTTGGTCATACCCCATTCGGCCAGCTTCCAAAGGACCGGCTGTCGTACATACTTAAGGCTGTATATGCATGTAAGATGCAACTTGCCTAATATGTGTGAATGATACTCTACGCAGATGTCCTAGACCCCCTGGGGGAACTGCAGGGGGCGTAGTAGTGCCAGATGGAGAGTGCCCCAACAACAGGGACTCTATATTTCACAAAATAAGTCCAACCAGTCTAATGGAACCCAGGACATACCTAGCGGTTACATTCCACTCGTCAATTGATATTCTATAAAACCAAATCACCCAGGATGCAATTGGATGTCTATATATCCCTTCTAATAAGTATTAAGGCTTCTGAATTTGCTGCCATTTCCACATACCCTTCGCTACTAGAAGTCAATGTTGATCTCCTAACTGTATGGAGAGTTTTTTCACACAGCTTACCTATATGAAAAATGTAAAACATCACACATCCCATTCCATGAGTATGTATACTCAAAAAGGAAACAGAAATGCTGTATCACGTATGTTTTTTTTTTTTATTGCACATAGGACAGTATATATAAAACAATTCAAAAAGCGAGTGGAAATTTGATTAAAATGTGCCCTGTGTAGACATTCCACCCTTACTCAGGCCATTCAGAATATATGAATAATAATAAAACAACTGCCATTTAGGTTGGGATTTTTCATTAATTGGCTGCACATGAAGAACTGCTGTTATTAAAATAGAAGAGAGCTTTTTTAATTGCTGAATCAAATCTGTTCTTAGTATGATAGGGTGGCTATTTGGGGGAAAGGGGTGTCTGTAGGGAGTTCTATATAAATATAGCATCTCACACCCTCTCCTCCTTGTCCTTGGCTCCTCGCAGGAAGAGAGGGCACACCCCGCTACATGCCCGTACCCTCCTGTGTAAAGAGGTTGAGCGGTGTTATGAAACAGGTCTCCACAGCCAGGTTCTCCAGAGAATGACTCTCATCTCTATGTTCAATAAAGACAAGTCTCTATTTCCCCCAATTACTTCAAGGTCCACACCAGCCGTAACTCCAATGTAGAGTTTAGTTTTCTTAAAAGACAGTCTCTGATAGGAACGGTTGGAGAGAGAACAGGACAGTATAAGGTTTTGGAGAGGTCCAGGCACAAACGTAATACACATCACTGCTTGGCTTCTTAAGCAGACTTAGCCCATTTGGATTGTCTCCCTAGACAGGGACTAGCAGCCAGAATGGTACTTTAACTAACCGCACAATCACTACACAAACTGGTAATCTTGGTTTCTGTCACAGACCTGGTGAACTTGGTCTCTGCCACAGACCTGGTGAACTTGGTCTCTGCCACAGACCTGGTGAACTTGGTCTCTACCACAGACCTGGTGAACTTGGTCTCTGCCACAGACCTGGTGAACTTGGTCTCTGCCACAGACCTGGTGAACTTGGTCTCTGCCACAGACCTGGTGAACTTGGTTTTCAAAGCTTGGCCTTTTTGTAAGGAGAAGACATCCCTCCAGAGAGCTACCGGGCCCCTTCCTTCACTGTGACCTCTCACCAGTCCCTCGGAACGGTCCTTCCCCGACCTCCTCGTCTAAGATGCGTGTCCCCTCGCAAGGCGGCACCCTGAGATTCCTCAACCCTTGATGGGCCCCAGCCGAAGGTGCTGGGCCCAAGGCCCCCAGTTGCAGCCCCAGGGCCAAAGGTGCCCGGGACTGATTCACCGACCACCGCCCCTGGGCCAAAGCTGCCCAGGGCGGACAGGAACACACACTCCCTGGGAGTAGGACTCCTGACAAGGAACGACCCCCTACAGGCAGCGTCTGCCCCTTTTATATCCTCTCCCAGCATACACAGCAGGCCGACCACGCCCACTGCATGGTTGCCGAGAGGGGACACACAAGGCACAGCACTGTATCAGCGGTTCAACCCTGGCCCACCATGGCAGCGCCACCTGCAGGCCACAGGGAACGGTACACCGATACTCTTCCTGCAGACAAAAATGGTTGATAATGTCCTAACAATTTAGGTGTTTAAGCATAACTACCACTCAAACACTACCCCTAAATTGAGGACCCCGCTACACACTCCCTCCACTAAAATAGACACTGTACCCAGTGTCTGGAGCACCTATGCCTCTCAAGCCTGAGTCAACATAGACCTTTTCCAGAAACTATGTACAAAAACTAAATAAAAAAATAATAATTTGTTTGTGCCGGAACCTGAACATGGGGAAAGGGAGTTAAATTAAGAAATGAAGGAAGAATAGCAGAAAACAAATGTGTACATCCCATTCTCAAATGTCACATATTTTAAAACAAAACATATTTTTATCATTCACATTTTCCTCCCCTCCTGCAATAGCTAAACCCACCTATCCTCAGTGGTTGCTTGGTATCCACCTGCAGAGGGAGAAATAAACACACAAAACCAACAATTTATACATCCTAATCTTCTATGTACATTAGAAGAGAAAAGACTCTCCCCGAGGGAAAAATCCTTTCCTTCTAGAAAGTAAACACTTTTAAACGTAGTTCAAGAGTTTTTTTTTCTCTGCTCAAACTTAAGCAACACCGCCACCTAGTGGAAGTGCCACCGTCAAGACACTTGTCCCAAAAAAAAACGTTTTTTCCTGGAAGGCAAATCTTCCTCTTTTTCCTTGAATCTGGCTGTGGCCCTAAACAATTTCTACCCCAAAGTCTCTGTCTTTGTTGCGCTGTGAGCGGAAAGAAAAACGTCAACAGCTCCCCTGCTCTCCAGCTGAGTAGACTACCCCGATTTGCAAGGGCAAAGTTCCTGAACTCCAGGAGAGTACACTCCGGAACAAAAGCACAAAAAAAACACAGAGTTCAGTCTCTCACAAATAAAACTTTGGATCAGGCAAGATGAGGAGCTTCCAATTTTTGTCAAAGGTCTCTATTGAATAGACTGCATCCTCACGCTCCTTCCAACACACAACCACCCGATCTGCATGAATGTGCCGACCCAACATCCATTCTTTCTTGCACCCCCTGTATCTCTCGGCAACAGCCGCGGAACATGAGAGATACCTGCGGGCATGTTGTACCTTCAAGTGGTTCCACAGGAAGTCCGCATACCATCTCTCTCTGTAGGCTTCCACCTCGAACAGTAAGTCTCTTGTGACATACGGGTACTCCCATCCGTAGTCAGCAGCCACCTTTTGATTAAACAGCCGCTGCATCCTGGAGAGTGGTGGAAGCGTGGTACGGTCTCCCGCACCTGGTAAAACGATGGCTTCTGGATGCCGGGGCACTTTCACTGCCCTGGGACCCATTACAGCAGCTCGTAACAACACACAGTCATCCGTAGTAATGTGCACGGGCACCACAGGTCCGCACGACTCAGGCATGGGGTCAGGTCCTTCCTCAGACACATGGACTTCCACCCGGGGTGTAACATCCCCAGCAGACTTGGGTGAGTCCCTTCTACTTCTGGCAGAGGATAGGGGTATTCTGTCCCAGCCCTTTTTGATGAATATTTCATCCATCTCGGCGTCTTCTCCTATATCTGAAGATGACTCTAGATCCAAGGTGTCACAGTCCTCTGCTATTAAGTAATTCCTAGTGACAGAGGAACCACTATCTCTGGCAAGATCAAGTTCTTTGGGGTCCAAGACCCAAGCATCCCCAACACTCTGGACGCTTTTCTCTGCTCCCTTCCCCGGCTTACCTCGACCTGTAACTGCCGCAGATCGTCTGGAGGTCCCTCCGACTGGGCGATCCGACTCAGGTAAGCGATGGGGTATAGCTCGACCACGACCGCAGGAGGCTTTCACTTAGCCGACCTTCCACTTGGGCGGTGGGAGCGAGGATTCTGTGACAACCGAGGCAGCATCCCCGGGTTTCTCCATCTCCGGTTCCTCAGCTACTGGAACATTCACAACAACGACTTCCTCCGAAGTCTCGACAGTGCGCGTAGGGGTGACTGCAGAAGTGCTGGTTTCCTCCTCAAGAGCAGTGGCGCCCGTAAGGCAATTCAGACGGAAGGCCCGAGGCTTTTCTGTGGGTTGCTCTACCTCGAATAAGAACTCCTTACATCTTTCGCATCTTCCGAAAGGCCGAAGGTGCACCACCAGTCCCTGGCATCCGGGACAAACCACTCCAAGGGCCTCCGCATCTCTGTGAGGGCGAAGCGACTCCGAGGCTTCAGTCTAGGGATGAGCTGAACACCCCCCTGTTCGGTTCGCACCAGAACCTGCCAACAGCCAGAATGTTCGCGTGAACTTTAGAACCCTATTAAATACAATGGACTCGAACGTTCAAAATCAAAAGTGATAATTATAAAGGCTAATATGCAAGTTATTGTCCTAAAAAGTGTTTGGGGACCGGGTCCTGCCCCAGGGGACATGTACCAATGCAAAAAAAAGTTTTAAAAACTAACGTTTTTTCGGGAGCCGTGATTTTAATAATGCTTAAAGTGAAACAATAAAAGTGAAATATTCCTTTAAATTTCGTACCTAGGGTGTGTGTATAGTATGCCTGTAAAGTCGCGCTTGTTTCCCTTGCTTAGAACTGTCCCTGCACAAAGTGTCATTTCTGAAGGAAAAAAAGTCATTTAAAATTCACTCGCGGCTATAATGAATTGTCAGCTCCCGGCAATACATAGAAAAGTCATTGCTAAAAAAAAAAAAAAAAGCGTGGGGGTCCCCCCAAATTCAATTACCAAGTCCTTAAGGTCTGGTATGGATATTAAGGGGAACCCTGCCGCAAATTTAAAAAAAAAATGCATGGGGTTCCCCCAAATATTCATACCAGGCCCTTCAGGTCTGGTATGGATTTTAAGGGGAACTCCACCCCAAATTAAAAAAAAAAATGGCGTGGAGTTCCCCCAAAAATCCATACCAGATCCTTTATCAAAGCACGCAACCTGGCAGGCCGCAGGAAAAGAGGGGGGGACGAAAGAGCGCCCCCCCTGAACCATACCAGGCCACATGCCCTCAACATGGGGAGGATGTCTCCATGTTGATGGGGACAAGGGCCTCATCCCCACAACCCTTGCCCGGTGGTTGTGGGGGTCTGCGGGCAGGGGGCTTATCGGAATCTGGAAGACCCCTTTAACAAAGGGGACCCCCATATCCCAGCCCCCCCTATGTGAATTGGTAAGGAGTACATTGTACCCCTACCATTTCATGAAGAAAGTGTAAAAAAAAAAAAAAAACAACACACAGACACCTTGGAAAAGTCCTTTATTAAGAAAAAAAAAAAAAAACCCATTCCAGCGATGAAATCCAGTGTCCTGCGGCGATCCAATGTCCAGCGCTGACCACACGAAACATTATTGGCTGAGCCTGAGCGGACCTGATGAAGAACTTCCTCCGCAGTGTATTAAATGAATAGACCCGCCCCTTCTAAAGTTCCCCATCAGGTCCGCTTAGCCAATGACGTAGGTGTAAGGCTAAGCGGACCAGATGCGGAACGTGAGAAGGGGCGGGTCTATTCATTTATTACACTGTGGAGGAAGTTCCCCATTAGGTCCGCCACCTCGTATGTCAGACCCCGCCTATGTCATTGGCTGAGCGGACCTGATGGAGAACTGCCTCCGCAGTGTAATAAATGAATAGACCCGCCCCTTCTCACGTTCCGCATCTGGTCCGCTTAGCCTTACACCTACGTCATTGGCTGAGCGGACCTGATGGGGAACCTTAGAAGGGGCGGGTCTATTCATTTAATACACTGCGGAGGAAATTCCCCATCAGGTCCGCTCAGGCTCAGCCAATGACATTTTGTGTGGACAGCGCTGGACATCGGATCGCCGCGGGACACTGGATTTCATCGCTGGAATGTTTTTTTTTTTTTAAATAAAGGACTTTTCCAAGGTGTCTGTGTGTTTTTTTTTTTTTTACACTTTCTTCGTGAAATGGTAGGGGTACAATGTACCCCTTACCAATTCATATAGTGGGGCGGGATATGGGGGTCCCCTTTGTTAAAGGGGTCTTCCAGATTCCAAAAAGCCCCCTGCCCGCAGACCCCCACAACCACCGGGCAAGGGTTGTGGGGATGAGGCCCTTGTCCCCATCAACATGGGGACATCCTCCCCATGTTGAGGGCATGTGGCCTGGTACGGTTCAGGAGGGGGGGCGCTGGTAATTGAATTTGGGGGGACCCTCACACTTTTTTTTTCTTTTTTATCAATGACTTTTCTATGTATTGCCGGGAGCCGACAATTCATTATAGCCGCGAGTGAGTTTTAAATTACTTTTTTCCTCCAGAAATGACACTTTGTGCAGGGACAGTTCTAAGCACGGGAAACAAGTGCAAATTTACATGCATACTATACACACACCCTAGGTACGAAATTTAAAGGAATATTTCACTTTTATTGTTTCAATTTAAGCATTATTAAAATCACTGCTCCCGAAAAAACAGTAGTTTTTAAAACTTTTTTTTGCATTGATACATGTCCCATGGGGCAGGACCCGGGTCCCCAATCACTTTTTATGACAATAACTTGCATATAAGCCTTTAAAATTAGCACTTTAGATTTCTCCCATAAACTTTTCGAATTTGCCGCGAACACCCCAAATTGTTCGCTGTTCGGCGAACGGGCGAACAGGCAATGTTCGAGTCGAACATGAGTTCGACTCGAACTCAAAGCTCATCCCTACTTCAGTCGGATCCCCGTATCCATCAAAGGAGCAGCAAACTAAGATACATCCATGGTACTTGGAACTGGAATCCATGGGGCATTAGACGCCATGTTCTCCGCTTGCCGATTCATTGCGCACTGTCCCTTTTGTGCCAAAGTCACCACGTGCAACGCATCACATGGCAAGGCTCCTCCCATCTTCTGCAATGTTTGCGGGCTTTCTTACTCTTGACACGCCCACGAACTACGCAGCTTGGGCTCTCCTCGTGGCGCAGTCACTTTCTTTTCAAAGATGGCCGACCTCCACGGAGCCTCACAGGGGGAATAAAGTCCAAACTCTGGGGGGGTTTTAGGCTGCAGAAATCCCAGACGAGCCCCCACGTATAGCGCCTCACACCCTCTCCTCCTTGTCTTTGGGTCCTCCCAGGAAGAGAGGGCACACCCTGCTACATGCCCGTACCCCCCTGTGTAAAGAGGTTGAGCGGTGTTATGAAACAGGTCTCCACAGCCAGGTTCTCCAGATAATGGCTCTTATCTCTATGTTCAATAAAGACAAGTCTCTATTTCCCCCAATGACTTCAAGGCCCACACCAGCCGTAACTCCAACGTAGAGTTTATTTCTCTTAAAAGACAGTCTCTGATAGGAAAGGTTGGAGAGAGAACAGGACAGAATAAGGTGTGGGAGAGGTCCAGGCACAAACGTAATACACTTCACTGCTTTGCTTCTCAAGCAGACTTAGCCCATTTGGATAGTCTCCCTAGATAGGGACTAGCAGCCAGAATGGTACTTTAACTAACCGCACAATCACTACATAAACTGGTGATCTTGGTCTCTGCCACAGACCTGGTGAACTTGGTCTCTGAATGAATGAATGAATGAATGAGTGACTTGTATAGCACTGTGAGGGGGTTAGCTCGGCAGCGGGTGTGTGTGACCCCCGGGATGGGCTCCCCACACAAAAACAGGCCCAGCAAACGGAGGTTGTGGTTTTCAAAATCAAAAAGGTGCGGTTTATTTTCTATTTACAGTGACAAAACACAGCAAAGCAAAAGAAACATGAATAAAATAAATCCTGGTCAACTTGACCTCTGACTAAACATACAGGTTTCCTAACTAACAACTGGGATCAGCCTAGTGCTGTCCTAGTCCCTAAGTCCCTGGTTTTAAATGTCCAAGCAAATAGCCACACAGGCTTTGTCTCACCGCACAGGGGTTCACTCTCCCTAGACAGTCCACACAGGTCTGGTTCCAGGCATGAGCTAACACCTAATGAATCTGGGAGTTCTTATAGAGGCCTAAATGAGCTGACAAGCTTCAGCTGGTCTCATCAACTCCCTGTCTGCACGACGCCCCACACTCTCCCTAGAGGTATGAGTCATCCATGAGCCCACTAGCCTCAGCTGGGCTTATACAACTCTCCACCTAGTTGTATAAGTCGGCATAAAGCCTGAATCTGGGAGAAATATATCTACCCCCCTGGATGCAACCAGGTGACTTTACCTTCCTGCTGTCACATACCCCCCCCTCTTGTTTTAACCTTGGGGTTGGAACACCAGCAATCAGGCATTCATGTACTCGAGACAAAGCATCCACATTCCCCATTTGAACGCCAGGGCGATGCTTTACTGTGAAGTTGAATTCCTGGAGGGCCAGGAACCACCTATTCACTCTTCTATTTGTTTCCTTGTTTTGAGCCATCCACTTTAACGGAGCGTGATCCGTAACCATGTCAAAGTGCCTACCTAGCAGGTAGTACCGAAGGGAATCTAGAGCCCACTTCACCGCTAAACACTCCTTTTCAACGGTGGCGTAATTTACCTCATGGGACTTCAACTTCCTGCTGAGGTAAATGACTGGGTGCTCTTCCCCGTTCCAGACCTGGGACAATACTGCTCCTAACCCCACATCTGACGCATCACTTTGTACAACAAAGTCTTTAGAGAAGTCGGGTGAGTACAACACTGGCTGGCTACATAAGGCTTGTTTCAAGAATTGGAATGCTGCCTCAGCCTCGGGGGTCCATTTAATCATGACCGACCCTTTCCCCTTCGTCAGGTTGGTTAGGGGCACAGCCTTAGAAGCAAAGTGGGGAATGAATCGCCGATAATACCCAGCGATTCCCAGAAAGGCTCGTACCTGCTTCTTGCTGTTGGGACGTGGCCAACTCTGGATGGCCTCGACTTTGTTGAGTTGGGGTTTTATTACTCCCCTCCCAATGGTGTACCCAAGATATTTGGCCTCCTCCTGCCCAATGGTACACTTCTTGGGGTTAGCCGTAAACCCCGCTTCCCGAACAGAGTCCAGGACTGCTTGCACTTTTGGCAGATGTGAGGCCCAATCTGTGCTATGGACAATTACGTCATCCAGGTAAGCCGCAGCATACTTCCGATGGGGCCTCAGCATCTGGTCCATTTTCCGCTGGAATGTGGCCGGCGCATTCTGTAACCCGAACGGCATTCTTTTATATTGGAACGCCCCGTCTGGGGTTACAAATGCGGTTTTCTCTTTGGCCGACTTGGCCAGGGGGATTTGCCAATACCCTTTGGTGAGGTCAAGAGTCGTCATGTATCGGGCTGTTCCCAGCCGGTCGATCAACTCATCTATACGTGGCATGGGGTAGGTGTCAAATTTTGTAACTTTGTTCAACTGACGAAAATCGTTACAAAATCGCCAGCTCCCATCCGGTTTAGGCACCAACACAATGGGACTAGACCAATCACTTTGGGACTCCTCTATCACCCCTAAGTTCAGCATTTTCTGTACTTCCTCCCGTATTGCCTCCCGTCGGGCCTCTGGGATCCGATAGGGTTTTAACTTCACCCTTTCACCGGGCGGGGTAATGATGTCATGCTCTACCCCAGATGTTTGTCCCGGCAGCTCAGAGAATACCTCCTTGTTGCGAAGCACAAACTCCTTAACCTCCTGTTGTTGGGGTTGTGACAAGGTGGCTGCTATTCCAACCTCAGGAATCACGCAACCAGTTTGAGCTGGTGACCAAGTGTCTGCGACTAGGGACTCTCTGCTGTGCTAACTGCGCTTGGGCCAAATGTTCCTTCACGATGGGCATTACCTGTGCAATTCGGTCTTGCATCAGGGCGACATGCTCAATCACACTCCTGTGGGGAGAACTCTCACTTTCCCAAGTTTCCTTGGCAATATCCAACAGCCCTCTTGGGTGTCTCCCATACAGTAACTCAAAGGGGGAGAATCCCGTAGAGGATTGGGGCACCTCCCTAATAGCAAACATCAGATAAGGAAGTAGACAGTCCCAATCCTTTCCATCTCTATCCACCACTTTCTTCAACATTTGTTTTAGGGTTTTGTTGAATCTTTCAACCAGCCCATCGGTTTGGGGGTGATACACAGATGTCCGTAATTGCGTCACTTTGAACAATTTACACAGCTCCTTCATAACCCGGGACATAAAGGGTGTACCTTGGTCCGTAAGCAGTTCTTTACAAATACCCACCCGGCTAAACACAAGAGATAGCTCTTTGGCTATGGTTTTGGCCGAGGTATTTCGGAGAGGGATCGCTTCTGGATAACGGGTGGCATAGTCCATTATAACTAATATGTACTGGTGCCCCCTAGCAGACTTGATTATAGGCCCTACCAAATCCATGGCGATCCTCTCAAACGGGAAATCAATGATGGGTAGAGGGACCAGCGGGCTACGGAAATGTGGCATCGGGGCCGATCTCTGACACACAGGGCAGGAGGAACAATAATTTTCTATGTCCTTCATCACCCCCGGCCAATAGAATCTCTGTAATATCCTCTCTCGGGTTTTCTCTGTCCCCAGATGACCTCCAAGAATGTGCCCATGGGCCAACTCCAACACCAACTTCCTGTAAGGTTTGGGCACCACAAGCTGCTCAACGGTTTCTTCTGCCCTTTTTGCCACCCGATACAGTAGGTCCTTCTCTACGCTGAAGTATGGGTAAGTGCAGGTATTATCTGGGTTCACTAACTCGCCATCTATTTTCACTACGTTTTCCCGTGCCTTTATTAGGGCGGGGTCTTTCAACTGTTCTGTGGCAAAGTTTTCCCTGTGAACCTCAAGATCAGAAAACTCCACAGACGGTAGGTTTTCGTCTGAGGAGGTGGGCTCCTCTCCAGTTTCTTGAGTCTCCCCTGCCAATACTGATAAGGGAAATTCCGGAGAGTCCTCACCACTCTCAGGGGAGTTCTGGCTATCACATTCCTGGTACATAGGGGCACCAGTGGGGGGCTCAGGATCATCCCACAGTTCCCAGAACTTCGGAAAATCCCTTCCCACAATGGCGTCATGCGGTAACTGAGATACTAAGCCCACTGGATGAGAGAGGGTACCTTTGGGGGTCTCGAAACACACTGTAGTCACTGGATACTCTCGGGTGTCCCCATGCACACAAATAACAGCTACCTTGCTATTCCCAAAGACCTTTGTTTTAACTAACTCAGCCTTTATCAGGGTCACAAGGCTACCTGAATCCAGCAATACCACAACATTTCTACCATTAACACACATTTTGCATAAATGTTTCTCAGTTCCTCGAATGGCAGTGCATGCGACTGTCGCACACAGCGACTGACGTCTGCCCGTCAGAAAGTCACACTGCATGGGTTCCTCCACAACCGGGCAATTGGCTGCAATATGTCCCGCTTGCCGGCAGCGGTAGCAAACAATCCTTCTTGCCGCCTCTTGAGCCGCTGATTTCCCAGGCTGTTCTCGCCAAACTTGGGGTAGAGCTCCCACCCTCTCACTCTCTCCACCCTCACCCCTTGGAATCCTCTTATCCGCCCCTGGGGATGGTCTGGTCTTAGGGTGGAAAGTCCGAGTGTCTCTGGAAGAGGCCGTCAGGTTCTCTGTAGCCAAGTATTTCTCCACACGATCCACAAGACCATCGGCCGTCTCTGGGTCTCCATGGCTTACCCACTTTTGGATGGCAGTAGGAAGAGCTCTCAAAAACCGATCCATTACAACACGTTCCACAATCTTTGGTGCGGACAAAGTCTCTGGCTGTAGCCACTTTCTGCTCAGGTGAATGAGATCGTACATTTGAGACCTGGGGGGTTTTCCAAGCTGGAAAGTCCAGTTATGCACACGCTGAGCCCGGACAGCCAGGGTGACACCCAGCCTTGCCAATATTTCAGCTTTTAGCATCACATAGTCTTTTGCTTGGTCAGGCTCTAGGTCATAGTAAGCCTTCTGCGATTCACCAGTTAACAGAGGAGCCACCAGTCCAGCCCACTGCTCCTCAGGCCACTTTTCTCTTTCAGCAGTCCTTTCAAATGTGGTCAAAAATACCTCTGGATCATCCTCTCCAGTCATTTTTGTCAATAAACGACTCACCCCAAAGGACGCGGTATTAGTGGGACGGCTTTCCTCACTGGTCTGCGGACGTTGCTGCATTACTGCTTCCATCTGTTGTTGTAGTCTCTGCTCTTGCTTCTGTAACAGGTCTATGAAGCGGGCCTCAGATTGCTGCTGGGCTTGTTGCTGAGCTTCCAGACTCTGTTGGTGAGCTTGCTGCTGGGCTGCAAGGCTCTGTTGATGAGCTTGCTGCTGGGCTGCGAAGTTCTGTTGTTGAGCTGCAAGGCTCTTTTGCAAACCTGCATTTGTCTGCTGTTGATTGGCATTTGCTAGAGCCAGCTGCTTCAGTATCTCCTCCATGCTGGCTTAACAAAAAACTGCCACTGGTTCTCCACCAACTGTGAGGGGGTTAGCTCGGCAGCGGGTGTGTGTGACCCCCGGGATGGGCTCCCCACACAAAAACAGGCCCAGCAAACGGAGGTTGTGGTTTTCAAAATCAAAAAGGTGCGGTTTATTTTCTATTTACAGTGACAAAACACAGCAAAGCAAAAGAAACATAAATAAAATAAATCCTGGTCAACTTGACCTCTGACTAAACATACAGGTTTCCTAACTAACAACTGGGATCAGCCTAGTGCTGTCCTAGTCCCTAAGTCCCTGGTTTTAAATGTCCAAGCAAATAGCCACACAGGCTTTGTCTCACCGCACAGGGGTTCACTCTCCCTAGACAGTCCACACAGGTCTGGTTCCAGGCATGAGCTAACACCTAATGAATCTGGGAGTTCTTATAGAGGCCTAAATGAGCTGACAAGCTTCAGCTGGTCTCATCAACTCCCTGTCTGCACGACGCCCCACACTCTCCCTAGAGGTATGAGTCATCCATGAGCCCACTAGCCTCAGCTGGGCTTATACAACTCTCCACCTAGTTGTATAAGTCGGCATAAAGCCTGAATCTGGGAGAAATATATCTACCCCCCTGGATGCAACCAGGTGACTTTACCTTCCTGCTGTCACACGCTCACATGCGAACTGAATCGCCTCTAGGCGCTTTTTGCAGCCAGTGTCTGCTTGACTGGTGCGGTCATTTTACCCAGTGGGATCTCGACACGCTTGGGACACACGGTCGTACACACATATATACTGGGCCAATTTGGACAAGATCCAATTAACCTAACAGCATGTCTTTGGAGTGAACTGGTGAACTTGGTCTCTGCCACAGACCTGGTGAACTTGGTCTCTGCCACAGACCTGGTGAACTTGGTTTTCAAAGCTTGGCCTCTTTGTAAGGAGAAGACATCCCTCCAGAGAGCTACCGGGCCCCTTCCTTCACTGTGACCTCTCACCATTCCCTCAGAATGGTCCTTCCCCGGCCTCCTCGTCTAAGATGCGGGTGCCCTCGCAAGGCGGCACCCTGAGATTCCTCGATCCTTGATGGGCCCCAGCCAAAGGTGCTGGGCCCAAGGCCCCCAGTTGCAGCCCCAGGGCCAAAGGTGCCCGGGACTGATTCACCGACCACCGCCCCTGGGCCAAAGGTGCCCAGGGCGGACAGGAACGCACACTCCCTGGGAGTAGGACTCCCGACAATGAACGACCCCCTACAGGCAGCGTCTGCCCCTTTTATATCTTCTCCCAGCATACACAGCAGGCCAACCACACCCACTGCATGGTTGCTGAGAGGGGACACACAAGGCACAGCACTGTATCAGCGGTTCAACCCTGGCCCACCATGGCAGCGCCACCCGCAGGCAACAGGGAACGGTACACCGATACTCTTCCTGCAGACAAAAATGGTTGATAATGTCCTAACAATTTAGGTGTTTGAGCATAACTACCACTCAAACACTACCCCTAAATTGAGGACCCCGCTACATAAATATAAGGAATATAAGGACAGGTAGAAACAAAATATACCTGTGCTCAGATCCCAGTATTTTTAGAGGTAATTCTATTGGGTTACCTACCATTTCTATAAAAAAAAAAAAAAAAAAAAGAAGGGACGGAAGCAGAAAAATGCAGTATTTGACCCAGATCATGCTGTATTGCTCAGTGCGAATATTAAAAAGATGTTTCTGGTAACCTTTAGTGGGTGCCCCGTTGTTTTGTTCCGTGATGTTTCATCTTCCCTTGTACCAAACCCTTTGCATATATATACCAGCAGGACTGATACAACCTCAATTTAAATGTATTACAAATGCACAGATGTTGCCACCTCCAAAGTGCACTGCAGCTAAGTAGGTTTTCAGAACTGTACAGTACCATCTTATATTGGGGCTACTGTGCTACCTTATATTGGTATACAATTAATAATTTTATCACAGACACAAACTGCCTGTTTATGAGTTTTTAATAAAATTAGCTATAATATTCAGTTTACTAGATGCTGCTAATTCTTTTTGTTGACACAGGGTTGTTTCCAGTGGCACTGGCTGTCACAAATCAGGATTTATGCAATCAGTTTGAATGTATGCTGCTTACTATGGGTCAGAATTAGGGAGAAAACTGGAATTTATAGGGACAGGGTTAGTATATTCAGGCAAGTCACCCTAATCCAATCACTAGGCTTGTGCAATTCGTTTCGTAACGAATCAAAATTTGTCCGAATTTAGCAACTTTCGGACATTCGGAAGCATTCGAATTTCCGAACAAAGCAATTACGAATAAAACCGAATCCGAAATAAATTATACCGCAAATAGCGAATGCCCGAATGTCTTCGGCATAATTCGTTATGAAAAAAGTTACGAATGTACGAATCCATACGAAGCACAATAACACTCACTCTGCTCTGCTCTCTGCTTCTCCCTCACCGTGCTGAACTCCCTCTCAAAATGGTGTACAGGGGCAGAGGCTATAGCCGCATGTAAAAAATGAAAGTAAAATACGAGATTTCTAACCCATTCGAAGCACAATAACACTCTGCTCTGCTCTCTGCTTCTCCCTCACCGTGCTGAACCCTCTCAAATTGGTGTACAGGGGCGGAGGCTATAGCCGCATGTAAAAAACGAAAGTAAAATACGAGATTTCGAATCGTTACAAATAACCGCTATGTATTTAGAAAAGTACAAATCCATTCGAAGCACATTAGGCATAATAAGCAGCGTCGTCGTGAGAGAGACACAGAAAATTACGAATCAACGAACCCAAAAAAAGTTACGAAAGTAGGAGTTGTGTCCAGAATCAACGAAAAACAATGTACCCTACCGAAAGTACGAATTATAAATCAACTAAAAATTCAACGAAAGATGTCGCTTGCGAAAATACGAATTAGTCCGAACACGAAAAATCACGTCTAGCAAAATTACGAATGATTACGAATCAACAGGACCGAAAAGAAACGAACCAAAACTAACCAAATTTTTCCGTTGTGCACAAGAAACGAACCGAAACTAAACAAATTTTTCCATTGTGCACAAGTCTACCAATCACCATGTTGTCCTGAAATGTGCCAAGGGAGATGCTGATTTTCCAAGAATATGGTAGGAAGGTCCAAACTCTGTGAAAACACTCTCTTTTATATAATCCGATTACAACAAAGTGTGAGACAAGAGTTAAGGCAAAATTATTATTATTATTTTTTAAATCTGACAGCATTTTTATGACATAACAGAAATGTATGACTTAGTGTACATGATCCTGGCCCAGACAATCCAAACATTTTGGACCCAGAAGAGTACTGGGTGAAGTTAGAAATACCAGCAATGGTCAGAAACTACCTCTATCTATACTATGATATGGATAAATGTGAACTTTACCAAACAATCTAGCCAAAGTTTTTCTCTACAATTGTGAATGGTACTTTTTTTTTCCTGTTGTTTGCCAACAATTACTTCTTACAGTTTTTTTTTTCTTCAACTGAAATGTAAACTGTTATGTTCCATGAATATATATTTTGATTTTTATGCTTTGATCAACACTTTTTTGAAAAGTTAGGTATGCAGAAAGTTTTTCTTAGTCAGACAGGTGCTGAAATTACAAAAGCATAGCTCTGTATTTATTATGTATATATTGCAACTTACCTGCTACAGTGCCAAAAAGTATTTTTCCAGAAGTTTAAGAGCTAATTCACAGTGTGAATGGCATACAATTGTTTCCTATGTGTGCCATTCACACCGAAATGAAGCCCACAGCTGCACTGCAGCTTGCTGTGATAAACTCCACACATGCTGAATTTTATCGCAGTGTGCTGTACAAAACTGCATGGTACTGTAAAGCAGCACAGTGCACTGTGCTACTGTACAGCAACATGAATGAAGTGTACTTTTGTACACTTTAAATAAAGTTAGTACAAAAACAAAACAAAGGGAGCCGCGTGTGATGTCCTGCATCACACATCACACTGCCCCCTACTGCAGTCAGGAATGAACATCTACCGGAAAGAAAAAGTGCTCTGGCATTTGTCCAGTCCTGTGTGAATACAACCTTAAGCTTCGTACACATTAGTATAGGAGCCACTGTTCTAACAATGCGGTGTTAATACAACGATCTTCCCCGCTGAGCTTTTGTGTTCTGACAGGGAGATGGCCCCCCCGTCTGAGCACTCCGGTCAGTGCTCTCAGCCATTGGCTGAGAACGGTGATCGGGAGCTGGTCGGCAGACCTTTTTCAGTCACGACCCATTGACAGGCTGAATGTTCTGAATGTGCCACTGACATTCGGACCATGTGTACTAGCCTTTAATGCTGTTGCATGAGATTCCTTGTCTCATTCAATCAGGAACTTCAGCAGACCATAGAGGATGCGACTTTCTTTCCTGCAACCACAGGTTGCAGGGAAGAAAATCGCTTGATTAACCCATTACCCCATCAACACTGACGGAATCCCTCCTGTGAAGCTATTGTGTCCCCCGGGTGTGTGGCAAGGGGAGTCGTCCCTGCCAGGAGATAACAGTGATTGTTGTTAGCGGCTATAGACGCTGGCAATAATTGCATGTAAAAATCTGACATGCTGGCTGAATCCAATTGATTGATGGAATGTCTTGGGTACAGTCACCCAGCCCATAGATGGTTATAATCTCGTTCGGGCCCTGCTGACCTGCCCAAGATTCAAACCACCTATGGCCGGCTTAAGACTTTTATTGAAACAGATCATAGGAAGCCGTGTACACCGCTGAATGTTTTTTGGTCTACATAAACAACTTTTCAGCTTTTTTTTACATTTTTCTTTTTCTTTTTTTGCCAACCTCCATGCCTTGATTAGAGTTATATGTGTCTGCTGTTTCTGCTGTATTTCAGAAAGAAAAAACTATAAAAAATCTTTACTGATGTTAACCTATCTGTTGATAGGTGCCCAGATGACTCATAGCTTGGGTATCTCTGTAATGCATCCAGTGAGCATCCTCAAAGGTCACTGACTCTGACCCACCCTCTCCATCCTCCTTTGTCACACTAGTAATGGGGCCATCAATCACAGCAGTGGGCCAATAAAACTCAAATGGGGCAAGCCAAAGTCAACTAGTATGGAAGCTGCTTACTGCATTACAGAGACACCCAGATTATGGGATACCATGTTTTCAGGGTCCCAAGTGGCTCTACATGGGAGAAAATTGATGAGTATGAACCTAAAGGTGATTGCTGTTAGTGGGAAGTGTCAGTTTACATTTTGCAGTGGGGCTGCAGATTCTTGTCAACATTTAGAGATTAATAGATTTTAAAGATTATTCATTTTCCACAATTTGAACACATATTTACAGATAGGAAAACATGTCTTGAGCGCAAGATAAACTATTTCTGAACATTAAAGATCTAAATGTTTGCATTGAATATTTATTTCTCTGCTTGATGGAAAGGACTAAAAAAAACTTTATTCAGTACGTGAAGGACAGAGAAAGAGAGCTTATTGCTGTAAGGGTATAGGAACTAAGCCTTCTCACACAGAGCAGAATGGTGTCATTCAGCTGGGTGCATTTTTAGTAACATCTGAGGCCAACTACAACATGGTGCAGACTGTGGACAAATGGCAGGTGAAACAATGTGACATGTGACTCTGAGCACACCGGATAAACAGTCCCTGCTGTCTTTTATTCAGGGAGAGGGTAAGAGGCGACTGTTTGCTAACCTAAATAGTTTGTGAAACCTGGGTGAATGTAGTGAGAGTGTGTTGAACATGTAAAGGAAAGAGGATTGGCTAGTGTAAAATTTATGAATAGCTTAGGATAAACCTATGATTGAGATTCACACTACTCATTCATCAAAGGCAGATGTCAGAATGACCAAATAACATATTATTTAAGTAGAAACACATCTCTAGCTGTGAATAAAAGTCTAATGTTCTGAGCTCATTGTCAAGGAAGTCTAGACCCTTTGGTCTCTGGCTATGGTCATTACAGCAGAGACTTTATTGCTTTCAGCCTGTAGTGAGACAGGATCAAAAAGGCTTGTCCAAATATACCGGTACATTGACAATTACATACACATAAACGTGATTTTTGTTACAATAACATACCCTAATAAATCTGTTTGCATTATGCAGATTTTTTCACATGTACTGTATTTTGGAAACTAATATATTTTTATTTTTATTTTTCTTACCTAGTATATGCCTTTGAACTTGCTAGAAAATGTGATGACTCCAAGAAAAGTCAATTTCCTAGCACAACTCCCTCCGTCTCCTTCTATGGGAGTGCCTAGGTACTCTGTCCTGGCCCAGCTCTCTGCACCTCCCTTTATCCCCTTTTATATAGCAGCTGTGGGAGGAGCAAAGAGGAATACTATAGAGTATTATCAGAGCTCTGCTGGAGCTGCTGATATTACAACCAATATGGGGATGGGCAGCATTAAGTCTACACAAAGAAGGCTTTTATGGGTAAATAACATGTTTAAAATATGTTAAATGCACATATAATCTCATGATAAAGTTAATTGTCTGGAGGCAGGTTTTCTTGAACTTCCTAAAGAATTTTAATTTCATACTTCTCAGTGATTTATCCATTTCTTGGCAGTACATTTCTCAGTAGCATTTGATTTAAAATGCTCATACAATTCAAGTAAAGGTGGTGCAAGTGGTAAAGTATAAAGTTATCCTCTTCTAAGTCTTGGTCCTAAGGGCTTACTCATATCTTTGCATTTTCCTGAGCTGTAAAATGTACCGTATTTTTCGGACCATAAGGCGCACTTAAAATCCTTTAACTTTCTTAAAAATTGACAGTGCGCCTTATAATGCGGTGCGCCTAATGTATGGTTGGATTGAGCATTACGGTCATCGTAGTCAGGAGGTACGGCCATCATAGTCAGGAGGTACGACCATCGTAGTCAGGAGGTGTGTGTAGAGGTGTGAGCATTCATTCGTTCATTTTCTATACCCGCTGCCCCAAAAATGGCTCCTGGTAAGAGACATGCTTACGAAGCGGATTTCAAACTCAACGCTGTCAGTCACGCAGTACAACATGGAAATAGAGCAGCTGCGAGAGAATTCAACATTAACGAATCAATGGTACGGAAGTGGAGGAAGCAAGAAGACGCCCTGCGCCAGGTAAAGAAGACCAAACTGAGTTTCCGAGGGCACAAAGCGAGGTGGCCACAGTTGGAGGACAAAATTGAACAGTGGGTTATTGAACAGAGAACCGCAGGTAGAAGCATCTCTACTGTCTCTATTCGACTCAAAGCAACAGTGATAGCACGCGACATGGAGATCAACGACTTTCGAGGAGGTCCTTCTTGGTGCTTCCGTTTTATGAAAAGGCGTAATCTCTCCATCCGCACAAGAACTACTATCTCGCAGCAACTGCCAAAGGATTACAAAGAAAAGCTGGCCATTTTCCGCACCTACTGCACGAACAAGATCAATGAAAAGAAGATTCGGCCAGAACACATCACCAACATGGACGAGGTCCCCCTCACGTTTGATATCCCTGTAAACCGTACTGTCAAGAAAACAGGGACCAGTACGGTATCTATTCGCACTACAGGAAACGAGAAGTCATCCTTCACTGTAGTTCTCGGTTGCCAGGCTAATGGCCAGAAACTACCACCGATGGTAATTTTCAAGAAAAAGACTTTGCCAAAAGAAAAGTTTCCGGTTGGCGTCATCATCAAGGCTAACCCAAAGGGCTGGATGGACGAGGAGAAGATGAGTGAGTGGCTTAGAGAGGTTTACGTCAAGCGACCGGATGGCTTTTTCCACCAATCTCCATCCCTATAGATCTGGGACTCCATGCGCGCCCATCTGACCGATTCTGTCAAAGCCCAAGTGAAGAAAACAAATTTGTTGCTTGCCGTCATTCCGGGTGGATTAACCAAAGAACTCCAGCTGCTAGATATTGGTGTCAACAGGTCGTTTAAAGTTAAATTGCGAGCTGCGTGGGAGCATTGGATGACAGAAGGCGAACACACATTCACCAAGACAAGAAGGCAACGCCAGGCGAGTTACGCCACTATCTGCCAGTGGATCGTGGATGCCTGGGCGAAGGTATCAGTCTCAAGTGTCATCCGAGCTTTCAGGAAGGCCGGAATCATCACTGAACAGCTAGGTAACAGCAACGAGACTGATTCGGATAATGATGATAACGATGAGAGGGATCCGGGCATGCTTGATGCCGAAATCGCGCAACTGTTAAACTCAGACACCGAAGATGAAGAATTTGATGGATTTGAGGTAGAGGAATAAACTGAAAAAGTGAGTGTATTGTTTTGTATTTTATATAACTGAACAATGTTGAGAGTTATTGTTATTGTGAAAGAGTTGAATAAAGTTTGACTTATCAGACTTATCAGAGTTTTGTTTAATTTTTTGTTTCATTTAATGCGCCTTATAACCCGGTGTGTCTTATGTACGAACATAAACTCGTTTCCAGTCGATCATTGATGTTGCACCTTATAACCCGGTGCGCCTTATGGTCCGAAAAATACGGTAAGAATTAAGAATATGGAATTGAACAGTTTGTGTTTCATGGTTTGTGCTGAACCATATTTTACAGAGTCTTTTTTGTGTCTGATATGTGTGGGATAGTGCTGCTGGACCAATCAAAGTATGGCTTGGTTTTGATTGATATACAGTGAAGTACATCTTCATTCAAAGGAGCTGATACTTAATGAAGCTATAGTGTAGGTGTACCATGTTTTGGTCCTAGGCTGCTACAGTACCTATATGATTGCAACAAAGAGAACCCTCAGGAGATAGGTAGTGAGGAAAACCTTTAAAAAGGAAATTCTGTAAATATAATATATGTATATATAATAAACAAGGGTAAATGGTATTGGCCCTTAGACTGAAGCATGCTGATCTTGACTCTTTTTTAAAAAAATATTGTGATTTACTACGATGTTTTTCCTCTTTGTAATAAATATGTATTTATCTTTCATTCTTTGTTTATACAGTTGTCAATACCAGTTCTGAGCATTATCGCACTACCCCCGAAGAAGCTATCAAAGCGAAACATGTCGGGTTGATGCGACCAGTTTTTTGCTCTTTTCTTAATTATGACTTGCTAATTGTGACCATTCTCCAAATTGCATTATAACCACTTTTGCATTACTTTATGTAAACCTGCGATCGCCTGAGATCGATTTTTATGTATATGTTCAATAAAATGTAATTTTTTATTTAGTATAATCTCCCTCTCATCTCTTCTATTTCATTGATTGCACCGTTAAAAAATCCCACTTTTCCCCTCTCCCAACGTTTGAAGGGTAAATGTGCTTATTAATTAAACTTACGCAACCACACAAGAAATTCCAAACCACAAATGAATAATCAAAAAATAGACAAAAGATTAGTTAAACAGAATACTCAATTGCCAGTTTGCTTTATTATGTACAACATTTCTAAAAGTCAGAAACTGAAGCTTCCCTATCAAAAAGTGAGGAGAGTCTAGAACAAAAGTTTATATCTCTCAGGGGTCTTTTTTATTTTTTTTATTGGTAATGGCATCAGGTGAAAGGCCTCCCCCTTCCTCAGGATTTGAGCAGTGGATGTTTTTAGAATCATGATGAAATGCATTAGGAGACCAACAATAGAGCTTGCTAACGGCTGTCAAATCTTGAACTGCCAGCAATTTCAAAAAGACCTCTGAGTGATATGAATTTTTAAATTAGGCGCCTCTCAATACCCATCCCAGAGTTTAAAATCTTTTTTTTTTGTAGAGCTTTGGTTGTGAGGCATCCTCCTAGGTTAATTAATTAATGCAATTTTAATACCAGGGGTCTTCTTGACTTGGATTTTTCCATACACAGGTCTGAAGAAAGCCTAAGAGCTTTGCACAACATACATTTTCAGGGAATCTCCTATATTAAATGCACTTAAAATTTACATATTGTGCATTGGTAATGCTTTTTCATACAGTTCCATTCATCTCTATGTCAAATATATTTTAGTTAAAATGCAGTAAAAATATTGTTTACATTAAAATAAAAGGAACCTAAAAAACACACAAGATGAAAACGCAGAGCTGTTAATAGCCCATTGCCTACAATAGAGCAAATCTAATTATGCATTTTAGTTTTACTTGCATTTAACAGCATCATATGGGGCTTAAAGGGTTAGAGCAATTTTGGCATGTGACCCGCCCGGAGAATCACTGACAATCTGAACTTTTCTTCAAATTAAACTAAATTTGTTGTTAAAATATATTTAATATTTAAATAAGTTTGAGGAAGTAATTACTTACACATTGTTACACAAAAGCAGCTTGTACAAAAATATATGGTTGTGTATTATATTTTCTAAATAAACTATTACAATGAGAACAATGGAGTGCATAGCTTATTATAGCACAACTACATGAAAAATACAAAATATGCAATGAAAAAAGAGGAAAAATATATACAGATGAATGCAAAAATCTTTAGTGGAACAAGAATTGCCTCCTAAAATCCAAAATGATTAAAAACATTTAAAAGCATGTTTACACCAAAACTTATTTAATATGAGTGTGTAAAGAAACCATAAAAGGCATATCTCATTGTCCAAAAACGATACCATAGTGTGAGCATTTGATCACGAGAGCACAGGGTGATTGTCCAGGGAGCTCTGAGTATGAAGGGAAAAAATGTATGTATCTCTCCTGCAGGGCTCCACGTATGTAGAGCAAAATTTGTGTGTATGTGGGGACCATCACTCATGGATTTTCATGGAGTTTTTATAGTATAAATATAGCACCACATGCTGTAAGTTAGAAATCATTAGGCTTTCAGTTAAAGAGTCTTGCCCCCTCCTAAACTACGCCTGATATGCAGCACTTTGTAGCGACATTTAGTTTCTACTATGGTGAATGAGGCATAGTTGACAGTGGGGGATGGGGGGGGGCTCCTTCTGCCTATCTCTGGTGGGTGCCAGTGTCCTAGACTGCCCCTGCCATCAAGTATCCCCAAAACAGTCTCATTCCACCTTTTGATCCATTATACCTTACCTAAAGCTTGCCTAGAACTTTCTTTTAAATGCAGTTCTGTAATCATAAAAATATTTGTATCAGCGCTGGTAGCTTACCACCTAACACCCTGAGCTGAGAAAAAGGGACACCCTTTAGCACAAAGGACACATTCCCTTCCATGCCCCCAGTTACATGGATCATGAATATTTATTAAATTGGATATATCCAGAAACTGTTCATTTACAGCCCTACTTCCTTTATAATGGCTTATCAAATGAGCAAATTCAGTACTATAGGTGATTGATAAAGGCTTTAGTGCAGTACAAAAAAATTTACAGTATTTTTTTTTAAACAGGTCTGTATATCAGACCAAAAACACGGACAATTGAGGAAAAAAATGACAGAGGGATATGGTTTCAAAAGAGGGGGAGTTGGGAACCTTTTTCTCCTTCACTGATGGGCACTGATAAGCTGTACTGATGGGCACTGATAAGGTGGCAACGATGAGGTGGCAGCAATGAGATGTCACTGATGAGGTGGCACTGATGGGCACTGATAGGTGGCACTGATGGGCACTCATAGGTGGCACTGGTGGGCACTGATAGGTGACACTGATGGGCACTGAAAGGCTGCACTGATGGGTACTTATGGGTGGAACTGATAGGCGGCACTGCTGGGCACTGATGGGCACTGATGGGCACTGAAAGGCGGCACTGATGGGCACTGATAGATTGCACTGACAGGCATTACTGGTGGCACTGGCAGGCATTTTTAATTAGCACTGATTGGCAGCTGCCTGGGCACTGATTGGCATATCCCTGGTGGTCTAGGGTGGCATACCTGGTGGTCCTGTGTGGTGGCCATCCCTGGTGGTCCTGTGTGGTGGCCATCCCTGGTGATAAACAATCAGCGCAAACCCTCCTATCAGGAGACCCGCCGTACGGCTCTCCTCTACTCGTGTCTGTCAGACGCTAAAAGGCTCTTCCTGTTTACATCGTGATAAGCCGTGATTGAACACGGCTGATCACATGGTAAAGAGCCTCCGTGAGAGGCTCTTTACCGGGATTTGTGTAGCGGTATGTCAGACTGACACGCCACACCAGCGATCGCCGCTCTGTGCACCCCCACGGGCGCGCGCCGGCAGTTATCCTGCTTGCTGGACGTCATATGACGCCCAGTCAGGATAACTGAACCACCGTCCGGCCGTCATTCTGCTATAGGCTATAGGGAAGTGGTTAAAGTGACTTTGATAAGACTTTTACAGTCTCTGGCATTGAAGTTGTGTCAATGTCGGATCAAAGTAGTGCAGGAACCTTTTTGGAAGTCCCAGCGACTTAAGTAATGTCAATTGGAACAGTTCTCATAGAGATACATGGTATTTCCCATGTCTTGCGTCTTAGGGTCTCACAATTCGCATTCTAAGTCGCACAAGTGTGAAAGGAGCCTTAGTGCGATGAATTGGAAGCAAAAATCATGTAATCTTTTTTGTGTAAACTACTCAACCTGACTAAGATAATCAACTATGGAAAATCCTTTAAGGCAGATATGTTTGAGGTCCAAACAACAGACTTGGGGGAGCACA
Source organism: Rana muscosa (assembly GCA_029206835.1). Classification (NCBI taxonomy): domain Eukaryota; kingdom Metazoa; phylum Chordata; class Amphibia; order Anura; family Ranidae; genus Rana; species Rana muscosa. The sequence continues at coordinate 56,756,705 of CM055119.1, forward strand.
CCCTAAAATGCATTTCCATTTAAGATGGTGCTGCTATAAGGCCAAAAAACAGAAAAATAGATTACAGCGCACACATACAAAAATGACATTAAATCCTTCAAGGCTATTTAAAACACCTAAACATATTAAAAAATATTTTTGAATATGTTTAGGTGTTTCAAATAGCCTTGCAGGATTTAATGTCATTTTTGTATGTGTGCGCTGTAATCTATTATGTCTGAGGTCCAGCCTGGGTGGTAATTACAGCTCCCTCCATAGATACAGTGGATGAGTGTGCATTGCCACTCAGGGACAATATGTGTGTCTTTGTTAAATTAATAGGTTCATATAAAGGAAAGAAAAAAGTGAAAAAAGCAAAACGTATGCTGCCACCTCATTTAAAGACTGGTAAGCTGCAGTAAATAAATGTTTGTTTTTTTAGTTTAGACACACTTTAAAACATGGCAGCTGCAAGAAAGAAAAAAAAATATTCTCTATCAAACAGTCAAATTCTATTGCGAACATGAAGTAGCAAATAGGTGTAGGGGGTTGAAGTGCAGATTACCGCCCCCTACTGGCACGACAGTTTCAGCCGCTATAAAAAAATAATCTTTCTGCTACTAATGCTTGTGCTGTATAGACCATTTACAATTCTTAGGTTAGTATTTGGCACGCAGGATGCTTGTGAAATATCCAGTTATTTTTTTTGCCATTTTTACTAAAATAAAAGATGACATCATAAAACGGTTCAAGGTTTGAGAACGACTTAACATCACAATCAATTTTTCCAGATGACTATAATGTAGCTTATTATGGTCCCCGAATACAGAAGTTAGAAAGCGCGTCTTGGGCTTGTGATCAGCGGTAATGAAAGCGTGTCAGAGGTGAAAACCGTATAAGCTCTGATGCAGTAAAACAGGAAGGAGGAGGGGGGGGGGATTAAAATAAGAAAGACAAATTGCCTAATGCCAAATACCAGCAAAATGGTTTTTATGGATGTCCAGGAAATTATAGCTTGTGTCCATTAGTCCTTTCAGGGTTAATATTGATGTAGATATTATTTCTGTCTGCAATACCATTTCTATGAAATATTATGACTGGGATAAGCTGCCCCACTAAATCAAATCAATTGATGGAGCTGTTAGGAGCCGAGACTTTATACTGTGGACTGAGCATGAAATATCATGAAGATTGTTCCTTAAAGTGATCACTTAATCATCATTTGTCTGCTCCCTGCCCTATGCCTTCCACACATCTCTCTCCCAGCTGATTTCAGCTGTCATAACTCAATCAGCTGTATAATGATGCGGCGCTCGCCAGTTCATACCTGTTACTGGTCTTGTAAAGGCCTCGGAGGAAATTATATTTATCCGCGCTGACAGCTGTCAAACGGAAAAAGGCAGGTTCATGTCAGGTTTTATATGTGGGATATGTATCTCTGAGATGTAATTAGAGGGGTGCTTATTGGAGGTGTATTAAAACGTTTTAAGTAAATATTCAGGCTTCTGTGGTTTTCGTACATAGTAGAACATGTCTTTCAACATGTCTAGTGTTTACTGAGATCTGCTGTCAGCCACATCATAAATAGCTGTCACTTTTGCTTATTCAAGCAAAGAGACTTAAAGCCATGTGGGAAAACTGGAGTAGCCGCTACTAGAGGATACGTATATCCTATGACAGTGAAATATGCAGTGATGTTTAAGCCATCTATGAAACGGGATTCGGTAGGTTGTATTTGTTTGAGCAGATTTCAAAATAACAAGAGTTATAAGTGTAATGAATGGTGGAGAATAGTTACATTGATAAAAATAACAGAAAAAAGTATATGCGAGTAAAGTTAGTCATCTATAACATTAAAGTTAAACTCATAGAAACATAAAAGAGTGACAGCAGAAAAAAGACTCCATGGAGACTGCCCCATTTTTTATGAATAGTTTTTTTTGTCTGAGTATAGATCTATATTTGTCCCAAACATGATTAACTCCAGGCTCGGACTGGGACAAAAAATAGGCCCGGGCATTCTAGCAGCCTGTTTTTCTTTTTTATTTAAACCAAATTACAAATAATGACAACTGGTTTCCCTATGTATTTTAATTTTAGACCCCTTTCACACTGAGGTGCTTTTCAGGCATTTTAGCGCTAGAAGTAGAACCTGTAAAGCACCTGAAACTGCCTCATTTCAGTGTGACTTTTCACACCGGAGTAGTGCACTTGCTGAACGTTTGGAAAAGTCTGTATACAGCGCTCCCAAAACGCCCTGCCCATTGAAAAGCGCTTTGGAAGCGTCGCAAGACACAGGCGCTTTTAACCCCTTCTTTGGCCACTAGCGGCGGTTAAAAGTGCCCCACTAGTGGCTGAAAAGTGGCCATAGTGTGAAAGGGGGCTTAGTTATATTTAGCCTGCTTCAGTCACTGTAATTTGTCAATCATTTGGAATTATGTAAATATATGATAATAAATGGTAGAATAAATGCAATATATAAGGTGAAACATCTTTAATGAATGATTCAGTACAATAACAAATAGAAAATTATATTACATTTTTTGGCATTCATCTTTTATATATTTAAAATCACAGAACAAAATAACTGCACTAAGGGTTCAGCAAATTTCGTAAAAGTTCACTGGTTTCTGCAACTCTGTCAATGACCTCATCAGAATCAGGGTTCATTAGTATATCCTTTTCGATTGCCATCTGCATCAAAGAGCTCAAATGCTCCTGAGAAACAGAACTTCTTAGATGGGTTTTAATAAATTTCAACGTGGAGAAACTTCTTTCACAGATGACTTTAGTAAAACATAGTGTAAGCAAAAATGTGTAGGCTAAACAAATGACATTATAGGTATCAGTTAACAAATTATAGCGCAAATCTTATAGTAGAAAATAGCATAATTCTCACATGCCATGCAAGATTTCTTCACCAGTTCTGTTAATTTGCTTTCCTGGTTTTCCATAGATACATCTTCTACAATACTATATTCTTCAAGAGGTGATGATTTCAGCCTGTCCCACTGCATTGCAAAATTTGCCAGTTGGGAACGCAAATTTTCTGATGTTGCTCCCTCATCAAATCTAACTAATCGTTTGCTGAGTTCTTCCATTGCTGGTGCCTGAAGTCCAGATTTTTGGGCTCCAAGTAAGTTAAGTTGGCATAGAGAGTCTCACAGAGAGAAAACGGCGAATCGTGTTCTCTTTGACCTTATCCAAGATTACATTGTGCACATGTATCTTATAAGCTGAAATAGCATCAGAAACTGCTACATCGTCCTCAGTCTCCTCTGCCATTCACTTTCTTTTTCTTATTCTTTTTAGGTAAAGTGGTCTGTACTTCTAGGTGGTAACTTTCTTCTTCTTGAATCTTGTCATTTGCCCACTTAGCAAACTTATCAGCAGTCATTTGTATGGAATCAAAATCTCGTGTAATTGTTTTAAGTTTTTCATAAGTTCCCTGTACCATTTAAATAGCTTTTGAGATATCCATCTGAGTTGTTTGCAGATATTTGAACAATGGTGTTGTTAATTCAAATATTCTCAGAAATTTTTTAGCTGTGAGAATGGTTTCATATTTGAGTAACGATTCTGCATAAGACTTTGCTCTAACACGCACCTCAGGTTTTGATGACACGCTGTCTCCGATTCTGCTCAAAGTGTACAGTAGACTAAGAAACAAAGCAGAATCAGGATTTGAAAATTCCCCAAACACTTTTCTTGAAGCAGTATCTTTTGACCACCAGCGTGTTTCCCCAATTACTGAAATTCTTTGATGGTGAGGGTCCTGGCTAACTTGTTCCCAGATATTCATGCGCTGATAAGAATCACGAATAAAGACAACAATGTCATTCAACAAACTAAACAGTGATGCACTTTCAACTACTACCTAAATCTGCAAGTACTAAATTTAGAATGTGTGCATAGCACCAGATGTGAATTTTCCCTGGTGATTCAGTTGACAGCCAGGAAGAGAATCCATTGTATTGGCCTTGCATATTTGCTGCTCCATCCGTTAAATTGCCAATGCAATTTGTAATATAAGTTTGCATAATTTTAAGACTTCTATTAGCAATTTAAAAAGGTTTTGCCCTGTTGAAGACTCACATTCAACAACTGCAAGAAGGTTTTCATTGATACAATCAGTCACATAGCGAACAATTATGGAGCATTGATCTTTGGAAGTGATGTCTTGAGTTGTATCAATCTGAATTGAAAACATCCGGGCTTCCCTTACTTCTTTTGAGATATTTTCCTGGATAAGCATTCAAATAGCTTGTATTACTTTGTTACCGTGTTTCCCCGAAAATAAGACCTACCCTGAAAATAAGACCTAGCGCTATTTTCCAGGAGGGCTGCAATATAAGCCCTACCCTGAAAATAAGCCCTAGTTTGAGGTGCTTGTGTACTCCTATAATCCTCTCTGTTACGGCAGTGTGCAGTGTGCTCTGTGTGTGTCTCTGTGATCTAGCGGTGTCAGGTGCCTTTGTTACAGAGCAGCTCTCAGCTGATCTCCCCGCTGGTCTCCTCCTCTTCTCCCGGCTGTCGGCAGGAGAACTCAGCCCCCGCCCTCTGCAGAGCTTCGGCGGGTCTCAAAAGGTACAGTAGTCTCAGTGCAGAGCCTCTGCAATCAATCAACATGTCATATTGTGTGCATACTGATACTGTCTCCACAAGGTATTTACTTAAACTCAATCTTCACATGATGCATACAATTGAAGCACTGAAATGCTACAGATCTTTTTTTCTTCACATGCCGGTGTGTTCACTTCGCCACTTCGAGCACTGCGGAGGAGGGCAGTGTCCCCCGCTGGGGACTGGGAGAGGTGGAGAAGAGCAGAGATGAGGTGTTTGGCACCGTTGGATTGCAGGGGCACACACATTGTGTACTCTGTGCTACTGTAACTGAAGGGATTTTGGCATTTTACAATCATTTTAACTTTGTTCAAACTGGGGATTCCTGACAGGGAGGGAGGGAGGGAGAGAAAACAGCACATTATATGGTAAGACCTACCCTGAAAATAAGCCCTACTGGGTCTTTTGTTGCTAAAATTAATATAAGACCCAGGCTTATTTTCGGGGAAACATGGTAACAGTTGTTTTTGAGAGCAAAGTTATCAAAGATCTTCTTCCTTTTCCTCCAGAAGACTTACATTTTCTGCTGTTTTCAATACATTTGTTTACATGATCATTCAGACAAATGTCATACTTGCTAACGAGAAGAATGAGCTCTAAAAAATGTCCATGGTCTTTCCTTATGTCCTCATCTTTATCTCCCCTATAACTCATATAGGCAGCCTCATCTTTATCTCCCCTATAACTCAAACCTTGCTTTCCTATAACTTTTACTACATCTACAACCCAGTGCAGTACTTGCTGTCTGTTTCTCACTTGTTCTCGCCTTACAGACATTTGCTTATACAAAAGTACATCATCAGCTCCAACACTGCTGGATTTCACAAAAAAGGCATCGGCACACACTCTTCTCATGCTCTTCGATTCTTTGATGAACATGACGCTTATCTGTCATTCCTTCAATATAAGAATTTGTTTCCTGTAACTTTGAAAAAGCCAGACAAACAGCAAAACATCGTTTTTTTTTTTTTCATTGCAGTAGGTGAGCCATTTGCGACTTGTTCCACCTTTATGTTTTGTAGCCTTTTTTAACACTTGATCTGGAATATCCTGCCGTGGGTGATATTTGAAAGACAGCAAGCTCATTTTTATTTGGACAAGCAAAATAATTAAATGATATATCTACTGTATGTCATAAATTTGGCACTCTGAAACATCCATAATAACTTGTTTCCTTGCTAATTCAGTGTGCCCCAATTCTCTATGTTATTTAGTGGATAATTCTGATGTTTCATCAACAGATTCCACTAAATCACCTTCTATTGTTATTTGTTCTATGTTTGTTGCCTCTCTACTGGGCCCTGCCATGGGATCACTGGAACTCTGTGCATAAGAACGAAACATATTAAAAATTTTAGCACATTTCTGAGCATCAAGTTCCAAAGACTTCTTATTTTTCTGCTCCTCCTTTTTGTTTTTTTGGAGACATCTAAGTAAAATATGAAATGATAAAGAAAATAAAAAATGTCACTAATTCTGGGCAGTGGGCAGCAAAGATAATTCTCACAAACTTACTGTGAGAGGAGGACCAAGCTCCCTGCCAGCTTATTGGAGGGCGGCAGACCAGCACAGCACCAGAGAAGAAGAATAAAGACAGTATCTTGCTGCGCGCATAGTGTATTCTAAGCACATTGCGTAGCCCGATACATCTTTATTCCTCCTCCAAAGGGTTGACTAGGCTAGCAGCCTACTGCCCCTCTCTGAACACTGGCATCACTATTGAGCGCCATGAGAGGTGACCCACTGCAGCGGAGCATTACTCAAGCAGAGTAAGTTCCTGCCCATGCCACAGTCCCTCCCTGGAGGCCCGCACCAGACCCACTATAGAAGTATAACACAGAACCTGGCTATGCACATCGCGTAACAGATTCTGTTTTCTGTCTTTCACCACCAGGTTTTTACAGGCAGCTACCACTAAGGGGTGTCATCATGTTCTGTGGTGAGGCCGAAGGAAGAACTAGTCACGGAGGTTGCTGTCACTCTCTAGAGACCCACATGGTTTCGGCAGACAGAGACCCACGGGTGAGAGCCAGGTGCATGATATATACAATATAATTGCATATTTTATGCCGCAATTTTCACATTCAGGGCTGTCTTTAATATTGATTGGATCCTGGGCAAACATTTTCCTAGCCCTCCCCCCATACAATTTTGCTTTCCACCTGCTCTAAATAGCATCTAGACTCAAAATCAGTTTACAGCAGCAAGACCAGGCAGTGATTACAATTGGTTGCCATAGGTTACAGCATATTATTACTGTTTACTGACTGGTTTCTAGAGGTTACAGCACACATTACGACTCACTGCTTAGTTGCTAGAGGTTACAGCACATAATTTCTGCTTGCTAATTGGTTGCTAAATGTTACTGCACATCATTACTGCTCACTGACAGTTAGAGGTTACTGCATAGTATTACCGCTCACTGACTGGTTTCTAGAGGGGGTGGGGGTAGAGATAAGTTGCAGTAGTGGGGGGGAGGCAAATGCCCGGTGTGCCCTATGGCCAGTCCAGGCCTGAGTTGAATCACGTTTCCCTGAAGGACTATAGGAAATAGCTGCAACTATAATCATTTGAGTTTTATTACTATGCAGTGTGTATTATAAAAAGCAAGTAGTATGTGACTTATATGGTTATGTATGCTCTTACTACTTGTGAACTTCTATACTATTTTGAACTTTATCAACTATGCATTAAAACATACCCCTTTCAACCAATCAGATTTTTTTCGAAGTTTAAGCTGAACTCCAGCTGAACTACATATAAAATTACCTGACTTTTGTTGCAAAGGATTTGAATTTGTATCCATGCACTCCTGTGATTTACACAGCCCTACCATATAGCACAGTCAGCTTGACCATTCTCTGCTGCTTTTAAGCAACACAGCATGGTCACCCCAATTCTCCTACCTTATGACTGGACAATGAAAGTCCAGCAGCAGCCTGGTCAGGTAAACACTCACCTAATGCCAAATTGTCAATTTTCAGTCCAGGCCAACTCTGGCATTCCTCTCCCACATGTAAAAACAATTTTTTTGCTAAAAAACGACTTGGAACCCCCAAACATTATTATTATTTTTTTTCAGCGACCCTAGAGAATAAAACAGTGGGTGTTGCATATATTTATGTCAGAAGATATTTGTGCAGCGATTTTTCAAATGCAAATTTTTGGGAAAAAATACACTTTAATGGTTTTTAATCCACAAAGACACAATATAATACCCAATTGTTTGATACATTATAAAAGATGATGTTACTCTGAGTAAATAGATACCAAACATGTCACACTTTAAAATTGCCTCTGCCCATGGAACAGGGCCAAATTACGGTACCTAAAAATCTCCGTAGGCAACGCTTTTAAAGTCTTTACAAGTTACCAGTTTAGAGTTGCATAGGAGGTCTGGTGCTAGAATGATTGTTCTCACTATGATGTTTGTGGCGATACATCACATGTGTGGTGTGATCGCCGTTTACATATGCATGCGGGACCTACATGTGCGTTTAAACGTGAGCATGGGGGAACTTGAAATGTATTTATTTTTTCATTTTGTATTTTTTTTTTTTCAACGCTGCACTTTTTTAACCTTTTTTTTTATATCAACTTTATTGCTATTACAAGGCATGAACAACATCCTTTGTAATAGCATGGGTTGGGACAGTTCCACTTTATGGAGAGATCTGGGGTCTATTAGACACCAAATCTCTCCTCTGGCCTCCAATGCAGCTAATCAGTCTGATCGTTAATGGCCAGGTAACCAAAGAGACGAAACAGGAAGTGACTAAATCCTCGCTTCTTGTTTCTGACATCACACAGTGAGAGGAACAACATCCGTTCAGACGCTAGTAGACATCAGCAAACATTCACTAATGTCATACAAGTGGGTGGGCTCGGGGTGCAGTGCTCTGCGCTCCAAGTCCACCATTTGTTTAAGCCAATTAGAGCTATGGGCTCCAATCACATGCTATAAAAAAAACATATTAAAGTCCATGCGTCCGGTGCCCTGCATGGTTAGGGGCCAGGCGCATGGATTAGGGGGGCTGCGCTCCTAATGAGCAGGCCGCCACTGGATTTACCATCACTTTTAAAAGATTCACATGAATTAGCATAGCATTTGGACCAAACTCGCACAGGACCTTTTTTTTTGGTCTGCACCAGAATTGGATCGCATGGGTGTTCACACCCATGTGATCAGATTCATGACCGGTCTAACAGTTCGCACCGCGATATGCAAACCGATCTGGGGGTGTCGTTAACTTTGTATTGACACTCCCAGCGGTTCGCATAAGGCAGTGTGAACTGCCTTGCGAGTCAGGTGCGATGCATTGGGATTCCCGTTGCACTGCATAGGTTAAATGCTCATTTGGTTAGGGAGTAAAAGTATTGCATTTAAATACTTACCCTATTCCTCACTCCTGGAAGCTTCCTCCTCTCCATGTGAGTGGTTCTCTAAAGCTGCTTCACTTTGCTGGCTGGCTGGTTGAAGCTCCCTGATGTCATCACGTACAATGCAGGACCAGCAGTCCTGCCTTGTACAAGAGGAAAGTGATGACCCCCCCTCCACACAAAAACATTTCTGAGTGTCTCTGTTCTTATTACCTTCCCCCTAGCTAAAGAAGCATTTTACTCTTGCAATCCCAGGGGGGAGCCCTCTGCATAGGTAAGTTTAAAAGCAGCCAGGAGTCAGGCTTTATTATATTTATATTTGCCTTGGCAAGTATACAAAAATCCTACCAATGTTAACCCTTAAACTTTATTGACAGTGATGAAATACAATACATATACTGGATCACTTCTATTCATTATTAACCATGACTAATGAAATCTAATAAGCATCCCACAACACTCGTAATATTTACTTACATAATTATTGATTAAATTTAACATGCCAGATTAAGACTACCTTTCTTCCTTTTACTTTCCCTTATTGTTTACAAATGATATGACTATTCAGGTTTATTCACAATTAAAAAAAGTATTTTAAAAATGCATATTTAGTTTACCTCATTATGCTCCCCATCTCCAATAAGATAAAGATAATAAATCCTTTCATTGAAAATTGACAGTACAGAAAGCAATTCCTATATCCGTAGTCCCCAATCGATGGCTGCTTCTTATCATAAGGGTACATCCTGTGTGCTACCTTTTGAGGCTGAGCCATGTGTTCTTCACCAGGAACCCTTCCAAGGAGCTATTGATTTACGGATGTGACACTTCTATGTTACAGTCTTTGGATTTCATAGCAGGCAAGAGCTGATGTTGCAGGAGGTTGGTTGAACGTGGGTACCAAATTAGCCAGGAGAGGCAACACCTGGAAACAATCAGAGGTTAAAGCCACATTCACATTTGCGAATGGCCCGACATCGATAACTACATGTGAGAACCCCAATAGCTGCTCATGCAGCAATCCCCTGTGAGTGCTGGGGCCTGGACGCAGACTGTCATCTTATCAGGAGTTAAGGGAAGTCTGTTCAGCTACATACAGAGGATACTTACTGGTACAACTTCAACTTTTAGCACAGATGGCACACATTCTCTCAATAAGTACACTTTGATATGATGCATAATGTAGGTAATTCAATAAGTGCATGCTGCCCAGGCTCTGAAGTGGCAAAGAAATCCCACACTATAACATTTCCACAGCACATTGTTCCAGAAGGGCTTGTCTTTTTTTATTTGTTTAAAATGTGAACTGTAATCTTGCTGTAATGTTCTTTTTGGACAGCAAACTTATTTTTTTTCTTACGCAGCTTTGATGCAAGTTTAGTTAGCGCAAAACATTTCTGATTACAGATGCATGCACTTTGACTACAACTGTTGCAAGAATTACATAAACATCTTGCAAGAAAATTTTAGGGTTCTTGGAAATATCTTTTAGCATCAAACGATCAGCGCATTTGCATTTGGCATGTCATTTTTTTGGGGGGGTGGTACCTAGTTTTGACAGGTACCTAGCTCCCACTTCCTCCCGTACCACCGAACGGGAGTTCTTCTTTCCCCCTCCCTTCCTGAAATCTTCTGGGCACGTCACATGTCCCAGAGGTTTGCACGGCCATTCAGGACACGCAACGCTGCTCGCACATGAGCAGTGCGCACCCGCTGGATCCTGGGACAGGTGAGTGTCTGTTTATTAAAAGTCAGCAGCTACACTTTTTGTACTGTAGCTGCTGACTTTTATTAAACACAGAAATGGGTTGGAACTCCGCTTTAAAGTTAAATGGATATCACTAAAAATAAATAGTTGCATAATAATTAAATGGTGATAATTCTGATAAAATATGGGGATGGTGCATTGAATGAATTGTCTAAGAATAAACCAATAATTGTTTACATTGGTGTGTTCGATGCAAGTGATCATAAACTATCAACTCAGAGTGTATCATATGTTAACTCATAATTTCAGACTTAGATCTTATTGTGAACCAATCTGTTAGTCCAGCTGATGGTAAAGGAAGCAGAATAACAGTGTTTAAATATTTATGGAAAGGATCAGGTAGGAGCAAAAAGGAGTATTTTTGTCAAAAACAACCTAGAAAGGCAAAGCGGCACTTACTATGAAGCTATGCATGTCAGGCAATCTTCGGTGTGAATCCACGTAAATGGGCAGGATAAACAAGAAGAAGCACACCGCTCCAGGCAGAATCAGGTGTAAGGTAGATCACAGGTGCAGACATCAGCTCACCACCGTGGAAGATGAATAAAACAAGAATTTGGTCGCACACTGGAACTCCAACTTATCTTGATGTCAACTTTATTGTCAAAAGAGTCAGACAGATACAGGCAATGGTGGACGCGTTTCACAAGCGATAACTTGCTTGTTCACAACCAACAATGAACAAGCAAGCTATCGCTTGTGAAACGCGCGCACCATTGCCTGTATCTGTCTGACCCTGTTGACAATAAAGATGACATCAACATAAGTTGGAGTTCCAGTGTGCGACCAATTACTTGTTTTTGTACCGTGTTAAAACCTAATAAAGTCTTTATGGATAAAAAAAAATTGAAGAAAAAAAAAATCAATCTAAAAGTAATAATTCATGGCACATTTAAAAAACTGGTAAATCAGTGCAGGACATCAGTATTTATAGCAATTATAATGATTTACTAATAAGACTAATGGGTTGTTCACTTTGCAAGGTAAGCAAAAATGTTTTTTATTTTTTTGTGTTTGTTTATTTAATTTTCCTTGCACGGTATTCTTTGCAAAGGGAACTTTCACCCAGTGGCGTCACTAGGGTTGGTGTCACCCGGTGCGAAAAAAAATGGTGTCACCCCCCACCAACTATAGTCCCCCCTCAGTACAGACCCCCCTCCACTAACTACAGACCCCCCTCCAGCAGTATAGATCCCCCTCCCTCAGTACAGACTATCCCATCAATATAGACCCCCTTCCTTAGTATTAACCTCCCCCCTCAGTACAGACACCCCCACCTCAGTGCGGACCGTTCCATCAGTGCAGACCCCCCCAGCACTACAGACACCCCCTCAGTTACAGATCCCCCTCAGTTACAGACCCCCCTCAGCTACAGACACCCCACAGTTACAGACACTCCCCAGTTACAGACATCCCCTCAGTTACAGACATCCCCCTCAGTTACAGACATCCACCAGTGCAGACCCCCCTCAGTTACAGACACCCACTCAGTTACAGACCCCCCTCAGTTACAGACATCCCCCAGTTACAGACATCCCCCAGTTACAGACCCCCCCAGTTACAGACCCCCCTCAGTTACAGACCCCCTCAGTTACAGACCCCCCTCAGTTACAGACCCCCCCAGTTACAGCCCCCCCGGTGAAAACCCCCCTAGTGCAGACACCCCCAGTTACAGCCCCCCCTTGGTGCAAACCCCCCCTAGTGCAGACACCCCCAGTTACAGCCCCCCTGGCAAAAACCCCCCTAGTGCAGACACCCCCAGTTACAGCCCCCCCTGGTGCAAACCCCCCCTAGTGCAGACACCCCCAGTTACAGCCCCCCCTTGTTGCAAACCCCCCTAGTGCAGACACCCCCAGTTATAGCCCCCCTTGGTGCAAACCCCCCATAGTGCAGACACCCCCAGTTACAGCCCCCCTCCTTGGTGCAAACCCCCCCTAGTGCAGACCCCCCTTACCTTACAGAGCAGCAGAATGAGCAAATACACACATTGGTGTGTCCCTCGAGCGCGGGCTCCGCCTCCTCCTCCTCTTTGGATGTAAACAGAGAGGAGGGGGGCGGCGGCTTCCTTCCGCTCTGCTGAGGGACACAAGCCGAGGCGCGAGGCACAGGGCAGCGGGCGGGCGGTGTTAGCGTTGTGCCGCTACCCACGGGTGTCACCCCTCTGGTGGGTGTCACCCGGGTGCGGCCCGCCCCCCCCACACCTGGCTAGCAACGCCGCTGCTTTCACCACATTCACTAAGCTTCATTCCCTTGCAAACTGCAACTTTTTTTGTAAAGTGAAAAGCCTTTTTGCCTTTATTAAAGTGTTACTAAACATACAACATTAAAATCAATCTGTATATGCAGTAAAGCAGTGTTTCTCAATTCCAGTCCTCAAGGCGCCCCAACAGGTCATGTTTTCAGGCTTTCCATTATTTTGCACAGGTGATTTGATCAGTTTCACTGCCTTAGTAATTATCACAGCCTTTTCATCTGAGGGAAAACCTGAAAACATGACCTGTTGGGGTGCCTTGAGGACTGGAGTTGAGAAGCACTGCAGTAAAGCATGCTTATTATACACACTGTGGAACCTAAGGGGTTATTCCTCTGAATTGTGTAAAAACTCTGTTTGATCCTATTTCTTCTAATCCTCCCCTTCTTCCACAGTCCCCAAACCATCTCCTGATAAGACAGAGCTTTTGGAGTCACCCTGCACATGCTCAGTTTGGTGTGTATTGCTAGAGAGTTTTTTTTTTTTCTTGGGTGCATGTGATCAATAGAGGGTCAGGGGTCCTGCATTCTCATAGGACAGTCAGAGTAGAATGAAAACTCCTCCTACAAGCTTTAACCATACACTGATAGAAGTCAAAAGACTGCTATATACTGCTAATGAGAAAAGCTATTTAGCAGTTTATATTTAATAAAATGATTGTTTTTCCATGATCTGTCTGTGTACTGTGGGAGACCAGATATAGTGAATACAGGCTCCTGGGTTTAGTAACACTTAAATAAACTTTGAGAGAACATGAGACTATAAAAGGAGTTTAAAATCTTTGCATTATGTAAATGTTCACTTCAGTTATCCAACCATGTGAAAAGGAAATTCCTGTTTTCTTTTTTCATTTGTACATGAATGGGTATTTAACCCCTTATGACAAAATTAAAACAAATCCTAACACCTGAACATAATTTTGCAAATTTGACATGTTTTAGTAAGGCTGGGTTCACACTAGTGCGACACGACATCTGTCCTACTTTGGATCCGACTTAGCCCTGCGACATGAAGCCGACATATGTCCGACTTTCAATGAACGGGGGTCCGACTTGGATCCCCGCCAATATCAGGCACTGTGTTTGGTATGAATCTTGAGGGGGAACTCCAGGCCAAATTTTAAATAAAAAAAATGGCGTGGGTTCCCCTCCAGAGGCATACCAGGCCCTTGGGTCTGGTCTGGATTTGAACGGGCGCCCCTACGCCGAAAAAACGGCGTGGGGGGTCCCCCCAAAATCCAAACCAGACCCTTATCCGAGCACACAACCTGGCAGGCCGCAGGGGAAGAGGGGGGGATGAGAGAGCGGCCCCCCCTCCCTCCTGAACCATACCAGGCCGCATGCCCTCAACATGGGGGGTTTGGTGCTCTGGGGCAGGGGGGCGACCTGCGGCCCCCCCACCCCAGAGCACCCTGCCCCCATGTTGATGAGGACAGGGCCTCTTCCCGACAACCCTGGCCGTTGGTTGTCGGGGTCTGCGGGCGGGGGGCTTATCGGAATCCGGGAGCCCCCTTCAATAAGGGGGCCCCCGGATCCCGGCCCCCCACCCTATGTGAATGAGTATGGGGTACATCGTACCCCTACCCATTCACCTGGTGGAAAAAAATTGCAATAAAAAAACCACACAGCTTTTTAAAGTATTTTATTGCACAGCTCCGGGGGTCTTCTTCCAACTTCGGGGGTCTCCGGTGTCGTCGCCGCGCTCTCCGGTTCTTTCTTCCGCTGGGCCTCCGCTAACTTCTTTTTAGCTCTTTTGCTAACGGAGGCCCGGTCTTCAGCGTCGTCTCGTCCGGCTCTCCGTTGTCCTTCTGCCGGCCCCTCCACTAACTTCTTGGTAGCTCTTTCGCTAGTGGAGGGGCGCGGTCTTCCCGTCGTCGCCGTCGGCGTCTTCTTCCCTCTTCTCCTCCTCGATGTTGACGCGTCGCTTCCTCCCGCTGTAATACTGGCTCTCCGCTCCGCATTAATATAGGCTTCTCATGACGTCACAGTCACATGTTCCGGGGCACATGGCCCCGGAGCATGTGACTGTGACGTCATGGGAACATGTGACTGTGACGTCATGGGAAGCCTATATTAGTGCGGAGTGGAGCGGAGAGCCAGTATTACAGCGGGAGGAAGCGACGCGTCAACATCGAGGAGGAGAAGAGGGAAGAAGACGCCGACGGCGATGACGGGAAGACCGCGCCCCTCCACTAGCGAAAGAGCTACCAAGAAGTTAGTGGAGGGGCCGGCAGAAGGATGACGGAGAGCCGGACGAGACGACGCAGAAGACCGGGCCTCCGTTAGCAAAAGAGCTAAAAAGAAGTTAGCGGAGGCCCGGCGGAAGAAAGAACCGGAGAGCGCGGCGACGACACCGGAGACCCCCGAAGTCGGAAGAAGACCCCCGGAGCTGTGCAATAAAATACTTTAAAAAGCTGTGTGGTTTTTTTATTGCAATTTTTTTCCACCAGGTGAATGGGTAGGGGTACGATGTACCCCATACTCATTCACATAGGGTGGGGGGGCCGGGTGCCGGGGGCCCCCTTATTGAAGGGGGCTCCCGGATTCCGATAAGCCCCCCGCCCGCAGACCCCGACAACCAACGGCCAGGGTTGTCGGGAAGAGGCCCTGTCCTCATCAACATGGGGGCAGGGTGCTCTGGGGTGGGGGGGCCGCAGGTCGCCCCCCTGCCCCAGAGCACCAAACCCCCCATGTTGAGGGCATGCGGCCTGGTACGGTTCAGGAGGGAGGGGGGCCGCTCTCTCGTCCCCCCCTCTTCCCCTGCGGCCTGCCAGGTTGTGTGCTCGGATAAGGGTCTGGTTTGGATTTTGGGGGGACCCCCCATGCCGTTTTTTCGGCGTAGGGGTGCCCGTTCAAATCCAGACCAGACCCAAGGGCCTGGTATGCTCCTGGAGGGGGAACCCATGCCGGTTTTTTTTTTTTTTTTTGTTCCATAAAGTTTTATTGAGCAAATTCACAGGAATCACAGTACAAGGATTGATGCAGAACAGGTGCATTCACAGAGAACCAGATTTTGGTACAACTTAAACAAACATGACAGGCGGGTGTAAAATAGTCTCCAAGTTTTGTATCAGTGAGAATGAAGGTGCGGATGGGTCGGAGCCTTTATTAGTTTGATCCGCATTCCAACCGCCTGCTAACTTTGCTACATTACATGTTGATTCCAACACCAAAGAGATGGTGTCTAAGATATGGTGATAAGGGGATAGGATGGGGGGGACAATATCTATTCATGTTGAGGGGGTATGGGACTGAAGGGGGGGTAGGGGAGGGGGGGAAGGATCAGAGCACAAGGGGCAACAGCGAGAATGGGGGGAAGGGGTGGGGTGGGGTTGAGGATGAGGGTGAGGATGAGGATGAGGGGAGTGACCACTCGCTTGAACCTCCGTATGAAAGAGGGGGATAAAGAGCCCCTCAGAGTACAGACTCTAATCCGAGGGAACATACTGATTGTATTCAGCTGTAGTTTTGAAGTGTGACCAACAGGACCAGGTAGTCGAGAAATTCTCCAGTCTCTCTTGAGAGATGTGGATCAGCTCTTCCATGTCGCAAATTCTAGAGATGGTCGTAAACCATTCTTTAAGTGACGGTATATGGCAGGAGCGCCAGTGTTTGGGAATGCACAGCCTGGCAGCGTTCACCATGTGCATGGCTAGTGATTTGAAATAGTCCTTCCTCGAGAGAGAAGTGTGATGCAGGAGAAATTGTGCTGGTGTGAAGTCCAAGGTGTAAGTGGTGATTGAGGCGATGCATCTGTGTACTTCCCTCCAAAAGGGTTGGATGTGTGAGCATTCCCACCAAATATGTATCATGGAACCCACCTCTGTATTGCATCTCCAGCATATATTGGAGGTTGAAGGGGCAAACTTATGAAGGAGAGCTGGGGTCCTATACCATCTAGTGAGCACTTTATACCCATTCTCCTGGATGGCAACGTTCAACGACCCCCTGTGTGCGTATTCGTGAATTCTCGTCCATTCAACTGGTGTCAGGGTGGTAGGTAGATCTCTGTTCCACGAGGCCTGCGATGGCGAAAGGGTGGAATCAGTAGGTTCTAAGAGTAAAGCGTAGAGCAGGGAAATAAGGTGCCGTTGGGGGGTTCTACGATAGCAGAGGGTTTCAAAAGGGGTAAGTGGTCTTGTCCAGCTGCCCTGAGCTGCATGTGTGGATAGAAAGTGACAAATTTGTCTGTATGTCCAAAAGGGGAAGGTAGAGGTGTTGGAAATGAGCCTGAGGTCCTCTATCGAAGCGAGCTTACCGTCAGTGTATAGCTGTAAAGCAAGGATATCCTGATACGGCCATTCTTGTTTGAGGAAAGTAGGTGACTCGCCTGGGATAAATTTGGGATTCCCTCTCAGCGTAGTTAGCGGGCCCGGGGTGGGTGAGAGGGAACCTCTGGAGGGGGACCACCTAAGAAGCGTTAAGGAAGTGTGGATGAAAGGATGTGAGGTCAGGGGCTGTGGCCATTGTTTCGGGGATAGCCATGGGAGAAGATGTAGCAGAATGGGTGACAAAGAGTCTTCGATAGCAGTCCAGACCTTTTCAAGGGAGTGGATGGACCAATCCGCGATTCTCGTAAGGTGACAAGCCACGTAGTATTTATACAGGTCTGGGAGAGCAATACCCCCTTTAGGCTTGGGCAAGGTGAGTCTGGCGTATTTGATTCTAGGGGGGGAACCTTTCCATAGAAATGCCGAGCAGGCCTTCCGATAAGAGGAAAAGAATCCTGCGGATATATGCATCGGGATGGTTTGGATCAAGTATAATATACGTGGCAGGACAATCATTTTGATCAGAGCCGCTCGGCCAAACCACGAGACATTCAGTGATGACCACTCCAAGAAGTGGTCTTGGGCTTTTTTCAGGGCAGGGTGGAAGTTAAGGGCATACAAATCTTTAAGGCAGGGTGGGATCCGAATCCCAAGATAGGAGATAGCAGTCTTTTCCCAATGAAATGGGAGAGATTCCTGACAATGGAGAACTTCCTGTGGTGGGAGGGTGATATTCAGGGCGTGGGACTTTGTGTAGTTAATTTTTAGGTTTGAAATTGTACCAAAGGCTTCCAGGTCATGTAGGAGAGATGGGAGGGAGGTTCGCGGGGATGTAAGGGAGAGCAAGATATCGTCCGCGAAGGCGGCCACTTTAAAGTCTTTGCCTTTGACCATCAAACCCCTAATGTCCGTGTTTTCTCTAAGTTTGTTTAAGAGGGGTTCTAAGGAGAGAATGTAGATCAGGGGGGAGAGGGGACAACCCTGGCGAGTGCCATTGCTGATGGAGAAGACGTTCGACAGGTGGCCGTTAACTCTCACCGCCGCCGTGGGGTTCGAGTATAATGCCATTATGGAGGTGAGCATGCGGTCCTCCAGACCCACCCCTTTTAGGACCTCTCGCATGTAGTCCCAGGCCACTCTGTCAAACGCCTTCTCCGCATCAAGGGAAAGCAAAAAGCCTGGTGTTTTAGTTGAGGTGAGCCAGTGATGTAGGTTGAGGGTTCGTATGGTATTGTCCCGCGCCTCCCTACCCGGGACAAAACCCACTTGATCATTGGAGATAAGACCGGGGATTAGAGGTATTAACCTGCTGGCAAGGATCTTGGCATAAATTTTTATATCGACATTAAGGAGTGAGATCGGCCTATAATTCGCCACCTGGAGGGCATCCTTCCCTTCCTTAGGGATTACAGTGATGTGTGCCTCTAATAGTCTATTAGGTCGGTCTTGCGGATTGGCCAGGGCATTAAACGTCTGTAAAAGGTTGGGGGCAAGGATGTCTGCAAAGGACTTATAGTACTGGAGGGTGTACCCGTCCGGGCCCGGGCTTTTGCCCAGCTTCATTTGTTTCAGGGTTATCTCCAGCTCTCCTGTCGAGAATTGTCCCTCTAAGGATTGTGCTTGTTGGGGGGAAAGGGGTTTAGGGCCATATTGAGCGAGAAAGTCCGCGATGAGCGTTTGACATGTCTCCCCCGATGCTCGGGGTGGCAGGGCAGGGCGAAGGTTATAGAGCTTTCGGTAGAAAGACTCAAATTCTTTCGCGATGTCCTCACTCTTGGCCAGGAGGGTGCCCTGGGGATCGCGTAAGGCATGTATGGTGGACGAGAGTTTGGCCTTCTGGACTGACCGCGCTAAAAGGCGCCCACTCTTATTGCCATGTTCATAAAAGACCCTCTGGCCAAGAATATAGCGTCTTCTCGTGCGTTTACCCAATTCGTCTGTAAGGAGTGTGCGGAACTGAGTTAGTTCCTGAAGGGTGTTCTGGGCTTGTGTTTGTTTGTGGGACAGCTCTAGTGCTCTAATCCTTTTGATAAGAGCATTCACCTTCTCCTGATAAGCTTTTTTGGCCTGTGCATTCAGGGCAAGCAGTTCTCCCCTTACCACACATTTGTGGGCTTCCCATATGGATATTGGAGAAATGTCAGGATTAGCATTCTCCTGAAAATAAAGCTTGATGCATGAGCGGATCCGTTCCAATGAGGTTGGATCCGTCAAGCAGGAAGGGTTGAACCGCCATACTTTAGTCTTGGGGTACGTTTCCGGGAACGATAGTGTAACTGTGATGGGATGGTGATCCGATAAGAACATCGGTTCAATGGAGGCATGTTGGAGGGCGGGGAGGTCGGTCTGGGATAGAAAAAAAAATCGATTCTGGAGTATTTCTGGTGGGGGGCCGAAAAGTAGGTGTAGTCTTTGGTTGAAGGATAGAGGGTGCGCCATGTGTCATGAAGGGTCAAGGTTTGTAATTGGGCTTTAATTTGGCGTAATGCCTTATAGGGCAGAGATGTCGTGGCAGTGGAGGTATCTAGGAGGGGGTTCAAGGGCACATTAATGTCGCCTCCCAGGAGGACCAGGCCGCTCTGGAATGAGGACAGAAGGGCACATGTCTTGCGGAAGAAGGAGACCTGATGTTCATTAGGGCAATATATGTTAGCCAGTGTAATAGGCTTAGTTGCATATGTTCCCCTAATAAAAATGAATCTGCCTTCAGGATCCACTAGGGAGTCAGTCAGGAGGAAGTTGGCGTGTTTTGAAATAAGGATCGAAACTCCCTTAGATTTGGCCACCGGGTTAGTGGCGTGTAGGGCAGAGCGATATATGTGATTAGTCAGTTTGGGGATAGCATCAGATCGGAAGTGCGTCTCCTGTAGGAAGATAAAGTGAGCCTTATGTTTGGTGAGCAAAGCTAACACTTGTGACCTTTTTTCATGTGCAGTCAGGCCTTTTGTGTTCAATGAAACACACTTCAGAGTCATTGGGATATTAGTCTTAGGGGGGTTCTGCATTATGAAGAGTTAGGGAGAGGTGAAAATGAGTGTCTGGTTGTCGAGTAGGTTAGGATCTTCCTATAGAGGATGAATGTGAGGGTCACTCCCCTAGGGGAAGGGAAAGAAGGGAAGAGGACACACAGAAGGGGAAGAGGGGTAAGGAGAGAGGACACACGGGTGAGGAAATCAGGAAGAGTTGGGGGTAGGGAGAATCAGGAGGATCAGAGTAGAAAAAAAAAGGGGGAAAAAGAAGGGTAGGGGGGATCAGGGCCAAGTACCCAAGGCGGGGTAGAGAGAAAAAAAAAAGGGGGATATGAGAGCTAAATGTAAGGGGATAAATATGGGGGAGGAGAAAGAAAAACCAGAGGTGGACTTAGCTAGGCTACCCACCTGTAGGAGTCAAGGGGAAATCTGGAGTGTCAGCTACGTCCCAGTGAGACCGCTGTGTGGGGGTAGTAGTGTGAGCGGTAACCACAGCCTAGCTGTGGACCGGGGGTCAAAGTGGAGCGGATGAGGGGTCCCGCTTACAGCGAGAGCCCAAGAAGCGTAGCGGGGAGCCTACCATAAGGAACAAGCTACAGAAAGTTCAAGTGTCAAGTGCATAGGAACAATACACAAATCAACATAACATAACACATATAACCTTCTCCAGCTCGCAGTGCTGGAATCAATATAAGATAACCATACTATTTAGAAAGTAAACCTTTTAAAGTATATTCAGGAGAACTCAACCGAGAAATCCACAGCCCGTGAGGCATGCTGGGGAGAGGATACCCTCTTCAAAGACTTACGTTAAGCCACTCTATGGTGAGGGGGAGGGGGGGAGTAGGGGGGAAGGGGTAGGGCAATGGGTACAAGGACGGGGGGGGAGGGAGGAATGGGGGGGGGAGATATGGGAGGGAGGGGAGGAAGGAGAATGAGGGACAAGGGGATGAGGCGGGGGAAGGGGCAGGTTGGGGGGAGTGGGGACGGGAAGAGGGGAAGAGGGGGGAGGAGAGGGGAAAGAGGGGGAAGGGATGGCTAGGAGGATAGAGGTGGAGGGGGAGAAGAGGGGATTAGGGGGAGGGGGAGAAGAGGCGGGGGGGGAAAGAGGTACGGGGGAGGGGAGAGGGGGTGAGGAGGGGGGGGAGGGGGGGAGAGATGGGGGGAGAGGGGGGAAAGAGAGGGGGGAGGGGAGGGGAAATGAGGGGGAAAAAAGAGAAGGGAGGGGAAGTGATGTGGGGAGAAAGGAGGGGGGGTAGGGGGAGAGAACTAAGGGAGGGAGGGAGGGGGGGTAAGTGGGGGGAGGGGGGAAGAAACGGGGGGGGGGAGGGGGGAAGGAGTGGAGAGGGGAGAAGGGGAGGGATGAGGGGAGGAGAAGGGGAGAGGTGGGGGAGGGAGAGTTCAGAGTGAGTTAGGATGACGGTATCTCGACGTCTGCCTTCGCATCGGGGGGGGGGGGGGTTCCCGGAACTTAGTGGTCTTTGGCATCTCCCAAATCCCACCCCGCCCGACCGATGCCTGGCACACCGTATATGTATAACAGGGGTCAAGGGAAAACACGTGCGAATAAGGGACATATAATAGCACTGGTAATGTTAATGAGAGACAAAATAAAGTAATATTTGGGGGAATAAAAATAAAACATAGATTGCGAATACATTGCCTGCAGGAGTTTAGGATCGTCGTCCGTGAAAGAAATGTCCCAGGGGGGGATGATGTGTTCGTGTTGCAGGCCGAGGTGTCGGGCAATATAGAGTTCAGTCCTCCCGTTTCCAAAAGGGGATGTCTGTTCGGGCCCAAATTGCAGAGAGATCCTTATGCCTTCTCGGAAAGGGTCTCCGTAGCTGTGTGGGTAGGGGCCAATGACAGAAACCCAGGCCTACTCCTGGGCACTCATAGGGAGCCTCTCCCGGGACGGGGACATGTCGTGGGGGCGTCCATATCTTCCGGAGGACAGAGAGTTTCATCTTTTAGTGCAACCTCCCAGCTTTGGGGGATCCGGACGTGTACGAGGGACTAGGTGCTCTGGGGTAAAAAGGCGTAGGTAGCTTTTTCGGGGATACGCACTTTCCACATCCGCCACCTGAATAAGGCAGGCCCTAGGCCGTCCACTGGGTTACAGGTTGTGGAGCTAATGGGTGACTCCAGATGGAGAAGCGTTGTATGGAGTCCCAAACAGGGAAAGAAGGTCGCCGTGAGGGCCATTGGGACGAGGGGTTGTCAGCTATGGGGTGCAAGAGACCGGGGTGGGAATGGCATACCTATATCAGATGAGGGTCTGAGGGGTCTCTGGGAGAGTGATAGTTCAGTGAATAACGCTTACACATACCGGGGGGGGAGGCATACTCACGGGCTGCAGGTCTCAGTCTATCCAGCAGACAATTAGTCAATAGGTTTCTCGCATCACATACGCGGTGGTGAGGGGCTATGTTGTTGCAGGTCCCGGCGTGAGGAGTGGGCATTCGGTGACATCGGTCCAGGTCTACGGTGATGCGGTCTCTGGCGTGTAGCTTTCGGTGACGGGTGGAGCGAAACAGGAAGCCAGGGTTCCGCTGGGAAGTAAAGCGCATACCAATCCGGTAGTTCCAAGTCGGGCAGGTCGAGTTGTTCACAGAACGCCTGAAGATTCTCCGGTGTGCGAAGCAGGGCAGAGCGCCCCCTTGCAGATGCAGACAGGCCAAACAGGAATTTCCAGCGGTACTGGATGTTTCTCGCACGCAGAGCATCTAACAGTGGTCGTAGTGCTCTCCTGTTTTGAAGGGTAATCTGTGAGAGGTCCTGGAACAGTTTCACCTCCGCGCCATTATAAAGAATACGTCCCCTTTCCCTCGCCTTGCGGAGAATCTCTTCCTTAAGGGGGAAGCTAACTATACAACATATAATGTCTCTGGGGGGTTCGTTATCTCGGGGTATGGGGCGGAGAGCGCGGTGGGCCCTTTCCATATCAATGGGGGAGTCCGCAGGGCGCTCAATCAGGTCATTAAAGATAGCGCTGACGGTTTGCTGTATGGCGGTGGGGTCTACGGATTCGGGGACCCCCCGTACCCTAACATTGTGCCTCCTTCCCCGGTTATCCAGGTCTTCCACGTGTCTGTGGAGCTCAAAAACTTGGGCAAGTTGGGAATCATATGCCGACTGTACCTGGCGAATGGCCGCCGCGTGCGTCTGGGTCGTCTGCTCCACGTTATCCACTCGGTGGGCGACCGCGAGCATTTCGGCCTTCAGGTCTGCTATGGCAGCAGTGACTGTGTTTTTGATATCCGTCGCAACTTTCTCCAAGTCGAATAGGCTGGGGGGGAGAGCCCCGTTGGAGCTGGGAGAGGATGTACCCAGCATATTGGCTGAAGGCGGTCTGTCAGGCGAGGCCGCGGCTTGGGCCTGTGCTGGCGCGAGGATCCGCAATGGCGCAGAGGCCTGTGTCTTTTGGGACCGGAATATTTCCGGTATATTCCTCCCCGAGTGGGTCTGAGAGTCCTTGGAGGTGCGAGAGGTGGACGAGCTCCTTGTGGCTCTGTGCATAGCAAGATTAGGACGGTAGGCTCCCGTTTAAGGTGATAAATCAGCCCGGTCGCACAGGAGCTCTCAGGTTAGGCGTCCATCTCGGTCTCCGCTCAGGCCACGCCCCCCATGCCGGTTTTTTATTTAAAATTTGGCCTGGAGTTCCCCCTCAAGATCAGCAGAGCACAAGTCGCATGCCAAAGTCGGATCATGCAAGACTGCGGTCCGACTTTGATCCGACTTCAATGATAGTCAATAGGCTGAAGTCGGATCAAAGTCGGACCAAAGTAGTACAGGGAGCATTCTGAAAGTCGGACCGACATGTGTCGGACCAGTTAAGACGGCTCCCATAGGGAAACATTGATTTTCACACGTCATGCGACATGAGCTCCCAATGTCGGAGCGTTTGTCGCCCCAGTGTGAACCAGGCCTTAAACTGTACATATAATCACAACTACAGTACTTAGTGTAGCCACCAGCTTTTTTCATTCAGCCAGCCGACTGAACAAAAAATAATAAACAATTTCCTCCATCCACACATTTGAGGTGGATAAAGGAATCCCTCTTGCTGGAACATTGTAATCTGACAGTGGGCACTCTCCGCAGTCAGAATACACTGATCAGCAGCTGCAGACCATTGGCCGCAGCTGCTAATCAAGAAAGATTTTCCAAAAAAGCCCATTTGACAGAAATTAGATCTACTTTTGTCAAGGCGGCCACACATGGATTGAAATTCAGCTGGTCCCTGCTGAACCGGCTGAATTTTGATCCGTCTATGGCCAGCTTTAATTATTTGTTTCTGGTTGGAACTTTATGATGAGTGCTATCAATTTTAGTGCAGGTAAGAGAGATAATTCTCTAATCAGAAAAACCTTGATTCTGATGGATTGAAATTATTTAGTTCATCCTTCTGTGGCAATGGAAAACAATTGCAGTATGATCATATTGCAAGCTGCATGATCCTCATTGTAGTTATGTAGAAAGATGTTTCTACTATGCAGCCCATTTGAGTTTTGTCATTTGAATGTTATTCAAAATCCTTCTGTTTTGTATCAATACATGTTATTTGTATTAGTTTTTATACTTTATTATATACTTTATTATAGTTTTCTCAGTTACATCCATGTTCCCTCTGAGTGATGGGTGTCTTCAGTTTCATTGCTGCCCGTCCCTATTGGAACACCTTTATTTTACCTACACCTATTGAACTGTTGAGTTTATTCATCATATGTGGTGCAACAATAGCACTGAATATCAAAGTGTATCAAATAAACTCCCATTAGTTTGGAGCAGAAGGAATATCTTACTTTTTAATGAAAGTAACCAAATTCTTCTAAGCTTACATGAGGATCACAGTGTGCTGTTAAGCATTTTCCTCTGTTTAACATGGATTTCCTCATTTTAGATTTTACTCCTGTGATTTATAGCCCGGCGTCATTATTTGTGACACATTCTGCCTACTTACCATCATTGCTTTCTAAATGGCTCTTATGCATAGTTCTCAAATGTCTGGTTTTCCAATAACACTAAAAGTCTGTAACTCAGGACTTCAAATCCGTATACCTAAGTCAAAATGATTAATAGCAATGTGAGGGGTCAGAAGGAAGCCTATAGGGCCACCAGAAAAATACTAGGTTCGGCTGCAGGGAAAACCAATATTTCATGAAATACATGAACTCTTTACAAAGATAATCCGCAAGATCTGATATTTATTTAATTTATTTTTGTACCAATGGGCAAGTCTCTTCACATTTATGGCAAATATAATTGTATGGCCTACTTAAACCATTAGCCCTGTTAGTGGATACAATATTTATAAAAAGCACTGTATAAACTGTAGGCACTAAATAAAATACCTGTAACAAATAAATAATAATAATAAATAATTATATATCAAACCTTATGATAATCTATTACAATTGCTTAAATGAACCTGGTATTCATAGCCATTGTCAGAATGGCCATTAAAAGAGCAAGGAACACAACAATTGTGTCAACCACATCTTAGTGGATTGATCATGGAATTTTATTATGGTTCCACCTGCAGGCTTGGTTTGAAAGCTAAGTGCAGTCTGTCACATGAATCTAAAGAATTACCAAACCTTGAACTATTTCACCTAAGCTTAATAAGACTTTTTGAGTGTTGCGTTAAAGCTGAACTCCATCATTTGATATACTGTACTATACTGCCCCTACTAACATGTGAGGCTGCTAGGTGTGCGGTTTAAACTGTATGTAGCTGAGGCTACATACAGCATACTGCACTGCTTTCCAGGTTTGAGCCGAGACTTCCTGTCTCTTATACGGAACACAGTAGGGTCTATCACAGCGGCGCTCAGTCATTCAGGGAAAGTGATGCATTCTAGCAATGAATACAAAGTTTCCTCTGATTGGCTGAGTCAGAGGTTGTGACATTATCACTCCACCTCTCTAATCAGCCAATCAGAGAAAGCTTCGTATTCATTGCTAGAATACATTGCTTTCTCTAAATAGCTGAGCGCCGCTGTGATAGACCCTACTGTGTTTCAAGTATGAGACAGGAAGTCTCGGCTCACACCCGGAATACAATGCTGTATGTAGCCTCAGCTACATACAGTTTATTCCGCACATCCAACAGCCTCACATGCTAGTGAGGGACATACGGTAGTTTGTTTGGGCCAAGCTGTAAAGTTTATAAAAAGATTGAGTTCAACTTTAACCTCCCTGGCGGTATTCCTGTGTGGGACGCGGGGTTAAATTTCAGTACCATTAGCGGTAACCCCCGAGCCACACTCGGGATTGCATCTCAGGATCCTGGTGCAGGTTACTTACCTTGTCCCAGGATCCTGAGATGTCGCCCCGCTGTGTCTGCGAGCTGTGTCCTCCGCCTGATGCCTCTGTGTGCCGGGCTCCATTCCCTGCGAGCGCCTCAACACATGGGGGCGGAGGCCGGCGGCAAATTCAAAAAGTACAAAATTCATAACACATACAGTACACTGTAATCTTACAGATTACATTACTGTATGAAATCATTTCACCTTCCTTTTGTCCCTATTGCTTAGTCCAGTGCACTGCATGCACTATTATATTATATATACATTTTTTCCTGCCTGGAAACTTGAGATTGTCCATGGCAACCAAAAAGTGTCCCTTTACGTCAAAAGTGGTTTGAGACCAGCTAGAAAACAGCGATAGTAAATTAGAACACTTGCAGAATTGAGCGATAGTGAATCGTGGGGAAATGTATTTTATTATTATTATATTATTATTTTTTATAATTATTTATAGTTATTTATTATATTATAATTTATGATTTAGTGTTTCAAACTTTATCATACCCGGGATGTCTACTAGACTCTTGGTTGGACAGATTTAAGTGTGTTATTCCTAAGAATTACAGGCCTAAAATATGAAACGCCAAATTTCTATGCAAAACAATGTATCGCTTTGAGATGAAAAAATCAGACATAATCATACTGCCAGGGTGGCTACAGATATACTACCACCTGCCCATTCAGAGCAGTGTGACAGTATCTGCTGAAAAGTATGCTCATATCTTTTGCTGCCTCCATGCTAAAGGAGTCCACCATCACTAATCCTTGGTTTCTTTCAGTGTCTGAGCTTAATTGGATGGATGAAATCCCTAAAACCTCATGTGACAGTGGGGGCGATTTACTAAAACTGGTGTACACAGAATCTGTTGCAGCTGTGCATGGTAACCAATCAGCTTCTAGGGTTTATTGTCAAAGCTTAATTGAACAAGCTGAAGTTAGAAGCCGATTGGTTACTATGCACAGCTGCACCAGATTTTGTGCATCAGTTTTAGTAAATCTCCCCCAGTGCTTGGGCCTATCAATTGACCACTGGGACATGAAAACTGTCACATGGAATAGGTCACATGCCCCCTCCAAACTCAGAAACCCCAATTCATTCAAGCGATGAAGCATATTTAGAAACTCAGCTGCATTCTTGGATTAAAGTGTTTGTAAACCCTATTTTGTAACCTCTACCTATAGGTAAGCCTAGAATAAGGATTACCTATAGGTAGTGGAAATATCTCCTAAACGTGTGCCGTTTAGGAGATATTTCACTTGTAGTCCAACGATAATGTAAACGGCACATGCGCTGGGAGGAAACAAAACTCTGTGCCGTTTCTTCCTTAGCGTGTGCCGTTAAAGGCGGCTCCCGTGCGCATGCGTGGGAGTGACGTCACGCGGCTCCGGCAAATCACAGAGCCGGAGTCCGCAGCCCGGAAGGAAGAGGGGCGAGAATATGGACGCAGCCTGCACAGGGGACAGCGCTGGATTCTTTTGCAGGTAAGTGTCACATAATGGGCTAGTATGCGGTGCATACTAGCCCATTATGCTTTTAATTTGCAGTCTTTGCAGGGAGCAAAAGAGAAAGTAGAACCCATCAGGGTTTACTTCCTCTTTAAGGGCCTGGTATGGCTTTTTAGGGGGATCTCACAGAGTTACCCTCTTACAATCCATGTCAGAATCAAAAGGTCTGGTATGCACCTTTGGTGGAACCCAATGATTTTTTTTTTCGTTCTTGCGTTCCACCGTAGCCAATCAGACCCAATTTGGACTGAGCGTTGCTCAGCCATTCATAGAAAGGCTTGTATTTTATGAATAAATACAAGGCTTCCTTATATTGGCTGAAGTGGAGATTGTAATGTCATCCGCCCATCTCTCCACTTCAGCCAATCAGAGAAACCCTTATGTTCATTCATAAAATACAAAGATTCTTGCGAATGGTTGAGCAGTGCTCAATCCGACTCAATTTTGTTCTTGGAATGGGACAGAAGTTCCCATCCCACTGCCAGAAAACAGCGCTGTATACTGCATGTAGCTGATGCTACTGTACATACAGTTTATACAATGCTCCCAGCGGGTACAGTTGTTAGTCAAGGAAATAGTTATTTCGGGCTAGCTTGGCCCAAATAAACTATTTAAACTCATAATAAACCTGTAATTCGGCTTTCAGCTCACTATACAGGTTCTTTAGATTTACCAAAATGATGTAATATGAGTATCTGCCTGGAGCTGTCCAATCAGTTTGTATCCAAATAGCAGGCCCTTGAGCTACATATTTGTTGGTAAATTTAAAGGAGATTGTACAAGCAAAATGTAATGTATGTGGTAAGCTTAGGTACATGATAGCTTATTTAGTGACAGGGCAGCCTCTTTATGCTATAGAACAGGGCTCAAAATTTCAAGTCCTAATCCACTAGCCAGGCCTTAAGAGTTACTCGCCACTAGTTGCCCCACCCAACCCCTCCCCTGCCCCACCCCTAAGTCCACCCCTTAACACACCCTTGTAAATTATCTCATAAAATTACACTGTTAAATGTTTTAAGCAGAATTAAGTTCCAAAATAAATATTAACAACAACGTTAACAATATTAACATAAAGCATATCAGTACCCATCAGTGCAGCCTCACTGTGCCCGTGAACACAGCCTTATGTGCCCCATCAAAGGCAGCCTCACTGTGCCCCATCAAATGCCGCTTTACCGTGCCCCCTGAATTGCAGCTTTACCGTGCCCCATGAAATGCAGTCATACAGTGCCCCATGAAATGCAGCCATACAGTGCCCCATGAAATGCAGCCATACACTGCCCCATCAAATGCAGCCGTACACTGCCCCATCAAAGGCAGCCTTACTGTGCTCCTATAAAAGGCAGACTCACTGTGCCCCATCAATTCAGCCTCACTGTGCCCTATCAATGCAGCTTCACTGTGCCCCATCATTGCCGTCTCACTGTGCCCCATCAAATGCAGTTTCACTGTGCCCCATCAAATGCAGTCTCACTGTGCCCCATCAAATGCAGTCTCACTGTGCCTCATCAAATGCAGTCTCACTGCGCCCTGTCAAATGCAGTCTCACTGTGCCCTGTCAAATGCAGTCTCACTGTGCCCCGTCAAATGCAGTCTCACTGTCCCCCGTCAAATGCAGTCTGACTGTGCCCTGTCAAATCTAGCGTCACCGTACCCAATGAAATGCAGCCTCACCGCACCCCATGAAATGCAACCATACAGTGCCCCATGAAATGCAGCCATACAGTGCCCCCATGAAATGCAGCCATACAGTGCCCCATCAATGCAGCTTTTGCAGTGTCCCATCATCACTCCAGACTCACCATTGTCTCACACACACACACAGCGGGCATCTTCCGCTGTGTGGTCACGGAGCTGGCTGGGTCTGTGTTCAGAGGCGCAGTGTAACAAGGTCCCGCCCCCCTAGACCGGCTCATGTGATAGGCGGAATACTGATTCAATCTACTATCACACGAGCCGGTCTAGGGGGGTGGACCTTGTTACACTGCGCCGCTGAATAATGAACCAGCTCCGTGACACACAGTGGAAGATGCCCGCTGTGTGTGCGGAGGAGAAGGAGAGCGCTGCAGCCTCAGCTCAAAGCGGCACCAGGGCAGTCCAGCCCTGCCACTCTGTGTCCTCCGGCTGACAGTTTCCTGGCTGATTGCTTCAGCCAGGAAATGGACAGCCTGGTCCGTCCCTGCATCTCACTCGCCCTACACTAAATTCCACTCGCAAAATGCGAGCAAGAGAGTGGAATTTTTGAGGGCTGCTATAGAACATAGGAGGATTACACTCCTTGCAATTTAGGCAGCCCATAGACTGCAAAATTTATTTTCTGCAACACGGGTTGCAGGAAAGAAATTCACACCATTCCCCCATCAACACAAACAGTGTTGACAGGGGAATCCCTGCTACCGAACAATACTGTTCTCCCGGCAGGGGGAGCTATAGCAGCCGCTTGCGATAATTCAAAGCAAATTGGGCAGGCTGGTTGTACCCAAGTTGATGGATTGATCAACTTGGTACATTCAACCTGCCCATTAATGGCTCGAATCTCAGGTGATTCCTGCAGAACTTAGTAGTAAAATTATATTTCTAATGCTACAGTAGCTTTAATAATCTATTATCATGACCTTTTGGGTAACATGACATCCCTGAAAAAAAATCTAGCAACATAATCATCCTGAACCCTCTATAAGTAATCAACTATAACTTGTTGGTAGGTGGGCACAAGAAATTGAGGCCCTGATGAGAAAAGATTGCTCCCGAAAAGGATCACAAAACACATAACATAGATAGACATATGATGATTATAAAACTCTTAGAAAAATATAATCAATTCCAAATGTTGTGCCTGTAATGTAGTCAGAAGCACAATTGTGTGAGAACACAATGATACTTTATGAATTTTGCATTCAGCTACTCATAATATGCTGAAACACTGTAAAACCGTATTAGATGAAGAGAATACATTAACCCATTTAGAAAGAAAAATAGGAAAAAACGTTCTATGGCTTTATACAAAACAAACACAAAAAAGAAGGAAAATGAGGAACTGACATTATCTATAACAATTATTTCACTGTTCCACACTTGGGATTTATAGATGGCTACACAAATATATTATTTGTAGAGGAAGGCTAATAAAACAGCACAGTGCAGAGATAATCTGTGGGCTATCCTGTGCAGTGTCAGGGCTAACTGAAATGTTTAAAAGCCACTCTGCTCTGCAGATGTCGGAGATGCATGGTCGGGAAGCATATTTAGACCATTTCTTTGTCTTAACTGGATATATATTACCAGTGTTTATCATCGTAATTTCAGCCCAGGCTCTTTATTGTCAAAACCTTTGAACAAAGGGCACTTTATAATTGAGTCCCGCAGTCATGATAATAGCTGCAATAATTTACTGTTAAAAAGGAAAGGGCAGTCGCTGGTATAGATGTTTAGCCTTGTTCTGGGATGCAAAGTAATGATGAAACCACATAACCACTGTTATGTTAAAGTGTTACTCCTAGTTGTAGCTAAGCAATCTTTATATTTTCTTGTTTATTATTATTTTTTTAATTTCCTGAAGAATATAGAAGTGTTATTAAAGTTATTTTAGTTATTAAAATTAACAAGCAAAAAAAAGTGTAATTCCAGGAAGGAACATTTGCTCTCGTCAAGGTTATAATTACAATGACCCCACGGCAGTTAAAGTGTCATGACAAGGTACACATTAACCACTTGAGCTCCAGAAAGTTTTCCCCCTTCATGACCAGGCCATTTTTAACAGTCTAACAATTGCGCGGACATGCAACACTGTACTCAAATGAAATTTATATAATTTTTTTCACACAAATAGAGCTTTTTCTTTTAGTGGTATCTGATCAGCACTGGGTTTTTAATTTTTATTAAATAATGAAAAAATGTCTGAAAATTTTGAAAAAAAACCCCCACTATATTCTTCTTTCTGTTATAAAATATATCCAATAAAGTCGAATTTGTGCATACATTTATGCCAAAATGTCTTCTGCTACTTGCCTTTGGTAAAAAAAAGTCCCAATAAGCATATATTAATTGGTTTGTATTAAAGTTATAGCGTCTACAAACTATGGTATATATATTTGAAAACTGATCAATCTTGATGTATTGATGGCCTCATCTCATTTCTTGAGGCCCTAAAATGCCAGGACAGTTACCACCCAAATGATCCATTTTTGGAAAGTAGACAGTCTGTGGTATTCAGTAAGAGGTATGGCAAGTTTTTTTGATTTTTTGGGGGGAAAATTAAAAATGTATTTAAATGTATTTTTATTTTCTCAATTTTCTTTACATACTGTCAGTCTGTCACCAGTGCACTACAGCATCAACATATGACTGGTGTGGCGGTGATCAGGGTTACTGACTGATGATAGTATGTAAAAGAATTAAAAAAATCTTTTTTTTTTTTTTTTCCATTTTGGATAGAGCAGGGAATAGTCAAAACCCCTTTCAGTCTATGGTTTGTTGCCTGTGCCCTATTTAGGGATTTTGCCTACACTGACTGTCCCAAACAACAGGAAATGAGAGGAATTCTTTACAAAGCGTAGGGGATTTAATCTTACACTATTGTCAAATTAGCAGGTGTCTGCATTGGAGGATTTACTCTCACCCCTTGTTCTGGAGGTAATTTTCTTATGCCTTGTACACACAATGAGAATATTGGATGAATGATTGTCCTTCTTTTTTTTTTTGCATGCTAGTCTCATATCAAAAATGGAGAGGCTACCAAAATTCTGAAAATTCTCATATGACAGAATACGACATCAGAGTGACGTAATGTGTTCAGAGGTGGACTGACTGGTCGGTCAGTTCGGCCATGATCTGAGGGCCCGGTTGCTGCAGGGGGCCCACCAGCACCACCTGCTGAAACTCTCAGGGCTCCTGCGTGCCCGCAGCGACCATCTTTTCGGGCCAACCTGGGCCCCAGCGCTGCCTCGGAGGGTAAGGGGGAGGGTGTGCGCTGCACAGAGCAGGGATATCCCACTTACACTCTGATTGCTGTAATCCGATGTCCCGCCTCCTGACTCCAGGCTGCATTATGGGCACTGGAGGTGAGGCTGCATTATGGGCACTGGTGGTGAGGTTGCATTATGGGCACTGGTGGTAAGGCTGCATTATGGGCACTGGTGGTGAGGCTGCATTATTGGCACTGGTGGTGAGGCTGCATTATGGGCACTGGTGGTGAGGCTGCATTCATGGGCACAGGTGGTGAGGATGCATTCATGGGTACTGGTGGTGAGGCTGCATTATGGGCACTGGTGGTGAGGCTGCATTATGGGCACTGGTGGTGAGGCTGCATTCATGGGCACAGGTGGTGAGACTGCATAATGGGCACTGGTGGTAAGGCTCCATTATGGGCACTGGTGGTGAGGCTGCATTATGGGCACTGGCGGTGAGGCTGCATTATGGGCACAGGTGGTGATGCTGCATTATGGGCACTGGTGGTGAGGCTGCATTCATGGGCACAGATGGTGAGGCTGCATTATGGGCACTGCTGGTGAGGCTGCATTATGGGCACTGGTGGTAAGGCTGCATTATGGGCACTGGTGGTGAGGCTGCATTATGAGCACTGGCGGTGATGCTGCATTATGGGCACTGGTGGTGAGGCGGCATTATGGGCACAGGTGGTGAGGCTGCATTATGGGCACAGGTGGTGAGGCTGCATTATGGGCACTGGTGGTGAGGCTGCATTCATGGGCACAGATGGTGAGGCTGCATTATGGGCACTGCTGGTGAGGCTGAATTATGGGCACTGGTGGTAAGGCTGCATTATGGGCACCCACGGTGACCCACCCACAGCAGGGTCAGCCAGCCACCCACGGTGACCCACCCACAGCAGGGCCAGCCAGCCACCCACGATGACCCACCTACACCAGGGATCCAGCCAGCCACCCACCCACAGAGGCTAGCCGCAGAGGATGCGTAAGCCATCCGGCCACAGAGGATGCAGAAACCAGCCAGCCACAGAGGATGCGGTAGCCTGCCAGCAACAGAGGACGTGAGAGCCAGCCAGCCACAGAGGATGCGAGAAACAGCCACAGCTACAGTACCCATAGTTAAGGTAAGAGGAGCGCTACACAGTGCCAATTTTATTTCTACTTTGTGAAAGGTTGGGGCAGCGGTGAGAGTAATGGAACAAGGAGAGGGTCCCATAAGGACCAGAGTGAATAAAGGTGTTCACTGTACACTCTGTTAGAAAGGAGCCCTCCTCCATGGGACCTGTGGGGGACTCTTTCTAACAGACTCTATAATGGCCACTGAAAGGGGCCTGTTAGAGAGAGACCCCCCTCCAGGTCCCATTAGACTCCTTTGCAGTCTCTAATGGGTCCTTGAGTGGGGTCTCTCTCTAACAGAGAATCTATAATGGACACTGTTAGAGAGAGACCCCCCAGGTCCCATTAGACTCTGTTGTAGACTCTAATGGGGCCTGAAGGGGACGCTTTCTAACAGACTGTCTAATGGACACTTTTAGAGAGTTGTACTTTGTGCAAAATGTAGGGGCGGGTCAGGGGTAGGCCATGGGCAGGGT
The DNA here is from genome assembly GCA_029206835.1 of Rana muscosa. Classification (NCBI taxonomy): domain Eukaryota; kingdom Metazoa; phylum Chordata; class Amphibia; order Anura; family Ranidae; genus Rana; species Rana muscosa. The sequence goes on from CM055119.1 coordinate 56,791,300, forward strand.
CAGAGATGGGCCATGGGCAGGGTCATGGGTGGGGCCTGAAAGGGGGGCCCTGACTGTTGTCAGCCCGCCCCTGAATGTGTTGTATTGTATTATAATGTATTCTTTCATTTTATTTTCTCTGAGAATGTGTGGCCTTGCTCTTCCCATTTTTTTTTTTGGGATGAATACTGTGCTGATAAAACAAAAATTTTACAATTTGGTATTGTACGAGAAAAAATTCTGTGTTTGTCCCAGATCATTTCGGATGAATTGTCAATAATAAGATTATCGTACGATTGTTTAGAAAGCAGTATTTTTCGTCCAATTTTCTGATTGTGTGTACTAGGCTTTATTCACTTACACGCACACAAAATAACACAGGTTGGACTAGATGGACTGGTGTTTTCATCACAGTCAGGTTTAAATTTGTCTTATGCTTATTTTTGCATAAGGTTATGATTTTAAGGTTCTCCTTATATTTTCTCATATTCACAACATAGAAATATTATGCAAAGACAAAAGTGTTTGTACCTGCAAAATAAATTAACAGGGGTGTATCGGAGAAAGGGGGGGTTAAGAGGTGGGCAGGGTGTGGGTAGGGGTAAGTGTGGCCTGGGGGTTTAAAGTGGTGGATGGACCATCATTGGGCAGCTGTCAGTTGTGACACCAGATGGAGAGAGTAGGCAGAGGGGACTTATTCATCATACACCAGAGTCTATATCAATATTTTTAAAGTCCTGATGAAGGCTAGCTTATCAATTGTATATAAGTTTGTAACTAAATCACACTTTTTTGGACTCTAAAAAAGCTTTTTGTGTTGCACTCCAATGTTTAGATTCTAAACATTGCATTCACTTCCTGAGGGTTCTGTGACAATTCTTCATGTATTGAAGCAACACACACACCACTTGTTTTTCCTAGTGGTTTACTACTAGTATAGTTGTAACACAATTCATTTTTAATGCCGCGTACACACGACCGTTTTTAATGTCATTGAAAAAAACAAAGTTTTTCTCGACGTGATTCTTCTCAAGCCTGCCTTGCCTACACGAATATCTATCATGAAAAAAAAAGAAAAAAAAAATGCTCGAGCAAAGCGCGGTGACGTACAAAATGTACGACGGCACTATAAAGGGGAAGTTCCATTCGGATGGCGCCAACCTTTGGGCTGCTTTTTCTGATCCTTGTGTTAGTAAAGTTTGGTGAGAGACGATTCACGCGTTTCAGCCTCGTGCTCTTCAGTCCGTTACAGCGTGACGAATGTGCTATCTCCGTTACGAACGCTAGTTTTACCAGAATGAGCGCTCCCGTCTCATCACTTGCTTCTGAGCATGCGCGTTTTTTTCACGTCGTTAAAGCCTACACACGGCCGTTTTTCAAGACGAGAAAAACGACAACGTGAAAATTTTTAATGCCCATTTTTCACGTCGTGAAAAATGCTCTGGAGCCCACACACAATCGTTTTTAATGACCAAATTAAAAAATTGCATTTTTCTCGTCATGAAAAACGGTCGTGTGTACGCGGCATAACACAAAATCTGTGGTTCCAGAACCATTATTTCACCTCTCCATGCAAAAGCCTCAGAAATAAAGTGAAATAAATATATTTTAAATGCTAAGTATATCAAGCACATTACAAGAAATAAACTATCAAAAACAAGAATTGCTTTTTACACTCTTTTTGGTACTATTTGCTTGCAAACAGTGGTTGGCTTGTGCTTTATTTGTGCATTTCGAATGACTAATTCCTGCTGTTTTGTACATTAGGTGTATGGCACATATTGATTGCTTGTTCTGTGACTAATAAATGTCTGTACCCTAAGCATGCAAATTGCTGGTGATGCTCTACTTTTGCAGATTCTTGATTGGAGCTGCTTATTAGGATGGGTCCTCTGTTCTTTGCCTTGACCTTTTCAGAAACCTCAGCCCCTGAAAAACACTAGATCGAGTGTACAAACATACAATTTTACAGGAAATCACTAAAAGTAATACTTAGTACCCAGTAGTAATGCTATATTAAAGAAAACAGGCACCAGCTCCTGTTTGCAACCAATTTTGTGGACTTGTCCTCTATTCAGTCTGTGAGTATTAAGTATTTTTTGCTCACAGATCCCCTGCTGAATGAAACTGACAAAGCTCATGTAAAAGGACCCTAACACTGTAGTCCATTTATACCTGTGAACAGCCACATAACAGTACTATACATCTATATAAAGGATAAAAGTAAGCAGACATGCACAGTCTTTACATTTTAATTGCATATCTTAGTTATGTGATATCTCAGTATATTTTATTTTTGTAAGAGGTTTGATAAATACATTCTTTAATAAACCTCAAGTGCATCAAGCTTTAATCAAACCATATGCTTCTTTATCAGCAAGCAGAGTCTATATGACGCTTGTTTATTAAACTTTGGCTTTAAAACTGAGATAAAATAAGTGTGAAAACAGCACCAATTTAACCAAAAGCTGAAAATCTCACAGGAGTAGCGAGATTGTCACAATTTTTTCACATAACCTGACAATCTAATTATTTTACTTGCAAAGAATTATAATCATCCAAACCTTAAGGTTTGGATTTTCTTTCTGAAAAACTGGTCTTGATGAACATTTTTGCTATTTGATGTCATTCTTAAACATGAACTTTCTCCTACCAGAATACACTTGTTGACATAATACACAGTAAATGGGTAACACAGTTGAAGGAGAACAGGGAATTTAGCAGTCAGTGTCACTTATTGCGCTACAGAAATTATTTCAGTCAGGTGTAAATATAGAAGATCCTTGAACATTAGTTTAACATTTAATCGATGTGTTGTTAGGCACACATTTTAAACCCTACGTGGCCCTGACAATTTCTACATTTTTCACATGTACGGCATTAATAAAACACAACATAGCCTTTAAAATTCATTAAAACCGTTTAAAAAAAATCTCTACTCCACACTCTCCGAGTAATAGTAAATATAAAACACCTCCAATTATCTGAAGTGAAACTATATAAGGGAAGTTGCTGTATTTAAACACCTATAGAACATAAAAAGTGAAAGCATAAAAAATTATATAAACCTCTAACGCACCAATTTACATATCTATTAATCTCCTAAAAAAGTAGGAAGTTGTAACAGTGGGATTGATTTATTAAAGGCAAATAGACTGTGCTGTCCACTTTGCAAGTGCAGTTGCTCTAGCGCTTAGTAAATGAGGTAAAGCTTCACTTTGCAAAGAATACCCAATCACGTGCAAGAAAAATGATGGAAGTCAGCAGAGCTTCTGCTCATTTACTAAGCTCTGGAACAACTGCTCTTGCAGTGGGCAACTGCAATGTACAAAGTGCACAGCCTATTAGCTTTTAGTAAATCAACCCCAATGTAACACAGTGTAGCAAAACAATCACAGTATAACCATACAAGAATCATTCCATGTTACAACATCAGTGTCCATTTTTCTTTAACTATGTAAAATACCCAAGTGTCCAAAGTGTCCATCTTTCCTCTTCATAAACACAAGCTCTTCACCCAGCACACACGAGCACCTCCACTTGTAATAGAAAATCCAATCACCTTTTCCTTAAGACTCTATTTCTCAAGAGAGGCAAAAGCACTTTTTTTGAAGGTAACAAGCCTAAATGTCCACGCACTGCCTATGTCCACACACTGCCTAAATGTCCACACACTACCTATGTCCACGCACTGCCTATGTCCACACACTGCCTAAATGTCCACACACTGCCTATGTCCACACACTGCCTATGTTCACACACTGCCTATGTCCACACACTGCCTATGTCCACACACTGCCTATGTCCACGCACTGCCTATGTCCATGCACTGCCTATGTTCACACACTGCCTATGTCCACACACTGCCTATGTCCACACACTGCCTATGTCCACGCACTGCCTATGTCCACGCACTGCCTATGTCCACACACTGCCTATGTCCACGCACTGCCTATGTCCACACACTGCCTAAATGTCCACACACTGCCTATGTCCACACACTGCCTATGTTCACACACTGCCTATGTCCACACACTGCCTATGTCCACACACTGCCTATGTCCACGCACTGCCTATGTCCATGCACTGCCTATGTTCACACACTGCCTATGTCCACACACTGCCTATGTCCACACACTGCCTATGTCCACGCACTGCCTATGTCCACGCACTGCCTATGTCCACACACTGCCTATGTCCACGCACTGCCTATGTCCACGCACTGCCTATGTTCACACACTGCCTATGTCCACACACTGCCTATGTCCATGCACTGCCTATGTTCACACACTGCCTATGTCCACACACTGCCTATGTCCATGCACTGCCTATGTTCACACACTGCCTATGTCCACACACTGCCTATGTTCACACACTGCCTATGTCCACACACTGCCTATGTCCACACACTGCCTATGTTCACACACTGCCTATGTCCACACACTGCCTATGTCCACTCACTGCCTATGTCCACTCACTGCCTATGTTCACACACTGCCTATGTCCACACACTGCCTATGTTCGCACACTGCCTATGTTCGCACACTGCCTATGTACACACACTGCCTATGTTCACACACTGCCTAATGTCCACACACTGCCTATGTTTACACACTGCCTATGTTTACACACTGCCTATGTCCACACACTGCCTATGTTCTCACACTGCCTATGTCTACACACTGCCTATGTCCACACACTGCCTATGTACACACACTGCCTATGTCCACGCACTGCCTATGTCCACACACTGCCTATGTCCACGCACTGCCTATGTCCATGCACTGCCTATGTTCACACACTGCCTATGTCCACACACTGCCTATGTCCATGCACTGCCTATGTTCACACACTGCCTATGTCCACACACTGCCTATGTCCACACACTGCCTATGTTCACACACTGCCTATGTCCACACACTGCCTATGTTCACACACTGCCTATGTCCACACACTGCCTATGTCCACACACTGCCTATGTCCACTCACTGCCTATGTTCACACACTGCCTATGTCCACACACTGCCTATGTTCGCACACTGCCTATGTTCGCACACTGCCTATGTCCACACACTGCCTATGTTCACACACTGCCTAATGTCCACGCACTGCCTATGTTTACACACTGCCTATGTCCACACACTGCCTATGTTCTCACACTGCCTATGTCTACACACTGCCTATGTTCACACACTGCCTATGTCCACACACTGCCTATGTTCACACACTGCCTAATGTCCACGCACTGTCTATGTTCACACACTGCCTATGTCCACACACTGCCTATGTTCACTGAAAGTGTGGTCTACTGCACCTACCACGTGAATAATGTAGTGATGCTGGGAAATTAATTTAAGAAGCAGTGTAAACAGTGTAAATTTAATGAACCCTTTCACTATCAGGAACCTGCTCTTGACTTTTAAGATCAAAATAGCCAGACCATTTCTGCTGTTTTTCACTTGTTGTCATTGTTTACTATTTTTTAATGACAACTTTCACAATTTTGTAAACTACCCACCATCTAAAAGCACAGGTCTAGTATAATAAAATTAGTCGCTGCTGATTTTGTACTTTCTCCAATTATTGTGCAAATGGTTCTCAAACAATATATTCTATAAATATACACTAAAATCATTTTTACGCACAAAAACACCACAGAACATATAATATCCTGACGAAATCCAAAAGACATTTTAAATTGTGCCTTTTTGCAAATGAAAAAAGTGAAAGTCAAAGGTATGTAAAACTGTAAGTAAGCAACCTACACTAAAATTCTAGAGGCTGGATTCAAACCTGTGCATTGTGGTAACGCCTTATCTGCAGTTCCTTGTGTGTGTTGAATTAGTGTGCTGCGCTAAAATGATTTAGGCATACTTTGACAAAGCAGTAAATTACAACATGCTACAACTAGTGGAGTTAAATAAATGAAACTTGAAAAAAAGGAAAAAAAAAAGGAAAAAAGACATTGCATTATCACAACATACCACAGCACACACCAGAGAATTTGCATTATTTTTAACGTAACATGAGCCTCCTGGTGTGAATGGACTGTGTTACCACAATGTGTGTAGTGCACATATGTAGATTATATGTGTGTAATTAGTGTGTGTGTTACTTGGGGATTCTGTGGAAATAACAGAGGTCTAAATTGACCCCTGACATTTCACTTATGAGATGGAGAAAGAGATTGAATCCTCAATCTCTTTCTCCTTTGCCACCCAGCACTTACTGCTGAACATTTGAAGGGATCAGTACTGAGTGAGCACTTCCTTGTCTGAGCACATTCATTTTCATTCAAAAACTGAAGGGATTTACTTCACTAAAACTACCCTATAGGGATTTACATGCCATTAATTTCTTCAGTTATGGATGAACACCGGAGTGCTCAGCACTGAGCATTCCAGTGTTATTTAAAGATAACTGATCAGTAAACACGATGCATTGCCATCCTGGTTTAATCCTATCCTCCCCACTGCATGCCTGAGCGTTACAACCTGCTGTTTCCTCTAGTAATCGTGGTAGTAAAGCAGTAGGGGTGCACACATGAGGCACACAAAAGACAGAAGGCAGTGTGGGCTAATTGAAGGAGAGCAAACTGCAGGCACAGAATGGGAAGGAGCAGTAACAGTAAGAAGCCACTGTGGGGCAGTAGTGGAGGTGGAGGTGGTCACATTTTTTAATAAATGGTTGCAATGCACAGTTTTTCAGCTACTGATCACAGATATGCAATAATCGGCAGCAGAGTCTAGGGGACAGAAGTGACCATGAGAATATAGCAGAAGGGAATGCATTTTTTCCACTGAAAGCCTTATGTTGGTGGCAGCAAAAAAGTTTAAAGTACAGCCTCAAATTTATCACAATACAAACTTAAGTTTCACTGAAGAATTTATATTATACAACAAGATTTTTCCTGTAAAACTCTAACATTATTTTGGATACCTAATATTTAGATGAGCTCAGTGGCATAAGAAGACAAACACCCACTGTTGATCCCTTGTGTGGTGTGTTTTGCCTGCGTTACTCTAACTTTTGTGAGTATATCTACTTTAAATAAATCATATGGTTTTAGCATACTACTCTATGGTCTTTTGTTCTTTCTTCTACCTGTTATTACTTTGAGTTGCTGGCTTTGGATAACCAGTGAAGGACCATGGAGAAGGTGGAGACAGTGGTATCCTGAACCGTGGCCCCCAAATTTGACGATTTCAGCGCTGTTGGTCTCTTATCATTTGGAGATCATTACTGTTTGGTAAGGGAACTGGCAAACTTGTCTGTGAGGTGGTTTGGGATTCTTACATGTGGACTTTCATCATTTTCAAGATTTCACATTTGGGCTTTTACATATTTCTCTTTAAAGTTTATTCATTTGTTATGCATAAGTGAACTACAGGTTTTGGGACTATTTCGCCATTTATTTAATGCACATTGTTCATTATGGTTTAATATGAGTTAACTTTATTTTTTCACACACATATTTTTGTATTGATCACTACAGAGACATTGGTTTTGTGCAATTTTAGATTATTATGTTTGTAATTCCCTCGTGTCCAGAATATAGGTTGCTGCATTACTTTTTTCTTGCAGTAAGTGCACATTTTTGTCTGTGCTTACCTAATATTTATAGCCTGGGGTTTAGTGTACTATTCTGTGTCCTGAGTCTATTAATGTGTAAGTTGTGTCTCAGCACACAGGTTTTGTGGTATTTTTTTTTTTTTTTTCATTTACCTATTATTATTTAGAATGACTTTTGATGAGACATTATACTTTATATTTTTACTTAGAAAGCTTTAATATTTGTTAAAGCTAAAGTTTTGTTTAAAAAAAAAACACAAAGGAGATTAGTTAACATCAGTGTGATGTCCCTTGTGCTTCTGTCTCCTAGTTTAGGTGAAATCTTTTTCCTCACCAACAGTGCCCAACTATGCCCACAACCTTCTGCCCAGTTTCTCAATTCATAGAAGACATACTACATGTTCTATGAATGAAACACAATATATGAATAGAGAATTTGGACCTTTTCCGCTTCTCCTCTATTCACGTTTCATTCATAGAAGCTGTAGTATGGCTTCAATGAATGGAGGAGCTAGGTGGAAAGAGCAAGCATTGTTGAGCATTGTTGGGCACTCTTGATGAGTGATTGCCACAGCTCACACAGTTCTGTTAACCCCCACCGCACTGGAAGAATATGATTGTGGGATTGATGGAGGAGAACTGCAGCAGAAGGAATGCATCACAGGGATGGTAAGTAATGTCCCTTGTGCTTATTTTTTTTTTAACTAAACTCATGCTTTAAGAGGCCTATGTAGTGATCAAAAGACCAGTGAAGAAGGCTCGTCAATGGGGACACAAACAGCAGTAAAATGATGACAGGTTTTCACTTTTACTTCATCTTAATAAATCAGGCATTCTCTTCTATTAAACATGAAGTGTTAACATTTTTGTGTGCTACTACTACTTTATCTATTTGAGTGTGTAAATAACTCAAATGTGCCATTTATAAAATTATGAAGAATTTTGAGGTGTATAGAGCATTTTATAATTGCTTTGCAGGACAGCTAGACGTTTGCAGCCTAGAAACACATTTTTAACTTGTGTCTGTATGGGAAGGTAATCTTCTTACCTGTGTCAAAACAATATCTAATAGAGCTATGCTTTCTGTTGCTTATGTATTTATTTATATTTACCAGTATTTCATTTATCTCAGCTTTCCATTTTTATGTAGTAACTTTTGACTTAATAACCAATAGTCACCCACTATGATCAAGCTATGGTTAACAGAAAGCTTTAAATTCTTGACACTGCCATGAAATGGTTTTAATAAGTTACAGACAAAAGAGGCCTTGCTAGTTGTTGGCAATTAAACATATCAGGGTTTGTAGCTATAGGGGGCTACAGGTTGTCTGGCACTGCTTCAGAATTAGTCCATTAATGTTATTACTCAGGTTACAAGACTTCTAATATGCCTTTTTTAACTCCACATTTAAAAGTAATATTAAGTTCTTGAAATTTTCACTCAAAGTTCGATAAGATGGGCTGTGAAGTCTTTATATTCTGTAGGCCATTTTTTGCATCTTTTAACTCTGGAGCACCCTCTTAGCGTTTACGTTTTCATATATACTCCGATTGGATTAAGATGAATGCGCCTTCAGTCGTGACAGCGCTCCGCTGGGGGGCTTTTTTTTCAGGTAAGTCTGTCATAATGTGCTAGTATGCGATGCATAAGTCACATTGTCTTATACTGTACATTGCTGTTCTGCTGTAAAGAACAAAGGATTTATGTTTAGATTACAGTTCCAGTGTCTATTGTCCCAGCTATCAGAATTTTCATCTCCCAAGGCTAAAGTAATTTGCATTACAGTAAATTGTATCGGTACACAACATATTACATGGTCTCAGAAGGTTGTGAACATATTACAGAATGCTATCAGATGTTAGAAATGACAGATCCCTAAAATCAAGCATAGAAAGGAAAAAAACAATTAGTAACTCAAAAAGAAAATTCTTTATGAGAAATAACATTCAAACAAATACAAAGGGGTGTGTGATAGACATTAAGCAGTTTAAACTCTACATCCTTTGATATATGGACGCCTCAGTGAAAACTGGAGAAGGTGGGATGAAAAACAACAGATATATATGACTGCAACTGGTGCTTGTAAATGCCCAGATAACCTAAAAATAGCTAGTCTGTTGCAAAATATACTAAAATCAAGTAAAACATTGTGGTCTCAGGAAAAGAATTTCAAAGAAATTAGACAGACCCATCTCTCACTGAGCAAAAGCTAAAAGGTAAACACACACAAAAGAAAAAATGCTACTAGCTGATCCTGAGTCCACATGAGACAATCGACATTTGACTGTAATAATTGGTATAGTATGTTAGATAAGTGGTTAGAACACTTACCTTGCAACATTGAGCTCCTACATTTTATATTTGCATTTAGTAGGGAATGTGCTAGCCTTTTGCCATCTGTGTCTCACTGTGGAGAATTTTCTGTCTTGTGGAGACACCAGAAAGTGAGAGGAAATCTCTCTAAAATGGACAAAATTCTCTCTTAGACGGTTGTCACCAGTAGGGATGGGCGAACGGTTCGCCGAACAACCGAATTTTCAGGGCGTTCAATCATTTGTTTGGCCCACCGAACGACCACAATGCACTGTGCCGCCGCCCAGTGCATTGAAAGCCTTGATTAGCTGAAGCAATGAAGGGTTTGTCCAATTAGGGCACAGAGCACTGCCAGAGGCATGATTGGACACTGTCATGATGACTCTATCCCAGTGTTTCTCAACTCCAGTCCTCAAGGCGCCCCAACAGGTCATTTTTTCAGGATTTCCCTCAGATGAAACAGCTGTGGGAATTACTAAAGCAGGTAAACTGATCAAATAACCTGTGCAATACAATGAGCCTGAAAACATGACCTGTTGGGGCGCCTTGAGGACTGGAGTTGAGAAACACTGCTCTATCCAACCATGGCTCATTACTGTTAGTCCCCCCCCCACAGTATAAAAGTATTCTTTCAATAGCGGCTATTTTTAGTGTGATATCGGTGTGGAGAGAGATAGAACAAGGCTCTGTTCATTGCTATTAGATAGTTAAGCCCTGTACACACGATCGGATTTCCTATGGATTCTAATCCTATGGATTTTTCTATCGGAAATCCGATGAAGCTGACTTCCATCAGTCTTGCCTATACACCATCAGTCAAAAAACCGACTGTCCCAAACGCACAACACGTACGACGGCACTCTAAAGGGGAAGTTCAAATCCAATGGCGCCACCCTTTGGGCTGCTTTTGCTGATTTCGTGTTACCACGTGTTAGTAAAAGTTTGGTGAGAGCCGATTCGCACTTTTCAGTCTCCGTGCTTTTCAGATCGTTTTCTGAGTTTCAGTTTGTGCTTGTGGGTTCATATTTGTCTTTCAGTGCGTGCAGTCAGGTCGTTTCTGTTTTGCAGTGCCTTCTTGGCCGCTCGTTACTGTTTTTCAGGTCAGTCTTCGCAGGCCTTGCTGTTCCTCGGTGCGTTCTGTTTAACCACTTCCTACCGGGTCATAGTCATACGACGCCGGCAGGAACCCTCCCTCCCTCCCCCCCTCAAATGATGTCCTTTTTTCCCGGCCGCCTATGGGGCGCGCGCCCCCGGCAGCGAGCGCGCGTATCCGCGGCACCGCTCGTGACCCGGTGCGCGTGCCCGGTGGCCGCGATGTGCGCCGGGCACCCGCGATTGCCCGCGATCACGGCAGGAGTGTGGATCTGTGTGTGTAAACACACAGATCCACCTCCTGTCAGCGGTGAGTAGACCGATCCGTGTGTTCCCAGTACAGAGGAACACAGATCGGTCTCCTCACCTTGTGAGTCCCCTCCCCCTACAGTTACAATCACGCAATAGGGAACATATTAACCCCTTGATCGCCCCCTAGTGTTAACCCCTTCCCTGCCAGTCACATTTACACAGTAATCAGTGCAGTTTTATAGCACTAATCGCTGTATAAATGTGAATGGTCCCAAAAACGTGTCAAAAGTGTCCGATGTGTCTGCCACAATGTCACGGTCACAATAAAAATTGCTGATCGCCGCCATTACTAGTAAAAAAAATAAAAAAAATAAAAATGCCATAAATCTATCCCCTATTATGTAGACGCTATAACTTTTGCGCAAACCAATCAATATACGCTTATTGCAAAAAAAAATTACCAAAAATATGTAGAATACGTTCCGGTTTAAACTTAGGAAAAAAATTGTTTAAAAAAAAAATTGTGATATTTATTAAATCAAAAAGTAAAAAATATTGAATTTTTTTCAAATATGTCGCTCTTCTTTTGTTTATAGCGCAAAAAATAAAAAACGCAGAGGTGATCAAATACCACCAAAAGAAAGCTCTATTTGTGGGGAAAAAAGGACGTATATTTTGGTTAGGTTCAACGTCGCACGACCGCGCAATTGTCAGTTAAAACGACGCAGTGCTGCATTGCAAAAAGTGCTCTGGTCAGGAAGGGGGTAAATTCTTCCGGGGCTGAAGAGGTTAAGTTCGTTCTGGCCAGCCGACCGGTTTAAAGCCATGTTGCAAGTACATTCTCGTCGTAGAGCTCGTGCTGCGTATGGGCTAGGTGTTCGGTTAATACTGTAACCCGAGTTCAGTCCATGAACAGGGTGAGGAGGAGTTCATGGACCAAGAATTGGTTGCTCCAGCGGAACCAATTCTCTCATATGCCTCTGCTGTGGGAAATTCAGGAAAATAATCCTCATGACTTCAGGAATTATCCCTGGATGACGAACCCCGTTTTTCACGTCTGTTGGATTTGCTGTCCCCCTATATCACGAGGCAGGACACTGTGATGCGCCAGGCCATCACTGCTGAGCAGAGGCTTATTGCCACGTTGCAATACCTGGCGACTGTGAGAAGCTTGCAAGACCTCAAGTTCACGACAGGCATCTCCCCCCAGGCTGTTGGGATCATTATCCCTGAAACGTGTTCTGCCATCATACAAGTCATGCAGAAGGACTATATTAAGGTAATTTTTCTCCTTTAACATCACATTCTATGTTTTGAATGTTTGCTAATGTATTGTATTTCTTTCATCCTTCCCAAATTACCATGATTGTAATATGCTGGGAATGTCCCCTTTCTCCCCATGCATGTTGTTACTTTTAAATGCTCATTTTTTGGCCTACATGCCTATTTCCCTTCACTAACCTTTCCAGCATGGTATCCTGGGCTCAAACACACCTAGCCTAGTCTGTTAACAATGTTTTTTGTCAGCTCCATTGTAGTTCTGAACCCCTTCACCCCCCTTAATTTTTTCCAATGGGCCATCATAGGGGGCGAGTCATCTGATAAGTGGGCCTTCTATTTTTGTGTTTAAATACTCCTTCAAATAAATGGTATACTGACGTTGGCCAAGAATGTATTTGTGTAATCTGTTTGCAATGTTATGTGCAAAAGTACTAATTTATTATTTTTGTTTGACTCCACAGTTTCCTTCATCGCCACAGGAATGGCAGACTTTGGCCTCCCAATTTGCCCAGCGGTGGGACTTCCCCAACTGCGGAGGGGCAATCGATGGGAAACACGTCCGCATAGTGCCGCCACCCCGTTCTGGGTCGTACTATTACAACTACAAGGGTTTTAATAGTATTGTTTTAATGGCGGTGGTGGCGGCACACTATGAGTTCTTGTATGTGGACATTGGGAAAAATGGCCGGTTTTTCGATGGCAGAGTCTTCGCACGGATGGAGTTTGCCCACTGTCTGCAGACTGGTGGCCTGGCACTGCCACCTGATGCAGAGAATGTGGATGGACTTCCATTTGTGTTTCTTGCGGATGAAGCTTTTGGACTGGGACCCCACCTGATGCGGCCGTTTCCCCAAAGGACCCTCACCCCGGAGAGGAGGGTTTTGAATTACCAGCTGGCCAGAGCCCGGAGGGTTGTTGAGAATGCCTTCGGGATAATGGCCAGCCGGTTCCGTCTGTTTCAGACAGCCATCCACATGGCGGAATATAAACTCAACCACATTGTGTACAGCTGCTGCATACTGCACAATTTTATGAGAAAATACTACTTATCTTTCGAATGTTGGGCCTGAGGCTGGTCTTTCTGAACAAAACTTGTTGACAGGCCTGGACACTGGCTTGGCCCTCCAAAGCGCCCGTGAAGTACGTGATAAATACGTTGAGTACTTCACGGGTAGGGGGGCAATCGCTATGCCAGACAATATATGATACTTTTTATAAAAAATAAAAAAATATAAATATCTTTGAAAAATTTGTTTTGTCATTATTGCTATATTTGATTTTTTTTATGTGTCTCCCAGGTTCTCATAGTACACTTTGTAGTAGTGCCAAGTGTATTTGTCTTTAGTAAATAGCCACAATTGTCACAGTACGACCGCATTCACACCTGAGCGTAGTGCTTCGAGCGTTTTTATCGTCGTTTTTTTTCGCAAGGTTGCGCCCGTCGAAACGCTCGTTGTCGCGCTAGACGCTTGAATCGGGCGTTTCCATTACATTCTATGACTCCTAAAACGTCCAAATCTGCCCGATTCGCGCGACAAAAAAGGGTCCGGAACTTGTTTGAGCTTCAGGCGTTCGGCTTCAGGCGTTTTTTAGTGGAGATGTGAACCATCTCCATAGAGAATAATGGATTTTTTCCCCTCTAGCGTTTTGTAGCTTCAGGCTTAGGGCTACAAAACGCTCAGGTGTGAATGCAGCCTTAAACATGAACTTTGACATTTTCTATAACTGCTATTGAGCATAGAAAGAACAAGCCACACATTGTTGAGTGCCACATTTTTTTTTTACTCTGTGCACAACATGTGCGTTATTTTTTTTTGGAAAATAAAATCTTGAAATTTTTTGCCCAAATTTTGAAGAATATAATTTTTTTCCTTTATTTTTGGTTTGCATAAACATGCATGGTTCAAAAAATAAAACATATAAAAACAATGGAACTTACAAAGTTCAACCTTAAAGAAAAACATGTGATGGGGTGATTTCACCCCTGAACCATCCCAAATTTGAAGATGCACACAGTTTGTGTGGCAAAATGGGTATTTTCATCCTGATCCCATGGCTAAAGTCAACATGTGCTATCTGCCATCATGGGGGATCAATGGACGTGTTTTGGGGGTGCAAAGCCTTCCTCTCACCTACTTGAGTAGCGAGGAAGGGGTTGCGCCCACAAAACAGGGACATAGATATCCTGTGACGGCAGATAGCACATGTTGACACACTGTGTGCATCTGCAAATTTTGGCTTGTGGTAAATCAAGTGCAATTTTTTTTCGAAAAAAGATACAAAATTAAAAGGGGGGGTCAGACTATTCGCCCCAAAATATCAATGATGTTAATAAAACACGCACCTGTGTCACCGCCATGTAGTCGTCTTCCACTGTGCGCCGAACCATAAGGGGTGGGGAAATTCCGAAAAAGACCGCCATGGGCGGGCGACGTGGGAGGAGTTTCATTCATGCGCAGGGTACATAAATGGTAAACGAGGTTGTGGGTGCGCTAAGTAAGGACGACCGGAAGTGCTGAACTAATCCAAATAAGGTAAGAATGAAACTTGGAGCATCAGTGGTCTATACTGGTTCATGATTGTAAAGGCCTATATTGGGATAAGATTAGGATAATTGAAGCTGACCTAATGTTTTTGTATTGTGTTTTATCTTGCAGAAATAAGTATGCATAAATTAAGGGAGCCAGAAATTTTGCTTGTCTTCATAGAAAAATACCGGGAAATGCGAAGCTTGTGGGAGGTTAAAAATAGTTTGTACCACAACACTGTGGTACGCAGGGCAACAATTTTAAAATTAGCTGCATATATGAAGACCTTGGTCCCAGAGGCAGACTATACCATGATGAACAATAAAATTAAGAACATGAGGAATTCGTACAAAAAACGCTACAAAGAGGTCCAAAATTCAAAGAGATCAGAAGCAGCAGCAGACAAAGTAGTTCAGCCCAAGCTGTGGTACTACAAACATCTGCAATTTCTGGATGACCAGATTGAAGCCAGGGAATCAGTTTCCAGCCTTCCCTCCACCCTTCCTTCCACCCTTTCCTCCAGCGTTCCTTCCACCCTTCCCTCCACCCCTGCAGAGGGGGAAGAGGAGCCACCTGAGCTGGAAGAGCCGGATCTGCGCATCTTCAGCCAGGTCTAGTATTTTAAAACATATTTATTGGCCTCTAATTATTTAGTGTGAACTAGATGTTATTATTCACAAATGAAATAATTAAATAAAATTAAATTAAAAAAAGAAAAAAAAAATTACAAAAAAAAAAAGTAGTGGCCAGAAATGATTGGTACAGTATAGAAAAAAGTTGGGGTCAGAATGAGAGTCTTTTCTATTTATTAACATTCAAGTTGCAACAGTCATGAGATGAAAATTGTGTGTGATTGATTCACCAAAATATAAAACTATGTCCCTTTTTTATACACAGGATGAGCTCAGCCAGGAGGAAGAGGCTCTGGAATGTGACAGCCAGGAGGAGGCAGGGGTGAGTTGCAGACAGGAGGAGGCTGGCACAAGTGGCACTCAGCAGGTCCCCAGGCCTAGTGGCAGCACCCAGTCCCAAGTGGCTCCCCTCCACGTCAGACCAAAAAATCTCGGAGGATGACACAGGTGGAGGAGGAGTCACTTAAAATAATCAGGGACGCTGCTGCCATAATGAGGGCCCCCCTCAACCCTGTGGAGGGCTTTAGCGCCTACCTGGCTAAGAAGCTACAGAAACTTGAGGAGGGACAACGTGCCCTCTCTGAGCACCTGATTTAAACTGTCCTTCACACGGCGGGGAGGGGGCAGCTGACAAAGGCCACACATCTCTGCCATCTGGCCCATCCTTCTCCTCCTTCTCCTCCTCCTCCTGCCACATTTCCAACAAAAGAGCCACAGCCTGCAAGGGGGCGTGGATGGGGCCGTGTAAGGAATGCTGCAGGGAAGCGTGGAGGGAAGGCTACAAGGAAGACCAGAAAGTGATTCCCTGGCTTCGAACTGCTCTGCCAGAAGTTGCAGTTTGTTGGAGTACCACAGCTTGGGGACATGTATGTCTTCGGCTGCTGCTCCTGATTTCCTTATGTTGTTAATTTTATTGTTCATCAAAGTCATGTCTGCCTTTGGGGTCCAAAGTCTGCATAAATGCAACTAATTTTTCAATTGTTGCCCTTCCTGTTTATTTTGTTTTTCCAGAATAAATGGATCTTTGATTTAAGAAAAATACTTGCCTATGTGTTTTTATTGTGAGTAGCCATAACATTTCATGAATACAATGTGTAATTAACAAGGGACACCAACCTCCTTGAGGGTAAAAAAATATAAAATATATATTGTTGTGAGAACTTGACCCCAAAAAAAAGGAGGCCACAAGAAACAAAAATTTTAACAAAAAAAAAAAGTAGATCTTGATTCTAAATAAAATTTAAAATTATGGAGATCTTGCGTTAAAAAAAAGATAAAATTATTTATGAGATCACAAGACACTATAAAGAAATAAGGTTGTCAGAACTCTGTATAAATATCTGCAGCAAAAAAAAGTTTTTTAAGACCATTAGAAAGAAGAAAACAATGCGCTGCATTAAACGAGGCAATAATTAGCAGAATGACGAATATGCTCTCTCCATTAGGAACGCTAGTTTTACCAGAACGAGCGCTCCAGTCTCATAATTCAGTCTGAGCATGCGTGGGTTTTTTATCCGATGGAGTTCCACACAGACGATCGGAATTTGCTATTGTTTTTTTCCCATCGGATAAATTTAAAACATGTTCTATTTTTTAACACTGATGGAAAAAAGACTAATGGGGCCCATACACAATTGGTTTGTCCGATGACAAAAGTCCATTGGACTGTATTCATCGGTAAAACCGATCGTGTGTACACGGCTTAAGTGTGCTATAGTGTGCTATTCTGATTCTATTGTCAGTGTAGAATATCAGTTTAGTGTGAATCTAGGTATAGCTCAGTGTGAGTGTAGTGCGACCATTCATCTTTAACCACTTCCATACAGGGCACTTATACAGCTTCCTGCCCAGACCAGTTTTCAGCTTTCGGCGCTGTTGCACTTTGAATGACAATTGCGCGGTTGTGCTACACTGTACCCAAACTAAATTTTGTTCCCACACATAGAGCTTTCTTTTGGTGGTATTTGATCACCTCTGCGATTTTTTTTTTCTGCAAAAATTTTGAAAAAAGACCGAAAATTTAAAAAAAAAAACATATTTTTTTTGTTTCAGTTACAAAACTTTGTAAATTAGTAAGTTTTCTCCTTCACTGATGGGCACTGATGGGGCTGCACTGACGGGCACTGATGGGCACCAATGAGGCGGCAAGGATGGGCACTGATAGGCAGCGCGGATGGGCACCGATAGGCAGCGTGGATGGGCACCGATAGGCAGTGCGGATGGGCACAGTTAGGCGGCACGGATGGGCACAGATAGGCGGCACAAATGGGCACAGATGGGCACAGATAAGCGGCACGGATGGGCACAGATAGGCGGCACGGATGGGCACCGATAGGCGGCACGAATGGGCACCGATAGGCGGCATGGATGGGCACTGATAGGTGGCACGGATGGGCACTGATAGGTGGCATGGATGGGCACTGATAGGTGGCACTGTAATGTGTTAATGGATGCCAATCAGTGCCAAACAATAATGCCTGCCAATCAGTGATGCCCATTGTGGGCACTGATTGGCATCCATTAGGGGCACTAATTGGCATCCATTAGGGGGCACTGATTTCAATCCCTGGTGGTCTAGGGAGGCATACCTTGTAATGGACATCCCTGGTGGTCCAGTGGCATCCCTGGTGGTCCAGTGTGGGCATCCTCGGGGGGGCTGTGCTGATAATTGATCAGCACAAACCCCCCCTGTCAGAGGAGCAGCCGATCGGCTCTCCTCTACTCGCGTCTGACAGACGCGAGTGAGGAAAAGCCGATTACCGGCTTTTCCTGTTTACATGTGATCAGCCGTGATTGGACACGGCTGATCACGTGGTAAAGAGTCTCCGTCGGAGACTCTTTACCTAGATCGGTATTGCGGGGTGTCAGACTGACACCCTGCAACAACGATCGCCGCGATGCGCGCCCCCGGGGGCACGCAGCGGCTTAAAATCCTGAGGACGTCATATGACGTCCAGTCAGGATTTTAAAACCACTTTGCCGCCGTCAATCCGCTATAAGGCGAGCGGCAAGTGGTTAAATTAGTGTGAATGTAAGGATAGTTTAGTCAGTGTGAGTGTAGTGCGACCACCATTTATCTTTACATTAGTGTGAATGTAGGGATAGTTCAGTCAGTGTGAGTGTAGTCACAGTATATTTCAGTGCATTACTGCAAGTTTAATGCCATACAGTTCAGTGCGTTACGTGCCGTTTAACGCAGTACATTTCTGTGCGTTACTGCACGCTTAACGCAGTATATTTCAGTGCGTTACAGCTTAAAGGGGTTGTAAAGGTTCGTTTTTTTTTCTAAATAGGTTCCTTTAAGCTAGTGCATTGTTGGTTCACTTACCTTTTCCTTTGATTTACCTTCTAAATGTTTTTTTTCTTTGTCTGAATTTCTCACTTCCTGTTTCTCCTCACTAAACTTCACACCATCATCCGAGTGGTGTGGAGTCAGCCAGAACAGCTTACTGAGGAGGAACAGGAAGTGAGAAATTCAGACAAAGAAAACAAAGAAAAAAAATATTTAGAAGGGAAATCTAAGGAAAAGGTAAGTGAACCAACAATGCACTAGCTTAAAGGAAACTATTTAGAAAATAAAAAAACAACCTTTACAACCCCTTTAACACCGTACAGTTCAGTGCGTTACCGCAAGTTTAACGCCATTTATTTCTGTGTGTTATCTTCCATTTAACACAGTACAGTTTAGTGCATTACTGCAAGTTTAACGCTGTATATTTCAGTGCGTTATCTTCCATTTAACGCAGTATAGTTCAGTGCGTTACTGCAATTTTAACGCCATATATTTTAGTGCATTACATGCTATTTAACTTAGTACAGTTCAGTGCGCCACTGCAAGTTTAACGCTATATATTTCAGTGTGTTACCTTTTGTTTAACGCAGTACAGTTCAGTGCGTTACTGTAAGTTCAGTGCTGTATTATTCAGTGTGTTATCTTCCGTTTGACGCAGTACAGTTCAGTGCGTTACTGCAAGTTTAACACTGTATATTTCAGTGCATTGTGTGCCGTTTAACGCAGTACATTTCTGTGCGTTAGTGCACGCTTAACACAGTATATTTCAGTACGTTACTGCAAGGTTAATGCCGTACAGTTCAGTGCATTACTGCCAGTTTAACACTTTATACTTCAGTGCGTTATCTTCCGTTTAACGCATGTATAGTTCAGTGCGTTACTACAACTTTAACGCTGTATATTTCAGTGCGCTATGTACCGTTTAACGCAGTACAGTTCAGTGCATTACTGCAAGTTTAACGCTGTATATTTCAGTGCGTTACTGCAAGTTTAACGCAGTATATTTTAGTGGGTTATCTTCCGTTTAATGCAGTACAGTTCAGTGCATTACTGCAAGTTTAACGCCATATATTTCAGTGCGTTATGGGCCATTTAACGCAGTACGTTTCTGTGCGTTAGTGCGCGCTTAATGCAGTATATTTCAGTGTGTTACTGCAAGTTTAACGCCATATATTTCAGTGCGTTACCTTTCGTTTAAAGTGGTTGTAAACACCCGAATCCTTTTTTTTTTTTACAACCTGCAAAATAAAGACACAATGAGCTAGTATGCATAGCATATCCGGAGCTGTGATTGGACCCGGAGCGGCGATGACGTCACACGCATGCGCGCTCGGGCCGGCAAGCTCCATTCAGAAATCCGGCTACTATGCCGGCCCGATAGTGCGAATGCACGTGATGTCATCAGCGCCAGTTTCAAAAGCAAATATCTCCTTAACCGTGTAGGTTAAGGAGATATTTCATGCACCTACAGGTAAGCGTTAATCTAGGCTTACCTGTAGGTGCATGTTGTGCAAGTGAGTTTACAACAACTTTAACGCAGTACAGTTCAGTGCGTTACTGCAAGTTTAAAGCCGTATATTTCAGTGTGTTATCTTCCATTTAATGCAGTATAGTTCAGTGTGTTCCTGCATGTTTAACGCCATATAATTCAGTGCATTACATGCCATTTAACGCAGTACAGTTCAGTGCATTACTGCAAGTTTAACGCCATATTTCAGTGCGTTATCTTCTGTTTAACGCAGTACTGTATAGTTCAGTGCGTTATCTTCCGTTTAACACAGTATAATTCAATGCGTTCCTGCAAGTTAATTTCAGTGTGTTATCTTCTGTTTAATGCTGTATATTTCAGTGCGTTACTCGCGGTTAAAATCAGGACATCTCTTTGCGTTACTGCAAGTTTAACGCTGTATATTTCAGTGCGCTACATGCCGTTTAACGCAGTACAGTTCAGTGTGTTACTGCAAGTTTAACGCTATATATTTCAGTGCATTACCTTTCGTTTAATGCACTACAGTTCAGTGCAATACTGCAAGTTTAACATCGTATATTTCAGTGCGTTACCTTCCATTTAATGCAGTACATTTCTGTGCGTTAGTGCACATTTGACTAAGTATATTGCAGTGCATCAGTGCAGTTTTATTGCAGTATAATATAGTGTATCAGTTAGACTTGTGCACAACGGAAAAATTTGTTCCGTTTCGGTTCGTTTCTTTCCGGTCCTGTTGATTCGTAATCATTCGTAATTTTGCTAGACGGGATTTTTCGTGTTCGGACTCATTCGTATTTTTGCAAGCGACATTTTTCGTTGAATTTTTTGTTGCTTTATAATTCGTACTTTCGGTAGAGTACGTTGTTTTTCGTTGATTCTGGACACAACTCCTACTTTCGTAACTTTTTTTGGGTTCGTTGATTCGTAATTTTCCGTGTCTCTCTCACAACGACGCTGCCTATTATGCCTAATGTGCTTCGAATGGATTTGTACTTTTCTAAATACATAGCGGTTATTTGTAACGATTCGAAATCTCGTATTTTACTTTCGTTTTTTACATGCGGCTATAGGCTCCGCCCCTGTACACCATTTTGAGAGGGTTCAGCACGGTGAGGGAGAAGCAGAGAGCAGAGCAGAGTGAGTGTTATTGTGCTTCGAATGGATTTGAAATCTCGTATTTTACTTTCGTTTTTTCATGCGGCTATAGCCTCCGCCCCTGTACACCATTTTGAGAGGGAGTTCAGCATGGTGAGGGAGAAGCAGAGAGCAGAGTGAGTGTTATTGTGCTTCGAATGGATTCGTACATTCGTAACTTTTTTCATAACGAATTATGCCGAAGACCTTCGGGCATTCGCTATTTTGCGGTATAATTTATTTCGGATTCGGTTTTATTCGTAATTGCTCTGTTCGGAAATTCGAATGCTTCCGAATGTCCGAAAGTTGCTAAATTCGGACGAATTTTGATTCGTTACGAAACGAATTGCACAAGCCTAGTATCAGTGGAGTGTGTCTGTGTAGTAGTAAGTACTCAAGTTAAAGTACACCAAACACCACTTTCCATTGATTAAAGTGCATCCACGTAAACATTTCCACATCTATATTACATTGTGTTAATAAGCACCCCCCCATCATATCTGGGAGGACAACGAGGAGAGGCAGACATTCTCATGGCACTGTGAGGGGGCCAGCAGCGTATGTGTCCACAGGCATAGGTGGATGTGGTCAGTCCTCAGGCAGGGCCTCATTTCCTCTGTTTAGTGATATTGCCCGTGCTATCCAGCCACAGCATGCAGAGGAGGTAGTGGACTGGCTTACTAAACCATCCTCATCCTCCTCATCCTCCGTCACCCAAGCAGAGACTGGTGCATAGTCCACTGCAGCTGCCAGAGTGGCTAAACCTGCCTCCTTGTCCACAGCCTCAGCATCAGGCATGGAGGAGTTGCTGAGTTATATGAATACAGCCTCAGCCACTTGCTCCTTGATGATGCACAGCCATTACTTGATTTGGATGTTGGTTCTGAGGGTGAGGTTGAGGAAGGCAGAAGCATGAGCCTACAGAGAGGGGAGAACACTGGTACACAAATTGACAGTCATGTTCCTCCAGCCGCAGCGTATTGCCAAGTTGTCTCCAGTGGTAATGAGGATAGAGGAGATGATGATGATGAGATCAACGACGTAACTTGGGTGCCAGATAGAGCAGAGGAGGAAAGTGAGGGTGAGGCACTACCCCAACAAGGCAGCCATAATGGAAGAGTAGAGAGCAGCCACCCTATTCCATCACATTGTGGAGCTGTTATCTCCCGGCCCACTTCCCACAGCTCAGCTGTCTGGGCCTTTTTTTAGCACATGTGCAGCTGATCACTCTTTTGCAACTTATAAACTTTGCCTCAAGCACATAAAGTATGGAAAAAACACCAGCCATGTGGGTGCCACATGCTTGACACGGCATTTAACCTTCCACCACTCAGCCCTTTGGCAAGAGCCCCTGAAAGCCACACAAAGGGGCGAAAATCTATTCCTCTGCTTTACTCACCTCAGTCTTCTCCCGCTATACCTCATGACCTCTCAGCAGCCTCCACTCACAGGGATGATGGTATAGCGCAGGGTGTCTCAGGTCTTTGCAGCACATCTGTCAGCAGTACACCACCAGCTGTAGACTATAATGGTGGTGTGTGATAATGGCACAAACCTCCTGTCTGCCCTTAGACAGGGAAAGTTGACACATGTGCCATGCCTGGCACATGTCCTTAATTTGGTGGTGCAGTGTTTCCTAAATAGGTACCCAGGGTTGGAAGATCTTCTAAAGCACGTCAGAAGAGTCTGTAGCCATTTCAGGCGGTCATACACAGCCAGTGCTTCGTTGTCTGAAATTCAGCGGGATATCCACCTGCCCGTAAACCGCCTGATTTGTGACATGCCCACCAGGTGGAATTCGACTTTGGCAACACTGCAGCCGTTGCACATGCAGCAGACGCCAGTCAACGAGAGCCTGTGTGAGAATGGCACAACGACAAAGGATGCATGCATTGTACTGTCACCATTTGAGGAGGCCACAAGGACGGTGAGCCGTGACAATGTATGCATCAGTGACACAATCCCTTTTGTGTTCCTGCTGAAGTAGACTCTGTGTGGCATTATGGACAGGGAACTTGAGGCAGAGCAGCAGGGGGACTTCCTTTCCTCTGAAGGCCCACTTTATGCAGACACCCCTGTTCCTATGCCACAGAACAAACACAAAAAAGAGAGGGAGGAGGAGGAGGAGGAAGAGGAGGATTCTGGCAGTTTTGGGGGCATTAAAGCAGAGGAAGACATACGTAAAACAGTAAGAGATGGTTTTCCATCCGCAGAACCCTTGGGAGTAGTACATGGAAGGGAGGAGGCAATTCCAGATACTATAA
Source organism: Rana muscosa (assembly GCA_029206835.1). Classification (NCBI taxonomy): domain Eukaryota; kingdom Metazoa; phylum Chordata; class Amphibia; order Anura; family Ranidae; genus Rana; species Rana muscosa. The sequence continues at coordinate 56,815,129 of CM055119.1, forward strand.
ACCTCAGTGACCTGAGGAGTCTGCTTCTCATGCCTCCGCAAATTTGGTTCCCTCATGCTTCAAAGCCTGCGAATGGACCCAAGAATACGTAAAGGAGAAGGATCACTATTGGTTGGCAACCCTCCTTGACCACCGTTACAAGGGGAAAGTCTCAGAACAGAGAGACTTTAGTGCAGAAGATGAAATCTCCTGAGGACACGTTAAAGAGGAGTTTATCTAATGCTTTTCCTGAATCTGGTAGGTTACAGTGTCGTGGAAAACTTAGTTGTGAGGCTTCTGTTGGTCAAGAGAGGAGCGGTGGAGAAGGCGGCCGCCTAAGTGATGCATTTCACAATTTTTTAAGTCCTCGCTGCCCAGGGCTGTCAGCTTCCGCATCCCATCGGCAGCGTCTGCATCACATGGTGGACAATTATTTAGAGGCAAAAACAGAGATGGAGAGAGCTTTACAGTCGACGATCCACTGTCTGAGAACAGACCACTGGCCAGCACAATAAGCAATTAAGCTGCTGGGCTGCCCTGCATCCAGCATGGTTTCTGAATGGGCCTTCAGTGCTGCTGGAGGTTTTGTTACTTATAATAGAACACGTCTGACCACAGACTCGGTAGACCGTCTGACATTTATCAAAATTAATCAGTCCTGAATTACCAGCAGCTATAAAGCCCCTGATGCCGATGTCGCTGATTAAGCGTTTTTGGGATTTGGAATCTCTGCAGGACTTCTAGGCTGCCTAGGGTTGTGGGTGTTGATTTCATCTGGAAGATTTTTTTTGGTGTAGGTTTCATGGACACAATTAACACCCAAAGAAAGACCAATTTTTCCACACCTGTTTGACAGGTGCATATCATTTTATTTTTTGACAGTAAAGCCCTGTACACATGATTGGATATCCTATGGATTCTAATCCGATGGTTTTTTCCAATCGAAATCCGATAAAACTGTCTTACATCAGTCTTGCCCACACACCATCAGTCAATGCTTCTGAGCATGCGTCGACTTTATTCTGAGCATGCGTGGGTTTTTTATCCGATGGAGGTCCTCACAGGCGATAGTAATTTGCTATCGGTTTTTTAACCATCGGATAAATTTAAAACATGTTCTATTTTTAAACACCGATGGAAAAAAGACCGATGGGCCCATACACGGTCGGTTTGTCCGATGAAAACAGTCCATCGGACTGTTTTCATCGGTAAAACCTATCGTGTGTACACTGCTTAAGGCTAGAGTTGAGCGGACACCTGGATGTTTGGGTTCGACGGGTTCGGCCGAACTTCGGAAAAAAGTTTGGGTTCGGGACCGAACTTGACCCGAACTTGACCCCGAACCCCGAACCCCATTGAAGTCAATGGGGACCCAAACTTCTGAGGACTAAAAAGGCTCTAAAAAAGTAATGGAAAGGGCTAGAGGGCTGCAAATGGCAGCAAAATGTTGTTAAGAGCATGGCAAGTGCTCTGCAAACAAATGTGGATAGGGAAATAACTTAAAATAACATAAAAAAAAAATAATAATATGCTGGATGCCCCCTTCTCAGCATAAGAGGTACAGGAAGTTATTAATAACCTCAGAAACTCAACGGCACAATGCCACACATATGGTGGGAATGCCCCAGAATACGCCCTTTCTGTAAAAAATTATTCAATATAATGGATAAGCTAGTGGGAAAATAAAATACTTTGAAATAAAAATGTAGCGGGGTGCTAAATTTAAGGGAAGTGTTTGAGTGGTAAATAGGCTCAAACACCCTAATTCTGTAGGATTCATGGACCATTTTGTCTTCGGGGGACAGTATTGGTGTGCAGTTCCCTGCGGCCTACAGGTAGCGCTGCCATGGTAGGCTAGGGTTGAACCGCCGATACAGTGCTGTGCCTTTTGTGTCCCCTCTTGGCAGTAGTACAGCGGGGCGGGGAACCTTCTGTGCATGCCGGGAGAGGATATAAAAGGGGCAGACCTTTGGCCTGGGGGCTGATGTCCAGTGGGGTCCGCGCCCAGGTGCCTTCGGCCTGGGTGCACGTGTTCCTGTTCCATCTCGGGCACCTTTAGCCCAGGGTGAGGTACTATCCTGGAGTTCCTGCTGCCCCTGGGTATGGAGGCCTAGGGGAGGGAGTAAAGCCTGGAGTCCAGAGCCTTCGTCTGGAGTCCACTAAGGGTCGAGGAGTCTTAGGGTGCCGCCTCGTGTAGGGGACCCTGTTCCAGGGAAGGGAGGTTCATTCTGATGGACGGATGCGGGAGTCACGGTGAAGGAAGGGTCTGTTGACTCCCTGGAGAGATGTCTTCCCCTTGATATGGGCTAGGTTCTTAGAAGGAGAAGCTCAAGGTCATCTTGACTGTATCAGAGGCCTTATTCACCCGGCCCGTGGCAGGGGCCTTATACACCCTGGTCTGTGGCAGAGACCAAAGTTCTCCAGGTCCGTGGAAGAGGCCTTGTACACCCGGTCTGTGGCAGAGACCAACGTCAAGGTCTGTGGCAGAGACTGTACACCTAAAACTGTTTGAGAAACCTAAGCAGTGAAGTGAATGTGCTACGTTTGTGCCTGGACCTCCTCCACACCTTAAGCTGTCCTGTTTCTTTGCTCTAACCTTTTCTATCCGAGTACAGTTTATTTTGCCATGAGAGAATAAGAGTTGGAGTTTCAGCTGGTCTGGACATTGACTTTACTGGGAATTCAAGGACTTGCCTCTACCTACAGTAGAGGTGAGAATCATCCTCTGGAGGAGTTTTGACTCCGGCTGTGGACACGGCCCGTCAAGTACACCGCTCAACCTCTTTATATAGGAGGGTACGGGCTGGTAGTGCGGTGTGCCTTTCTCCCTCCTGCGAGGAGCCAACAACATAAAGGCAGGTAAGGGGGAAAGGATCTGTGCGCTACAAAAAAATAAAATAAAAATTATAATCTTGACCTAGGAGGACGAGGTCCATATGGAGTAGGAGGTTGAGGTGGCGGTGGATGTGGCTGTGTAGGTGGAAGCGGCGGTGGAGGAGGATGAGGTAGCCAACACTGGTTCAAAAATACAACAATGGCTGGGTAAGGCCGGTGATGTGTCGAATTCTGTCCTCCGTCGAATAGTGTCCGCCCTGTACTGCGCTTGCTCAGTATGTAGGACAAGGGGATTTCGAAAATCTCTCAAGACGAACGGCGCCTGCACGGTGAGTCCAGGTGAAAGCCACACCATCCGAGGTTCAAGCCGAGCCAAGCGAGACTGTGCCTGAAGCGTGGCGATCGAAGCGAGCTCGTGAGGGGCCCTGTTACTATGTGCTACCATATGTCCACTTGGATGGTGGGGCTTGAACCTGCACTCACTGTGCAGGCGCCGTTCATCTTCAGAGATTTTGTGAATCTCCCTGTCCTCTGTACTGCGCAAGCGCTGAGCCTGCGCAGTACGGGCCGGACACAATCCGATGGGCGGACGGTTTTTGTCACAACACCGGTATACATGTCTATTCTGCACAAGGTACGGACAAGTCCTGTGGGATCCATGCCTGGTTCATTTTAATGAACGTGAGCTTGTCCACATTGGCTCTGGACAGGCGGCTGCGCTTGTCTGTGATAACGCCCCCTGCCGTGCGAAATACACGTTCAGATAATACACTGGCTGCAGGGCAGGCCAGCACCTCCAAGGCGTAAAGGGCAAGCTCAGGCCATGTGCCCAATTTGGTGACCCAGAAGTTGAAGGGGACAGACCCGTCATCCAGTACGTGTAGGCCTGTGGACACATACTGCTCAACCATCTTGGTGAAATGCTGCCTCCTGCTAAGACGTTCCATCTCAGCTGGTGGTGCTGGTTGTTGTGGCGTGCTGACAAAGCTTTTCCACATTTCAGCCATATCGCATATGTATTGCATATGTATCGCACAGCTACAGAACTGCAGAAAATGCTATTCAAAAAAAAATGTTGCTTTTTTAAAATAGCACAGTAGAAGAAAAATATATAGAAATTATTTATTTCACACACCTCCAGATATGCATAACACACTGCAAAGTATTTTTGTGGCCCTAAATGGGGCTTTTTGCAAGACCACAACCCACCCACAGTACGTAACCGCTGTATCGCACAGCTACAGAGCTGCAGGAAATGCAATTCAAAAAAAATGTTGCTTTTTTAAAATAGCACAGTAGAAGAAAAATATATAGAAATTGTTTATTTCACACACCTCCAGATATGTATAACACACTGAAAAATAATTTTTGTGGCCCTAAATGGGGCTTTTTGCAAGACCACAACCCACCCACAGTACGTAACCGCTGTATCGCACAGCTACAGAACTGCAGAAAATGCTATTAAAAAAAAATGTTTTTTTTTAGGATAGCCCAGTAGAAGAAAAATATATAGAAATTGTTTATTTCACACACCTCCAGATATGCATAACACACTGCAAAATATTTTTTGTGGCCCTAAATGGGGCTTTTTGCCAGACCACAACCCACCCACAGTACGTAACTGCTGTATCGCACAGCTACAGAACTGCAGAAAATGCTATTAAAAATGTTTTTGTTTTTTTAGGATAGCACAGTAGAAGAAAAATATATAGAAATTGTTTATTTCACACACCTCCAGATATGTATAACACACTGCAAAATAATTTTTGTGGCCCTAAATGGGGCTTTTTGCAAGACCACAACCCACCCACAGTACGTAACCGCTGTATCGCACAGCTACAGAACTGCAGAAAATGCTATTAAAAATTTTTTTTTTTTTTAGGATAGCCCAGTAGAAGAAAAATATATAGAAATTGTTTATTTCACACACCTCCAGATATGCATAACACACTGCAAAATATTTTTTGTGGCCCTAAATGGGGCTTTTTGCAAGACCACAACCCACCCACAGTACGTAACTGCTGTATCGCACAGCTACAGAACTGCAGAAAATGCTATTAAAAATGTTTTTTTTTTTTAGGATAGCACAGTAGAAGAAAAATATATAGAAATTGTTTATTTCACACACCTCCAGATATGTATAACACAATGAAAAATATTTTTTGTGGCCCTAAATGCAGCTTTTTGCAAGACCACAACCCACCCACAGTACGTAACCGCTGTATCGCACAGCTACAGAACTGCAGAAATGCTATTAATTTTTTTTTTTTTTTTTTTTTTTAGGATAGCACAGTAGAAGAAAAATATATAGAAATTGTTTATTTCACACACCTCCAGATATGCATAGCACACTGCAAAATTATTTTTGTGGCCCTAAATGGGGCTTTTTGCAAGACCACAACCCACCCACAGTACGTAACCGCTGTATAGCACAGCTCCAGAACTGCAGAAAATGCTATTCAAAAAAAATGTTGTTTTTTTAGGATAGCACAGTAGAAGAAAAATATATAGAAATTGTTTATTTCACACACCTCCAGATATGCATAACACACTGCAAAATAATTTTTGTGGCCCTAAATGGGGCTTTTTGCAAGACCACAACACACCCACAGTACGTAACTGCTGGATCGCACAGCTACAGAACTGCAGAAAATGCTATTCAAAAAAAATGTTGTTTTTTTTAGGATAGCACAGTAGAAGAAAAATATATAGAATTTTTTTATTTCACACACCTCCAGATATGTATAACACACTGCAAAATAATTTTTGTGGCCCTAAATGGGGCTTTTTGCAAGACCACAACACACCCACAGTACGTAACTGCTGGATCGCACAGCTACAGAACTGCAGAAAATGCTATTAAAAAAAAAAAGGGATTTTTATAACAGCTTACCTGTAAAATCCTTTTCTTGGAGTACATCACGGGACACAGAGCGACTTAGTCATTACTAATGGGTTATATAGTTTACCTTCAGGTGCTGGCACTGGCAACTTCCAAACCGGAAGTACCCTCCCCTATATAAGCCCCTCCCATCCGGGAGCACCTCAGTTTTGTAGCAAAGCAATAAGTGTCCCAAAAAGAGGGGTGGGAGCTCTGTGTCCCGTGATGTACTCCAAGAAAAGGATTTTACAGGTAAGCTGTTATAAAAATCCCTTTTTCTTTTTCGTACATCACGGGACACAGAGCGACTTAGTCATTACTAATGGGACGTCCCAAAGCAATGCCAAATGAGGGGAGGGATACACTATACATAAGCTGGGCGCCATCAGGCATGAGGCTCTTTTGCGGCCTGCAACACACTGCGCCCAAAGGCGACATCCTCCTGACTTCTGACGTCTACCTGGTAGAATCTAGTAAACGTGTGTACTAAGGACCATGTTGTGGCCTTACAGACTTGAGCCAGGGAGGCTTGGTGATGCACTGCCCATGAAGTTCCAACTGCTCTTGTGGAGTGCGCCCTAACTTTGAACGGAGGCGGTCTCCTTTTCAAGCCATAGGCTTGTATTATGACCTGTCGAATCCACTTGGCTAAATTAGATTTTTGATGCTGCCTGACCCTTTCTGGGGCCTTCCGGCAGAACAAACAAAGTATCCGTTCTACGAATCTGAGCAGTGGCTTTAAGATAAGCTTTAACTGCTCTTACTACATCCAAAGAATGCAATAACTTTTCCTCTACCGAACTAGGTTTGGGGAAAAAGGAAGGAAGAACCACATCTTGGTTCAAATGGAACCTCGATACCACCTTAGGAAGAAGGCTGGATGAGGACGTAATACTACTCTGTCCTTATGGACAACCAGATATGGCTCCTTACAGGACAAGGCGGCTAATTCCGATACTCTTTTAGCCGAACAAATGGCTACTAAGAAAATCAATTTCCTGGTGAAAAGAACCAAGGAAATGTGCCGCAATGGTTCAAATGGTTGTTTCTGTAGAACCGACAGAACCAGGTTTAAGTCCCATGGACATATGGGAATACTAATCGGAGGGCTAATACGCATCACTCCTTGTATGAAAGCTTTGACTAATGAATGCAAAGCCAAGGGCCTTTGAAAAAATATTGACAAGGCCGTCTGACCCTTGATAGTACTCAAGGCAAGCTTCCTATGTACAGCCCACTGTAGGAAGTCCAGAATCCTACCTATTACGTACTTACGTGGATGCCATTTCTTGGCCTCACACCACGTGATGTACGCCTTCTAGATCCTATAATAGATCTGCCTGGATACCGGCTTCCTGGCATTGATCATGGTAGATACCACAGGATTAGAGAGCCCTCTCTTTTTTAGAATGTGGGCTTCAATAGCCAGGCCGTCAAACCTAGGGCTGGTAAGGAAGGGTAGTATGTCGGTCCTTGCGAAACCAGGTCCGGACGATGTAGGAGGTTCCAAGGACTTCCCACTGACATTTTTACAATCTCCGCGTACCATGCCCTTCGGGGCCATGCTGGAGCCACCAGAATCACTGGTTTCTTTTCTACTCTGATTCTGCGGATTAATCGCGGTGGGAATGCATATATCAGCTTGAACTGATCCCAAGGGAACACGAGGGCATCCGAACCGCAAGCTAGGGGATCCTTTGTGCGAGACACAAATCTGTCCACCTTTGCGTTGAATCTGGATGCTAGCAGATCTACATCCGGTGTTCCCCACCGCTGGCATATTGCCTGGAAAACCTCGGGGTGAAGAGACCATTCCCCCGGGCATAATTGCTGGCGACTTAAAAAGTCCGCTCTCCAATTTTCCACTCCTGGGATGAAAACCGCGGATATGGCTGTGACATATCTTTCTGCCCATTCCAGGATGCAATTCGCTTCCCTCTGGGCTGCACGACTCCTGGTGCCACCCTGGTGATTGATATATGCCACTGCTGTGGCATTGTCTGATTGAATTCTGACAGGTGACCCTTGGAGTTTGGATGTCCATGCTACTAGGGCATACCGGGCTGCTCGTATCTCTAAGAGATTGGTGGGCAGGGTCTTCTCTGCTTCTGACCACTTGCCCTGGAGAGACCATTGCTCCAGTACTGCCCCCCAGCCTATGAGGCTGGCATCTGTAGTGACCACCTTCCAAGAAACCGGACTGAAGGGTTTCCCTTTTTCCAGATTCTGGGGCACCAATCACCAATGGAGGCTCTTGCGAACGGAAGGGGACAGGGACATTGGTAAGTCTAAAGCCTGAACTTTTTTGTTCCAGGCTGACAGTATGGCCCTCTGCAAGTTCCTTGAATGGAATTGACCGTAGGGTACTGCTTCGAATGAAGCCACCATTTTTCCCAGCAGCCTCATACACAGGCGTATGGATGGTTTTCTTTTTTGTACCCACTAAGTGGGTCAAATCTTTCAAAGACGACACCTTCTCTGGAGGTAAGAAAATCTTTCTCTGATTTGAATCCAGTCTTAGCCCCCAAGTATTCCAGACTTTTGACTGGTTTTAGGGCTGACTTGTCTCGGTTGATAATGCAACCGTGAGATTCCAGATACTTGATTATCTTGTGAACGACCACTTCTAGTTTTTTTCACTGAGTGGTCTATCAGCAACAAGTCGTCTAGATATGCCATTATCGTTACACCTTGTGTTCCTAGTTTGGCCAATCGTAGTGCCAGAATTTTTGTGAACACTCGTGGTGCTGTGGCCAGACCGAAAGGTAAGGCTCTGAACTGAAAATGGCGCCCTTCTACTGCAAAGCGTAGAAATTTCTGGTGGGCCGGACAGATGGGAATATGCAAATAAGCATCCCTTATGTCGATCGAGGCTAACCATTCCTGCCCTTGTAGGGCGGTGGCCACCGATCGGATCGACTCCATCCGAAAAAGTCCTGATATGTAGGAACTTGTTTAGCCCTTTTATATTTAATATGGGCCTCACGTCCCCATTTGGTTTGGGGACTGTGACAAGGTTCGAGTAAAACCCGAACCCGCTTTCTTCCAAGGGAACCTTCATGATTACCCTTGGAGCAATAGTTGTTCTAGTGCCAGAAGGAGGGATCCACTCTTCTGGGGATCGCTTGGCACGTTTGACCTTATAAAATGGGCAGGAGGAATGTCTTTTAACTCCAGCCTGTATCCCAGACTTACTGCGGAGATCACCCATCTGTCTCTGATGGTGTCCCGCCAGGTCTCTGTGAACAACTGAAGTCTTCCCCTCACCCGATTGAGTGGGGGCAACCCTTCATGACTTGGGGGGAGGTTTTGTACCTCTCTTGACCCAGGGTTTCTTGTTACCCTGTGATTGTCCCTGATTTCTGCCCCCTGGATTTGACCGCGGAGGCCGTCGGAACTGTTTCACAGCCGATGTGCCAGGGACTGGAGAAGTAGGCCTCTTAAAAGAAGGACTTCTACCCTTATTCTTAACCGGCAAGAGTGTACTTTTACCGGCAGAAGTTTTCTGGATATATTTGTCCAGATCTTCTCCAGATAAGCGTTCTCCATGAAATGGGAAGCTAATCAGCAATTTCTTACAGGGAGCTTCAGCAGACCAGTTTTTGAGCCATAGAAGCCTACGCATATGTCTACAGACAGCGTAAAGCGGGATGCCTGTTGGATTGTATCCTTTATGGCGTCCACCGCAACACGAGGCTCCAGGTAGGTCAGCTAGGGCAAGAGCCTGCTGATCTGGTAAGTCCCTTAAGACTTGTTTCAACTGATCTTTCATTGCTTGGCAGACTCCAATCGCTGCTACTGCAGGTTGTGTCACCATGCTTGCTGTAGAGAAAGCAGATTTTAGTAAAGACTCCAATTTTTTATCTATTGGGTCTTTGAACATTGGAACATTATCTACTGGACATGTCAGTGATTTATTTACTCTTTGGCCAACACCTTAGAGACTGGCAAAAAACTGAGGTGCTCCCGGATGGGAGGGGCTTATATAGGGGAGGGTACTTCCGGTTTGGAAGTTGCCAGTGCCAGCACCTGAAGGTAAACTATATAACCCATTAGTAATGACTAAGTCGCTCTGTGTCCCGTGATGTACGAAAAATAAATGTTGTTTTTTTAGGATAGGACAGTAGAAGAAAAATATATAGAAATTGGTTATTTCACACACCTCCAGATATGTATAACACACGGAAAAATATTTTTTGTGGCCCTAAATGGGGCTTTTTGCAAGACCACAACCCACCCACAGTATGTAACCGCTGTATCGCACAGCTAAAGAAATGCAGGAAATGCTATTCAAAAAAATGTTGCTTTTTTAAAATAGCACAGTAGAAGAAAAATATATAGAAATTGTTTATTTCACACACCTCCAGATATGCAGAACACACTGCAAAATATTTTTTGTGGCCCTAAATGGGGCTTTTTGCAAGACCACAACCCACCCACAGTACGTAACCGCTGTATCGCACAGCTACAGAACTGCAGAAAATGCTATTAAAATTTTTTTTTTTTTTAGGATAGCACAGTAGAAGAAAAATATATAGAAATTGTTTATTTCACACACCTCCAGATATGTATAACACACTGCAAAATAATTTTTGTGGCCCTAAATTGGGCTTTTTGCAAGACCACAACACACCCACAGTACGTAACCGCTGGATCGCACAGATCTCTAAATCTGGACTCCTATTTAAATCTCTCTCCCTGAAAGCACCATCAGGAACCTTCCCCTACACTTCTGTCTCTCTATCTTTTCTCTCAGATTGCAGAATCAGGACTAACTCATGTATTTCAATCTCTCCCTAATAAGCAACAGCAGCCAGGAACCTCTCCCTATTCTGTCTAGCAGAGTGACGTGCTGTGCTGTGTGCCTCTAGCTTATATAGAAGCTCGGTCACATGCTGCACTGAGCTGGGTCACATGCTGCACTGGCCAATCACAGCCATGCCATTAGTAGGCATGGCTATGATGGCTTCTTTTTTTTTAAATATTCTTTATTTATTTATATTTCAAAAAGAGGGATACATCCAATACATTATTTATACATTTTCCATTGCATTTTTATTCATAATACATTTCTCATCCCAATCCGTTACTTAAATCGTATTTATTTAAACATCAGTCTCGCCTCAAAACCTCAGTGTCAATGGGTTCCCTGCCCTTATGTCCTTTATATGTCTCTCCTTAAAGGGAGAAACACACCAAGTCCCTGTCTCTATTTAATTATCTTTGATTTTCACAACCTTACTTATTCTCCTTTGCGTATTTTATCTATTCCCACCCTACCACCCTCCCAAAGCAAACCTAAACAAGAGGAAAAAATAAAAGGGAACAAACGAAAAAAAAAAAAAAAAAATTCTCCCTCCCCTCCCCCCTCCATCCCCCTCCCCCATTAGGTAAACCGCAACCTCTTAAATACTTCTCTGACCGGGCGGACTCACTTCCCCATTAATCTTTTCCCTTCTTCTGTCTGCATAAATTTATTCCATGCTGACCAAATCTTAATATGTTGCTCTTTCCTATCTTGGGCCGAAAACACCAACTCCTCTATGGCACCCACTTTCCCGACCCTATTGAGACAATCTGCAATTGTTGGAGGGCTGGAGCTTTTCCAGCCTCTCGCAATGCATGCCTTGGCCTCATTGACCAGGTGACATAATACTGAGTTTTTGTAAGTCTGTTTGGGTATTTGCGTTTCGTGCAATAGGAAGAAGCCTGGGTCGTCCGGCACAGGATAAGACTCAATTTTTTGGGCAATCCTTCGTACCTCTATCCAATATTGTCTAATTCAAGGGCATGTCCAATATATATGGAACAAAGTTCCCCGCTCCCCATTACATCGCCAACACTGATCTGAGGCATCAGGATAGAACCTACCCAGTTTTGAGGGCGTATAGTACCACCTCGTCAGTAATTTGTAATTTGATTCTTGCGTTTTAGTACTTACTGATGAGTGTAGCGCAAGATATATTATCTTCTGATATTGAGCTGGTGTAAAAGTCCTGCCAAGGTCCCTTTCCCACTTTCTAATTGCTGGCATTTCATAGTTCTCTGGTGGGGTCATTAGCATCATATATATCTTTGATATTATTCGGTTAATGGGTTCCTTCTCCTCACAGTATACTTCAAACCTAGTTAGCTCCCGTTTAAAGTTACTCATTGGGCCTAGTGTCTCCAGATAATGTCGAAGTTGTATTGCCTGCCAATACTCTACTTCGAATTGGCCTCCTGATTTTGTCAATTCCACTATTGTGGGCCATATTTCTGATTGCATAAAGTGCGATACCTGCGTGTATCCCTTCTCTCGAAGTCTCCGAAATGCCCTTATCTCCATCCCCGGCTCGAAACTTGGGTTTCCCAGTATTGGGTAAAGTGGAGAATATCTTGACGAGTATTTGGGGTTTAGACATGTTTTGGCCCCTATAGACAGTGTTGGCCCTATCAAAGGATGTTTTTTGATTGCGTCTGGTAGTTTTGTATAGCACCAAGGTGCTCTACCCAATGGTATCTGACTAATCTCTTGCTCCAATTTTATCCATAATTTAAGTTCTTTATGTCTGCACCAGTCTATGACCCTTCCCAAATGAACTGCTTGGTGATATTTAGATACATCTGGGACTGCTAAGCCCCCATAGCATTTGGGAAGGGTCATTTGACTTCTGCTAATCCGTGGTCGCCTGTTGGCCCATATGAACTTAGTAAAGAGTGCATTTATTTGCTGAAAGTAGGCCTTATCAATTCTAATTGGTACAGCTTGAAATAAGTACAAAAATTTGGGCAGAATATTCATTTTAATAGCGTTACATCGGCCAAACCATGAGTGGAATCCCTGTTGCCATTTATCCAGTAGGGATCTAACTACTTTATATAGTGGGGGGAAATTTACAACGAAAACCTTCTCTAATCTTGATGGTATATTTATCCCTAAGTATTTTAGTGAGGACCCCACCCATTTAAAATTAAAATTTGGTTGTATATTTTGCTGGACTTCTATGGGAAGGACTACCCCCATCGCTTCCGATTTTGCGTAATTAATTTTTAAATTTGCTAATGTCCCATATCCTTCTATTCCCTTCATCAAATTTGGCAGTGAAACATGGGGTCTTGATAGGGAGAACATCAAATCATCTGCATAAGCAGAGATTTTATATTCTTGATCACCTATTTGCAGTCCCTGGATATCTGGGTTTTGCCGAATCCTATTTAGTAGGGGTTCTAGAGAGAGAGAAAACAGCATCGGAGAGAGTGGGCATCCTTGACGCGTACCATTTGAGATTTTAAATGTCTCAGAGTAAACTCCGTTCACTTTTACTGAGGCTTGGGGTGTAGCATAGACCCCCGCTATCCAACTCCGTATATGTTCTCCCAGTCCCATTTGCCTCAATACTTCAAACATAAATCGCCAGCTGACCCTATCAAATGCTTTCTCAGCGTCGGTACTCAAAAAAATACTGGGCATTTTTGAAACATTAGCATAATGTACCAGGTTGAGGACCTTTACGATATTATCCCTGGCCTCGCGGGTTGGGATAAACCCAACCTGGTCTTGGTGTACCAACTGATTCAAAAACGGCTGGAGACGGGAGGCAAGTAGTTTAGTGAAAAGTTTTAAATCTGTATTTAAAAGTGAGATCGGGCGATAGCTCCCGCACTCCGCCGGGTCCTTCCCTTCTTTCGGAATAACCAAAATATGTGCCATAAGGGCATCCGGCGGTAGTGTGGGAGCCCGGCCGATCTCACTGAATGCCTTTGTCATATGGACCCCTAATATTGGGAAAAAATATTTGTAGTATTGGATAGTGAAGCCATCCGGGCCCGGCGCCTTCCCTCGTTTAACTGTCTTTATCACTGTCTCCAGTTCCCCCACTGAAATAGGTATCTCCAGTTTATTACGGTCTTCTAAGGTCAACCTAGGCAGGTTGACTATCTGTCTTTCTCGTGCTCATTTTAATCAGGAACCATGTTTTATCAAAACCCCTCTCATTACTACCTTATGCGCTTCCCATATCATTCCCGGGTCACTCCCCGTGGTGTCGTTCGTCCGGAAGTATGCCTCCATTTCTTTTGCTACATCTTCCCGAACTTCGGGGATCTGCAGCAAACTCTCATTCAGACGCCAACGCCACTCCGGAGCCGTAGATGTGTCGGACAACGCAATGTGTAGCGTCACTGGTGCGTGGTCTGACCATGTTATATTCCCAATTTTTACTTCCTTCACCGCCGTCAACAGATAATGTGGTACCAGGAAGAGGTCTATACGAGAATACAGTTGGTGTGGGTTGGAGAAGAATGTATAATCTCTTTCCCCGATATGTAGTAATCTCCACACATCTACCATCTGCAATTCCCGCAACTTCTGCAAGATATTCCTCCTGGTCCCCCTTGATATGGAGGATACCCCCGTTGATGTGTCAACCTTAGGTTCCAATGTTGTATTAAGGTCTCCCCCTTCCCTTCTGCAAACCGTACCAGCTTATCCAAGGTTTTACTCAAAAAGGCGTCTTGATGTGTATTTGGTGCGTAGACGGTCGGCCAAGGTCACCTTTGTACTTCCAATCTGTCCTTTTAAAAAAATAAAACGGCCCTCTATATTTACTCGTTTATCCAACAGGGACCAAGGTATCCTATTGGAGATTAAATTTGACACCCCTTTTGACTTTGATGTCTGACTACATGCGTGGTATGTACATGGGTAGAACCTATTTTGTAGGTATGCGTGTCCGCCCATCTTAAAGTGTGTTTCCTGCACAAATACTACGTCTGAGCGGGTTCGTTTTAACTCGCTCAGGAGCATTCTCCTTTTTTGTGGGACATTAAGTCCTTTAGCATTAATGGTGGGTATCTTTATTTCCTCCATCTCTAAAGATTCAGAGGATGGAATATGGGGGAGAGGGGAGAGAGAACAAAAAAAAAAACCCTTAAAACCAAACCCTCCCTATTCAACTTCCCTCCCTTCAATATTCAACTAACCCCTCCCCCCTTACCCCCGCCCCCAAGGGAGGCACCCACTTCTGGACCTTTAACCTTACGGTTCAGGTGGGTGCACGCCTAATTGGGGTGTTGGGTTGGCACGGCAGAGGTGCACCCCCCTCTCTCCACCCCGGACACCCCTTTCATCTACCTCTCTCCAGCTCCTCTCTCCACTTTTTCTCCCTCTTCCTCTCTCCTCTCTCCCCTTTTCTCCTCCCCTCACCTTCTCTTACCTTATAGAGCCTTAAATCCGAGGGGGCCTCCATCCTTTAATTTTACCCCTAAATTATCCAAATTTTTTCCCCCTTATCATCCTAGTAAATAAACAAATAATATTTATCATTTATGTAGCTTTTGCATTTGTGTTTGTTTGTAGTTGTTTACATATAATACATATAATACCTTCTTACTTTGGAGATTTTAGTATAACTGAATTTAAGTAACGTATACCAGGGCCATTTTCCCTCCTTTGTCACCTTTCTTCCCATTCCCTCTGTACTATTTCCCTTTGCTTTTTTAACCCTGATCCCTCTACCCCCCCTCCTCCTTCTTCCCTAATGGTGGATCTTCTGGGTACTAACTTACTCCTATTTCCTGCTTGGGGCTCCCTCCTCTTTCTAACCACTGGCCTCCTCAGTTATATCCAGTTATATCCAAGTGTGTGTACCACCTATTTTATCCTATTGTATTCATGTGTAGTGTGATGTGTGAGTGCCCCCCTCCTCCTACTCTCTAAAAATCTTTCTTCTCTTGAACCCCCCTAATTCCTAGCCCCCAACCCTTATTTATTCTCCCCCCTTCCACCCTTGTTATCTCAGTCTACCCTCTGTCTACCTCCCTATTTCCCTACTTCCCCCTTGTGTCTATGTGTTTGGCTTCTAACTACTCCTTTCTTAACCAATACCTCAAAACCTATTCCCGATATTATATGTGTACGTGTCTTATATGTGTCTCTCTAAATCTACAAAAGTAAGTGTGTGACCCTTGTGTGGTATCTATAACATTTGCACCCCCCACCCTTGGCATTTTCTTCGCTTTCTTCTATTCAGGCCACTACCCTTACTAGAATATTCCATTCCATTATAGGAACCCCTCTCCCTTTTACTCCTCTCTTCCCCTCTCCTTCTCTCTTCCTCTCCCTCTCCTCTCCCCCTCCCCCTCCTCCCCCCTCTCCCTCCCCATCTCTTCTCTCCAGTACTCCATTGGTCTCTATTGATCTCTTCTCCTATCTTCTTATTTCTAAACCCCCTTACTTATTATTGTCTCCCTCCTATACCCCCTCCTTTTCAAAATCAAATCAAATCAAATCCTTCCCCCCCCTTCATTTCATCATACATTATTTGTACATTATTTATGCATTTATACATTTATACATTATTTATACAT
This sequence comes from Rana muscosa, assembly GCA_029206835.1. Classification (NCBI taxonomy): domain Eukaryota; kingdom Metazoa; phylum Chordata; class Amphibia; order Anura; family Ranidae; genus Rana; species Rana muscosa. The sequence continues at coordinate 56,831,174 of CM055119.1, forward strand.
TATTTAAACTTCGTACATTATATCTTCTAAGCTCCTTCTAGCCCCAACTGACCGAGAGAAAAGGGAGAAAAAAACAACAAAAAAAACCCAACTAAGCCACCCAATGATTCCAGTGTATATAAATCACTAAATTGGGGTGGGGGATAACCCCCCCCAAAGGCTCCCCTCCCAGGAGGGGGGGGGGGGGGCGATAAGTGTATGTAAACCTGCAGGGTGGTCACAACTATCATAACATACATCTTACATTTTGCAGTATCTTCCAATGTAACACATCCTGTTTCCCATCACCCTTTATAGTGTCCCCTATAACCCTAACTTCTAAAAAAAAAAAAAATCCACTCCATAAAAAAAAAGAAAATTGTTTTCTCTCTTCTCTTCTCTCTATTTTTCCTCCCTTCACCCTCCCTTTTTTCTCGTTCTTTCTTCTCTGTTCAGCCATAGTAGTAAATGAGAAGGGAGAGGCAGATGACAGGAGCAGAGGCATTCCCTCAAAGTTCCATACTCCGAAAGTCTCCCAAAGTCTCTTGAAGGGGGAAACAAAAAGAAAAGGGGGGTATATATTTGGGCCCCGGCTGTGACTGTCTCCAGTGGGTTATATCCCCTCCTAGAACAACCTACCCCTTCCCTCTTGGATTTTAGGTTTTCCTCAAAAAAAGGGACCGGGGGGTTTACCGGGGGGTTCACTGGAACAACACCCAGAACAGGGAAAAAAAAACGGTCAGGAGAGAAAAAAAAAACCCAAAAAATAAAATTACCCAAAATAGGGAGTAAAAAAAAAGGAAGGGGCGTTTCCCCTTTTCCTCTCCCAGAGTGGGGGAGGGTACCAGGGCAAGTCTCCTTCAGAGGAATTCCTTTGATTCTAGCCCTGATGTTATTGAAAAAAAAGGGGGGAAGAGAGAGAAAAACATTAGTCCTGTCCCCATTACTCCTGTACTCTTTTATTTTGGGGGGGTGTGTTCTTTATTGCTTCCTTCTCCCCTTCCCCTTGAAGCCTTAGATCTCCTGTCCCCCATTGTCTCCATTTTCCTCCCAATTCCTGGAATTTCCTGCAGCCAGTTTGGAATCTCTATAGCTTCCATCTCCATAAAGGAAAAAAATTCTAGTAATTCCCCCGGGTGCTGCAAAGTAAATGTATGGGAGTTATTTTTCACTATCAAAGCAATGGGGTATCCCCACCAATATGACCCCCCCAATAGTTTAATTTTATCCAGGAGCCGGCGTAACATAGCCCTACGCTGCAATGTAGCTTGTGAGAGGTCTGGCAGGATTTTTACCCTGAATCCTTCATGTTCTATCTCACCTTTTTCCCAAGCCATGCGACTTATTAGTTCCTTATGTGCGTATCGATGAAAACGGCCTATGACATCCCTTGGTCTATCTATATTTACCGAAGGGGGTCCCAAGGCTCTATGTAGTCTCTCAAATTCCAATGTTTGAGGTGGTGCTGGAATAGCCAGCCGCTGACATATCGCTAGGATTGTTGCATGTAATGTTTCTCTCCCTACTGTCTCGGGGATCCCTCTAAACCGTAGATTCAAGCGACGGCCGCGGTCCTCAATTTCCTCTAGCTGTAACTGTATTGAGGTAGCATGTACAGAGTATAAACCCTGTACCAGTTCCAGCTACTGTACCCATTTCTCTAGGGTAGTTACCCGGCCTTCCTCCCCTGACTGTCTCTCTGAGAGATGCTTCACCTCAGTATGCACCTGATTCCACTCCCTTCGATGCATCTCTTCTAAACGTGTCATCATTGACTCTATATCATCACGGGTCGGGAGGGATTCTATGTCCACACAAGTTGGCAGGGCTTGCAGCAGAGCTCTAAGATCCAGGTCTCCCAGATCTGCTATTCCCTGGGACTTCCTGTCCTGGGACTCCCGGGGGTTATACCCCCCCCCCTTGCTCAGTCTGCTTCGCCCCTTCCATTGTCCCCTGTACCTGCACTTGCAGTGGTTGGCTGTGAGCTGCCGCCTCCTCCTGTGCTTCCTGTCCGTGTGTCTCCTCGTTCCGTCGCTCTCCAGAGCGCCTGCACTGTTCCTTCTCACCACTTGTTCCCCCACGTGACTCCACCGCTTGAAGCCTGGTCAGTGCGGCTCGTGTGCGGGGAAAGAAGGATTCAATCTCCGGCTGCGACCCCGTTTTTTTCACTGCTCTCTCTCTCCTCTTCATCCCAGGTATGCTGAGTTACTGGGCTGTTTCCACATAGGGCTGCTCTTGGAGCTGTAAGGCTGGTCACAACGCTGGGTGTTCCGGGGGGAGAGTCAGAGGGCTACAACCGCAGCGTGTTCCTCCTCACTCTGCCATCACTCTGCCGTTCCAAGACCACACCCCTCCGGCTATGATGGCTTCTAAGGGCACACCAGCTAAAGAAAAGGTGATTGGCTGGCCCCTGAAGCTTTTCTAAATGCGCCATTACATCCCCGAACACCGAACCCGAACTTACACGCAATTGTTCGGGTTCGGGTTCGGGTTCGGAAAACGCTAGAGTTTGGTACGAACCCGAACTTTACAGTTCGGGTTCGCTCAACCCTACTTAAGGCCAATTCTTGCTTTCATCAAAAGTACCTCTATAGGATTACGTTGTGAAGGCACCAAAGACACCCAAAGACCAATTTTCCGCACCTGTTACTTCTATCCAATGTCTGTGGAAGAGACACCAGAATTTATCCAAAAAATCTCTACTTCCAGTGCACTACATTGTAGCCTCATCACATAGACTGACTCAGCAAGCCGTTTCTTACATAATAAAGAAAACTTGCAGGAAAATTTCATTTTTGTGGGCTTTATAAATGCAATTATTTCTGCACAAGCTTCTATACACAGTAAAGATGTGCCACTTTAGAGGTAGACTAAGGGGACCCCCCAGGCACTATATTGAAAATATTTTTTTTATTTTTATGCTTTCACTTTAAGAACTAAATCACTGCTCATTTAAAGATGTTTACAAACTTTTTTTCATTGATACATGTCCTCCAGGGCAGTACCCAGACCCCTATAACCATTGTATGCCCAATTACTCACATATAAACCTTCAAATTGGGCACTATTTTTTTTCACGTTCGGGTCCCTTTAGCCCCGTACACACTGTCGGACTTCCATCTGACTTTTCCGTGGATTTTTGTCCGAACGGAGTTGGCCGGGCACACCCATAGCATACACACCACAGGACTTTTCTGCAAACTTTCCCAAAACTTTTTGCAACATCACATGGTTTTTCTGCTCTTTTCTGCTCTTTACCGCCACCCTTTGGTCAACTTCTGCTATTGTTGGTTGATTTTAACATTAGTTGTTTTGTCCATCAGACAAAAGTCCTATGGTTTTCTGTACACACGGTAGGACTTTGCTCCATCGGACTTTTGTTGGGCAAAAGTTTGTCCGTTTGCAGACCCAACTTTTGTCCGATGAAAACAAAACCAAACGAAAAAAAGTTTGTCCGATGGAGCGTACACACGGTCGGATTGTTAGTCCAACTTGCTTAAAACAAAGTTTGTTGGGCAAAAGTCAGACCGTGTGTACGGGGCTTTAGACTACAGTTTGTTATTCGGTCCCGAAGTTTCGCAATGTTCGAAAGTTTTGGTGCAAACCAAACTGGGGGTCGTTCGGCCCATCCCTAGTCTCCAGAACCAATGTTCACATTGGAAGATTTCCCCTCTTCTCCATTCTGGTGACAATCCAAACTGTTGGATTTTCCATCACATTCAGTCCTGGACAATCAGAGAAGGTAAATCTCAACTGTGGACACAAAAAAAACAATACAAACCTGACAGATATCTAACACTTTACTATGCTACCTAAAATTAAATTACTATATTTAGCTCCTCCTGCTGTCTGCAGCTTTTAATCTGCAATCATAGAGGCAAATACACCGGTGGTAGAAATTTCCTTGGTGGCTACACACTGCCAACCTCAAAAAGGATAAGCTTTGGGCACTGAAATTATTAAAGTATCTCTACTCTTTTTACTTTTATGTGTCATTGACCTACCCTCCTCCTAAAAATTACATACTCGCCTTTACGCCATTTTTCTATTTGGAGCCAGGAAATAAATCTCTGTGTAAGCTTTAAACTGAATTGTGAGAGCTCACACAGGGCTGGAGTATCTGAACTTTTCATGTGACAGAGATGAAACAATTAACAGAAAGGGACTTAGGCCTCGTACACACGGCCGAGATTCTCGTTGAAAAAAACATGTCGTTTTTTTCGCCGAGATTCTTGGACAAGAAACTTGTCCCGGCCGAGTGTACACATGCTCGTTTCAAAGAACCCGCGGTTCTTTGAATGGAGCGTACGCGGTGACGTCATCGACTACAACGAGCATGCGCTCGTCACATTCGATGCCATCGCCGCCATCTTGGTATACCCTACGTATGCCTAGGAAGCTACCGCGCATGCGTCAAATTCATTTCGAACATGCGCGGGCTTCCGGGAGGACAGGTAAGTGTACACACACTGACTTTTCTCGTCGAGAAACATGCCGAGGAGAATCTCGACGAGAAAATAGAGAGCAGGTTCTCTATTTTCTCGTCGAGGTTACTTGTCGGTTTTCTCGACGAGAAACCCGATAGCCGCGTACACACGACCGATTTACTCGGCAAGACCTCTCTGCCAGCAAGTTTCTTGCTGGTTCTTGCCGAGAAAATCGGTCGTGTGTACGAGGCCTAAGTCCCATATCTGGGAGTGCCAGAAATTTTTGTGCACTCCCAGCAGAACAAAGAGGTGAGAGATCAATATACAATATATAAGTGACTATATTCTGCTTGTTGCTAGAAGTTAAGTTACCTTGTTACTTTACAACACACAAGCAAAGTATAGAGTTACATTAAAGTAAAAGTAATCACTCTGTTGCCATTTCTGTCCTCCTTCTGTAATGCTGGTTCACTGTCTGTTATGCACGAGCCTCCATGGCTCCCCAATCACTGACTTAACCACTTGCTTACTGGTCAATCCCCCCCCCCCTTCCTGCCCAGGCCAATTTTCAGCCATCAGTGCACTTTGAATGACAATTGTGCGGTCATGCAATGCTGTACCCAAATTAAACTTTTATCATTTTTTTTCAAAATTTTCACACAGATAAAGTTTTTTTGCCCGATATTTAATTACCACTTTTGAAAAAAATATATGTTTTTTATAGTTTGTTATAAAATTTGCAAACAGGCAATTTTTCTTCTTCACTGATGGACGCTGATATGCAATGATGTGCACTGATAGGTGGCACTGGTGGGCACTGATAGGTGGCACTGGTGGGCACTGATGAGGCGGCACTGGTGGGCACTGATTAGGAGGCACTGATGAGGCTGCACTGATGGTTGGCACTGTTAGGCACTGATATGTGCACTGATGGGCACTGATAGGCACTGAGAGGTGGCTCTAATAGCCAGCACTGATAGGCAGCACTGATGGGCACTGATAGGCACTGGTAGGCAGCACTGATAAGTTACACTGATGATGAGGCACTGGTGAGCACTGATTGGCAGCTCTGATAGGCACTGATAGGTGGCACTGGTGGGCACTGATTAGCAGTACTGATGGGCACTGATAGGTGGCACTGGTGGGCACTGATTAGAGGCACCCGTGGGCACTGAGGGGACCAATGTCCCTGTAACTAGACATGTGCAGTTTGTTTCGTTCTGAATTAAAATTCGGACAAATTTTTGTTTTTTGGAAAATCAAATGTATCTGAATTTCCAAATTACAATAGTTCCAAATTTAAATAAATCCAAAATAACGAAAACAAAATTGGATGAAATTTGAATTTGAATCAACTCAAATAGTTTTTGAATTCAAATAGTTTTCCAATTTCCAAAGAGAATAAAATAGAATAGAAAATAGAGGAATAAAATAGAAAAAAATATAATAGAATATAATCTAACAGAAAATAAAACAATAGAATATAATATAGTAAAACAGAACAAAATAGAAAATAAAATAACAGAATACAATAGAATATAAATGAATAGAATAAAAAAATTGAATAAAATAGAATACAACCATCTTCTGAAATTTGAATTTAAAATCAAATGAATTTAAATACAATATAATAGAAGAGAAAAGAATAGAATAATAAAAAAAAACAATAGAATAGAAAGAATATGACCATTTCCCAAAATTCAAATAGAATCAATTTGAATTTGAATAGAATAGAAAAGAATAGAATAGAAAATAACAGATTAGTAAAGAAAAAAACAACATAGAAAAAAATAGAATACAATAGACTATAATAGAAGAGAAAAGAATAGAATAAAAAAATAGAATAGAAAGAATATAACCATCTTCCGAAATTCGAATAGAATAAATTTGAATTTGAATTTGAAAAGAAAAGAATAGAATAGAATAAAAAAAATAGAAAAGTAATAAAATAAAACAATAGAATAAAATAGAATAGAATAAAAAGAATATAACCATTTGCCAAAATTCAAATAGAATCAATTTGAATTTGGATAGAATAGAAAATAATATATTAGAATAGGGAGATGGTTATATTCTTTCTATTCTAGTCTATATGTTTTTTCTATATTATTCTATTATTTTCTATGCTATGCTTTTCTATTCTATTCAATTGATTCTATTTGAATCTTGGGATATGGTTATATTATTTCTATTTTATTGTATTGCTTTTTGAATTATATTCTTTTCTATGCTATTCTTTTCTATTCGAATTTCAGAAGATGGTTATATTTTTTCTTTTTTCTTTTATTCTATTCCATTATATTATTTTATATTCTGTTATATTCTTTTATATTTTATTAGATTTTTTTCTATTATATTCCTTTATTTTCTATTCTATTTTATTCTCTTTGGAAAATGGAAAACTATTTGAATCCTAAATCTATTCAAATACGTTTCGAAGTTGAATTAGAAAACTATTCTAAATTGATTTGAAAACTATTCGAATTCTGAAAATTCTAATCAATTTGAATACAAATAAATAAAATGAATTCCAAAAACAAATGAAATGGATTAAACCAATTTAAAAAAACAAGCTTATGTAAATAACAAATCGAAATGAAACAAAACTAATTTTTTCTTTCTGCACATGTCTACCAGGAACAGAAGCCGATTAAAGTGGTTGTAAACCCTCCATTACAACTTGCACCTACAGGTAAGCCTAGATTAAGGCTTACCTGTAGGTACAAGAAATATACACGGTTTAGGAAATATTTGCCAAAAAGTTTTACAACGTTGTCTACGGCGCATACGCGCCGTAGACAACGGTGCATTCACAGGGTTAATCCCCATTGACAAATCCGGCTTTGCCGGATTTGACGGCTCCCACGCGCATGCGCGGAGTGACGTCTTCACCGCTCCGGCCAATCACAGCGACGGAGCGGCGCTGTGATTGGCCGAAGCGGCGATGCCCGGAAGTAACCTTTCGGGTATCTGTGGAGCGATGGCTGCTAGTGGAGGGGGAGATGAGGACGGCTTTGGGGGCCCTGATCAAAGATAAGTGATGCATAATGAGCTAGTATGCGAGTCATACTAGCTCATTATGGCTTTGTCTTGCAGGTGGGTTTTTTTTTGGAAAAAAAAAAAAAAACGGGTTTACAACCACTTTAAAGACCGACTTCCTATAGGTGGTGATACAGTCATATTGTGAATAGCTTCTGTGTACTGATAACATCTTTTTGCAAACGCTGTATCAATTAGATAAGAGCCAATGTTGGATGCTATATCGCATTTAAATAAATAACATCTGCCACATTCGATAAATAAAAAACATACAAAGCAAATGTACTGCCCAGGTGATCATAATAAAGGGATTAAAGAGAATGTCTTATATAGCTATAGCAACACTTAATTAACAATTGAGAAAGAGTAATAAAATTTTTGGTGGCTTTATTAAATAAGATTTTAGACTTTATTTGAATGAAAACACTTCTTAGTTAGCCATTCTTTTGCAGTCTTTCCTAATCTTTTATGAAAACCATGAATTGGTACAACATGTTACATAATGTATATGTAGAACTCACAGGAATTACTTACAGGTGCTCCGAGCTGTCCTTAGTTCTCCCAAACACAAAACTGAAAATGTTCATCTTTTAACAATTTAAATTATAAAGACTCTGATCAAAGGCATAGAAAAGATTAAATGTCTTGCAATAAAATGTTAAGCGAAGAGATAATGTTTAATGATATTTGTTAATTGGACCCATGCAGAAAACTGAACAGGCCCTAACAACTTAAAAAGGAAGCATAGTGTATTTTAACAAAACATATTCTAACTTAAATGGTAGTGTTTACTTCAAAGTCATTTTTTATGTGATTTTTACATTTTCCATACTTGCTTTTTCATATTTTTGACATTGTATTAAATATAGAGATTTGCAGAGGCAAAATAGATGAGTTAATACTACCTAACTCATTTTGGGCACATGGAAATGGTAGCAAGCGGCCGCACAGCATGCGAACAGAACCTGAAAATAGTTTTCCCCAGGATCCATAGCTGCTGCCTACAGAAATCAATGGCAGCATGTGGCAGTGAGTATGACATGAATGTAGATTGCATAGATATGAGCACGGATGTACGACCCTGGATGCAGACATAAAAATACATCAACATAACATAACAACATAAGAAAAACATCAGCGGAGGACGTGTGGATACTGAGCTCTCCACAGGTAGTGTAAATCCACGGCCATCTCTGCCCTATCTCACCCCGGGGGGGGCCCAATTTCAGTGCCATCAGCCCCTGGGCCTCGTCTCCTACGGCCCTGGCTGATTAGTGGAGGTTTTTGGCCGACTTTACCTGCTCTAGGCCTGAGAGTGTTCCCGCATTGCTGAGGCCCGCCGCCATCTTGGGGCCTACGGATCCGCGGGCACTCTTCCGCATCTACCCTGTGCAATCCGGGGGTAAAACGAGTGTCCCTCCGCCGGCCGACAGCTGCCTCACCCCTGGAAAACAACTAAGCATCGGAGGAGTCGCCCGGAGGACCCTGCTATCCACTTCCCTATACCGCGATCCGACGCCATCTTGCGGCCTGTCGACCTGCCTTCTTCCAACCCTGGACACAGTGAGTAGTGGGGTAGTATCTTGCCCCCTCCAATTGGGACACGCTAGGGTGAGACTGTATGCCCGGGGGGCCCTGTACGCTGGTCCTGGTGGGGAGATTTTGGCCTGAACGGAGCGGAACTCACCCGGGCGGCACACGCTATCAGGAAAGCCCCCGGCTCCGGCCTACTCACGGATGTCGGAGGCCATATTGCTACTCCGGGTACACCTCATATTTACAGTGACACTACATCTGGGGCCCGGCACCTTCACTTCTGGGCCTGGGTTCTCCACTGGACATCTGTGGGTCTGTGGATCCCCCTTTCTACAGCCACTGCATTAGTCACTGCTGTACCTGACTGGTACACATGACAAATAGAATGATGGTCGTTCCAGCTGACACAGGGGATGCCATTTAAGTGAGTTCAGGATCCCGGCTGCTCTCCATGATCCCCGAGTTGTTACCTTAGCCATATTATAGCCCCGGGGATAAGCCTGTTTATTCTCTAAGCCCCTTGGGCATCACATGGGAAAAGTCGGCCAGCAGCAGCGATATTATAAGCCTTTATTTGGATCACGTGTAGAATCAGATATGGAACGCTATGTTACCAGGTCGCAATCTGCGACCTCGCACTCCCCCACAGTTCCGCACACTTCAATAGACCCAATACTGGGAACGGAGAATGCTGAGTACCCTCCATTAGCTCCCACCCAGGGTACAGATTCCACCTCATCCTCTCCTCAGGAGATACTTACCCCAGACATTCTGGATGCCAAGTTGGACGCTAAGCTACAGCTCCTGCTTCAACAAATCACGTGCAATGTCTCGGCAGAAGTGAGCAAGTTAGCTGCAGAACTGAGGGGGGAAATCAACCAAATTGGGGAACGTACGGACACTCTTGAAAATAAATTTGATGAGTTGATAAGCTATGTTCAGGCTGTTGAGGAGGACAATCATAACCTACATATTTCGGTTTCTCAACTGCAATTGCAGCAAGAGGACCTGGAGAACAGGGAAAGGAGGCAGAACCTGCGCTTCAGAGGTATCCCGGAAACGGTAGGAGACCCTGACTTATGCACCTATCTTCTTGGTCTTTTCAATACCCTGGCCCCCACAGTGGTGGATATAGACTGGCGCCTTGATAGGGCCCACCGATACCTGGGCCCAAAACCTCCGGCTGGAGCTAGACCCAGGGATGTTATAGTCCGATTCCATTTTTTTGAAAGTAAGGAGGCTCTGACCCTGGCCACGCGCAATAAATCCCAACTTCAGTACAAAGGAGCAAAATTGCAGATCTTTAGCGACCTCTCTACAATTACCCTTGCTAAACGTAGAAATCTACGCCCAATCACCTCCCATCTACAACATCATAAGATCCCCTACTACTGGGGTTTCCCTTTTCGCCTTATTGTATCCAGGGATGGTGTCCAGGTTACCCTGCGTGAACTGCAGGAAGGCGAAGCATTCCTGAAACATCTTGGCCTCCCCTCTTTGCCAGAAGATGATTTGATTCCTCCAGCTGCCCAGGTCCGTCAACATCCCGCCACTCCTAACCGCATCTGGACCCCCGTGAGGGGCAAATCAAGGAAACAATTCTCAACACCCCAACGTCTGCGTGCCTCCAACCAACCTCCTTGATTCACCCATACGTTCCTCTCTGGATCCATAATTTCATGCTCTCTGCATCTCCGTTTCTCCTTGATTCTAAAACAGATACGAAGATTGTTGCTCTGGTTTACAAAAGTTTTCAGTCTACCCTGGTTCCTGTTCAGGGTAGAGTTCTTCTCCAACCCATGGGGTGAAAATCACTACAAATATTGTTGACAGTGTTTTCCTTCTTTGTCACCGTACCCTAATTGGCAGTTACTCCTGTTTATTTGCTGACTTTCTAACCCTCGTCAACAGGTCCTCTACTGTCAGACTTATTTTAAAGGTTACCGAGTTCATAAGGAGAGCAGCCGATCCTCCCCATCTCTCTTGCTAGAGTTTTCTGATGGAAGTTCGTGTATGTCCCTATTTGGCCTTGGCTTACTTCCAAGGTCCCCTGAGACGCAAGTGGCTCTCAGGCTTTCAAGAACTTAAGTTCTATTTTCTTTTTTTTTTCTGTTGATTTTTATTTTTTTTATTTTTCTTATGTCCATGGTTATAAGTCAGCCTTGTAGGTTGAAAGTGCAATGTTTTTTTTTCCTAACCGAATGTCATTTTCTTACAGGGTTTATCTGTTACTATTTGGGCCCCTAGGGATGCCTTTGTCTGCAATGTTTATTCACATCATTGCTTTTACACGCATTTTTGCTTTTATGTCTCTGTTTCCTATATTTTGTTATTTTTTAGATTCAAAATTCTTACACAAGCCTGTTTGAATGTCTTACTATGGCTTTAAAGATCATGTCGTATAATGTGAAGGGTCTGGGTTCTATCCGCAAACGCTGGATGGCCCTGAAGGATTTCAGGGCCTCAGGCGCTGATGTGGTGATGATTCAGGAAACCCACTTCAGGGCTGGTGGCTCACTCAAATTTGCCTCAAAGTTCTTCCCCACCTCCTTCCTTGCCTCTGATTCCACGGGCAAGGCGGGAGTGGCGATTTTGATCAAGAAATCCTGTCCTATCAAGGTTAAAAGCTCACATGCTGATCCACATGGGAGATTCCTCATATTGGAATGTGAATATGTGAATACTTCTTTCTCTCTTGTGAATCTCTATGCCCCCAATACAGGTCAGATTGACTTTCTCAACAAACTTTTTGACTCCCCTCAATTTCGTTCTCAACCTTTTCAGATTATTGGTGGGGATTTTAACCAGGTCATGTCACCCACTAGAGATAGACAGTCTCTCCTTAGTTCTACACCTTCAAAACAGGTTATATTGCATGCCAATTCCTTCCGCAAATGTATTAGGTCCCGTCAATTTTTCGACACATGGAGGATCAGGCACCCTTCTGCTAAGCAGTACATTTTATTCCCCAGCTCATAGAATGTATTCACGCCTTGACCATTTTTTTATCACAGCCCCACTCATTCCTTATGTGATAGAGTCGGACATATTGCCTATCACATGGTCAGATCACGCTCCCATTGTGATAGACCTCATGCTTTCTCAGGCCTATACCAAATCCTGTCACTGGCGTCTGAATGACCATCTCCTACAGTCCGAAGTCTCACGTTCTACCCTAGCCAAAAGCTTGGATGAATTTTTCCAGCTTAACATGGGCTCAGTTTCCGAGTTTTCCACACTGTGGGAGGCACATAAGGCAGTTTTTCGAGGTGTTTGCATAGCTGAAGGCGCTCGGTTAAAAAAGGATAGAAATGGCCTACTGCAGTCCCTTACATCTGCTCTGGTAACTGCGGAGCGGAGACTGCTGTGTGGTCCCACGGTGTTGAAACTCCAAAAGGTCATTTCCCTTAGGGAACAAATAAAGTCTTTACAGCTCGACAGGGCGTCTAAATCCCTACTATGGACAAAACAAAAATTCTATGAATTTTCGAATAAGCCCCATAGGATGCTGGTTCATAAATTACGACCACGCCCATTCAATTCCTTTCCCGATTTTCTTACGAAGGCCGACGGCTCTAGAGCATACTGCCCCCGCGAAATGTCAAATATTTTTGGCAAATTCTACCACAGATTGTATAATTGCCTGACTCCACAGAACCACTTTAACTTTACTCAGGAAAAATTTGAGACTTTCTTCTCTAACATAAACCTTCCAAGACTATCCTCAGCGGATTTGGCCAGTTTGAATGTGGCTATATCGGCTGAGGAGTTGTTGGCTATAATCAAAGAGCTACCTCTTCACAAATCGCCTGGCCCTGATGGTTTGTCCTACTTTTACTATAAAACTTTTTTCAACATTTTGTCTCCTCATATGCTGACTTTATACGACTCACTGCTTAAGGGCACATCTCCACATCCACACTTCTCCCACTCTTACATCTCAGTCATCCCAAAGCCTGGTAAAGACCCCTCGATCCCAGATAATTATAGGCCCATAGCCCTTTTGAATTCAGACTATAAAATTTTCACCAAAATTCTTGCATCCAGATTGTCTAAGCTCATTCCTAAACTGATCCATAGAGACCAGGTGGGCTTTGTCCCTGGCAGGCATGCGGGGGACAACACCCGCCGTACAATAGATCTGATAGATCTTTTGGATAGGTCATCCCGTTTGGCGCTAATTTTGAGTCTAGATGCCCAAAAGGCTTTTGATAGGCTGAGTTGGCCTTATATGTTCGCTGTCCTCAAAACGTTTGGATTCACTGGTCCCTAAAAGCCCTAGAGGCCCTGTACTCCACAGTCACAGCCCAGGTTCAGATGTCTTCTTTCCTGTCGCCTGCCTTCCCCATGGCAAACGGAATTCGGCAGGGGTGTCCTATATCACCGTTACTTTTCATTTTATATCTGGAGCCCCTGGCCGAGTCCATCCGCACCCATCCAGATATCAATGGGGTGGTGATGCGGCAGGGAGAATATAAACTGTCGCTCTTTGCGGATGACATTCTGCTCACTGTAACTAATCCGTTGATATCGCTTCCTTCGTTACATAAATTACTAGCCTCCTTTGGTGCCATCTCCGGTTACAAGGTTAACACTTCCAAAACTGAAGCACTCCCTATACACATTCCAGCATTATTGTTATCTCAGCTTAAAGGGTCATATCCTTATAAATGGTGCACCACCTCCATTAAATACTTGGGTGTCCTTCTTACCCCCTCTTACTCTTCTCTCTATCAAGCCAACTTCCCCCCTCTCGTCTTAGACATTAACAAATCCCTGATGGCTTGGACAAAATATCCCCTGTCTCTGTTGGGTAGGATTAACGTCCTAAAAATGTCTATATTACCCAGACTACTTTATCACTTTGAAACATTACCAGTTGCCCTGCCTTCCTCTCAACTAAAAGCGATTCAGAGGAATTTTCTAAAATTCATATGGGGCGATAGGGCACATCGTATAGCTTATTCAGTGGTATTCGCCCCAAGGTCCAGGGGGGGATTGGGTGCCCCGGACATTTTTCAATACTACCACGCCTCACACTTGAGGGCTATTGTTTCGTGGTCCTCCCTACATGCACCAAATCAATGGTCTGCCATTGAAAAGGGGGTACTATACCCGGTCCACCCATGTTCCTTGGTCTGGGACAATGTCCCATCCTTGGATTCCATTTTCAAACGCCAATGTACTGCCCCGATGGCTTTCACCTTAACCATTTGGCGTAAATGCCTTAAGACTCATCACCTTGCTTCAACATGCTCTCCCCTTGTAAATGTATTGTTTAATCCAAATTTACCAGACAGTCTGTCCCTGGGCAGGGTTTTCTCATGGCTTGATGCCCCCCTCTTTCAACTCCGAAATTTGGTACATCCTATCACGCGACATCTGCATACTTTTGAAACTCTGAGTAAGAAGTTTAATATACCCACCCAACTTTTCCATTTCTACCTGCAGGTTAGACATTTTCTCCACTCCAAGTCCCCAACTCTGATTCTTGACAAACCGACTACCTTTGAATACATATGCGCTCAGGGTCCATACCAACTACATTTAATATCTTCTATACACCGTCTCCTTCATGAGTCTACTCCACTGGCTGAGACAACCCACCAATACATGAAAAGATGGTATCTTTTGTTGGATAGACCTATTATGGTCCAGATGTGGGATAGGATATGGTCCTCTACATTCAAATCTTCTCAATGTGTGTCCCAAAGGGAAACGTCCATTAAGATTCTTATGTTTTGGTATAGAACGCCTAATGTAATTCACAAATATGATCCCTCAGTCTCGCCGCGTTGTTGGCGATGCGGGACTGATACGGGTTCCCTATTCCATATCTTTTGGCAGTGTTCTATGATCCAACCCTTTTGGCATGATGTGCGGCTGCTGATACAGAGGGTGGTGGGTGTGTCCCTACCGCTCGATCCCTTCAATTACTTATTGGGTCTCCCCTTTTCGGGCATACCCAAGAAGGTAAATCGGCTTGTCTCCTACATTTTACTAGCTGCCAAAAGGCTTATCCCATTATGTTGGCTATCTAATATGCCTCCTCCATGGCCTAGGTTTCTCCATCTAGTGGCTGAAATTCGGAGGATGGAATACCTAACGGCCTCTGTGCATGATAAAATTCCCCAATTTGATAAAGTGTGGGAACCCTGGGATCGATCGGATTATGGGACCCTCGCACCACCTGCTACACCTTGACATATACTAGCTTGATATTTACTAGCTTCGCATTTCTTGCTACCTTCCATATACGTACTTCATAGATACCCTT
Source organism: Rana muscosa (assembly GCA_029206835.1). Classification (NCBI taxonomy): domain Eukaryota; kingdom Metazoa; phylum Chordata; class Amphibia; order Anura; family Ranidae; genus Rana; species Rana muscosa. The sequence continues at coordinate 56,846,432 of CM055119.1, forward strand.
GTCTTTGATGCCTAAGGTTACATTTTGGTTATTAATCCCTATTGTAAACCTATAAGTTGTTGTTTATATATTTTTGATCTGGTGTACCGAGCACGCCTGTGCTCTGTACTTATGGGCATTGCTTGACGAATTCCTCCTACTTTTAATTTTCTTTTTCTTTTTCTTTCTTTGATATCATTCTGTGTTTGATATCTGTATATTGTGCTTAATGTAACAATATCTTGTTTGTTCTTTAAAACCCAATAAAAATTACAATAAAAAAAAAAAAAGAAAAACATCAGCGCTAAAGGACAAATGTTTGAGCTAGTATCCTCACAATGAGCATACTAGCTCATTATGAAATACTCACCTTAGATCGAAGCCCCCCACAGCGGTCTCAGTACACTGCTCTGCCCAGCGACATGTCTCCCGGAATTATTTCCGCGTATCACGAGCTCCGGCGCTGTGATTGGCCGGAGCCGCAATGATGTCATTCCAGCGCATGCCGGTAACTGCACGTCAGCTGAAGCAATGGCACGAACAGTTCGTGCCGTTGCTTCAGTGCACATGTGCCAATGACATTGGCACATGCTGATACAGGGGATATCTCCTAAACCGTGAAGGTTTAGTAGTTATCCACGGTAGCTACAGGTAAGCCTTATTATAGGCTTACCTGTAGTTAAAAGTGGTTTGTAAGGGTTTACAGTTACAGTTTAAAGGCAGGTTCTTGCTTCTTTTTTTTTTCTTAATACTTAACAATTTTTTTTTCTCCATTGTTTTTTTATATGGGTAGTATATCCTTTTTTATATGGGTAGTACGGGACGGTCAGCTTAAAGCCTTGTACACACAATTGGATTTTCCGTGGACAAAGCGTAGGACTTTTGTCCGAAGGGCATTGGCCGTGAACTTATCTTGCATACAAACGGCAAAGTATTGTCATCCAACAAGCACGAAACTACATGTTTTTTCACCTCTTTAGCACCACCCTTTGGGCAACTTCTGCTAATGTTGTCTTATGGTTATCATTGCTTCCGATCATGCGTGTTTGGTCTTTGGATTTTTTTCCGACGGACTTGTGTACACACGATCGGATAATCCAACATCACACATTTGTTGTCGGAAAATTTGAAAGCATGCTATCCAACATTTGTTGTCGGAAAATCCGACAACAATTGTCCGATGGAGCATACAGTCGGATTTTCCAACAAAAGCCTGCCATCACACAATTCCCGTCGGAAAATTTGATCGTGTGTACGGGCTTTTAGGAAAATAATGTTTCTGTTCATTTTTCTAATCGATAGTGGGTCAAATCAACAAACACATTTCTAACAGTGTACAGTGTGTGTTTTTTGTTTGGTCCATTCGTTCCAAAATCAAATGTAAAAAGCAAACAAAATGGTTCAAATGACATTCAAATGTTCTGAGAATTTTCATATGGATTTTCCTAAGAATTGTCCTAAGAATTTTCATCAACAAAGCATGGACGAACCTGGAAATCACATGGTATTAAAAAGCTTTTTCAAAAGGTTACACGTTGTTTTGTAAGCCTTATTAACAGACCATTGGGGAATTTTGAAGGCAACATCCTGTGAATTTCTTTGAGACATGCATTTCAGTGCATTTTTGAGTCTTATGTGTTGTTCTGTTCTAGGCTATTATGTTTGGATAAATCAGGTTTGAAATGCAATTTCTAATGTCCCATTTGCTGCTGTTTCCAGCACCAGCAAAATACATGGACATGAGAAAATGCATTGTTTAAAAACCACAGCATTACTATGCTCAGGAACATTAAAATAAATGTTGCATTTCCAGATCAATAGGCTTGTGGAGTGAACAAGACCATATTTCTTGTTGCCTGTGTCCCAGTTGTGGGGATTTTCCCGAACTTTCCACATATTTGATAGGTGTCAGACAAATAAGAAAAGAGGGAACAGGCCATTGGGACAAAACCAGTAGAATGGGGAAGTCTTACATTTTTGCCGACTGGGCCTCCATGGAGACATTTTCCTCACATCCTGTCAAAAGAAGGATGTCAAAATAGGAAGTAAATGAAAATATCCTCAACTGAAAACCAGACAGCATTTAGGGAATATTCATATCAGATGCTTTTGGGCCCTACACAAACATTCCAAATACAGAGAGAGAGCAAGAAGCCCTGTTACCTATTAAGGCAGTTCATGGCATGTGGTACTTTTTTAAGTGCAGGGGGTGAGATGAAAGTCACTGCACCACACTGCACTGCAGGCAGTAAAACGTAATGAAATTTAACTTTGTGATATTTCATAAAAGTTCTAACAAAAAAAGGTTACAGTGCAATTTACTGTTTACAGCGCATATGCACTGCTGCTTTCACATCACACACCTGTGGCCATACAGTATATAGACACTTCTAGGCGAGAGAAACAAAGCAGAAGGCTGTAGTGACAGGCTCATTGTCTCACTCCAGATTGTGGATCCCATTGTTCATGATTAAGGGCTGGTTCACACTAGATGTGATGTAAATTCACAGCGAATTCGCTGCAAATCTGCACCGCATCTAAACGCCAAACCTGTTCATGCAAACTGTTTGCGGAGTGTAGGTTAAGTAAACAACACCCTCCAATCAGTTTGCAATACGCAGCGCGATTTGCATAATCGGATCGAATGGGTGTAAACACCCATGCAATCTGATTCTGGTGCGGACAAAAAAAAAAAAAGGTTCCTGAACGAGTTTGGCCCAAATGCGATGCAAAATTCATCCATAGAGTTTGTTTGGCTGAATTTGCATTGCACAGACATCGCATGTGATCTGCACAACAATGAGGTGCGAATCACAAGCGATGTCTGACATTGCACTAGTGTGAACCGGCCCTTAAAACGAAGCTGATCTATCTTTATATATGTGAATTTTTTTATTTAATAAATTTTTTGATTTGCGTAGAACACTATGGTGTTTTATTTTGTATCTCTCTGAGTCTGTTACAAGTATTGATCCCTGTTGCTTGATAAGATCTAGAAACATGGGTGGAGTGACATGCCTGGTTCACACCTATGCATTTTTTAGTGCATTTTCAGTTTTGCAGAAACATAATACAGTCCATTGAACATGGTTTCCTATGGATGTAGTTCACATCTGTGCATTTTATGGAAGGGGCCAGGATTTTTATTCTGTTTTTTGGTTCCATAGACTTCAATGGTTAAAAGATGTGTATTGAAGAACTCAAAATGCATTTGCAATATGATACATGCAACCTGCACAAGTGTGAATCAGGCCTAAAAGAATGAATGGCCTAAAAAAAAAACAATGGCCATTACTCCATACTCATACTCTTAGACCTCTCTGCTGCCTTTGACACAGTTGACCACCTGCTCCTCAGCAAATTACACTCCCTTGGCCTCCGTGATTCTGCTTTATCCTGGTTCTCCTCCTACCTATCTCAGCAAACTTTCAGTGTCACCTACAACTCCATCTCCTCCGCTCCTCTTCCTCTTTCTGTTGGGGTACCCCAAGGCTCGGTCCTTGGGCCCCTTCTATTCTCACTCTATACCTCTTCCCTGGGCCAGTTGATAACCTCCCATGGCTTCCAATACCACCTCTATGCTGACGACACCAAGATCTATCTCTCCACTCAACTCACCCCTTCGATCTCCTCACAGATCTCAAACTTACTAAATGACATATCGGTATGAATGTCACACCACTTTCTCAAACTCAATCTTTCTAAAACTGAGCTTGTTATATTTCCTCCTTCCCGGTCCCCCCCCCATGACTTTACCATTAAGACCAACAACACAACCATTGGTCCCTCCACACATGCCAGGGTGCTGGGCGTAATCCTTGACTCTGACCTCTCCTTCGGCCCCCACATCCAATCACTGGCTAAATCCTGCCGTCTTAACCTCCTTAACATCTCCAGAATTCGACACTTCTTGACTAATGACACCACAAAGCAACTTATTCACTCCTTGATTATTTCCCGCCTTGACTACTGCAACTCTCTTCTTAAAGTCCTACCCTTATGCAGACTACACTCCCTTCAGTCTATCATTAATTCTGCTGCTAGACTAATACACCTTACTAACCGATCCGTGACTGCTGCTCCTCTCTGCCAATCCCTTCACTGGCTTCCCTTACCCCACTGTATAAAATTCAAAATGCTAACCACAACATACAAGAACTTTTCAAGATCTCTTCGGAGTTAACCCATCCCAAAGCTTCCAGCTCTGCCCCCAAGGAGTCAGAGGACTGGTGCCAGGAGCTCACTGACTTCTTTGTCTCTAAGACCATTAGAGACAACATTCCCAGGCCAGTGACTGTGCAAGAGGACATCGGCCACACAATGATGGCCCCTGGATTGCCCAGTTTCCATCCGGTTATGGTTATACAGGTGGTTGAGATAATTGCCTCTTTGAAACCATCTTCCTCTCCATTAGATGTATGTCCTGCTGGGCTGGTTAAAAAATCTGCTGCCCTTTTGGCCCCCTTTATTGGGGATATAATCAACTGCTGCTTCAGGAGAGGTATTGTCCCGGGGGATCTGAAGTGGGCCATGGTCTTGGCCCTGCTGAAGAAACCGACCTTGGACCCGGACATATTGGGCAACTACAGGCCGATTTCCATCTTGCCTTTTGTGGCAAAGGTGATGGAGTGTGTGGCGGTTATCCAGCTACAGGCTTACCTTAAATCTTTCCATCTTTTGGACGAATTCCATTCCGGATTTCGATCTGGACATTGAACAGAGACAAGCCTCATCTGTGTTTATGATGATGTCCTTCACAGCTTGGACAGGGGTGACTCAGTAGCTCTGGTTCTCCTGGATCTGTCGGCCGCGTTTGATACCATAAATCATGGAATCTTACCATGGAGGATGAGATCTGTTTTGGGTATGAGTGGGACGGCTTTGGCGTGGATGGCCTCTTTTTTAGAGGGCAGAGTTCAGGGAGTCACGACTGGCCCCTTTTCCTTCAAGTACAACGCCCTGGACTGCGGAGTGCCACAGGGCTCTGCCTTGTCACCCCTGCTGTTTAATATCTATATGAGGCCCCTTGCCGACCTGCTAAAGTCCCACGCTGTCCAGTACCATTTTTATGCAAACGACACCCAGGTCTACCTGAAGATTCCTAGGAACCAGATGGCTGATGCCACCCTTGCCAGCTGTTTGGAGGCCATCAACACATAGATGTCTGCCAACTTCCTGAAACTTAATGGGGGAAAAACTGAGGTGATCATCTTTAGCGATCTGGCCACCCCCCCAGATATCCCACCTTGGCTTCCCTCATTTGGTCCTGCTCTGGAGGTGGCCCCCCAGGTCTGTGATCTGGGATTCGTCCTAGATTCAGGTTTAACCCTGGCTCCTCAGGTAAAAAAGGTTGTCAGTGCATGTCACTGGCAGCTAAAACTCCTGAGGGGGCTGTTTAAATATATGGATATCTCGGACAAAAAAACTGTCATCTATGCCACGATAGGTAGCTGCCTAGACTACTGCAACTCTCTTTATCTGGGATTGCCAAAGATGTTAGTGCAGAGGCTTCAACTTATTCAAAATGCTGCGGCAAGGTTACTCATGGATGTCCCGTTGAAGGATCATATCACCCCTGTCCTCTGTGCCTTGCATTGGCTGCTGGTCCACTATCGCACCTTATTTAAGGCAGGATGTATTATGTTTAATATTATGAGAGGCCTGGCTCCAAGCTATCTCTGCACTCGTTTTCATAAACAAGCTCTTGCCAGATCACTCAGATCTACCGGCAGAGATCTCCTCTACATCTCAGTGCCCAAGAAGATCCGGCGTGGTGGTCGGGCCTTCTCCCACCAGGGTGCCGTATTATGGAATAGCCTCCCTGTCGATCTCCAGGAGGCCCCTACGTTTCCGGTCTTCCACAGGCTACTGAAGACTTGGCTTTTCATGCAAGCCTTTCCTGTGTAGCCTCTCTCTTCCACACTTTCTGCTGCTCTGCTTCTGGTTCCTGAGTTCTCTTTTCCCAGGAACTCTGCTATGCGCATAGGGACCATTTCGGGGTAAGAGCGCGCTATATTAAGATACCTCTCAACTCAACTTCCCAACATCGCCCTCATCTACATCACCAACCTCATCTGCAGATATCGCCCAAATCGTCCCATCCGCTCCTCCCAGGACCTCCTGCTCTCTAGCTCCCTTGTTACCTCCTCCCATGCTTGCCTTCAGGACTTCTCCAGAGCCTCTCCCATCCTCTGGAACTCCCTGCCCTGGTATATCTGATCAGCCCCTAACCTCTCCACCTTTAGGAGATCCCTGAAAACTCATTTATTCAGGGAAGCCTATCCCACACCCACCTAACTGTCCCTGAGCCACCCCCATTAAATCATTCTCTGCAGCTATTGGTGAATATATACAGTATGATAAATAGCACTTGTGATTTGTGGCACAATTCAGAACAGAGTTCATTATATTAGCGCAGCATACTTTATTTATTTAACAGTAAATGATCAAATGATAGTCTGAATGTTCCTGGGATGCTGCAGATGTTCAGACTGGAGCATGTGCAGAATGGTGGCACACAGGTTGAGCACTGGAACTTGCAGGTGCAGGAAGCAAAGCCGTAATCAAGATGAACAAACCAGGTAGCAGAGATAATAAATCAGAAGACAGAAGACAGGCAGCAAAAGTACAAAAACATAAGACAGTGGACAAAGTCAGGACACAAGCCAAAATCAGCAATAGGAGATCAGGATAAAGCAGAGTCAGGAGGCAACCCAAGTCAAACGCAGGATAACAGGATGTATAAGAAGTCTGGGCTTAAGTCACATCAGCTGATGACCACTCAGCAATTCTCCTTAGTTCTGCTGTGCTTTACTTTAAAGATGCCAAAATCCACTGCTGGACATGGACACAAATTCATAAGTGGATGCATGCTGCATGCACAGCTATTATTCTATGCACTGGAACAAGAGCTGCACTATGCAAATGCGCAGATCTTCAGGCACAGCCATGCATTTAATATTCCTAAAATCATGTTTTTTGAAAAATACCTTTACATTTTCCAGCATCAACATCCTTTAGGACATTGACATTGGTTCACAAGACATCTCAGGGCTGCAAAGAAAGTTAGTGCTGGAAGACTCACTTTTAGCAGAAGCTGTAATTACAGGTCAGCGGTGATAGCATGTAGATATATAATGCCCAGCATGTTTTACTGACTGCAAGTTCTGCTCTGTTGTCTGAATGGTTAAGTATCCCTATTCAGGGTTACCAGCCCAACATATGATAATAATACTGGTTTTGGGGTCAAGAACCAGCGCCCCCCCCCCCCCCGCCCTCACACACTCCAGTCCTCCCCTTTAGAAAAAACATTGAATCGCTGCCTTACATTTTTATTGTTTTTTTCAATTTTAGTGACTCCAGAGGAAGGTTGTGAAACCAGAATATCCATGACAGTACCATGACATTCATCTTTAAAATCAAGTTAACAAATTACAACTACCATATTTGTATTCTCACAAGTTTTCTTGAACAGGTAATGACAGCATAGACGTAGACTGCCTAATTCTCAGTAAAAAGGCATGGCATAACTTTTAAGTGTATTTCTTTAAATTTTTGTATTATAATAAATAAATAGCAACACTGAACACTGCACAAGCAGCTATTGATTGCATTAGTTTAAATTATAAAACATAGCTAATTGACGCCTATAATTACTGCTAATCAGATTAGGTATTACAGCATATATAACATTTTTCTAATTATACACAGTACAGATTATAAACATAGACACACACACACACACACACAGAGGTCCAGCAGGGTAACCCTTTTTAAAATATTTTCCTTCACAAAAGCCCGATCATGTTAGCTTTTCAGAACAGTCAGGCTCATTCTTTGCAGATTTTGGCCCAATGCTTATGAAAAATAGCTATCATTATGACTATCAACATCAGCTTTTCAGAGAAACAGCTGTTTTTTGTTTAATATTCAGGACTTGACTGCTTTTAAAGTCAAACCAAATCCTGACTGGCCCCCTCAATTTTGCCAACTTGCTCATACAAACATCTATATTTAGAAACGTGTAATTGCATTGATTGCTTAGCATCTCAAGGTAACACAAAACCACGTTAAATAATTAAGATTTATTAGATCAATTAACTCGTTTTCATATCACAAGGGCTGAATATATTTCAAATGCTAATTAAAATTTGCAGTGTTAAATAGATACCATGTTTTGATGAACTTTTGCTCTTTTGCAGAATCTACAGCTGACATTAAAGAACTAGAACTGATGAATAGTGAATGAGCGTTCTGCAAAGTAGAAGTCGACAGTTTTTTTGGCTCAAGCGATAGCTCAATTATTAAATGCATGGAATGAATCTTTCAGGTTCACAAGTAAACTCTTGTTCTTTCACTATGTTCTGTCCTTAATTACAATTGGCAATATTGTCTGAAAGATGAATACAGTTAGTTCATAGCTTACCCTAAAACAAAAGTGACCAGGTACTTGTAGCCAGATTTCTGAAAATGTATTTCTACTGGTCCTTACATATTGTAACATAGAAAGTGTATGCATGTTATTTATTAAAATTCAATTTGAGTTACAACTATGTTGCAAAAGTGAGTGTTTTAATTGCAATTACAGTATGATAAAATATAATAAAATATTTGCTTATTTGCATAAATAGTTCTCATAACTTTATGATGTTATGAGATATCAACTGAGCTGGTAGATAAACCCTAGTAAGCTCATGGAGGACACTGCCATTCAGTTATGTATGGTATAGTATGGTAATTAGGGCAACAATTAGACTTGTCATGTGCTGTAACCTGTATAAAGTCAAGTGCAGACAAGATTGACAAGGGTTGAGAGGGTGAAAAAGTGCATTGACTGATGAGTTCTAAGAAAGAACAGCAAAGTGGGGGAAACTTGGGATTTTAGATGAACAGATTTGGCAATCTTTTGAACCATTGTTTTCCCCCCCATGATTGGTAATAAGGGGCTGTGTGCAAACTGAAGGAGCACTGGGCTGGAAATAGAGACACGTCTTTGCTCCGGTGATGTCCTATTCATAACAGAGAAAGTAGACTGGATTGAATGCACTGCTTAGAGTGTGACTTTGAACTGTGTGCTGCAAGGGACAAATGATGTGTTACTGAGTTAGTTAACATGAGTTATTAATACTGAACCTCTATGCATTTTAAAAAGGGTGCTAAACAAAAGTTCCCTGAGTTTAGAGTGGTATTTTATTGATCCTGTATTTTTTTTTTCTGATGTCCTTTGTCAAAATTAATAACCTACCACTTTAAACTTTGGGAACCTTTGTTTGGTGCCCTCTTTGGTTGAAATGCAGATGGACTTCCCTAATCGGGTGACCTCTATCTTTATAGAGGGACCCCTGTTTTTTTAAAAGCTTCTGAAGACAAGCTATCTGGCTTTATCATTATATATTGGGACCCGTACCCAGCACCTTATCTTCATCTCTCCTTATAATAAAAAAAAATTGTCCTGATATTATATCAATATTGTTGTGTAAAAAAAAAAATTCTCTCCTTGTCCAATAATGGACTTTCCTTCCTTTGAAAAAGATAAAAAAGCATAAAATGTGAAAAGCATATTTCACATGTATATATCAACTATCAGGTCTCCGTGAAAGATATTTCTCTTGCAATGGACATGCAAGTTGCTTCTGTATTTCAAACAATCAGTCACATGCACATTGTTCAATACAATTGGAAAGAAATACAGCAAGATGTAAAAGGGTAAATAGTTATTTAGTTTTAGACCTGATGCTTTTTTCCCAAAATAATACATTAAAAAAGCAGCCTACAAATGTATCTTTTCAGTCTTGGGTCATGGTAAACAATTATGTGCTGCTGTGCCTGTAGTACTTGACTGACTTTCTTTTAGAATGTCCTGCTGGTTAGCATTCTTAACCAACTAATACTGACCAAGTCTGTTACATAGTTACATAGTTGGTAAGTTGAAAAAAGACACAAGTCCATCAAGTCCAACCTGTGTGTGTGTGCTTTTATGTCAATATTACATTGTATATCCCTGTATGTTATGGTTATTTAGGTGCCTATTTAATAGTTTTTTAAATTATCAATGCTCCCTGCTGAAACCATTGCTTGTGGAAGAGAATTCTATTGGCTTTGCTTGCAGCAGCTTGGTATTGCATGCCATTACTGAGCCTGTCATCTACTCCGACCCCCAGGTCCTTTTCCATCCTAGATTCCCCCAGAGGTTTTCCCCCTAGTGAGTAGATTGCATTCATGTTTTTGCCACCTAAATGCATTATTTTACATTTTACATTTTTCTACATTAACCACTTGACAACTGGGCACTTAAACCCCCTTAATAACCAGACCAATTTTCAGCTTTCGGTGCTCTCACATTTTGAATGACAATTACTCAGTCATACAACACTGTACCCATATGAATTTTTTGTCCTTTTTTTCACACAAATAGAGCTTTCTTTTGGTGGTATTTAATCACTGTTGGGTTTTTTATTTTTTGCGCTATAAGAGAAAAAAGACTGAAAATTTTGTAAAAAAATGATTTTTTTTTCGTTTCTGTTATAAAATTTTGCAAATTACTATTTTTCTTCATAAATTTTGGCCAAAATTTATACTGCTACATATCTTTGGTAAAAATAAGTACAAATTGGTGCATATTATTTGGTCTTTGTGAAAGTTATAGAGTCCACAAGCTATGGTGCCAATATCTGAAAATTGATCACACCTGAAGTACTGACGGCCTATCTCAATTCTTGAGACCCTAGCATGCCAGAAAAGTACAAATACCCCCCAAATGACCCCTTTTTGGAAAGAAGACATTCCAAGGTATTCAGAAAGAGGCATTGTGAGTTTTTTGAAGTTGTAATTTTTTCCCACAATTCTTTGCAAAATCAAGATTTTTTTTTTCTCTTTTTTTTTTTCACAAAATTTTATTAGCAGGTTATTTCTCACACACAGCATATGCATTCCACAAATTACACCCCAAAACACATTCTGCTATTCCTCCCGAGTATGGCGATACCACATGTGTGAGACTTTTACACAGCGTGGCCACATACAGAGGCCCAACATCCAAGGAGCACCTTCAGGCCTTCTGGAGCACCCAGGCCAATTCTGACATTTCTCTCCTACATGTAAAAATCATCATTTGTTTGCTAGAAAATTACATAGAACCCCAAAACATTATATATGTTTTTTTAGCAAAGACCTTAGAGAATATAATGGTGGTTGTTGCAACTTTTTATCTCGCACGATATTTGCGCAGAAATTTTTTTAACGCGTTTTTTACGGAAAAAAAATGTTTTGTGCTTAAAAAAAAAAAAACAGTAAAGTTAGCCCAATGTTTTTGCATAATGTGAAAGATGAAGTTACGCCGAGTAAATAGATACCTAACATGTCACCCTTAAAAATTGCACACACTCGTGGAATGGCGCCAAACTTCGCTACTTAAAAAATCCCCATAGGCGACGCTTTAAATATTTTTACTGGTTACATGTTTTGAGTTACAGAGGAGGTCTAGGGCCAAAATGATTGCTCTCGCTCTAACGTTCGCAGAGATACCTCACATGTGTGGTTTGAAAACCGTTTTCATATGTGGGCGGGACTTATGTATGCGTTCGCTTCTGTATGCGAGCTCACGGGGACAGGGGCGCTTTAAAAAAAATAAAATAATTTTATTCTTCATTTTACTTTATTTATTTTAGTTTGACATGTTTTTCCGCACCAAACTTTTTTTGATCACTTTTATACCTATTACAAGGAACGTAAACATCCCTTGTAATAGGAATATGGCATGACAGGTCCTCTTTACAGTGAGATATGGGGGGGGGGGGTGTCAATAAGACCCCACATCTCACCTCTAGGCTGGGAAGCCTGAAAAAAATACCAAAAAAAAAACAACAATCCTGGCTTTGATCGTAGCGGTGAGTCGGTAGAAGCACCGGAGGGCGGCGGGGGGGGGACATCCCCTCTCGCCTCCCGTAAGAATGATCAATCGGCGGAACAGCCACTATGATTGTTCTTATGGTGCAGGGAATCGCCGGCTGAAAAAGCTGATATCTGAATGATGCCTGTAGCTGCTCCCATCATTCAGATATCCCCGCACAAAGTCAAGGACGTCATATGACGGCCAGAGGGCGGGAAGTGGTTATTGCAGAGTATTGCCGGGCATTGCGGAGTATTGCCGGGCATTGCGGAGTATTGCCGGGCATTGTGGAGTATTGCCGGGCATTGCGGAGTATTGCAGGGCATTGCGGAGTATTGCAGGGCATTGCAGAGTATTGCGGACTATGGCAGGGTATTGCGGTGTATGGCAGGGTATTGCACGGGGTATTGCACAGGGTATTGTGGAGGGTATTGCAGAGTATTGTGGAGGGTATTGCAGAGTATTGTGGAGGGTATTGCAGAGTATTGTGGAGGGTATTGCAGAGTATTGTGGAGGATATTGCAGAGTATTGTGCAGGGTATTGCAGAGTATTTTGCAGAGTATTGTGCAGGGTATTGCAGAGTATTGCGCAGGGTATTGCAGAGTATTGCACCAGAGTATTGCACCAGGGTATTGCAGAGTATTTTGCAGGGTATTGCGCAGGGTATTGCAGAGTATTTTGCAGGGTATTACGCAGGGTATTGCAGAGTATTGCGCAGGGTATTGCAGAGTATTGCGCAGGGTATTGCAGAGTATTTTGCAGGGTATTGCAGAGTATTTTGCAGGGTATTGCAGAGTATTTCGCAGGGTATTGCAGAGTATTGCGCAGGGTATTGCAGAGTATTGCACCAGGGTATTGCAGAGTATTGCACCAGGGTATTGCAGAGTATTGCACCAGGGTATTGGCAGGGTATTTTGCAGAGTATTGGGAGGGTATTTTGCAGAGTATTGGCAGGGTGTATTGCAGAGTATTGGCAGGGTGTATTGCAGAGTATTGCACAGGGATGGCTGAGCAGGGATGGATGGATGGCTGGATCTGTGACTGCAATTGTCACAGATCCAGCCCACAGTGCTGCTGCTGCCATCCGCTCCCTCCCCCTCCCCTCTCACACTGTACCGATCGGTACAGAGAGGGGAGGGAGGAACCGGCGTCATCAAATGACGCCGGTCTGTTTACAAGTGATTGCTCCGTCATTTGACGGAGCGATCACGTGGTAAACGGCCGCTATCAGCGGCGATTTACCGCGATTCGTGATCCGCCGGGTCCTCTGGACCCGGCGGTCACGGAGTTTCCCGTGTGCGCGCCCCAGGGGGCGCGCGGGAGCGCGATTCTGGGAGGACGTTATATAACGTCCTCCCAGAGTTAAGCAACCACCTTGTCGACGTTATTTGTCGGCAGGTGGTTGTTAAGTGGTTAAACCTCAATTGACATGTAGTTGCCCACCCCATTAATTTTTTCAGATCTTAGCTTAGTATCGTCCGCAAATACTGAGATTGAGCTGTTTATCTCATCCTCCAGATCATTTATGAATAAATGAAATAGGATTGGTCCCAGGACAGAAGCCTGAGGGATCCCACTTTCCACACCAGACCATTCTGAGTACTCCCCATTTATCACTACCCTCTGAACTCGGCCCTTGTAGCCAGTTTTCAATCCAGGTACTCACCCTATGGTCCATGCTGACAGACCTTAGCTTGTACAGTAAACGTTTGTGGGAAACTGTATCAAATGCCTTTGCAAAATCCAGATACACCACGGGTACGGGCCTTCCTTCATCTAGATGGCAGCTAACCTCTTTATAAAAGGTTAATAGATATGCTTGGCAAGAATGATTTTTCATGAATCCATGCTGATTACTGCTAATGATACAGTTTTCATTACCAACATCTTGTATATAGTCCCTTATCATCCCTTCCAAGAGCTTGCATACTAGTGATGTTAGGCTAACTGGTCTGTAGTACCCAGGGATATATCTTGGTAATTTTTTAAAGATTTGTGCTACATTGGCTTTTCTCCAATCAGCTGGTACTATACCAGTTAGTGGACTTTTCGGAAAAATTTGGAACAACGGTCTGGCAATTACTTGACTGAGTTCCTGAAGGACCCTCGCATGAAAGCCATCTGGTCCCGGTGACTTATTTATGTTAAGTTTTTCAAGTCTGTTTCTAATTTTATCCTCTGATAACCATGAGAGTGCTTCCTGTGTCGTGTCATTAGGATAAACCTTGCAGTTTTGGTTACTGAAGCCCCCCATTTCCCTCGTGAAGACTGAGGAGAAGAATACATTCAAAACCTTCGCCATCTCACCATCCTTTGTAACCAGATTCCCTTCATCATTCTTTATGGGTCCAATATGATCTGTCCTCCCTCTTTTACTATTTATGTACTTAGAGAAATTTTTGGTATTTTTTCTACTCTCCTCTGCTATGTGCTTTTCGTATTCTGATTATACCCTTACACTTCTTATTGCACAAAAATAATTAGACTCCCACGAATAGTCATGTGCATTGCCACCATCCCCAATGAATAGACAAAAAGGATTTACCTCAAAGAAAAAAATGGGATTGATTTTAAGGGCAATGATAATATATACAAAGAATATATGAAAAAATTGAAAAAAGATAGAAAAATATATATAATTTATTACAACTCATAGAAAAACATGAAAAACCAGATAGTGGCACACAATAAAAACAATTGTACATAGAAAATGCATGGTAGTGACAATCACAACAAATGACTGTATGGAGGAACCCAGGAATTGGATCCTAGAGGTTACCAAGCTGCTAAATCCGACGTGTTTCGAATGTATGAGTTTACAAAATAATCTTCTTCAGGGATAACAGCATTTCTGGAATTGCAAAATACATCATCAGTGATATGAACATTACATGACATCATTGCAGACCGTAAATAAGTTGACATAAAGGTCTGCATTGTAAATTACATGTTTCAGAGCTAAATATTGGCGCCTAATAAGACAATTACAAAACTTACATGTGTACGCATTTTCAAAAAGGAAGCCAGCGCCCCTATTCCAGACTCTCATTGGTGGTCCATCAATCCTAACACAGCATGAGGGAGTCCAAGAACCAATGGGTTAACTTAAATTGCCAAAAAGAACGATTCCACAAAGTCTCCTCAAGCAACACAGTAAGGGAGAAAGGGACAAAACCTATGGGGGAAGAAGGATAAATGAATAAATGCCCATAAAACCAACAAAGACCCTCCATACACAGAGGCAACCCTGTGAGAGAGAGGTCAAGGATCAAAGGCATTATACTTACAAGGTCTTAGAGGTCCCAACACACAAATAGTTGGAGAGGATACCAAAAGTAAGTTTAGCACATTAGGCAATAAAGAATAAGTCCATTCTTAGTACCTTCCACCACGGTGTCCAGAGGAAACTGGCAATTATGGGCTCCCGGCGTCGTCGTTATATATCCAAAAATGCGTGCCAAAATTATGCTGGTGGGCGGTGCCCATGCGTCACAAAGGCAGGCAGTACTAATGCCTAACAGAGCTGACACAGGGCGCAACCGCGCCGAGTCATCCGCGGTCCTATCTGGAAGCCAGCCCGGCCTGGAAGTGATGCCATTACACATCTGGGAGGGCGTGCACTGACCAGACAGGTCCGACGTCTAGGGACAGTTGAAAACAACCTGGGCCGGAAGATAGTACCTCACATCTGGAAATGCCAAGCATAGAACCGGATGTGGTCCGACAAACAAGCGTGTACCTGATGGGGAATGAATCTGCATCCAGTGCTGTGTCTGCAAAGCGCAGATAGAACACATGGATGAAGTGGAAGCTGGTGCGGGGATGATACAGATGCCAGAGATTGCATCCCGCAAACTGTAGGGCAGTAGAAACTGATGGATAAGATTCCCTAGGGGACCATGCAAGTGGGCATTGCCAGAGGAAACACTCACATCTCTGTAAAATACAGAGCTACCTGGGACACCTTTAAAACCACTTGATGAGGATCAACAAAAAAACCCAGACACGAGAGTGCATGAAATATCCCGGCCAAAGGGCACTGGCAAAGGGTCATGCAAAGCCCCTCAATGAAGAGAGGCTCCCTGTGTCAGGCATGCCGTGATGGTGATGAATAGGGATGAGCTTCGAGTTCGAGTCGAACTCATGTTCGACTCGAACATTGCCTGTTCGCCCGTTCGCCGAACAACGAACAATTTGGGGTGTTCGCGGCAAATTTTAAAAGTCTATGGGAGAAATCTAAAGTGCTAATTATAAAGGCTTATATGCAAGTTATTGTCCTAAAAAGTGTTTGGGGACCTGGGTCCTGCCCCAGGGGACATGTATCAATACAAAAACAAGTTTTAAAAACGGCTGTTTTTTTAGGAGCAGTGATTTTAATAATGCTTAAAATGAAAAAATAAAAGTGAAATATTCCTGTAAATTTCGTACCTGGGGGGTGTGTATGATATGCATGTAAAGTGGCGCATGTTTCCCGTGCTTAGAACTGTCCCTGCACAAAGTGTCATTTTTGAAGGAAAAAAAGTCATTTAAAACTCACTCGCGGCTATTAATGAATTGTCGGCTTTTATCAATACATAGAAAAGTCATTGATAAAAAAAAAAAAAAAAGCGTGGGGGTTCCCCCAAATTCAATTACCAGGCCCTTTAGGTCTGGAATGGATATTAAGGGGAACCCCGCCGCAAATTTAAAAAAAAATGGCGTGGGGTTCCCCCTAAATATCCATACCAGGCCCTTGAGATCTGGCATGGATTTTAAGGGGAACTCCACCCCAAATTTTAAAAAAAATGGCATGGAGTCTCCCCAAAAATCCATACCAGACCCTTATCCGAGCACGCAACCTGGCTGGCCGCAGGGGAAGAGGGGGGACGAGAGAGCGCCCCCCCTCCCTCCTGAACCGTACCAGGCCAGGATGTCCCCATGTTGATGGGGACAAGGGGACAAGGGCCTCATCCCCACAACCCTTGCCCTTACCCTTTCACTTTTATTTTTTCATTTTAAGCATTATTAAAATCACCGCTCCCGTAAAAACGTCTATTTTTTAAACTTTTTTTGCATTGATACATGTCCCCTGGGGCAGGACCCGGGTCCCCAAACACTTTTTAGGACAATAAATTGCATATTAGCCTTTATAATTAGCACTTTAGATTTCGAACGTTCGAGTCCATTGTATTTAATAGGGTTCTAAAGTTCACACGAACATTCTGTCTGTTCGCAGGTTCTGGTGCGAACCGAACAGGGGGGTGTTCGGCTCATCCCTGGTGATGAACCCATTCAAGACAGAGAACGGAAGAGGAGAACAGGCTATCCTCCAATGAAAACAATGCACACATAATATACATATATATATATATATATATATATATATTGTGACAGCAGGAAGGTAAAGTCACCTGGTTGCATCCAGGGGGGTAGATATATTTCTCCCAGATTCAGGCTTTATGCTGACTTATACAACTAGGGTGGAGAGTTGTATAAGCCCAGCTGAGGCTAGTAGGCTCATGGATGACTCATACCTCTAGGGAGAGGGCTGGGCGTCGTGCAGACAGGGAGTTGATGAGGCCAGCTGAAGCTTGTCAGCTCATTTAGGCCTCTATAAAAAACTCCCAGATTCATTAGGTGTTAGCTCATGCCTGGAACCAGACCTGTGTGGACTGTCTAGGGAGAGTGAACCCCTGTGCGGTGAGGCAAAGCCTGTGTGGCTATTTGTTTGGACTTTTACTAAACCAGGGACTTAGGGACTAGGACAGCACTAGGCTGATCCCAGTTGTTAGTTTAGGAAACCTGCATGTTTAGTCAGAGGTCAAACTGACCAGGATTTATTTTGTTTGTTTCTTTTTGGCTTTGCTGTGTTTTTGTCACTGTACATAGAGAAATAAACCGCACCTTTTGATTTTGAAAACCACAACCTCCGTCTGCTGGCCCTGTTTTTGTGTGGGGAGCCCAACCAGGGGGTCACACACACCCGCTACCGAGTTAACCCCCTCACAGTTGGTGGAGAATGCGGGCAGTTTTTTTAAGCCAGCATGGAGGAGATACTGAAACAGCTGGCTCTAGCAAATGCCAATCAACAGCAGACAAATGCAGGTTTGCAAAGGAGCCTTGCAGCCCAGCAGCAAGCTCATCAACAAGCCCAGCAGCAATCTGAGGCCCGCTTCATAGACCTGTTACAGAAGCAAGAGCAGAGACTACAACAAATGGAAGCAGTAATGCAGCAACGTCCGCAGACCAGTGAGGAAAGCCGTCCCACTAATACCGCGTCCTTTGGGGTGAGTCGTTTATTGACAAAAATGACTGGAGAGGATGATCCAGAGGTATTTTTGACCACATTTGAAAGGACTGCTGAAAGAGAAAAGTGGCCTGAGGAGCAGTGGGCTGGACTGGTGGCTCCTCTGTTAACTGGTGAATCGCAGAAGGCTTACTATGACCTAGAGCCTGACCAAGCAAAAGACTATGTGATGCTAAAAGCTGAAATATTGGCAAGGCTGGGTGTCACCCTGGCTGTCCGGGCTCAGCGTGTGCATAACTGGACTTTCCAGCTTGGAAAACCCCCCAGGTCTCAAATGTATGATCTCATTCACCTGAGCAGGAAGTGGCTACAGCCAGAGACTTTGTCCGCACCGGAGATTGTGGAACGTGTTGTGATGGATCGTTTCTTGAGAGCTCTTCCTACCGCCATTCAAAAGTGGGTAAGCCACGGAGACCCAGAAACGGCCGGTAAACTTGTGGATCGTGTAGAGAGATACTTGGCTACAGAGAACCTGACGGCCTCTTCCAGAGACTCTCGGACTTTCCACCCTAAGACCAGACCATCCCCAGGGGCGGATAAGAGGATTCCAAGGGGTGAGGGTGGAGAGAGTGAGAGGGTGGGAGCTCTACCCCAAGTTTGGCGAGAACAGCCTGGGAAATCAGCGGCTCAAGAGGCCGCAAGAAGGATCGTTTGCTACCGCTGCCGGCAAGCGGGACATATTGCAGCCAATTGCCCGGTTGTGGAGGAACCCATGCAGTGTGACTTTCTGACGGGCAGACGTCAGTCGCTGTGTGCGACAGTCGCATGCACTGCCATTCGAGGAACTGAGAAACATTTATGCAAAATGTGTGTTAATGGTAGAAATGTTGTGGTATTGTTGGATTCAGGTAGCCTTGTGACCCTGATAAAGGCTGAGTTAGTTAAAACAGAGGTCTCTGGGAATAGCAAGGTAGCTGTTATTTGTGTGCATGGGGACACCCGAGAGTATCCAGTGACTACAGTGTGTTTCGAGACCCCCAAAGGTACCCTCTCTCATCCAGTGGGCTTAGTATCTCAGTTACCGCATGACGCCATTGTGGGAAGGGATTTTCCGAAGTTCTGGGAACTGTGGGATGATCCTGAGCCCCCCACTGGTGCCCCTATGTACCAGGAATGTGATAGCCAGAACTCCTCTGAGAGTGGTGAGGACTCTCCAGAATTTCCCTTGTCAGTATTGGCAGGGGAGACTCAAGAAACTGGAGAGGAGCCCACCTCCTCAGACGAAAACCTACCGTCTGTGGAGTTTTCTGATCTGGAGGTTCACAGGGAAAATTTTGCCACAGAACAGTTAAAAGACCCCGCCCTAATAAAGGCACGGGAAAACGTAGTGGAAATAGATGGCGAGTTAGTGAACCCAGATAATACCTGCACTTACCCATACTTCAGCGTAGAGAAGGACCTACTGTATCGGGTGGCAAAAAGGGCAGAAGAAACCGTTGAGCAGCTGGTGGTGCCCAAACCTTACAGGAAGTTGGTGTTGGAGTTGGCCCATGGGCACATTCTTGGAGGACATCTGGGGACAGAGAAAACCCGAGAGAGGGTATTACAGAGATTCTATTGGCCTGGGGTGATGAAGGACATAGAAAATTATTGTTCCTCCTGCCCTGTGTGTCAGAGGTCGGCCCCGATGCCACATTTCCGTAGCCCGCTGGTCCCTCTACCCATCATTGAGGTCCCGTTTGAGAGAATCGCAATGGATTTGGTAGGTCCTATAATCAAGTCCGCTAGGGGGCACCAGTACATATTGGTTATAATGGACTATGCCACCCGTTATCCAGAAGCGATCCCTCTCAGAAATACCTCGGCCAAAACCATAGCCAAAGAGCTATCTCTTGTTTTTAGCCGGGTGGGTATTTGTAAAGAACTGCTTACGGACCAAGGTACACCCTTTATGTCCCGGGTTATGAAAGAGCTGTGTAAATTGTTCAAAGTGACGCAATTGCGTACATCTGTGTATCACCCCCAAACCGATGGGCTGGTTGAAAGATTCAACAAAACCCTAAAACAAATGTTGAAGAAAGTGGTGGATAGAGATGGAAAGGATTGGGACTGTCTACTTCCTTATTTGATGTTTGCTATTAGGGAGGTGCCCCAATCCTCTACGGGATTCTCCCCCTTTGAGTTACTGTATGGGAGACACCCAAGAGGGCTGTTGGATATTGCCAAGGAAACTTGGGAAAGTGAGAGTTCTCCCCACAGGAGTGTGATTGAGCATGTCGCCCTGATGCAAGATCGAATTGCACAGGTAATGCCCATCGTGAAGGAACATTTGGCCCAAGCGCAGTTGGCACAGCAGAGAGTGTACAACCGTGGAGCAAAGACCCGTACCTTTTCCCCGGGGGATAGGATATTGGTACTTGTCCCTACGGTTGAAAGTAAATTCCTTGCCAAATGGCAAGGCCCCTACGAGATAATGGAAAAAGTGAGCGAAGTGAATTACAAGGTCAGACAACCAGGAAGGCGAAAGCCCGAACAGATATATCACGTTAATCTGTTGAAAGCCTGGAGGGATAGAGAGTCCCTAGTCGCAGAAACTTGGTCACCAGCTCAAACTGGTTGCGTGATTCCGGAGGTTGGAATAGCAGCCACCTTGTCACAACCCCAACAACAGGAGGTTAAGGAGTTTGTGCTTCGCAACAAGGAGGTGTTCTCTGAGCTGCCGGGACAAACATCTGGGGTAGAGCATGATATTATTACCCCGCCCGGTGAAAGGGTGAAGTTAAAACCCTATCGGATCCCAGAGGCCCGACGGGAGGCAATACGGGAGGAAGTACAGAAAATGCTGAACTTAGGGGTGATAGAGGAGTCCCAAAGTGATTGGTCTAGTCCCATTGTGTTGGTGCCTAAACCGGATGGGAGCTGGCGATTTTGTAACGATTTTCGTCAGTTGAACAAAGTTACAAAATTTGACACCTACCCCATGCCACGTATAGATGAGTTGATCGACCGGCTGGGAACAGCCCGATACATGACGACTCTTGACCTCACAAAAGGGTATTGGCAAATTCCCCTGGCCAAGTCGGCCAAAGAGAAAACCGCATTTGTAACCCCAGACGGGGCGTTCCAATATAAGAGAATGCCGTTCGGGTTACAGAATGCGCCGGCCACATTCCAGCGGAAAATGGACCAGATGCTGAGGCCCCATCGGAAGTATGCTGCGGCTTACCTGGATGACGTAATTGTCCATAGCACAGATTGGGCCTCACATCTGCCAAAAGTGCAAGCAGTCCTGGACTCTGTTCGGGAAGCGGGGTTTACGGCTAACCCCAAGAAGTGTACCATTGGGCAGGAGGAGGCCAAATATCTTGGGTACACCATTGGCAGGGGAGTAATAAAACCCCAACTCAACAAAGTCGAGGCCATCCAGAGTTGGCCACGTCCCAACAGCAAGAAGCAGGTACGAGCCTTTCTGGGAATCGCGGGTTATTATCGGCGCTTCATTCCCCACTTTGCTTCTAAGGCTGTGCCCCTAACCAACCTGACGAAAGGGAAAGGGTCGGTCATGATTAAATGGACCCCCGAGGCTGAGGCAGCATTCCAATTCTTGAAACAAGCCTTATGTAGCCAGCCAGTGTTGTACTCACCCGACTTCTCTAAAGACTTTGTCGTACAAAGTGATGCGTCAGATGTGGGGTTAGGAGCAGTATTGTCCCAGGTCTGGAACGGGGAAGAGCACCCAGTCATTTACCTCAGCAGGAAGTTGAAGTCCCATGAGGTAAATTACGCCATGGTTGAAAAGGAGTGTTTAGCGGTGAAGTGGGCTCTAGATTCCCTTCGGTACTATCTGCTAGGTAGGCACTTTGACATGGTTACGGATCACGCTCCGTTAAAGTGGATGGCTCAAAACAAGGAGACAAATAGAAGAGTGAATAGGTGGTTCCTGGCCCTACAGGAATTCAACTTCACAGTAAAGCATCGCCCTGGCGTTCAAATGGGGAATGTGGATGCTTTGTCTCGAGTACATGAATGCCTGATTGCTGGTGTTCCAACCCCAAGGTTAAAACAAGAGGGGGGGGTATGTGACAGCAGGAAGGTAAAGTCACCTGGTTGCATCCAGGGGGGTAGATATATTTCTCCCAGATTCAGGCTTTATGCTGACTTATACAACTAGGGTGGAGAGTTGTATAAGCCCAGCTGAGGCTAGTAGGCTCATGGATGACTCATACCTCTAGGGAGAGGGCTGGGCGTCGTGCAGACAGGGAGTTGATGAGGCCAGCTGAAGCTTGTCAGCTCATTTAGGCCTCTATAAAAAACTCCCAGATTCATTAGGTGTTAGCTCATGCCTGGAACCAGACCTGTGTGGACTGTCTAGGGAGAGTGAACCCCTGTGCGGTGAGGCAAAGCCTGTGTGGCTATTTGTTTGGACTTTTACTAAACCAGGGACTTAGGGACTAGGACAGCACTAGGCTGATCCCAGTTGTTAGTTTAGGAAACCTGCATGTTTAGTCAGAGGTCAAACTGACCAGGATTTATTTTGTTTGTTTCTTTTTGGCTTTGCTGTGTTTTTGTCACTGTACATAGAGAAATAAACCGCACCTTTTGATTTTGAAAACCACAACCTCCGTCTGCTGGCCCTGTTTTTGTGTGGGGAGCCCAACCAGGGGGTCACACACACCCGCTACCGAGTTAACCCCCTCACAATATATATATATATATATATATATATATATATATTGTGAGGGGGTTAACTCGGTAGCAGGTGTGTGTGACCCCCTGGTTGGGCTCCCCACACAAAAACAGGGCCAGCAGACGGAGGTTGTGGTTTTCAAAATCAAAAGGTGCGGTTTATTTCTCTATGTACAGTGACAAAAACACAGCAAAGCCAAAAAGAAACATAAACAAAATAAATCCTGGTCAGTTTGACCTCTGACTAAACATGCAGGTTTCCTAAACTAACAACTGGGATCAGCCTGGTGCTGTCCTAGTCCCTAAGTCCCTGGTTTAGTAAAAGTCCAAACAAATAGCCACACAGGCTTTGCCTCACCGCACAGGGGTTCACTCTCCCTAGACAGTCCACACAGGTCTGGTTCCAGGCATGAGCTAACATCTAATGAAGCTGGGAGTTCTTATAGAGGCCTAAATGAGCTGACAAGCTTCAGCTGGTCTCATCAACTCCCTGCCTGCACGACGCCCAGCCCTCTCCCTAGAGGTATGAGTCATCCATGAGCCCACTAGCCTCAGCTGGGCTTCATCAACTCCCTAGTTGTATAAGTCGGCATAAAGCCTGAATCTGGGAGAAATATATCTACCCCCCTGGATGCAACCAGGTGACTTTACCTTCCTGCTGTCACATACCCCCCCCTCTTGTTTTAACCTTGGGGTTGGAACACCAGCAATCAGGCATTCATGTACTCGAGACAAAGCATCCACATTCCCCATTTGAACGCCAGGGCGATGCTTTACTGTGAAGTTGAATTCCTGTAGGGCCAGGAACCACCTATTCACTCTTCTATTTGTCTCCTTGTTTTGAGCCATCCACTTTAACGGAGCGTGATCCGTAACCATGTCAAAGTGCCTACCTAGCAGATAGTACCGAAGGGAATCTAGAGCCCACTTCACCGCTAAACACTCCTTTTCAACGGTGGCGTAATTTACCTCATGGGACTTCAACTTCCTGCTGAGGTAAATGACTGGGTGCTCTTCCCCGTTCCAGACCTGGGACAATACTGCTCCTAACCCCACATCTGACGCATCACTTTGTACGACAAAGTCTTTAGAGAAGTCGGGTGAGTACAACACTGGCTGGCTACATAAGGCTTGTTTCAAGAATTGGAATGCTGCCTCAGCCTCGGGGGTCCATTTAATCATGACCGACCCTTTCCCTTTCGTCAGGTTGGTTAGGGGCACAGCCTTAGAAGCAAAGTGGGGAATGAAGCGCCGATAATAACCAGAAAGGCCCGTACCTGCTTCTTGCTGTTGGGACGTGGCCAACTCTGGATGGCCTCGACTTTGTTGAGTTGGGGTTTTATCACTCCCCTGCCAATGGTGTACCCAAGATATTTGGCCTCCTCCTGCCCAATGGTACACTTCTTGGGGTTAGCCGTAAACCCCGCTTCCCGGATAGAGTCTAGGACTGCTTGCACTTTTGGCAGATGTGAGGCCCAATCTGTGCTATGGACAATTACGTCATCCAGGTAAGCCGCAGCATACTTCCGATGGGGCCTCAGTATCTGGTCCATTTTCCGCTGGAATGTGGCCGGCGCATTCTGTAACCCGAACGGCATTCTCTTATATTGGAACGCCCCGTCTGGGGTTACAAATGCGGTTTTCTCTTTGGCCGACTTGGCCAGGGGAATTTGCCAATACCCTTTTGTGAGGTCAAGAGTCGTCATGTATCGGGCTGTTCCCAGCCGGTCGATCAACTCATCTATACGTGGCATGGGGTAGGTGTCAAATTTTGTAACTTTGTTCAACTGACGAAAATCGTTACAAAATCGCCAGCTCCCATCCGGTTTAGGCACCAACACAATGGGACTAGACCAATCACTTTGGGACTCCTCTATCACCCCTAAGTTCAGCATTTTCTGTACTTCCTCCCGTATTGCCTCCCGTCGGGCCTCTGGGATCCGATAGGGTTTTAACTTCACCCTTTCACCGGGCGGGGTAATAATATCATGCTCTACCCCAGATGTTTGTCCCAGCAGCTCAGAGAACACCTCCTTGTTGCGAAGCACAAACTCCTTAACCTCCTGTTGTTGGGGTTGTGACAAGGTGGCTGCTATTCCAACCTCCGGAATCACGCAACCAGTTTGAGCTGGTGACCAAGTTTCTGCGACTAGGGACTCTCTATCCCTCCAGGCTTTCAACAGATTAACGTGATATATCTGTTCGGGCTTTCGCCTTCCTGGTTGTCTGACCTTGTAATTCACTTCGCTCACTTTTTCCATTATCTCGTAGGGGCCTTGCCATTTGGCAAGGAATTTACTTTCAACCGTAGGGACAAGTACCAATATCCTATCCCCCGGGGAAAAGGTACGGGTCTTTGCTCCACGGTTGTACACTCTCTGCTGTGCCAACTGCGCTTGGGCCAAATGTTCCTTCACGATGGGCATTACCTGTGCAATTCGATCTTGCATCAGGGCGACATGCTCAATCACACTCCTGTGGGGAGAACTCTCACTTTCCCAAGTTTCCTTGGCAATATCCAACAGCCCTCTTGGGTGTCTCCCATACAGTAACTCAAAGGGGGAGAATCCCGTAGAGGATTGGGGCACCTCCCTAATAGCAAACATCAAATAAGGAAGTAGACAGTCCCAATCCTTTCCATCTCTATCCACCACTTTCTTCAACATTTGTTTTAGGGTTTTGTTGAATCTTTCAACCAGCCCATCGGTTTGGGGGTGATACACAGATGTACGCAATTGCGTCACTTTGAGCAATTTACACAGCTCTTTCATAACCCGGGACATAAAGGGTGTACCTTGGTCCGTAAGCAGTTCTTTACAAATACCCACCCGGCTAAAAACAAGAGATAGCTCTTTGGCTATGGTTTTGGCCGAGGTATTTTTGAGAGGGATCGCTTCTGGATAACGGGTGGCATAGTCCATTATAACCAATATGTACTGGTGCCCCCTAGCGGACTTGATTATAGGACCTACCAAATCCATTGCGATTCTCTCAAACGGGACCTCAATGATGGGTAGAGAGACCAGCGGGCTACGGAAATGTGGCATCGGGGCCGACCTCTGACACACAGGGCAGGAGGAACAATAATTTTCTATGTCCTTCATCACCCCAGGCCAATAGAATCTCTGTAATACCCTCTCTCGGGTTTTCTCTGTCCCCAGATGACCTCCAAGAATGTGCCCATGGGCCAACTCCAACACCAACTTCCTGTAAGGTTTGGGCACCACAAGCTGCTCAACGGTTTCTTCTGCCCTTTTTGCCACCCGATACAGTAGGTCCTTCTCTACGCTGAAGTATGGGTAAGTGCAGGTATTATCTGGGTTCACTAACTCGCCATCTATTTCCACTACGTTTTCCCGTGCCTTTATTAGGGCGGGGTCTTTTAACTGTTCTGTGGCAAAATTTTCCCTGTGAACCTCCAGGTCAGAAAACTCCACAGACGGTAGGTTTTCGTCTGAGGAGGTGGGCTCCTCTCCAGTTTCTTGAGTCTCCCCTGCCAATACTGACAAGGGAAATTCTGGAGAGTCCTCACCACTCTCAGAGGAGTTCTGGCTATCACATTCCTGGTGCATAGGGGCACCAGTGGGGGGCTCAGGATCATCCCACAGTTCCCAGAACTTCGGAAAATCCCTTCCCACAATGGCATCATGCGGTAATTGAGATACTAACCCCACTGGATGAGAGAGGGTACCTTTGGGGGTCTCGAAACACACTGTAGTCACTGGATACTCTCGGGTGTCCCCATGCACACAAATAACAGCTACCTTGCTATTCCCAGAGACCTCTGTTTTAACTAATTCAGCCTTTATCAGGGTCACAAGGCTACCTGAATCCAGTAATACCACAACATTTCTACCATTAATACACATTTTGCATAAATGTTTCTCAGTTCCCCGAATGGCAGTGCATGCGACTGTCGCACACAGCGACTGACGTCTGTCCATCAGAAAGTCACATTGCATGGGTTCCTCCACAACCGGGCAATTTGCTGCAATATGTCCCGCTTGCCGGCAGCGGTAGCAAACAATCCATTTGGCTGCCTCTTGAGCCCCTGACTTCCCAGGCTGTTCTCGCCAAACTTTGGGTAGAGCTCCCACCCTCTCACTCTCTCCACCCTCACCCCTTGGAATCCTCTTATCCGCCCCTGGGGATGGCCTGGTCTTAGGGTGGAAAGTCCGAGAGTCTCTGGAAGAGGCCGTCAGGTTCTCTGTAGCCAAGTATTTCTCTACACGATCCACAAGACCACTGGCCGTCTCTGGGTCTCCATGGCTTACCCACTTTTGGATGGCAGTAGGAAGAGCTCTCAAAAACCGATCCATTACAACACGTTCCACAATCTCTGGTGCGGACAAAGTCTCTGGCTGTAGCCACTTCCTGCTCAGGTGAATGAGATCATACATTTGAGACCTGGGGGGTTTTCCAAGCTGGAAAGTCCAGTTATGCACACGCTGAGCCCGGACAGCCAGGGTGACACCCAGCCTTGCCAATATTTCAGCTTTTAGCATCACATAGTCTTTTGCTTGGTCAGGCTCTAGGTCATAGTAAGCCTTCTGCGATTCACCAGTTAACAGAGGAGCCACCAGTCCAGCCCACTGCTCCTCAGGCCACTTTTCTCTTTCAGCAGTCCTTTCAAATGTGGTCAAAAATACCTCTGGATCATCCTCTCCAGTCATTCTTGTCAATAAACGACTCACCCCAAAGGACGCGGTATTAGTGGGACGGCTTTCCTCACTGGTCTGCGGACGTTGCTGCATTACTGCTTCCATTTGTTGTAGTCTCTGCTCTTGCTTCTGTAACAGGTCTATGAAGCGGGCCTCAGATTGCTGCTGGGCTTGTTGATGAGCTTGCTGCTGGGCTGCAAGGCTCCTTTGCAAACCTGCATTTGTCTGCTGTTGATTGGCATTTGCTAGAGCCAGCTGTTTCAGTATCTCCTCCATGCTGGCTTAAAAAAAACTGCCACTGGTTCTCCACCAACTGTGAGGGGGTTAACTCGGTAGCGGGTGTGTGTGACCCCCTGGTTGGGCTCCCCACACAAAAACAGGGCCAGCAGACGGAGGTTGTGGTTTTCAAAATCAAAAGGTGCGGTTTATTTCTCTATGTACAGTGACAAAAACACAGCAAAGCCAAAAAGAAACATAAACAAAATAAATCCTGGTCAGTTTGACCTCTGACTAAACATGCAGGTTTCCTAAACTAACAACTGGGATCAGCCTGGTGCTGTCCTAGTCCCTAAGTCCCTGGTTTAGTAAAAGTCCAAACAAATAGCCACACAGGCTTTGCCTCACCGCACAGGGGTTCACTCTCCCTAGACAGTCCACACAGGTCTGGTTCCAGGCATGAGCTAACATCTAATGAAGCTGGGAGTTCTTATAGAGGCCTAAATGAGCTGACAAGCTTCAGCTGGTCTCATCAACTCCCTGCCTGCACGACGCCCAGCCCTCTCCCTAGAGGTATGAGTCATCCATGAGCCCACTAGCCTCAGCTGGGCTTCATCAACTCCCTAGTTGTATAAGTCGGCATAAAGCCTGAATCTGGGAGAAATATATCTACCCCCCTGGATGCAACCAGGTGACTTTACCTTCCTGCTGTCACAATATATATACATATATATATATGTGATGTTTCTGTGCACGTGAAACATACCCCATGCTCTCAAGAAAGAAAGGGGTGTACCCACACCATAACACAGAAACACATAAAAACACAATAATACACAAAATTACAAAAACATATATAGAAAATACATAAACCCCCTATACCACCATACAGAAACATCATATATATATATATATATATATTATGTGTGCGTTGTTTGCGTTGTTTTCATTGGAGGATAGCCTGTTCTCCTCTTCTGTTCTCTGTCTTGAATGGGTTCATCACCATCACAGCATGCCTGACACGGGGAGCCTCTCTTCATTGAGGGGCTTTGCATGACCCATTGCCGGTGCCCTTTGGCCGGAATATTTCATGCACTCTTGTATCTGGTTTTTTTTGTTGATCCTCATCAAGTGGTTTTAAAGGTGTTCCCGGTAGCTCTGTATTTTACAGAGATGTGAGCGTTTCCTCTGGCAATGCCCACTTGCATGGTCCCCTAGGGAATCTTATCCATCAGTTTCTACTGCCCTACAGTTTGCGGGATGCAATCTCTGGCATCTGTATCATCCCCGCACCAGCTTCCACTTCATCCATGTGTTCTGTCTGCGCTTTGCGGACACAGCACTGGATGCATATTCATTCCCCGTCAGGTACACGCTTGTTTGTCGGACCACATCCGGTTCTATGCTTGGCATTTCCGGATGTGAGGTGCTATCTTCCGGCCCAAGTTGTTTTCAACTGTCCCTAGACGTCGGACCTGTCTGGTCAGTGCACGCCCTCCCGGATGTGTGATGGTATCACTTCCAGGCCGGGCTGGCTTCCAGATAGGACCACGGATAACTTGGCACGGTTGCGCCCTGTGTCAGCTCTGTTAGGCATTAGTACTGCCCGCCTTTGTGATGCATGGGCTCCGCCCACCAGCGTCATTTTGGCACGCATTTTTGGATATATAACGACGATGCCGGGAGCCCATTATTGTCAGTTCCCTCTGGACACCGTGGTGTTAGGTACTAAGGATGGACTTATTTTTTATTGCCTAATGTGCTAAACTTACTTTTGGTATCCTCTCCAACTATTTGTGTGTTGGGACCTCTAAGACCTTGTAAATATAATGCCTTTGATCCTTGACCTCTCACAGGGTTGCCTCTGTGTATGGGGGGTCTTTGTTGGTTTTATGGGCATTTATTCATTTATCCTTCTTCCCCCATAGGTTTTGTCCCTCACTCCCTTACTGTGTTGTTTGAGGAGACTTTGTGGAATCATTCTTTTTGGCAATTTAAGTTAACCCATTGGTTCTTGGACTCCCTCATGCTGTGTTAGGATTGATGGACCACCAATGAGAGTCTGGAATAGGGGGGCTGGCTTCCTTTTTGAAAATGCGTACACATGTAAGTTTTGTAATTGTCTTATTAGGCGCCAATATTTAGCTCTGAAACATGTAATTTACAATGCAGACCTTTATGTCAACTTATTTACGGTCTGCAATGATGTCATGTAATGTTCATATCACTGATGATGTATTTTGCAATTCCAGAAATGCTATTATCCCTGAAGAAGATTTTGTATACTCATACATTCGAAACGCGTAGGTTTAGCAGCTTGGTAACCTCTATGATCAAATTCCTGGGGTCCTCCATACATTCATTTGTTGTGATTGTCACAACCATGCATTTTCTATGTACAATTGTTTTTATTGTGTGCCACTATGTGGTTTTTCATGTTTTTCTATGAATTTTTTCATATATTCTTTGTATATATTATCATTGCCCTTAAAATCCAATTTTTTCTTTGAGGTAAATCCCTTTTGTCTACGTTTCTTATTACATTCTTTGTACAGTTGGAATGCTGATGATGACCCCTCAGCCTTGTATTTTTTTAAGGCCTTCTCCTTTGCTTTTATATGAATTTTTACATTGGCGTTAAGCCACCCAGGACTTTTATTAGCTTGTTTAAATGTATTACCCTGTGGGATGCACTGGCTAATACCCTTATTTAATATGCTCCTAAAGGACACCCATTTTTCCTCTGTGTTCTTTTTTCCTAGGATTTTATCAAATTTATTATCTTCTAGCAAGGAGAGTCGTTTCTGGAAGTTGGGTCTTTTGAAATTCAATGTCTTTGTATTCCCCTTATGTTTTCTATTTGTGTGATGTATGCTGAAACAAATTGACCTGTGATCGCTGTTTCCTAAGTTGCCCCGTATTTGTACATCTGCGATCAAATCTGTATTGTTAGTAATCAGTAGGTCTAGTAACGCATTGTTTCTTGTTGGTGCATTTACCATCTGACCCATGAAATTGTCCTGTAAGACATTTAGGAACTGGCAAGCCTTAGATAATTGCGAGGTTCCTTCCGCCCAGTCTATGTCTGGATAATTAAATAATAATAAACATTGTTGATTTTTTAAACATTTTTACACTAACCTGGTGCTTGTAAATAGGATACTGAAGCATGTTACCTCATCCCTGTAAAAATAATTGTTATTGTGTATTTCAAGTCAGAAGATGTTGAACCAGCAACTGTCCCCTTCCTTTGCATGAAGAGTTGCAAGGGCTTAGTCAAAGTAGCCAGCTTTAACACAGCATCTTCCTTGTCAGACTGGGGGAAAAAAATTCTGGGTGTGTGCCATTTGTTGGACTAGTTTGTCTATCGATCACTTTAACTGTGGTTCTGACATCACTCAGTGCAAAGGTAAATATTTACTTAGTGCACATCATCAACACTTATGCAGGTAAAGTCCTCAAAAACCCATGCAATGACATTTTGTTGTTATCTTTTCCCTCTGTTCTATATGATTAGACATTTAATCAAAATTGATGTCCTTGAGTTGAATATCTGGCATGTGTACCCCATGTGTTACATTCTTGAAGGAAGTCTATTTTCCCTATCCAATACTTCATTTTACTTACTTTCTTGGCAGATGGGTCTGTACTTTTCTTCAGTTTGCCTGTCAGCTTTTGACAGTGGAGAAAAACTAAAAACTGCAACCTGGGAAGTCTTAAATCTTGCAAGTGGTACATGCAGAAAAATAAAGCCCTCCTTTTCTCCACTCCTCACCGCATACCAAAGCTTATTCCAATTGACATAGAGTCTGATCTAGCTTTTATTGCGGTGATTGTACTTGATTGCTGTTCCCTTGAGAACGTCATCCAACAAGTTACCTTTGTTGCATGTATACTCTTTATTCACATTAAAAACACGTTTTACATTTACATTTACCGTATATACTCGAGTATAAGCCGACCTGAATATAAGCCGAGGCACCTAATTTTACCACAAAAAACTAGGAAAACGTATTGACTCGAGTATTAGCCTAGGGCGTCCATCTGCATGCCTCACTGTGCCCATGCCTTACTGTGTCCATGACTAGACTGACGTTTAACATGGGAGTCTATAGAAGGGGTGCCCGGCTTTGAAAAATCGGTGCTCCCCGGCCGTAGGCTCTCCAGACAACAAATTTTGCACACTTGTAAAGGAGAAATGGGGCTACATGTGTGCCAAGTGTAAGGTCCAGGAGACCTGGGACCGGCTGGTACCGGGTCCCCAAAATCACCAGAGAAATTACCGTTTAACATGGGAGTCTATGGAAGGGGTGCACGGATTTGAAAAATCGGTGCTCCCCGGCCGTAGGTCCCCCAGACAAAAAACATTGCACACTTATAGAGGAGGAGTGGGGCTACATGTGTGCCACGTTTGGGGTCCAGGGGACCTACGGCTGGCCGGTACCGGGTCCCCAAAGTCCGGGAGGTCAGGCGCAAAAAGGTGACTCGAGTATAAGCCGAGGGGGGCATTTTCAGCACAAAAAAATGTGCTGAAAAACTCGGCTTATACTCAAGTATATACGGTACTTACTATTTTCTAGAGGAAAACAATATGGTTTCTTCATACTAAAACGGCTTTGAAATTTGCTCTCATACATCGCTGCATACCATGTTAGGTTGTAGTTTGGACCACATTTGAGACACCAAAGCTAATAGGATGTGGATGGAAACACAGGCACGCTACTTATTGCTGTTGGTCTGTATTTACTGGGGACAAGTTTGTTAGCTGAAATGGGAGAATTGAGAAAATAAGTGTAGCGCCTGCCCCTCTTCTCTCTCCGTGCGGCTCGCACTGTCTCTTGTCTAGGGGTATCTGGTAAGGTGGAGAGAGAGAGAGCGGGTGGGCTATGCCTAGCTTCCACCACGTATAGAATACCTGTGGTATCAGCAATGTCTCATTTACCTTCGGGTCTGTGTTGTACACCCGGATCCTCCCTCCAAGAGTCACCGTGAACTTCGTCCGCCAGGAAGTGAGCCTCACACCATTAAAGTCCAACACTCCTTTATTAGAACACACCATACAGGGACTTCCTTGACAGATAGAACAGAAAAGGAGGTGTGAGTGTGAATAGGCCCAGACACAAATTCGGTCCTCCACTCTCCTCCTGGAGAGTGGGCTATGGTCTCCGCACGAGGTGAAGGGGATCCTTCTGGACGGTCTCCGACAAGAGACTCACCCGTCACCGGCAGTCTGCTGCACCGGGTCTTCGAGTGAGGAGCTCTCCCCGGTCCATTGCGTCTTACTCAGATTCAGGCCTCCATCCCCGAAGTGCCGTAGGACCCTTCCCTCGCGGAACTCAGTGTTGAGCACTGAGCTCCGGACCTTCTTGCAAGTACCTCACCCCAGGGCTGAAGATGCCTGGGGTGGAACACGATCTCCGATGGTCCCCTAGGCCGAGGCCCCCTAGGGGACTAGCACGAACCCAAGTCCGCAAGCTAAAGGTGCTTGGGACGAAGACCCCGTGACCAAAATGGCCGGCCCCTTTTATCCCCTCTCCCAGCAAGCACGGCGGGTTCCCCGCCCCACCATACCACTACTGAGAGAGGACAAAAATAGGAGGCTTGACACACAGTGACATTCGTCCCTCCGGCCACGGTGGCAGCGTCACCTGGGGGACCCAGGGAACATAGCACTGATGTCACAGCTAGATTCAAAAAATGCACCCGGGAAAGTAAGTACCCGCTACACAAGCAAATCATAATAGGGAGATACCAGAGAAGAATTTGATACAGCAGCTGGCAATTGTGTCAGTAAAACTAGCAAAGTAGGTTTTAGGCAAAGCTTAGTGATCAAGGTACACTCAAAGTGATCCAGTCAGATGTAAATATAAGTTAAAATTGGGTGAAATAGAGGAGGTTGGCCTTGACAAGTAAGCATAGCATTAAGTGGTGGGTACAGGGAAGCAAGGGTAGGATTCAGTGGCAGGCTCAAGACATCAGGCTTCATTTTGTGGTGAGCACATGTGTCATGTACCTGGGTGTATTTGAACCGGGATCTTCAAAGCTGCAGCCTTACCTGTTGCGCTACTGAGCAGATCTAGACTTTTGGAAATGTCCTCTCAGTATTAAACATTACCTTGGACTCACCAGCCCCACCTACTGCCAGCTGTGGACAATTTTCAATCAAAGCAGCCCTTAAAAAGGAAGTGATGCTATCTCTCAGCGCCCGTTTGTGTGGAATAGCTCCCTGGGTTTTGTGACTGCTTTTTGATCCTGATTTTCGTGTTGAACTTCTGCCTGAATTCCTGACTACTCTCCAGCCTGCTGATTTTGTACTTCACTGCCAGCTCGTGTATGACCTTTGCCTGCCTGACCACTCTCTGGATTTCGATCGTGTACCATTTTGCCTGATCTGTTGCCAACCTAATCTGCCTGACTACGTTTTCGCCTGAATCCTCAGCACACAAGTTCCACTTCGGACACTACCTATCACAGGTACCTTACATTACAAACGGGCCACAATGACAGTGGACCCTGCTGAGATTGTTAAGGCGATTTCACATCAGGGACAATTGATTGGAGCTCATGAACAGCATCTTTCTTCCCTGGACGCCAAGTTAGATGAACTTTGTACTATGCTTAAATCTTGTTTGCCTGCTTCCTCTGCAACGGTCCAGACTCTGGATCCTACTCCTGCTACGATCCAACCCACCTCTTCTGTACCACCCAAACTTCCTATGCCTGACAAATTTGGTGGTGATACTGAGGACTGCAGAGGCTTTTTAAATGTTTGCCGTTTGCATTTCCGCAACAACCCTGGGACCTTTAGCACTTCTTCTGCCGAAGTGACTTTTGTAATTTCCTTGTTAAAGGGGAAGGCCCTGGCCTGGGTCTCTCCTTATCTGGAACGCAATGATCCTGTGCTGCAAGACGCTGACAAATTTCTGGCTTCTCTCCAGACTGTATTTGACAAGCCAGATAGAGCTTCTGCAGCTGAGTACTCACTCTTGGACATGCAACAAGGCACCAGGTATGTGGCACAATATGCTATTGAGTTTCGTACCCTTGCTGCTGAGACTACTTGGGACTCAAGGGCATTACGTGCAGCCTTCCGAAAAGGTCTTGCAGATCGCATCAAAGACGAATTAGTTTATAAGGATTCCCCAGAAGACCTAGAGAAATTCATAGAGCTCTGTGTTCGTCTGGATGTCCGGTATCATGAAAGATGCCAAGAGAGACTAATGCCCCATACACACGATCATTTTTCATGCCGTTAAAAATGTCATTAAAAAAAATGGCCATTAAAAATGATCGTGTGTATGCTCCAGAGCATTTTTAACGACGTGAAAAACGGGCATTAAAAATTTCGAACATGCTCTCTTTTTTCACGTCGTTTTTCATGTCGTTTTTTTTAACGACGTGAAAAACGATAGTGTGTATGCTTTAACGACGTGAAAAAAAATGCGCATGCTCAGAATCAAGTATGAGATGGGAGCGCTCGTTCTGGTAAAACTAGCGTTCGTAATGGAGATAGCACATTCGTCATGCTGTAACGGACTGAAAAGCACTAGACTGAAAAGAGCGAATCGTCTCTCAACAAACTTTACTAACATGAAGGGTGGCGCCATTCGAACGGAACTTCCCCTTTATAGTGCCGTCGTACGTGGTGTACGTCACTGCGCTTTTCTTGAACATTTTTTAAAATGATGGTGTGTACGCAAGACAGGCTTGAGAGGAAACAAGAAAAAAAATGACGAGAAAAACGTCAGTTTTAAAAATGACATTAAAAATGATCGTGTGTATGGGGCATTAGAACTCGCAAGTTTCCTCGGCCAGTCTACCGTTTGGCCCCTAACTTCCAAGCACCACCTCAGCCAGAACCTGAAATCTCAGTTGAACCCCAGACACCTGTGGAACCCATGGATGTAAGCCGTCTCCACCTAACTGAGTCTGAGAAACAAAGGAGGCGTGCATTGGGCCTATGCCTATACTGTGGACTTAAAGGACATTTATTATCTGTCTGCCCTTCCCGTCCAGTAAAAGGCAGGGTCTAACCAGTGTTGGAGGAGCTGGCTTAGACCTTATAGGTATATCCTCCAAGACCAAGATTACCATTCCTGCAATTATCCATTTACCCTCTAAACTTGTCTCCTGTGAGGCTTTTGTGGATTCTGGAGCTGCTGGCATATTCTTGGACTACACTTTTGCTAAAAAATATAATATCCCATTTGTTCCAAAATCTAGACCCCTGAACATTACCACCGTGAATGGACAACCCTTGGGAGATGGCATTGTAAAATTTGAGACTATGACAATCACCCTTCAGGTAGGCGTACTCCACAAAGAGGAAGTTGTCTTGTCTCTTATTGATTCTCCACTTCTGCCTGGTATCCTTGGTTACCCATGGTTACAACAACATAACCCTTCTTTTAATTGGGAAAATGGAGAACTAACCTCTTGGGGGTCGTTCTGTCATTCAAACTGTTTGTCTCAACCCAAAAGACTTCCTGCTTGTATGTTGGCTTCCGTGGCCGTCCCACCTACCTTGCCTCATGAATACCATGCGTTTTCAGACGTATTTTGCAAGCAAAAGGCAGAGTTTTTACCTCCACATCGTTCTTTTGACTGTGCAATTAAATTGATTCCTGGAGCACCTCTTCCCAAAGGAAGGACCTATCCCCTGTCTTTGCCTGAACAAAAAT
This sequence comes from Rana muscosa, assembly GCA_029206835.1. NCBI lineage: Eukaryota > Metazoa > Chordata > Amphibia > Anura > Ranidae > Rana > Rana muscosa. The sequence goes on from CM055119.1 coordinate 56,882,769, forward strand.
CCATGGAGGAATACATAAAAGACAACTTGGAAAGAGGTTTTATCCGACCCTCTTCTTCTCCAGTAGGGGCAGGTTTTTTCTTTGTTGAAAAAAAAGATGGGGGTCTTCGACCATGCATAGACTATCGAGGGTTAAATCAAATCACTGTAAAAGACTCCTACCCTTTGCCTCTCATTCTTGAACTGTTTGATGTACTTAAGGGGGCTGTTATCTTCTCCAAGCTAGACCTACGAGGGGCTTATAATCTAATTCGAATTAAAGACGGGGACGAGTGGAAGACAGCATTCAACACTCGTAATGGACATTTTGAATATCTGGTTATGCCATTTGGGTTGTGTAACGCCCCTGCTGTCTTCCAACGTTTCATGAATTAAATTTTTCAAGATTTCAGCAACAGTTTTGTGATCATCTACTTGGACGACATTTTAATCTTTTCCAAGACTCATCTAGAGCACATCTCGCATGTAAAGCAGGTATTGCAACGACTGAGAGAAAACCATCTTTACGCGAAGATTGAGAAATGCAGTTTCCATCAAAGCCGTATTCCTTTCCTTGGATACATTATAAGTGCTGCCGGTTTCCAAATGGACCCTCAAAAACTTTCCGCTGTCTTGCAATGGCCCCAACCGACCACTTTAAGAGGGCTCCAAAGCTTTCTAGGGTTCGCAAATTACTACAGACGCTTCATCAAAGGTTTTGCCTCCATTGCGGCCCCCCTTACTGCTATGACTAAGAAAGGTACAAATTGCAAGGTATGGTCCTCAGAAGCAGAATCGGCTTTCCAGCAATTAAAAGACATGTTCAGCAAAGCTCCAATTCTTCAGCATCCAAATCCCGATCTCCAGTACATAGTTGAGGTTGATGCCTCTGAGGTAGGAGCAGGTGCCGTGCTCTCCCAGAGACAGCCTAAGTCTGGTAGAATCCATCCAGTAGCATTTTTTTCTAGAAAGTTTTCTCCAGCGGAGATGAATTACGATGTTGGGAATCGAGAACTACTGGCCATCAAATTGGCATTGTCTGAATGGCAACATCTTCTGGAAGGGGCTCCCAAACCTTTTTCTATCCTCACTGACCATAAAAACCTACTGTACCTTCAGACTGCAAGACGTTTGAACTCACGTCAGGCTCGATGGGCTCTGTTTTTCTCCCGTTTTAATTTTGTTCTTTCTTATGTTCCTGGGCATAAAAACAAGAAAGCCGATGCTCTTTCCAGACAGTTTGCTACCTCTGAAGAAGACCAACCTACCGAGCATTATATAATCCCACCTCACATAATTGTCGCACAGATCTCTACGGCTCTTTCCCAACAGTTACAAGAAACCCAGAATTGTGTTCCCCAAGGCTTGAAGATACCACCAGGTCGCCTGTTCGTAGCCCCTAGCCTCAGAAAACCTGTACTCCTCTGGGCACATGATGGTGTTTTATCTGGTCATCCTGGTGTCACCATCACTCTTAAGACCTTGCAGCGTCATGTCTGGTGGCCTCATATGAAAAGGGATGTTACTGACTATGTGGCTGCCTGTCCAACTTGTGCTGCTAATAAAGTACCCCGTACATTGCCTACTGGACTGTTACAACCACTTTCAGCACCTCGTCAGCCTTGGACCCATTTGACTATGGACTTCATTACAGACTTACCCAAGTCCGAGGGCATGACTGCTATATGGGTCATAGTGGATCGCTTTTCAAAAATGTCTCATTTTGTGCCGCTCCCGGGATTACCTACAGCGGAAGCACTGTCTACTCTCTTCCTTTCCCATATTGTGAGATATCATGGCATACCTACCAATGTCGTCTCAGACCGCGGATCCCAGTTTGTTTCCCGATTCTGGAGAGCGTTCTGCAAGAAACTGGGAGTAACGCTTTCACTCTCTACCTCACATCACCCTCAAACAGATGGTCAAACCGAACGCATGAACCAGACCCTAGAAACCTATCTTCGACATTAAGTCAATGCCTTACACTCCAACTGGTCTGAGTATTTGCCTTTAGCTGAGTTCGCCATTAATTCCCGTTGGCACAGTGCTCTTCATACCACACCATTCTACGCAGCCCTAGGCTATCACCCTCAGACTTTTCCCCTACTTCAGCCTTCTTCTGGTGTACCAGCAGCAGATCAGCGGGTTAAAAATATTCTGCTACATTGGAAAAAGATTTGCTTATTACTACGGAAGTCAGCAGGCAAGTATGCACTTTTTTCCAACAAACGAAGACGCCATATACCTCCATATGTGGTGGGGGACAGAGTTTGGCTATCAACCAAATATGTGAGACTGAAACAACCTTCTACCAAATTGGGCCCTCGATTCATTGGTCCTTACAGAATTATTGCTCGAGTCGGGCCAGTCTCCTATCGGTTGAAATTACCCTCCTCTCTCCGGATTCATCCTGTGTTCCACGTTTCCCTCCTCAAAAAAGCAATTTTCAATCGCTACTCCAGAACGCAACAGCTACCTCCTCCTGTTCTTGTTGATGGACAAAATGAGTTTGAAGTCTCCAAGATTCTTGATTCTAGAAGACAGGGTCGTGGCCTTCGGTATCTGGTTCATTGGAAGGGATATCCTGTCACAGACCGTTCCTGGGTTCCAGCCAAAGATCTGCATGCCCCTTCTCTTATTCGAGACTTCCATGCCTCTTTTCCCACTAAGCCCCGCTAGGCCCCCAGAGGGGTCCACTGGGGAGGGGGCCCTGTCATGTACCTGGGTGTATTTGAACCGGGATCTTCCTGGTCGCAAAGCTGCAGCCTTACCTGTTGCGCTACTGAGCAGATCTAGACTTTTGGAAATGTCCTCTCAGTATTAAACATTACCTTGGACTCACCAGCCCCACCTACTGCCAGCTGTGGACAATTTTCAATCAAAGCAGCCCTTAAAAAGGAAGTGATGCTATCTCTCAGCGCCCGTTTGTGTGGAATAGCTCCCTGGGTGTTGTGACTGCTTTTTGATCCTGATTTTCGTGTTGAACTTCTGCCTGAATTCCTGACTACTCTCCAGCCTGCTGATTTTGTACTTCACTGCCAGCTCGTGTATGACCTTTGCCTGCCTGACCACTCTCTAGATTTCGATCGTGTACCATTTTGCCTGATCTGTTGCCAACCTAATCTGCCTGACTACGTTTTCGCCTGAATCCTCAGCACACAAGTTCCACTTCGGACACTACCTATCACAGGTACCTTACAACATGGCATAGGACAGGATGTGTTTCTGACAGTTGTAAAAACTATATAAAATGTTTTAAAAATTTTACTGAAAAAATTGGTTTCTAAACCCTGCAGTCTACTGATCGACTTTGTGGAAAATTTGTTTGTAAGCAGGTAATGTTTATTTCTGTACAGCCATGGCCAAAAGTTTTGAGAATGGCACAAATATTAATTTTCACAAAGTCTGCTGTATAAGTTTTTATGATGGAATTTGTATATACTCCAGAATGTTATTAAAAAATATCCCCAAAAATTTGCAATGAATTGCAAAGTCCCTCTTTGCCATAAAAATTTACTTAATCCCCCAAAAAAACATTTGTGAGGAAGGCTTCAGGGTGCTTAAGAAAGTCCAGCAAGCGTCAGGATCGTCTCCGTCGGTTGATTCAGCTGCAGGATCGGGGCACCACCAGTGAGTGCAGAGCTTGCTCAAGAATGGCAGCAGGCAGGTGTGAGTGCATCTGCATGCACAGTGAGGCAAATACTTTTAGAGGATGCCCTGGTGTCAAGAACAGCAGCAAAGAAGCCCATTCCCTGCAGCAAAAATATCAGGGACAGGGATTGGACTGCTAAGGATTGGGGTAAAGTAATTTTCTCTGATAAATCCCCTTTCCGATTGTTTGGGGTATTCGGAAAAAACTTGTACAGAGAAGAAATATACTGCAGAGGAAGTTCCCCATCAGGTCCGCTCATCCAATGACGTAGGCGGGGTCTGACATACGAGGGGGCGGACCTGATGGGGAACTTCCTCCACAGTTTAATACATAAATAGACCCGCCCCTTCTCACGTTCCGCATCAGGTCCTCAGCCTTACACCTACGTCATTGGCTGAGCGGACCTGATGGGGAACTTTAGAAGGGGCGGGTCTATTCATTTATTACACTGCCGAGGAAGTTCCCCATCAGGTCCGCTCAGGCGCAGCCAATGACATTTCGTGTGGACAGCGCCGGACATCAGATCGCCGTAGGACACTGGATTTCATCGCTGGAATGTTTTCTTTTATTTTTTATTTTTTTATTTTTAATAAAGGACTTTCCCAACAGTGTCTGTGTATTTTTTTTTCAACTTTTTACACTTTCTTTGTGAAATGGTAGGGGTACAATGTACCCCATTACCAATTCACATAGGGGGGCCGGGATCTTGGGGTCCACTTTGTTAAAGGGGTCTTCCAGATTCTGATAAGCCCCCTGCCCACAGACCCCCACAACCACCGGGCAAGGGCTGTGGGGATGAGGCCCTTGTCCCCATCAACATGAGGACATCCTCCCCATGTTGAGGGCATGTGCCCTGGTACGGTTCAGGGGGGGGGGGCGCTCTCTCGTCCCCCCCTCTTTTCCTGCGGCCTGCCAGGTTGCGTGCTCGGATAAAGGGTCTGGTCTGGATTTTTGGGGAAACTCCACGCCATTTTTTTTTACATTTGGGGTGGAGTTCCCCTTAAAATCCATACCAGACCTGAAGGGCCTGGTAATTAAATTTGGGGAAACCCCCGCGCATTTTTTTTTTTTTTTTTTATCAATGACTTTTCTATGTATTCCCGGGAGCCGACAATTTATTATAGCCGCGAGTGAGTTTTAAATGACTTTTTTCCTTCAGAAATTACACTTTGTGCAGGGACAGTTCTAAGCACGGGAAACAAGCGCGAATAGTCCTCAGAAGTTCGGGTCCCCATTGACTTCAATGGGGTTCGGGGTCAAGTTCAGGTCAAGTTCGGTCCCGAACGCAAACTTTTTTCCGAAGTTCGGCCGAACCTGTCGAACCCGAACATCCAGGTGTCCGCTCAACTCTAGTTGTATGTTCACATATATATCTCTCGATTCCAGCCTCCTCTCCTGGTATATGCAGGTCGATTGGCTTGCACGGCAACGCCAACACTATTATGTAAAGATGTATAGGTCTAAGCTAGGAGTCTGCTTCCTCATCTCCTTTGCTATTCAACGCTTGCACAGGCCAGCCGGCTCAGCGTGACGTCACTCTTAGCCTGGAGGGGGAGTCGAGATGTGTGTGCTGTCTCCTCTGACTCATGTACACACAGTTGCTATGACATGTTTCGGAGGCGTGGCCTCCTTCTTCAGGTAACGCCCTCATCCTCTCTGCTATTCCTATATACGTAACAGTCCATGCCCCTCCTCCTAAACAGCCAATGGAGTTGCCATAGACTAGGAGCTTGGAGTTTACAGCAGGAAGTGTTTGTACAGGGAAGGGTTTTTTTTTAATAAAAAAGCAACGGCATCCTAAGCTAACTGTACATTGATCACAGTTATATATAGAAGTTAAAATAAGACTAGTATTATCATAAACTTATTAAAATTAAAAAGTAATATATTAAAAATGTATATGCTATTAAGATATAAGATAATGCTTACATTCATAGTTTTCATTACTATCAACGATAAAACAATAAAGCATTACTATGAGAACATAAATATATAAGAGACTATCCTACACATCTTAATAATGTAAATATAATTCAAATATAATCTAAATATAATTTAAATATATTTTTAATATAATTGATGGTATTTCATAATGATTAGAACTTTATAATTCTTTTTAGTAATACATGATTATCAATTTTAAGTATTAAATATTATATATTATATGGTATTAAATTATTGTTAACTAGCATATCAGGATATAATATCTATAGCCGTTATTATATGGCCATATTACCATATTATTATATGATGTAAATCTGTATATATAATTATAATAAATTAAAATAAAATAAAGTAAAATAAAAAGGATCAGCATAAAAATAAGGGTGAAACATCAAATATATATATAAATATAAATATAGATACAGTATAATTTTGGGTAATGAGGTAGAGATGTGTCATATAAGTGCTCCTATCTCTAGTTCTTCATTTAACCCCTCCAGTGACATACTATTAAGGGTAAATATCCAGTAGGATTCACGTTTACACAAGCAAGCAAATCTTTCACCTTCTGGGAGGGACATAGGTATAGACTCTATCCCAAAAAGTTCCAGACCATCAGTACTGCCCCCATGTTTGTATTTAAAATGACGTGGCACACTGTGCTTCTCGATCTTCTTTTCTATGAACCTACGGTGTTCGCCAAAGCGTGTCCTCATAGTTCGCACCATCCTGCCCACATAGAGGTACCCACATGGGCACCTATGTCTATAGATTACAAACTGAGTACTGCAGCATATAAACTGTTTAATGTTGAACATACGACCATCTTTACTATTGAATGATTTTTGGCCATGAGTGATAAATCTACATGCTTTACATTTAGTACCTTTACATCTGTAGCACCCTATAAAGTAATTGGGGGATATTCTGCATCTTCAAGTTACATTTTTCTTTGAGGTGGCTAGGGGCAATTATGCTTTTGGCATTAGTTGCGCGTCGAAAGACTACTCAGGGTTTATTGGGGAGAACTTTCCCGAGAGCTTTATCCTGCCCCAAAATTGGCCAGTGTTTTTGAAACACTTTTTTAATGGACCAATGTTGGTCATTATATGTTATAAAGAGTGTATCATATTGATCTTTACCAGATGTGGACATATTCTTACTCTGGATACCTTCTCTATAACGATCACTAGCCTTTTGGATATGCTGAGGTTCATATCCTTTTTCTAAGAATTTTGTGGACAATATAACTGCCTGGTCATCATAGTCCTTAGTACTAGTACAATTTCTACGTAGCCGGCGGAATTGGCTTTAAGGTATGTTCTCTTTCCATTTAGGATGATGGCAGCTCCTTTCATGTAGATGGGAGTTGCCAGCTGTTTCCTTGAAGTGGGTTTTTGAAGTGATGTTACCATCTCCATCGCTGCCCAGTTCAAGGTCCAGAAAGACCAGGGTGTTGGCATCCACTACATGGGTAAAGTGGATGCCAAAATTATTGTTGTTACAATATGAAACAAATTTATCGACGGTGTCGGGAGGTCCATCCCAAATTATAAGGACATCATTGATGTACCTCCAGTAGTACACCAGAGGATTGGCAAAGTGATTATGGTTCCAAATATGAAGTTTTTCCCAATATCCCATAAACAGGTTGGCATAGCATGGTGCAAAATGTGCACCCATAGCAGTGCCAGATACCTATCTATAGAACTTGCCCTGGAAGGAAAAATAGTTCCTCTCCAGGGCATATCGGTTACATTGGCAGATGAATTCCGATTGATTGGGATTCATATGGTCTGCTTCTGATAGAAAATGCTCTACTGCACGTAGTCCCCCCTCATGGGAAATTGACGTGTAGAGCGAGCTTACATCCAAAGATACCCATGAGTATCCTGATTCTCATGTATAATGTTGTAAGGTATCTAGGACATGTGCAGAATCCTTTATATAGGCAGGGAGAGAAATAACAAGAGGTTGAAGGAATGCATCCACATATTGTGATACTTGACTAGTGATACCATCTATGCTAGCCACTATTGGTCTACCTGGTGGGCATAGCGGGTCCTTATGGACCTTCGGGGTATGGTAGAAATAGGGTGTCTTAAAATAATTCATAAGAAAGAATTGTTTCCCTGATTTTTGTATGAGTCCTTGGGTGAATGCTTGATTCATCAATTCCGTTAATTCTAATTTGTACATTGGTAGAGGATCATTTTGCAGTATTTCGTAGGTGGAGTCATCAGAAAGGAGCCTATATGTTTCCTTTAGGTATTCCACCCTGTCCTGGATGACTACACCTCCTCTTTTGTCCGCTACTCAGATCACTAGGTCATGTTTTAAAAAAAAATGCAAATAAAGCTTATTTTTCTTGTTTCGAGAGATTATGCACATTGACTTTCCCATGTGGTGACTCACATCGTTTTCTAAAGTCAGCATATACCATGGCATAGAATGTTTTAAATAAATTTGTTTTTAATATGATGCGGGTAGAAAGTGGACTTTGGACGGAATGTGGAATGTATAATCCCATTCGAGAATGGCGTAGATATGGGGATTTCCATATCCGATCCTACCTCCAGATATAGTTCTTCTAAGATATTAATTGCCTCTTCATCAATATTATTATTCATACTGGAATCATCTTTTTCTTCTTCCGGTGGAGGTATATGTTCTTTCTGGGTGTCATTTGGTAAAGTGATATTTGTACTCTCACTAGTTTTTAGGCTATAATAGCACTTCACCGTGATGTCACGAATATACTTATGTAGATCTTTAAATAATTCAAAGAGGTTGGTATTCCTGCTTGGAGCAAAATTTAAGCCTTTCTGCAGGAGACTAACCTCACACTCCACCATTGAATGAGATGATAGATTGAAAATTTTCACCGTAGATCTCAGTTCCCTATGTTTCCTCTCTTTGATACTCTTGTTTTTTCTCCCTCCGACCCCTCCTCTATTTCCTCGTCTTCTTCTATTTTTCTTTTTTCCGAAAGAGGAGGGGGAAGCACAAAAAAATTATTAGCACCATCTCCAATCACTTCTGTAGGGCCATTTGTATCCCTTGATGATACTTGGGTAAAGGGACTACTATTAGCAATGCTCACTGTGGGTGTAGTAACACCCACAGTGTCATCCAACTGATTCATTGTTCTCAAAACCTTGTATGAATTAGAGGTTGGAATGTTAGTACTGTGCATGTCATCCTTAGTTCCTTGGTGTGAGGAGGCCAGGGGGACACTAAGCTCAGGTGGGGCCATGTGGGGCTTGTTCTCACTCTGTACTAGTCCCACATTTGTCTCTCATTTTTCTTGATTTTTACGAGTACCCACAGGCTTAATGTTGGTATTAGGCTTATTTTTATTCGCAGATTTGCATTTCAATGTTTTTCTACCTCTTTTGTCCTTTATATTGGACCCAATTTTCATTGCCTCTAGGTCCATACGATGGTGTTCTTGGTATGGCACCTAAGGAACTGTTATTCCCTTGGGGTACCAGCCGTTGGGCTCCAGAGGGGCTATTTCTACTCATATTACGGGTATTATCCGAGTTATGAATATTCTGATTAAAACTCTTTGGATCCCTTCTTCTGGAGTTAATATTAAGATTTCCCAGTCTCTGTGTCAGATGGGCCGTGGTCTTTTGTTTCACATGAGCTTTCTTGGCTTCTTTATGAGAGCCCCCTCCTCTCTGGGTTTGTGATTGGGGTCGGTTTTGGTTGTTAGAAGTTGATGGGGGCTGCATGATATCCACATGTCCCTGCATGCCTTCATCTATATGAGCTTTAAACAGACCTTTCCCCTATTGAAAAATTGTACCTTTCTCATAGTCAGCTATATCCCTGGCAAACTTATTTCTTTTATTTGCAATGAGATTGTCCTCAAAATTAGCTCTCTTAACATTTAGAAGATCCCTGCATCTTTGGTAACTTGGCACCTGATGGTATTTCTCAAGGGATGCTAGTAATGCACTCAGTTTATTCTGCATTGATTATGCAAGAATGGGCTTCAATCAGTCAGGATGTGGCCCAGAAGTTGGTTGATAGCATGCCAGGGTGAATTTCAGAGGTCTTCAAAATTAGGGATGAGCTAAATACCCCCCCGGTTCGGTTCACAGCAGAACATGCGAACTGTCAAAAAGTTTGTGCGAACACCGTTAAAGTCTATGGGACCCGAACGTAAAAAATCAAAAGTGCTAATTTTAAAGGCTAATATGCATGTTATTGTCATAAAAAGTGTTTGGGGACCCGGGTCCTGCCCCAGGGGACATGTATCAATGCAAAAAAAAGTTTTAAAAACAGCCACTTTTTCGGGAGCAGTGATTTTAATAATGCTTAAAGTGAAACAATAAAAGTGAAATATTCCTTTATATATCGTGCCTGGGGGGTGACTATAGTATGCCTATAAAGTGGCACATTTTTCCCATGTTTAGAATAGTCCCTGCAGCAAAATGACATTTCTAAAGGAACAAAAGTCATTTAAAACTGCTTGCGGCTGTAATGTATTGTCGGGTCCCGGCAATATAGATGAAAATCATTGAGAAAAACGGCATGGGTCCCCCCCCAGCCCATTACCAGGCCATTTGGGTTTGGTATGGATATAAAGGGGAACCCCACACCCAAATAAAAAAAAAAGGTGTGGGACCCCCAGGCCCTATATAATCTGAACAGCAGTATACAAGCGGGCCCTCGGGTTGCAAACAAGATAGGGACTGTAGGTTTGTTCCTAAGTTGAATCTGTTTGTAATTTGGAACATTTTGGATAACATAGGGAAGGGTTATCACCCCTGTAACATTTGTTTTGCTGTCTGTGCCTCTGTTCAGAAGATTTCACCTCACTTTCTGTCCCAATGACAATTGGATTTTGAAAATTTTGGGTTATTAGGGAAACAAGGATTGGTGATAAAGCATCTGTGGAGGCACCTTTTTCCCATATTAACTCTTACAGGAGAGAATTTCCCTTCCTAGGGGTAGATTTCCTCTCACTTCCTGTTGTCTCCCTCCATTTTTAAGTAGGAGTCGTTTGTAAGTCCGATGTTTGAAAGTAGGGGACGGCCTGTATATACTATATGGCCTGCCTTATATACTCTGCGGAAAATTGGGCCTTAGGTGTTGGTGGTACCAGAACACTGTAAGCCCTCACAGTTAATCTTGGTGGGTGCTGGAACCGGCCCTGCTGTGAAATATTATATCAACAATTGTAATTACATTCCCCTATTAAACAGTGGCAGAAAAATTGGGCCTAAGGCCCAGTGGTGGTGGTGGTACAACACTGTAAAGCCTCACAGATACTCTTGTTGAGTGCAGGAATGAGCCCTGCTGTGAAATATTAGATCAAAAATTGTAATTACACGCCCCTGTTAAACAGGGGCAGAATTTTTTTTGTCTTAGGCAGTGGTGGTGGTGCCACAACACTGCAACCCCTCACATATACTCTTGTTGAGCGCAGGAACGAGCCCTGTGGTGAAATATTTGATAAAAAATTGTAATTACACGCCCCTGTTTAAAAAAAATTGGGCCTTAGGCAGTGGTGGTGGTGCCCTGAACCAAAAAATGTCTTAGAAGCTATCATCATTAAGATTGAGGAGGAATAGTATAGTCACTCTGCATAATAGGATAGTCACTCAGCATAGGCAGTCTTCAAGGGATCCCACATCCATAGAAAAAACAATCGGTTACATCAGCATCAGGTGCTTAGTAGCTGGTGATCCAAGACTGATTCATTTTTATGAATGTGAGCCGATCAACAGAGTCTGTGGACAGGCGCACTCTGTGATCGGTTACAAAGCCTCCAGCAGCACTGAATGTGCGATCAGAAAGAACGCTGGATGCAGGACAGGCCAGTAGCTCAATTGCATATGGAGCAAGTTTGGCCAGTGGTCCATCCTCAAGACCCAGTAACCCAGTGGATGTTCTGTTGGAAAGGTCTCCAAGTCTGATCTTGCCCCTAGATATTCCTGCACCATGTAATTCAGACGCTGGCGATGGTTGCTGGAACCAATCAGACCTTGGTGCTAAGGACTGAAGAATTGTCTGAAGGTATCGGTCAGCCGGCCACCTTCTCCACCGCTCTTTCTGTGACTGAACGAAGCCTCAGCAACACGTTGTCCAGCACCAGGAAATTGTAACCTCCCAGGCTCTGTCATGGATATGCAGTAGTGTTTGTCTGTCAGCTTACCTTCCTTCCCATGTGTTCATCTTAGAGGCCTGAGCCCTTTCACCTGGCTTCCTTTATAATCTCCTCCCAGCCTGACTCCACCCCAGGCCCTATCACTGAACACTATATTAACCTGTGCACTGCAAGCCTGCTTTGCTGATCAACGTGTTTGTTAGGCATTGTGTGTTTGGGTTCCTGCCTGCCGTGTGCTACGTCTGTCTCTCTGTTACGTTATTGGCTTGTCCCCGACTATCCCTGTCTGCTCGTGACCCTTGACCTTCGGCTCGTTCTTCGTTATCCTTGCCTGCTTGTGGCCCCTGACCTTCAGCTTGTTATTCGGTTCTCTCTTATCGTGTGCTGCTGCTTCCCCTCTTTTCCCCTTATCCTACGGGGCGTGAGCTAGGAAACTCCAGGGGCCGCGACCTGGTCCCAGCCTGCAGCTAACATCCTCACCACTAGAGGCCCTGGAGAAGACCAGCTGGGTCTTAGACTCCGCGCCCTGGGGAATCTTGGCTCTAGCTTCCGTTTGGATCCCGGTTGTGCTCCTCTGGTCCCGCTTTCCACAACCACCCAGTTTCCTATCCGCAGAAGCCAGCCATAGGGTTCACTACCTCGCGGTGCACTCCTGTCTAGGGATGAGCTTCGTGTTCGAGTCGAACATACGTTCGACTCGAACATCGGCTGTTCGATCGTTCGACGAAGATCGAACGATTTGGGCCGTTCGCGCCAAATTCGAGTGACGCGAACGGCCCACAATGCACTACGCCATCGCAGTGTCATCCAGGCGCTGTGATTGGCCAAGCATGCACTGTGACCCCGCATGCTTGGCCAATCACAGCGCCGGCAGCGAGGAGAGCAATGATTGGCCACAGGCAGGATGCCTGTGACCAATTATTGCTGAGGGTGTTTAGTACACGCCCCACACTATAAAAGGCCGCCAGCACGGCGGCCTAGTGTAGTGTGTTCCGGAGCAGGGATAGAGCAGCATAGGCAGGGACAGTGACTTTTATTTCTTTCTTGCTTAACCTGGATTCCTTTAGTTTAGGGAAAGAGAAGGATAGGGAGAGTGTCAGTGTGTTTTGTGCTTGTGCTATAGTGTGCTTAAAAAAAACATTTTTTCTAGGGACAGAAAACTGTAGGTAGGGAGAGTGTCCGTTTCTTTCACTGTGCAAGTCCTTGTTTCCAGGGACCTGGAAGGACAGTGAGTGAATTCTCCTTGTGCTATATTGTGCTTAAAAAAAACATTTTTTCTAGGGACAGAAAACTGTAGGTAGGGAGAGTGTCAGTTTCTTTCACTGTGCAAGTCCTTGTTTCAAGGGACAGAGAAGGACACCTGAAGGTAGCCCTTATTGCTTTTTTCCCATCTCCCTGCAGGCCATCTATTAGAATGTCTGGAAGGCAAACAAGGAGAGGCAGACAGTCAGGAGGCAATAAAAGAGGGCAAGCAGGCTCTGTGTCTGGGGGCAACAGTGCTGGTCGTGGACGCGGTGCATTGTCATCAGCACATGGCCATGGGACACGCTTGTCCTTCTTTTCCGCAGCTGGACATGTTGAGCCACATCATGCCGAAGACTTGGTAGAGTGGATGACCAAGCCCTCCTCCTCCTCCTCATCCTCTCTCACCCAGGCTCAGGGTACTGGCAAAGCAGCTGCCAAAGCGTCCTATTCCCTGGTATCAATGTCAGACTCATCATCAGTCACTCCTTCCCTAGACCCACCATGTCCTCCTCCTGAGGAGTCCCCCGAACTGTTTGAGCACAGTGTTGGGTACATGCTCCAGGAGGATGCCCAGCGTTTCGAAGGGTCTGATGATGAAACCCAGCTACAGGAAGGCAGTAGGGTGAGAGCAGACAGAGGGGATGCTCAAGAAGGACACCAATCTGGCAGTCATGTTCCAGCAGCTGCAGCATACTGCCAGATTGGCTCCAGTGATGAGGAGGGAGGGGATGATGAGGTCACTGACTCCACGTGGGTGCCTAATAGGAGAGAGGAGGAGGAGGATGAGGAGGAGGCACATCTCCAACGAGACAGGATGCCCTTTGGTGGCCAGCGTAAGGGCAGTACACCGACGGAATCACACCGCAGAGCTCCGCCTGTGCAGGGCGCTGCCTCTGCCCGTCATTCAAAAAGTTCCTTGGTGTGGGCCTTTTTTGAGGCTAGTGCATCAGATCGCACAGCTGCTGTTTGCAACATATGTCTCAAGCGTATATCGCGTGGCCAAAACATCAGCCGCTTGGGTACCACATGCCTGACCAGACATATGTTGACCTGCCATGCAGCTCGTTGGCAAGCCTACCTCAAAGACCCACACCAAAGAACAAAGCGGACCTCTCCTTGCACCGCATCAGCTGGGATCTCCAACCCCACTATAACTTCAGTCCTCTCTGAAACATGCACTGAGAGGAACGAAGGTGTAGAATTAGGTGTGTCACAGCCAAGTACTTGCGGCCACTCTGCTAGCAGTACACCGACGTCCGATTCTAGCAGGCAAATTTCCCTGCCCCAGCTGCTGGACCGTCGAAAGAAGTTCACTCCCAGCCATCCACATGCCCAGCGGTTGAATGCTAGCTTGGCTAAATTGCTAGCGCTTCAACTGCTGCCTTTTCAGTTGGTAGACTCGGCCCCCTTCCGTGAGTTTGTGCAATGTGCGGTTCCTCAGTGGCAGGTTCCCAAACGCCACTTTTTCTCACGGAAGGCTATTCCGGCTCTCTACCGGCATGTGGAAGGCAATGTCTTGGCCTCGCTGGACAGGGCGGTCAGCGGTAAGGTGCATATTACCGCTGACTCATGGTCCAGCAGGCATGGACAGGGACGTTACCTTTCTTTCACGGCCCATTGGGTCACTCTTTTGGCAGCTGGGAAGGATGCAGGACAAGGTGCAGTAGTGTTGGAGGTTGTCCCACCGCCACGCCTCCAAAATGCTACTACTGGTTGTGACACACCTCTCTCCTCCACCCCCTCCTCTTCTTCTTCCTCCATGGCCTCTTCCTGTGGTTTGTCCTATGAACCAGCGGTGCTCCGTAGCCGTTCACGGGGCTACGCAAGTACGCAGGCAAAAAGATGCCATGCCGTGCTTGCGCTGGTGTGTTTGGGGGACAGAAGCCACACTGGGGCAGAGGTCCTGTCTGCTCTGCAGGGCCAGGCCGAGAGGTGGTTGACGCCACGCCAGCTTAAGCCAGGAATGGTGGTTTGCGACAATGGCACCAACCTCCTCTCCGCCCTCCGACAGGGACAACTGACCCATATGCCCTGTGTGGCTCACGTCCTTAACCTGGTGGTGCAGCGGTTCTTGGGCAGGTACCCGGGCTTACAGGATGTCCTGAGGCAGGCCAGGAAAGTCTGTGTGCATTTCCGCAGATCTTATAATGCCAGTGCTCGCCTGGCTGAGCTGCAAAAGGAGTTGAACCTGCCCAAGAACCGCCTTATATGTGACATGCCCACCAGGTGGAACTCAACGTTGGCCATGCTGCAGCGGCTGCACACACAGCAGAGGGCCATCAATGAGTACCTGTGCGACTACGGCACCAGGACAGGGTCAGGGGAGCTTGGTTTTTTTTCTCCACGCCAGTGGGGCATGATCAGGGATGCATGCACTGTCCTGGCACCATTTGAGGAGGCCACGAGGATGGTGAGCAGTGACAGTGCATGCATCAGTGACACTGTACCTCTTGTCCACCTGTTGGAGCACACGCTGCGTGGAATAATGGACAGGGCACTTGAGGCAGAACAGAGGCAGGAAGAGGAGGACTTCCTTGCCTCTCAAGGCCCCCTTTACCCAGACAGTGTTCCTTCTGTCCCACCCATCGCACAGGAAGAGGAGGAGGAGGAGGAGGAGGAGGATTGTGTCAGCATGGAGGTGGAGGCTGGCACTCAGCATCATCAGCAGCAGTCTTTTAGGGATGATTTACAGTCCCAAGAAACCAGTGGACTTGTACGTGGCTGGGAGGAGGTGACTGCGGATCATGTCGTCCTTAGTGACCCAGAGGACTCCGGAGCGAATGCCTCAGCAAACCTACGCTGCATGGCCTCCCTGATCCTGCAAAGTCTGCGGAAGGATCCTCGTATTCTTCGGATCAAGGAGAGGGACCATTACTGGCTGGCCACTCTCCTTGATCCACGGTACAAGGGTAAGGTTGCGGACCTTATGTTACCGTCGCAGAGGGAGCAGAGGATGAGACAACTCCGGGAGGCCTTGCAGAAAGGTCTGTGCAACGCGTTCCCAGAGACTGGGAGGTTACAAACTCCTGGTCCAGGACAACGAGTTGCTGAGGCTTCGGCCAGTCAAAGAAGGAGCGGTGGGGAAGGTGGCCGTCTGACCGATGCGTTCAGACAATTCTTTAGTCCGCAGCCCCAAAGTATGATCGGTTCCAGCAACCATCGCCAGCGTCTGATAAACATGGTGCAGGAATATCTAGGGGCAAGGTCAGACTTGGACACCTTCCCCACCGAAAATCCTCTGGCTTACTGGGTCTTGAGGATGGATCACTGGCCAGAGCTTGCACAGTATGCAATTGAGCTACTGGCCTGTCCTGCATCCAGCGTTCTTTCGGAACGCACATTCAGTGCTACTGGAGGATTTGTCACGGATCACAGGGTGCGCCTGTCCACCGACTCGGTTGATCGACTGACTTTCATCAAGATGAACCAGTCTTGGATCACCACCAGCTACCACACACCTGATGCTGATATAACAGACTAATTGATTTTAACATGTCACGTCCCTTCAAGACTGATGCTGATGCTGAGTGCCTGTGCTGTTATGTTGACTGGCTATCCTCCTCCTCCGAGTCCTCAATGATACGATTGATGATGATAGCTTGGAAGATCATTTTTGTTTATGGGTGCCGCCACCAGTGGCTAAGGCCCAATTTTTCAGCCCCTGTTTAACAGGGGCGTGTCATTACAATTTTTGAAGCAATACTTTGCAACAGGGCTCATTGCTGTGCTCCAAGTACAGTATCTGTGAGGGGTTGTAGTGTTGTGCCACCAGTGCCTAAGGCCCAATTTTTCAGCCCCTGTTCAACAGGGGCATGCAATTACAATTCTTGATGTAATAATTCACAGCAGGGCCCATTCCTGCACCCACCAAGAGTAACTCTGAGGGCTTACAGTGTTGTGGCAACGCCACCACCACCACCACCACCACGAAAGGCCCAATTTTTCAGCCACTGTTCAAAAGGGGCATGTAATTACAATTCTTGATCTAATAATTCACAGCAGGGCCCATTCCTGCACCCACCAAGAGTAACTCTGAGGGCTTACAGTGTTGTGGCAACACCACCACCACCACCACCACGAAAAGCCCAATTTTTCAGCCCCTGTTCAACAGGGGCATGCAATTACAATTCTTGATCTAATAATTCACAGCAGGGCCCATTGCTGCACCCACCAAGAGTAACTGTCAGGGCTTACAGTGTTGTGGCACCAGCACCACCATCAAAGCCCCAATTTTTACTACCACTGTTAAACAATTATATGTAATTAAAATTCCTGATATAATAGTTGACAGCAGGGCGTTCCAGCACCAACCAAGAGTAACTGTGAGTGCTTACAGTGTTGTGCCAACACCAACAACTAAGGGGCCTATTTCTGCAGAGTATATACGGCAGGTCCCTACTTTCAAACATCCAACTTACAAACGACTCCTACTTGCAAACGAAAGAAGACAACAGGAAGTGAGAGGAAATCTACCCCTAGGAAGGAAAATTCTCTCCTGTAAGAATAAATATGGGAGAAAGGTGTCTCCTCTGTACTGATGCTTTATCAGCAATCCTTGTTTCAAGAAAAACACCACATTTCAAAAACAGTTGTCATTGGGACGGAAAGTGAGGTGAAATGTTCTGAACAGGGGCACAGACAGCAAAACAAATGTTACAGGGGTGATAACCCTTACCTATGTTTCCCAAAAAGTTTAAAAATAGATTTTTGGGCTGGAGCTACAGTTCAACAATGTACCTGTTCAAAATTACAAACACATTCTACATAAGAACAAACCTACAGTCCCTGTCTTGTATGCACCGCCTGTATACGGCTGTTCAGAGTATATAGGGCCTTTTTTATTTTATGTGCGGGGTTCCCCTTAATATCCATACAAGACCCAAAGGGGCTGGTAATGGGCTGGGGTAGGGGGGGGGGTCATGGGGTAGCTATGCCATTTTTCTTAAAGATTTTCATCCATATTACCGGGACCAGACATTACATTAAAGCCGCAAGAAGTTTTAAATGGCTTTTTTTTTCCTTTAGAAGTGTCATTTTGTGCAGGGACAGTTCTAAACACGGGAAACACGTGGCACTTCACAGGCATACTTTAGACATCCCCCAGGTACGATATTTAAAGGAATATTTGACTTTTTTTTTTTCACTTTATGCATCATTAAAATGACTGCTCCCGAAAAACGACCGTTTTTAAAACTTCTTTTTGCATTGATACATGTCCCCTGGTGCAGAACCCGGGTTCCCAAACCCTTTTTAGGACAATAACATGCATAATAGTCATTATAATTAGCACTTTAGAATTCGAACGTTCGCATCCATTGTATTTAATAGGGTTCTAACGTTCGTACGAACTTTCGGTCCGTTCGCGGGTTCTGGTGCGAACCGAACCCGGGGGTGTTCGGCTCATCACTACTCCTGTCCCCCTACGGTGTGCATCTGTCACCTGGCCACAGGTGACCCTGACAGTTTGATCAGCCATGAACCTGGCTGACATCCCGCTACCCGCGGATGATCCATTGCAGGGCATAGTTTGCAGACTTGAAACCCAGGAATCGAATCAGACTCAGGTGATGCGATTCCTCCAGGATCTGGCTTCTCGCTTCGAGCAGCTTCAGGCCTCCTTGGGAACCCTGAATCCGCAACCTCAAATACAATCAGCGGCTGCACCTATTGCACCAGTCGCAGCCACACACTCACTACAACTGCCAGCTCCATCCCGTTTCTCTGGGGACTCCAAGGCTTGCAGGGGGTTCCTTAGCCAATGCACGATTCATTTTGAGCTCCAGCCCCAAAACTTCACTGTCTGATCGGGCTAAGGTAGCCTATAGCATTTCCCTCCTCTCTGGTGAAGCTTTAGCCTGGGCAGCCCCTCTGTGGGAACTGAATGATCCAGTGGTTTCTAGCCTGTCTGGCTTCTTGAAACTTTTTCGGAATATCTTCGAAGAACCGGCTCGTGTCTCTTCAGCGGCCAGCGCCCTTTTACGTCTCCGCCAAGAGTCTGCTTCTGTGGGACAGTATGCCCTTCATTTCCGCATACTGTCAGCTGAGTTGAGCTGGAACAATGAGGCCTTAGTCGCAACCTTTTTGCATGGCCTGTCTGATAGAGTGAAGGATGAATTAGCAGGAAGAACCATCCCCACTGATCTGGCCGGCGTTATCTCCTTGTGTAACCAGATCGATATTCGCTTTCAGGAGAGGACCTTAGAAAAGCAACGCCAGCACTCCTTGGTTCTTAGTCAGCCTGAGCTCCCCTCTCTTCGACCCGTAGAGCATCTCCTACCAGCTGAGGAACCCATGCAGCTGGGTCGGACCAGGCTATCCCCCGAGGAACGTGCTAGGCGCAGAACTCTTGGTCTGTGTCTTTACTGTGGGGGCAAAGGTCATTTTCGTGACACTTGCTCTCTTTGTCCAGAAAAACGTTCGGGTCCACTTCATCTGGAAAGTGGAGTATTGGACCCAGAAATATCACCTTCCCCTTCTCGTCTTCTGCTTTCTGTGTTCCTTCATGTTGGTGCTTCTTCTCATTCGGTCTCAGCATATCTGGATTCCGGAGCCGCTGGTAATTTCATGGACTGGGAAATCGCATCGTCCATGAGACTTACTCTTTTGCCCCTCACCACGCCATTGGTGGTCTTGGCGATTGATGGTACTGTTCTCCCAGGGGGACCTATCCGCTTCCAGACCCTCCCTGTTAAGATGTCGGTAGGGACACTCCACCAGGAGTGGATATCCTTCCTTATCTTACCCAAGGCCTCAACGCCTATAATTTTGGGTCTCCCATGGTTACAGCTCCATTCTCCTCATGTGGACTGGACTACTGGACAGATCCTGGCTTGGGGTCCCTCCTGTTCCTCGTCCTGCCTACCCAAGGTTGCCCCCTGTGAATCTGAGCCGGTCATTCATTCCAGGTTGCATAACCATTTACATTTCTCTGTCCCTAACCACCCTTGGACGCACAGCCAGGCTAGCTTGTCTACAAGTCCTGCAGTCGCTACGTCTTGCGATGCGATTCAGGTAGTCGCTACACCTGACTCAGCTATTCACTCTGCCTCTGTACTAGTTATGCCAGTCCAGCCCATGCCCAGTGAGCCTCCTACTTTTTCTTGTTTGGGACATTCTGCTTGTCCTTCAGCTATTCAGCTTGACTCCGGCGACATGTCACCTTCTAACCAACCTGACTTCAGGGTTCCACTGACATCTGCCCAGTCTGATGGTCCTGTGCAAGATGACCAGTTCCCCTTTAAGGGTCTAGGGGACCCTCCTCAGATTCCTGTTGATCCTCTCATGCCCTTGCTTATTCCTAGAGAGCCTTTGGTCCTCAATAGATCTTCTTGTCATCTCCCTACCTCGTTTTCGGTCTCTGAGGATAATCTTAAGTACGAGGTTAGACAAGTTCTGGATTCTCGGCTCTGCAGAGGCATTCTTCAGTACCTTGTGCATTGGAGAGGTTTTGGTCCTGAGGAAGCGTCTTGGATCGCTGCATCTGATGTCGCTGCACCTCATCTGTTGAGAAGGTTTCATCAGAGATTTCCCTTTAAGCCTGGGTCCAGGCGGGGGAGGGCCCATAAGAGGGAGGGTACTGTCATGGATATGCAGTAGTGTTTGTCTGTCAGCTTACCTTCCTTCCCATGTGTTCATCTTAGAGGCCTGAGCCCTTTCACCTGGCTTCCTTTATAATCTCCTCCCAGCCTGACTCCACCCCAGGCCCTATCACTGAACACTATATTAACCTGTGCACTGCAAGCCTGCTTTGCTGATCAACGTGTTTGTTAGGCATTGTGTGTTTGGGTTCCTGCCTGCCGTGTGCTACCTCTGTCTCTCTGTTACGTTATTGGCTTGTCCCCGACTATCCCTGTCTGCTCGTGACCCTTGACCTTCGGCTCGTTCTTCGTTATCCTTGTCTGCTTGTGGCCCCTGACCTTCAGCTTGTTATTCGGTTCTCTCTTATCGTGTGCTGCTGCTTCCCCTCTTTTCCCCTTATCCTACGGGGCGTGAGCTAGGAAACTCCAGGGGCCGCGACCTGGTCCCAGCCTGCAGCTAACATCCTCACCACTAGAGGCCCTGGAGAAGACCAGCTGGGTCTTAGACTCCGCGCCCTGGGGAATCTTGGCTCTAGCTTCCGTTTGGATCCCGGTTGTGCTCCTCTGGTCCCGCTTTCCACAACCACCTAGTTTCCTATCCGCAGAAGCCAGCCATAGGGTTCACTACCTCGCGGTGCACTCCTGTCCCCCTACGGTGTGCATCTGTCACCTGGCCACAGGTGACCCTGACACTCTGGAAACACATTGCACAAACCTTTCTGCAAGGCCTCCTGAAGATGTTTCATCCTCTGCTCCCTCTGCAAAGGCTGGATAAGTTCTGCAACCTTACCCTTATAACGTGGATCAAGAAGGGATGCCAGCCAGTAATAATCCCTCTCCTTGATACCACGAATCCAAATGTCCTTTCGCAGGCTTTGCAGGATCAGGGAGGCCATGCAGTGTAAGTTTGCAGAGGCAATCGATCCTGAGTCCTCTGGGTCACTAAGGATCACATGATCCGCAACCACCTCCTCCCAGCCACGTACAACTCCATGGGTTTCTGGGGACTGAAAACGATCCCTTGAAAACTGCTGCTGATGCTGAGTGTTATCTTCCACCTCCATGCTGACACAATCCTTCTCCCCTCCTCTTGTTCTTCCTGTGCGATCAGCGGGCCCGCAGGAATACTATCTAGATAAAGGGGGCCTTGAGAGGTAAGGAAGTCCTCCTCTTCCTCCCGCTGTTCTGCCTCAAATGCCCTGTCCATTATTCCACAAAAGCGTGTGCTCCAACAGGAAGACAAGAGGGACAGTATCACTAATGCATGCACTGTCACTGCTCACCATTCTCGTGGCCTCCTCAAATGGTGACAGGACAGTGCATGCGTCCTTGATCAGTAGCCACTGGCATGGCGAAAAAAAAAAAGCCAAGCTCCCCTGACCCTGTCCTGGTGCCATACTCACACAAGTACTCATTGATGGCCCTCTGCTGTGTGTGCAGCCGCTGCAGCATTGCCAATGTTGAGTTCCACCTGGTAGGCATGTCACAAATGAGGCGGTTTTGGGCAGGTGGCATTCCCTTTGAAGGTCAGCCAGCCGAGCACTGGCATTATATGACTGGCGGAAATAACCACAGACTTTCCTGGCCTGCCTCAGGAGATTCTGTAAGCCCGGGTACCTGCTCAAGAACCGCTGCACCACCAAATTCAGGACATGAGCCAAACAGGGAACATGGGTCAAGTGTCCCTGTCGGCGGGCGGAGAGGAGGTTGGTGCCATTGTCGTATACAACCATTCCTGGCTGAAGCTGGCTTGGCCTCAACCACCTCTAAGCCTGCCCCTGCAAAGCTGACAGAATCTTTGCCCCAGTGTGGCTCCTGTCCCCTAAGCAGACCAACTTAAGCATCGCATGGCATCTTTTTACCTGAGTGCTTGCGTAGCCCCTTGAACGCCTACAGAGCATCGCTGGTTCAGAGGACAAATCTGTAGAGGAAGAATCCATAGAGGAAGAAGAAGAGGGGGTGGAGGAGAGAGCTGTGGCAGAATCACCACTAGCATTTTGTTGTGGTGGCGGAACAAGCTCCAGCAATACTGAACCCTTTCCTGCATCCTTCCCAGCTGCCAGCAGAGTTACCCAGTGCGCCGTGAAAGAAAGGTAACGTCCCTGTCCATGCCTGCTGGACCATGAGTCAGCAGTAATATGCACCTTACTGCTGACCGCCCTGTCCAACGAGGCCAAGACATTGCCTTCCACATGCCGGTAGAGAGCCGGAATGGCCTTCCATGAAAAGATATGGCGTTTGGGAACCTGCTACTGAGGTACCGCACATTCCACAAATTTACAAAAGGGGGCAGAGTCTAGCAGCTGAAAAGGCTGCAGTGGCAATGCTAGCTATTTGTCCAAGCTAGCATTCAGATGCTAAGCAGGTGGATGGCTGGGACCGAATTTCTTTTTGACGGTTTAGCAACTGGGGTAGGGAAATTTGCTTGCTAAAATTGGATGTTGGTGTACCTCTAGCAGATTGGACGCAAGTACTTGGGACATCTATTTCTATACCTTCATTCCTCTCAGTGCAGTTTTCTGAGAGGACTGAAGGTATAGTGGGGTTGGAGATCCCAGCTGATGAGGAGCAAGGAGAGGTCTGCCTTGTTCTTTGATGTGTATCTTTTAAGATCTGTTGCCAACAGACTGCATGGGAGGTCGTCATATGTCTGGTCAAGCATGTGGTGCCCAAGCGGCTGCGGTTTTGGCCACGCTTGATACGCTTCAGACATAGGTTGCAAACAGCAACGGTGCGATTTGCTGCACACGTGTCAAAAAAGGCCCACACCAAAGAACTTTTTAAAGTATACGGGGAGTCAGCAGCGCCTTGCACCTGCTTAGCTCTGCGGTGTGATGCAATAGGGTTGCTGCCCCCGGAGGGCATCTTGCCTCGTTGGAGATGTGCCTCCTCCTCCTCCTCTCTTCTAGCAGGCACCCAAGAATAGTCAGTGACAGAATCATCCCCTCCCTCCTCGTCACTGGAGCAAACTTGGCAGTATGCTGCAGCTGGGGGAACAGCCAGTTTCTTGTCCTTCTTGGGCACCCCCTCTCTCTTGGCTCTCATAACTCCCTTCCTCAACCTGGGTACCATCATCGGGCCATCAAATCGCTGCGCATCCTCCTGCAGCATGTACCCGGCACTGTGGTTGAATAGTTCGGGGGACTCCTCCGTGCATGGTGGTGGGACTAGGGAAGGAGTGACTGTTGACAAGGAGCCGATGGACTAGGCCGCTTTGGCAGCTGCATTGGCAGGCAAACTACTCTGAGCCTGGGTGACAGAGGATGAGGGCGACTTTGTTATCCATTCCACCAACTCTTCTGCATGTTGTGGCAAAATAACATGTCCAGCTGCAGAAAAAAAGGACAAGCGTGCCCCACGGCCACGTGCAGAGGATGCACCGTGTCCACGACCAGCACTGTTGACTGTAGACACAGAGCCTTCTTGCCCTCTTTTAGTGGCATGTGAACGTCTGCCTCTCTAGTAGCAACTGAACTATGGGTGCACGGTACTGTGTACACCAACATAAGTGTAATAACAATTATGGGTGCACTGTATTGTGTACTGTGTACACCACCAGAAAAGTAGTAGCAACGGCACTATGGGTGCATGGTACTGTGTACACCACCAGAAGTGTAATAACAACTATGGGTGCACTGTATTGTGTACTGTGTACACTACCAGAAAAGTAGTAGCAACTGCACTATGGGTGCACGGTACTGTGTACACCACCAGAAGTGTAATAACTATGGGTGCACTGTATTGTGTACTGTGTACACCACCAGAAAAGTAGTAGCAACTGCACTATGGGTGCATGGTACTGTGTACACCAACAGAAGTGTAATAACAACTATGGGTGCACTGTATTGTGTACTGTGTACACCACCAGAAAAGTAGTAGCAACTACACTATGAACTGTGAACTGAACTGAAATTTTCGAGTGGGGACACTAGTTCTGAGGGCCTGAGGGGGGGCAACAGATTCCTTTAATTTGCATAGCTTTCCTCTCACTTCCTGTTTGGCTATGGGGCAGGAAGCGAAGGAAAATCTCTGCAATGGGACAGGGATGGTAAAAAATAAACTGACAGGGGCTATAACACTCTATCCAAAATGTAAAAAAAGTGTTGCCTATAGTTCTACTTTAAGCACAAATTTCTGATAATTTTATGGAGAGGACTAAGAAGATATAACCATGCCAATGGTGCAGCAGAAAACATATAGCACAGTAAGAGCCCTTTCACACTGAGGTGCCCATAGTGTCGGCGGTAAAACGCCTCAATTTTTACGGCTATGGGCGGATTTGCGGCGCATTTTGGACGCTAGTGGGGCGGTTTTGCCCCCTGCTAGGAGCCGAGAAAGTGTTAAAACAGCCCTCAATGCGCTGCTGAAGCAGTGCATTGTGGGCGGTATAGCCGCGCTGTCATATTGATTTCAATGGGCAGCAGCGGTGGAGGAGCAGTAAACACACCGCTCCTTCTCCGCTCCAAAGATGCGGCTAGCAGGACTTTTTTTCCTGTCCTGCTAGTGCAACGCTCCAGTGTGTAAGCCCTCGGGCTTGCACACTGGAGTGAATGGTGCAGCTTTTTAAGGGCGGATTGCAGGCGTTATTTTTAACGCTATAGCGCCTGCAATACGCTCCAGTGTGAAAGGGGTCTAAGGAAGGTTTGTGGTCCAGGATGATAAGACAGTCAAAATTAGAAGCAGCGCCCCCACCCCCCCAGTTGTGGAATGCCGGCCGCCCGCATACCGGAAGCAGCACGGCTGCTTTATGGGGGCGCTAGACTAATTTGCCTCTCAGACCAGTCCGCCCCATAAGACTGGTGCTACACTAATAGTGTAGCACAAGCCGGCGGGGACTCTTTTCGTGCTGCCCTAGGCCTGGGCCTTGTTGGCCTAGGCCAGGATACAGTGTTGCTGTGTACACCACCAGAAAAGTAGTAGCAACTGCACTATGGGTGCACGGTACTGTGTACACCACCAGAAGTGTAATAACAACTATGGGTGCACTGTATTGTGCACTGTGTACACAACCAGAAAAGCAGTAGCAACTGCACTATGGGTGCACGGTACTGTGTACACCAACAGAAGTGTTATAACAACTATGAGTGCACTGTATTTTGTACTGTGTACACCACCAGAAAAGTAGTAGCAACTGCACTAGGGGTGCACGGTATTGTGTACACCACCAGAAGTCTAATAGCAACTATGGGTGCACTGTAGTGTGTACTTGTACACCACAAAAAATGTAGTAGCAATTGCATTAGGGGTGCACGGCATTGTGTACTGTGTACACCGCCTGAAGTATATTAGAAAAAGTGTACCAGGAATGGCCTGCAGTCAGATATAGGCTACACTGGATGCAGTGTGTGTATATGTATATATATATATATATATATATATATATATATATATATATATATATATATATATATATATATATATATTGTGAGGGGGTTAGCTCGGCAGCGGGTGTGTGTGACCCCCGGGATGGGCTCCCCACACAAAAACAGGCCCAGCAGACGGAGGTTGTGGTTTTCAAAATCAAAAAGGTGCGGTTTATTTTCTATTTACAGTGACAAAAACACAGCAAAGCAAAAGAAACATAAACAAAATAAATCCTGGTCAATTTGACCTCTGACTAAACATACAGGTTTCCTAACTAACAACTGGGATCAGCCTAGTGCTGTCCTAGTCCCTAAGTCCCTGGTTTTAAATGTCCAAGCAAATAGCCACACAGGCTTTGTCTCACCGCACAGGGGTTCACTCTCCCTAGACAGTCCACACAGGTCTGGGTCCAGGCATGAGCTAACCCCTAATGAAGCTGGGAGTTCTTATAGAGGCCTAAATGAGCTGACAAGCTTCAGCTGGTCTCATCAACTCCCTGTCTGCACGACGCCCCACACTCTCCCTAGAGGTATGAGTCATCCATGAGCCCACTATCCTCAGCTGGGCTTATACAACTCTCCACCTAGTTGTATAAGTCGGCGTAAAGCCTGAATCTGGGCGAAATATATCTACCCCCCTGGATGCAACCAGGTGACTTTACCTTCCTGCTGTCACAATATATATATATATATATATATATATATATATATATATATATATATATATATATTATATACACACACACACACACACAGACGGCACGGAAAGTATTCAGACCCCCTTAAATTTTTCACTCTTTGTTATATTGCAGCCATTTGCTAAAATCATTTAAGTTCTTTTTTTTCCCTCATTAATGTACACACAGCACCCCATATTGACAGAAAAACACAGAATTGTTGGCATTTTTGCAGATTTATTTAAAAAGAAAAACTGAAATATCACATGGTCCTAAGTATTCAGACCCTTTGCTGTGAAACTCATATATTGAACTCAGGTGCTGTCCATTTCTTCTGATCATCCTTGAGATGGTTCTACACCTTCATTTGAGTCCAGCTGTGTTTGATTATACTGATTGGACTTTATTAGGAAAGCCACACACCTGTCTATATAAGACCTTACAGCTCAAAGTGCATGTCAGAGCAAATGAGAATCATGAGGTCAAAGGAACTGCCTGAAGAGCCCAGAGACTGCTGCACCTAAGGTTCCTAAGAGCACAGTGGCCTCCATAATCCTTAAATGGAAGACGTTTGGGAGGACCAGAACCCTTCCTAGAGCTGGCCGTCCAGCCAAACTGAGCTATCGGGGGAGAAGAGCCTTGGTGAGAGAGGTAAATAAGAACCCAAAGATCACTGTGGCTGAGCTCCAGAGATGCAGTCGGGAGATGGGAGAAAGTTGTAGAAAGTCAACCATCACTGCAGCCCTCCACCAGTCAGGGCTTTATGGCAGAGTGGCCCGACGGAAGCCTCTCCTCAGTGCAAGACACATGAAAGCCTGCATGGAGTTTGCTAAAAAAACACCTGAAGGACTCCAAGATGGTGAGAAATAAGTTTCTCTGGTCTGATGAGACCAAGATAAAACTTTTTGGCCTTAATTCTAAGGGGTATGTGTGGAGAAAACCAGGCACTGCTCATCACCTGTCCAATACAGTCCCAACAGTGAAGCGTGGTGGTGGCATCATCATGCTGTGGGGGTGTTTTTCAGCTGCAGGGACAGGACGACTGGTTGCAATCGAGGGAAAGATGAATGCGGCCAAGTACAGGGATATCCTGGACGAAAACCTTCTCCAGAGTGCTCAGGACCTCAGACTGGGCCGAAGGTTTACCTTCCAACAAGACAATGACCCTAAGCACACTAAAATAACTAAGGAGTGGCTTCACAACAACTCCGTGACTGTTCTTGAATGGCCCAGCCAGAACCCTGACTTAAACCCAATTGAGCATCTCTGGAGAGACCTAAAAATGGCTGTCCACCAACGCTTACCATCCAACCTGACAGAACTGGAGAGAATCTGCAAGGAGGAATGGCAGAGGATCCCCAAATCCAGGTGTGAAAAACGTTTTGCATCTTTCCCAAAAAGACTCATGGCTGTATTAGATCAAAAGGGTGCTTCTACTAAATACTGAGCAAAGGGTCTGAATACTAGACATGTGCATTCGTTTTCATCCGAATGCATTTTCGTCCGAATTTCAGCTATTTTCGTTATCGTTTTAACAAACGAAAACGAAAGCACAGAATCCGAAAACCGAAAGATCCGACATAAACAAATGCTTTATTTTCGTTTTCGTTGCTACAACAGTTCGATATAGATAGGAGATTAGACGTGACGCTGACAATAACAATCTGTGTCTATCGAACCGGTGGTCGAATGTGCCTAACCCTAACTCTATTAGTCCAAGATTATTCTACATAGGAGAGAAAGATTCGACATAGGAGAGAAAAGATTCGACATAGGAGAGAAAAGATTCGACATAGGAGAGAAAAGATTCGACATAGGCGAGAAAAGATTTGACATAGGAGAGAAAAGATTTGACATAGGAGAGAAAAGATTTGACATAGGAGAGAAAAGATTTGACATAGGAGAGAAAAGATTCGACATAGGAGAGAAAAGATTCGACATAGGAGAGAAAAGATTCGACATTATAGAGAGAAAAGATTCGACATAGAGAGAAAAGATCACTGCTGGAATTGGGTGGGGGAAGTAAAATAAAAATAAAGTTGATGATGAATGTTATTGGCCGATTGTAACCAAAGAGGAGGAGCAGTAAAATAGCTAGAATGACGAAGATTCGACAAAGCATCGAAAGTTAGAACATTCGACGGTGCAGCAAAACTGTACGACGCTGCAATCGTACATTTCCGGTCAAATGCATCCGCCCATAGGCTATAGAAGAATTCTAATGTTGGTTTACTAGTGATAGTAATGAATAAATATAATTATTACTAGTCATACAACATTAGAATTCTTCTATAGCTTGTGGGCGGAACATTCGACCGGAAATGTATGATTGCAGCGTCGTACAGTTTCACTGCTCCGTCGAATCTTCTTTGAACATTCGACAGACACCATGAGCCTTCAATGACAGATTCAACCTTAATTAATTCAGATTTTCGGACGAATGCAATTTCTAACGAAAAACGAAATTAATAAAAACGAATTTCGGGAGTAACTAAATAAAAAAAAAATTCAGACGAAAACGAAATTCCGAAACGAAATATTTCAGTGTGCACATGTCTACTGAATACTTAGGACCATGTAATATTTCAGTTTTTCTATTTTAATCTGCAAAAATATCAACAATTCTGTGGTTTTCTGTCAATATGGGGTGCTGTGTGTACATTAATGAGAAAAAAAAATGAACTTAAATGATTTTAGCAAATGGCTGCAATATAACAAAGAGTGAAAAATTGAAGGGGGTCTGAATACTTTCCGTACCCACTGTATATATAAATATATGTATATACAAGACTGACTGTGTGTGTGTATATTGTGACAGCAGGAAGGTAAAGTCACCTGGTTGCATCCAGGGGGGTAGATATATTTCGCCCAGATTCAGGCTTTACGCCGACTTATACAACTAGGTGGAGAGTTGTATAAGCCCAGCTGAGGCTAGTGGGCTCATGGATGACTCATACCTCTAGGGAGAGTGTGGGGCGTCGTGCAGACAGGGAGTTGATGAGACCAGCTGAAGCTTGTCAGCTCATTTAGGCCTCTATAAGAACTCCCAGCTTCATTAGATGTTAGCTCATGCCTGGACCCAGACCTGTGTGGACTGTCTAGGGAGAGTGAACCCCTGTGCGGTGAGACAAAGCCTGTGTGGCTATTTGCTTGGACATTTAAAACCAGGGACTTAGGGACTAGGACAGCACTAGGCTGATCCCAGTTGTTAGTTAGGAAACCTGTATGTTTAGTCAGAGGTCAAGTTGACCAGGATTTATTTTGTTTATGTTTCTTTTGCTTTGCTGTGTTTTGTCACTGTAAATAGAAAATAAACCGCACCTTTTTGATTTTTGAAAACCACAACCTCCGTTTGCTGGGCCTGTTTTTGTGTGGGGAGCCCATCTCGGGGGTCACACACACCCGCTGCCGAGCTAACCCCCTCACAGTAATATATATATATATATATATATATATATATATATATATATATATATATATATATATATTGTGACAGCAGGAAGGTAAAGTCACCTGGTTGCATCCAGGGGGGTAGATATATTTCGCCCAGATTCAGGCTTTACGCCGATTTATACAGCTAGGTGGAGAGTTGTATAAGCCCAGCTGAGACTAGTGGGCTCATTGATGACTCATACCTCTAGGGAGAGGGCTGGGCGTCGTGCAGGCAGGGAGTTGATGAGGCCAGCTGAAGCCTGTCAGTTCGTTTAAGGCCTCTATAAAAACTCCCAGATTCATTAGATGTTAGCTCATGCCTGGAAGCAGACCTGTGTGGACTGTCTAGGGAGAGTGAACCCCTGTGCGGTGAGAGAAAGCCTGTGTGGCTATATTTTGCTTGGACATTTAAAACCAGGGACTAGGACAGCACTAGGCTGATCCCAGTTGTTAGTTAGGAAACCTGTATGTTTAGTCAGAGGTCAAGTTGACCAGGATTTATTTTGTTTGTTTCTTTTGCTTTGCTGTGTTTTTGTCACTGTAAATAGAAAATAAACGGCACCTTTTTGATTTTGAAAACCACAAACCTCCGTCTGCTGGGCCTGTTTTTGTGTGGGGAGCCCATCCCGGGGGTCACACACACCCGCTGCCGAGCTAACCCCCTCACAGTTGGTGGAGAACCAGTGGCAGTTTTTTTTTAAGCCAGCATGGAGGAGATACTGAAACAGCTGGCTCTAGCAAATGCCAATCAACAGCAGACAAATGCAGGTTTGCAAAAGAGCCTTGCAGCTCAACAACAGAACTTCGCAGCCCAGCAGCAAGCTCATCAACAGAGCCTTGCAGCCCAGCAGCAAGCTCACCAACAGAGTCTGGAAGCTCAGCAACAAGCCCAGCAACGATCTGAGGCCCGCTTCATAGACCTATTACAGAAGCAAGAGCAGAGACTACAACAAATGGAAGCAGTAATGCAGCAACGTCCGCAGACCAGTGAGGAAAGCCGTCCCACTAATACCGCGTCCTTTGGGGTGAGTCGTTTATTGACAAAAATGACTGGAGAGGATGATCCAGAGGTATTTTTGACCACGTTTGAAAGGACTGCTGAAAGAGAAAAGTGGCCTGAGGAGCAGTGGGCTGGACTGGTGGCTCCTCTGTTAACGGGTGAATCGCAGAAAGCTTACTATGACCTAGAGCCTGACCAAGCAAAAGACTATGTGATGCTAAAAGCTGAAATATTGGCAAGGCTGGGTGTCACCCTGGCTGTCCGGGCTCAGCGTGTGCATAACTGGACTTTCCAGCTTGGAAAACCCCCCAGGTCTCAAATGTATGATCTCATTCACCTGAGCAGAAAGTGGCTACAGCCAGAGACTTTGTCCGCACCAAAGATTGTGGAACGTGTTGTAATGGATCGGTTTTTGAGAGCTCTTCCTACTGCCATCCAAAAGTGGGTAAGCCATGGAGACCCAGAGACGGCCGATGGTCTTGTGGATCGTGTGGAGAAATACTTGGCTACAGAGAACCTGACGGCCTCTTCCAGAGACACTCGGACTTTCCACCCTAAGACCAGACCATCCCCAGGGGCGGATAAGATGATTCCAAGGGGTAAGGGTGGAGAGAGTGAGAGGGTGGGAGCTCTACCCCAAGTTTGGCGAGAACAGCCTGGGAAATCAGCGGCTCAAGAGGCGGCAAGAAGGATCATTTGCTACCGCTGCCGGCAAGCGGGACATATTGCAGCAAATTGCCCGGTTTTGGAGGAACCCATGCAGTGTGACTTTCTGACGGGCAGACGTCAGTCGCTGTGTGCGACAGTCGCATGCACTGCCATTCGGGGAACTGAGAAACATTTATGCAAAATGTGTATTAATGGTAGAAATGTTGTGGTATTGCTGGATTCAGGTAGCCTTGTGACCCTGATAAAGGCTGAATTAGTTAAAACAGAGGTCTCTGGGAATAGCAAGGTAGCTGTTATTTGTGTGCATGGGGACACCCGAGAGTATCCAGTGACTACAGTGTGTTTCGAGACCCCCAAAGGTACCCTTTCTCATCCAGTGGGCTTAGTGTCTCAGTTACCGCATGACGCCATTGTGGGAAGGGATTTTCCGAAGTTCTGGGAACTGTGGGATGATCCTGAGCCCCCCACTGGTGCCCCTATGTACCAGGAATATGATAGCCAGAACTCCTCTGAGAGTGGTGAGGACTCTCCCGAATTTCCCTTGTCAGTATTGGCAGGGGAGACTCAAGAAACTGGAGAGGAGCCCACCTCCTCAGACGAAAACCTACCGTCTGTGGAGTTTTCTGATCTTGAGGTTCACAGGGAAAACTTTGCCACAGAACAGTTGAAAGACCCCGCCCTAATAAAGGCACGGGAAAACGTAGTGAAAATAGATGGCGAGTTAGTGAACCCAGATAATACCTGCACTTACCCATACTTCAGCGTAGAGAAGGACCTACTGTATCGGGTGGCAAAAAGGGCAGAAGAAACCGTTGAGCAGCTTGTGGTGCCCAAACCTTACAGGAAGTTGGTGTTGGAGTTGGCCCATGGGCACATTCTTGGAGGTCATCTGGGGACAGAGAAAACCCGAGAGAGGGTATTACAGAGATTCTATTGGCCTGGGGTGATGAAGGACATAGAAAATTATTGTTCCTCCTGCCCTGTGTGTCAGAGGTCGGCCCCGATGCCACACTTCCGTAGCCCGCTGGTCCCTCTACCCATCATTGAGGTCCCGTTTGAGAGAATCGCAATGGATTTGGTAGGTCCTATAATCAAGTCCGCTAGGGGGCACCAGTACATATTGGTTATAATGGACTATGCCACCCGTTATCCAGAAGCGATCCCTCTCAGAAATACCTCGGCCAAAACCATAGCCAAAGAGCTATCTCTTGTTTTTAGCCGGGTGGGTATTTGTAAAGAACTGCTTACGGACCAAGGTACACCCTTTATGTCCCGGGTTATGAAGGAGCTGTGTAAATTGTTCAAAGTGACGCAATTACGTACATCTGTGTATCACCCCCAAACCGATGGGCTGGTTGAAAGATTCAACAAAACCCTAAAACAAATGTTGAAGAAAGTGGTGGATAGGGATGGAAAGGATTGGGACTGTCTACTTCCTTATTTGATGTTTGCTATTAGGGAGGTGCCCCAATCCTCTACGGGATTCTCCCCCTTTGAGTTACTGTATGGGAGACACCCAAGAGGGCTGTTGGATATTGCCAAGGAAACTTGGGAAAGTGAGAGTTCTCCCCACAGGAGTGTGATTGAGCATGTCGCCCTGATGCAAGATCGAATTGCACAGGTAATGCCCATCGTGAAGGAACATTTGGCCCAAGCGCAGTTGGCACAGCAGAGAGTGTACAACCGTGGAGCCAAGACCCGTACCTTTTCCCCGGGGGATAGGATATTGGTACTTGTCCCTACGGTTGAAAGTAAATTCCTTGCCAAATGGCAAGGCCCCTACGAGATAATGGAAAAAGTGAGCGAAGTGAATTACAAGGTCAGACAACCAGGAAGGCGAAAGCCCGAACAGATCTATCACGTTAATCTGTTGAAAGCCTGGAGGGATAGAGAGTCCCTAGTCGCAGACACTTGGTCACCAGCTCAAACTGGTTGCGTGATTCCTGAGGTTGGAATCGCAGCCACCTTGTCACAACCCCAACAACAGGAGGTTAAGGAGTTTGTGCTTCGCAACAAGGAGGTATTCTCTGAGCTGCCGGGACAAACATCTGGGGTAGAGCATGACATTATTACCCCGCCCGGGGAAAGGGTGAAGTTAAAACCCTATCGGATCCCAGAGGCCCGACGGGAGGCAATACGGGAGGAAGTACAGAAAATGCTGAACTTAGGGGTGATAGAGGAGTCCCAAAGTGATTGGTCTAGTCCCATTGTGTTGGTGCCTAAACCGGATGGGAGCTGGCGATTTTGTAACGATTTTCGTCAGTTGAACAAAGTTACAAAATTTGACACCTACCCCATGCCACGTATAGATGAGTTGATCGACCGGCTGGGAACAGCCCGATACATGACGACTCTTGACCTCACAAAAGGGTATTGGCAAATCCCCCTGGCCAAGTCAGCCAAAGAGAAAACCGCATTTGTAACCCCAGACGGGGCGTTCCAATATAAAAGAATGCCGTTCGGGTTACAGAATGCGCCGGCCACATTCCAGCGGAAAATGGACCAGATGCTGAGGCCCCATCGGAAGTATGCTGCGGCTTACCTGGATGACGTAATTGTCCATAGCACAGATTGGGCCTCACATCTGCCAAAAGTGCAAGCAGTCCTGGACTCTGTTCGGGAAGCAGGGTTTACGGCTAACCCCAAGAAGTGTACCATTGGGCAGGAGGAGGCCAAATATCTTGGGTACACCATTGGGAGGGGAGTAATAAAACCCCAACTCAACAAAGTCGAGGCCATCCAGAGTTGGCCACGTCCCAACAGCAAGAAGCAGGTACGAGCCTTTCTGGGAATCGCTGGGTATTATCGGCGATTCATTCCCCACTTTGCTTCTAAGGCTGTGCCCCTAACCAACCTGACGAAGGGGAAAGGGTCGGTCATGATTAAATGGACCCCCGAGGCTGAGGCAGCATTCCAATTCTTGAAACAAGCCTTATGTAGCCAGCCAGTGTTGTACTCACCCGACTTCTCTAAAGACTTTGTCGTACAAAGTGATGCGTCAGATGTGGGGTTAGGAGCAGTATTGTCCCAGGTCTGGAACGGGGAAGAGCACCCAGTCATTTACCTCAGCAGGAAGTTGAAGTCCCATGAGGTAAATTACGCCACCGTTGAAAAGGAGTGTTTAGCGGTGAAGTGGGCTCTAGATTCCCTTCGGTACTACCTGCTAGGTAGGCACTTTGACATGGTTACGGATCACGCTCCGTTAAAGTGGATGGCTCAAAACAAGGAAACAAATAGAAGAGTGAATAGGTGGTTCCTGGCCCTCCAGGAATTCAACTTCACAGTAAAGCATCGCCCTGGCGTTCAAATGGGGAATGTGGATGCTTTGTCTCGAGTACATGAATGCCTGATTGCTGGTGTTCCAACCCCGAGGTTAAAACAAGAGGGGGGGGTATGTGACAGCAGGAAGGTAAAGTCACCTGGTTGCATCCAGGGGGGTAGATATATTTCGCCCAGATTCAGGCTTTACGCCGATTTATACAGCTAGGTGGAGAGTTGTATAAGCCCAGCTGAGACTAGTGGGCTCATTGATGACTCATACCTCTAGGGAGAGGGCTGGGCGTCGTGCAGGCAGGGAGTTGATGAGGCCAGCTGAAGCCTGTCAGTTCGTTTAAGGCCTCTATAAAAACTCCCAGATTCATTAGATGTTAGCTCATGCCTGGAAGCAGACCTGTGTGGACTGTCTAGGGAGAGTGAACCCCTGTGCGGTGAGAGAAAGCCTGTGTGGCTATATTTTGCTTGGACATTTAAAACCAGGGACTAGGACAGCACTAGGCTGATCCCAGTTGTTAGTTAGGAAACCTGTATGTTTAGTCAGAGGTCAAGTTGACCAGGATTTATTTTGTTTGTTTCTTTTGCTTTGCTGTGTTTTTGTCACTGTAAATAGAAAATAAACGGCACCTTTTTGATTTTGAAAACCACAAACCTCCGTCTGCTGGGCCTGTTTTTGTGTGGGGAGCCCATCCCGGGGGTCACACACACCCGCTGCCGAGCTAACCCCCTCACAGTGTATATATATATATATATATATATATATAATTAAATACACTGCAGCCAACTAAATAACCTGCCTGCCTGAAGTATATTATAAAAAGCACACCAGGAATGGCCTGCAGTCAGATATAGCTACACTGGATGCAGTGTGTGTGTGTATATATATATATATATATATATATATATATATATATATATATATATTGTGAGGGGGTTAGCTCGGCAGCGGGTATGTGTGACCCCCGGGATGGGCTCCCCACCCAAAAACAGGCCCAGCAGACGGAGGTTGTGGTTTTCAAAATCAAAAAGGTGCGGTTTATTTTCTATTTACAGTGACAAAAACACAGCAAGGCAAAAAAAACATAAACAAAATAAATCCTGGTCAACTTGACCTCTGACTAAACTTACAGGTTTCCTAACTAACGACTGGGATCAGCCTAGTGCTGTCCTAGTCCCTGGTTTTAAATGTCCAAGCAAAATATAGCCACACAGGCTTTCTCTCACCGCACAGGGGTTCACTCTCCCTAGACAGTCCACACAGGTCTGCTTCCAGGCATGAGCTAACATCTAATGAAGCTGGGATTTCTTATAGAGGCCTAAATGAGCTGACAAGGTTCAGCTGGTCTCATCAACTCCCTGTCTGCACGACGCCCAGCCCTCTCCCTAGAGGTATGAGTCATCCATGAGCCCACTAGCCTTATACAACTCTCCACCTAGTTGTATAAATCGGCGTAAAGCCTGAATCTGGGCGAAATATATCTACCCCCCTGGATGCAACCAGGTGACTTTACCTTCCTGCTGTCACAATATATATATATATATATATATATATATATATATATATATATATACAAGACTGACTGTATATATATTGTGAAGTTGGGGACCATTAGCTCTCGTGGTAGATGCGTTTTTCCAGTGACTCAGGCCAGTCGGGAAGTATATTTTAGGGCATGGTAGCCCATTTTTATTTAAAAGCACAAAAAGTTCACAAATACATCAGTAGCCCTCGCAGGGGGGTTCCACCATTACTGTATCTTGCATACTCAACACTTTAGCCTCCTGGCTTTCATTCTTTGCCGGCTGTCTCAGGCCTTTAGCCTAGGCTCTGCTCCTCAGAACAAACAGTTTCCTAGAGATAAGCTCTCTCCTCGCTTACTCCTGGTCAGCGCTTTGCTGCTCAAACATCAATGACATCTGCCTCTTGCAGACACACACACTTTGACTGCACCCATGCAGCATAGATAGCCTCTGACTCCTCTCAGAGGGATGGGAGTCCACCTGACTCCCAGGGACAGACTTCCTGTCTGTTGGGTGGGACCCTGAACCATAATCAGGTCAGAACTAAATAGCCCAAGACACAGCTGTCCAACTAACGTGTCTTTCTCTACAAAATCTGGTGTAAACCAACACTCTTTAAGGTCGCACAGGGTCCCACCGCCACAATATATATATATATTAAATACACTGCAGCTAACTGAAAAACCTTCCTGCCTGCCTGCTCAATCTAAATCACACTCTCTCTCCGTCCATACCAACAACACACTACACAGGGCCGACGTGCAGGCAGCCTTATATAGTGTGGGGCGTGGACTTAGCCCCCCTGAGCCATGATTGGCCAAAGGCACCCTGCCTTTGGCCAATTATGGCTCTCTTAGCTAGGGGGGCTGGGATTGGCCAAAAAATGCAGGTCATGGTGCATGATTTGGCCAATCATATGAAATGCTGGTAATTATACTTCAGTATACCATAGTAACATCTGACAAAAAGATCTAAAAACACTGAAGCAGTAGACTTTAAAAATTGTGTCATTTTAAAAACTTTTGGCCACAACTATACTTTAGTATTTAAACCTATAGTTGTGTTCTATATAAAAATACAAATTTTGCGATAAGCAACCAGGTAATTTTTGTGCACCCAACACAACCATCCATCCTTTCCTTCAGCCACCACTAGCTCTGTCTATGAATCCCTCCAGATATCCCTACCTCAATTCTTCCTTGCCGCCTTTAATCCTATTATCCATTAAAACCTCCATTTAAATTCCTTGACTTCTCCATCTTCTGATGTTTTGAGCATTTTTGCTATTTTTAATCTACATGACGTCTCCACTGCATGTTCACCCTCCTTAAAGTGTAAAAGGTGAAGGTGAGGGATGGATTTTTGCTTAGCAGTTTCCCACTCCAGCCAAAAATTTGGCTTTACATACACTTTAAGGATGCATAGAGTAATAAAGGGTGTAGTGGGGATTGATAGAATTGTAAGACTACCAGAATGCATACATATGTAGATCTATGAGGCATGCAAGTCTGTGTGTTTGGGTAAAGGTGGTGTAAGAAAGAAGGGTGAAGTAGACAAGACCTGTGATGTGATTACTTGTAACATTCCTAATAATACAAATATTTCAAATAAAGCATACAGAGATAGGCAGGTTGAAATTTTATAGAAGATCAATGTAAAATGTGTGGGTTCAGTCAGCGCAAAAAGAAAAAAAAAAACGAAATAAATCCTAACTCAAGCTGCTGTACACTCAAGGTCAATATATGGTAATCCTTGAAAGAATAATGTATGCAGAAAAAACAGAGCAGTGCTACTAACAAGATAATATCATAAAAACAAAAGGGATGTCTTAAAATTCATAAAAAGTCCCCATAAAAGAAAATGAAAGCAAAATGTGACATGAAGAGTTGACAGATAAAATCTCCTCAGCGGTGATCAGGGTGCTCGTAAATCATTAAATGGTGCATCCTTATCAGTGCCTCCACCACAGTATAAACAGGCCGCTAACCTTACTCTCTGGACCCCTGAATTAACAGTTGGGTCAATCAGACATTCCCCGCTGGGGTAATCCCAGATGACACATGGGAAGTTGTGTGACCAGGCGTCATGTCGTTCTTGACATTGTCATCACCATGGCAGCGGACGCAATGAGCAGGGAGGTTACATAGGCTTCCCACACCCCCTGGGCGCCCTAGCCATTTGGGAAAGGTACGTACTGGGGGGGGGGGGGGCGGGTTTTAGGATGTTTAATCATTAAGGTGGCTTATAAATAAGAAGTAGACGTACGATCCTCCGTAATCGCTAAGGAAGTCCCGCCCACAGGGACGTATCGATACGCGTGCGGGAGGACTCTGTGACATCACTTCAGCCACCTTCTCTGTCTCGATGAGACATTTGTTACATGTCATCTACCTTAGCACTGGGTTAACAGTGCTATACTTGTGAGTAACCTTTTAAGTAGGGATGAGCTTCGTGTTCGAGTCGAACATACGTTCGACTCGAACATTGGCTGTTCGATCGTTCGACGAAGATCGAACGATTTGGGCCGTTCGCGCCAAATTCGAGTGACGCGAACGGCCCACAATGCACTACGCCATCGCAGTGTCATCCAGGCGCTGTGATTGGCCAAGCATGCACTGTGACCCCGCATGCTTGGCCAATCACAGCGCCGGCAGCGAGGAGAGCAATGATTGGCCACAGGCAGGATGCCTGTGGCCAATTATTGCTGAGGGTGTTTAGTACACGCCCCACACTATAAAAGGCCGCCAGCACGGCGGCCTAGTGTAGTGTGTTCCGGAGCAGGGATAGAGTAGCATAGGCAGGGACAGTGACTGTTATTTCTTTCTTGCTTAACCTGGATTCCTTTAGTTTAGGGAAAGAGAAGGATAGGTAGGGAGAGTGTCAGTGTGTTTTGTGCTTCTGCTATAGTGTGCTTAAAAAAAACATTTATTCTAGGGACAGAAAACTCTAGGTAGGGACAGTGTCAGTTTCTTTCACTCTGCAAGTCCTTGTTTCCAGGGACCTGTAAGGACAGTGAGTTAATTGTCCTTGTGCTATATTGTGCTTAAAAAAAAACATTTATTCTAGGGACAGAAAACTCTAGGTAGGGACAGTGTCAGTTTCTTTCACTCTGCAAGTCCTTGTTTCCAGGGACCTGTAAGGACAGTGAGTTAATTGTCCTTGTGCTATATTGTGATTAAAAAAAACATTTATTCTAGGGACAGAAAACTCTAGGTAGGGACAGTGTCAGTTTCTTTCACTCTGCAAGTCCTTGTTTCCAGGGACCTGTAAGGACAGTGAGTTAATTTTCCTTGTGCTATATTGTGATTAAAAAAAACATTTTTTCTAGGGACAGAAAACTGTAGGTAGGGACAGTGTTTTTTTTCTTTCACTCTGCAAGTCCTTGTTTCCAGGGACCTGTAAGGACAGTGAGTTAATTTTCCTTGTGCTATATTGTGATTAAAAAAAACATTTATTCTAGGGACAGAAAACTCTAGGTAGGGAGAGTTTTTTTTCTTTCACTCTGCAAGTCCTTGTTTCCAGGGACCTGTAAGGACAGTGAGTTAATTGTCCTTGTGCTATATTGTGCTTAAAAAAAACATTTATTCTAGGGACAGAAAACTCTAGGTAGGGACAGTGTCAGTTTCTTTCACTCTGCAAGTCCTTGTTTCCAGGGACCTGTAAGGACAGTGAGTTAATTTTCCTTGTGCTATATTGTGATTAAAAAAAACATTTATTCTAGGGACAGAAAACTCTAGGTAGGGACAGTGTCAGTTTCTTTCACTCTGCAAGTCCTTGTTTCCAGGGACCTGTAAGGACAGTGAGTTAATTTTCCTTGTGCTATATTGTGATTAAAAAAACCATTTTTTCTAGGGACAGAAAACTGTAGGTAGGGAGAGTGTTTTTTTTCTTTCACTCTGCAAGTCCTTGTTTCCAGGGACCTGTAAGGACAGTGAGTTAATTGTCCTTGTGCTATATTGTGCTTAAAAAAAACATTTATTCTAGGGACAGAAAACTCTAGGTAGGGACAGTGTCAGTTTCTTTCACTCTGCAAGTCCTTGTTTCCAGGGACCTGTAAGGACAGTGAGTTAATTTTCCTTGTGCTATATTGTGATTAAAAAAAACATTTATTCTAGGGACAGAAAACTCTAGGTAGGGACAGTGTCAGTTTCTTTCACTCTGCAAGTCCTTGTTTCCAGGGACCTGTAAGGACAGTGAGTTAATTTTCCTTGTGCTATATTGTGATTAAAAAAAACATTTTTTCTAGGGACAGAAAACTGTAGGTAGGGAGAGTGTTTTTTTTCTTTCACTCTGCAAGTCCTTGTTTCCAGGGACCTGTAAGGACAGTGAGTTAATTGTCCTTGTGCTATATTGTGCTTAAAAAAAACATTTATTCTAGGGACAGAAAACTCTAGGTAGGGACAGTGTCAGTTTCTTTCACTCTGCAAGTCCTTGTTTCCAGGGACCTGTAAGGACAGTGAGTTAATTTTCCTTGTGCTATATTGTGATTAAAAAAAAACATTTATTCTAGGGACAGAAAACTCTAGGTAGGGACAGTGTCAGTTTCTTTCACTCTGCAAGTCCTTGTTTCCAGGGACCTGTAAGGACAGTGAGTTAATTTTCCTTGTGCTATATTGTGATTAAAAAAAACATTTATTCTAGGGACAGAAAACTCTAGGTAGGGACAGTGTCAGTTTCTTTCACTCTGCAAGTCCTTGTTTCCAGGGACCTGTAAGGACAGTGAGTTAATTTTCCTTGTGCTATATTGTGATTAAAAAAAACATTTTTTCTAGGGACAGAAAACTGTAGGTAGGGAGAGTGTTTTTTTTCTTTCACTCTGCAAGTCCTTGTTTCCAGGGACCTGTAAGGACAGTGAGTTAATTTTCCTTGTGCTATATTGTGATTAAAAAAAACATTTATTCTAGGGACAGAAAACTCTAGGTAGGGACAGTGTCAGTTTCTTTCACTCTGCAAGTCCTTGTTTCCAGGGACCTGGAGAGACATTGAGTGAATTGTCCTTGTGCTATATTGTGATTAAAAAAAACATTTATTCTAGGGACAGAAAACTCTAGGTAGGGACAGTGTCAGTTTCTTTCACTGTGAAAGTCCTTGTTTCAAGGGACAGAGAAGGACACCTGAAGGTAGCCCTTATTGCTTTTTTCCCATCTCCCTGCAGGCCATCTATTAGAATGTCTGGAAGGCAAACAAGGAGAGGCAGACAGTCAGGAGGCAATAAAAGAGGGCAAGCAGGCTCTGTGTCTGGGGGCAACAGTGCTGGTCGTGGACGCGGTGCATTGTCATCAGCACATGGCCATGGGACACGCTTGTCCTTCTTTTCGGCAGCTGGACATGTTGAGCCACATCATGCCGAAGACTTGGTAGAGTGGATGACCAAGCCCTCCTCCTCCTCCTCATCCTCTCTCACCCAGGCTCAGGGTACTGGAAAAGCAGCTGCCAAAGCGTCGTCTTCCCTGGTATCAATGTCAGACAAATCATCAGTCACTCCTTCCCTAGACCCACCATGTCCTCCTCCTGAGGAGTCCCCCGAACTGTTTCAGCACAGTGTTGGGTACATGCTCCAGGAGGATGCCCAGCGTTTTGAAGGGTCTGATGATGAAACCCAGCTAGAGGAAGGCAGTAGCGTGAGAGCAGACAGAGGGGATGCTCAAGAAGGACACCAATCTGGCAGTCATGTTCCAGCAGCTGCAGCATACTGCCAGATTGGCTCCAGTGATGAGGAGGGAGGGGATGATGAGGTCAATGACTCCACGTGGGTGCCTAATAGGAGAGAGGAGGAGGAGGAGGATGAGGAGGAGGCACATCTCCAACGAGGCAGGATGCCCTTTGGTGGCCAGCGTAAGGGCAGTACACCGACGGAATCACACCGCAGAGCTCCGCCTGTGCAGGGCGCTGCCTCTGCCCGTCATTCAAAAAGTTCTTTGGTGTGGGCCTTTTTTGAGGCTAGTGCATCAGATCGCACAGCTGCTGTTTGCAACATATGTCTCAAGCGTATATCGCGTGGCCAAAACATCAGCCGCTTGGGTACCACATGCCTGACCAGACATATGTTGACCTGCCATGCAGCTCGTTGGCAAGCCTACCTCAAAGACCCACACCAAAGAACAAAGCGGACCTCTCCTTGCACCGCATCAGCTGGGATCTCCAACCCCACTATAACTTCAGTCCTCTCTGAAACATGCACTGAGAGGAATGAAGGTGTAGAATTAGGTGTGTCACAGCCAAGTACTTGCGCCCACTCTGCTAGCAGTACACCGACGTCCGATTCTAGCAGGCAAATTTCCCTGCCCCAGCTGCTGGACCGTCGAAAGAAGTTCACTCCCAGCCATCCACATGCCCAGCGGTTGAATGCTAGCTTGGCTAAATTGCTAGCGCTTCAACTGCTGCCTTTTCAGTTGGTAGACTCGGCCCCCTTCCGTGAGTTTGTGCAATGTGCGGTTCCTCAGTGGCAGGTTCCCAAACGCCACTTTTTCTCACGGAAGGCTATTCCGGCTCTCTACCGGCATGTGGAAGGCAATGTCTTGGCCTCGCTGGACAGGGCGGTCAGCGGTAAGGTGCATATTACCGCTGACTCATGGTCCAGCAGGCATGGACAGGGACGTTACCTTTCTTTCACGGCCCATTGGGTCACTCTTTTGGCAGCTGGGAAGGATTCAGGACAAGGTGCAGTAGTGTTGGAGGTTGTCCCACCGCCACGCCTCCAAAATGCTACTACTGGTTGTGACACACCTCTCTCCTCCACCCCCTCCTCTTCTTCTTCCTCCATGGCCTCTTCCTGTGGTTTGTCCTATGAACCAGCGGTGCTCCGTAGCCGTTCACGGGGCTACGCAAGTACGCAGGCAAAAAGATGCCATGCCGTGCTTGCGCTGGTGTGTTTGGGGGACAGAAGCCACACTGGGGCAGAGGTCCTGTCTGCTCTGCAGGGCCAGGCCGAGAGGTGGTTGACGCCACGCCAGCTTAAGCCAGGAATGGTGGTTTGCGACAATGGCACCAACCTCCTCTCCGCCCTCCGACAGGGACAACTGACCCATGTGCCCTGTGTGGCTCACGTCCTTAACCTGGTGGTGCAGCGCTTCTTGGGCAGGTACCCGGGCTTACAGGATGTCCTGAGGCAGGCCAGGAAAGTCTGTGTGCATTTCCGCAGATCTTATAATGCCAGTGCTCGCCTGGCTGAGCTGCAAAAGGAGTTGAACCTGCCCAAGAACCGCCTTATATGTGACATGCCCACCAGGTGGAACTCAACGTTGGCCATGCTGCAGCGGCTGCACACGCAGCAGAGGGCCATCAATGAGTACCTGTGCGACTACGGCACCAGGACAGGGTCAGGGGAGCTTGGTTTTTTTTTCTCCACGCCAGTGGGGCATGATCAGGGATGCATGCACTGTCCTGGCACCATTTGAGGAGGCCACGAGGATGGTGAGCAGTGACAGTGCATGCATCAGTGACACTGTACCTCTTGTCCACCTGTTGGAGCACACGCTGCGTGGAATAATGGACAGGGCACTTGAGGCAGAACAGAGGCAGGAAGAGGAGGACTTCCTTGCCTCTCAAGGCCCCCTTTACCCAGACAGTGTTCCTTCTGTCCCACCCATCGCACAGGAAGAGGAGGAGGAGGAGGAGGAGGAGGAGGAGGATTGTGTCAGCATGGAGGTGGAGGCTGGCACTCAGCATCATCAGCAGCAGTCTTTTAGGGATGATTTACAGTCCCAAGAAACCAGTGGACTTGTACGTGGCTGGGAGGAGGTGGCTGCGGATCATGTCGTCCTTAGTGACCCAGAGGACTCCGGAGCGAATGCCTCAGCAAACCTACGCTGCATGGCCTCCCTGATCCTGCAAAGTCTGCGGAAGGATCCTCGTATTCTTCGGATCAAGGAGAGGGACCATTACTGGCTGGCCACTCTCCTTGATCCACGGTACAAGGGTAAGGTTGCGGACCTTATGTTACCGTCGCAGAGGGAGCAGAGGATGAGACAACTCCGGGAGGCCTTGCAGAAAGGTCTGTGCAACGCGTTCCCAGAGACTGGGAGGTTGCAAACTCCTGGTCCTGGACAACGAGTTGCTGAGGCTTCGGCCAGTCAAAGAAGGAGCGGTGGGGAAGGTGGCCGTCTGACCGATGCGTTCAGACAATTCTTTAGTCCGCAGCCCCAAAGTATGATCGGTTCCAGCAACCATCGCCAGCGTCTGATAAACATGGTGCAGGAATATCTAGGGGCAAGGTCAGACTTGGACACCTTCCCCACCGAAAATCCTCTGGCTTACTGGGTCTTGAGGATGGATCACTGGCCAGAGCTTGCACAGTATGCAATTGAGCTACTGGCCTGTCC
Source organism: Rana muscosa (assembly GCA_029206835.1). Taxonomy (NCBI): domain Eukaryota; kingdom Metazoa; phylum Chordata; class Amphibia; order Anura; family Ranidae; genus Rana; species Rana muscosa. The sequence continues at coordinate 56,927,545 of CM055119.1, forward strand.
TGCATCCAGCGTTCTTTCGGAACGCACATTCAGTGCTGCTGGAGGATTTGTCACGGATCACAGGGTGCGCCTGTCCACCGACTCGGTTGATCGACTGACTTTCATCAAGATGAACCAGTCTTGGATCACCACCAGCTACCACACACCTGATGCTGATATAACAGACTAATTGATTTTAAAATGTCACATCCCTTCAAGACTGATGCTGATGCTGAGTGCCTGTGCTGTTATGTTGACTGGCTATCCTCCTCCTCCGAGTCCTCAATGATACGATTGATGATGATAGCTTGGAAGATCATTTTTGTTTATGGGTGCCGCCACCAGTGCCTAACGCCCAATTTTTCAGCCCCTGTTTAACAGGGGCGTGTAATTACAATTTTTGAAGCAATACTTTGCAACAGGGCTCATTGCTGTGCTCCAAGTACAGTATCTGTGAGGAGTTGCAGTGTTGTGCCACCAGTGCCTAAGGCCCAATTTTTCAGCCCCTGTTTAACAGGGGCGTGTCATTACAATTTTTGAAGCAATACTTTGCAACAGGGCTCATTGCTGTGCTCCAAGTACAGTATCTGTGAAGGGTTGCAGTGTTGTGCCACCAGTGCCTAAGGGCCAATTTTTCAGCCCCTGTTCAACAGGGGCATGTAATTACAATTCTTGATCTAATAATTCACAGCAGGGCCCATTGCTGCACCCACCAAGAGTAACTGTCAGGGCTTACAGTGTTGTGGCACCAGCACCACCATCAAAGGCCCAATTTTTACTACCACTGTTCAACAATTATATGTAATTAAAATTCCTGATATAATAGTTGACAGCAGGGCGTTCCAGCACCAACCAAGAGTAACTGTGAGTGCTTACAGTGTTGTGCCAACACCAACAACTAAGGGGCCTATTTCTGCAGAGTATATACGGCAGGTCCCTACTTTCAAACATCCAACTTACAAACGACTCCTACTTGCAAACGCAAGAAGACAACAGGAAGTGAGAGGAAATCTACCACTAGGAAGGAAAATTCTCTCCTGTAAGAATAAATATGGGAGAAAGGTGTCTCCTCTGTACTGATGCTTTATCAGCAATCCTTGTTTCAAGAAAAACACCACATTTCAAAAACAGTTGTCATTAGGACGGAAAGTGAGGTGAAATGTTCTGAACAGGGGCACAGACAGCAAAACAAATGTTACAGGGGTGATAACCCTTACCTATGTTTTCCAAAAAGTTTAAAAATAGATTTTTGGTCTGGAGCTACACTTCAACAATGTACCTGTTCAAAATTACAAACAGATTCTACATAAGAACAAACCTACAGTCCCTGTCTTGTATGCACCGCCTGTATACGGCTGTTCAGAGTATATAGGGCCTTTTTTATTTTATGTGCGGGGTTCCCCTTAATATCCATACAAGACCCAAAGGGGCTGGTAATGGGCTGGGGTAGGGGGGGGGTCATGGGGTAGCTATGCCATTTTTCTTAAAGATTTTCATCCATATTACCGGGACCAGACATTACATTAAAGCCGCAAGCAGTTTTAAATGGCTTTTTTTTCCTTTAGAAGTGTCATTTTGTGCAGGGACAGTTCTAAACACGGGAAACACGTGGCACTTCACAGGCATACTTTAGACACCCCCCAGGTACGATATTTAAAGGAATATTTGACTTTTTTTTTTTCACTTTATGCATCATTAAAATGACTGCTCCCGGAAAACGACCGTTTTTAAAACTTATTTTTGCATTGATACATGTCCCCTGGTGCAGAACCCGGGTTCCCAAACCCTTTTTAGGACAATAACATGCATAATAGTTTTTATAATTAGCACTTTAGAATTCGAACGTTCGCATCCATTGTATTTAATAGGGTTCTAATGTTCGTTCGAACTTTCGGTCCGTTCGCGGGTTCTGGTGCGAACCGAACCCGGGGGTGTTCGGCTCATCACTACTTTTAAGCAATAAAGAAAGCATGTTTTAGCCACACACAGTGCACTATATATTTTCTATTTGATCTTTTTATGGTACCACGGTTCGATTTATTGTTTATGAGAGTGACACCGTACGGCTTTCTGTGAAGTGGTCGGTTATTGAATTTGAATCACCTAGAAACACATTTACATCTGTGATTACCCCAGCGAAGAATGCCTGATTGACCTAACTGTTAATTCAGGGGTCTATAGAGTAAGGTGAGCGGCCTGTTTATACGGTGGTGGAGGCACTGATAAGGATGCACCATTTGATGATTTACGAGCATCCTTATCACCGCTGAGGAGATTTTATCTGTCAACTCTTCATGTCACTTTTTGCTTTCATTTCCTTTTATGTGGACTTTTTATTAATTTTAAGACATCCCCTTTTGTTTTTATGATATTATCTTGTTAGTAGCACTGCACTGTTTTTTCTGCATACAAGGTATAAATTATATGATAAGATTTCTAGGTAGGTAGGTAAACAGATGATAGATAATATTGTTCTAGAGCAGTGGTTCCTAGCTTCAGTCCTCAAGTACCCCCAATAGACCATGTTTTGGGAATTTCCCTTAGATAAAAAAAAAACTGTTTTGAATACCAAACCATCCACATTGATTTAAAGCACCTGTGCAATGTGAAGGAAATTCTGAAAACATTACCTGTTGGAAATTTGCAACAGTTCATGGATTTTTACTCTGCAATACAGAATATGAAGGTGTGTATATAGCAAATCATCTGTAAAGTAGATTTTAATCTCAAGCATTTATAGCTAGAGGTATGGGACCACTAAAGTTTCTAACTCTGCTATTGCTATTGTATGCTACTGCCTGTGCCTAAATGATATTGTACTTTGGAAGAGCTTGTAATTGAGACTTAATAGGAAAAAAAAGAACTGTTAATTAGAAACTTAAAGGCCTTTTTTACTTGTTAAGGGAAAACATTATTTGTTTACATTAGTCATTTTGGTCTGGGTCTGTTTACATTACAGTACACAACTGCATAGGGCAACACCACGATGAGTTTAAAATAAATGAGAATATTTATCTAAATGGTTTGGATTTCAAGAAGTAAACAGTTAAAACCATAGAAAAATCTAATCTAGAATGCATAAATAGGCGGTTAAGGAGTGAGGTCTTCACCTGTCGAACGTTAGCTAGGCAATTGCTGCCAAGCATGCGGTATACATTTTTCCACCACGTTTGGCAAGGGTAAGGCTTATCTTTTCCATGCAGAATTATGTATATCAAACCCTGACGCTAACACAAGACTACCTAAATATTACTTCCAGACAAAATCCTGCTGAGCAAAAAAAGAACATTTTTGAACCAGGGAGCAGACCAAGAACAAACATTAAGATTCGTTCTTCAGATACAATTCTGAAAGGTTTCTTAGAAGTGACATAAAGTCCACATATGGTTATATCCATTCAAAAAGCAGCTGTGTTTTTTTTTTTTTTTTTTCAAATAAGAATAGCCACAAAGAGAGACATGAAGAAAAAAAATAAAAGAGTTAAGAAAAACTATACATATTAAAATCATTTTAAAAGGGACATTTTTAAAATTTAGCTGTTGCCTCCAGTTGGCTTTGCAGGACTCAAGATGCTTACAAAGCATATTGTTAAGGCTTTTTTGGATGCTGTGGTTGTTGGATTGCAATACCAAATTTCACTTTTATTTGCTATTTATGTTGATATTGATACTGACAGTTGAAAACTCTATTTGGGAATCTGGCTTCTACAGAAAGAGTGATTGCACAGAAGAGGCAAAAATGTTGATGTTACTACTGTTACACCACAACTGCTAAATGAAACTGAAAATACAAGACATTCCCAGAAATACTTAAATTATACAATTATGCAATGTAGAAAAAAAAGATGCTGGTTGTCAGAACTTGGTACCATAAACAGTTATGCTGGACAGTTTTTAGAGTTAGTGCTTTCTGCTGTTCTAAGTATGGTAAGCTGATGCCTTGTATATGTCTCTGTGGGGAGTTCATCTGTCCAGTAAATAGCCTATTGATATGCTAAAATCATTGCACTGCTTCGCCTAAGCTTAACATTTTTGGATGCATCGTAAATCATGTAAAAAACAGTAAAATGTAAATGTATACCTAAAAAGTTTTTAGAAAAGCTAGATGTGATAGTTTTATTTTTTAAGGCATCTGATAACAATATCATATATGGTAAACTTCAACAGAAAAATGTAAATAGCAGTGTAGCTGTAGGACAAGAATATGAATTCATAATATGCTTTGCTTAAACATATCAAACATGGTTAAATTAAATTTATATTTTAATTTGTGGCTTATTAATATGAAAACCGCTAACATAAATTATCTGAATGATAGTAGTAAATAAAGAACTGAAAAAAGTAACTGAGGAAATACAGGTATAGTATGTGAAATATCAACTGGGGAGGTTTAGACAAGGCTTCAGTGTTACTGTCACTCCCATCCATGCTGTTTTTCTGTCATATTAAAGTTGTAAAAGACGCATCATAGTCAAATCCTTTTTCACTTTTCTCATTTTCTTTAGACTTTAGTGGATTTAGTATTTTCTACATCGGGAAGGGCTGAGAATCTAAACTGCCAGAAGGTCATGTGCAAACGACAGCTTGGGGTTCCCTTTAAAACACATCAGCTTCAAATATGCACAGACTTTTCAATAGCACCACCTAGCCAAAAGGCTTTCAATGTTTTACAATGCCTGCAGGTGAGACATCCATATTCTTGCTGCTCCCTGGACTGCCTTACTCAGTCCAGTTAAACCATTACTGCCGTCGCCAACACTATTGGCATCACTTTACCAGTTACCAGTAGAGATGTACACAAAGGAAAATGTAGTTTTATTTCAGTTTCATTCGTTAAGCAAATCATTTTGTTACATCATAATCAATGAAAACTATACAAAAACTGTGCCTGCACAACATAAATATTGCTCTTAAACTGTGTAATCCTTAAATAAAGTGTTATACATGCTGGTCAAAGAGCAGTTGTAAACAAACCTAACCTATGTGCAAATTTCATGTATTCAATAAAAGTGCTCTTAGTGCTACCCAAAACAAACTTGTGTCAATCTATACAATTATATAATTATTTTTATATGATTAAGGGCTGGTTCACACTACTGCGAATTTGCCGTGATGTTGCCGCAATTCGCGGCCACGATTTCAGGGAATACAGTCTATAGAGCTGAAGTCGCATTGCACACGGATCAAACTCGCACAGGATCCTTTTTGCACGCAGCTTAGATGCGCACTGCACTGATGTGAACGGCACTAATGGAAAACAATGTTATTTTAATGACTTGCGAATTTGAGCGATCGTACTGTGAACCTAGCCTAAACCACAAAAAAATTGTATTTTTCCAAAAGTGAAGATATATACTTCTTTCCACTATAAAAGGTGTATGTATAAACCAATTGTTATATATATATGGGGAATATATATATATTGAGTGTCCAAATTCCATGTAATTAAACGTGTTCCTTAACCACTTGTATATGTATGTCAGCAGAATGGCACGGCTGCGCAAAGGGACGTACCTTGATGTCCGCCGAGTGCCGGGTGCCCGCGATCGTCTCACTGAGCAGCAGAACGGGGAGATGCCTACTGTATGTAAACAAGGCATTTCCCTGTTCTGCCTTGTGACAGGACAGTGATCTACTGCTCCCTGTCATTGTGTCACTCGTAGCCCAGCCCACTCAGTGGTTAACCCTTTCCCTGCCAGTGTCATTTACACAGTAATCAGTAAATTTTTATAGCACTGATCGCTGTATAAATGACAATGGTCCCAAAATAGCGTCAAAAGTGTCCGATGTATCTGCCATAATGTCGCAGTCATGATAAAAATCGCTGATCGCCGCCATTACTAGTAAAAAAAATAATAATAAAAATGCCATAAATCTATCCCCTATTTTGTAGACACTATAACTTTTGCGCAAACCAATCAATATACACTTTTTTTTTACCAATAATATATAGAAGAATACATATCGGCCTAAACTGAGGAAGAAAATTATATATTTTTTGGGGATATTTATTATAGCAAAAAGTAAAAATTGTCGCTCTTTTTTTGTTTATAGCGCAAAAAAGAAAAACCACAAAGGTGATCAAATACCACCAAAAGAAAGCTCTATTTGTGGGAAAAAAATTTGTTTGTGTGCAAAGTCGCACGACCGCGCAATTGTCAGTTAAAGCGACGCAGTGCCAAATCGCAAAAAATGGCCCGGTCATTGGGCAGCCAAATCCTCTGGGGCTGAAGTGGTTACATCCTTTTTCCTCTATAATGGATAATTCATATATCTATGGTCTTTTCCACCAGTGATTGGGATTGCTTGTATTTATAGTGCTTGTATCCCTCCACCAGTCTTATACCACTCTCACCTTACAAGACGGACCTAATGTATATCATGTCAACCACGCTCTTCCCCTATTACCATAGGGTTACTGTATTCCTCTATGTGCCTCCTTCCCAGTCAGGGCAGATGCTGTGCCATCAATCCATTGCCATCCTTAGCCATCTTAACATATTATCACGTTTATGACCCAAAAAAGAGTAGTGCTCACAGTCAGGGTGCCGCCCCCTATCGATGCATCCGGTCCCCTAATCTACATGCGGGGCCCAGATGCATGGATTCCAATGTTTTTTTTTAACCACGTGATTAGAGCCTGAGGCACTAATTAGCTTCAAAAAAGGGTGGGCTCAGGGTGCAGAATGAATATTTGCTATTGTCACACTAATTCTCCTCCCGGCCAATCAGGAAGTGGGAGGATTACGATTGGCTGAGAGGAGAAGCGATTGTATTGGCCGGTACAGGGGGGGCAGGAGGATGTATGGGGGAGATGGCCGCTGTCACCAGATCATTAGAACAATCTCTCTTCTTTGCATTGCCGCCGACCGCGTTTGTACCACAGCTAATTTAACTTTATTTAATAAAAGTTTAGAATTACACTTCCGTATTAAAAGTAAAAATGTGCCTGTATATCTCCCAATGGATGCAGCCTTTGAATCCTCAACAAAATGGCGTTACCTTCACTTCTGGTTTTCGCCTGATGTCACCCGCTCCTCCTCTCTACGCGTTACATCACTATACCATATGACTTCTTTGCTTTTAGAAAAATACAGTTGTTTGTGCTTTAATCATTTGAAAATATTTATATAGTTGTATAGATAGACACAAATTTGTTTTGTTTAGCACGTTAGGTTTGTTCACAACTGCTCTTTGATCAGCATGTGTTGCACTTTATTTAAAGGGGAGCTCCAGACTCCTTCATAAAAAATTAATAGTCAGCAGCTACAAATACAGTACCTGCTGACTATTAATATTAGGACAGTTACCTGTCCAGGGATGCTGCAGTATCTTCACCCTAGCCGGTTTTTCAATCGGCTCCCAGGTGCTGCCGCCACCACTTGTTCTAATGGAAACTGGCAGTGAAGCCTTGCAACTCTCCTTGCCCCCCCCCCCAATCTTTTCATACACTTGTACAGTGCAAGGTACGTAGACAATATATCTGCTTTTGGAAGACTAAACCGTGAACTAAATGTTGAACTCTTTGGCATTTCAATATAATGTGCACATGAAAGTGATTTATACAAGTATAGCAGCCTTATAGAAAGATGTACAGATCAGGGAACATTAGTAATATTTCATATTAAATCAGACTGGATATTTACTAACACAGCACACATGTAGTATTTCATAACATTATGCTCGGAACAAGAAAGACAAATGTTCTTTTCTAACTGGATGTAGTGGTTCACAGTAAATACAATATATAAGTCTAGCAGGAACCTGACAGACGTATATGATGTAATAATACTAAAATAACTTTTCCTGCCTCCTTACTTGGTGGAGTTGATTTTTCCCTGCATTTCTATGACTAATTCAGCCAATCCAAGAAAAGTCAATTGTCTTCTATCTGTAGCTGATAAGTTCATGGAAAAATACAGTCATGTTCTAATACTCTGTCAATTCACTGGAAAGTCTTGCATCAATTGACTTTGATATTTATGGATCGTCTTTACATTAAGTAGAGTATCACAATTTACTTGAAAATCAATGACATGTGCAATGCATAACTATTTACAACAATTAATTACAAATGCTATGTTAATGGTGGTTCGACTCTCACATGCTCTATTTCTTTTAAAGAGGATGTATAGAAAGGAATGAGCAAAATGGCAGATTCTATTTAGCTATATCATATATATATATATATATATATATATATATATATATATATATATATATATATATATATATATATATGTGTGTGTATATATACACACAGTATCTCACAAAAGTGAGTACACCCCTCACCTTTTTGTAAATATTTTATTATATCTTTTTATGCGACAATACTGAAGAAATTACACTTTGCTACAATGTAAAGTAGTGAATGTACAGCTTGTATAACAGTGTAAATTTGTTGTCCCCTCAAAATAACTCAACACACAGCCATTAATGTCTAAACCGCTGGCAACAAAAGTGAATACACCCCTAAGTGAAAATATCCAAATTGGGCCCAAAGTGTCAATATTTTGTGTGGCCACCATTATTTTCCAGCACTGCCTTAATCCTCTTGGGCATGGAGTTCACCAGAGCTTCACAGGTTGCCACTGGAGTCCTCTTCCACTCCTGAATGATGACATCATGGAGCTGGTGGATGTTAGAGACTTTGCGCTCCTCCACCTTCCGTTTGAGGATTCCCCACACATGCTCAATAGGGTTTAGGTCTGGAGACATGATTGGCCAGTCCATCACCTTTACCCTAAGCTTCTTTAGCAAGGCAGTGGCCGTCTTGGAGGTGTGTTTGGGGTCGTTATCATGTTGGAATACTGCCCTGCGGCCCAGGCTCTGAAGGGAGGGGATCATGCTCTGCTTCAGTATGTTACAGTACATGTTGGCATTCATCGTTCCCTCAATCAACTGTAGCTCCCCAGTGCCGGCAGTACTCATGCAGCCCCAGACCATGACACTCCCACCACCATGCTTGACTGTAGGTAAGACATACTTGTCTTTGTACTCCTTTCCTGGTTGCCGCCACACACGCTTGACACCATCTGAACCACATAAGTTTATCTTGGTCTCACCAGACCACAGGAAATGGTTCCAGTAATCCACGTCCTTAATCTACTTGTCTTCAGAAAACTGTTTGCGGATTTCTTGTGCATCATCTTTAGAAGAGACTTCCTTCTGGGATGACAGCCATGCAGACCAATTTGATGCAGTGTGCGGCATATGCTCTGAGCACTGACAGGCTGACCCCCCACCCCTTCCTGTAATGTAAAAAAAATTGTAAATGAAGTGCCACATCACTGCTTAGAGGTCCAGATATAATTATTTTTTGGGTGAAATGGCCAAATGGAAGTGCCACTTCCACTGCTTTTGACATTTTATTGTACATGTCCCTGAGTTAAAGTGGAATTTGTTATACATATACACAACATAAATGCCTAAATTTACCATTTGTAACGAGATGAAAATTGAAGTGCCACACCACTGCTAAGAGGTCTAGATACAACTTTATTTAAAAAAAAGTCAGGGGGAAAATCAAAAAAGTATTCACTGTGATTCCAAGGACAGGTCTTGTCAGCAGCTGGTTTGCCTGTGCTTACAATCACACTGGAAAAATAAAATTAAAGGTCAAGTTCACTTCTATCTATTCACATTGTTGTCACTCAAACCCTGATGAAGGGGGTGCTCTTGGACACTCAAAAGGTGTTGGATACTTTTTGGATTTATCCCATGACTTTTATGGAATAAAAGTTGTATATAGTTGTATGTGACCTCTTAGCAGTGGTGTGGTGCTTCAGTTTCTATTTTATCACAATTGTTAAAAATTTGAATCTGTATTGTGTATATGTATAACAAATCCCATTTTAACTTAGGGGCATGTACGATAAAATGTCAACTTGAAAATTGCCAATTCCACCCACAATGAAATTGGGGTTGGGAGGGTAAATAAAACCTACAGCAGGAAGTTTGAGTGTAGTTGCGTTGCACTAGCAAGAAATACTGTAAGTCATTCACAAAGTGTCAGCAAACTGATTAATCCCAATCAAATGTCTGACAATAGCTTTTATGTTTTAAGAATGTCCTGAGAGTGAAGCTGATCTAAGACGTGCGATATCACATTGGTAAAACCCTGAGGTGCCATGGACAGGCCAAAGGCAAGGACAACAATTTGGTAATGTAGTATGCTCACAGCAAAACACAGGCAGTTTGATGTGATGGGGAAATGGGGATATGTAAGTAGGTATCCTAGAGCTTAAAGAGGCCAGAAACTCCCCAGTTTTTAGGGAAGCAATGGCTGCCCTGACAGATTCCATGCAAACTTTTTGAACACAAAGAAACCTCTTGAAGATGTTTAGATCCAGAATGCAGCCAATGCCTCCATTTGTCTTGGAGATGGTAAATAGGTTTGAATAAGGACTGTAGAACTTTTCCTTCTCAGGGACAGAGGCTATGACCCCCTGAGAGAGGAGCTTCTGAAGAGCAGAGTGGCCTTTGTGGGTAGGCGGGCAAATTTGACAGCATGAAGCAAAGTGGAGGCAGAGACCAAAACCCTAGTTTGTAGCCCCTGGACATGATGTTCTTGCTTCAACCATCTGAGATGTCCTGGGATCACATGGCTGTTAAGGCCTACAGGCTTACCCCCACTCTGACAGGTACGGATAACGCCTCATTGAGAGGAGAGCTTGTTCCCAGATTTAGCTTGTTTGGATTTCCATGATTTATGGCACAACTGTATTCCTTGGATATGCAACTGCATGGCTTGGAACTTGACCCAAGGCCTAAAAGAAAGATTATCTGCAAAATCTTTGGCCTTTTTTTTGGGGGGGGGGTAAAAGGGTAGGCCTTTGTCCCCTATAACCTCTCTGATGTAGGTTTCTAGGGACTCACTAAAGTGGTGATCCCCATGAAAGGGCATCCTCATGAGGTGCTTCTTGCACATGTTCTGTAGACTAACACTTGAGCCGAAGGATCATAGGCAACAACATACATGATGTATATATACAACGGCAAATGTATCCATTAACCCATCAACATAGTAGTGCAACACCACCGACAAAGCTCTAGATTTTCTAGTACAAATAGATCCATCAAAATAGATTCAGGGAACCGAGCCATTATTTTGAACCAGACAGCTAAAGTCTGGCAAACTGACATGGGTATAACAGCAGGTTACATAGAAGGGTCTGCCATGGAGAACGATGCCTTAAAGAGAGCTTCTATCCTTTTGTCCTCAACAGGCAATATTGAGATTTTGTTAAGGAAAAAGATGGTAGGGGCCATAACTGGAACTTCACATTTCTTTAGTAAATCCTTCTAAATAGTTTAAGTGCTTAGCAAAATCTTTAGAGGGATCACTTTTTTTTTCAGAATGAGACAGAGTCTGTAGTGAGTGTACATAGAAGGTTTTGGCATGCAGGCATTTTTAGTGAGCATAGGCTGGTGACCTTTGGCTGTACTGAAGCAGGCTGCTCTAAGGCAAGGCTAGTGAGCAATGCATCAATGGTATCGGGAGAGATGTCAACTGAGTCTCCTTTAGTACTGAACACTCAAATTTAGTTGCAGTACATGCACTCTCCTCTCCCTTCCCAGGAAGCACAGAAGCAGACAGAGGGAGATCAGCGATGGACTCTAAGAGAGAGCATGTGGGGCCTGATTGCAGCTCCTGTGGTCTGAGGTTTCTGTGATATGGGGTGACTAAGCTCTTGTGGTAGATGCATCTGTAAGTGAGATTTCTTTATTTCAATCTGTATTTTAAAAGGTTTGGTAACCTGCTTTTGTTTAAAAAAGGCAAAGCAACACAACATGCAGTTCACATAAATTTCCCTACACAGCTTCGTCATCGGATAACTAAAAATGCTAGCCCACCTGGCTGCACTTCAGCAGCTCAACTGCTATGAGCACTTGTCTTCCAGACCATGGGTTCTTCAGGCTCATGTAGTCTTTTACCACAGCTAGGGTTGCCACCTCATCCCTTTAAAACCAAACACATATTAATTACACAGGCTCTGTGGCTGATTAAGGTGGTAATTAAACACACTTGGTGCCTTACCTGCAATAAATTTGCCTCAGAACCTGTGTAATTCATATGTGTTCGGGTTTAAAGGGATGAGGTAGCAACCTTAACCACAGCTCCCCACTGTATGGGCCCACTCCTGGTTCTCACACACTTCTTGAGATCTCAGACACCCTAAAGCCTCTTCTGAGGACTTGCTAGTTATCTCAGCTTTCTCAGTCTCTCCAGACCCATGTAGCTGTCCTGACTCTCTTCACCAGTCATGTGGGCAGGAAGTCCCCTCAACATAGGGTCTAGTCTCCCAAGAAGGTCACCCTTCTTGGCTGAAGCACCCTACTCTCTTCAAACAGGCTTTGTCTCCAAATGGCAGCAACTGCCCTGAGCTATTGTCAGACTTTGTTAAAAGACCCTGCACACCTGTGTACTTACACAGGCAGCAAGGTTTCTAGCAAACCCAGCAGACACAAGCTTGAAGGTTCCATCCCACCAAAGAAAACTTCAAGCTCTAGGTCCCGATCCAGAACTATCAAACCAAGAGTAAACTTATAACACGTTTTTCTCCACTCGCAATAAGCACACCAAAGCTTATCAAACCTTAACTTGAGACTTCTGTGTCATTTCTATACTCTTTTCTTATCTCACACTGTGATAGGGCCCTGCATTGTCACACCTCTAAAAGTGCTGAAAGTCTTGGCATAAATTCAAACACTGTGACTGAGAACTCGCTCAATAAACAGGAAGAGGGGGTGGGTCAGAAGAAGACATCTAAAGAGGACAATGACTAAGATTAAGGACAGTGGTAGGGCCAGCAGAATTTTGACCTTGCATTGGGGGGGGGGGGGGAATGTTGCTGACCTCTCTAAACTCTTTTCTGACTGACACTCCCTTTCCACCAGTTTTCTTTTACTGCTGAAAATAAGGATCATTATTTAATTATTAGGCTGAACATAATTTTTTTGTAGTCAATAGACCATGTCAAGACCATGTGAAGAATAGAAAAATGTGGTTAGTTTCTAATAAATTTATTATGTTACTAATTTAGTTTTGTTGATTTGTTTCAGAATTATTTTAGATCAGTTTTGTTGAACTTTGCTTAGTTTAATAATTATCTAACGAATTTCAAATTTTTGGAACGATTCAAATTCGGATCAGTCGAAAAATAATCAACCAATTTGAATTCAGTGTGAATTATAGCTAGGTGTTAAGAAACGGGCTGGGAAGCCGGCTGCTGCATCCTTAACAATCGATGACTCATCAGCTGTCAGTGGACTTCCCTGCTGAGAGCTGAAATGGGAACAAAAGAATGCCGACAATAGAAAATTCCTAAAAAAAACAGCATTGGGTCTCCCCCCAATCCATACCAGGCCCTTCGGGCCCATACCCGTCTTCTCCTGTTTACTCAGCTCTCACTCGGCTCTGACATCACACACACAGTCCCACCGGCATTGGGCCAGTGTTCTGTCAATCACGGGAGCTGATCAAATGCCGATGGCGGAGGCGGGACTGTGTATGTGACAGCCGAGTTAACAGGAGATGATGGTTCGGTGATTCCCTCACTGCACGAGAGATGGTGAGGCTGCAAATGGGCATCAGGCTGCATTGATGAGAGCATTGATGAGAGACGGCTGCAAATGGGCACATAGGCTGCATTTAGGATGCAGATGGGCACATAGGCTGCAGATGGGCACATAGGCTGCATTGAGGCTGCAGATGGACACAGATCAGGCTGCAGATGGACACAGATCAGGCTGCAGATGGACACAGATCAGGCTGCAGATGGACACAGATCAGGCTGCAGATGGACACGGATCAGGCTACAGATGGACACGGATCAGGCTGCATTGAGGCTGCAGATGGACCATTATTTTGCTTCAAAGTGGTTTAATTAAAAAAAAACTTTTTTTCCTGAAACTTCCCTCTTAAATTGAAGGTGCGTGTTATACGCCTGTGCATGTTATACCCTGATAAATAAGGTAGTTAGGAAATTAATAAACAAAATGAAACTAATTTCAACATAATTTGTTACTAATTCATTCAGAGATTCATATACATCCGAATAACCAAAAATGCGTCCGAATTTACATTTGGACCGCAACAAATTGCAATAGTCAAAGGTGTCGCTAAAATGAGAAGCATGTTCTATAGAAAACAGGTACTTCTTCTCTGAGTTGTCACCAAGAGGCAGTAATGATAGTCAAGCCACTGTGTTTTATCTATTTTTTGGACCAACAATATTTTCACATTGTGTTTATCCTGACCATAATGAATACGAAATAAGTAAAAGTACATTATTTTTATTTTGGAATTGCAGATTCTGGAGGGTATGTTTCTCATTTAGAAGACACTGTATGAGAAGCTGCATGTTATTTAGTTAACCACATAAAGCTCAAATATTCGTTTTAAATGAAAATTTACTTTGGTTAAAAGTAACTATTACAAGCAATGAATAAGTTCAATATAAGGCAGACGCACTGTAGTATAATACAGTGCAGTACAGTATAACAATTATGAAAGGTGAAATCACCACATACAGGAAATTTTTTAATGTTCAGCTTAAAATAAACATTTCCATCTCTTAAGCCCATATTAAAAAGTCTGGCCTTTTCCGGACTCTTCGGTAGTCAGTAAAAAAGGTATTCTGTCTCCATAAATATATGATTGCTGAATGTCAAATAATGCAGTAAATTGTGTATTTTACTCCACCTTTTAAATCATAATGTTAATGCTCCCCTGATTGCAGCTCGTCAGTCGTCAGCCATAGGATAGACTGTATAGACACCATCCTGTCTGATTACAAGAGAAGACTACAATTTACTGTCTGTTTTACAATTATTAATTTGAAGAAAGCTGAAAAATGACTTCAGCTTGTAGGAAATATGAGTAATATGGCATACAATAAACTGCAGTGGGAACAACAAAGTGACCAGATGTTTTGCATTTGTAAAAAGAAAAAAAAGTCAAAATTATGGATAGGATCAAACTTTCCAGGAACGTAAAATAACTCATTAATAGCCATGTATTTAATCATGCCCTGTTTTCATCATGCTAATAGCTTCTGTGGGTCTGAATAGTAAAACAACAGTAGTTTATTGATTTCCACGTTTAAATATTTTGGGGTATTTTTCAGAGTGGGGCAAGAATACTCTCCATAGTGAAGTAATTATTACCATAATAGCCCACACAAACACTCGGTGGTCCTCCAGGGAAACTACAGTTGTTTTTAGCAAACTTTATTGTAGATCCCAAAAGTATATTCATAGTAGGGAATGGTAAAAAGCACTGTTAGTACAAAAATAAGGAAACTCCCCTTAGTCAAACTACAGTATAATAAATTATCCATAGACAGCAATTTAAAGGCCTTTGCAGGTTACCATTTTAAAGTTAAAGCGGAGTTTCACCCAAAATAACTATATCCGATCACATTCCCGACCCTTCCAACATGTTCAATAGCCACATTTTTTTTCTGTTGTATTTACCGTAGTACAAGCTGTCTGCAGTGCGACTTCTGTGTTTTCACTGCCGCGGGAGTAGGCGTTTCTACTCTTTTCCCCCGGCGCCGCAATGTAATCTGGGAGTTCTCCGCAATGTCTCCTGGGAGCACAGTGTCATGCTTCCCAAGAGACATTGCTCTACGCTGTCCAGCGGAATACCATCACAACGGGGCGTGAAATTTCAATGACGCCGCCCGTTGTGATGGCAACCAGGAAGTTTACGGCGCTACTCGCCGTAAACAGTTCGCATGCGCGAGAAAGAGCGGTGAATGCTGGGAGATGAGCATTCACCGCTTACAGGAAATCTTTGCTTGTGGGCTTCACAATGCCCACAAGCAAAATGGAAACTGCTTATAACGGATTTTAAAAGTTCTTCTTTTACACAGAAACTGACAGAGGATATTAGAAGCCACCAAACAAATGAGTATTACTTTGTGAAACCCCATTGAATGCACCAAAAAAAATAAAAATGATTGGCCGCGGAACCTTCGCTTTAAACAGGAGGTCTGCCACTAGAATTATTGCTCTCACTCTGACATTTACGATGATACCTGTACCTCATAAGTGTGCATTCACATTTTAAAGTAAGTATTGGGGAGAGGTGCTTTTACATTATTTTATTTAAATGTTTTCCCCTGTCTCTTTAAAAACAAATTGAATCAACTTTATTGCTGTCACTGGAATAAACAACATACCACAGGTCTGTGCGGTCCTGGGCATCCCAATCACACCGGAGTGCCTGGGAACAATTGGGTGGCTGTGGGGGGGGGACTATTCCACTCCCTATAGAAGTGATTGGGCAGCTGTAGAGCTGCTTGGATCACTTCTACTGGAAAACCCATAGCTAGCTGAATATCTTGGTACTGAAATCATGGTTGCAGCTGCTTCTTAAGGGCACAAAGTAGGTAAACGGCATTCACACAACGTTTACCCAAGATTTACACATATTTCTAACTGAATCCTATTTAACCACATTCCAACCGCCACACGCAGATATACGTCGGCAGAATGGCATGGGCAGGCACAAGGGCGTATATATACGTCCCCTTTAAGAAGCGGCATTGTGGACGCAAGCTCCATGTCTCCGACCGCGGGTCCCGCGGACTCGATGTCCGCAGGCATACCTGTGATCGTGTCACGGTGAAGAAGGGGGAAATGCTTATGTAAACAAGCATTTCCCCAGTCTTCCTAGTGACAGGACAGTGTACAGAGCTTCCTGTAATTTAAAGCTGTGATCACTGTCGTGTCACACACAGCCCACCCCCCCTACAGTTAGAACACATCCCTAGGCACACTTAACCCCTTCAGCGCCACCTAGTGGTTAACCCCTTCACTGCCAGTGTCATTTTCACAGTAATCAGTGCATTTTTATAGCACTGATCGCTGTATAAATGACAATGGTCCCAAAAATGTGTCAAAAGTGTCCGATGTGTCCGCCATAATGTCGCAGTCATGATAAAAATCGCTGATTGCCGCCATTACTAGTAAAAAAAAAATATTAATAAAAATGCCATAAAACTATCCCCTATTTTGTAGACGCTATAACTTTTGCGCAAACCGATAAATAAACGCTTATTGCGATTTTTTTTTTTTTACCAAAAATATGTAGAATACGTATCGGCCTAAACTGAGGAAAAAAAAGGTTTTTATATATATGTTTGGGGGATATTTATTATAGCAAAAAGTAAAAAATATTGATTTTTTTTTCAAAATTGTCGCTCTATTTTTGTTTATAACGCAAAAAATAAAAACCACAGAGGTGATCAAATACCACCAAAAGAAAAACTCTATTTGTGGGAAAAAAAGGACGTAAATTTTGTTCCTGAGCCACGTCGCACGACCGTGCAATTGTCAGTTAAAACGACGCAGTGCCGAATCGCAAAAAAGTGGCCTGGTCTTTGACCAGCAAAATGGTCCGGGGCTTAAGTGGTTAAAAATATGTAAATCTTGAATAAAATTTGTGTAAATATTGGATAAAAACATTGATAAATAGACCCCTTAGAGCCGGTTCACACACAGGCGGCACGACTTTGGGGGTGACTCGGCAAGGCGATCTGAAGACGACTTCAGAGGCGACTTGCAAAATGACTTCTGTATTGAAGTCAATGCAAGTCGCCCCCAAAGTCCCCAAAGTCGTACAAGAACCTTGCATCCCTCCTATTAGAACGGTTCCATTGAAGAGAGCGGAGCGAGACTTGTAAGGCGGCTGAGTCGCCTGACGAGTCGCCCATGTGTGAACCGGGTCTTAATGTTGCAGCAACAATGAAAGTCCTGTTGAAGGTGATGTCTGATATTTGACTTGTAGCTCAGTACACACTTCTAAAAAAATAGCTAATTATATGACTTAAAAATAAGATTTCTCTTGGGGCTCCATGGATAAATAGTGTGCATGCATGTATAGAGCAGTTCATATTGATTATTTTATATCTTCATTGAAACAATGTGGTTCTGGAAAAAAGACAACTTTTCCGTTTTGTTTTGGTAGTCTGTAGATGTCGTAGAGATGTAGTTGTTCGAACTGCTTCTTCAAGATTGTCCCGTGCTGCATTATTAAACTAATCTGACCTACCTCTTGTTATAATTATTGTCATACATTAAGCACACGATTGCCTTTCATGGGATTATATTCATTAGATTCCTTGATGTCCCCTGATACATGTACACTCAGAAACACTTCACAGAGCCTTCACTCCTAACAAATAATTAACTAGGATTGAACCACCAGCAGTTCCTTGCATATCATCTGTTTGATATGAATAATGAGGCTAAAAGGTTAACATGGGGTCACAGACGGTTTCCTATCCTTAAACTTATTTATTCAGCGAAATGAGAAATTGATCACATTATTTTCTATAGAAGAAACTGATTCATTACAATCAACTTTAAATTGGCAGTTTTGGCTGTGGGGCATTTGCAAAGCATTATCTATGCCTGAACAGGCAGCAGTAAGGTCATTCAACAACTTGTTATCACCTCTCTGACCCTTTCATGACCAATTTTCTGAAACGTGCTTGAAACTAATTGGAAAATGACGAAGGTATAATTACCAGGGCTGTATGAATTTTGGCAGCAAGTCATGTGCATAACAGTTAAATGGAACAATAAGCTTGGCCCCTCTACTATTTTATGAATATGTAGGGCAAACAATAAGCAACATGCAAGAGTCCTTTTGATAGTGATTCAACAAAAATCACAGCCAACAAACAGTTAAGTTTCCAAGTTGAACTAGACACTTATATACACAGTAAAACCTTGGTTTGAGAGTAACTTGGTTTGAGAGCATTTTGCAAGACAAGTGTAGCGGGTATTTAAATTTGGGGGGGGGGAGCATCTGGGTTATTTAACCCAGATGTACTAATTGTTAGGGAATCTGAGAATCCCTTTTGTGGTTCTTGGAGGACTCTGGTGGTGCAAGGTTCCCTGTGGCCTGCAGGTGGCGTTGTCACCCTGGGTCAGAGTTGAACCTGCACCGCAAAACTGTACCTTTTTGTCCTTTCCTGGCGCCGGTACAGCGGGGCGGGGAACCCGCTGTGACGCAAAGGGAGAGGAGATAAAAGGGGCGGACGCCCTGACCTCGGGGTTCAGAGTTGGAGGACGCAGCCGCACCCAGGCACCTTCGGCCTGGGTGCTGGTGGTCCGGAGTTCCGGGCCCAGGTGCCCTTGACCTGGCCGGAGCGAGAGACGGAGTCCATCCCAGGCACCTTAAGCCTGGGGTGAGGTACTACGGCCGAGGCCTGGAGCCCAGGACTTCGACTGGGTTCCGCGGGGGTGGAGGAGTCCGAGGGGCCCTAAGGTGTTGGGACTCGTATCTGAGGCGTGGAGGCCGGGGAGTGTAACCCTTCCGAATAGTCCGGTACAGCATTAATCCGGTGACGGCGGGGCCTCTGGTAACTCCCTTGGAGGGATGTCTTCCCCCTGACAGGGGCTGCAACGTAGCGAAGGTAACTCCAGTTTCTGTTCACTAGAGTCGCTGGAAGAGACTCTGCAACTAAAAAGTCCATTTAACAGCCACTGAGCTTAGCAACCGTTGGTGAAACCTCAACGGTTTAGTTTCTTTGAGGATTGTGCCTTGACCTACTCCCCACCAATACTGAACTGTTCTATGGGTCTCAAACTGTCTGCTCGCAAAGGACTATTTGTTTGCCGTTATGGAATAAATACGTGTTGGACTTTTTTCAGTGTGTGGTACTCCAATTACTGGGAGCAAAGGGGGGTTATCAGCAGAACAGACTTGACTCTGAGCGTATACACAGACCGAATGTAATTTTATGCTGGCCTTCACCTCTACATGCTGTAATCTATAGGACATGGGCCGTGGCACACCTCGCTCTCCCCTTCAAGGTACCCCTAGACTGAAGCCAAAGTAACCGCTAAATAAGAGAGAGATGGTGAGGCCGCTACACAAGCAAAATCTTTTAATACATTTCGACTTGATAAACAAGCGATGTCTTGATATACAAGTAACGTCACGTCACAACTGAGTATAAAAGAGAAGAGAGGAGACTCTAAGTGTAGCAATATGGTTACATTTAATGAAGGTACAACAATTAGCAACTCACATGGTTGATGATTAAAACAGGCACATCTAAGTATGCAGGCATCTGGGGTAAAGCTGTCCACATAGACCGTTCTGCGCACCGTCATCGACGTCATCCCTTCCACGCTGCACTCCACAAGCGCTTCAAGCCTCACTTTGAGATCGCTCTACTGCAGGGTAGTCTTCCTGGTCACGATTGCAGTCTGACAGCGGTGAGAGCCGGCGGTGCGGAGGACGGTCTATGTGGACAGCTTTACCCCGCATACTTAGATGTGCCTGTTTTAATTATAGATTATGTTGTACCTTAATTAAATGTAACCACATTGCTACACTTAAGCCCTGTACACACGATCGGTTTTACCGATGAAAACAGTCCGATGGACTTTTTTCATCGGACAAACCGATCGTGTATGGGACCCAACAGTCTTTTTTCCATCGGTTTTAAAAAATAGAACATGTTTTAAATTTTTCCGATGGATCAAAAACCGATAGCAAATTCCGATCGTCTATGGGCAAGTCCATCGGATAAAAAACCCACGCATGCTCAGAATCAAGTCAAGTCAACGCATGCTCAGAAGCATTGAACTTAATTGTTCTCGGCTCATCGGAGTGTTTTACGTCACCACGTTTGGAACGGTCGTTTTTTTGACTGATGGTGTGTAGGCAAGACTGATGGAAGTCAGCTTCATCGGATTTCCGATGGACAAAACCATCGGATTAGAATCCATAGGATATCCGATCGTGTGTACGAGGCTTTAGAGGCGCCTCTCTTCTCTTTTATACTCTGTAGCTCCTGCTGGATTTTTCTTCTAAACCCCTTGTGGAGGATGCCATTTGTGAATAGACATTTTATGATTACACAACCTATCACATTGCTATAATCTCTTTATATGGACTATAAACTGAAGAATTTATGAATAAATGGTTGTGGAATGAATCATCTGAGTTTCCATTATTTCTTATGCAGAAATTTGCTTTGATATATAAGTGCTTTGGATTACAAGCATGTTCCTGGAACAAATTATTCTCGCAATTCAAGGTTTTACTATATATATATATATATATATATATATATATGGCAAAGAACACTGTGCAAACTGTAGTAACTGATCAGAAATAATTTTTAATGGTCTGTCCTTCTTTTTATCTCATCTTGTTGACCCATCATTCTTTCTTCTTTTGATAAAAGCTCATCTCCATAATCTTTGCTTCCCCCTAACCACTGTCTATTCATCCACATCATCACTCAATAAGTATGAGCCCTTCACTTCCCTAGCAATAAAGCTGAATTTTGCCCGGACATGAGCTACCAAGTGACATGCCCGGACATGAGCTACCAACATTTGTGCGACCTTGTGTAGGCAAGACAAGTTTGAGCCAACATCCGCCAGAAAAAAAAACACGGTTTTGTTGTCGGAAATTCTGATCGTATGTACGCCGGATAATAGAGCTGAATTTTGCCTGGACATAAGCTTTAGGGCTCATTCACATGCACAACAGCCCTTGCTACACCTCTGAAAAGCAATCCACGGGGATGGTTTTTCAGTAGCATTTAGCAGGAGATGAGGAAGGGACATGAGGCAAAACTGCGGCTCAACCACCTGTTTTTACCGCCCTCTAGCTGCACATGCGAATGAAGGCTATATTGGTTGTCCATTCATTTGCATTACTTTTTTACATATCCACTCAGAGAATTGTAATTTCCCTTTCTGAGCAATTGCGGTGCCAAACAAAGATCAAATGTGTTTTCTTTAACCACTTAAGCCCCGGACCATTTGGTAGCTAGAGGACCAGAGGTGAATTCAGAATTTTGCACTGCGCTGCTTTAACTGTAAATTGTGCGGACATGCAATGTTGTACCCAAACAAAATTTGCATCCTTTTCTTCCCACAAATAGAGCTTTCTTTTAATGGTATTTGATTGCCTCTGCGATTTTTATTTTTTGCGATATAAACGGAAAAAGACCGATTTTTTTTAAAAAAAATGATATTTTCTAGTTTTTGTTATAAGAAAAATCGAATAAACTCAATTTTAGTCATACATTTAGGCCAAAATGTATTCAGCCACATGTTTTTAGGAATAAAAATGTCAATAAGCGTATATTGGTTTGCGCAAAAGTTATAGAGTTTACAAACTAGGGTACATTTTCTGAAATTTACACAGCTTTAAATTTATGACTGCCTATCTCATTTCTTGAGGTGCTAAAGTGACAGGGCAGTACAAAACCCCCCCAAATGACCCCATTTTGGAAAGTAGACACCCCAAGGAAATTGCTGAGAGGCATGTTGAGCCCATTGAATTTTTTTTTTGTCTAAAGTGATTGAATAATGACTAAAAAAAAAAAAAAAAAAAAAAAAATTACAAAAAGTTGTCACTAAATGATATATTGCTCACACATGCCATGGTTATATGTGGAATTGCACCCCAAAATACATTTTGCTGCTTCTCCTGAGTACGGGGATACCACATGTGTGGGAATTTTTGGGAGCCTAGCCGCATACGGGACCCCGGAAACCAAGCACCGCCTTCAGGATTTCTAAGGGCGCAAATTTTTGATTTCACTCCTCACTACCTATCACAGTTTCGAAGGCCATAAAATGCCAAAATAGCACAAATGACCCCATTTTAGAAAATAGACATCCCAAGGAAATTGCTGAGAGGCCTGTTGAGCCCATTGAATATATATATTTTCTTGTCCCAAGTGATTGAATAATGACAAAAAAAAAAAAATTACAAAAAGTTGTCACTAAATGATATATTGCTCGCACATGCCATGGTTATATGTGGAATTACACCCCAAAATAAATTTTTCTGCTTCTCCTGAGTACAGGGATACCACATGTGTGGGACTTTTTAGGAGCCTAGCCGCGTACGGGACCCCGAAAACCAAGCACCGCCTTCAGGATTTCTAGGCACAAATTTTTGATTTCACTCCTCACTACCTATCACAGTTTCGAAGGCCATAAAATGCGAAAATAGCACAAAACCCCCCCAAATGACCCCATTTTGGAATATAGACACCCCAAGCTATTTGCTGAGAGGCATGGCGAGTATTTTACAGCTCTCATTTGTTTTTGAAAATGAAGAAAGAAAATATATATATATATATATATTTTTTTTTTTTCAATTTTCAAAACTTTGTGACAAAAAGCGAGATCTGCAAAATACTCACAATACCTCTCAGCAAATAGCTTGGGGTGTCTACTTTCCAAAATGGGGTCATTTGGGGGGGTTTTGTGCCATCTGGGCATTCCATGGCCTCCGAAACTGTGATAGGCAGTGAGAAGTGAAATCAAAAATTTACACCCTTAGAAAGCCTGAAGGCGGTGCTTGGTTTTTGGGGTCCCGTACGCGGCTAGGCTCCCAAAAAGTCTCACACATGTGGTATCCCCGTACTCAGGAGAAGCAACAGAATGTATTTTGGGGTGTAATTCCACATATGCCCATGGCATGTTTGAGCAATATATCATTTAGTGACAACTTTGTGCAAAAAAAAAAAAAAAATTGTTGTTTTTCCGCAACTTGTGTCAACATATAAAATATTCCATGGTCTCGACATGCCTCTCAGTATATAGCTTGGGGTGTCTACTTTCCAAAATGGGGTCATTTGGGGGGGTTTTGAACTGTTCTGGCATTTTATACACAACATTAGGAAGCTTACATCCACTCTTCTAACCACTTGAAGACAAAGCCCTTTTTGACACTTTTTGTTTACATGAAAACATATTTTTTTTGCAAGAAAATTATGTTGAACCCCCAAACATTATATATATTTTTAAAGCAAAGGCCCTACAGATTAAAATGGTGGGTGTTGCATTTTTTTTTCTACACAGTATTTGTGCAGCGATTTTTCAAACGCATTTTTTGGGTTAAAAAATACACTTTTTTTAATTTTAATGCACTAAAACACACTATATTGCCCAAATGTTTGATGAAATAAAAAAGATGATCTTAGGCTGAGTACATAGATACCAAACACGACATGCTTTAAAATTTCGCACAAACACGCATTGGCGACAAACTACATACATTTTTAAAAGCCTTTACAGGTTACCCCAGTAGATTTACAGAGGAGGTCTACTGCTTAAATGACTGCTCTCGATCTGACCTTCGCGGTGATACCTCACATGCATGGTGAAATTGCTGTTTACATATGACGCCAGACCGATGCTTGCGTTCGCCATTGGGCAAGAGCAGGGCAGGACAGGGGTGCTTTTTTTTTTTTTTTATTATTAATTTTGCTTTTTTATTTTATTTTATTTTTAAATTGTTCCTTCCAAGTATTTTTTTTTAATCATTTTTATTGTTATCTCAGGGAATGTAAATATCCCCTATGATAGCAATAGGTAGTGACAGGTACTCTTTTTTTGAAAAAACTGGGGTCTTCTAGACCCTAGATTTTTCCTCTGCCCTCAAAGCATCTGACCACACCAAGATCGGTGTGATAAAATGCTTTCCCAATTTCCCAATGGCGCTTTTTATATCCGGGGGGGGGCATTCCCTCCCACTGCTTGTAAAAGCAGTCCAGAGGCTAATTAGCCGCTAGGATTGCTTTTACATGAAAGCCGGCCGCAGGCTGAAAAGAATGATACCAAGATGATAACTAAACCCGCAGGCATCATTCTGGTATAAACATTCAAAGTCCAGCAACATACCAGTACGTTGCTGGTCCTTGTTGGACATGTATTGTAATCTTTTTTTTTTTTTCATGCAGCCAGTTGGCTGAACGAAAAAAGAGATTGATCGGTGGGTATGCCCACCATTAGAATACCGCCCTTCATCAACCCACTTCCGATGATGGGCATACACGCACCATTTATATATGCCGAAGCATGGGGGCATCCTCCCGCAAAAAAGTTATGCCGCACACACATGGTCGGACTTTTCCACGGGCAAGCCTCCGTCGGAATTTCGACCGTATGCATGCGGCATTAGGAGCAAAATCGCTCCTCCGCTCCTGCTGCCCCAATGCTTCGGCATATATGCTTTTTTTATTTAACTGTGGTGGTGAAATCACCTCCTACAGCACTGGAGTCGCAGGGATCAGGCCTGTCTCTGCGAACGCTGCAGTTATGTGTGTTGTGTTTTGTAAGTGACAGTGATCGATCGATACTGCACTTGGGTGGCCTGGGCTGGACGGAGGGGCAAAACGCAGGTGCCAGCAGGTATCTGGGCTGATCCCGCTAACACTGCGTTTTTGGGAACCCTAAACTGCTGGGGACGCTAGTATAGATCTGATCAGATGAGATATTGATCTGTTCAGATACTATACCACTAAGGGGGGTGTATGCTTCACGCGTGGGTGTTAGCGTTACTGGCACTAACCTGACGCTGCCTGGGGTGTGACGCAGACCCTCTCTGACGCTAAAACCTAATTGATATCACCCTCCGGGCGATCAGGGGGTTAAACCTTTATTGGGTTATATACGGCGGGTGCCCTGACACTATAAAAAGCAAACTAACTAACCAGCATCACCTGTAACACTTATATGGCGATCACTGGTGAAAGGGTTAACTAGGGGCAATCAGGGGGTTAAAACCTTTATTAGATAATATATGGGGGTACCTGACCCTATAAAAACCTGCGGCGAACCTAAAAAAAATTACTGGCTACCGATCTGCATCACCGACACTAAGACAGCGTTTAGAAAAACGATCGCTTAGCGACAGTGGTGATAGGGGGTGAAAGGGTTACCTGGGGGGCGATCAAGGGGGTTAAACCTTTATTAGATAATATATTGGGGTACCTGACGCTATAAAAACATGCGGCGAACCTAAAAAAAATTACTGGCTACCGATCTGCATCACCGACACTAAGACAGCATTTAGAAAAACGATCGCTTAGCGACAGTGGTGATAGGGGGTGAAAGGGTTACCTGGGGGGCGATCAAGGGGGTTAAACCTTTATTAGATAATATATTGGGGTACCTGACGCTATAAAAACATGCGGCGAACCTAAAAAAAATTACTGGCTGCCGATCGGCATCACTGACGCTAAGACAGCGATCAGAAAAATGATCGCTTAGCGACAGTGGTGATAGGGGGTGAAAGGGTTATCTGGGGGGTGATCAGGGGGTTAAACCTTTATTAGGGGGAGTTAGGGGGCTACACTGGACCTAAAACTGAATGTACTGACACTTTTACAGTCACAAATGTCACTGATTGCACTGATCAGTAAATAAATGGTCACTGCAATCAGTGACACTTTGACTGGGGGCTGGGGGGTGATCTGGGGGTGTCTGGGGGGGCCTGGGGGGGCGATTTATGTCCCTATGTGTCCTGGTGTCAGTGTAGTGTTGTGTGCACTGACCTGATGTCTTCTCTTGTACGGCGCTCGGTATATGTGAGCGCCGCACCAGAGATGACATCACTTCCTCCTGCTTCCTCTGCCTGACACAGACAGAGGGGGCATTTCCATTCGCCGGGAGCGATCGCGAGGGGGTGGCCGGAAACGAATGGCTGCCCCCTCATCCCGGAACGCTCCCGGACACTTAGCCACCGCTCACTGTATAGGAGGGGGGTCCGATTGGACCCCCCAACTATACAAAGGCAATCACGTATGCTCTACGTGATTGTGCCTGTCGGTGCCATTTTGCCGACGTGTATATATACAGTGAGCGGTCGTTAAGTGGTTAAGCTGCACATAATCCCAAAAACAGAAATGTAATATATTGCAGCTTATTAGTCTTTTCATGTAGTGACAGTATTATTTTAACTTTTTAAGACTTTTTTCCCTATTCACTTGGTGATCCTGACAGTAACATACTGTATATAATCTCCAAAAACGACAATGCCCACTCACAGTACTGTATCTATGAAGGAGCTATGGAGGTGTTGTCACTTTAGATTACTCTGCTGATTTAGACTACAAACACTTCCCCTTCTTCTCATCTTCATTACATAGAGAGAAATAATTCTGTATTTCACAGAAAACCGCTGCCTAAACAGTGTTTAACCACTTCAGCCGTGTAAGATTTTACCCCCTTCCTGACCAGAGAACTTTTTACAATTTGGCATTGAGTCATTTTAACTGACAATTGCGCGGTCGTGCGATGTTGTACCCAAACAAAATTTACGTCCTTTGTTTCCCACAAATAGAGCTTTCTTTTGGTGAAATTTTATCACCTTTGCGGTTTTTTTATTTTTTGCGCTATAAACTAAGAGTGACAATTTTGAAAAAAAAAAACAATATTTTTAACTTTTTGCTATAATAAATATCCCCAATTTAAAAAAAAAAATGTCTTCATCAGTTAAGGCCAATATATATTATTTTACATATTTTTGGTAAAAAAAAAATAAAAATCGCAAACAGCGTATATGGATTGGTTTGCGCAAAAGTTATAGTATTTACAAACTATGGGAAAGATTTATGGCATTTTTATTTTTCTTACTAGTAATCGCGGTGATCTGCGATTTTTAGCGGTACTGCGACATTGCAACGGACAGATCGGACACTTTTGACACTTTTTTGGGATCATTGACAATTATACAGCGATCAGTGCTATAAAAATGCACTGATTACTGTGTAAATGTCGCGGGCAGGGAAGGGGTTAACACTAGAGGGTGATCAAGGGGTTAACTGTGTGTTCCCTCAGTGTGTTCTAACTGTGTGGGGATGGGAGTGACTAGGAGAGGAGATATATTGTTTTTCCTACTTAGTAGGAACAAACAATATGTTTCCTCTTCCCTGACAGCACAGGGATTTGGGTGTTTACACACCCAAATCCCGGTGCTGGTGCTCGTGCGTGCGATCATGCGTGGCCGGCGGCGATCGTACCCACCAGCCACGCGCATCGTGTTCCCCCGTTACGTGCCCTGTGGTGGCTGAGAAATATAAGGATGTACTCATATAGGGTTTCGCCCAGGGGAGCCATTCTGCTGCAGTATATCTGCGTGAGCCGGTCGGGAACCGGCTAAGATGTCAGTTCAGGGCACAGGAGGTTAAAAGGACATTCGATTTGTAGAATGATCAACAGGTATTTTTCTGCAATTGAAGCCTGAAAAAAAGAAATGAATGCTAATGCCAATTAATGCCAGAGCTCTCAAATCAGCAGCGCTCAGGCTTCCTGCTGTTTGAAGAGCTTTAACTCAGAAGCCTTGTACACACGAACGAGTTTCTCGGCAAGAAACGACAAGAAAACTGCAGAGATAGCTTTCTTGCCAAGAAAATTGTTTGTGTGTATGGTTTCTCGTCGAGAAAACTGGCCAGAATCTCGACGAGAAAAATAGAGAACCTGCTCTCTATTTTCTCGTCGAGATTCTCGTCGGCATGTTTCTCGACGAGAAAAGTGTGTGTGTGTGTGTGTGTACACTTGTCGCCGTGGAAACCCACGCATGCTCGAATTGACTTTGACGCATGCGCGGTAGCTTCCTAGGCATAGGTAGGGTGTAGCAAGATGGCGGCGACGGCATCGAATGTGACGAGCGCACGCTCGTCGTAGTCGATGACGTCACCGTGTTCGCTCCATTCAAAGAACCGCGGGTTCTTTGGAGCGTGTGTACACTCGGCCGGGACAGGTTTCTTGTCCAAGAATGTCGTCAAGAAAAACAACGTGTTTTTTCCTGACGAGATTCTCGGCTGTGTGTACGAGGCCTGACTCAGAGAACAAGGGTCCTTGTCTGCAACATGCAGGCAGGATACAGACTTCTCTACCCAGACTGCTGTTGTTTTTAAAATAAATTGAACTGTAAGACTTTGTAAACTATTTTACACACCTGGAATGTTTTTACCTGATTTAAATAAAAGTTTAGTTGGGCTTTAGGAACCACTGTTTTGGTGGAGTTGGTTCATTTTATCACCTTCACCATAATCTGACCCGTTAGACTGCTTTGTACCTTACGAAACTAAAATAAAACTGTGGAAAGAGGGAGTGTCACTGGTTCTCCCATACTTGAAAGTAATGGGTACAGTAAAACCTTGGATTGGGAGCATAATTAGTTCCGGAAACATGCTTTTAATCCAAAGCACTCATATATCAAAGCAAATTTCCCCATAAGAAATAATGGAAACTCAGATGATTAGTTCCACAACCATTTATTCATACGTCCTTCAGTTTATAGTCCATTTAAAAAGATTATAGCAATGTGATAGGTTGTGTAACCATAAAATGTCTATCCACAAATGGAAGCCTCCACAAAGGGAAAAAAGCAAAATCCAGCAGTAGCTACAGAGTATAAAAGAGAAGAGAGGCGCCTCTAAGTATAGCAATATGGTTACATTTATTTGTTTATTTATTTTTTAAGTTTATTTAATTTTCCATATAAAAAATATATAGTTCATATACTTGATACATTTACCAATAAGTATATATACATAACTGAGCGATGTCTTGATATACAAGTAGTGCCACTTCACAACAGAGTATAAAATAGAAGAGAGGCACCTCTAAGTGTAGCAATATGGTTACATTTAATGAAGGTACAACATTTAGCAACTCACATAGTTGATGATTAAAAGAGGCACATCTAAGTACTCAGGCATCCGGGGTAAAGCTGTCCACATAGACCGTCCTCCACACCGCCGGCTCCCACCGCTGTCAGTCTGCAACCGTGACCGGCAAGACTACCCTGCAGTAGAGCGATCTGAAAGCGAGGCTTGAAGCGCAGTGGAACGCAGTGGGGAAGGGATGACATCGATGACTGTGTGGAGGATGGTCTTTGTGGACAGCTTTACCCCGGATGCCTGCATACTTAGATGTGCCTCTTTTAATCATCAACCATGTGAGTTGCTTATTGTTTACCTTCATTAAATGTAACCATATTGCTACACTTAAAGGCACCACTCACCTCTTTTATACTCATTTGTGACGTGGCGCTACTTGTATATCAAGACATCATTCAGTTATCAAGTCGAAATTTATAAAAAAAAAAAATGCTTGTCTTGCAAAACACTCTCAAACCAAGTTACTCTCAATCCAAGGTTTTACTGTATTTCTTAGGGCTTTGGCAGCAGATCAGGGTGCTTGTGGAACATGGGAGGTTAATAAATCTGCCTATAGCACCTTTTACACAGAATGATTGTTACTATTCCTAGTAGCTGGTCAGTATATAAAAATGTATGATTACATATATATATATATATATATATATATATATATATATATATATTGTGACAGCAGGAAGGTAAAGTCACCTGGTTGCATCCAGGGGGGTAGATATATTTCGCCCAGATTCAGGCTTTACGCCGATTTGTACAACTAGGTGGAGAGTTGTATAAGGCTAGTGTGCTCATGGATGACTCATACCTCTAGGGAGAGGGCTGGGCGTCGTGCAGACAGGGAGTTGATGAGACCAGCTGAACCTTGTCAGCTCATTTAGGCCTCTATAAGAAAGCCCAGCTTCATTAGATGTTAGCTCATGCCTGGAACCAGACCTGTGTGGACTGTCTAGGGAGAGTGAACCCCTGTGCGGTGAGAGAAAGCCTGTGTGGCTATATTTTGCTTGGACATTTAAAACCAGGGACTTAGGGACTAGGACAGCACTAGGCTGATCCCAGTTGTTAGTTAGGAAACCTGTATGTTTAGTCAGAGGTCAAGTTGACCAGGATTTATTTTGTTTATGTTTTTTTTGCCTTGCTGTGTTTTTGTCACTGTAAATAGAAAATAAACCGCACCTTTTTGATTTTGAAAACCACAACCTCCGTCTGCTGGGCCTGTTTTTGGGTGGGGAGCCCATCCCGGGGGTCACACATACCCGCTGCCGAGCTAACCCCCTCACAGTTGGTGGAGAACCAGTGGCAGTTTTTTTTTAAGCCAGCATGGAGGAGATACTGAAACAGCTGGCTCTAGCAAATGCCAATCAACAGCAGACAAATGCAGGTTTGCAAAGGAGCCTTGCAGCCCAGCAGCAAGCTCATCAACAGAGCCTTGCAACTTTACAACAGAGTCTGGAGGCTCAGCAACAAGCCCAACAGCAATCTGAGGCCCGCTTCATAGACCTGTTGCAGAAGCAAGAGCAGAGACTACAACAACAGATGGAAGCAGTAATGCAGCAACGTCCGCAGACCAGTGAGGAAAGCCGTCCCACTAATACCGCGTCCTTTGGGGTGAGTCGTTTATTGACAAAAATGACTGGAGAGGATGATC
This sequence comes from Rana muscosa, assembly GCA_029206835.1. Classification (NCBI taxonomy): domain Eukaryota; kingdom Metazoa; phylum Chordata; class Amphibia; order Anura; family Ranidae; genus Rana; species Rana muscosa. The sequence goes on from CM055119.1 coordinate 56,958,639, forward strand.
CAGAGGTATTTTTGACCACATTTGAAAGGACCGCTGAAAGAGAAAAGTGGCCTGAGGAGCAGTGGGCTGGACTAGTGGCTCCTCTGTTAACTGGTGAATCGCAGAAAGCTTACTATGACCTAGAGCCTAACCAAGCAAAAGACTATGTGATGCTAAAAGCTGAAATATTGGCAAGGCTGGGTGTCACCCTGGCTGTCCGGGCTCAGCGTGTGCATAACTGGACTTTCCAGCTTGGAAAACCCCCCAGGTCTCAAATGTATGATCTCATTCACCTGAGCAGAAAGTGGCTACAGCCAGAGACTTTGTCCGCACCAAAGATTGTGGAACGTGTTGTAATGGATCGGTTTTTGAGAGCTCTTCCTACTGCCATCCAAAAGTGGGTAAGCCATGGAGACCCAGAGACGGCCGATGGTCTTGTGGATCGTGTGGAGAAATACTTGGCTACAGAGAACCTGACGGCCTCTTCCAGAGACACTCGGACTTTCCACCCTAAGACCAGACCATCCCCAGGGGCGGATAAGAGGATTCCAAGGGGTGAGGGTGGAGAGAGTGAGAGGGTGGGAGCTCTACCCCAAGTTTGGCGAGAACAGCCTGGGAAATCAGCGGCTCAAGAGGCCGCAAGAAGGATCGTTTGCTACCGCTGCCGGCAAGCGGGACATATTGCAGCAAATTGCCCGGTTGTGGAGGAACCCATGCAGTGTGACTTTCTGACGGGCAGACGTCAGTCGCTGTGTGCGACAGTCGCATGCACTGCCATTCGGGGAACTGAGAAACATTTATGCAAAATGTGTATTAATGGTAGAAATGTTGTGGTATTGCTGGATTCAGGTAGCCTTGTGACCCTGATAAAGGCTGAGTTAGTTAAAACAGAGGTCTCTGGGAATAGCAAGGTAGCCGTTATTTGTGTGCATGGGGACACCCGAGAGTATCCAGTGACTACAGTGTGTTTCGAGACCCCCAAAGGTACCCTCTCTCATCCAGTGGGCTTAGTATCTCAGTTACCGCATGACGCCATTGTGGGAAGGGATTTTCCGAAGTTCTGGGAACTGTGGGATGATCCTGAGCCCCCCACTGGTGCCCCTATGTACCAGGAATGTGATAGCCAGAACTCCCCTGAGAGTGGTGAGGACTCTCCGGAATTTCCCTTGTCAGTATTGGCAGGGGAGACTCAAGAAACTGGAGAGGAGCCCACCTCCTCAGACGAAAACCTACCGTCTGTGGAGTTTTCTGATCTTGAGGTTCACAGGGAAAACTTTGCCACAGAACAGTTGAAAGACCCCGCCCTAATAAAGGCACGGGAAAACGTAGTGAAAATAGATGGCGAGTTAGTGAACCCAGATAATACCGGCACTTACCCATACTTCAGCGTAGAGAAGGACCTACTGTATCGGGTGGCAAAAAGGGCAGAAGAAACCGTTGAGCAGCTTGTGGTGCCCAAACCTTACAGGAAGTTGGTGTTGGAGTTGGCCCATGGGCACATTCTTGGAGGTCATCTGGGGACAGAGAAAACCCGAGAGAGGGTATTACAGAGATTCTATTGGCCTGGGGTGATGAAGGACATAGAAGATTATTGTTCCTCCTGCCCTGTGTGTCAGAGGTCGGCCCCGATGCCACATTTCCGTAGCCCGCTGGTCCCTCTACCCATCATTGAGGTCCCGTTTGAGAGAATCGCAATGGATTTGGTAGGTCCTATAATCAAGTCCGCTAGGGGGCACCAGTACATATTGGTTATAATGGACTATGCCACCCGTTATCCAGAAGCGATCCCTCTCAGAAATACCTCGGCCAAAACCATAGCCAAAGAGCTATCTCTTGTTTTTAGCCGGGTGGGTATTTGTAAAGAACTGCTTACGGACCAAGGTACACCCTTTATGTCCCGGGTTATGAAAGAGCTGTGTAAATTGTTCAAAGTGACGCAATTGCGTACATCTGTGTATCACCCCCAAACCGATGGGCTGGTTGAAAGATTCAACAAAACCCTAAAACAAATGTTGAAGAAAGTGGTGGATAGAGATGGAAGGGATTGGGACTGTCTACTTCCTTATTTGATGTTTGCTATTAGGGAGGTGCCCCAATCCTCTACGGGATTCTCCCCCTTTGAGTTACTGTATGGGAGACACCCAAGAGGGCTGTTGGATATTGCCAAGGAAACTTGGGAAAGTGAGAGTTCTCCCCACAGGAGTGTGATTGAGCATGTCGCCCTGATGCAAGATCGAATTGCACAGGTAATGCCCATCGTGAAGGAACATTTGGCCCAAGCGCAGTTGGCACAGCAGAGAGTGTACAACCGTGGAGCCAAGACCCGTACCTTTTCCCCGGGGGATAGGATATTGGTACTTGTCCCTACGGTTGAAAGTAAATTCCTTGCCAAATGGCAAGGCCCCTACGAGATAATGGAAAAAGTGAGCGAAGTGAATTACAAGGTCAGACAACCAGGAAGGCGAAAGCCCGAACAGATCTATCACGTTAATCTGTTGAAAGCCTGGAGGGATAGAGAGTCCCTAGTCGCAGACACTTGGTCACCAGCTCAAACTGGTTGCGTGATTCCTGAGGTTGGAATCGCAGCCACCTTGTCACAACCCCAACAACAGGAGGTTAAGGAGTTTGTGCTTCGCAACAAGGAGGTATTCTCTGAGCTGCCGGGACAAACATCTGGGGTAGAGCATGACATTATTACCCCGCCCGGTGAAAGGGTGAAGTTAAAACCCTATCGGATCCCAGAGGCCCGACGGGAGGCAATACGGGAGGAAGTACAGAAAATGCTGAACTTAGGGGTGATAGAGGAGTCCCAAAGTGATTGGTCTAGTCCCATCGTGTTGGTGCCTAAACCGGATGGGAGCTGGCGATTTTGTAACGATTTTCGTCAGTTGAACAAAGTTACAAAATTTGACACCTACCCCATGCCACGTATAGATGAGTTGATCGACCGGCTGGGAACAGCCCGATACATGACGACTCTTGACCTCACAAAAGGGTATTGGCAAATCCCCCTGGCCAAGTCGGCCAAAGAGAAAACCGCATTTGTAACCCCAGACGGGGCGTTCCAATATAAAAGAATGCCGTTCGGGTTACAGAATGCGCCGGCCACATTCCAGCGGAAAATGGACCAGATGCTGAGGCCCCATCGGAAGTATGCTGCGGCTTACCTGGATGACATAATTGTCCATAGCACAGATTGGGCCTCACATCTGCCAAAAGTGCAAGCAGTCCTGGACTCTGTTCGGGAAGCAGGGTTTACGGCTAACCCCAAGAAGTGTACCATTGGGCAGGAGGAGGCCAAATATCTTGGGTACACCATTGGGAGGGGAGTAATAAAACCCCAACTCAACAAAGTCGAGGCCATCCAGAGTTGGCCACGTCCCAACAGCAAGAAGCAGGTACGAGCCTTTCTGGGAATCGCTGGGTATTATCGGCGATTCATTCCCCACTTTGCTTCTAAGGCTGTGCCCCTAACCAACCTGACGAAGGGGAAAGGGTCGGTCATGATTAAATGGACCCCCGAGGCTGAGGCAGCATTCCAATTCTTGAAACAAGCCTTATGTAGCCAGCCAGTGTTGTACTCACCCGACTTCTCTAGAGACTTTGTCGTACAAAGTGATGCGTCAGATGTGGGGTTAGGAGCAGTATTGTCCCAGGTCTGGAACGGGGAAGAGCACCCAGTCATTTACCTCAGCAGGAAGTTGAAGTCCCATGAGGTAAATTACGCCACCGTTGAAAAGGAGTGTTTAGCGGTGAAGTGGGCTCTAGATTCCCTTCGGTACTACCTGCTAGGTAGGCACTTTGACATGGTTACGGATCACGCTCCGTTAAAGTGGATGGCTCAAAACAAGGAAACAAATAGAAGAGTGAATAGGTGGTTCCTGGCCCTCCAGGAATTCAACTTCACAGTAAAGCATCGCCCTGGCGTTCAAATGGGGAATGTGGATGCTTTGTCTCGAGTACATGAATGCCTGATTGCTGGTGTTCCAACCCCGAGGTTAAAACAAGAGGGGGGGGTATGTGACAGCAGGAAGGTAAAGTCACCTGGTTGCATCCAGGGGGGTAGATATATTTCGCCCAGATTCAGGCTTTACGCCGATTTGTACAACTAGGTGGAGAGTTGTATAAGGCTAGTGTGCTCATGGATGACTCATACCTCTAGGGAGAGGGCTGGGCGTCGTGCAGACAGGGAGTTGATGAGACCAGCTGAACCTTGTCAGCTCATTTAGGCCTCTATAAGAAAGCCCAGCTTCATTAGATGTTAGCTCATGCCTGGAACCAGACCTGTGTGGACTGTCTAGGGAGAGTGAACCCCTGTGCGGTGAGAGAAAGCCTGTGTGGCTATATTTTGCTTGGACATTTAAAACCAGGGACTTAGGGACTAGGACAGCACTAGGCTGATCCCAGTTGTTAGTTAGGAAACCTGTATGTTTAGTCAGAGGTCAAGTTGACCAGGATTTATTTTGTTTATGTTTTTTTTGCCTTGCTGTGTTTTTGTCACTGTAAATAGAAAATAAACCGCACCTTTTTGATTTTGAAAACCACAACCTCCGTCTGCTGGGCCTGTTTTTGGGTGGGGAGCCCATCCCGGGGGTCACACATACCCGCTGCCGAGCTAACCCCCTCACAATATATATATATATATATATATATATATATATATATATATATATATATATATATATATATATATATATATGTGTGTGTGTGTGTGTATGTGTGTGTGTGTATATATATATATATATATATATATCGGGTAAAGTAAAATAAGTATTGAACACGTCACCATTTTTCTAGGTAAATATAATGTCGGTAACATGTCGGTAACAACCCATGCAATCCATATATACAAAGAAACCAAAACAAATAAGTTCAGAAATTAAGTTATGTGTAATAAAATGGAATAACACAAGGAAAAAGTATTGAACATGCTAACTGAAAATTATTTAATTATTTGTACAAAATCTTTTGTTGGTAATAAAAGCTTCAAGACGCCTCCTTTATGGAGAAACTTGCATGCATTGCTCGGGTGTGATTTTGGCCCATTCTTCCACACAAACAGTCTTCGAATCTTGAAGGTTCCGTGGGCCTCTTCTATGAACTCTGATCTTTAGTTATTTTCATGGATTTTCTATTGGATTTAAGTAGGGTTGTCCCGATATCGATACTAGTATCGGTCCCGATACCGAGTATTTGCAGGAGTACTTGTACTCGTGTAAATGCTCCCGATGCCTAGTCCGATACCTGGACACTCAGGAACATTTGGTGCGGTGGCGGGGAAGTTATAATCCCTGATGTCCCTGTGTGGCTTTCAATAAAGCAGCTGAAAGCCGCAGAGGGGAGAGGAGGAGAAGCACACAGGGATATCGGTGATTATAACTTTCCACTTCCAGATTATGGCCCCAACAGTGCTCACTAGAGCATTCAGCTTTTTAAAATCTTTCTGTAACCAATGTTATCACTATGTTTTGCAACAATAAGGTTGCAAAGGTCTTGAGAGAGCTCTTAGCTTTTACCCATCATGGGATATTTCTTGTGTGACACCTTGGTAATGAGACACCTTTTATAGGTCATCAGGTGAGACTGAACCAGATGATATTAATTTGCACTGATAAGGGGCAGGATTGCTTTCTAATTACTGATAGATTTCAGCTGGTGTCTTGGCTTTCTGTGCCTTTTTGCACCTCCCTTTCTTCTTGTGTTTAATACTTTTTCCCTGCATCATTACATTTTACTACGCATAACTTAATTTCTGAACTTATTTTTTTGGTTTCTTTGTAGGTATGGGTCGCATGGGTTGTTACCGACATGTGGTAAACAATTTCATGTCAATAGCACCTACATTTACCTATAAAAATGGTGACCTATTCAATACTTATTTTACATGCTGTATATACAGTATCTCACAAAAGTGAGTACACCCCTCACATTTTTGTAAATATTTTATTATGTCTTTTCATGTGACAACACTGAAGAAATTAAATGTTGCTATAATGTAAAGTAGTGAGTGTACAGCTTGTATAACAGTGTAAATTTGCTGTCACCTCAAAATAACTCAACACACAGTCATCAATGTCTAACATTTTCCCTCCCTTGTGTCATGTGACTCGTTAATGTTACAAGGTCTCAGGTGTGAATGGGGAGCAGGTGTGTTAAATTTATTGTTATCGCTCTCACTCTCTCATACTGGTCCCTGGAAGTTCAACATGGCACCTCATGGCAAAGAACTCTCTGAGGATCTAAAAAAGAATTGTTGCTCTACATAAAGATGGCATAGGCTATATGAAGATTCCCAAGACCCTGAATCTGTGCTACAGCATGGCGGCCCATACTTGGCCAAAACGATACAGCGGTTTAACAGGACAAGTTCCACTCAGAACAGGCCTCCCCATGGTCAACCAAAGAAGTTGAATGCACATGCTCAGCATCATATCCAGAGGTTGTCTTTGGGAAATAGACGTATGAGTGCTTCCAGCATTGCTGCAGAGGTTGAAGGGGTGGGGGGTCAGCCTGTCAGTGCTCAGACCATACGCCGCACACTGCATCAAATTGGTCTGCATGGCTGTCGTCCAGAAGGAAGCCTCTTCTAAAGATGATGCACAAGAAAGTCCACAAACAGTTTGCTGAAGACAAGCAGAGTAAGGACATGGATTACTGGAACCATGTCCTGTGGTCTCATGAGACCAAATTCCGAACTGTAGAAGTGTTTCAGGTGGCTGCAAAGTGTAAAATAGAATTCCTCCTCACTGTGTGTGCCAGGTAACTATACTGGCATCTTTTGCTTTTATATTGTCATGCTCAGAAATCTACGTAATACTGGGAATGAACCCAAAGCCACCGGTCCTAAGGTTTTCAGCTAGCTGGGTAAGAATGATTGCCCGTGAGAGACATCAGGAGTCAATTCACTGATTTCTCCATAAACTTACACAGGGAGCTTGCCATTAATAGATATGAAATAAAAATGAATAGGCTGTTTTTGATTGCTCTAAAAAATGCACAAATCTGAAGAGAATATAGTGTATGTGTAGTTATATTGTATTATTGCCACCTTTAAGTTCAATTATAAGTCGATAATTTGGTAATTTGTGTTAGTTTGCATCGTGTGCAATAGTTCTCTCTATAAAGCCTCGTACACACGACCGGTTTTCACGGCAAGAAAACTGCTGGGAGAGCTTTTTGCCGAGAAAACCAGTTGTGTGTATGGTTTCTCGTCGGGAAAACTGCCGGGAATCTCGACGAGAAAAATGGAGAACCTGCTCTCTATTTTCTCGGGATTCTCGTCGGCCTGTTTCCCGACGAGAAAACCGTGTGTGTGTGTGTGCTTACTTGTCCATGGTAAATCCGCGCATGCTCGAAAAGACTTTGACGCATGCGCGGTAGCATACAAGGGTAGTGTAGGGTGTAGCAAGATGGCGGCGACAGGATCGAATGTGACGAGCGTACTCGATGACGTCATCGAGTTCTTGCCATTCAAAAGAACGGCGGTTCTTTTGAATGGCGCATGTGTACACAGGGCTTGACAAGACAAGCTTGCCAGGAATCCCGTCGAGAAAACCAACGGGTTTTTTTCGACGGGATTCCCGCCCGTGTGTTACGAGGCTTAACAGTGATTGGCTGACAAAAAACAAGGCAGCCAATCTGATTACATGCAGTTCATAATGTGCCAGTCTGCTTAAGAGCAGTACTAAGTATTAAGTACTAAGGTACTTGCTAAATGTTTCAGGAGAAGGGTTCCTCACAAGCCTGTGAGTTGTGAGTGGTGGCAGCTAAGTTATTAGTGTGGGTTGTGTCTTTTGTTTGCTACCTTGTGTCAAGAACAGGGAACTTTGAGGTTCTAATGATAATCTATCATTGTGCTGGTTGATTTCTGAGAATGCACAATTCTTAACCGCACCCTATGCTGTGTCCTGCATTAAGCCCCTAAGAAGTATGTAGGCAGGTGGCTTACCCAGGTGGTATCAGGACGCATGGGGAACCACACCACTTCTAACTGGAGAAATGATGGCTGTTAGCAACTATGACCCTTTGAGCTGGTATGTGTTGCTATTCATATCAAACTTAAATAGTACCCTTATGTATATTCATTATCTTCATTAAATGATATGCTGATAATCATGGCATTCACTTGATGTTAATTTATATAGTTTTGTTAGTTCCTGCATGATTTTATCTGCTCTGGTATAGTGAATTTATGAAGCTCTACCAGTCCTGATTAGTGCTTGCATGCCTCTATCTGCCATAAATCATGTTTTGAAATCATGTGGGATATTAACAATCATTATACCACATTTAAACATGCCTGTAACTTTATGTACTGACATGCAGTATATCATAATATAGTATATCACCTACCCCAAGTTTAATACGCAGCTTTTGGCTGCAAATTACCACCAAATTTGGCAGTACTGAAAGTTAAAATTAACCATTGTATGAGGACATATAGATCTATATAATAAAGACTACCATATTACTTTACTTACTAATTTTTATTTTATAGGTCCAAAGTATCTGATGGTTTGATCAAACCAATGCAGATACAAGCTACTTTGTGAATCTAACAGGTAAAACAATTTATAACAATTTATAAATGAAATTATAACAATAAAAAAATGGGGTATGAAACCTTTGAGAAGCGGAGATCTAGCTGAACAACATTAAAGACATCAAAGATCACAGGAGTTTGGCACCCCTTTTATTTTTTCTAAGAAATTACCTAGCAAGGTCTAACTAAATAGTATGGAAAACTAAAAATATATAAAAAAACAAATGGCACTTTAAAAATATTAGCTTAGCCTACTTTAAAAGTGGATAGTGTCAGTCAGTTGGGCAGTGGACAGTGTCAGTAGGACAGTGGACGATGTCAGTAGGGCAGAGAATGGTGTGAGTAGACCAGAGAACGGTGTCAGTAGGGCAGTGAACAGTGTCAATACATCGGTGGGCAGTGTTAGTCAGTAGAGCAGTTGACAGTGTCAGTAGGGCAGTGGATGGTGTCAGTAGGGCAGTGGATGGTGTCAGTAGGGCAGTGGACTGTGTCAGGAGTTTTTTTAATAATTTTTTTATCATTTAAAAAAAAAAAATCAACAGCCCTGTAGTGGGCTTTAGTAAAATATCAGGGGTCTAAACAGATCCCTGACATCTCATTTTTGAAACAAAGAAAGTGATTGAGGACACAGTCCTCAATCTCTATCTCTGCAGCCTTAGCTGCACAGAACAAATGAACAGGAAGAGCTTCCTATTCATTCACAAACTGAAGCATAGTAAACACATAGAGGAGAGGAAACTGGCAGGGCTGTGAGGACAGAGGTGGGGGGGGGCGACAAGGTAAGCACACGGGGGGCCTAGACAGTAGAAGGAAGGGGAACCTGGACTGGTGTGGTGGCATTTACTGGAGCTGATCCCCTGTATTTTTCTCCTGCAGCAGCTGAATTCCAAGGGGAGGGAGAGGAGGAGAAGCCAGCTTTCATCTGCGGCAAGAGGAAAATACAGGGGATAAGTTCCAGTAAATACCATCCCTGCTACCCCTCCTGTCCAGATCCCATGGGTTGGCAAGGACCGGACATGATCTACTCATCATCTGCCCGCATTCGATGGGTAGATTGTGATCTATGAATTACTGACCCCTACTTTAAGCTGAAACTTGGAACTGTCATTTTGCACAATCATCTTACACATAAGCTATTTAAAACTGTGCTTGTGCATTTACTATGCATTGGATTACTACTGTACATCTTTTTGCTAAGAGCTAATACCCCTAAACAATTTTCTATCTATGAATAAAACAATGTCTTAGACCCATATTTCAGATCAGAGTGCCTTTGCATTTGTCTGATTGCTAAGAAACTAGCTGCATTTTACTTGGTGGAAAAGCTTGATGATATTTTACAATTGTAGTATGAGAGAAAAAAAATTCTGCATGGCCCCATTATATATTTTTAATAACATGCACTAAGGTGTGTTGTGTTAAGGCAGCCTATTCATTCAGAATATGCCCTAATGCGCCCTAAACTACCCCAACGCTTTTCTGGGAATGCCTTGCACAGCAACACATGGTAATGCTTTATGATGTGTTGCAGCATGCAATACATGAGTGCTGCTTTGGTGCATTGGGTTGCCATTTAAACTAGCCTATGTATGGTGTGTCAAAGATGTAAAGCCAGCCTAACAGTTTCTAAGAGTTAAAGTGATTGTAAAGGTAGAAGGTTTTTTTTTTTATCTTAATGCATTCTATGCATTATTATTATTATTACTATTATAATACAGGATTAGCGCTTTACAACATGGGGACAGACAGTACACTTACAATACAAATCAATACAGAGGGATAAGAGGGCCCTGCTCATTAGAGCTTACAATCTAGAAAGGAGGGTCAAGTGGAACAAAAGGTAATAACTGTGGGGGATGATCAGATGGAGAAAATTAAGGTACAGTTGTTAAGTGTGGGTAGGGTAGGCTTCTCTGAAGAGAAGGGTTTTCAGGGATCGTCTAAAAGCTAATAGAGTAGGAGATAATCAGATAGATTGGGGTAAGGCATTCCATAGGATTGGAGAGGCTCTGGAAAAGGCCTGGAGGTGAGCATGAGAGGAGGTGACGAGGGAGCCAGAGAGCAGGAGGTCTTGAGAGGAACTAAGAGAATGAGTAGGTTGTTATTTAGAGACTAGGCTAGTGATGTAGCTGGGGGCTAAGTTGTGGATGGCTTTGTAAGTAGTTGTTAGTATTTTGAATTTAATTTGTTGGGTGAGCGGAAGCCAGTGGAGGGATTGACAGAGAGGAGTAGCAAACACAGAGCGATTGGTAAGGTGGATGAGTCTGGCAGACGCATTCATGATGGATTGAAGGGGTGATAGACTAAGTAAAGGTAATCCAGTGAGAAGGGAGTTGCAGTAGTCAAGGCGAGAGATGACCAGGGAGTGAATTAAAAGCTTTGTTGTGTCATTGGTTAGAAAGGGGCATATTTTGGAGATTGAGGCAGCAAAATTTGGACAGTGATTGGACGTGGGGCTTAAAGGAGAGTTAAGAGTCTAGGACTACACCTAGAACCTTGGCGTGTTGAGATGGGCTTATAGTTGTGCCATCGATTTTGACAGAGAGATCAGGGGAAGGGGCACATGGGGGAGGAAGAATTATAAGTTTGGTTTTGAATAGATTGAGTTTGAGGAAGTGGTGTGACATCCAGACTGATCTGATACTAAATTAGTGATACGTGAGGAGACGGAGGGAGTGAGCTGAGGGGTAGAGAAATAGACTTGGGTGTCATCAGCGTAGAGGTGGTATTGAAAGCTATGGGAGGCTATCAGCGAACCCAGGGAGGATGTGTAGATTGAAAATAGTAGTGGTCCAAGAACAGAACCTTGGGGGACCCCAACAGAGAAAGGAAGAGGAGAGGAGGAAGTAGAGTTGTAAGAAACGCTAATGGTGCGGTTGGATAAGTAGGAAGAGAACCAGCGAAGAGTACAGTCACAGAGACCAAAGGTGTGGAGTTTTTTGATGAGGAGGGGGTGGTCTACCGTATCAAAGGCAGCAGAGAGGTCCAAGAGTAGAAATACAGAATAGTGTCCATTGGTTTTGGCCGTTAGTAGATCGTTTGTTAGTTTTGGGAGAGCAGTTTCTGTGGAGTGTTAACGACGAAATCTAGACTGAAGGGGATCAAGAAGGCCATTATCAGCAGGGTGGATGCTCAGACGGTTGTAAAACAGGCGTTCAAGGAGTTTGGATAAAAAGGGGAGCAAGGAGATGGGACGTAGGTTGTTAAGATTGAATGGGTCCAGCGAGGGCTTTATTAAGTAGAGGGCTGACAAGTGCATGTTTTAGAAAGTTGGGGAAGATGCCAGAAGAGAGGGAGAGATTGAAGATGTGGGTTAGAGAGTGTAGAATAGAGCCAGAGGGTGAACGTAGAATTTGCGAGGGAACAGGATCCAGAGGGCAAGTGGTAATATGAACGTTAGAAAGTATTTAGCAACCTCGTCTATAGTGGTGGGGTTGAAAGAGGGAAGTAATGATTGTACCTGTGAGCATGGAGTGTAAAGCGTGGAGGGTAACTGAACAGTAGAGATCTCCTTTCGAATTGTATCAATTTTCTGTTTGAAGTGATTGGCGATCTCCTGGGCAGTGAGTGAGTTGGTGGGTGGAGGCACTGGAGGACAAAGTAGAGAGTTCAACGTAGAGAAGAGTTGACGGGGACGGGATGATAAGTTGCTAATGAGAGTGATAAAATAGGTCTGCTTGGCAGTGAGGAGGCTGGAATTGTATTTTTGGAAGGCAGATTTATATTGGTTAAAATCTTTCTGAGACTTAGCCCTCGTACACACGGCCGAGATTCTCGTTGAAAAAAACATGTCGTTTTTTTCGACGAGATTCTTGGACAAGAAACTTGTCCCGGCCGAGTGTACACACGCTCGTTTCAAAGAACCCTAGCTTGGCATGGAGACGAGTGAGGGGAAAAGCGTTACTTCCACCCATAGCTCTTAATGGGACATTTTTTTTCTATTTTTTTATTGCATTTTAGTGTAAATATGAGATCTGAGGTCTTTTTGACCCCAGATCTCATATTTAGGAAGTCCTTTCATGCTTTTTTTTTTCTATTACAAGGGATGTTTACATTCCTTGTAATATGAATAAAAGTGACACCATTTTTTTTTAAAGAACAGTGTAAAAATTAAAAATAAAAGGTAAACTAAATAAGAAAAAAAGCTTGCGTGCAGAGGCGAACGCATATATGAGTAGCGCCCGCACATGAAAACGGTGTTCCAACCACACATGTGAGGTATTTCCGCAATCGTTAGAGCGAGAGCAATAATTCTAGCCCTAGACCTCCTCTGTAACTCAAAACATGCAACCTGCAGAATTTTTTAAACGTTGCCCATGGAGATTTTTAAGGGTAAAAGTTTGTCGCCATTCCACGAGCGGGCGCAACTTTGAAACGTGACATGTTGGGTATCAATTTACTCGGTGTAACATCATCTTTCACAGTATAAAAAAATTGTGCTAACTTTACTGTTGTCTTATTTTTTAATGATTTTTTTCCCCAGACAGTGTGCTTGTAAGACCGCGCATGCGTCAAAGTCATTTCGAGCATGCGCGGGCTTCCCGGAGGACAGGTAAGTGTACACACACACACACTTTTCTCGTTGAGAAACAGGCTGACGAGAATCTCGACGAGAAAATAGAGAGCAGGTTCTCTATTTTTTTCGTCGAGATTCTTGTCGGTTTTCTTGACGAGAAACCTGATAGCCGCGTACACACGACCGATTTACTCGGCAAGAAAGCTCTGCCAGCAAGTTTCTTGTCATTTTTCGACGAGAAACTCGGTCGTGTGTACGAGGCTTGAGGCTGATAAATTGGAGACTGATAGACTGTGACAGACTTTTTTTAATTTATTTTTTATTTTAATGAGTTCCTATCCCTATTTAAAAAAAAATGCAGGTAAAAGCACAGAAAATCAAATGTTATAAATGCTTGCTTTTTAGGTTTTTCCTTTCTATAAATGTTTTTTATTATTTACTTGCAATGTACCTCTGAACTTGCTAGAAAATTTTACTGCTTTGGTAAGAGTTAGTTCCCTAGTACAGATCTTCCAGGTCATAGCCCTCTTCTCTTTTAGTTTCTAATTATTTATTTATCATTATTTAAATGCTATAAAGTATATAACAGAATATGTAAAAAGGAAATCAAGGACGCAAAAATTCTAAATGAATGGCGGATTGCAAAGGATAGTAGGACAAACCCCAAAAAGTTCTTCAAATATATTAATAATAAAAAGGTCAGGTCTGAGCATGTAGGCCCTTTACAAAAGAATCTAGAGTGGGTGACTGGGGACAAAGAGAAGGCAAGAGTATTAAATACCTTCTTTAGCTCTGTGTATACAAAGGAGCATTGGGGAACTCATGTCAATAATGGGGATAGTATTGACACAGCCCCAAATCATACACAATGGCTCAAAAGTGATATGGTCCATAAATATTTGTTTTCAATATCTTTTTATTAATTTTTATGAACATTATTACATAATACAAAAAATACAATAATTCCTATACACATTATCCCATTCAACTGATCTGGGACCATATTTCACGGTTTAGGGACTAATATCCCTCACTTTCCTCTTTATTTTTTCCCTTATCAGATTGTTAGGATCCCTTTAAAAATTCCTTTATTTCTTTCATTCATATCGACATACACACACATAAACCAAAAAAAAAAGAAGAAAATCTCCCTTTCTCAAGACGTCTTCCAGGACGGCACAATGAGAGAAGACTAGTCCACCTGACAGGAAACACAATCAATCAAAGAGGTTAAAAACCCCACCCCTCCCTGTGCTCCTCAGTTTTTTGATTGTGTTTCCCCACAGCGAAACCGTTTGTTATTTTCTAAAGACCTAAAGGCCTGGTGCTGGAGGTCTCCCCCTGGGACCTAGGTCGAACGCTTAGGAAGCCTCTGGACCTAGCAGGACGGGCTCATCCTTCCTGGGGGGTCCCCCTTTTGTTGTAACATACTCAGGGGGGAAGGAATAGCCTTGAAGAACCCCCCTGAGTTTTCTGAAGCCCTAAGGTACAGGGTACCTGGAAGCTTCAGGGGCCAAATATTTCCTCTTTTTTCCTCCCTACCTGGTGGGTGTCCACTTCGGAGGGGGGGCTGGCAGGTCTCCCGCAGATGCGGTGGTGAACCCAGCGGTGAAGCGCTGTTCTGGCTATTGGCGCCGCTCAGGCATGTGCGGCGCCATTTTCCCATGGCCTGGAGGACTCATTGACTTCCTCCTCTAGCGCCCGGAATGACGTCACCGCGCGCCGCGCCACTTCCGGTTTCCGGTCTACGGCAAGATGGCGACGGCCGGCGTCTTTTCAGCCAGCTTCAACTATAAAGATGCCAGGAAAAGAGGCGCCCATTCCTCCTGTTTGCTCTTAGCGACACGGTTCGAGCCCGGACAGCGCATGGAGCATGAGGAAAGGCCCGGTATGGCCAAGGCTACAGAGGAGGCCACAGGAGGTGAGTCCTACCCAGCCAGCAGGGGTTATGATGGGGGAGGTACCCCGACTCTTCCCCCTTTTTGCTCTGCACAGGGGTGTTTGGTACTAAAAAATTCCCTGAGTATATTTGTTTTTTCTGCAGGAGGGGACGTCACTGCCCAGGGGTCTACCAGCCGTCCCTCTAAAGCCCCTGCTCGCATCAAAAGATGTGGCTACTGCAACGATAGGTTGCCTCCAGACTATTCCAGACCTTTCTGTTTTAAATGCATTCAGAAATTGGCTGGAAAAGAAACATCGCAGGTCATGAAAGACTTCTTGTCTGTCCAGACCCAGATGCTGACTACGCTTAAGGAATTTCAATCCTCACTCAGGTCTAGGGAACCAGAACCTCAGACAAGTGGGGGGGGCTCTTCCTCTCAGGAGAGTTCTTTGACTCCCAGGGTAGTTAAAAGACGCCCGCAGCCTCTAAAATCCCTACCTTCACAGGGTTCGGAGCCGGAGGAGGATTCAGATATCTCCGATCGAGAAGTATCTGATGAGGGTCTGGTGGATAGTCAGGCAGAGGACGAGGAAGAGGGCTCCAGGCCAGGAAGGCACATCTTCTCGGCCGATGATATGGAGGGCCTCCTTGGGGCAATTTATGCTTCTGAGGAGATCCAGGAGCCTGCGGAACAGGTTTCCGCACAGGATAGAATGTATCAGGGTTTGTTGAAGTCTCAACCCAGAACCTTCCCCGTCCACCAGGCACTGAAGGACATTATCCTTCAAGAATGGAAGGATCCTGAAAGGAAGCTTTTAAGACCAAAAACATGGAAACGTAGGTGCCCTTTCAAGGAGGAAGATGAAGACAGGTTCTTCAAAACACCCAGATTGGATGCTTCCTTAGCCCAGGTATCCAAACAGTCTGACCTCTCCTTTGAGGATACTGGTAACCTCAAAGCTCAGATGGATCGACGTGCTGAAACCACCTTGCGGAGGGCCTGGGAAGCCAATGCGGCAGCCATGAGCCCAGCGCTGGCTTCAGCATGCGTAGCCAGGAATGCAGATGCATGGATCTCAAAATTAACGGACCATGTTTCAGGCACTTCCAAATCCAAGGAAGTCTTGGAGTCGTTGCAGCTAATAGGTAACGCGGTGGCGTACCTAGCAGACGCAGCGGTAGAAACCGTAAGAACCACCGCAAAGACTGGAGCCCTCTTAAACTCTGCTAGAAGAGCTGTATGGGTTAAAACCTGGGATGGTGATAGTGCATCCAAGACCCGTTTATGTGGTCTCCCATTTGAGGGCTCCCTTCTTTTCGGTACAGGACTTGACCAAGCCTTGTCCAGGTCCACCGAAAAGGGTAAGAAATTTCCTACCAAACCTAAAAAGGAAAAAAGGAGATTTTTTCGAGGCCCCCAGGGTAAGAACCGGTCTTCAGACAAAAGACCTATCAATACTAGGAGGTGGAGTGCTGGCAAGGACAAACAGAAGGGAGGTATCCTTTTCTCCAGCCAAAAGCCTAATGACAAGAACTCTAAGTGACGTAAGGGTAGGGGGAAGGCTTTCCCAGTTTCTCCCCAGATGGGAAAGCATATCTCAGAGCCCCCATGTCCTCCAAATTTTAAAGGAGGGCTACAAGCTAGAGTTCCTTCACTCCCCTCCCCCGAAGTTTCTGGTAACGCATCTACCCAGGGACCCCTTAAAAGCTGCAGGTCTGGTACAGAATGTCTCAGATCTGGAAAGGCAGGGAGTAGTTATCCCGGTACCTACGGAACAACAAGGTTTGGGCGTCTATTCCCACGTTTTCGTTGTTCCAAAGCCGTCAGGGAAGCATCGACTTATAATAAACTTGAGACCCTTGAACGCTTATCTGCGTCGCAAGAGGTTTCGGATGGAGAGCGTGTACACTCTCAGGAAGCTTCTTCTGAGGGGGGTATTCATGGTGACCATAGACCTAAAGGACGCCTATCTACACGTCCCGATATTCCCAGCACATCAGGCCTTCCTCAGGTTTGCAATCACTTCCGCCCAGGGAGTGCAGCATTGGCAGTTTGCTGCGCTTCCCTTCGGACTGTCATCCAGTCCAAGAGTCTTTACAAAGATCATGGCGGAGGTGATTGCTTACCTGCACCTGCAGGGTATAGCAGTAGTCCCCTACCTCGACGATCTGCTTCTCTACAATCAGAGTCGAGATCTCCTTCTTGCAGACCTGGCCAGGGTCGTGAGCACCTTGGAAAGCCTGGGGTGGATCATCAACAAAGAAAAATCCTCGATGGTCCCAGAACAGAAGAAAGTTTACTTGGGATTCCTAGTGGATTCCTTAGAAAGAAAACTTGTTTTACCCCAGGACAAGGTCCAGGGTCTTATGACAACGGTCAGGTCTATGTTGGAGGCAGAGGAATCTTCTTTCAGAAGCATCATGCGGGTGCTGGGTCTAATGACCTCTTGCATCCCAGCGGTGCCGTGGGCTCAGCTCCACTCCAGACCTCTCCAAGAATTCCTTCTATCCTCTTGGGACGGATCAAGGGAATCTCTAGACTACAGGGTCCCCATCCCAGTGGTGGCAAAGGAATCTCTGAGGTGGTGGCTCCTTCCTCAGAATTTACTGGTGGGTCGTCTGTGGAGTCAGTCCAACCCTCTCAGGATAACCACAGACGCAAGCGCCTGGGGTTGGGGGGCTCACTTAGACGAGCTCAGAGCTCAGGGTTCCTGGAACCGAGGTCAGAGGGGCGCCTCCTCAAACCTCCGGGAATTGTTGGCGGTCCGGGAGGCTCTAAAGGCCTTCGAGGAGAGAGTCAGGGGCCGAGAGGTCCAGATTCTATCCGACAATGCCACCACAGTGGCATTCCTGAACCATCAGGGAGGCACCAGGTCGCGTACCCTTCTGGCTTTGTCTCTGGAGATCCTGAGCTGGGCAGAGCTCCGGATTCCCTCCATCACAGCGGTTCACATAAAAGGGGTTCACAACGTAGAGGCGGACTTTTTAAGTCGCCACCCGATTCTCCAGGGAGAATGGGAGTTGAACACAGAGGTGTTCGATCTGGTGTGCCAACGGTTCGGCAATCTGGAGATAGACCTCTTCGCCCGCAGGGAAAACAAAAAGCTAAAGAGGTTCTTTTCCCTGACCCGGGAATGGGGCTCAGAGGGAGTGGATGCGCTGGCCCAGGTGTGGAGTTTTCATCTGGCCTATGCCTTTCCCCCTCTGAGTCTGATTCCGAGGATCCTGCAGAAGCTGGACCTCTCAGAATGCTGTCTCATTTTGGTCACCCCCTGGTGGCCCAAGAGAGCCTGGTTTCCCACTCTGGAGAACTGGTCGGTAGCTCCCCCTCTCCATCTACCAGTTCGGTCAGACCTTCTTCTTCAGGGTCCGGTCTTCCACCCAGAGCCCAGCTTCTTCAAACTGACGGCCTGGTGCTTGAAAGGCAGAACCTGCGGGAGAAGGGCTGTTCAGAGAGAGTGATCACCACTCTCCTCTCTAGTAGAAAGGAGGTCACCAGGCGGATTTATGCTAAGGTGTGGGGGATCTTCTCTCGCTGGTGTTCAGAGAGAGAGGTTTCCCAACAGGAAACTTCGGTCATTCTGGAATTTCTCCAGGATGGAGTTGATCTGGGGCTGTCTACCAAGACACTAAGAGTTCAGGTAGCAGCCTTATCTTACTTCCTGGACAGAAGATTGTCCCAGGACCCGTTGATTAAAAGATTCCTGTCAGCTAGGGACAGAATGTCTCCAGTACAGATCTCTAGGGTTCCACCCTGGGATCTCTCCTTGGTTCTAGAACAGTTAACTAAGGCTCCGTTCGAGCCTTTAGACAGTATTTCTCAGGACCTCTCATTTGGTAGGAAGGTCCTGCAAGCGGTCGTCCCACCCTAAGGTAGGCCTGCAAATTACTTGCTTCTCTCTCATTGTGCCGTCCTGGAAGATGTCTTGAGAAAAGTACCAGTTACTTACCGGTAATGGTCTTTCTGGTAAGTCTTCCAGGACGGCAGGCCTACTTCCCACCGCTCTGGTTAAGTATATTAATATATATATAGAGTTGTTGTGGTATGTTGTTTTCACTCTCGTGCACTAGTGTGGAGTACTTTTTCACAAACTGAGGAGCACAGGGAGGGGTGGGGTTTTTAACCTCTTTGATTGATTGTGTTTCCTGTCAGGTGGACTAGTCATCTCTCATTGTGCCGTCCTGGAAGACTTACCAGAAAGACCATTACCGGTAAGTAACTGGTACTTTTCCTTCTCATAGAAATTTTGTTAAGTTCGCTGAATGCCGAAATTCATCCCATTGTTGCCACATTTTTTTCAAACCCTTCCTCCCTTATCTTTCTTTTCATATGTTGTATTTCGTTCATTTCACATATCCATTAAACTATTGTTGGGGTTTCTATCTTCTTCCATCTACAAGCTATTATTGTTCTGGCCGCTGTAATCATATGGTAAAAGATATCTGATTTTATAGTTTTTATTGATCTTGATGTTATAGATAATATTATATCCTTTATATCTAATTGTATCTCTATTCCTGACACTTTTTGGTAGATTTTAAATATCTTATTCCAGAAATCCCTTTCTTGATGTTTTTTACTGATGTTTTATGTATTATTGATATTGCTTTTTCCCATTCTGTTAATGATATTGATATCTCTGCCTCCTCTTCCCATTTTCTCATATACACCAATTAATTAACCGGTCCCGAGGGAAGTAGTAGTTTATAAACTTTAGAAAGATTTCTGCTTACTTTTTGATCTTCTATTAATAAACGTTCAAAATCCGTTAATGATCTATTTAGTGCTGATAATTGTATTTTTGATTCAATATATATTTTTAATTGGTGGTATTGTATCCATTTATCTTTATATTTCGGTCCCATATCTTGTGGTTTTGGTAGCTTACCCTCCAAGAACTTGTACCAGTCTCATGGTCTCTGAGCTATTCCATTTCAAGAATTTATTAACTCTGTGTGCTGGAGGGAATTCTGGATTGGAGAACAATGGAGCCATTGGGCCAACCATCGTAGATAGTCCCCCTTTTTTTATTATTGTATCCCATATTTTGAAGGTATCTAATACAAAAATCGTTAATCTTTTTTTTTTTTCGGGTCGAAGCTGAGGTTTTATCCATGGAAGGATTTTAAGTTGTACGCCTATGATGCTTTCTTCTATATTAATCCACTGCTTATTTTCTGTATTACGATACCAGTCTATTATCCTAATTAATGATACAGCCTGTAAATATTTAGAGAAATCAGGGAGTACTAGGCCTCTGTTTCTCTTTGTTCTATAATCAATATTTTTCTTTTTATTCGTGGGGTTTTTTGTGCCCAAATAAAACTTCCCATTGTTTTTTGTAATTGCAACATCATTTTTTTTGGAGGAATCAAAGGTATAGCTTGGAATATACATAGCAATTTTGGCAGTATATCCATTTTTACTACGTTAATTCTACCCATCCATGAACGAATTATTTTATCATATTTTTGGAACAGTTTTATGGTTTCCTTTATTATTGAGGTATAGTTCATTTCCTGTAACTTATTCAAGTTAGTTGGGATATAGATCCCTAAATATTTGATTGCCTCTTTTTGCCATTTAAAGGAAGTCTTTTTGAAGAAGCGTCACTCTGTACCTTTTCTGTTAATGATATATTTAACATTTCTGATTTGTCATAATTCACTTTAAAATTACTTAATCTTCCAAATCGTCTAAGTTCCTGTATTAAATTTGGTATTGATATAATCGGATTAGTAATATATATTAACAGGTCATCTGCATATACTGCCATTTTGTATTCTTTTCCTTTAATATTTATCCCCTGAATATTTATTCTCCCGTATGGCTGTAGTAAGATGTTCCATTACTAATACGTATAACAGTGGAGACAAGGGACATCCTTGTCGAGTACCATTTGATATCTCTATATATTCAGAAAAACTTCCATTTGTTCTTAATTTTGCTCTGGGACTCTGATATAGTGCCATAATCCTGTCCAGCATTTTAGGTGCCATCCCTAATTGAATTAGAGTTTCTTCCATAAACCGCCATCCCATCCTATCAAATGCCTTCTCAGCATCTATTGATAGAAGGCATGCTGGGATGGCAGCCTTCTGGGCATACTCCATCAGTGTACAAGTTTTTATTATGTTGTCCCTCATCTCTCTACCTTTAGTGAATCATGTTTGGTCTAAATTTATATGTTTAGGCAAAATTGGTGACAATCTGTTGGCAATAATTTTAGAATATAATCGTATGTTAGTAAGGGAAATTGGATGATAGTTACTACATAATGTATGATCTCTTTCTGGTTTGGGAATTAATGTAATGTGTGCTTCCATACTTTGTGATGTAAATGTTTGAAATGCTGAAATGGCATTATATGTCTTTTTTAGAATAGGTATAATTATATCTTGAAATGCTTTATCAAATCCCGGTGTATATCCATCTGGGCCTGGGCTTTTGCCCAGAATCAGTGTAGATATAGCTTGTTGTATCTCTTCTAATGAGATGTCTCTTTCCAAGTCTTCTATTGTTTCTTTAGAAAAAGTGGGTACAGCTGTTTCCTTGATATACTGATGTATTTCCTCTATGTTTTTATTCCTTTCTTCCTTTTTTTTGTTGTCCTTTTATGTTATATAGCTATGAATAGTATGTATGGAATGTTTCAGATATTTCTTTAGGATCATAAGTCATTTCCCCAGTACGTTTCAAGATTTTTATTATATAGGTCAGGGGTTGTTGTTGTTTTAATATTCTAGCAAGTGTTTTCCCAGTTTTATTTCCAGGTCCAGAAATATTTGGACAGAATAAAGAGGGATAAAGCACCTGGATCAGATGGCATCCACCCACGGATCCTAAAAGAATTGAGCTCTGTCATTTCAAAGCCATTGTTTCTAATTTTTAGGGACTTGCTAATGACTGGAATGGTACAACTGGATTGGCATAGGGCCAATGTGGTGCCCATATTTAAAAAGGGATCAAAGTAATTACCAAGTAACTATACACCTGTTAGTTTAACTTCTATAGTTGGGAAGATATTGGAGAGTTTAATAAAAGACCACAAAGATGAGTTCTTACTGGAAAAAAATATTTTAGGCAACAGACAGCATGGATTCATGAATAAAGTTGTCAAACAAACTTGATTTCTTTTTATGAGGAGGTAAGTAAAACCTTGGACAGAGGGGTAGCTGTGGACGTGGTATACTTGGATTTTGCAAAAGCATTTGACACAAATCCCCACACACGACTAATGTGTAAGGTAAAGTCTACAAGCTTGGAAAGATCAGTTTGTAAATGGATAGAAAACTGTCTAAAAGACAGAATTCAGAGAGTACTGGTAAATGATTCTTACTCTGAATAGTCTAAGGTTATCAGTGGTGTAACCCAAGGTTCAGTGTTGGGATCCTTACTTTTTCATTTCTTTATAAATGATATAGGGTCTGGGATTAAAAGTACAATTTGAGTCTTTGCAGATGACACCAAGCTATGCAGTGGAATAATGTCCTTAGAGGATGTTTCCAACTTACAAGTAAACCTCAATGCACTGTTTAATTGGGCATCTGGGTGGCAAAAAAGGTTTAATGTTGATAAATGTAAAGTTAGGCACTTGGGGGCTAAGAATATGCATGCATCATACATACTAGGGGGAGTACAACTGGGGGAATCCATAGTGGAGAAGGATCTGGGGGTTTTGTTAGATCATACATTTAATAATAACATGCAATGCCAAGCTGCAGTTTCCAAAGCGAGCAAAGTCCTTTCTTGTATTAAGAGAGGTATGGACTCCAGAGAGAGAGATATCATTTTGTCTCTGTACAAATCATTAGTAGGACCTCATCTGGAATATGCAGTTCAGTTTTGGGCACTGGTTCTCCAAAAGGATATTGGGGAACTGGAGAAAGTGCAGAGAAGGGCAACCAAACTGATAAAATGCATGGAGGAACTCAGCTATGAGTTAAGATTAGAGGAACTGAATTGATTCTCTCTTGAGAAGAGGAGATTAAGGGGGGATATGATCAACATGTATAAATACATAAGTGGTCCATATAGTGAACTTGGTGTTGAGTTATTCACTTTAAGGTCAGGAAAATTGTCCCAATTGGGACAACTTCATGTCCCAATTTGTGGATTCCCCAACAAGAAAGAATGCCCTGTTAGAGCTAATAATTACGAACAATCCAAGTCTGATCTCAGATGTGGAGATACACGACAACTTAGGGTCCAGCGTTCATAGGATGATCGCGTTTAGCATAAATCATAGGAAAAGGAGGCATGGGTCACCATTAGCATTCAAGCACTACAAGGTATGCAATAAGAAATGTAAAATCCCGATCAGGATGGCTAAAAAGGATTACGAGAGACACATAGTGGAAGAGAGTAAAAATAAGGCAATTTTTTTAAATTATATATTAACAGTGAAAAGACAAAATCGGAGCACATTGCACATTTAGCCCCCCTGGCGGTATTCCCGAGTCTGGCTTGGGGTTAAATTTCAGCACCAAAAGCGGTAACCCCGAGCCAGACGCGGGATTGCATCGCAGTAATCCAGGCAGAGTTACTTACCTTCTCCCCTGGATCCTGCGATGCCTCCCCGCTGTGTGATCGAGCTGTCTCCTCGCTCGATTCACACAGTGCCCGAGTGCCGCCGAGCTCCGTTCCCTGCGACGTTACAACGCATGGGGACATAGATCGGCGGCAAATTCAAAAAAGTTAAAACACAGTACACATACAGTACACTGTAATCTTACAGATTACAGTACTGTATAAAAAAATTACACACCCCCTTTGTCCCTAGTGGTCTGCCCAGTGTCCTACATGCACTTTTATATAATAAAAACAGTTCTTTCTGCCTGGAATTTGGAGATTGTCCATAGCAACCAAAAAGTGTCCCTTTATGTCAAAAGTGGTTTTAGACCAGCTAGAAAACAGCGATAATAAATTAGAATCACTCGCAGAATTGAGCGATAGCGATTTGTGGGGAAATTCGTCATCAAACACTGAAAAACACTTTTATTATTATTATATTATTATTTGTTATAATTATTTTATAGTTATTTATTATATTATAATTTCTGTTTTTTTTTTTTAACTTTATCATACCCGGGATGTCTACTAGACTCTGGTTTGGACAGATTTAAGTGAGTTATTCCTAAGAATTACAGGCCTACAATATAAAACGCCAAATTTCCATGCAGAATAATGGTACCGCTTTCAGCACCTAAAATCTAACAGAATCATACCACCAGGGAGGTTAAAAGATGAGGATGGGAAAATGGTTATAGTTGACACAAACAAGGCAACTGTACTAAATGCCTTCTTCTGCACAGTTTTTACACAAGAAAAAGAAGGGTTTACCGAGAGCGACAGAGTCATGGCTAACAGAGACCAGAGTCAATGAAA
Source organism: Rana muscosa (assembly GCA_029206835.1). NCBI lineage: Eukaryota > Metazoa > Chordata > Amphibia > Anura > Ranidae > Rana > Rana muscosa. The sequence continues at coordinate 56,982,946 of CM055119.1, forward strand.
GACTTAATAAACTTAACACAAATAATTCACCAGGACCAGATGGCTTACACCCGAGAGTCCTCAGAGAACTCAGTCAAGTTATAGCCAGGTTATTATACCTGATCTTTGTGGACAGCATAATGACAGGATTGGTACCAGCTGATTGGAGAAAAGCCAACGAGGTACCAATATTCAAAAAAGGGCAGAGACATATTCCTGGGAACTATAGACCAATCAGCCTAACATCATAAGTGGGTAAATTATTGGAGGGGATCATTAGGGACTATATCCAAAGTCTTACTGAGGAGGAGAATATAATTAGTTGTAATCAGCATGGGTTTATGAGAGGACGTTCCTGCCAGACCAATCTGCTAACATTCTACGAGTAAGTGAGCTGCCATCTAGATAGGGGGAGTCCTGTGGATTGTGTGTATCTAGACTTTGCAAAAGCATTTGATACCGTCCCCCATAAACGCTTAATTTACAAGCTGAGGTCTGCAGGCTTGGACCATAGGGTTTGTGCTTGGGTAAGAAACAGGTTACAGGGACGGGTCCAAAGGGTAGTGATAAATAACATGTACTCAGACTGGTCTGGAGTGGTAAGTGGGGTACCCCAAGGCTCTGTCTTGGGACCAATTCTATTCAACATATTCATAAATTATACAGAGTATGGGATAACTAGATCAGTCTCAGTTTTTGCAGGTGACACAAAGAAAAGTAGGGTAATAAACTCTCATGAGGGCATAGACATTTTTGCAGAATGACCTGAATAAAATAAAGGAGTGTGCAGACAAATGGCAAATCAGGTTTAATGTGGAGAAATGTAAAGTAATGCACTTGGGGTCAAAAAACATAAACAAAAATATTCACTAGGTGGAGAACAGCTAGTAGAACCAAGGATGGAGAAAAATCTGGGTGTGCTAATAGATGACAGATTGAGCAACAGCAAGCAGTGCCAAGCTGCAGCTAACAAAGTAGGCAGAATATTAGCATTCATAAAAAAAGGGATATACTCCAGGGACAAAACTATTATCCTGCCACTTTATAAAACTCTGGTTAGGCCTCATCTGGCTTTTTCTGTCCAGTTCTGGTCCCCAGTCCTCCGAAGGGATGTGCTGGAGCTGAGGAGAGTCCAAAGAAGGGCAACAAAACTAATAAGGGGACTGGAGGACCTCAATTGCGAGGAACGTCTGCAAACACTAAATTTATTTTCGCTGGAGATGAGATGCTTAAGAGGGGACATGATAGCGATCTACAAATATCTCAATGGGGATCCCAGCATAGGAAATAAACTATTCAGCAATGGGGATTGTAAAAGGACACGGGGGCACACAATGAGACTGGAGGAGAAGCAGTTTAACCTTAAACTGCGTAGGGGGTTCTTCACTGTTAGGGTAATAAGGATGTGGAAATCTCTCCCACAATTGGTGGTGGCTGCGGGGAGTATGGATATTTTTAAAAGACTCTTAGATGTACATCTTAAAGGACACAACATACAGGGATATGGGAAATCATTATAGACACTGATACACATACACCTACACAGGTTGAACTGGATGGACAATTGTCTTTTTTCAGCCTTACCAACTAAGTAACTATATAACTATGTCATCACAGAGGACAAGGGGGCACTCTTTACGTCTAGAGAAAAAAAAATGAATCTCCTAACACGGAAAGGTTTCTTCACAGTAAGAGCTGTGAAAATGTGGAATAGACTCCCTCCAGAGGTGGTCCTGGCCAGCTCAGTAGATTGCTTCAAAAAATACATGAATTATTTCCTTAATGTACATAATAAAACTGGGTACTGACATCTATAGGTAAAATTAATACAGGGAAAATCAGATTGCCTCTCTGGGGATCAGGAAGGAATGTTTTTCCCTGCTGTAGAAAATTGGATCATGCTTTTTCACCTTCCTCTGGATCAACTGTGGACGAAGGATTGTGTATATAGGATTGCATGATTATTTATTTTTTCTATTGGTTGAACTAGATGGACTTTTTACTAACTATGTAACTATGGGGTAGATTTCCTAAAACTGGTGCACTCAGATTCTGGTGCAACTGTGCATGGTAGCCAATCAGCTTCTAACCTCAGCTTGTTCAATTAAGCTTTGGCAATAAAACCTGGAAGCTGATTGGTTTCCATGTAGAAGTGAGCCTGATTTTGCACTCTCCAGCTTTAGTAAATAAACCCCTAAGTAACTATATTTGTGCTGGCTCAGCTTCTTTGCCCCTCATCCCCATACATAACCTTTTATGTAGGTGCCAAGGGAGGAGCTAAGGGAAATATTATACAATGTCTCTCGAACAACAACTCTGAGTCTGCTGGAGCTGCTTACATCACATGACCAGGAGCAATCTCAGGGCTTTTCGGTGTCTACAAAAGGGAGGGTTTTCAGGTAAATAACATGCATAATAATAAACAAACATATAATCTTAGTGTGGTGCTAAAATATGTTACTAATTTTGTCTGTCATAGAACCCAAATGAATTGTTTATTTTCTAATGCCCCGTACACACGTTCCGATTATCGGATGATAAAAATCGCTTTCGGAGCGATTGTTCGATAATCTGATCGTTAGTACACAGCTTTCGACAGCCGATCACAACAGTCCGTCCAACCAAATCCGTAGGGGCAAACATGAAAACTTTGCTCGCACGACAGCCCGTCGTTCGATAATTGTGTAATCAGTACAGTATTCGTCAGATAAAAATCGATCAACAAACACCACGCATGATCAGAAACATGAAAATAAACCAGAAGGACACAGGGGTCACACGTTACGTTGCTACGCACACCGGAAGGTTTTTCCGGAATCGTACAACAAAAATCTAGCGCACATTTTCATTATTGGATTCAATATTTGCTTAATGCAACTAAAGTTGGACGATCTGTCGTACGATAATCTGATCGTGTGTACGGGGCATAAGGATTTAAATTCATCTCTTTGTTTTGTATTGCACAGCTGCACTGGATATATTCATCCTAATCTCTTCTGTTTAATCTGTGTAAATGTTATCCTCTTATAAACCTGGTACATTTTTACCCATCCCACAGTAAAAGAGCCTTTAGTATAAAGTTAGTATTGTGTGGTGTTCATTTGGCCAGTTTGTTGATCTGGCAGTAAAGATATATGATCATGTGGTAAAATTAAATAGAATCCCTCCAGGGTATAATGTGATTAAACTAATTAATGGTTCTGTTTACATTATCCATTTTTATTAAGTTGCGTGGTATCATTATTTTCAATATAAGAAAGAAATTACTCTAGCCACAGTACAATAAGTATGTGAAATGGAGGTATACAAATATTTTTTCTGCTTTAATCAAAAGGGTTCCAAAACCACAAAGGACCAAATAATAAGACATCATGCTGCTTCCACACATTATGGGAAATAGTTTATAAAAAAAGATGTAACCAAGAAAAGTAGTTATGTTACTGGGAAAATATATATATTTTTTAAGTATTCCAAATATTAACTATATACTTTAAGACTCCATTCACACAAGGGCAACATGACTTCCAGCCCGATTTTATGAGGCAACTCAGACACAACTTGAGTATGAATCACAGCACGACTCCAGGCAACTTACAAGGCAATTCCAAGTTGCCTGCAGGACAGGAGACATTCCAGTGGCCAATAAAACAAGAATCAGCTCTGTGGGAGGGAGGGGGGAGGGAGGGGTTTGCCTGAGAACTGTATGTTATCTTCCTGAAAAGTTGCTTATGTTAAGACAGTGATCCGACTTCAGAGGCAACTCCCATTGAAATCATTGGTTACTGGTCACCTAGAACTCGGATTGAAGTAGTACAGGGACCTTTTTTGAAGTCGGAGCGACTGCAGTAGTGTGCATTAAGACGGCTTCATTAACTTACATTGATTTCCTCAGCCAGCGCGACCTGAGGCGACTAGGGGCGATTTGAAGTCGGATCCAAAGTTGCCCCTGTGTGAATGGGCTCTCAAGCTAAATGTATGAAGTGCAAGGGTAAACAAAACAAGAAAAAACAAAACAAAAAATAATAATAGAAGATTTATCTAAATATGTAAAAGATAACTGCACAAAAAATGTATGAAAGAATATTGGATGGTGGAGGAATCTCTGTGGTGCCAGAAAGATAAGGGTACAGGTACAGATTCTGTGAGTACTTTCCTAGACTACTAGTGACAAGACTATAAACTTTCACAGCAGGCACTCCCTCAGTACAGTCCTTGCAAAAGCCTCTTTGTTGGTAACAGTATTTCCCAGCAAAGTGGGTTCAGCATCAGAGGATGGGAAAGAAACATAGTTGGGAAGTTCTGTTGAAGGTTGTTGACAGGGTAACCAGAGACATACAGCATGGGTGGTGACGTCATTTCTGGCTGGAAAAACAAAGGTCGTTGTGGATTTCCAGTTCCAGTTTTATGCCTATTTTTTTCCTATACCATATGAGTGGATATGTTTTAAACAATTAGATTTTATAAATAAAAATGGTGGAATTCCCAGCGGAATTCATCTCCCCATTCTCTGCCTGCAACCTCCTGGGACACCTCACAGATCCCAGGAGGCTTCAGGTCCATTCACAAAGCACAGTGTGACTCAGGCATGTGCAGTGGGGAGCCAGCTGGGAAGCAAGGAATCACAGCTGGCTTTTCACAGTAAACTTGCGAGCTCTGAGGACCCAAAGACTGGCAATAAAATGGCCCAAGGACAGCGCTGGATACCTGCTCAGGTAAGTGTCTCTTTATTAAAAGTCAGCAGCTATAGTATTTGTAATTTTTTTAAAGAGGCCGAGGAACCTCTTTAACCACTTCCTGACCAGCCGCCGCAGTATATTATATTATACTGCGGCAGGTTGGCACAGCTGCATGAGCTGTTCGGCTCTTTAAGACGCTGTAGCAGGCGCACGCACACATGCCCGCAGCGTGTCCCCAGAGCAGATGCGCGTGCCTGGCAGGCACGATGACCGCCAGGCACCCGGGATCGCTAATGACAAAGCGAGAACCGTGATCTGTGTGTGTAAACACACAAATACCAGTTCTGTCAGGGGAGAGGAGACAGATCGTGTGTTCCTACTGAGTAGGAACAACTATCTCTCTCCTCCTCTAGTCAGCCACATTCCCCCCACAGTTAGAAACACACATAGGGAACACAGTTAACCGCTTGATCGCCCCTAGTGTTAACCCCTTCCCTGCCAGTGACATTTATACAGTAAGCAGTGGCTATTTTTAGCTCTGATCGCTGTATAAATGTCACTGGTCCCAAAAAAGTGTCAAGAGTGTCCGATGTGTCCGTCACAATGTTTCAGTCCCAATAAAAATCACAGATCACGGCCATTACTAGTAAAAAAAATAATAATAACAATGCCATAAATCTATCACCTATTTTGTAGACGCTATAACTTTTGTGCAAACCGATCAATATACGCTTATTGCGATTTTTTTTTTTTACCAAAAATATGTAGAAGAATACATATCGGCACAAACTGATGAAGAAATGTGTTTATTTTTTGGGGGATTTTTATTATAGCAAAAAGTACAAAATATTGTTTTTTTTTTAAATTTACGCTTTTTTTTGTTTATAGCACAAAAAAAAAAAAAAAAAAATGGAAAGGTGATCAAATACGACCAAAAGCAAGCTCTATTTGTGGGGAAAAAAAGGACATACATTTTGTTTGGGTAAAACATTGCACGACCGCGCAATTGTCAGTTGAAGCAGCACAGTGCCATATCGCAAAAAATGGCCTGGTCAGGAAGGGGGCAAATCCTTCCTGAGCTGAAGTGGTTAAACTTAGCTTCATATTGAAAATATTGCCTTCCACATGTTTATTGACACCGTTAATGTATTTAAAGAGGTTATTACGGTTAGGGGTCAGGCTTAGAGACCATTTTTGTTGCACCTACTTTCTAATTTTGGCAATCCCTCTATAGATGCACCCCCCAAATCCTATTTGCTATCCCCGCTGCCTGGCTAGGCAGTAACTGAAATGAGCAACCCCATATCTCTGGTATAGGAACTTACGCAGTAGCTCAGGTGTAACAGGCATTTTTCATTGGGTCATGCATAGATTATAATGTAAGACTATTTGTTATGCAGTTTTTATTTTTTGGCCACAAGATGGCGATAGGGAGATGCTGACCTTTGCTTCCTGAACATGGAGAGACACAGGTGACACTGGGAAGTGAAAAGTTTTGTTTCAGAAAGTGATACCCAGGGCTATGGAGGAGTGTGAAGGGAGATACAAACAGAAAGGTGCAGTGCTCTAAACAGGGGAATACCAACAGGCAGGGCGGAGTCCACAGGTGGGTGCTCAGGCAGTGGTGTCCTCCAAACAACACCTAAATAGGTAGATAAAATAGAAAAATAGCTGGCAACTTTAATCCGTAAGAAATATTTATTGGCACATATGAGAAAACAAAAAAGCAGACGTGTTTCGGCTGAAGAGCCTTGGTCCCTGCATAAAAATAGGGAGAACTGTGAAGGGTTAACTTTGCATCCATGAGGGACAACCAGGCAGCCCAGCACTATCCCAGGCAAGAGAACCCAAGCCACAAAAGCCCCTCGAGTTGTGCCAGCCTTGGCTCCTGAAGCAGGGAAGAGATCTGCCCCAGCATATTAAGGCTGCTGAGAACTGTACAGAGGACAGTGTGGTGAGAGGACGGGTGCTGTTATGTACAGAACGTACCTGATCGTAGAGCCGACTTTGTAGGAGGAGACCTCTCTTAAAGCCCTGGCTCAGGAGCCACTGGAGTGGGAACAGTGAACTCGAGGCGCAGTGAGGTAGGAGTGCCTGCGGTAGGTGTGGTGGTTGGCACCGTGGCAAGGTGGTGATCCTCCAGGGATGGCTGGATCTGTAGGCAGCAGAGCAGGTGGTTGCAGGTCAGCGACCCAGGAGCTGGCGGATACTGGAACAGCGGAAGCTGGAGCAAGGTGAGACAAGCCAGGTTAGGTGCACACAACAGCAGACAGCAGGAGGGTCAGACAAGCTGGGTCAGAGCAGGTAGTCAGATGTATGGATCAGCAGGCTTAGACGTAGTCGGGAACACAGGCAAGGTTTGGCAACAGGTAGGCAGGTGAGAGACAGAGCAGGGTCAAGGCGAGCCGAGGTCAGGGTTGGAGATATATTGGGTGGTCCAGCAAGCCGGGTCGGTACTGGTAACAGGTAGCAGGTATGCAGGTATTCAGGTTACAAAGCTGCAGATCAGACAGCAATGCACTGTTGTAACTGCTGGCCTTTTAAAGGCCTAATGGCGCCATATCGTTAGCGTGCACACGCACACGCCCGCGCACGTGCGCATGCGCGCGCGCAATTGGCGCGCGCCGACGCACAGGTACCGAGGGAAGCAAGAATTGCCTTCTGTTTCTGGCAGGTCCCTAACATTGCCCCCCCCCCAAGGGGCAGCCTCCGGATGCCTAACCGGGCTTCTTTCTCAGGATGGGCAAGAAAAAAGGCACGGATTAACCTCTGGGCATGGATGTTGCCTTCAGGTTCCCAGGAGTTGTCCTCCGGACCGTACCCCTTCCATTTGACTAAGAATTGAGTTAGCCCTTGCCGTTTCCTACAATCAAGGATGGCCTCCACCACGTATTCTTCGAGACCGTCAACCAAAACTGGTTCTGGTGGTCTGGCTCCCCTGTCAGGAAAGGGGTCAGGTACTGCAGGCTTTGAACAATGAAACATGAAAAACTGGGTGAACTTTTAGAGAGTCAGGTAAGGATAATTCATAAGATACCTCATTGATTTTTCTTCTTACCGGGAAGGGTCCCATGAACTTGGGTGCCAGCTTCTTGGATGGCCAGGCCAAATTGAGGTTATTCGTGGAAAGCCATACCTGATCACCTGGTTGAAGGTCCAGCTCCCCTCTCCTCTTCCTGTCATAGGCTTTCTTGCTGTCTGCTTGGGCCTTGGTTACTGCTTGGTTACTGCTTCCTGCAACACCCGGTTGTTACGGCTGAGGAAATCCACCGTGCTCTGTACTGCCGGGACTGGAGATTCTGGAAGAAAATCAGGTAAAAATGTTAAATGAAAGCTGTAATTAGCAAAGAAGGGGGATTGTCCAGTGGCCGAATGGTTGGCATTATTGTAGGCAAACTCTGCTAAGGGCAATAGGGACACCCAATCATCTTGTGCAAAGGACATGAAACATCTGATGTATTGTTCAAGAGTCTGATTTGTCCTCTCAGTTTGCCCGTTGGTTTGGGGGTGGTAAGCTGAGGACATGGCAAGTTCAATTTCCAAGATTTCACACAGAGCTCTCCAAAAACGTGAAGTGAACTGGACCCCCCTGTCTGACACGATGTTAGAAGGGACTCCATGTAATCTGACGATTTCCTTAATGAAAACACGGGCAGTCTCGGCAGCGGTCTACGACCACAAAGATTGCGGTACACCCCTCGGAACATGGAAGTTCTACTATAAAATCCATAGCAATCATCCTCCATGGTCTATCAGGTACAGGTAGGGGTTTCAGTAGTCCCCAGGCTTGGTTCCTTGATGTTTTGTTTTGGTTACAGACGGGACATGCACTGACGTATGATTTGCAGAACTCCTCCAGACCCGGCCACCAGAATGAGGGCAGTACCAGCTCAAGAGTCTTGCGGACTCCAAAATGTCCTGCTAGTGGGTGGTCGTGGAGGAACTTTAGTACCTCAACCCGAGTGCTTCCTGGAACAAAAATTTGGCTCCCCCTCCAAAATAATCCATCTCTGGAAGTCAAGGTGGTACCAGGGGGTTTGGAAGAGTCCGTGGATGCTTGTCTGATTTGAGAGAGAAGATCAGTCTGTAGAAGTAAAAAATTACCTGCTGGTAGGATGGTGTCGGGAACAGATAAATCCTTGGGGTTGTCGTGCATGCGTGATAGTGCGTCTGGTTTGATATTTTTTGAACCTGGCCGGTAGGTGATATGGAAGCAGAAGCGTGAGAAAAATAAAGCCCAACGGGCCTGCCGAGGCTTCAACCGTTTAGCGGATCTTAAATATTCTAAGTTCTTGTGATCGGTATAAATTAATACTGGGTGGGCAGCGCCCTCCAACAGGTACCTCCATTCCTCTAAGGCGGCTTTGATGGCAAGTAATTCCCGGTCACCAACATCATAATTTCTCTCTGCAGGGGAGAGTTTTCGAGAGAAGAACCCCACAGGGTGCATTAAGTCCTTGCTACCTTGGCGTTGGGAGATGACGGCCCCAACTGCAAGTTCAGATGCATCCACTTCAAGAATGTAAGGCAGTGCAGGATCAGGATGGCTAAGAATTGGAGCTGATGTGAAAAGTCCTTTAAGTGTGTCAAAGGCTCTTTGGGCCTCAGGGTTCCAATGGAAACGTGAATTCTGCTTGGTCAGCTGTGTGATGGGTGTGATTATTGCAGAAAATCCCTTGATGAATCTCCTGCAAAAATTTGAAAAACCCACAAAGCGTTGCACCCCTTTCTTATCCAAAGGTACAGGCCAGTCCAGTATAGCGGACACTTTTTGAGGATCCATCCTGATCCCTGTGGGGGAGATTACCAACCCTAGGAATTGAATAGTCTGCTGCTCAAATTCGCATTTCTCCGCCTTGGCATATAGTCCGTGTTGGCGGAGGCGGTCCAGTACCCTGCGGACATGTTCCTGATGTCTGTCAAGTGATCCGGAGAAGACTAAAATGTCATCAAGGTAGACAATGACAAAGATATCAAGAAAGTCTCTGAACACATCATTAATAAAGTGCTGGAAGGTGGCAGGAGCGTTGCACAACGCGAAGGGCATGACCAAATATTCGTAGTGGCCGAATCGGGTACGAAAAGCTGTCTTCCACTCGTCCCCGGACTGGATGCGGACCAGATTGTAGGCCCCCCTTAGGTCCAATTTGGTGAAGATGACAGCAGACCTTAATTTCTGGAAGAGTTCAGGTATCAGGGGAAGCGGATAACATTTTTTGACCGTGATGTTGTTTAACTCACGGTAGTCCACACATGGGCGGAGGGTCTGATCCTTCTTGGTGACAAAGAATATTAAGGGCGCCCGCTGGTGAGGTAGATGGGCAGATGAATCCTTTGCCCAGATTTTCATTGATGTAGACCTTCAGAGCCTCTTGTTCCTTTTCTGATAAGGGGAAGATGCGCCCAAAGGGAATCTCGGCCCCAGGAAGGAGCTCGATGGGGCAGTCATAGGGGCAGTGAGGCGGAAGGGAGTCAACCCCCCCTTTACTGAAGACATCAATAAATTCATGGTAAGGTCCTGGGACGGACTGAAGCAGGTTCTGGTCAGAGTCCATACATAACAGAGTGGTGGATGGGCTGAGGGATCCAGGTAGACAGTACTTCTGGCAGTAAGGGGACATGAATGACACTTCTCCAGACACCCAGTTGATCTGGGGGTTGTGAGCCTGGAGCCAGGGTATACCCAGGATCACAGGAAACAGGGGAGAAGAGATAACATCAAGAGTCAGCCACTCCTTATGTTGAGTGGTAGAGGTGACAGGCAGAGGAAGAGTCTCCTGGGTTACCTGTCCTGATTTTATACGGGAGCCATCGGCCAAGTAAACAGAAAGTCCATGAGTCTTTTCCTGAAGAGGGATGTTATGTTGATTGGCAAAGGTGGAGTCGATGAAACAGCTACATGCGCCAGAGTCAATGATAGCGTTGACTGGGACTGTCCTTCCCTGGAGCTGCAACGAGAGAGAGAGGGCAAGGTGGGTTGCATTGGCAGATAAAGCTGCGAGATTAGCAGGAAGGGAAGAAGGGCACTTACGCATCTTGGCAGGACAGTTGCGCACGTAGTGACCGGCTTCACCGCAATAGAGGCATAGATTTCAGTTGGCGACGGCGTGCCCGTTCTTCGGGTAGCAGGGCTGGTCGCATTATCCCAAGTTGCATGGGTTCAGAGGTGTCCGGACTGGGATTGGCAGGATTTAAACAGGTGGGTGGCAGGTAACGAGAAGCAGGCATGGGAGCTCTTGTGGTCATCCATACTGGGCGACTTTGCTGGGAGGAACGCTCTGCTCGGCGTTCACGAACTCTGCGGTCAATCTGGATGGCTGTGGTAATCAAGGCTTCAAGGGGCTCTGGTACCCCCACTCGGGCGAGTTCGTCCTTCAGACCCTCGGAAAGGCCCAAGCGGAATTGGTGACGCAGGGCTGCATCGTTCCACTGAGTGTCTGCGCTCCAGCGTCTAAAGTCCGTAACATAGTCCTCGGCCGCTCGGCGACCTTGCTGGAGCGCAAGCAGGGCAGAATCAGCGGTGGCAGTCTGTTGGGGATCGTCATAAAGCTGGGCCATGGCTTGGAAGAAGGATAGCAAGGATTGAGTCTGAACATTATTTTCTCCTAGTAGCCGATGGGCCCAGGTCTGGGGTTCACCCTGGAGTAACGAGATCACAAATCCCACCTTAGTGACTTCTAAGGAGAAAGTCCGGGGTTGTAGGGCAAAATAAAGCTGACAGGCATTACGGAAGGCCTGGAATTTTGTCCGGTCTCCTGAAAACCTCTCTGGGACAGGAACTCTGGGTTCGGGTGGAAGCATCACCACTGAAGGAGCAGAGGCAGTTGACGAAGGCCTGGCAGAGGGTGCAGGGGCCGCATCACCGGAGGCAGCGAGGTTCTGAACTTGTCCTTCCAGCCGGATGTAGCCGTCCTGTAGACTCTTCACTGCTTGTGTGAGGGCTGCCAGGTGTTTGCAAATCTCCTCCACGGCAGGAACTTCTCCTGCAGGCTCTGTCATGGCTGTCTGATACTGTTATGTACAGAACGTACCTGATCGTAGAGCCGACTTTGTAGGAGGAGACCTCTCTTACAGCCCTGGCTCAGGAGCCACTGGAGTGGGAACAGTGAACTCAAGAGCGCAGTGAGGTAGGAGTGCCTGTGGTAGGTGTAGTGGTAGGCACCGTGGCAAGGTGGTGATCCTCCAGGGATGGCTGGATCTGTAGACAGCAGAGCAGGTGGTTGCAGGTCAGCGACCCGGGAGCTGGCGGATACTGGAACAGCGGAAGCTGGAGCAAGGTGAGACAAGCCAGGTTAGGTGCACACAACAGCAGACAGCAGGAGGGTCAGACAATCCGGGTCAGAGCAGGTAGTCAGATGTATGGATCAGCAGGCTTAGACGTAGTCGGGAACACAGGCAAGGTTTGGCAACAGGTAGGCAGGTGAGAGACAGAGCAGGGTCAAGGCGAGCCGAGGTCAGGGTTGGAGATATATCGGGTGGTCGAGCAAGCCGGGTCGGTACTGGTAACAGGTAGCAGGTATGCAGGTATTCAGGTTACAAAGCTGCAGATCAGACAACAATGCACTGTTGTAACTGCTGGCCTTTTAAAGGCCTAATGGCGCCATATCGTTAGCGTGCACGCGCACACGCCCGCGCACATGCGCGCGCAATTGGCGCATGCGCAATTGGCGCGCGCCGACGCACAGGTACCGAGGGAAGCAAGAATTGCCTTCTGTTTCTGGCAGGTCCCTGACAGGTGCTGAGGGGAGTGCGAGCCAGAGAAGTGAGGCTGAAGTGTGGCTAAGGGAATGCTAGCAGAGAGAGAAAGGGATCAAGCCACTGAAGCCCCTTTGCTGTACCACAGTTTGTACCCGAAAGTGGAGAGAGACCCACACCACCAGAGGGATAATTATCGCTGGGTCTGATGAGAGGGCCTTTCGCTCATTGTTTGTTATTGCTGCTATAGACTGAACCATATAGACTGAGCCTTACTGCCGGCCTGGTGTCAATGACCTCCAATGGTTTAGCTAGCAAAAATTTACAACTAAAGACTGCCCCTAACTGTAGCTATCCTGGAAACTTGCCCGTTTGCTAGTTAAAGGGGTACTTACTATACCCTTGTTAATGCATTTGAGTGCACTCAAAACACAGTGTAAGATTATTTTCATCCTTGCTGTGTTCTGGCTAATGATATAAAACCATATTTCTTTCATTTCTATTTGGGTATAGGTTTATTTTTGCCCTGTTTAGCAGCCTGTGTTCAAATTTGTCTGCAGTGTGAAATTTTGTTTAAATTAATTACTTATGTTAATCTATGTGTAGCGGGGGTCTAAATTTAGGGGGATACACCAGGGTGGTAGTATGACCCAGGTGTGTGTAAATCATAGAGAATTTAGACCATTGTTAATTCGTGGAGGACTTGGTGGTGTGTTGTTCTCCTTGGCCTGTGGGTGGCAGGGTTCCCACAGGTCTAAGGTAGATTCACTGCCGCAGTGCTGACCTTTTTGTCCCCTGCCAGCGATGGTACGGCGAGGGCGGGGAACCCGCCGTGGCGTTGCGGGAGGAGATAAAGGGGAGAGACACCCTCACCACAAGGTCTTTTTCCTGCATCGCGCGCCCAGGCACCTTCGGCCTGGGTGCGGGCGGTTCGGAGTTCTGGCCCAGGCGCCCTAGGCCTGGTCGGAGCGGAGTTGGCGTCCATCCCAGGCACCTTCAGCCTGGGGTGAGGTACTAAACTGGAGGCCTGGGGCTCAGTGACTTTGACTGGGTCCCGCAAGGGCGGGATTGTCCGAGGGTCCCTGAGGTGGATGGGGCTCGTATCTGAGGCGAGGAGGCCGGAGAGGTTACCCTTCTGAAGAGTTGGAGCAGAATCAACCCGGTGACAGAGGGGCCTCTGGTAACTCTCTTGGAGGGACATTTCCCCCTGATAGGGGCCACAACGCAGCAAAGGTACTCCTGTTTCTGTTCTCTGGGGTTGCTGGTAGAGACCCTGAAGGTTTAAGTTCTCTCACAAGCCATGGGCTTTAGCAACCGCTGGTGAATCCACAGTGGTTTAGCTTACTTATCAGGACAGTGCCTCGACCTGCTCACCCCACCGTATTGAACTGTTTATTGGGTCTCAACCAGTCGGCTGGAAAAGGACTGTTTATTGGAGTGTGTTAATAAGCAAGAGTTGGACCCTCTATCGGTGTGTGGAACTCTGGTTAATGGGAGCAAAGGGGAGTGTCAGTACAGCAGGACTTGGTTCTTAACGAGACACACAGGCCCGAGGAGAATAACAGGTACTGGCCTTCACCTCACCCACAGCAATGGGGAGGACATGGGCCGTAGTGCATCTCACCCTCACGTACAACATACCCCTAGACCAGAAAGAGGGGGTGAGGCCGCTACACGTGGGGGCTTGTCCGGGATGATGTGTGTTTTAACTATGGAACTAAGAACGGCTGTGTTTGAACTTTGCTGCCCGGAGGAGTTCCGAGTGGGTCGGTCATGTGATCGGCCAACGTGCATCCCTGCTCAAAGTCGTGGAAATGACCCTAAGACGGGAAAGGCCCATGCAGAAGAGCAAGAAGAGGGAGAAGTCCAGCCGCGTGACGTACTACACGTGGGGGCTTTTACTGCACTGCGCCATGAGGCACCCCATAGCTGCGCTGTTCGTGGGCGGAGACTGGTGGAAGCCCGCGAAAAAGTGCAAGTTGTGGGAGGAGTCTGGCCGTGTGAGGAGATACACGTGGGGATTTTGGCGCGTGGTCAGTGCGTGATGGAGCAGCAGATAGTCGGGATGGCCTCAAGCTCCCGGTGGATTCCGGTTCCCTACCCCACGAAGATGACTGCTTTTGTTGCTCCCCTTACAGACACGGGGATAAGACTTAGACCCCAAGGGCAGTTGGCTCTGTACACTTGCAGAGACACGGAGGCCCTCGGCGTGATCTGTCCCGGGTGCTCGGGACTGGTGGTCAACCTGAAGCCATTCGGGCGTTGCGAGGCATGCAAGCAGTTCCTATTCGAGGTGGAGACATCCACAGTAAGGCCCCGGGCCCTTCACCTCAACTGCCTCACAGGTACCGCTACTCCAGAATGGGAGATCCAGGCCTTTGCAGAGGTTCCTGTACGCACTGACCAGGGCGATGTGACTGCCCAACCAGAGACTGAGAAAGAAAAATCCGAGGATGCTGCTTCGGTCGCCACAGATTCCCTGCTCCCACCTCCGAAGAGGAAAGTCGGCCTGGTACAGGCATCCTGTGGTTGTGGTCGAGCTTTTCCCCCCGTCGCTTGCCGGGCCTGGATGGATCCGGTTGGAAGAGTCCTGGACATCCCAGTTCTACGAAAGGTCAAGGTGAGCCAGGGGCTGGGACTGTGGTGGTGGTTGGAGGTGTCGGGGGTCCACAGCCAGTGGAGCCCGCTAGGGAGGAAAGTTCCACGTCTACTAGGGACTACCTCCCCGCAGAGATGTATGACACCTCCGACCTAGAATCGCTGTCGGACTGTGGAGAGGATGTTGAAATAGATGAACTTTTTCACCGCAAAGGCTGGGACAAAATGCCATTGCCTGTGTTGCGTACACCACGGGATTCGCCCATGTCCACGGGAGACAGCACGCCCTCGGAGCTCACGAGGAAGCCCAGTCCTTCGCTTGTCATTCCACCACCTGCAGCATCATTCGTTCCGGTGGCGGGGACACAGCGCGCATCACTACGGGCACCAAGATTCAAACTAACGGGGGTAGTGAAAGTACCTCGACATCCAGAGGCCCTTGTTCCGCCAGGAGAAGGTAAGCGGGCCACAATGCCTCCTTTGGCCTGACTGCAGCGGCTATTCTGCCAGAGGGTCGCCCGCGAGTACGAATGGGAATATCCTTACTTGCCTCGGGACTTGCTTTTTGAGGTCGAAGTCCTGAGACAGAGATGGTACGACGAGTTTGTTTGGGAGAAGCTTAAAGTGCCGCATGCCCGTCGGTACTTGTCCTGTTCACCATCAGTGTCCAAACAATTCAGAGACTGTAGAGCAGAATGGATGTGGGGCCGCCATATTCACGCAGACAAGGTGCTTATTTGCCGGAAGGATGGAGAGGACATTGATTATTCAGTGGAAGACTTTGATAAGCACCTGAAGCCCCTGTTCTTGCCGCACCCGAAATTTTATTTGTAAGGAGAAAAAAAAAAAAAAACTCCCCTGTATGTTCTTCTGTTGTTGAACTTTCTGGAAGTGTTTTACCAGAATATCAGAACTGGGCCCTATTTTTTTTTGTTTGGGTTTTTCTACTCTTTGGAGGAATGAGAGCTGTTTTGTTTTGTTCTCTTTCTTCATACATCAGAGACACAGACTTTGGGTTAGAATCAAAATAGGGACGCAGGAAGAGGGAAGATTGCCTGGAAGATTTCACCAAGTGTCATTACCGCGGCACTGTCACCAGGTGGCAGTGTTGCGCAACGGCTGTTTTTTTTTTCATTTGCATCACCTTGCTCATTGGAGCGAATGGGTCCCTCGGCTGATGGACCCATTCATTCCAAATTAACACAAATGTGTTAGGATGTTGTGTTTTTGTTTCCCTTTCTGCAGGAGATCCATCTGTCAAGACTGCTGAGTGTGGGGTGGTTCTTAGACAGTAATGGGAGGGATTGTATATGTGTATATGTTCAGATGGTTTTATTGAAAAGTTTTATTATTTCATGTTCCCTTTCCCTTGAGCAGGTCTTGGCACAATTGGGATTCAAATTTTGAGGGATGGCCTCTGGGGTCAGGCTTATGTTACCACTCTTTGGAAGACATGGGTTTGCACCAGATGCTGGGGACCAGCTTCAAATCACTAGGGGGAGAGTGTAGCGGGGGTCTAAATTTAGGGGGATACACCTGGGTGGTAGTATGACCCAGGTGTGTGTAAATCATAGAGGATTTAGACCATTGTTAATTCGTGGAGGACTTGGTGGTGTGTTGTTCTCCTTGGCCTGTGGGTGGCAGGGTTCCCACAGGTCTAAGGTAGATTCACTGCCGCAGTGCTGACCTTTTTGTCCCCTGCCAGCGATGGTACGGCGAGGGCGGGGAACCCGCCGTGGCGTCGCGGGAGGAGATAAAGGGGAGAGACGCCCTCACCACGAGGTCTTTTTCCTGCATCGCGCGTGGTATTGTTCAACCAGGTGTAGTACTTAAATAGCAAATTGTAAGGACAGTTTAGGTAACTGTTCTGGGCTAATACTTCCCAGAAGCTCGTGATGACCTGCAGCAATATGCATCTCATACAACCATTTTTTGTAATATTATTGCAGCCTGGTGGCTCATTACTGTCACTCTTTAGTTTGCCATGAGGTTACTAGCACTAAGAACCACACCAAGTTCTGCTCCCTGCCTGGACCTCACCCCTTCCTTTCTCCCAGCATTTCAGCTAAATATGTTTCCTTCCAAAGCATCATACAGAATATTCTTCTGCTATGTTAACTAGAAGGCCAAGTACCAGGTAAATTAGTGAATATAAATTCTTTCATTCTTTCTTATCTTTAATGTATCTTGTTCTTGTAGTATAATGTGACAGACACTGCAAGTATGTCCAGTATTAGCTCTTTACTCCTTTGCATTTTGGCTTTAGAGTTGAAGAACTTAGACCCCTTTCACAATGGAGCTGTTTGCAGAGGCCTGCAAACTGACCCTAAACAGCCGCTGCTGTGTCTCCAATGTGAAAGCCAGAGGGCTTTCACACTGGATCGGTGTGCTAGCAGGACGGGAAAAAAAGTCCTGCTAGCCGCATCTTTGGATGCTCCTCCACCGCTCCTCCACCGCTCCTCCACCGCTCCTGCCCATTGAATTCAATGGGACACCACGGCCATACCGCATGTGCTATCTACATTACGTTAGTTTTACCAGAACAAGCGCTCCCGTCTCATCACTTGCTTCTGAGCATGCACGTTTTTTTCACGTCGTTAAAGCCTACACAAGGCCGTTTTTCATGACGAGAAAAGCGACAACGTGAAAAACGACGAGAAAAATTCAAGCATGTTCCAAATTTTTAATGGCCATTTTTCACGTTGTGAAAAATGCTCTGGAGCCCACACACGATCGTTTTTAATGACCAAATTAAAAAATTGCATTTTTCTCGTCATGAAAAACGGTCGTGTGTACGTGGCATTAGCCTTTATTATCTTAGCCCCCATACTCCTTCTATGCAAACTGCTGCACATGTATAAAAAAAGCTCTCTAGGGAATTAGATTTTAGTGATAGTTGTTAGTATCCTTTTAAAGGTGATAACTGCAAGGTGATGGATGTGATTCCCCATGTCTCATTAGGAAAATTGCAGAGTATTACAACAATACCAGAGATGCAACTCTAGTATCTGTTCTTATTCTGTATGCACTAGGGATGTGCAAAACTGAGAAAAAATGAAGATGGTTTTGATGGTTTTAAGGGTACACTGGGATTTAAAAGGCTCCTGGGGGTTATAGAATTTACTTTCAACTATCCTGGCCCAGTTTATGTGCCTAAACAATAGCCCCACATTATTTTAGAGTAGATTGTAATTGTAGTAAATTTTACCTAAGCAGCTCAACAAGCAAAATTGAACATGTCCATTTTGGTGAAATTAAAACCGTGTTTTCACCCCCAAATTAACTGCACACATTTTTTTTTCTTTATGCAAAGTGTACTTGTCTAGTGCCTGTCCTTGCACTGTATTTATGGAATCAACACAATTAAATTTCTTATTTTCTATATGTATAGTCAAATTTTCAGAATTTTTTTCTTTCTTTTTCACAAACACTGCAAAGTAGCACTTCCTTTAAATTATTGTATTAACTATTCGCATCTGTCCTCATTTACGTAAGGGGACGGAACAAATTCCCTTATCATTATTTTTATTATCTGTCACTATTCATAAACTGTATGTGTAAGAATATGTAAGTAAATTTATTTTTATGTATCTTTGATTTTATCAAGATAAATTTTTCCTGCACAGCCTACTTTACACATGTAGAGCGAATTGGCTACTATTGACAATATAAGAACAACTGCAAAGTGTCACTTATTTTATTCCCTGTGATGAAAGTGAAACCCTACATTTGCTCTGTAGTACACAGTGGGGCTGATTTACTAATAACAGTGCGCTGCACTGGTTCTAACCTTAATTGGTGCACCGGATAACTCCTTCACTGGGCGCAGGAAGCAGCGGCGCACTGTTATAGTAAATAGAAATGTCAGCGGCGCTCTATTGAAAATGAATGGTTCCCTATGGGAGCCCATTGATTTGAATAAAGGTCGCCCGGGAAGTCGGATCCGACTTGCGGGCGACTCGTGTGCCGGCTGACACAGGGACAGCGCGACTTTGCAAGGCGACCTGGACACAACCTGAGCGTGCAGCAGCCGCTCAAGTCGTGTCCTAGAGGCGACTAGCCGGCCGAGAATGTGTCCAGCGCGATGTCATCGCGCTGGTCCTCGGCAGCCTTGCTGTCCCATGTTTGGTATGAATCATGAAGGGGAACTCCAGGCCAAATTTTAATGAAAAATCGGCATGGGTTCCCCTTCAGGAGCATACCAGGCCCTTAGGTCTGGTCTGGATTCTAAGGTGAACCCCCTAAGCTGAAAAACGGCGTGGGGGTCCCCCCAAAATCCAAACCAGACCCTTAGGTCTGGTCTGGATTTTAAGGTGAACCCCCTTAAGCCAAAAAACGGCGTGGGGGTCCCCCCAAAATCCAAACCAGACCCTTATCCGAGCACGCAACCTGGCAGGCCGCAGGGGAAAAGGGGGGGACGAGAGAGCGCCCCCCCCTCCCTCCTGAACCGTACCAGGCCGTATGCCCTCAACATGGGGGGTTTGGTGCTTCGGGGGAAGGGGGGCGACCTGCGGCCCCCCCACCCCAAAGCACCCTGCCCCCATCAAGGGCCTCTTCCACGATGTACCCCATACTCATTCACATAGGGTGGGGGCAGGTATCTGGGGTCCCCCTTATTAAAGGGGGCTCCCGGATTCCGATAAGCCCCCCGCCCGCAGACCCCGACAACCAACGGCCAGGGTTGTCGGGAAGAGGCCCTTGTCCCCATCAACATGGGGGCAGGGTGCTTTGGGGTGGGGAGGGCCGCAGGTCGCCCCCCCCGCCCCGAAGCACCAAACCCCCCATGTTGAGGGCACGCGGCCTGGTATGGTTCAGGAGGGAGGGGGCGCTCTCTCGTCCCCCCCTTTTCCCCTGCGGCCTGCCAGGTTGAGTGCTCGGATAAAGGGTCTGGTGTGTATTTTTAGGGGACCCCACGCAAATTTTTTTTGTTTTTGGCGCGGGGTTCCCCTTAAAATACACACCAGACCTGAAGGGCCTGGTATGGATTCTGGGGGGACCCCCACGCCAGTTTTTTTTTCATTTTTTTGGGGGGGGTCCCCTTTGAATCCATACTAGACCTAAGGGCCTGGCATGGACGTGGGGGGGGGACCCCACGCTGTTTTTTTGGGGGGGTTTTTTTTGTTTTTTTTACATTTCCTTTAACGGCCAGCTATAAACAGGTAAAACAAAAAGACGCCGCAAAATTGCGGTACTTGCATTTTGGATGCGGGTCCATTGAATTCTATTACATCCAAAACACTGTTTTTGGCCTGGCAAGAAAAATCGGCAGTTGCGTTTAAAATCGTTTTTCACAAGCCCTCAAAATGCCTTCAGACGCCAAAGATTTCCACGTTTCAGACGCGGTACCGGCGTTTAGCCGCATTTTAGTTTAGAAGCGTTTTTAAAGGTGACCTATTTTTTTACATTGATAAACTCCAAATTTATGGCAAATGAGGAAAAACCATAATATATATATATATATATATATATATATATATATATATATATAAAAAAGAAATTGCTTCCATTGCATTGTGGACAATCCACAACTTGGGGCAGCTGACGTGGCAAGTGGACAATCCACAAATTGTGGCAAGTGATGTGGCAAGTGACACGCTAAATAGTGGCAAGTGACACACTGCTGCTCTCAGCTGCTGATATCACTCTGGTCTCACTAAATAGCTAAAATCGTAAATAATACTGTTTTTGGAGCTTAGGGCGGCTCCTTATCATATACACGCAAATGTGGTAAAACATGGCATGCAAACGCCACAAAGTGCGCCTTTCTAAACGCCACTTTCAACCTTAGTTCTGAACACTTTGCACCAGCGTCCCGTCTACATGGGGCCTAAAAACGCCTATGCCATTTACAGCTCAAAAACGCCATGGTGGCCATGAGGCCATAGGCTAACATGGAGAGATGTTTTTAAGCTGCAAAAAACGCTCAAACAAGCGGCTTGAAAAACGTCCGTGTGCATGTAGCCTTATATTAACCACTTGCGCACTGCCCAGACCAAGTTTCACATTTCAGCGCTGATGCAATTTTAATGACAATTGCGCGCTCATACAACACTGTAACCCAATGAAAATGTTTTATTTGTTGGCACACAAATAGAGCTTGCTTTTGGTACTATTTGATCACCTTTGTGTTTTATTTTTTATTTTTTTTCGATAAATACAAAAGACCGAGTTTAAAAAATAAATAAATGGATATTTTACCCACTTCAGCACTGGGCCTATTCTGGCACTTCTCTCCTTCATGTAAAAATCATAAATTTATGGCTATAAAATTACTTCAAAACACCAAACATTATATATGTTTTTGGAGCAGACACCCTAGGGAATAAGATGGCGGTCATTGCAAACTTTTATCTCGCTCGGTATTTGCGCAATAAATTTTCAAACGCCTTTTGTTTGCTAAAAATATTACAAAACAGTAAAGTTACGGCCAATTTTTTGGTATAATGTGAAAGATGTTGTTATGCTGAGTAAATAGATACCTAACACGTCACGCTTTAAAATTGCGCAAACACATGGCATGACACCAAACTTCAGTAATTAAAAATCTACCTAGGCGATGCTTTAAATTTTTTTACAGGTTACCATTTTGGCATTACAGAGGAGGTCTAGTGCTAGAATTGTTGCACTCGTTCTAACGCACGCAGCAATAACTCACATGTGTGGTTTGAACGGCGTTTACATATGTGGGCGGGACTTACGTGTGTGTTCGCTTCTGAGCGCGAGCTACCGGGGACATGGGTGTTTTTTCTTATTTTTGCTTATTTTTTTTTATTTGTTTTTTTACTTTTTTGCATTTCTAATGCCCCATACACACGATCGTTTTTCATGCCGTTAAAACTGCCATTGTAAAAAATGGCCCTGAAAAATGATCGTGTGTATGCTCCAGAGCATTTTTAACGACGTGAAAAACGGCCATTAAAAATTTCGGACATGTTCTCTTTTTTCACGTCGTTTTTCATGTCGTTTTTTTTAACGACGTGAAAAACGATAGTGTGTATGCTTTCACGACGTGAAAAAAAAACGCGCATGCTCAGAAGCAACTATGAGACGGGAGCGCTCGTTTTGGTAAAGCTAATGTTGGAAATGGAGATGGCACATTCGTCACGGTGGAATTAATAGCATCGTTTTAATGCTGCGCATTCCGTTCTTCTTTTGATAATGCTTAAAAATTACCTTCGTTTGATAATGACATTGAGAGTTATGCCAAACTTGTTTCTAAAGTAATTCCAAATTGCTCTAATGATTGTAAACTATTTTTTCTAAGCCGCACCTCCCTCCTAAATAATACTAATAATAATAAAATAATGTAAATATCCTTTTTTTTGGAAATTCTATTTTACTATTGTCTTTTTAATTTTTGGGGCCTTGTTATTTTTTTTGGGCTTAAATTATTCTTGTGTAAAGTTACCACACCAACCTTCAAAAAGTGTCTCATTTGGCCTCAGGGAGGTTTGTGTCCCTTGATAATAACAATAATATTATTTGAGATGTCCCTGCCTGCTCCCGAGCAAGCTCTCTTTTGAAATACAAATCACATAGTCAAGTTTTTTAAGGCCAAAAAAAAAGTTTATTTCGGAACATTAACAAATTAAAAGGGGAAGGCAGCACTGGAGAGCCTGCTTGCATTTGTGCATCCCTTTGACCCCACAACAACCATCCAAGATGTGAAAACCAAAATAGAGATTAGATCCCCCCAAAAAAGGAGCCCAATCTTGTCTTGAGCTCCCAGAGGTCAGGAGTAGGGATGAGCTCGGTGTTCAAGTCGAACATACGTTCGACTCGAACATCGGCTGTTCGATCGTTCGCCGAACAACGAACGATTTGGGCCGTTCGCGCCTAATTCGCGGCCCACAATGCACTACGCCATCGCAGTGTCATCCAGGCGCTGTGATTGGCCAAGCATGCACTGTGACCCCGCATGCTTGGCCAATCACAGCGCCGGCAGCGAGGAGAGCAATGATTGGCCACAGGCAGGATGCCTGTGGCCAATTATTGCTGAAGGTGTTTAGTACACGCCCCACACTATAAAAGGCCGCCAGCACGGCGGCCTAGTGTAGTGTGTTCCGGAGCAGGGAAAGAGAAGCATAGGCAGGGACAGTGACATTTTTTTTTCTTGCTTAACCTGGATTCCTTTAGTTTAGGGAAAGAGAAGGATAGGTAGGGAGAGTGTCAGTCTGTTTTACTGTGCTAATCCTTGTTTGTAGGGACAGGGAAGGACAGTGAGGGAAATTCTCATTGTGCTATACTGTGCTAAAGCATTCATCATCAACCATCTTTAAAAAAACATTTTTTATAGGGACAGAAAACTATAGGTAGGGAGAGTGTCAGTGTGTTTTACTGTGCTAATCCTTGTTTGTAGGGACAGGGAAGGACAGTGAGGGAAATTCTCATTGTGCTATACTGTGCTAAAGCATTCATCATCAACCATCTTTAAAAAAACATTTTTTATAGGGACAGAAAACTATAGGTAGGGAGAGTGTCAGTGTGTTTTACTGTGCTAATCCTTGTTTGTAGGGACAGGGAAGGACAGTGAGGGAAATTCTCATTGTGCTATACTGTGCTAAAGCATTCATCATCAACCATCTTTAAAAAAACATTTTTTATAGGGACAGAAAACTATAGGTAGGGAGAGTGTCAGTGTGTTTTACTGTGCTAATCCTTGTTTGTAGGGACAGGGAAGGACAGTGAGGGAAATTCTCATTGTGCTATACTGTGCTAAAGCATTCATCATCAACCATCTTTAAAAAAACATTTTTTATAGGGACAGAAAACTATAGGTAGGGAGAGTGTCAGTGTGTTTTACTGTGCTAATCCTTGTTTGTAGGGACAGGGAAGGACAGTGAGGGAAATTCTCATTGTGCTATACTGTGCTAAAGCATTCATCATCAACCATCTTTAAAAAAAACATTTTTTATAGGGACAGAAAACTATAGGTAGGGAGAGTGTCAGTGTGTTTTACTGTGCTAATCCTTGTTTGTAGGGACAGGGAAGGACAGTGAGGGAAATTCTCATTGTGCTATACTGTGCTAAAGCATTCATCATCAACCATCTTTAAAAAAACATTTTTTATAGGGACAGAAAACTATAGGTAGGGAGAGTGTCGGTGTGTTTTACTGTGCTAATCCTTGTTTGTAGGGACAGGGAAGGACAGTGAGGGAAATTCTCATTGTGCTATACTGTGCTAAAGCATTCATCATCAACCATCTTTAAAAAAACATTTTTTATAGGGACAGAAAACTATAGGTAGGGAGAGTGTCAGTGTGTTTTACTGTGCTAATCCTTGTTTGTAGGGACAGGGAAGGACAGTGAGGGAAATTCTCATTGTGCTATACTGTGCTAAAGCATTCCTCATCAACCATCTTTGAAATCCTTGTTTTTTGGACAGTCAGGGAAATTGTCATTGTGCTATTCTGTGCGAAAGCAATCATCCTCAACCATATTTAGAAATCCTTAAGTAAAGGGACAGAGAAGGACACCTGAAGGTAGCCCTTATTGCTTTTTTCCCATCTCCCTGCAGGCCATCCATTAGAATGTCTGGAAGGCAAACAAGGAGAGGCAGACAGTCAGGAGGCAATAAAAGAGGGCAAGCAGGCTCTGTGTCTGGGGGCAACAGTGCTGGTCGTGGACGCGGTGCATTGTCATCAGCACATGGCCATGGGACACGCTTGTCCTTCTTTTCGGCAGCTGGACATGTTGAGCCACATCATGCCGAAGACTTGGTAGAGTGGATGACCAAGCCCTCCTCCTCCTCCTCATCCTCTCTCACCCAGGCTCAGGGTACTGGCAAAGCAGCTGCCAAAGCGTCCTCTTCCCTGGTATCAATGTCAGACTCATCATCAGTCACTCCTTCCCTAGACCCACCATGTCCTCCTCCTGAGGAGTCCCCCGAACTGTTTGAGCACAGTGTTGGGTACATGCTCCAGGAGGATGCCCAGCGTTTCGAAGGGTCTGATGATGAAACCCAGCTAGAGGAAGGCAGTAGCGTGAGAGCAGACAGAGGGGATGCTCAAGAAGGACACCAATCTGGCAGTCATGTTCCAGCAGCTGCAGCATACTGCCAGATTGGCTCCAGTGATGAGGAGGGAGGGGATGATGAGGTCACTGACTCCACGTGGGTGCCTAATAGGAGAGAGGAGGAGGAGGAGGATGAGGAGGAGGCACATCTCCAACGAGGCAGGATGCCCTTTGGTGGCCAGCGTAAGGGCAGTACACCGACGGAATCACACCGCAGAGCTCCGCCTGTGCAGGGCGCTGCCTCTGCCCGTCATTCAAAAAGTTCTTTGGTGTGGGCCTTTTTTGAGGCTAGTGCATCAGATCGCACAGCTGCTGTTTGCAACATATGTCTCAAGCGTATATCGCGTGGCCAAAACATCAGCCGCTTGGGTACCACATGCCTGACCAGACATATGTTGACCTGCCATGCAGCTCGTTGGCAAGCCTACCTCAAAGACCCACACCAAAGAACAAAGCGGACCTCTCCTTGCACCGCATCAGCTGGGATCTCCAACCCCACTATAACTTCAGTCCTCTCTGAAACATGCACTGAGAGGAATGAAGGTGTAGAATTAGGTGTGTCACAGCCAAGTACTTGCGGCCACTCTGCTAGCAGTACACCGACGTCCGATTCTAGCAGGCAAATTTCCCTGCCCCAGCTGCTGGACCGTCGAAAGAAGTTCACTCCCAGCCATCCACATGCCCAGCGGTTGAATGCTAGCTTGGCTAAATTGCTAGCGCTTCAACTGCTGCCTTTTCAGTTGGTAGACTCGGCCCCCTTCCGTGAGTTTGTGCAATGTGCGGTTCCTCAGTGGCAGGTTCCCAAACGCCACTTTTTCTCACGGAAGGCTATTCCGGCTCTCTACCGGCATGTGGAAGGCAATGTCTTGGCCTCGCTGGACAGGGCGGTCAGCGGTAAGGTGCATATTACCGCTGACTCATGGTCCAGCAGGCATGGACAGGGACGTTACCTTTCTTTCACGGCCCATTGGGTCACTCTTTTGGCAGCTGGGAAGGATGCAGGACAAGGTGCAGTAGTGTTGGAGGTTGTTCCACCGCCACGCCTCCAAAATGCTACTACTGGTTGTGACACACCTCTCTCCTCCACCCCCTCCTCTTCTTCTTCCTCCATGGCCTCTTCCTGTGCTTTGTCCCCTGAACCAGCGGTGCTCCGTAGCCGTTCAAGGGGCTACGCAAGTACGCAGGCAAAAAGATGCCATGCCGTGCTTGCGCTGGTGTGTTTGGGGGACAGAAGCCACACTGGGGCAGAGGTCCTGTCTGCTCTGCAGGGCCAGGCCGAGAGGTGGTTGACGCCACGCCAGCTTAAGCCAGGAATGGTGGTTTGCGACAATGGCACCAACCTCCTCTCCGCCCTCCGACAGGGACAACTGACCCATGTGCCCTGTGTGGCTCACGTCCTTAACCTGGTGGTGCAGCGGTTCTTGGGCAGGTACCCGGGCTTACAGGATGTCCTGAGGCAGGCCAGGAAAGTCTGTGTGCATTTCCGCAGATCTTATAATGCCAGTGCTCGCCTGGCTGAGCTGCAAAAGGAGTTGAACCTGCCCAAGAATCGCCTTATATGTGACATGCCCACCAGGTGGAACTCAACGTTGGCCATGCTGCAGCGGCTGCACACGCAGCAGAGGGCCATCAATGAGTACCTGTGCGACTACGGCACCAGGACAGGGTCAGGGGAGCTTGGTTTTTTTTTCTCCACGCCAGTGGGGCATGATCAGGGATGCATGCACTGTCCTGGCACCATTTGAGGAGGCCACGAGGATGGTGAGCAGTGACAGTGCATGCATCAGTGACACTGTACCTCTTGTCCACCTGTTGGAGCACACGCTGCGTGGAATAATGGACAGGGCACTTGAGGCAGAACAGAGGCAGGAAGAGGAGGACTTCCTTGCCTCTCAAGGCCCCCTTTACCCAGACAGTGTTCCTTCTGTCCCACCCATCCCACAGGAAGAGGACGAGGAGGAGGAGGAGGAGGATTGTGTCAGCATGGAGGTGGAGGCTGGCACTCAGCATCATCAGCAGCAGTCTTTTAGGGATGATTTACAGTCCCAAGAAACCAGTGGACTTGTACGTGGCTGGGAGGAGGTGGCTGCGGATCATGTCGTCCTTAGTGACCCAGAGGACTCCGGACCGAATGCCTCAGCTAACCTACGCTGCATGGCCTCCCTGATCCTGCAAAGTCTGCGGAAGGATCCTCGTATTCTTCGGATCAAGGAGAGGGACCATTACTGGCTGGCCACTCTCCTTGATCCACGGTACAAGGGTAAGGTTGCGGACCTTATGTTACCGTCGCAGAGGGAGCAGAGGATGAGACAACTCCGGGAGGTCTTGCAGAAAGGTCTGTGCAACGCGTTCCCAGAGACTGGGAGGTTACAAACTCCTGGTCCTGGACAACGAGTTGCTGAGGCTTCGGCCAGTCAAAGAAGGAGCGGTGGGGAAGGTGGCCGTCTGACCGATGCGTTCAGACAATTCTTTAGTCCGCAGCCCCAAAGTATGATCGGTTCCAGCAACCATCGCCAGCGTCTGATAAACATGGTGCAGGAATATCTAGGGGCAAGGTCAGACTTGGACACCTTCCCCACCGAAAATCCTCTGGCTTACTGGGTCTTGAGGATGGATCACTGGCCAGAGCTTGCACAGTATGCAATTGAGCTACTGGCCTGTCCTGCATCCAGCGTTCTTTCGGAACGCACATTCAGTCCTGCTGGAGGATTTGTCACGGATCACAGGGTGCGCCTGTCCACCGACTCGGTTGATCGACTGACTTTCATCAAGATGAACCAGTCTTGGATCACCACCAGCTACCACACACCTGATGCTGATATAACAGACTAATTGATTTTAACATGTCACATCCCTTCAAGACTGATGCTGATGCTGAGTGCCTGTGCTGTTATGTTGACTGGCTATCCTCCTCCTCCGAGTCCTCAATGATACGATTGATGATGATAGCTTGGAAGATCATTTTTGTTTATGGGTGCCGCCACCAGTGGCTAAGGCCCAATTTTTCAGCCCCTGTTTAACAGGGGCGTGTAATTACAATTTTTGAAGCAATACTTTGCAACAGGGCTCATTGCTGTGCTCCAAGTACAGTATCTATGAGGGGTTGGAGTGTTGTGCCACCAGTGCCTAAGGCCCAATTTTTCAGCCCCTGTTTAACAGGGGCGTGTCATTACAATTTTTGAAGCAATACTTTGCAACAGGGCTCATTGCTGTGCTCCAGGTAAAGTATCTGTGAGGGGTTGCAGTGTTGTGCCACCAGTGCCTAAGGCCCAATTTTTCAGCCCCTGTTCAACAGGGGCATGTAATTACAATTCTTGATCTAATAATTCACAGCAGGGCCCATTGCTGCACCCACCAAGAGTAACTCTGAGGGCTTACAGTGTTGTGGCAACGCCACCACCACCACCACCACGAAAGGCCCAATTTTTCAGCCCCTGTTCAAAAGGGGCATGTAATTACAATTCTTGATCTAATAATTCACAGCAGGGCCCATTCCTGCACCCACCAAGAGTAACTCTGAGGGCTTACAGTGTTGTGGCAACACCACCACCACCACCACCACCACCACCAAAGGCCCAATTTTTCAGCCCCTGTTCAACAGGGGCATGCAATTACAATTCTTGATCTAATAATTCACAGCAGGGCCCATTGCTGCACCCACCAAGAGTAACTGTCAGGGCTTACAGTGTTGTGGCACCAGCACCACCATCAAAGGCCCAATTTTTACTACCACTGTTCAACAATTATATGTAATTACAATTCCTGATATAATAGTTGACAGCAGGGCGTTCCAGCACCAACCAAGAGTAACTGTGAGTGCTTACAGTGTTGTGCCAACACCAACAACTAAGGGGCCTATTTCTGCAGAGTATATACGGCAGGTCCCTACTTTCAAACATCCAACTTACAAACGACTCCTACTTGCAAACGCAAGAAGACAACAGGAAGTGAGAGGAAATCTACCCCTAGGAAGGAAAATTCTCTCCTGTAAGAATTAATATGGGAGAAAGGTGTCTCCTCTGTACTGATGCTTTATCACCAATCCTTGTTTCAAGAAAAACACCACATTTCAAAAACAGTTGTCATTGGGACGGAAAGTGAGGTGAAATGTTCTGAACAGGGGCACAGACAGCAAAACAAATGTTACAGGGGTGATAACCCTTACCTATGTTTTCCAAAAAGTTTAAAAATAGATTTTTGGGCTGGAGCTACACTTAAACAATGTACCTGTTCAAAATTACAAACACATTCTACATAAGAACAAACCTACAGTCCCTGTCTTGTATGCACCGCCTGTATACGGCTGTTCAGAGTATATAGGGCCTTTTTTATTTTGTGTGCGGTGTTCCCCTTAATATCCATACAAGACCCAAAGGGGCTGGTAATGGGCTGGGGTAGGGGGGGGGGGGGGTCATGGGGTAGCTATGCCATTTTTCTTAAAGATTTTCATCCATATTACCGGGACCAGACATTACATTAAAGCCGCAAGCAGTTTTAAATGGCTTTTTTTTCCTTTAGAAGTGTCATTTTGTGCAGGGACAGTTCTAAACACGGGAAACACGTGGCACTTCACAGGCATACTTTAGACACCCCCCAGGTATGATATTTAAAGGAATATTTGACTTTTTTTTTTTCACTTTATGCATCATTAAAATGACTGCTCCCGAAAAACGACCGTTTTTAAAACTTCTTTTTGCATTGATACATGTCCCCTGGTGCAGAACCTGGGTTCCCAAACCCTTTTTAGGACAATAACATGCATAATAGTCATTATAATTAGCACTTTAGAATTCGAACGTTCGCATCCATTGTATTTAATAGGGTTCTAATGTTCGTACGAACTTTCGGTCCGTTCGCGGGTTCTGGTGCGAACCGAACCCGGGGGTGTTCGGCTCATCACTAGTCAGGAGCCACAGCAGATAAGTCCTATATGTCCCCAGTCTGTGGTACTACAGCAGGCATTATTTTCTCCTCTTCCTTGTAGCCTTCTCTCCAGCCTTCTCTGCAGCCTTGGTTGGTTTCTTCCTTGGAGGCTGGGGATCAGGAGGAGAGGTTGTGGCAGGAGGAGTAGTAGGAGGAGGAGGAGGAGGTTGAGGAGTAGGGACAACCTCCGTTATATCGGTGTACATGGTGAGTCCACCCAGCACGCCCTTATTGATGACTTTTAAAAGCAGGGTCTCACTATATATCTTTTGCCGCAAGTCCATTTGCCCTAGTTTGTGTGCGAGGACTGCGGCAAATCCCTCATCAACAGAGGGTGCCTCTCTGAGGGCCGCTGTTGCCTCTCTGATGAAGGCCCTGGTTTCCTCCTCCACCTGCCTACCTCTCCTTGGCCCTCGTGGTTTAACTACCAGGGGAGGCATCTGGGCTCTTGTGCTGGGCCCAGCCTCCTCCTGGGTGCCACTGGGCCCAGCCTCCTCCTGGGTGCCACTGGGCCCTGCCTCCTCCTGATCCCCAACATCACCCTCTTCCTGGCTCTGCTCTGGCTGTAAAAAAAGAAAGGGACATTATTTATTTTGGCCCACCATCATTCACAGACATTGTTCACCTCTAGACATTGTTGAAATCAATGCCAAAAGTTATGTCATTTTCATTGATTCCGCATCCTGGTTTTGTTGCCTTGTCCACATAAAATTAGGCCACTACTGTATCTTGCTCTTCAAAAACTTTATTGGTAGAAGTTTACATACCTAACAATACTAACATCTATTTAAATTCTACAATTTTGTAAGATATAAATATAGATATCAATACTTTACCTGGCTCCATATATCCAAATCTGTCTCCTCTAGGACCTGATCTTGATCCTCAGAGGAAGCCAGAGCAGGGTTGCCAGGAAGGCTGGAGGACTGGCTGCAGGGAAGGCTGGAGGGTTGGCTACAAGGAAGGCTGGATTGACCTCTGGGGGGAAGGGTGGAGAGAGATTCCCGCACTTCCAGCTGGTCATCCAGAAAAGAAAGCTTACTGTAGTACCACAGACTGGGTTTATAAACCTTATCTGCTGGAGCACCTGACCTCTGGGACCTCAGGACCATAGTCCTCTGGGTCCTGTATGTCCCTCTGATGGTCGCTATTTTGGTTTTCACATCTTGGAGAGTTGTTGTGGGTATCTTGGTTTGCACAAATGCAAGCAGGCTCTCCAGTGCTGCTTTCCTGGCGTCTTTATTTTTATTTGCGCCACTTTTGGTTTGCCATAGTATAGGTAGCTCTTGCCATTTGTCTATGAACTCCCCCATGAATTCCGGGTTTTTAAAAGTATTCATGATATCTGTAAAAGCGAGAAACCAAAAAATAGATATATTTCAGGCAACATTCCTCAAATGTGCATTATCGACATATTTTTAGCGTACAAATCTTCTCGTCTGATGAACCTCAAATACTTAAATTGTTAGGTACCTTCGTCAAGACGTTCGTTGCTAACTCCATCTCCCGCCAAATGAACGTATTTTCGAGACATGGATCTTCACTTGATATACACTGCGCATGCGTGACACTCCGCACGCTTTCCCCGCCCCAGACGTTCGATATTGCACTTTCCCCGCCCCTTCTCGCTCGTCGTAGTGCTTAACAAAACATGGCGGAGACACAGGTGGCTGAGATTACCTCTACAGAGGAGGAAATTCCAGAGGAGCCCAAATCCAGATCCAGGAGATATAAGGCATCCAACATGTCATTCGATGAAATGGTGGAGATGGTCGCCATTTTAAAGAAGGAGGATTATGATGCCAAGCATGGGCCGTATAAAAGGCCTAATCTGGTCAAGTCAAAAATTATGGGCAAAGTGGTCAAAAGTCTTCAAAAAAAATTTGGGGTGTGCAGAACGAAGGAACAGCTCAGAAAACGATGGTCTGATCTGAAGTTGCGGGAGGCCGACCAATACAAAAGAATCAAGAAAGTTTTAGGAAAAAGTAAGTTCTTTTTGAATATTTTCCATGGTACATATTATTTACTTGTATTCTGTCGTGTATTTTTTACTTTCATATAGTACAGTGAAAGATACCATCTTTCAGGTTTGTCCGCACAGTAAATGGACGTATTAAACCTCTTTCTCCGTACAGTTCCTCAAACGATGTTTTCGGATCATCCAGTGTGAACACCCATGTATTTTATTTTATTTGGGGGAGTCAATTTTGGCTTCACTTATTTTTTCGGTCCTAATCCAAAGGACATTTGTTTGTTTTAAAAAAGGATATGCATGGTAATGTTAAGGGAGTGAATGCTCAGCAGCTGATGAAACATCTGAACGCAGTAGTACAAGTGTGGGCCTAAAGCCAAAAAGCTTGAGGGTGTCACACACAGGTGATCCTGTGTAGATACTTTGGGGTGTTACAATGTGTCAAATTTGTGTTTTTAAAGTAGATGCTATGGTTTTGGCTATGTATCCAATCATTTGTCCCGGTTGGCACAGGGGGTACATTTTAAAATGCAGCAGGCTTCAAAAGAATGATTACAAAGTATTTTATCATGTTTAGTTTAATTGAAAAATTGAGTCGCTACTAATGAAACTATTCCTTTTATTTCAATCTCCCTAGGGATTCGAAAAGCTACCTCAGATGAGCCGATAATTGCAACACCTACAACAATACCCCCAGAACCCCAGGATGGAGAGGAACGTGATGTTGTGGAAGTGGAAAGTGGCACCACCACAGGTCAGAGAGAAACCAGACACATGCATGTTAAATAGATGTAGGCCTACATATTCTATCCTACATATTTCTTTTTACATTTAGCTGCAGTTCTGGCCAAAGACCCCAAAAAGTTGACACATCACAGTGCCCAGATCCTGATCCAATACCTCATGGTCTGCTGTCGTGACCTAAAAAAAATTAAGGGAGACTTGCTAGAGATCAGGGCAAATACCAAGCGGGTGGAGAAAAGGCTCCAAAATATCATTGTTGTGCTTGGGCGTGTCTAATGTTTTTACACCAAAGAACGTTTAAATTGCTGAGTTTTGGAAGGTTTTTTGTTTTTTTACCCTTTAATGACTAGCACATGTTTAGCTTTTTCACAATTTTTATGAATATAGTTTGTTTATGCATGGCTGGTCATGCGTTTTAATACCCAAAAAATTAAGGGAACATCCACATTTCAAAGGAAGTTTCCCAACGAAAAAAGAAATAAAGGTATTTTTACATTCAAAATAATTGTGGCTTCATTATGTAAATGTGGTGCAGAGTGAACTAATCAATGTTTTGTGTTTACACTGACAATGAAGGCTAATTAAGAATGTTAAATACACATGGCAATACAAGTGCACTAGGTAAACCTACATGAAACATAAAACATTATACAATTAAAACACCAAACCAATCTTTACTCCATAAAATAATTTATTTTTTTTGAATAAAAATTTTAAAGATTTTCTGGCATTTCAATGGCCCCCTACCCATAAAATATTCAAGATATTGGTTA
Organism: Rana muscosa; assembly: GCA_029206835.1. Taxonomy (NCBI): domain Eukaryota; kingdom Metazoa; phylum Chordata; class Amphibia; order Anura; family Ranidae; genus Rana; species Rana muscosa. The sequence continues at coordinate 57,016,320 of CM055119.1, forward strand.
CGGACCTCACGTCCGGTTGGGGGGGCCAAGCCAGGACGGCCAGGTTCCAGGGCCACTAAAGTTTCGGAATTGAGTAAAGAGGCCTCAGGCCCACTCAAAGCTAGATAACTGGTGGAATGCACCCGTAGGAAATTATGAAGCACACAGCAAGTCATTACCACATGGTTCCATTTGTATGGGGCAAGGTGGATGGAGGTCAGGAAGAGGCGAAATCGGCTGGCCATGATGCCAAAGGCATTTTCCACCACCCTTTTGGCTCTGGCCAGCCGATAATTGAACACCCTCCTCTCAGGGGTGAGGGTGCGTTGCGGGAATGGCCTCATCAAATGGGGTCCCAGGCCAAACGCCTCATCCGCCACAAAGACAAAAGGTAGTCCCTCAACATTCTGCTCCGCTGGTGGCAAGGCCAGCAGATCCAAAAGGAGACGTTCCCCAAACTCCGTCTGGCCAAATACTCCTCCATCAGACATCCTGCCATTCTTGCCAACGTCCACATAGAGGAACTCGTAGGTGGCCGGCACCACTGCCATCATCATGATGCTGTGGAACCCCTTATAGTTGTAATAAAAGGATCCCGAATGGGGTGGTGGGACGACCCGAACATGTTTGCCGTCGATGGCTCCTCCACAGTTCGGAAAGTTCCATCGCTGGGCAAACTCGGAAGCCACATTCTGCCATTCATGTGGCGAAGAAGGGAACTGTGGAATTAAAGAAATAAAAAATTTATACTTTGAGCCAGAAACATTGAAAGCTTATTTCATACCAACATTCATGGCCAACATTGGTAGAAACTGTAATAAAAAAAAAAGATTAGTAAGCAACAACAAACCTAAAAAATCTAATAAAAATTTGGGGGGGGGTGTTGAAGATGAGTTGGGAATATCACAAATGAAGGCTGTAGCACTCTGTATGAAGTTACAAAAAAATGAAACATTCCTAGGCAATCTTTAGGGTGCATTTTGGGCAAAGCACTACGATGGGACATAGAATAAAATACATGGAAATTACTAGGCAAGGTAGGTATGGCCCCAGGATAGCATGCTGGAGAGGTTAGGTAAGCCAAATTTACAGGTAGGCCTCAAACACAAAAATTGTAATATTAAAACATGGGGAGAAAGGGGACATTCCCTGCAGCTAAGAATCATGTGAATTAGGGACTGCTAATAAAGCAAAATAAAAAGTATCCAAAACCAAAAAACATACAATGTGAAGTTATTTTAGAAGAACACTTACCTTAATATAGTCCTCCTGCAAAACTTGAAGGATGGCAGAACAAGTCTCTGGTATAATGATCCCCAGAGCCTGGGGGGGTATGCCTGTGGAGAACTTAAGGTCCTGCAGGCTTCTCCCAGTCGTCAGGTATCGCAACGTGGCGATGAGCCTCTGCTCAGCACTGATGGCTTCCTGCATAACGGTGTCCTGCCTGGTAATATAGGGGGACACCAAAGCCAACAGATGCTGAAATACGGGGTCAGACATCCTGAGAAAATTCCTGAAATCATCAGGATTATTCTCCCTGATCTCCCGCAACAAAGGCATGTGACAGAATTGGTGCCGCTGGAGCAACCAATTCTTGGTCCATGAACTCCTCCTGACCCTGCTCATGGCATGGAGTCGGGATACAGCATGAACCCCTGCACCAACTACAGCACGAACTCTACGACGAGTACGTAGCCGCAACATGGCTAGATAACGGTCGGCTGAACAGAACGAACTAGAAGAACGCACGGAAGAACAGCAAGGCCAATGAAGAACAAGCTGAAAAACAGGAACGAGCAGAGCAGACCGCACTGAATAAACAGATACGAACTGACTACACGCACTGCCAAACAGATACGAACCCACAGGCACAAACTGAACTCCACAAAACGATCTTCAAAGCACGAAGACTGAAAAGCGCAAATCGTCTCTCACCAAACTTTTACTAACACACGGTAACACGGAATTAGCAAAAGCGTCCCAAAGGGTGGCGTCATTAGAACGGAATTTCCCCTTTATAGTGCCGTCGTACGTGTTGTACGTCACTGCGCTTTGCTTCATCGTTTTTTAAAATGATCGTGTGTACGCAAGACAGGCTTGAGAGGAAACATGCAAAAAAATGACGTGAAAAGCGGCAAGAAACAAAATGGCAAGAAAATCGATCGTGTGTACGCGGCATTACTCTTTTTTTTTTTTTTGGATCACTTTTATTCCTATTACAAGGAATGTAAACATCCCTTGTAATAGGAATGTGTGTGACAGGTCCTTTTTATGGAGAGATGTGGGGTCAATAAGACCCCGCATCTCTCCTCCAGGCTGGAAAGCATGATATTGGTCCAGAAAAAACACCAATCTCATGCTGACAGCCGAGATCACGGCTTGGTTAACATACGGGAACACGGCGTGATGTCATAACGTCGTGCCCGTGCCTCCGACGGTCATAGAGATGACTGATGACCATCTGGTCACCAGTCATCTCCAAATCGTTCTCCGAGCCCCAGATGGCACGGGGGAGCCCGGAGAAGCACCGGATGGCGGCAAGAGGGGGGGGACGTCCCCTCCCCCCGCCTATAAGAACGATCAAGCGGCGGAACTGCCACTATGATCATTTTTATTGTGCACAGAATCGCCGGCTGAAAAGAATGATATCTGAATGATGTCTGAAACTGCAGGCATCATTCAGATGTCACCGCCCAAAGCCAAGGATGTCATTTGACGGTGGGCGGTAGGAAACTGGTTAATATTTTTAAAAAAGGTAATTTTTCTTCTTCATTGATGTACACTGATCAGACTGCACTGATGGGCACCGATAAGGTGGCAAGGGTGGGCACTGAGAGGTGGCATTGCTATTTGGCACTGGTGGGCAGTGAGAAGTGGCACTGCTAGGTGGCAATGATAGTTGGCAGTGATGGGCACTGATAGGCAGCACTGCTAGGTGCCACTGATTGGAACCAGTGGTGGGCATTGATAGGTGGCACTGGCAGGGGCTACTAATTGTCACAGATGATGAAGAATTGCCTCTTCCTCTTCGGGCCCCATGTCCCTTGCACATAAGCCGGTGATTGCCTTTTTTTATGCTCACGCTGTCGGCACAAGGAGAAAACAAAAACCATTACCCAGCTTTTGTTTACATCACGTGATCAGCTGTCATTTGCTGACAGCTGATCACATGGTAAAGGGCAGGGATCGGCCCCTTACTCGGATCTGTCATCACCTGAGTCTCAGTGACTCTGTGACCACAGCGCACGCAAAGGGGAGGACGTTTATTGATGGACTCCCGGCAATTGAGGACCATGCTGTGGCCGTCGATCAGTTATAGCGCTGATCTCAAGTGATTAAAGAGGGTGTAAATGGGCCATTGACATGCATCACTATTCAACTTAGGAATGAGTCCTTGAAAAGTTAAACTAAATAATTTGGCCACTTTATCCTTCCAAATAATTCACTTCCTGTTACATAGCCACACAGGAAGTGAGGGAAAATCCCTAACAATGTCTTTCCTTGGGGACACACAGGTCAGTCTAAATACTTTCCCCATTATGCACATTGCACTCCAGCATATTGCGGGGTACACCACAATTTATTAGGTAGTTTGGACTGTGGGGTTTATTTACTAAAGGCAAATCTACTTTGCACTACAAGTGCAGTTGCTGTATATCTGAGGGGGACATGCAAGCCAAAAAAAAAACAACATCTTTGCTTTTACATGATTGTAACATCCAATCACCAGTACTTTCACTCAGATTTTCAGCAGCTACACTTTTACTGCAGAGTGGATTTGTCTTTACTAAACCCCAAACTACCCAATGATTTGGGGTGTACACAACAAAGTGCTAGAGTGCAATTTGCTTAATGGGGACACTAGATTGATCTGTGTGTCCCCAAGAAAAGACATTGGTAGGGTTTTACCTTCACTTCCTGTTTAGCTGTGTGACAGGAAGTGAAGCCAATGTTAAGAAAAGGAGACACAAAAGCCAAACTACAAAAAAAAAAATCGAAAAAAAAAAAAACACACACGCAGGGGTTCTAACACTTACTTTGTTTCCCTCAAAATGCCCACAATTAGAATTGTATGGCCTTGAGCTATTTTTAAGTGCAGTGCTCTAAATCAGTGCTTCTCAAGTACCCCCAACAGGCCATGTTTGCAGGTTTTCCTTCATCTTGCACATGTGCTTTAAATCAGTCAATGGTTTTGATTTTTGGACAGCAATTCTCGATAAGATAAATTCACAAAACATGTCCTGTTGGGGGTACTTGAGGACTGAGGCTGAGAACCACTGCAGTAAAAAAGGAAAATTGAATACTTACCGCTCTGTATTTTTCATTTCCTGGTGACGCTCCATGGCAGCACACAATACAATACATGCATATGCTAGCATGAAGGCACCAGATTAGACAAATCACACCTGTTTTGTTTTGACATGCCAATCAGCTGTCACATTTGTTGCAAAGAAAACACAAAACAAACATCAAAACTTTGCATCACATTTTATTGTTCAACAAAACAAAAGGGAAGGCAAAATAAAAAACATGGTCAATTTGAAACAGTTACAGACTCAACATCTTGAGCAATTTTTGGCCAAAAAAATGCAGCACAGACAATTAAATCAAAGTGAACAAACAACACACATTAACAACATCAGAATTATTTCAGGGGAACATTTTCCCCACACAAAAAAATACAGTCCACAAAAGTTAACCAATCACCTGTTTTGCAAAGACATAACAAATAAAATACATGTGTTACAAACTCGATAAGGACACCAACATGTACATTTTGCCCCACACACACACACTTGCCTCTTCTCAGGGCAAGCGACCGAATGCTCTGTGAGCTTTATATAACTTATGTTTGTGTGCTAATGAGGCAATTGAAAACACATGCACAGTCCATGAAACACCCAAAATGCAAGTTCACTCAATGTAGAGACTGAAATTCGAAGTGGGTACTCCTGTTAAGGATGTCCTTCAATTACTAACCCATAAAAACACTCTCTGAGCATGCCCAGAAATACCCAGGTGCTGTTCACACACAAAAAGCACCCAAAAAAAAAACTAACTGGCTGGGCATGTGCAGAACAACACCAATGCAGCTAGCAAAATATAACCCCCCCCTCCCCACGTCCAAAATTAAGCACATCATCCAGCATGCTACAAAATTAGAGATGGGACAAGCACCCCTCCCCCCCACCTACAAATACCATTGCAGTCTATGGGAACTGACTTGTTAATTTTGCTAGTCCCCACTTGGCTGTCTTATCTTCTAGTTATTGGCCTTAAAATGGGGGCCCAGGTCCCACCCTAAGGGACATATATCAATGTCACCAATTTGGAAAACACCAAAAACAAAACAAGGAGAAGTGCCTTTAAATATGCCAAATTGCTTAAGCGCCATTTCACACCACATGCAGTGCATTGCGTTTTTTATGCATCCAAAATGCATGGAAAGTTGGTTATATGGTTCTAAATGGCAGTGTTTGTTCCAGTGCGTTCCAGTTCCACCAAAAAAGTAGAACATGCTGCATTTTACCTGCACTGGACTGTACTGGAACGCATCAAAACGCATCATAAACGCACTGGAACGCACAGGAACACACCTAAATGCACCAAAAACGCACTGGAACACACTTGTCCTTATCTATGGTTGATAAAGAAGAGGGGTGGAAAAAAAGCACTGGACTGCATCAAAAACGTACTAAAAATGCACTGGAACACATGAAAAACGTGCATGCAGAAAAGCACCTGGAACACATCCGTATTGTGTTTCTATGGTGTGAACTGGCCCTAGTTCACACCATAGAAACGCAGTCTGGGTGCGTTCCAGGTGCTTTTCTGCATGCACGTTGTTGACACATTCCAGTGCATTTTTGATGCGTTTTTGATGCAGTCCAGTGTTTTTTCCCCCTCTTTTCACTAAGGACAAGTGTGTTGCAGTGCGTCTTGGGTGCATTTAGGTGCATTCCGGTGCATTCCAGTGCATTTTTGGTACGTTCCGTTGCGTTTTTGATGTGTTTTACTACGGTCCAGTACAGTTCTGTACCTAAAAAATGCAGCATGACCAATTTTTGTTTTGCTTTCTGAAACGCACTGGAATGGACTGCAGTGGTGTGAACTATGCCATTGGCATTAATGTGATCAACTTTCTTTGCGTTTTTCAGGCATAAAAAAAACGCACTGTACTGCATCCGGTGTGAACTGGCCCTAAATATCATACCGGGGGGGTGTCTATAGTATGCCTGTAAAGTAGCACATGTTTTCCATGTTTATAACAGTTGGAGAGCAAAATGACATTTCTAAAGTAAAATAATAGTAATTTAAAAGTCCTTGCGGCTGTAATGAATTGCTGGTTTCCATCAATACAGATAAAAGTCATTGAAAGTCTTTGATTACACAAAAAAAAAAAGCGTGGGGGTTCCCCCAAATTCCATAACCAGGCCCTTCAGGTCTGGAATGTATATTAAGGGGAACCCCGCTGCAAATTTTTTAAAAAAATGACGTGGGGTTCCCCCAAATATCCATACCAGGCCCTTCAGATCTGGCATGGATTTTAAGGGGAACTCCACCCCAAATTTTAAAAAAAAATGGCGTGGAGTCCCCCCAAAAATCCACACCAGACCCTTATCCGAGCACATAACCTGGCCGGCCGCAGGGGAAAAGGGGGGGACGAGAGCGGCCCCCCCTCCCTCCTGAACCGTACCAGGCCACATGCCCTCAACATGGGGAGGATGTCCCCATGTTGATGGGGACAAGGGCCTCATCCCCACAACCCTTGCCCGGTGGTTGTGGGGGTCTGCGGGCGGGGGGCTTATCGGAATCTGGAAGACCCCTTTAACAAAGGGGACCCCCAGATCCCGGCCCCCCCCTGTGTGAAATGGTAATGGGGTACAAATGTACCCCTACCATTTCACAAAGAAAGTGTAAAAAATGTAAAAAATGACAAGAGCCGGTTTTTGACAATTCCTTTATTAATGTCTTCTCCTTTCTTCCATCTTCTTCTTCTTCCATCTTCTTCCATCTTCTTCTTTTCTCCATTCGGGTTTCTTCTTCCATCTTCATCTTCCTCTTCATCTTTATCTTCATCCTCATCTTCATCTTCATCTTCATCTTCATCTTCCTTCTTCCTTCGGTGTTCTCGTCCGCATCTTGCTCCGGCGTCTTCCCTTCTTCTTTCTTCTCCGGCCGCTCCGTTTGAATTGGAGGTTCCCGCTGTGCGAAGCTTCAGTTCTTCAGTTCCCCATCGGGTCCGCTTACACCCGGTGACCCTGCCCCCCCCCGTGGTGTCAGAGGGGGGCGGAGCAACCGGGGGGCAGCGGACCAAGTGGGGAACTGAGGCGTCGCACAGCGGGAACCTCCAATTCAAACGGAGCGGCCGAAGAAGAAAGAAGGGAAGACGCAGGAGCAAGATGCGGACGAGAAGACCGAAAGAAGAAGGAAGATAAAGATGAAGATGAGGATGAAGATAAAGATGAAGAGGAAGAAACCTGAATGGAGAAAAGAAGAAGATGGAAGAAGAAGAAGGAAGAAGAAGAAGGAAGAAAAGAGAAAACATTAATAAAGGAATTGTCTAAAACCGGCTCTTGTCATTTTTTACATTTTTGACACTTTCTTTGTGAAATGGTAGGGGTACAATGTACCCCTTACCAATTCACATAGGGGGGGCGGGACCTGGGGGTCCCCTTTGTTAAAGGGGTCTTCCAGATTCCGATAAGCCCCCCGCCCGCAGACCCCCACAACCACCGGGCAAGGGTTGTGGGGATGAGGCCCTTGTCCCCATCAACATGGGGACATCCTCCCCATGTTGAGGGCATGTGGCCTGGTACGGTTCAGGAGGGAGGGGGGGCCGCTCTCGTCCCCCCCTTTTCCCCTGCGGCCGGCCAGGTTATGTGCTCGGATAAGGGTCTGGTGTGGATTTTTGGGGGGACTCCACGCCATTTTTTTTTAAATTTGGGGTGGAGTTCCCCTTAAAATCCATGCCAGATCTGAAGGGCCTGGTATGGATATTTGGGGGAACCCCACGTCGTTTTTTTTTTAATTTGCAGCGGGGTTCCCCTTAATATCCATTCCAGACCTCAAGGGCCTGGTAATGTAATTTGGGGGAACCCCCACGCTTTTTTTTTTTTGGCTAGCAAACACTTTCAATGACTTTTCTCTATATTGCCGGGAGCCGACAATTCATTATAGCCGCGGCTGCTTTTAAATGCCTTTTTTTTCCTTTAGAAATGTCATTTTGCAGGCGCAATGGAAAGTTCAGAGCTGCGCCTGTTCAACTTATGCAAATTGATTTACGTGACTTGACATTTACTAAGATTTTGCCGGCGCAGTGTCCCGGCGCATTTGAACCATTGAAATTCCCGCGCTGAGCTCAAAAAAAGCTCCCGCAGCTCGAATCGTACTTGCCGGCGCAGCGGGCTGGTTTTGAAAAAGTTACTTTCTCTCTCTATTTTGGGCATGTTTGTTATTTGGGCAGGTGTCCCTACACTTCCTCACATCACCCCATGTCACCCCCATTATATTCTCACTTCCAACTTCTTTATATTTATATTTTAACATGCTGTGCACCAGGTCCCTAGTGGTGCACTGAGCGCCTCCTCCCGTCCACCAACAACACTATAGTAAATGGGAAATAGGGCTGCGCTACCGGCGCTAATGTTTTGTAAATACCAAAACAGCCATTGCGCACGCAGATGCGCCAATACTCATGGCGCAAACGTTTTGTAAATCAGCCCCAGTATGTTTGATAGGATTCACGTTTTTTATAAATGACAAGTAGTGGTGAATGCATGAAAGAAAATCTTTTAAATGAGCACTTTAACCCTCCTGGCGGTATGATTATTTCAGATTTTAGGTGCTGAAAGCGGGTACCATTATTTTGCATGGAAATGTGGCGTTTTATATTGTAGGTCTGTAATTCTTAGGAATAACTCACTTAAATCTGTCCAAACTAGAGTCTAGTAGACATCTCTGGTATGATAAAGTTTGAAACACAAAATCATAAATTATAATATAATAAATAATAACAAATAATAATGTAATAATAATAATATTTTTTATTCAATACATTTTAGTAAATAATATAATCAAAAACACAGATTTTTTTTTTGCTCAAACAAAGGGTGCAATATTAGTATTCATATTGCTTCAGTAAACGTCTCGGGTATGGAAAATTTTAAAACAAGGTACAGCGCAAAGTCCAATGTCACAATCGGGACAATAGAAACGGGTTTCTTTTCGGATTTTCCTTCCGGTGTCGTCACGCTTAGAGCAGCAAACCACACACATCCTTGTGGGTGCTGTCTTCTTTTCAGTTGGTGGAATGTGGTCTATAAAGTGACGACCAGTCAGGCGTTCCGGGTTCACAACGCCAGCAGCCCGACGTCCAGATCTGTTTACAGCCGTTGGCGTCTGGTGCTTCAGAAATATGAGTCTGACAACCTTCCACACAAAGTCCGCATGAATCATAGGCCTGTCACTCTTTTTTTTCAGAAGAATGAATGCATTCCACAGGCACTGTTCAAGCAGATGCCTGAAGATTTTTTTATAATATTGTTTTTTGTTGCTTCCTCATGGCTGGATAAAAGGTCATGGCCTGGTCAGCCCTGTCCACACCTCCAATGGAATAGTTGTAATCCAACACGACCTGTGGCTTCATTACATCTTTTCCACTACTGGTGTGTACCATGACAGTAGAGGTGTTGTGAATGGTACTCATAAGGCACACGTCTCTTTTGTCACGCCATCTCAGTGCCATCATTTTGCCTTTCTGCCAGGCAACTATTTCTCCTGCCTTGAGTACTTTATTGGCAAAGGTTGGCGGCATGTCACGCCTGTTAGGCCTAACGGTCCCATATGCATCCGTCTTCTTCAGAAGAAGGAACTCATAGAGTTCTGGGGACGTATAAAAATTGTCTGTGGTGACACAGTAACCCTGGTTCCACAATGGCTGAATCAAAGAAAGAACCAAAGCGGTTGCCATTCTAAAACTGCTGAATTGTTCACTGAATTTGGTCCCTTTCCCGGTGTACAGGACTGAATTCCAGATGTACCCAGAGCTGGATTCACACAGCATAAATGACTTTATACCAAATCGAGCTCGCTTTGATGCGATAAACTGTATCCAGCTAAGTCTACCTTTGTAGGCCATAAGACTTTCATCAATATTTATATCTCTGTCCAGCACATAGGTCTGCTGGAAATTCTTCAGAATAAGTTGATAAATATCCCCCAAAAAAATCAGTTTTGGAGCTGGATGAGAACTCTCATCAAAGTCTTCATTATTTGCAAAGTGCAAATATTTCATTATGAGCGGAAAAAAAAATTCCGACATAACGGTGCCAAAAAAAGCAGTGGCCAGTAATTTGTTGGTTGTCCAGTACCATTTCTGCAGGGGTTTCCCCACCACTCCCTGAAGAATTATAAGGCCCAGAAACTTCCAGATGTCCTCTGGTTACCGGTTCCCATTTTTTGGTCCTTGAAAACCGCTGATGGGTAACAGCTTGTTGCTCCTGGTAGCAATTTATCTCCATAACAATTTTGGCAATAACTTCATCAGTCAAAAAAAACTCGAGGTATGCCAAGGGGTTGTCATCCTCAACATCCACTTTGATCTCAGGTGCTCCTGTAAACGGAAATCTTGGGGGCGCTACGTGCTTCGTACCGCAATCAATCGAACACCAAGTCTGCACATCGCTGGGCACAGTCGCAGGATCATCGCTGAAATCGATTTCTGCGTCTGATGACGAACTTCCCCATGAGTCGCTGTCACTCAACTCCTCTGCAACCCATTCTGTGTCGCTGTCGCTGTTTTCCAGCAGGTCATATAGCAATTTTGAGGTGCAGGCGCTCTTTTTTGATGCCATGGTCGCTGTGCAGTTTACAGACACAAAGTATAGTAAAACTGCAGACAAGGGCACTGGAGAAAGCACTGGGAGGCAATCAAAGGTCACTTTATTTTATTTTGTATTATAATCCAATAGGATTACATTGTATCAGTGTGTTTATGCTTTTATACATTTGAATTTACCGCCGGTTCCACCCTCCTGCGTCGCAACGCTCGCAGGGAAGGGAATCAGGGGAACACAGTGCATCGGGCGGAAGATCCGGCCGCCGTACACTGCGGAAATACATTGCGGGATCCAGGGGACAAGGTAAGTAACCTCTCCCAGGATCCAGCGATGCAACCCCGAGTGTGGCTCGGGTTACCGATAATGGCACTAAAATCTCACCCAGAGCCACACTCGGGAATACCGCCAGGCTGGTTAATCATATATGGTGGTTTCTTTGTGTAAATTGAGTGCATATTGTTTTGTATGCTGTATGTATTATGTGCAATATGCATCATGTACCCTGCATGTGTTCTGTACTGTGTATGCTTTCTGTGTATGTAGTATACTATATTTTGTACATTCTGGGCAAATAATGTTTTATTTGATGCATTCTCTGTATATTCTATACTGTTTATGTTCTTTGCCATGTATCCTGAGCACTGTGTACTTTCTGTGCTGTATACATGCTGTGTTACGTATGTTGTGTTTTCTCTGCTATGTGTACTGTATATGGATGGTGCTATGTAGACTCTATTTTGTCTGCTTTATGTTGTAAGTATGTTTTCTGCTGTGTATATCATGTACACTTTATGCAGTGTGTTCTGTGTGCACACTCTGTTCTGTATATATTATTTGTGTTGTGCATGTAGTACAATTTGTGATGTAATTTCTGTGCTTTGTATCCTGTGTCTGCACTGTGTTTATCTGTGTACGCATACTGCATATGTTGTGCCCCCCATGTGTGGACCTTGCTGTTTATGCTGTGTGTATTTTGTGTGGTGTACTGTGTATGCTTTGTGCTGTATGATGTTAATGGGCTTCCATGACATTTGGAACTACTAACGTATTCTCTAATAGGTTATTTTATATTCTACCTTCCAAATCACTCCCTTATACAATTAAAAATTGCTTCCTTATAACATGATTGTAAGCTGTTACAGTTTTTATATTGCATATCTCTAACTTTTACCCTAAATCCTCAACTGTACTTCATTCTACCAAATACAAGATTGTAGGATATATATATATATATAATATATATATATATATATACACACACTATATTTGGGGTTCAGGAGTTTGACTGGCCTGCACAGAGTCCTGACCTCAACCTGATAGAATGCCTTTGGGATGAATTAGAGCGGAGGCTACAAACCAGGGCTTCTCGTCCAACATCAGTGCCTGGCCTCACAAATGCGCTTCTGGAAGAATGGTCAAACATTCCCATAGACACATTCCTAAACCTTGTGGATAGCCTTCCCAGAAGAGTTGAAGTTTTTATAGCGGCAAAGTGTGGGCCAACTCAATATTGAACTCTATGGACTAAGACTGGGATGCCATTAAAGTGGTGTTCCACCCTAAAAAAAAAATACACGAAAATACTTTAGATAAATAAAAAAAAAAAATAGAAAAAATATATATTTTTTTACTCACCATAAAGGGCGGTTGCTATGCGTAACTAGCTAATCTGCCTCTTCATCCACCGCGGCAAGTCTCCTTCCTCGTCCTCCATCGCGGTGTCTTCTGGGGGATGTGGTGTGCTGCCTTCTGGGAACTGTGTTGGGACAGGGGTCACTTTGGGCACAGGGTGAGCCAGGAAATAATGGACATTAAGAATGTCTTGGATTGCTTCAAATTGGGATAGTAATATTAATCCACAAAATGTACTGGTTGTTTGATTCTGAACTCAACAAGTTAATTAAGAGATGCTGATGTGTCACCTGTCTGCTTGTGTAATGTTAATGAATCTCAACTATGCTACAGATCCTTTTATTGTGAATAGTGATAATTAACTCTGTACTTGTGTGTATTGTAAAGCAGACAGACAGTCTGAATATAAAGGTCATGCATAGCCATTTAAGATGTAAAGGGATTAGCTAAGAGATGTCAGAATATGTGTATTTGGAGCTCGTTATGTAACCATTGTGTGATGTTGTGGGTGGAGTTGGACCATTGTTCATTTACATTAATGCAGTATTATTTTGGTGTATAAAAAGAGCCTGCTCTCATTAAAGATTGTCAGTCCAGTTGGAAACTTCATACAGAGTGTTTGTCTCGTATGTTTGGAAGGATTAATCCTATGGGAAGCGGTCGCCTGACTGTGGAGGATCGGCAGTGGATGTGTGTCCAGAGAGGGAATATCCTAAACGGTGTTAACCCCTTTCATACTTGGGGTGCCGTTACATTGGTTGGCAGCGGTGGGATTTTCCCTCCAGTTACTGGGACACTCCAAACCACCACAGTGAATGACCAGCTATGCAGCCTGCAGGAAAGCCATGCTGAAAGACTTACTTGAGAGCCGTGGAGGGACCGGTGGGACAAAGAACAAGGCCACCTTGATCAGAGAGCTAGCCGAGATGGATCAGAGGGATGGTGATGCAGGACCCCGGTCAGTTGAAGACTTGTTTCAGCAACGAGTTCGAGAGCGGTTGGCATTATATGGGGCTAACCCATCAGAGACCGCCATACAGAAAGCCATTAGAGACATCCAGCTGCAGGATGAGCGACAAGAGAGAGAACTGGAGCGACAAGAGAGAGAACTAGAGCGGCAACATGAGCGGAGAATGGCAGAAATACGGCAATCGGAGACAAGGCCTAAAGATGCAGCGCCTGTCCGTAAGTTGCCCTTTCGGGCGTTCAAACTATTTAAGGAAGGAGAGGAGGAAATTGAAGCGTTCCTGCAGGACTTTAAGAGACTATGCCAGATACATGAAGTACGGCCCCAAGATCGGGTCGCCTTACTGGCGAGTAATTTAACTGGCAGAGCGGCGGATGCGTATCGGGCCCTGGAGGATGAGGACGCTAAAGACTATGACCGGGTAAAAGAAGCTCTGCTAGCCCGATTTGCCATTAAACCCAAAGCCAGCCGGATTAAGCTTTGAGAATCCCGGAAACAAACCCACATAACATACGTGGAGTGGGCACATCGTCTGCAGCGAGACCTTAAGGGCTGGTTCCAGGGAAGCCACGCTCATACCATAGAGGACATCACCCAGCTAGTACTCTTAGAACAGTTCTTTAACCACACCCCTCTGGTATTACGGGATTGGGTGTGAGATAAGCGACCACGGACTGTACAGCAAGCGGCTACTTTGGCCGATGAATATCTGGACTCTCGAAGGTCAGGCGAAAGCGAGCGCTATCCCCTATCTCAGGCCAGTTTACCAGCCTCTAACCCAACTTCAGCACCACCTCCAACGGCCACTTATACTCAGCAGCCCAGGTTCAACTCCCAGGAAACCTCACAACCCATCAGGTGTTTTTGGTGTAAACAGCTAGGGCACACAAAGCCAGACTGTCCGTTGAATCCAGCCAGACAGTCCCAGTCATGGAGACAGCCAGCAAGGGGGAGCCCCCGCACATCCATGCCTGCGGCCCACTGCGTTGAGGAGGAAGAACATTGGAGCGTCCTGCACGAGGCTGATCCAATACAAGCAGCTAACCGGGACAACAGGCAGCAACACAGGCAGACTGTCTGGGTCAATGGAAAGGTAGCCAATGGCCTAGGTGATACTGGTGCCACCATGACCCTACTACAGAAGAACCTCATCCCAGAGAGCCAACATACCAGAGACACGGTAGTCGTAAGAGTAGCAGGAGGTACCATCTTCCGGCTACCCGTTGCCCGTGTTCACCTGGATTGGGGGGTTGGTTCAGGACACGTGAATGTGGGGGTGATGAAGGATTTGCCAGCGGATGTACTACTGGGGAATGATTTGGCCCCCCTCATTTCTGCTTACGCCCCGATGGGCCCCGATGAAGTCAACCCAGTGACTACCCGTGCCCAAACACGTGCTGCTGGAACCGGCCCGCTTGCTGCTGAGACTCAGATGCTTCCATGTTTGGACTGGGGGCTGTGCTGAGCCAAGTTGGGGAGGATGGAGGAGAACACCCTGTCGCATACCTGAGCAGAAAGCTATTACCCCTGGAAGTGAGCTATGCGACAGTGGAGAAGGAGTGCTTGGCCCTTGTCTGGGCCCTTAAAAAGTTGAACCCTTACTTGTACGGACAGGAATTTTCCCTAGTCACCGACCACAACTCATTGGTCTGGCTTAACCAGGTCTCAGGAGACAATGGCAGGTTGCTGCGGTGGAGCTTAGCCCTGCAACCTTACAATGTCACCATCAGCTACTGACCCGGTAGGCAAAATGGCAATGCTAATGGGTTGTCCAGGCATTAGACGAATGGAAATATGGACTAACTTCAGAGTCAACCCATCTGGGGTCTCCTCCTGTGTTAGTCTCCGGCCGAAAGGGGAGATGTGTGACAGGGGTCACTTTGGGCACAGGGTGAGCCAGGAAATAATGGACATTAACCACTTCCCGCCCAGTCAATAGCAAATTGACGTCCGGGAAGTGGTTCTGTTATCCACACTGGACGTCATATGACGTCCTGCGGAAAACAGCCGCCGCGCGCCCGGGGGACGCGCATCGCGGCGATCGGTGGAGCGGTGGGTCAGTCTGACCCACCGCTACACTGATCTCGGTAAAAAGCCTCCGTCGGAGGCTTTTTACCATGTGATCAGCCGTGTTGAATCACGGCTGATCAGGAAGTAAACAGGAAGAGCCGTTGATCGGCTCTTCCTCACTCGCGTCTGACAGACGCGAGTAGAGGAGAGCCGATCGGCGGCTCTCCTGACAGGGGGGGTTCGCGCTGATTGTTTATCAGCGCAGCCCCCCCTCGGATACCCACACTGGACCACCAGGGAAGCCCCCAAGGACCACCAGGGAAGCCCTAAGCATGTGGATGGCCCCCATGGCCATCCACATGTAGTAAAAAAAATATATATATATAAAAAAAACTATGCCAATCAGTGCCCACACATGGGCACTGACTGGCACGATCATGCCAAGAAACAAATGTGTGGTGGCTGGCATTGCTAGGCAGCAGTGTCACCAGTGCCACCTACTAGTGTCCATCAGTGCCACCTATCAGTGCCCATCCGTGCCCATCTGTGCCCATAAGTGCCCACCTATCAGTGCCCGTCCGTGCCACCTATCAGTGCCACCCATAAGTGCCCATCAGTGCCGCCTAAAAGTGCCCATTAGTGCTGCCTATGAGTGCCCATCAGTGCCGCCTATGAGTGCCAATCAGTGCCGCCTATGAGTGCCAATCAGTGCCGCCTATGAGTGCCCATCAGTGCCGCATACCAGTGCCACATATCAGTGCCCATCAGTGCCGCCTATCAGTGCCCATCATCAGTGCCCATCAGTGCCACCTCATCAGTGCCACCTCATTGGTGCCACCTCATCGGTGCCCATCAGTGTCGCCTTATCAGTGCCCTTCAGTGCCGCCTTATCAGTGCCCATCATTGAAGTAGAAAAGGTACTTATTTACAAAAAAAATAACAGAAACAAAGAAAAACATAGTTTTTTTTTTTAATTTTCGCTCTTTTTTTATTTGTTGCGCAAAAAATAAAAATCGCAGAGGCGATCAAATACCACCGAAAGAAAGCTCTATTTGTGGGAACAAAATGATAAAAAATTTGTTTGGGTACAGTGTAGCATGACCGCGCAATTGTCATTCAAATTGCGACAGCGCTGAAAGCTCAAAATTGGCTTGGGCAGGAAGCTGTATAAGTGCATGGTATTGAAGTGGTTAAGAATGCCTGGATTGCTTTAAATTGGGATAGTAATATTAATCCACAAAATGTACTGGTTGTTTGATTCTGAACTCAACAAGTTAATTAAGAGATGCTGATGTGTCACCTGTCTGCTTGTGTAATGTTAATGAATCTCAACTATGCTACAGATCCTTTCATTGTGAATAGTGATAATTAACTCTGTACTTGTGTGTATTGTAAAGCAGACAGACAGTCTGAATATAAAGGTCATGCATAGTTATTTAAGATGTAAAGGAATTAGCTAAGAGATGTCAAAACATGTGTATTGGGCGCTCGTTATGTAACCATTGTGTGATGTTGTGGGTGGAGTTGGACCATTGTTCATTTAGATTAATGCAGTATTATTTTGGTGTATAAAAAGAGCCTGCTCTCATTAAAGATTGTCAGTTGAGTTGGAAGCTTCATACAGAGTGTTTGTCTTGTATGTTTGGAAGGATTAATCCTATGGGAAGCGGTCGCCTGACTGTGGAGGATCGGCAGTGGATGTATGTCCAGAGAGGAAATATCCTAAACGGCGTTAACCCCTTTCATACTTGGGGTGCCGTTACATGTGTGTATCCCAGAAAGCAGCCGCCCATTCACAAATCAGCGTGAGACTCGCGCATGCGCAGTAGGAAACGGGCAGTGAAGCCGCAAGGCTTCATTGCCTGTTTCCCTTAATGAGGATGGTGGCGCTGGGACCCTCCACGATCGAGGGGTCGGCCTCAGGGGAGGGCTGACATTGCGGGCGCCTAGGACAGGTAAGTGCCCTATTAAAAGTCAGCAGCTACAGTGTTTGTAGCTGCTGACATTTAAAAATAATAAAATTGCGGGTGGAATCCTGCTTTAAGTCCACGTGTGTGTGTAAAGGCAGGTGTCCCAATACTTTTAGTAATATGGTATGCGTATATATATATATATATATATATATATATATATATATATATATATATATATATATATATATTGTATAAGAAATATATTTGAGGGTCTGGTAAAGGACCACAGTGTGCAAGACAATAATACCATAAACGCCAACTAGCCTTATAGAAGCAGAAGCAGCTGCATTTCCTAAATAAATGCAAGATTTCAAAATATATGATCCACATTTTTTATTGACCGTCAACTTTGAATTTCAGATAATTTTTCAGTTTGGAAGTAAGTCTGTCTTAAAGCGGAGGTTCCGCAGCAAATCTTTTTTTTTTTTTTTCGCTGGCATTCAAAGTATTTTTAGATCGCCAATTAGTACTCACATGTTTGGTGACTTCAAACCTCCCCTGTCTTTTTTTTGGCAAAAGATGCACTTTTAAAATCAGCCGTATGAATTTTCCATTTTGCTTGTGGGCATTGTGAAGCCCACAAGCACTGACTTCCTGGTAGCGGTGGACGGTGTTCTGCTGAAAAGGTCCCCCCGGCGGATAAGGTCCCCCCTGTACTGCGCATGCGCGGCACGAACCTCAATGGAGTTTCTGAAAGTAGCTGAACATGTAGAGCTGCGAGTTAGCTCTACATGGCGCCTGCGCAATGACTAGGAGCCATGTAGAGCTGACTGCGCAGGCGCCATGTAGAGCCGACTCGCAGCTCTACATGTTAGGCTACTTTCAAAACTCCGTTGAGGTTCGTGCCGTGCCTGCACAGTACAGGGGGGACCTTATCCGCCGGGGAACTTTTTCTGCAGGACATGTCACATCTGGGCGAACTCCCAGATTACATTGCGCCAGAATAGAAACGCCTACTCCCGCGGGAGTGAGTACCCGGAAGCCGAAATTGAAATTACAATAGTACGGTATGTACAACATAAAAAAATAAATAAATATGTGGCTACTGTACATGTTAGTAGTGTAAGGGCTCTTTTACACGGGACGGATCAGTTATGATCCGCCCCGTGAAGCTCTGCTTGCTCAGCGGGGATCGCTCAGTTGATCCCCGCTGAGCCGGCAGATGACTGGGCGGTCCCCGCACACTGTGCAGGGACCGCCCTGTCAGAGCGCCGCTCTCCCCTATGGGGAGATCGGATGAACACGGACCGTCTGTCCGTGTTCATCCGATCCACTCCGCCGACGGAAGGAAAAATAGGGTTTTCCTCCGTCACACTTTGGCGGAGCGGATGTCAGCGGACATGTCACCGCTGACATCCGTGGCCCCATAGGGCTACATGGAGCATCTGTCCAGGTCCACCTAAAAAACTGACAGGCGGACCTGAACGGACCCTCCGTGTGAAAGGGGCCTAAGGAGTGTGCTCGTATATGGATGTTATTTTGGGTGAACCTCCGCTTTAAGTGTACAATACATATTGTAGAAATTCTTAATAAACTATGCACTCTACAAATATAGAAGTCCATAGTAATTTTCAACAACATATATGATGGTAGCTATACCTAGGCCCAAACTGGGACCAAAATACAGCCCAGAAAAATAAAGGACATATAAGACAGAACTTATTTTTTGTATCCTACAGGGTTTCACACTAACCCACCAGTGCTGTTTGACAAATGCCCAATCTCCATTCTGCGTCTGGTTATGTCACAAAATCCAAGGATAAAGTATGTTTTGTGCCCCAAAGCCTATCTTTTTTAGTTTTAGTTGTACCAACTTTCTGCACCAAAGCACCAAATTATTCTTTCTTTCAATTTGTCCCTCACATGTGAGCTTTCCACTTCACAATTCAATTATAGGTAGATTGTTTAAACACAACATCCTCTGAAGGGTATGCAGTTACTTCCTTACCTACAAAAGATGGATTGTGCTGTTGTAACCCGAATTGAAACTATCCCAGACCTGTGAGCAATTGAGAAGTCCTCTCCCTGAATGAGCAGGGGTATTATAACCTGTTTTACCAATGTATCATTTTCAGTCTGCTTGCAAATGACATTCTCCAGATAGAAGAAAAAGTTATTGTCTGCATAGGTTCTACATCCACAATAATCACAAGTCAGATAATGTGGCACTACAAACATGATATATTTGTCTCCAGCACTGCTGACTTAGTTTACTAATTTGCCTGACAGCATGTTCTTTGTTCCCCGCTAACTGTGATCATGGTACTTTTGTTAATGTGACAGCAGAAATATTCAGTAACAGACACCCTAAATACATCATAAGCACCGATGTACTAATCATTAAAAATTGGTGTGCACTCAAACAAGTGCTTACTATGATTGTCAAAAGCATTCATGCTCCCAAAGGCATTCTGAGCTGACAAAGCATTGTGAGGATCTGTTTTCACACACACAAATCCATCATTTCATTATGTATTGAATTAAAGCTTATAAAACAGGTACCACTGCAAGGTCAGCATTTTAGGCAGTAACAGCTTTACTGTGAGAAATATAAAACTGTTGACAGTAGAGTTACATAAAATATTGCATTTATTAATAGCCTTTATTTGGGGAGTTTAGTTTTCTGATTTTGTATTTTTATTACACAAATCAGTTAAAGTGTGATTAACCACTTCAGCCCCGGACCATTTGGCTGGCCAAAGACCAGGCCACTTTTTGCGATTCAGCACTGCATCGCTTTAACTGACAATTGCGCGGTCGTGCGACATGGCTCCCAAACAAAATTGACGTCCTTTTTTTCCCCAAAATAGAGCTGTCTTTTGGTGGTATTTGATCACCTCTGTGTTTTTTATTTTTTGCGCTATAAACAAAACTAGAGCAACATTTTTGAAAAAAATGCAATATGTTTTACTTTTTGCTATAATAAATATCCCCCAAAAATATATAAAAAAAAACATTTTTTTTCCTCAGTTTAGGCCGATACGTATTCTTCTACATATATTTTGGTAAAAAATCACAATAAACGTTTATTGATTGGTTTGTGCAAAAGTTTTAGCATCTACAAAATAGGGGATAGTTTTATGGCATTTTTATTAATATATATATTTTTTTTACTAGTAATGGCGGCGATCAGCAATTTTTATCGTGACTGCGACATTATGGCAGACACATCAGACACTTTTGACACCATTTTGGGACCATTGTCATTTTTAAAGCGAACAGTGCTATAAAAATGCACTGATTACTGTAAAAATGACACTGGCAGTGAAGGGGTTAATCTGTAGGGGGCGCTGAAGGGGTTAAGTGTGACCTAGGGAGTGATTCTAACTGCCAGGGGGCGTGGCTTGCCGTGACGCATCACTGATCGCTGTTCGCAATGATAGGGAACAGACGATCAGTGACATGTCACTAGGAAGAATGGGGTGATGTTGTGTTTACACAACATCTCCCTGTTATTCAGCTCCGTGACCCGATCGAGGGACACAGGCGGACATCGAGTCCGCGGGTCCCGCGGGCACGGTCACGGAGCTTGCGACAGTTTCGCGAGCGCGCCACCGGCGGCACACGGGCGGCCACATGGCGGCAAATTAAAGGGGATGTATATATACGCCCATTTGCGCAGCCGTGCCATTCTGTCTACGTAAATACTCGTGCGGCGGTCGGAAAGCAGTTAAAGTTAGAGGAGGGATGAGTATACTGTTATCATGTCCCTAACATAATAGGTCAGCTACAGTCAAACATCTTGGACTTCTCATCATCCTTCAGCTTATGCTACCTAATGCTAGTTGTCAGCCTATACATGTTTCTATAACTAGAGACAGCTTCGCTGACAACAGGCTTGTACCAAGGGTAGGGGTGTCATAGTCCCAGAGCTTTTAGGGCTGTTTTGCAGCCTAAAGACAGTTTCCAGCAGTTCCCAGAAATACTAATGTACTTGTCTACACCTCTGCACTGTGGAGTTACCTGCATATAAACCTCTCCTGCAGGGCCAATAACCCAAATAGGGGAAATATATTTTTCCCATCCCATACTCTTCCATGGCATTCTTTACCTTCGTCTCAACCTGGAGGTGGTGGAGGTACCCTGAAACACTTTACAATGCATAGAGAGGGCATCTTCTGGGTCTATGCTTGACCACAAAAATATTCCTGGAGAGACAGAAACAAGCAAGTTGATATGATGTCCATTGAGTCCAGAGACCAGTTTATGGCTTGCACTCTTGTTTCACCGCTGTGTAGTGTGCTGAGAAAATGTCAGCTTTCTGCTGAGAAAAGCAATAAAGTGTTCTTCCTGATTGACCTCTCGAGACAAGACTACTCCCAAGCCCTCAGTCGTTGTAAGTACAATAAAGTCTTGGGAAAAATGTATAGCAACCAGCACTGGGTGTTAGCATAAAGCAGACTTTAACTTCAGGACAGCTTCCTCAGCATTCTACTGAATCATCAATGATTTCTGGCCCTTTGTATGGGTGGTCACTTCTACTTTATTTAACTGTGGCCTAACCGGACTCCTCCCCACAATGTACCTCAGGTACTTTACTTTCACCATCAAAATTGAACATTTCCATTTACCCAAGGAGTTTACCACTGCCCCTACCTGGGGAAGAAAAGACTCCAAATTTGTGCTGAAAGTCACAATGTCATCCAGGTAGACTGAGATGAATTTTGGATGAGGGTGAAGTAGTTTATTGATAATCCTTTGAAAGATGACAGGGGCAAAATGTAACCCATAGTGTAAGAGTCCCTAAGGTCCCTAAGGTGTGGAGAGCACTGTTTTCTTCATGGCTCCTTTAGCTGAGGTTGGCTGTCAGTGTGGTCAAGTTTGGTGATGTATCAGGCTGATCCCACCCCAATAATTTGTTCACCCACTTCATTAAGGGGTCTAAAGACATTGCAGTACCACAGGGTGTCGTTGGGCTTCAATACCAACACAATTGGCGTTGAGTATTCACTCTGAAATTCATGATGACACTGAGCGCCAGCATTTTCCTAGCTTCTTCTGATACAACTTGTCTATGAAATGATGGGATGCAATACAATTTCACATGGATATTCACATTGGTATCCATGACAATATCATGTTTAGTGTCATTCATAAGACCAAGCAAGCCTTATAAAAATGACTTTCTTTCCTGCATTTTTGGCCTGGATAGGATGGTAGCAAACTTCATCCAGTCAATGTCTGTTGGGGACCCTAAATTGGTAGAAACCAAAGTGGATACATGTCCCTGATTTCTCTAGGTAAACCCTTTAATTTACTTATTCACCCTCTTCCATGGCTTTAATTGATCCCTGCCACTTACTTTCTACTGTGGCTATTAGTACAGCCATCTGGTCCCCAATCAGAAAATGCCTAACTTTGGATGATAGGTTGTACACTCATCTCTGCCCCACCAGGGCATTGTGGAGATACCCCCTTAATAATAGCTTCCCATTGGTGATCCTCTCTCACATGTGAGAGCTATGTTCAATTACTATTTTTTTTCTTTTCCAATCTGTTTATTAACCTGCCTAGCGGTATTCCTGAGTCTGGCTCGGGATGGAATTTCAGTACCATTAGCGGTAACCCCGAGCCAGACTCGGGATCGCATCGCACTATGCAGGCAAAGTAACTTACCTTGTCCCCTGGATCCTGCGATGTCTCTCCGCTGTGTCTGCGAGCTGTCATCTCGCTCGATTCACAGTGCCGAGTGCTGAGCTCCATTCCCTGTGACGTTGCGACGCACGGGGACGGAGCACGGCACCAAATTCAAAAAAGTAAAGACACACAATACATACAGTATACTTACAGATTACATTACTGTATACAATAATTACACACCCCCTTTGTCCCTAATGGTTTGTCCAGCGCCCTGCATGCAGTTTTACATTATAAATACTTTTCTTTCTGCCTGGAAACTGGAGATTGTCCATAGCAACGAAAAAAGTGTCCCTTTACATCAAAAGTGGTTTTAGACCAGCTAGAAAACAGGGAAAATATATTAGAATCACTTGCAGAATTGAGCGATAGTGATTTGTGGGGAAATACGTCATCAAACATTTTTATTATTATTATTATGATATTATTTGTTATAATTATTTTATAGTTATTTATTATATTATAATTTATGATTTTGTGTTTCAAACTTTATCATACACGTGATGTCTACTAGACTCCTGTCTGGACAGATTTAAGTGAGTTATTCCTAAGAATTACAGGCCTACAATATAAAACGCCAAATTTCCATGCAAAATAATGGTACCGCTTTCAGCACCTAAAATCTGAAATAATCATACCGCAAGGGAGGTTAAAGTTTTAACAATACAGCAAGTAAGTAACAATAAGTAAAACGGTACAATATATGAAAAGTACAGCAGTATAGTTGCATAGCTTACATACATTGTCACACCCATAGGGTCTGGCATATGAAAATTTAGGGCTGTGACCACATTCCCTGAATATTAAGTATCCTGTCCATCAAAGAGAGTCCACTAAACTGGGGGTCTCCCTCCACAAAGGTAAGGGGTCCCCTCCACCTTTAATTAGCAATGACATCAAACCCTCTTAAACCAAATAATGGTGACTGTTCTAGCAGGTAGATCATCCACCATGGTGTATTTCTTCACTATGTCTACCATCTGATCCATAGATTTTGGGGCTCTCTTGCTGACTAATACTGTAAATCACCAGGTGATCAGATACTGGCCCATCATGACCTGATCCACCAGTTGGGATCCAGGCAGAGCCTCCAGCTGCAGTCACTTCTTAACAAGCAGCCCCAGGTCATGCATTTAAGACCTCAGATTCTCATCTGGCCAATATTCCCAACTATTTGAGCCCCAACAGCAGTAGTCGCACCAAGGCATACCAGGATCTCTTTTTTTCGCCAATCATAATTATTGGTCTCACCAGGTAGGAAAACGTAATAGGCCTTTTGAGGATCCCCAGTGAGAAAAGAGGCAATGAAGCCACCCAATATCTCTTGGGACCATCCTTTTCTGCTCCAATATATTCTCAAATGTGGGGAGGAAGGCTTCCACATCATTGGCCAGAGGCCAGATTTTGCAGATAATGGCAGGCTTACAGTTGCCAAGTTACTAGGAGCAACAGCCACTTGCTCATATCCCAGAGAGAGGATTATAATGCCTCCAGCAAGATGTTTATTGTGCCTGAGTGGAATCTCAAGTGATCTGTTATCAAATATGTGCTCTCTTGCTGGGCTGTGACTGCCTGTGGCAGGACCAGTTGCTGCTGAGCAAAATGCTTGACCACCTCTCTCAATGTGGATTTTTAGAGCCTAGATGAGCTTACCACAACATGCATTATGTACAATGTCCATTTAAGTGTCAGAATTCAGTATTCTAATGAATGGGCTGAAAATGCACTTCACTCAAGTCGCATAGGAATGCGGGTGTCCTAAACCTAGAATAAGCTTGGAATGCTTCTGAAGTAATATCCACCCCAAATAAAAATCAATAAAAATCAAATCTGCTGTATGCTGCATCAAATTCAACTCTTTAATGTACCCATGTATGTCACTTTCACGCTTTAAAGCATCTTTATGTCAGTATTATGTGTAAAAGAAAATTAGAGGTTCATTGCAGATAATCTATTTGTGTTCTCTTCAAACCAAATGTCTGGGTTCATTCCAAGATTTGACTCATCAGCATTCAGCACAAACAACACCCATAAAAAAGGAATAAAAACACCAACAGAAGATACACGAGTAGAGTAAATGGAGGCAGCAACGTGACACCAATAGGAGAGACATGCTGTTCCTGAATTGCACTGCAGGCTTTTTCACCCACTCTGTCCCTACAAAACCTAAGCCAGCTCCTTCCCTGGGCAGTGTAATCCAGATGGATGAATGCTGGCATGTGTGCAGCTGTGGTACACAGAGCACACAGGTGTTACAAGTGAATTGGTTTGCTTGGCAAACTGGTCATTTTTTTTTTTTTTTTATCAAAGTTTTACTGGATGCTTCCTTTCAGCAGCTGCCACTCTCTATTGTCCCAGCCTCAAAGTTTTTTTTTTTTTTTTTAATGGTGCAGGAAATATAATACAGGCTCACACACTTTGACAGCAGGTACAAACAATTTGGACCACCCAATCTACTTATATTCTACATGTCAAGAAAGCTTTAATAAATACCTAATGTGTGGTTTTCTACTACAAGGAGCATTCGATTACATTTAGATTGACCAGATGCATAAGGAACTTAATTCAGTAAAATAAGTATGTTCAAAATAAAGCACATTTTGTGTATAAATAGTCAGCGCATGTGATTTATTACTATCTGCCGCAGAGCGTTCAAGCAGTTGGTGCTGCTTATTATTTGACAGCATGCAGATTAATGTCAAACAGCTCTGGTTGACTGTAACATAATGTTTACATACAGGCTGCACCCAAACAGACAGCCGGAATGAAATACTGTTTAGTTCTAACAAACTAGCTGAAATAAACTAGTCGATGCTAAGGACAAGCAAACAGCAAGCTGTGCGGTGTCAGAACTGAAGACATGCTCAGTCTATATCAAGTGCTATTTACTTTTCACAGCAAGCTACAAATACATTGCACAAGGTGTATTTTGGAAGGGTCAGGCTGACCTTGTGGTAAGGCATTACAATGCAGGCAACATCTGATAATGCTTTAAGACTGAAAAACTGATTAAACTCTTTGGAACAATTTTATGATACATGGATGTTAGTGCAAATGAAAACGAACATCCAGTGCACACTAATTACAATGTTTTGGGGTAGTTTGGTCCTTTATTTTGGGGGGTTAAATGGTTAGCTTAGTGAACACCCATTTAAAGGGTAACTCCACTTTTGAGGGGAAAAAAAATAGCAAATAGAGCATATACAATCGCGACTCAAGTCATATTGTAATTGAATGTTATTAAAGCGGATTTCTGCCCAAAAGTGGAACTTCCAGCTATCTGCTTCCTCCCCCCCCTCCAGTGCCACATTTGGCACCTTTCAGGGGGGGGGGACGGGTACCTGTTTTTGACAAGTACCATTCCCCACTTCCGAGAGATGGCGCCGCGACACCGTCCCTCGGAAGTTTGGCCCTCCTCCTTCCTCCACCGCCGGGCCAATTAGAAAGCGCAATGAGTTGAGAGTTGAGTTGAGAGGTATCTTGATATAGTGTGGTCTTACCCCGAAGGGTCCCGACGTGCTTGACTGGGGCCAATTTAGACGGGAGCCAATTTACTTACCAGCATGGCTTTAGAGTGTGGGAGGAAACCGGAGTACCCGGAGGAAACCCACGCAGGCACAGGGAGAACATGCAAACTTCAGGCAGATGGTGTCATGGTCGGGATTCGAACCACTGACCCTTCACACATGCGCAGTAGGGAACCGATTTCCCTTACGATGTATGGCGGTAGCAGCACCTGACAGCCGATCCGAAAATCGGCTGGGGTGCCGACATCGCAGGCTCCCTGAACAGGTAAGTGTCCATATAATAAAAGTCAGCAGCTACAGAGCTGCTGACTTTTTTCTTTTTTTTCCCAGGTGAAACATCGGTTTAAAAAATACTAAAAGTCTTCACTAAGATACAAGTCAGATATCAGGCATCCCCTGCAACAAAAATTTCATTTTTAGTGAGATACTCTCAATAGAAAATCATGTCTAAAGGGATGTAGATCCTGCAATTTTCCTCACTAGAGCCCTGCAGGTACAGCAGCTGATTGATAATTATGAAACTACTCCTATTAGACTCACTTTCCCACATGAATACAGACAAACACAAATGGATTTCTTCAGAATAACAAAAGGTAGGAATCTGCAACAAAGTTTGTTAACCACTTCGCGCCCGGGCAATGCTCAAAAGACGTCTGCATTGCTGCGCCGAAGTGCTGACTGGACGTCCATGGACGTCCTCCTCTTCCCCCCCCCCGCGCGCCCCCGCGAGCGCGCATCGGGGAAAATCTGTGTTGGCCGTGTCCCTTGGACACAGCCAATCACAGATCGTGCTGAATGGCCAATCACAGAGGCCATTCAGCACTCGATCTCACTATCCAATGAGAGATGATCTCAAATGTAAACATATGAGATCATCTCTCATTGCCGGCTTTCTCTCCTCACACAGAGACAGCGTGTGAGGAGAGAGAGAGATCTGTGCTGCAGCTTGTAATAGTGAGTGATAAAATACACACACACACAAGTAAAAAACAGTGCCCACAATCCCTGCCAGTGCCATCTGCTACCAGTGCCACCTGCCAGGGCCATCTTCCACCTGCCAGGGCCATCTGCCAGTGCCATCTGCCAGGGCCATCTGCCAGTGCCATCTGCTGCCAGTGCCACCTGCCAGTGCCATCTGCCACCGCCATCTGCCACCGCCATCTGCCACCAGTCCCATCTGCCACCAGTCCCATCTGCCACCAGTGACACCAGTCAGTGCCATCTGTGCCACCTGCCAGTGCCACCTGCCAGTGCCATCTGTGCCACCAGTCCCATCTGCCACCAGTCAGTGCCATCTGTGCCACCTGCCAGTGCCACCTGCCAGTGCCATCTGTGCCACCTGCCAGTGCCATCTGTGCCACCTGCCAGTGCCATCTGTGCCACCAGTCCCAACTGCCAGTGCCACCTGCCAGTGCCATCTGCCATCAGTGCCACCTGTCAGTGCCATCTCATCAAATGGCTAAAAGAGTATTCTCAGCCGAGGAGGCGTATGAAATTCTTGCGGCCGACGGGAGCAACGGGGAGCGCTCCGATTCGGAGTCCTCCGCATATTCAGATCGCATATTCAGATGAGTCTGACGTGGACTACGAGCCTGTCATAAGCAGTGGATCAGTGACGGAGGAGACGGCAGAGGAGGAGGAGGAAGAAGAAGAAGAAGAAGAGGAGGAGGGCCCGCCCGCCAGACAAAGGCGTTCTGCTGAGGAGGCAGTGCCATCCACCAGCACCGCAGTGCCATCCACCAGCACCGCAGTACCTCGAGAAGAAAGGCCACGTACCAGTGGGGTGTCACCTCAGCCCCAAAGGGTTAGGTCCCATGCCAGCCTTCCCTATTCCCTTCAGTACCCTTTGTGGCTTCCTCCAAATTCAGGAGAAGCCAACATTCCCCCTTTCACTGCCCAGCCAGGAGTCCAGGTGGATACAGAAAACTTTTCCCCAATAGATTTTTTTAATTTAATTTTTACTAACGACATGCTGGCAACAATTGTGGCCCAGTGCAACTTATATGCCCAACAGTTTATAACCAGCAACCCAACGTCCTCTTATGTCCGTCCCTACGTGTGGAAAGCCCTTACAGTGGAGGAGTTTAGGATTTTTTTGGGCCTCACATTCTGCATAGGACTAAATGGAAAAAATCAATTACGTTCATATTGGTCATCCCGCCCCATATATCATATGCCCATCTTTTCCTCAGTAATGCCCAGGTCCAGATATCTAATGATTATGAGATTCCTACACTTCAATGATAATACCCAGTGCCCTCCCCGAAATGGCCCAAATTTTGATAAACTTTATAAAATTCGGCCGCTACTAAATTATTTTTCTGAAACCTTCCCCCAGTTGTTTACCCCAGACAAACACATATGCATAGATGAGTCCCTTATCAAATTTTCTGGCAGGCTGGGCATAAAACAATTTATACCCAGCAAAAGGGTCCGCTATGGGGTGAAGCTGTATAAATTGTGCGACAGAGAAACTGGGTATGTGTATGGCTTCATCATATATGAAGGGAAGGACTCCGAACTGAACCCCCCTAATTGCCCAATCTACATTGGAACCAGTGGGAAAGTAGTTTGGGAACTCATAAACCCACTCCTAGAGAAAGGATACCACTTGTATGTGGACAATTTTTATACCAGTTTGCCCCTGTTCCGAAATTTGCACAGAATGAAGACTCCAGCATGCGGCACCGTACGGACGAACCGGAAGGGCTTTCCTCAAAGCCTGGTCACCAAAAAATTGAGAAGAGGGGAGACGGCGAGTTTGCGTAATGAGGAGATTTTGGCTGTGAAGTGGAGGGACAGAAGAGACGTGTACTTGCTTTCTTCCATCCACAACAATGAATTTGTTGAAGTCACCAGGAGGAATGGCCGGATCCAAAAACCCAAATGCATCTACGATTACAATAAGTTCATGGGGGGTGTCGACTTCAACGACCAGATGCTCGAACCCTACCTTTCCACAAGAAGATCATACCAGTGGTATAAGAAAGTTTCAATTTATTTGTTCAATTTGGCCATGTACAACTCATATGTAATATATCGAAAATCCACTAGAAGACCCAAATCCTTCCTTTTCTTCCAGGAGGAAATCACCACTGCCCTTTTATACCCGAACAGCCCACCAGTAAACATAAGATCCGATGTCGTTAGCCGTCTCTCCGAGCGCCACTTCCCAGATAAAATCCCTCCCAGACCAACAGGCCAAAAACGCCAGGAAAAATGCCGGGTGTGCTCCAAAAGAGGAGAGAGAAGAGACACCATTTATCATTGTGCCCAATGTCCTTCAGAACCAGGCCTCTGCATAGGCAACTGCTTCCGCCATTACCATACCAAAATAAATTATTAGTTCACTTCCTGCCATTTATGTTCACACCCCTTATGCCTCTGCTTTCTCTGTAACTGACCCTGGACTGTTATTTGACCACGCTTCTGCCTAACGATTCTGTTTATACCTCTGCCTGATCTGGAACTGACCCTGGACTGTTATTTGACCACGCTTCTGCCTAACGATTCTGTTTATACCTCTGCCTGATCTGGAACTGACCCTGGACTGTTATTTGACCACGCTTCTGCCTAACGATTCTGTACATACCTCTGCCTGATCTGGAACTGACCCTGGACTGTTTGACCATGCTTTTTGCCTGCCTCTTGGACTGATCTTGTACCCTGCCAGTGGACTAGTGGGATTCATAACACAGGGGTCTCACATATGTGAGGGGCTCCAGAATTGTTTTTCTGGATGAAGAAAACAATTGTTTTTGTTTTTCTCATTCCCAGATTAGGGTCTGGAGACTCGGAGGCTTCAAAGAGATTTGGGTGGGAGAAGCCTCTACCCCTGTCCCCATTCAGTCCTGAACGAGGCCCTACTTCTGCCAACTGCCTGTAGGACCTATGCCATCATGCCTCTGCCTGTCGGATGAACTGACCACACCGCTTTTGCTGACCAAGTCCCTGCCTCTTGCCTGGACCAGTGCTGTCCTCCTGTGGAAAACTGCGCTACTAAAACCACAGGTAATCTTTTGTTTACCATTTGCTCAGCAGAATGTATTTTGGGGTGTAATTCTTGGTATGTTCATGCTATGTGTCCCTAGAACACCTGATGGTGTACCTTGCATGTTGGGCCTCTGTATGTGGCCAGGTTGTATAAAAGTCTCACACATTTGGTATCGCCATACTCAGGAGGAGTAGCAGAATGTATTTTGGGGTGTCATTTTTGCTATGTACATGCTATGTGTTGGCAATATCTTATAAATGGACAACTTTGCGTAAAAAAATTGCGTTTCCATTTTTTTCCCGCAATTTTCAAAAACTTCAGGAAAAAAATGAACCGTTCAAAAGACTCATTATGCCTCATAGATTATACGTTGGGGTGTTAGCTTTCCAAAATGGGGTCACTTTGTGGGCGTTTCCATTGTCCGGGTGCTCCAGGGCCTTCAAAAGTGTAATAGGTGGTTGAGAAATGAGATGTGTAATTTATGCTCCTAGAATGCCTGAAGGTGCCATTTCAATATTGGGCCTCTGTATGTGGTGAAAAAGTCTCACACATTTGGTATCGCCATACTCAGGAGGAGTAGCAGAATGTATTTTGAGGTGTCATTTTTGCTATGTACATGCTATGTGTTGGCAATATCTTATAAATGGACAACTTTGCGTAAAACAATTGCGTTTTCATTTTTTTCCCGCAATTTCCAAAAACTTCAGGAAAAAAATGAACCGTTCAACAGACTCATTATGCCTCATAGATTATACGTTGGGGTGTTAGCTTTCCAAAATGGGGTCACTTTGTGGGCGTTTCCATTGTCCTGGTGCTCCAGGGCCTTCAAAAGTGTAATAGGTGGTTGAGAAATGAGAAGTGTAATTTATGCTCCTAGAATGCCTGAAGGTGCCATTTCAATATTGGGCCTCTGTATGTGGGCAGGCTGTATAAAAGTCTCACACATTTGATATCGCCATACTCAGGAGGAGTAGCAGAATGTATTTTGAGGTGTCATTTTTGCTATGTACATGCTATGTGTTGGCAATATCTTATAAATGGACAACTTTGCGTAAAAAAATTGCGTTTTCATTTTTTTCCCGCAATTTCCAAAAACTTCAGGAAAAAAATGAACCGTTCAAAAGACCCATTATGCCTCATACATTATACGTTGGGGTGTTAGCTTTCCAAAATGGGGTCACTTTGTGGGCGTTTCCATTGTCCTGGTGCTCCAGGGCCTTCAAAAATGTAATAGGTGGTTGAGAAATGAGATGTGTAATTTATGCTCCTAGAATGCCTGAAGGTGCTATTTCAATATTGGGCCTCTGTATGTGGGCAGGCTGTATAAAAGTCTCACACATTTGGTATTGCCATACTCAGGAGGAGTAGCAGAATGTATTTTGGGGCGTCATTTGTGGTATACACATGCCATGTGAGAGAAATAACCTATTATAATGACAATTTTGTGGAAAAAATAAAAAAATAAAAAAAAATCTTCATTTTGCAAAGAATTGTGGGAAAAAATTACAACATCAAAAACCTCACGATGCATCTTACTAAATACCTTGGAATGTCTAATTTAAAAAAAGGGGTCATTTGGGGGGTATTTGTGCTTTGCTGGCTTGTTCGGGTCGTAAGAAATGAGATAGGCCACCAGTACATTAGGTGTGATCAATTGTTTATGATCCGCCCCACAGCTTGTAGACTCTATAACTTTCACAAAGACCAAATAATATCCACTAATTTGGGTTATTTTTACCAAAGATATGTAGCAGTATAAATTGTGGCTAAATTTTATAAAGAAAAATTAATAATTTGCAAAATTTTATCACATAAACTAAAAAAAAGCGTTTTTTTTTCAAAATTTTCCGTGTTTTTTCATTTATAGCGCAAAAAATAAAAAACCCAGAGGTGATCAAATACCACCAAAAGAAAGCTCTATTTGTATGAAAAAAAGGACAAAAAAATCATTAGGTTACAGTATTACATGACTGAGTAATTGTCATTCAAAGTGTGAGAGCACTGAAAGCTGAAAATTGGTCCGGGCACGAAGGGGATTTAGTGCCCAGTTGTCAAGTGGTTAAAATCCTTGAAATGTACATAAATCACCCAGAGGGAAATGTTTTTTTTTTATGTCTTGGTTCAGTATAAAGTCGAATATATGGTATGTTTGTGAGCCATAGGCTAAAATATAGTCACTGAACAAAGTCAAAGTGATCAATTTTTGGGGTTTTCCTTATGTGACCTTAACCTCCCTGGCGGTATTCCTGAGTCTGGCTCAGGATGACATTTCAGTACCATTAGCGGTAACCCCGAGCCAGACTCGGGATTGCATCGTAGGATACAGGGAAAGTTACTTTCTCGTCCCCTGGATCGTGCGATGTCTCCCCGCTGTGTGATCGAGCTGTCTCCTCGATCAATTCACACAGTGCCCGAGTGCCGCCGAGCTCCATTCCCTGCGACGTTGCGGCGCACGGGGGCGGAGATCGGCGCCAAATTCAAAAAAGTAAAAACACAATACACATACAGTATACTGTAATCTTACAGATTACAGTACTGTATAAACAAATTACACATCCCCTTTGTCCCTAGTGGTCTCTCCAGTGCCCTGCATGCACTTTTATATTATAAATACAGTTCTTTCTGCCTGGAATTTGGAGATTGTCCATAGAAACCAAAAAGTGTCCCTGTATGTCAAAAGTGGTTTTAGACCAGCTAGAAAACAGCGATAATAAAATAGAATCACTTGCAGAGTTGAGCGATAGCGATTTGTGGGGAAATTCGTCATCAAACACTAAATCTAATGACAGCGACAATTCTGCAACTGAGCAAATTTCAGTGTTTTTGATTTGATTACATTATTGAATCATTTTTATTATTATTATATTATTATTTGTTATAATTATTTATAGTTATTTATTATATTATAATTTATGATTTTGTGTTTCAAACTTTATCATACCCAGGATGTCTACTAGACTCTTGTTTGGACAGATTTAAGTGAGTTATTCCTAAGAATTACAGGCCTACAATATAAAACACCAAATTTCCATGCAAAATAATGGTACCGCTTTCAGCACCTAAAATCGGATAGAATCATACCGCCAGGGAGGTTAAAGGAGAAGTTTGAGCTGTAAAAAAAACAGAAAAAAAAAACATTCAGCCCGAGAACTGAGCGATTACATGACCTCTGACTGCACAGTCTTCTCAGAGTGGAGAGCAGTGACTGTCAGTCATCTCTCTCCACACTGCCCCTCCTGAGTTTACTAGAGCTCCGGACTGGTGAGGGGGCAGTCACAGCTGGCTCTCAGCTACATGCAGAGAGCAGGAGTCAGCTGTCAATCAAGCAACTGGGAGAATCCTGACAATATAGCAGCTCTGTGATGTCAGCTGATAGCGGTCACAGGAGAGCAAAAATAAGTGTACTTCTGTGACACAGAAGAAAAGTATGATCAAAACAGTAATTGTAGGTAAAGTGTATGGATAACCAAAACTTTTTATTTTTGTAATTGTAGATAGAATAGGGAAGGGTGAAAAACCTTGTCAGTTTTTATTAGTTTTTTTCTCTCTGTCAGTGTCCCCATGGGGTGAATTCTCTTCACTCTCTGTGTGAAAGAGAAAGTCTTCCCAAAGTCAGAGGAATTTCCTTCATAGACAGTTGTAACCAGAACAGGTGCTTCCATTGGAGGACTTCTTGTTCCGACTGTGAAATTGTTGCATTTTTCATCCCTTTCTGTCTCGGTTCTGTGATCCCCAGCACAAATAGAGAACGTGAATCTTCCTAGTGGGCGCATAGAAAGACAATAAAAAATTGGCAGGGGTTTAAATCATTCCCTTTTCTATCCAAAACGTAAAATAAAAGTTTAGGCTTATAGATATACTTTAACTTATTTTCCACCAGGATATGTCTTTAAATGGCTGATTGACTGCACGCTATTTATCCAGTGATATTTATGACCTGCACTTGATAAATAGCCATAAGTTGGTTGTTCCAGCCAGTAATAGCTATGTACCAAGCTATCATTAGATGGTTCGGTACATGGAGACTCCTGGTACACCAAGTTGATCCTTGGGGCAGGGTACCATGTGACCACTGTGATTGGTTATCACAGAAATCACATGCTATTGTTTACAGTGCTGATCCC
This sequence comes from Rana muscosa, assembly GCA_029206835.1. Classification (NCBI taxonomy): domain Eukaryota; kingdom Metazoa; phylum Chordata; class Amphibia; order Anura; family Ranidae; genus Rana; species Rana muscosa. Next base: position 57,051,004 of record CM055119.1, read on the forward strand.
TCCCCTTTCTCATACACTTTAGAAAGGGGAGAGATTGTAGTACTTGTCAGTGGGGAAACAATAAAAGGATCAGCAGCTTCATGTTATTCATTTTATTTCCCTGACACAGGGATCATGTTTTTAACCTTTTCATGCCCTCCTCCTCTCCTATACATATTATCTCCATGATGTCTCTAGTGACCTACATATTAACCCATCACCTCCCTTATCCTGCAAATCTGATAAATTAACCCCTTTATCCCCATCCTGCCACTGCATGTGACCAGTACATTACCTCTTCACATCCTCCTTCCCTTATGTATAACTTAGTGTATCATGTGTACCATTCCCAAACTCCGTGCTTAACCCACTTATTACTATTTTTTTGTGGAAACAAAATTATATCACCTTGGGTGTCTGCTTTCCAAAAAAGAGTCATTGTGAGGGTTGTCCTACTATCCTGACATTTTTATTTTATCAGAAAGCAAAGGAAACTGTTTTTTTTTTCCTTTTTATGTAAAAAATGGCACAGAAGTTATTAAATGATAATAAATGAAAAAATCTATCTGTCTCCAAAAACGTATTTAACATTCATTTAGGTACAATTTTGCATGATGGAGTGTCAAAATAATTTTTCACTGTCAGTTTACTACCTGGCCACTTTTGTTTTCATTTGAAGGGTGTTGGACGGTAGGCAGCCAACAGGGCCACCCACTGAACAAATTTTGGTACATTTATCGGGAATGAGCTGAAAATTGTTTAATTTGTGGCTAGCTTAAAGCAGTAATAAAGCCAAAAGCAAACATTTATTATATTGCAGCTTACGAATTCTTAGATGTGATGGTTGTATTAGCTTCTTTTTTTAGGCTTTCTTTCTTCTGTTTTCATCTGGTGATTTGGCGAGTAAGTCTACTGTTTTTCACAAGCTCAAGCGCTCCAGCAGAATGCATCAGTTTACACTAGGGATGCACTGATACCATTTTTTCTACAAGTACGAACCGATACCAATTACCGATATCTACCGCAACTGTCAGCAATGGTACAAAGCATTGAAAAGTTATTTACAAATGAAATACCTTTTTTTTTTAAATGTTGCACTTTTTTCAATGTGAATTGTGTAAATATATGTTGAAGGTGTAAAAATATAATTGAACAAAGCAAACAAAAAGTTTTAATTATTAATAGTTTATAAAATAGAAGTGACAAAATAAAAATCAGGAGGAAAATAATATTTAAATGGAGAAGGAGAATAAGGAGTTAATTAAGACTGATTAAAATAAATTAAAGGTTAATAAGGGGTTAAACAGAGGAACATTTAATAAAAAATATGGCTTTAATTGCAGGTCGAAGTTTATCTCTTTGATCTGTAGATGATTAAACAGAAAGCTGTTCATAGGGGGGGACCACCTTTCCTCCTGCTTGGAGCCCGGGCACACAGGGGGGTCCAGACAGCAGAAGGATCAGTGGAGAAGAGAAGGAACGATGACAGAACAATGCCCTCTGCGTCTCTCACCCAGCAACTGAAAGCCAGTTTCTCACCTTCTCCCTCACGCTGGCTTTCAGTTGCTGGGTGAGAGACACAGAGGACGGGATTGGTATGGATATTTGGGGGAACCCCACGCATTTTTTTTTAATTTGCGGCAGGGTTCCCCTTAATATCCATACCAGACCTGAAGGGCCTGGTAATTGAATTTTGGGGGACCCCCACGCTTTTTTTTTTTTATCAATGACTTTTCTATGTATTGCCGGGAGCCGACAATTCATTATAGCCGCGAGTGAGTTTTAAATGACTTTTTTTCCTTCAGAAATTACACTTTGTGCAGGGACAGTTCTAAGCATGGGAAACAAGCACGACTTTACATGCATACTATACACACACCCTAGGTATGACATTTAAAGGAATATTTCACTTTTATTGTTTCATTTTAAGCTTTATTAAAATCACTGCTCCCGAAAAAACTGCCGTTTTTAAAACTTTTTTTAGCATTGATACATGTCCCCTGGGGCAGGACCCGGTCCCCAAATACTTTTTAGGACAATAACTTGCATATGAGCCTTTATAATTAGCACTTTTTATTTCGAACGTTCGAGTCCATTGTATTTAATAGGGTTCTAAAATTCACGCAAACATTCTGTCTGTTCGCAGGTTCTGGTGCGAACCGAACAGGGGGGTGTTCGGCTCATCCCTGCTAACTATCTGTAACACTGTAGACATAAATCTCCTTGTTTGCCTAACTCTAACCCTTCCTACAACCTTAACCCTCACACTACTTTCCTGTACCCCTAACACTATCTTCACACTAACCACCCATTAACCTCAACTCTAACACTAGACCTAACTCTGCCCCTCTCTGTAACCCCACTCTTTATACTAACCATCCCTTTAGCCAAAACACAAACAAAACCCAAACTATAGTAAAGGTAACTCTTTTAGCTTACTAACTTACCCTAAAGCAGGATCCTGTTTGCCAAAACACAAACCTGTCCTTCACAAAAAGATACTGGCACTAAAGTCTAAGCTCCAGAATTTATTGATTTGCTACAATAGCGAAGGGACTACTTTAAGGTAACAAAACAAACATTAGGGTTGGGTTCACACTAATTGGATGCAGGTTTTGTCAGGAGATTGTGACCGGCTCTCAATAGAACCGGTTCACACATCTCCGGAGCGGCTCCGGTGCAAATTGTACAGGGGTCCCGTGCGTCTTCTGGTCCATTTCAGGTCCGAATTCAGCCGAAAATTCAGACTAAAATCGGACTGGAAACAGTGAACAGGGACGCACCGGACCCCTGCTGTGAGCCACTCTGTGCTGCAGTGTGAACCAAGCCTAGAAGAAAAAGTCGGCATTCTGTAAAAAAGTTAAACAGTTTAAAAATATGATATTTCTTAATATCTGGCACAAAAGACCCCTGATGATTTCTTGCAGCTACTTTTTTGTACATCTTCCCTCCAACAAAAATTCTATATTAACAAGGAAAGTGAGAAAATTAACCCATTTAAATACTCTGTTGTAAATTCCCTGCAGCACTAGGTAGGTCTGTACCTTTCAATTACCGTTGCTTCTAAGATTACAAAGAATATTTAATACACTGCAATTCTCTTGGTCTCCAAAGGCTTAAGAATGTCAAGCTCCATAACACAAGAGCTAGTTTTCTTTGCTTGTAATTTAAAACATACAGTACAAATGTTGCCACTTTATCAAGCTGCGGCACTAAACATTATTGTTACAACCTGCATAGTTTATAGTTCTCTCAATAGAGCTTTATTAAAATTGTCTTTAGAGTAGCTTAGCTGATTATACTCTGTTTCAGAAATGAACATGTACATTTATTATATCTAGTTAACTTTTTTTCTGAAAGAAAATATTTGAAAGTTTCAGTGTGATCTTATTTAATTTTTATTGTGTTGTTTTATTTGGAGTTTGGCTGAAGAAAACTAAAACTCCTATGTTCTTTTTATAAATGATATATCAAAGTGTAAAATCAGATGTATGTATATGGAATGCCAGTCAGCCAAGCATATGGAATACAAATTAGGCAAGCACTTTTAGGTAGGATTGTTGCTAGGATTGTGATAGACCTGAAGCACCTGTGCACTGGTCTCAAGAGTACATAAAGCAGAGATTGCAGGATTTAGGAGTGAGCACCACACAGAGTGCAGGGGTCTGAAGTGTGTAACGCACAGAATGCAGGGATTAGGAGGGCATAGCTATGCAAAGAGTACTGGGGTCAGCAATGAGTATTAGCCCAGGTTCACACTGGGGCTGCGGGAGTGAAGCCGTGCGAGTTCAGCTGAACTCGCACGATTTCACTCCTGCCTGTCAGTCCCGATTTCGGCCTGAAATCGCAAAAAGTAGTACAGAAACTACTTTTTGAAATCGGTGCAGTGCCGCAGATGCGGCGTCGCACCGATTAGGACGGTTCCATTGCCCGCAATTTGCGGCAAATACCGGCGTTTTGACATGCGATTTGGCATGCCAAATCGCATGTCAAAACGCACCAGTGTGAACCAGGGCTTATACATGGTTCATTGGTCAGGAGTGGGTAATGCAGCGAGTGAAGGCATCAGCAGTGCATAATGCAGAGAGTACACTGATCAGACATGCATTGCACAGAGAGAACTGAGGTCATAAGAGGGTATCACAGAGAATACAGTGGTCAAGTGCATAACACATAAAGTGTAGGGGTAAGGAATGTGTAAATTACAGAGTGCAAGGTTCAGGAGTACATAACACAAAGAATGCATTGGATTGTGTATGGCACAGCGTGCAAGGGGAAGGAGTGCATAATGCACAGTCAGGAAAGCAGAAAGTCACACGCTGATAATGTGAGATCACTTCCAACTTTTTAAAGCTGGACAAAGCAAACTGTACCGCTTTCTAGGACCACCCCTCTCTAATGTTTTACCCAACACAGGCTTGTTCAGAGATGCATTAGTGAATGAACAATACTAATTCTCCCACGTAATCCCACATAATGCACAGTCAGGAAAGCAGAAAGTCACACACTGATAATGTGAGATCACTTCCAACTTTTTAAAGCTGGACAAAGCAAACTGTACCGCTTTCTAGGACCACCCCTCTCTAATGTTTTACCCAACACAGGCTTGTTCAGAGATGCATTAGTGAATGAACAATACTAATTCTCCCACGTCCAAATCTCCACCAGTACATAGCCACCCAGCACAGACCCCCCTCCTTCAGTTTAGACCACCCTAACCAGCCCGCTCTCTCAGTACAGACCTCCTCCTCCCAGCCCATGCCCCAAGTTCAGACTCTCCCAGTAAATATCACCCCCTCCCATCTCTTTTCCTCCACTATATATCCTCTCAGAAACTCCCCCTCCTCTTTCCCTAAAACCCACTCACCAGACCTCAGAGTGAGAGGAAGTCTTCCCCATGGCTGTGCCAAATGAGAAATCAATGAGGGGCTAAGAGAGATAAGTGTAAGGCTTGTAGCCACTGGTCAGTTCCTTTAGGTAGTTGTAAACACCCAATGTCCTGTAGATAGCAAAATGCATTGTATCTTGTAGAATTTGGAGGTGGGTACAACCAAACCTTACCCACATGCATTACAGAGACAACAGGCTAGATGTGTTTTTCACAGGGAATAATTCCAGGTTTTAGGTTTTTGCCTCCTTTGGCCTTTTAGTTGGTTAAGGCTTAATTAAGTCTACTGTAAAGAGAGCCTCTCATGTAGCTCCCCCTGTTTACTCCCCTGTGACTCAGTGGAATCTGCATCTGGTTCTCTCTATGCTTCAGAAACAGTCTTTTGAACCCATTCCTCTTTCTACTCTTACCTACAAGGTGGTATTTCTTGTAGATGGCACCTCTTAGGGTGAGTGTTCGAGCTGGCAGCCTTATCTTGCAAAGAACCACTTATTTATTTTTGCATAGGGACAAGATGGTGTTGAGGCCTAGGACATCTTTCTTACCCAAGGTAGTACACATTGTTGTACCTGCCTATGTTTACTTAACCCCTTCACACCTAAGGGTAAAACAAATCTTAATGCCTAAGCACAATTTTGCAACTTTGACATGTGTTAGTAAAACCGTACATATCATCACAACTACTTTGTACATCCAGGTGGATTATACCTTGTCTTTTTCAGGACAAATTGGGCTTTCATTTGGTAGTAAATGGTTATGTATATCTCCTAAATTAGTTATTTTTATTATCAAAGGAAAAACTGGCCCAAATAGTATAACATATATATATATTTTTTAATTTAGTTGTATACAGGCATACCCCGCTTTAAGTACACTCACTTTACATACACTCGTGAGTAAGGACATAATCGTGAGTGATTGTTACCGCCATAACCTACCTCCGAAGATCCACTCAAAATAAATTCTCCTGCTCCTGACGATCGCAGTGATACCACAAATGTGTATGTTATTTGTTGTTTGTACCCATAGCACAGCCCAGAAACAATAGTGCACATTTTGCTTTGATCTAGGTATTATTTATTTATTTTTTATTATTTATTTATATAATTTTTACACACTCTTTTTTTCCTTTGTGCAAGGGAAGAGAAAGATACATTGTATCTTTCCTTTCCATTCAGAAATGAGAGAAACACAGGGGTGTTCTTCACAATGACTGATTACTGTGGTAGCCAAGCAAAGGCTACCACGGCGATCAGGTGACCGGGAATAGGGATTTACGGGTCCTGATCATTAGTATGGGGCACAGGGCTCTTGATGAAACCCCGGTCTCTGTGCTAGGAGTGCAAAAGGAAAAAAGCCCAGTGCAGTGGGGCCTCATATATGTGTCACGTAGATGAAAAGGGGTTAACCAGGGCAGGGTCAGCCTTACGAGAAAAAAATAAAAATGTAAAAAGATCTAGAGAAATATATAACTCAAAATGAATTTATATTACACATAAAAATCATAAATATCAATTGATCTGCAGTGATGTACATTCATATACAACACAAAATCCACATAACTTATTAAAAGTGTAAGTCAAATACAACCTGAGAAAAACCCCAAGAGGGAGATTTACTAAATCTGGTTCACACAGAATCTGGAGCAGCTGTACATAGTAACATAGTAACCAATGAGCTTCTAGGTTTTATTGTCAAGGGTTAACTGAACAAGCTGAATTTAGCAGCTAACTGGTTACTATGCACAGCAGCACCAGATTCTGTGTGCACCAGTTTTAGTAAATCTCTCCCACGTGTCCAGTGTATAAATTATATGTTTGACTGTCAAGTCCAATATCATTATAATCATAAATATTTATACAAAAAGCCCCAATTCTCAGTGCTCCTGTGTATCCACCAATCTTCAATAATGCCACACCAGTGGGCTTTTGCTACATGCTTTTCTTATAACAGATTGGCATAAAGTGTTTTTTAATCAATAGCTGTTCAGTCCTGCTGGTTCCCCTTTCACAGGCATGTGCTCTCTCCTCCTGTTTCCTCCACACATATCCTGGGAGGTTATGTATAGAAATAAAATAGACTTGATGGCGTAATACCATAAAAACAAGTGGCTTTATTCAATAAAAACATTAATCACAAAGGTTAACTAATAAAAAACAACAAAGTTCACTGCATCCAAGCATCCCTCACTAGGCAAAAGCAGCATAGAGTATCCTTACAGCATCAAGCCAGCTGCTTTGTATGTAAACATCTCGCCTAGCCGGCCCGTATCGACAGTTCACTCCAGGTTACCGCTAAGCCCCACCCCAACACGTTTCATCATATACAACTTTGTCATGGGGATTGCTGAGCTGTATGGACTCCTTGCATTTATCATATATGAGGACACCTACTTAACATTTTTATTACCCCAGTGCAAGCACATCAAATGTCCGCCTTAAAACTGCTCATGGGAGACAATATAGCGGGAAAAATGGCAAACATAACCATCATCAAAGTTGTAATAGAACCACTATAGCTCCTTCATGCATGTTAGTGGGAATGTCATCAATCACACCATACATGCAGAGAGAAGCATCTCACCTCCATATTAAAATTAATAATCAAATCATATGTATAAACCCAATTTCATGCACTATATTTACTGTAAATTAAACGTAATAACCCTATGATGCTTCTATGCTCCTCCCACCACAAGTACCATACAGAATAAAAATAAAAATGTATTATATATAAAATGGCAGGAAATATATCTAAATCCCAATAAACATAAAACAGGAACCTCAGCATATTTTTATATATAGAAATATAAAAAATGTAAATCTGTACAAAATGTTTAACTTATATGTTTAATAGTTTAAAAACTATTACTTTTACATCTAGAGCTTCTTCCTCTTATGCCCTGTACACACAATAGTATTTTCCATCTAAAAAAGTTGGATGTGAGCTTTTGGTCAGGTTTTCCGACCGTATGTATGCTCCATCCAACTTTTTCTGTCAGAATTTCCGCCAGCAAAAGATTTAGAGCAGGTTCTCTATTTTTCCGACGGAAAAAGTTATTGTCGGAAATTCCACTCGTCTGTATGCAATTCCAACGCGCAAAAAAACATGCATGCTCCAAGCAGAAGAGCCGAACTGCCTATTCAACTTAATTGATCTCGGTTCGTCGTACATCTTGTACGTCACCGCGTTCTTGACGGTCGGAATTTCAGACAAGATTTGTGTGACCGTGTGTATGCAACACAAGTTTGAGCCAACATTCCGTCAGAAAAAATCCACGGTTTTCTTGTCGGAATTTCCGATCTTGTGTACAGGGCATCACTGTTGGATTGCCTGACATTTTTAGAGGATTGCCTAATGGCAAGTGACATGGTCCAAACAAAGGGTAGCTTTCCCTGTGTCAACAAATAGTGAACATTATTTCATTATCCCTGAAAAAAAAAAAAGCCTTATCAAACTAAAGCGAAATAAGCATGGCAATTATGTGGTTCAGCAACTGAATCTAAGTGCTTCCTGCAGCCTAGCTTGGCCAGTGTGGTTTAAACAAACTTATTTCAGGAATTTAAAGATCAGAGGCACATTGGTCATCAGAGGGGACCCTGCCACCCTCAGGAAATGCGGCAAAGAGCACCTCCCTAGTGCCACATTTTGTCCTCTCTCTGGGATAATGGCAGTATATCAGCCATTTTACCTCCCTATTTGATGCCCCAAATCCTGGGATCGTTCTGAAGGAATTAAAGCATAAAAGACCCAATGTGCCACAAATTGCCTGCAACTGAGAACCTTGAGACCTCACCCCACTTATGTGTAACCCTAGTGGCAGAACTGTTCCTGTAGAGGTTGGGTGGTTGAGGAGAAGGTGGTGGAGGAGGGCAAATATGAAATGCTTGCTACCGCCTACCGCCTATCTCCACACACAGCACCCCCACTTCTATTTTAAATATTGTGGGAATAAACAGGGATACAGAGATGAGAGGGGGTTTGGAAAATGCAAGGTTTTTTATCTGTTTTCATGCACTTCAGTCTGATATTTTAATTACAATGCATTGTGGTACTGCAAAATAAAAAAAAAAGCACATAAACCCTACTAATAGTTAGTCAGGATTCAACACTAAACTAAATCCAGGCGGATTTTGCTTATCTTTACCTGTCATCAGTGTGTCCTTTTCTACCCCCAGCCTAGAGGAGGGAAATGGGGCAAGGCCAAAGACTGTGAAGTTTAGGCTGGAACCTCAGCCTTGGCCAACATCCACCCTACTGCCTACTGCAGCAGATATCACTGTACATGCTTACTTACCCAGTTACTGGGGCAGAAATGAATGATCCCCATGTCCAGCATCTGAATGCAAATTTTTCCAAGCTGTTGCCACTGAATCAGCCAAGCTTCACCTCATTCACTAAGCTCTGGGGAAAATTCCCTTGTACTTTGCAACTTCTTTTGCAAAGTGAACAATCTGTTTGCCTTTAGTAAACCAGTACAGTAATAAAGCAGTACAGACAAGTGTTTTACTACAAGAATTTAGAGACCACAGATGATACAGTTGTGTAAAATTGACAGTAGCAGGACAATTTTAATGAGCAATGCCGGTCCCAAATTACCTAGAGACAAAAGAGCACAGCCTTAGGTTTTTACTACAAGAATAAATGTACTGCTGACTAAGGACACAACAGTTTAAAATTGGCCTAACCAGTGTATGCCTAACTTTTATTTTATCTCTGGAGATATGGGAGTGCAAGGAATTTGAGTGGTATAATGGGATTGTTTTACTAAATACAAATAGGCTGTTCACTTTGCAAGGGAGGTTGCACTTTGAAAGGTAATTTTCTCCAGAGTTTAGTGAATGAGGTGAAGCTCTGCTGACTTCCCTTATCTAAATATGGGCAATTAAAAATTACGTTTTTTTTTGTTTGTTTATTTATGTACGTGATTGGGTATTCTTTTACAAAGTGAAACTTCACCACATTTACTAAGCTCTGGGGAAAATTCTCTTGCAAAGTGCAACCTCCTTTGCAAAGCAAACAGCCTATCCTTTAGTAAATCAACATGTTAACTGGTTTAGGCATACCTCCCAACTTTCTGAGATGGAAATGAGGGACACTTATTGGCAAAAGTATGTAGGCATAGGACACACCCCCTGCCACACACCCTTAAAGGAAAATTGTACAAAACAATTATTGGTTAAACCCACAAGTTCTTTTTTTTTACCACTACTGTGCATTTATATCTGCTTTTGGAATTTATAAATGCAGCAATTTAGAAATTGGAGGTATAGTACTGTAAAACACTTTTTGATAGATAAGTAGTGCATTTTATATACAACTATATACAGTAGATCAGGCCAAAATAAGGGAAAAATGAGGAGGGAAGAGGGACAGTCCCTTGAAATCAGAGACAGTTGAGAGCTATGGTTTAGGTGTGCACTATTCTTGCACTTTGTTGTTGTTGTTTTTTTTCTTTCAAACAATGCTGCAAACAATAGGCAGCTCCATGAAGAGTACCAAGTGAATACTTTACTTTGAACATGCCCAACTTAAAAAGTCCCTTTTAATAAACAACTCAACAAAATAAATAAAACCCACAAAGTACCACCCATGAAACAAAAGCCTGATATTTTTAGAGGGAAGCCTTTCGGGTAAGAGTCCCTATCAACAAACAATAAAAACAAAACAATATACCCCCCAGAATAAATGTAAACAGCAAAATACTACCCCTGAAACAAAGCCTATTTTTTAAAAGGAAGGGAAACTTTGGAGCAAAAAAAATAAAATATTGCCCAGTTAGGGACAGTGGTTAAAACGGAGTTCCACCCAAAAGTGGAACTTTTGCTTTAAGTACTCCTCGCCCCCTTACATGCCACATTTGGCATGTAATTTTTTTTGGGGGGGAGTGGGGGCTTCTGTAGCAGTGGGACTTCCTGTCCCACTTCCTACTTCCACCTAGGGACCGCCTAGGTGACTTCTCCTCTGCCCCTAGGCGGCCCCTCCCTCTAGGCGATCTCCTGGGACACGTGAATGAATGAATTCTGACGGCGCTTCACAGTGCAGATGGACAATGACCCGAAGCATAATGCGAAAGCAACCAAAGAGTTTTTTAAGGGAAAGAAGTGGAATGCTATGCAATGGCCAAGTCAATCACCTGACCTGAATCCAATTGAGCATGTATTTCACCTGCTGAAGACAAAACTGAAGGGAAAATGCCCCAAGAACAAGCAGGAACTGAAGAAAGTTGCAGTAGAGGCCTGGCAGAGCATCACCAGGGATGAAACCCAGCGTCTGGTGATGTCTATGCGTTCCAGACTTCAGGCTGTAATTGACTGCAAAGTATTTGCAACCAAGTATTAAAAAGTGAAAGTTTGATTTATGATTGTTAATCTGTCCCATTACTTTTGGTCCCTTAAAAAGTGGGAGGCACATATACAAACTTTTGTAATTCCTACACCGTTCACCTGATTTGGATGTAAATACCCTCAAATTAAAGCTGAAAGTATGCAGTTAAAGCACGTTGTGTTTGTTTAATTTCAAATCCATTGTGGTGGTGTATAGAGCCAAAAAGATTAGAATTGTGTCAATGTCCCAATATTTATGGATTTCACTGTATGAGGGTGTTTTTAGTGAGAGCGCAATACTTGGTTAGAGAGGCTAACTAGACAGCTTCATAATATTTTTGCAAGTGGGGGACTCCCAATCCACCCTTAAGCCTGGACTGGAATAGAGTATGTTTAGAAAGTCTTGGTCTGTGATGTTTCCAAATGAAGTGTGGACTTTGTCACTGTGAAATACCAAGAACAAAGAAATGGATTGGAAAAGAGAAAACCTGAAAAATATCTAGTAAATTTGGTAGCTTAGTTATTTTAATTGCTGCAGTGCAGCCTAGCCAAGAGAGAGGGTATCTATTCCTGGCTCCAAGTAAACCCTTGAGTTTACCAAAAAAGACATGGCTAATTATCATCATAAAGCTTATGGTAGGAATTGGTGAGACAAATACCTTAACCACTTAAGCCCCGGACCATTTGGCTGGCCAAAGACCAGGCCACTTTTTTGCGATTCGGCACTGCGTCGCTTTAACTGACAATTATGCGGACGTGGCTCCCAAACAAAATTGACGTCCTTTTTCCCACAAATAGAGCTTTCTTTTGGTGGTATTTGATCACCTCTGCGGTTTTTATTTTTTGCGCTATAAACAAAAATAGAGCGACAATTTTGAAAAAAAATATCTATATTTTTTAGTATTTTCTATAATAAATATCCTGAAAAAATACATAAAAAAACTTTTTTTTCCTCAGTTTAGGCCGATACATATTCTTCTATATATTTTTGGTAAAAAAAAATCGCAATAAGCGTTTATTGATTGGTTTGCGCAAAAGTTATAGTGTCTACAAAATAAGGGATAGTTTTATGGCATTTTTCCCCAAATTTTTTTTTACTAGTAATGGCGGCGATCAGCGATTTTTATCGTGACTGTGACATTATGGCGGACACATCGGACACTTTTGGCACCATTTTGGGACCATTGTAATTTTTACAGCGATCAGTGCTATAAAAATGCACTGATTACTGTAAAAATTACACTGGCAGTGAAGGGGTTAACCTGTAGCGGGTGTTGAGTGTGTCCTAGGGAGTGATTCTAACTGTTAGGGGGCGTGGCTACGAGTGACACGTCACTGATCGTTGTTCCCAATGAGAGGGAACAGACGATCAGTGACATGTCACTAGGAAGAATGGGGAGATCTCCCCGTTCTTCAGCTCTGTGACCCGATCGCGGGACACCGGCGGACATCGAATTTGCGGGTCCCGTGGGCACGGTCACGGTCGCATGCGATCACACGCCGGCAAATTAAAGGGGACGTATATATACGCCCATTTGCCCAGCCGTGCCATTCTGTCAATGTATAAGTTCGTGCGGCGGTCGGCAAGTGGTTAATAAGGGAGATTTCGTAGTTTCTGCAGCAGTTTTCTAACTGGTAGAGAAAGGAATATTTGAAGTGCACAGACCAAGTGCTGTGACAGTGAGATATTTAGGGCTTTAGATTTTATGTGGTTGACCTGATAGCCTGATATTTTGAGAAATAAATTCAAAAGGACAGCTAAATTGGGTAGGGAAATAGAAGAATTTAACATGAATTGTATAATACCATCTGCAAATAAGTTAAGCTTGTGATGATGGCCAGCAGCACTAGAGCCTGTGATATCTGGGTGTTCCCATACAAGTTTGGTTGACAGTTCAATTTCAAGGGCAAAGAACAAGAAGAAAGAGGGCAGCCCTGCCTAATACCTCTAGATCAGGGAAAGTGGAAGATTTAAAACCAGTGTATTTAACAAATTGGGCCAGTAAAGGGAATCTAAAGTTTTTTTATGTGTCAGTTGATGCATACCCCAACTAGAAACAAGGCTCTGCTTGACTTACTAATTACAAACCCAGAGCTGATAGCGGATGTGGAAGTAAGGGATAACTTAGGAAATAGCGATCTCAGTGCAATTATGTTCACTGTAAGGCAAAGGAAATGCAGAGGGTAGGGCAAGCACAAAGAATTTTAAGAGAGCCAACTTTTCCAAACTTCGCTCCATACTGCATGACATTAAATGGGAATATTTACTAGAAATAAAAAACACAGAGGAAAAGTAGGAGTGCTTTAAAAATATTTAGTGGCATTAGCCAGTGTGTTCCAATGGGCAACACATATAAAAGAACTTAAGACCTGTACACACGATCGGATATCCTATGGATTCTAATCCGATGGATTTTCCATCGGAAATCCGATGAAACTGTTTTCCATCAGTCTTGCCCACACACCATCAGTCAAAAAACCGACCGCACCAAAACGACGTGACGTACACCACGTACAACGGCACTATAAAGGGGAAGTTCAAATCTAATGGCGCCACCCTTTGGGCTGCTTTTGCTGATTTCGTGTTACCGCGTGTTAGTAAAAGTTTGGTGAGAGCCGATTCGCGCTTTTCAGTCTCCGTGCTTTTCAGTCCGTTACAGCATGACGAATGTGCTATCTCCATTACAAATGCTAGTTTTACCAGAACGAGCGCTCCCGTCTCATAATTCAGTCTGAGCATGCGTGGGTTTTTTAACCGATGGACTTGCCCATAGACGATCGGAATTTGCTATCGGTTTTTTAAAATTTAAAACATGTTCTATTTTTTCACACCGATGGAAAAAAGACCGATGGGGCTCATACACGATCGGTTTGTCCAATGAAAACAGTCCATCGGACTGTTTTCATCGGTAAAACCGATCGTGTGTACAGGGCTTTAAGACTAAACCTGGTTGGCTAAATGCAAGCGTAAAAAGGCACATCAAAGAGAAAAAACTGTCCTTTAAAAAAATACAAGGCTGAGGGGACAATGTCACCATTCCAGCAATACAAAGAATGTAATAAGAAATGTAAGAGCGTGACCAGGGCAGTAAACATAGACCAGGAGAGACACATAGTGGAACAGAGTAAAAACTTTTAAAATATAATAATAGTAAAAAAAACTAAATCAGAGCATATTGGCCCCATAAAGGATGATTAAGGGATATTGGTTACAAGTGACAAGGAGTAGGCAGCTGTACAAAATACACTATTCTCCTCAGTTTTTACTATGGAAAAGGAAGGGTATAATAGACAAGATGGTATTGTTTAGCAACACAGCAGGGGGTTTACCCTTGTGGCTAACAGAGGCCAGCGTTTTAAAAAGATTGGAAAAACTTAATGTGAACAAATCACCAGGACCAGGTGGTTTACACCAGAGAGTCCTCAAAGAAGTCAATCAGGTCATTGCTAGACTGTTATTTCTAATCTTTAAGGAAAGCTTACTGACCAGAATGGTAGAGTGGATTAGCAAAAATCCAATATAGTACCAATATTTAGGATTTTAAGAATATTTAGGAATGGGCCAAGATACATACCTAGAAACTACAGGCCAGTTAGCCTAACATGAATAGTTTGTAAACTATTGGAGGAGATGATAAGGGGCCATATTGAAGAATTTGCTGATAAGAATAGTATCATTAGTAATAACCAGCATGGCTTTATGAAAGGTTGTTCTTGTTCTTGACCAACCTAATAACATTCTATGAAGAAATTCGCTATAATCTAGATAGAGAAAGACCTGTGAATGTGGCGTATCCAGACTTTACCAAAGCATTTGACACGATATCCCATAAACTCTTAATCCACAAATTTAGGTTGATTGGCACTGAAAATAGTATATGTACCTGGATAGAAAACTGGTTACAGAGGTGGGTCCAAAGGGTATTGTATCATCAGAATAGTCTGGGGTTATAAGTGGGGTACCCCAGGACTCTGTTCTGGGACCAATTCTATTTAACTTGTTCATAAATGATCTAGAGGTTGGGATAAATAGTTAAATCTCATTGTTTGCTGATAATACTAAGCTAGGCCGGGCTATAACTTCACAACAGAATATAGCAACTTTGCAGAAGACCTCAATAAAATTGAGGGGTGGGCAAACACAAGGCAAATGGGATTCAATGTAGGGAAATGTAAAGTAATGCACTTGGGGCTAAAAATATGAATGCATACTACACACTAGGGGGAGGACCTCTGGGAGAATCAAGGATGGAAATAGATCTGGGAGTCCTAGTTGACGACAGACTCAGCAATAGCATGCAAAGCCAAGCTGCAGCAAGCAAGGCCAGTATATTAGCAGAATATTAGCATGCATTAAAATGGGTATTTACTCAAGGGATAAAACTATAATTTTACCACATTACAAAACTTTAGTTCTTCTGCATCTTGCGTATGCCATCCAGTTCTGGTCACCAGTCCTCAGGAGGGATGTGCTAGAATTGGAGAGAGCCCAGAGAAGGGGACTGGAGGACCTCAGTTATGAGGAACAATTATAAACATCAAATTTATTCTCCTTGGTAAAGAGATGCTTAAGAGGGGATATGATATCAATATACAAATATCTTAATGATGATTCTAACATTGAGGGGAAACTATTCAGTCTTAGGTCACTCAAGAAGACACATTTAACCTTAAATGAAGCGTGGAGAAGCGGTTTAACCTTAAATGGCATGGAGTTTTTTTTTCTTTTTACTGTGAGAGCATTTCACAATCGGTGGTTTCAGCGGGAAGTGTCACTAAGTATCACTAATTTCAAAAAAACTTTAGATGGGCATCTTACTGAACACAATACAGAGATATGGAAAGTGGTAGAGGCACACACACACACACGTTGAACTAGATAGACTGAGTCTTTATTCAACCTTACAAACTATGAAACTTTGAAACGAAGTGACAAATAAGTGACAATAGTATAAATAGCACCTTACGTTTTTGCAATGCTTCAACTATGGTAAATTATAATGTAGAGAGACCCTGTAAAGATAATGTAAACAGACCCTGCCACTGGACCATTCAACAAAAATCGGTGTACTTTAAAATAAAGAAATGCCCCCACCCCCCCAGTAGGACATGCTTATATTTCCTTCAATACCACACCACTTTGCTCAACCTCCAGGCAGTGCTGGTGCTTGATGATTGGCCCAGAGATGTCACATGGCAATAGGGAGACAGTCCCCAGTCCTGTGTTAACTCTGTCTAGTGTGAATTATACAGGGCTTTTTTCATTGCTTCCAGCAACTGAACAGAGCGGCAGGGGAGTGAAGGAGAGGTGATAAAATGCTGCTGGGGAGGGGACAATAAAGCATAAGTTTTTGTTTTTTATATCAGCACAAGTGAAGGTGCTTTTATTCAATACAAAGTGTCCCTTGTGTGGCTAGCTGATCTCTGAAGTTTTTTGTCCTTCCCCCCTCATACCCTGGCAGCCATAATATTCCTGTGCTGTAGGGTTAATAGAGCTGCTGGACCTGTCACAGGCCGACTATGCCCATCTTTTCCTCCCCTCTCTTATATTCATAGAAGCTGTACTATGGAGGAGGGGTGGAAAGAGTGGGCATAGTCACCACTCTAGCTACTTGCCTACTGGGCACTTTTACCCCCTTTCTGACCAGGCCAATTTTCAGCTTTTAGCGCTTTCACACTGTAAATGACAATTGCGTGGTCATGCAACACTGTACCTAAACACAATTTTTATAATTTTGTTCACACAAATTGAGCTTTCTTTTGGTGTTATTTAATCACCACTGGATTTTTTATTTTTTGCCAAATAACCGCTGATTGGTTTTTTACCTCAATCTGTGATCAGCAGTGTCCTCTGGACACTGTGATAACAGACTGTGCCTCCCAGAACTAGCTGTCCGCGCTGTAGCCATCATTCGACTATAGCACGGTCGGCATATGGTTAGACATGTGCCTATGAAAAGTCTAGCTAATCTCATTAACTCCTGCAGTACCATAACATTACAGTTGTGGGGGTACTGGGGGGGAGGGTGGTGGGGCAGATTTCAGATGTCATCTAAGATACCAGTCAGCAGCACAAGGAACACTTTACATTGAATAAAATTGTCCCTTGTGATGATTTTTTGTTTTTTAATTGCGACTAAACTTAAAGAGGAAGTAAACCCTTAAGAGTTTTACTTCCTCTTTGTTCCCTGCAAATTAAAAGCATAATGGGCTACTATGCATCGCATAGTAGCCCATTATGTGCCACTTACCTGCAGAAGAAGCCTGCGATGTCAGTGATGTCCCCTCTCTCTCATCGTGTCCATCTTCAACCCCTCTTCCTTCCGGGGCCGTGGGCTCTGCTATTGGCCGGAGTCGCGTGACATCACTCCCGCGCATACGAACGGGAGCCGACGGCCACGGCACGGGCACTATAGAAACGGCATAAATCGTGCCCTTTCTTTAGTGCGCATGCGCCGATTATGTCGGCTTCTATGGCGAAAATCTCCTAAACCGTAGAGGTTTAGAAGATATTTCTATTACCTACAGGTAAGTCTTATTACAGGTTTACCTGTAGGGAAAAGTGGTTGCACAGGGTGTACAACCACTTTAAGCTGTTGCATTGCTTTGCATGGACAAGGTACAGGTGTGCATTAAGGCTTCTGCATGCTTTCCGGTGACTCACAACGTCAGCTAATAACACCAACATAATACTTTGTTTTATAAAATATTGTTGTCATTAAATAAAAAATGTGGCTTTTCACTGTTTGGAGTACAAAGTGGGGCACACAGAGATTTGTACCCTACATTTGCCACATATATTATAACTAAACATATTACACATAATTATGGAAACCTCTGCATCACTTATCTTTTTACTGTACATCGGAAGTAATCAGATATTTATTTTTTATCTGTGGAATAGTGTGTAATTTCATAGAATTTTCAAAGTAGAAGGGACAGAAAATTCTTGAAATTGAATTAATGAAATCATTAAAATGTTTTTTAGATCCTATTTGTTCCAGACAAACCTTGATTACTTGTGTGGATTTAAATCCCTCCTACGCTTTTAGATTCTTTAACAGCACAGCTATTGAAACATATTGCTGCTTTCTTTCTGAAGGTGAAAGGTCAGTGTTATTGACATAATCCTTTGGACACTTCAAAAGATGAAGATTAGTGGCGATGCTTAGAAGTAATACCCCTGAGATGGTTATTTCATTTGTCAAAAAGTTGATATTATTGATGGGAGAGGAAGAGAAGTGTCATTTATCTAATACAAGTCAGGCACACTCAAACTAAAAAAGGCTCTTCCACAATGCTTTACCTTTAAAAACAAACCTTTAGTAAAGAAAAAGTCATTAGGATGATTGTAATAATATATTCTGTATTGTATGTGATTGTAGGGAAAACCCCTCCACGGTTTCTAAAAAAAAAAAAAAATACACAATGGATTATATGAATTACATATGTTAGTTTTCTTTCACAAAATAGAAGAATCTTTAAAACGTAGCAAAGAAAAGTGTCCAAAATTGCTAACATTAGCATAAAAGAGGAAAATATTATTTTTCTGTTGAAGGAAAGTCATCTATATATTATATATATATATATATATATATACACACACAGTATATATATATATATATATATATATATATATAAATATACACACACACTGTATATAGTGTATATATACAGTATATATATATATATATACAGTATATTTATATATACTGACATATATATATATATATATATATATATATATATATATATATATATATATATATACAATATATATACAATATATATATGTATGTGTACATATATATATATATATATATATATATATATATATATATATATATATATATATTGAAGAGATTTATAAAAGTTGCCACTGCTAACCTTTCTTTCTGAAAAAAGTATACAGATAAGGACTTCTAACTTTCTTCTGACCTTCCTGATCTGCATACTTGTTCCAGGTCAGTGACTCAAAAAGTATTAAAAGCAGAGGACCAGACAGGCAACTAACATTTTTGACAGGAGGCCAGCAATGACAGCTTCTGTATTCCTCTCACAAGCTTAAAGTAATTGTAAAGGCATTAGGATAAAAAGCCTTCTGTGTGCAGCAGCCCCCCTCAGCCCCTCTAATACTTATCTGAGGTCCCTCTCTGTCCAGAAATGTTACACAAGACACTCGGCTGGCCAGGACATTTGCTATGACAGCAGCGTGGCACCATTGTCTCCCATTGCTGTCAATCAAAGTCAGTCAGCCAATGAGGAGAGAGAGGGGGCGGGGCTGGGCCGCAAGCTGCTTGCTGTGGGGGAACTACACAGGAGGGAGAGGCCAAGAGCACTGAAAAGGGACCAGAGAAGAAGAGGATCTGGGCTGCTCTGTGCAAGAGCAGGTAAGTATAATGTGTTTTTTTTTTTTTACAAAAAAAAGAAGCACTTTACAATCACTTAGTACCTGGTCACGTGATTTGCTGATGTCATCCCGGCGCTCTGGTTTGAATCGATCTGTGAACCACCAAGCGCGGTACTTCGGAAGAAACAGCGGACGAGTTCACTTTTCAGACAAACTCTTAGCCCTAGTGCCGGGAAAGGCACTTTTAAAGTAAGAGGCCATTTGGCACTTCTTGTTCTTTATCACTTTTTAATAAACTGTAATACGCTATGAGGCTTCCTGTTTCTATTTGCATATCCTGTCTTTATGCCTGACAAGAAAGGTCTGATTGCTGTGTATAACGGTCGATGTGCATGCAGGCACAATCCTGCACAAGCTTTCAAGACCATCTTTTTAACTAAAGTGGTCAACAAAATCTGGTAAGCGCATCCTTTGTCTGAGCACTTTGGGTGATATTTAGTGTTTGGTGGAGGAACATCACGCAAACCAAGAGGATCTTTCCTTTCTTTTTTTTGATTGTCACTAGCAACAAATGATCCACGGATAACCGATGTTTGAAGCAATATTTTATTTATTACCTACATTTGGTTGGAACTTTTATTGGAGACTTTTTCTTGGGAGAAATTGGATTCTTTGACTGCACTATATTGGGACTCACATTTATATATAAATATATTTTATATTTTGTTTGGACTTAAGTATTATCTAGTAACTAAGCACCAATTAATAGTATAATGTAGTTTGCTCATTAGAGGTGTTTGTGAGAGATTCACCTGAGATACCTTTAATAGGGCTATCTTTATATGTAGAGATTATCACATAAGTAGGTGTGATTTTATTTGTAGGTATATTAAGCACACTCTAATTATTTAATTCAATAATTTTAATCACTTACTACTACATTGAAATCTGAGTCAGATTTAATATACACAAATTAATAGGGCTCTGTATTCATTAATGCATTATTAAATGTATGTTAATGCAACTAGAGTGAGTACCTAAATGTAACATATCTGGATCTTTTAATCTCCTATACAGCACCACAGACTGGGAAAGGATGAGATGAGACTGGCGGCCAATCAGGTGTGTTGCATGCAAATGTGCTAACAAGGAACATGGTGATAGAAGGAGAGAATAGTGTGAGCAGACAGATTTCCTCATCAGTCTTTGCCTTCTCTTTCACTGTTCGATAAGTAGATAGGCGATGGAGAGAGGAACCACTGTGTTCCTTGAGTGTGTTAAGTCATCCACCTGGCTGTGCTGCATTATGGAGCTGTATAAATGTAATAACTGTTTGGACAAAAATCTAAATACACTGAGATGTAAAACCGCTCCCAACATACATATTTTATATAATGTATTACATTATTGGATAATAAATCTGAAAAAAAAGTACTGTACTTTTTTTTCTGATTTTTTATCCAACAACTTGATATACTGCAGGCTGGCATATTTTGCCCAACCTCCTCTTATCTATAAACATATACAATATATTAGAATATAGGACAGGACAAGTCATTTTCTTTCTCACCTTGGTATACTACGCACTATTGGACCATTCATTCAGTAACAGATGTCCCTTTTGGGGTCCCCCCTTGAGCATACACCAGGGTAACTTCATACACTTTGACCCGCTTTGGATGTCGTTGAGATAACAACTACCGTATCTAGTACTAATTATGGGCCTATAAGACTCCTTTATGATTTAATATATGTTTATATAAATTTATTTTTTATGGACGTTTTTCTTATATATTCCATCTTTTTTCATCTCTATTAATAGAAATCTAATTAGGTCAACAGGCTGCATAGGTATTAACTGCAATGTGTGTATGTATGTATATATGTATCAACTACCCCATCTGTTTGTAATTATATGAATTTTTATTGGACTGTCAATCATTATGTAATATCAATTTCAAATAGAATGTAAAGATTATTAATATAAAATAATGTGCAAAAATTTAGATATGAAATTATTTAACATTATGAACTAATAAATGTATTTTTCTACATATCCATTTGTATATAACTATTGTAGCGGCCTCACCCCATCTCTTTTGTCTAGGGGTATCACACACGACAGGGTGAGATGCGCTACGGCCCATGTCCTCCCCATAGCTGTGGGTGAGGTGAAGGCCAGTACCAGATATTTCATCGGGCCTGTGTGCTTCTGTCAAGGATTAAGTCCTTCTGTGCCAACACTTCCCTTTGCTCCCATTAACCAGAGTTCCACACACCGATCACAGTCCAACTCTTATTTTATTGCATAACTCACAATAAACAGTGCTTCAGTAGCCAACTGGTTGGGACTCGATAACAGTTTGATACAGGGGAATGAGCAGGTTGAGGCACTATCCTGATTGTCAGCTAAACCACTGTGATCTCACCAGCGGTTACTATAGCCTTGGCTAGAAAGGACTTAGAACTTGAGAGTCTCTACCAGCGACTCAAGAGAACGTAGATAGGAGTACCTTCGCTGCGTTGTGGCCCCTGTCAGGGGAAGATGTCCCTCCAAGGGAGTTACCAGAGGCCCATCGGTTACTGGGTTGATGCTGCTCCAGACTCTCCGAATGGGTAACCTCCCCGGCCTCCTCACCTCAGACATGGGCCCCGTCCACCTCAGGGACCCTCGGACTTCTCCACCCTCGCGGGACCCAGTCAAAGTCACTGGGCCCCAGGCCTCCTGGTTTAGTACCTCACCCCAGGCTGAAGGTGCCTGGGATGGACTCCAACTCCATTCCGGTCAGGCCTAGGGCACCTGGGCCGGAATTCAGTACCGCCCGCACCCAGGCCTAAGGTGCCTGGGCGCGTGATGAAGGACCTCCAAGAGAGCAAGACCTCGTGACCAGGGCGACTCCCCCTTTTTATCCCCTCCAATGATGCCACGGCAGGTTCCCCGCCCTCGCCGTACCATCTCCGAGAAGGGACAAAAAGGACAGCACTGTGGCGGCAAATCTACCTCGAGCCTGCGGGCACCTGCCACCCACAGGCTGAAGAGATTATTACACCGCCCAATCCTCCACGAATGCAAATGGTCCAATTACTCCCATCCAGGTGTACCCCACCTAAATTTAGAGACCGCGCTACACTATATAGACTTCACCTCTGAACATCTCTAAAATGTGCCCCTTTTGAACAAATGAAAACCACCAAGCAACTCATTCACTCCCTCTTTATCTCTCGCCTTGACTATTGCAACTCCCTTCTCATTGGCCTACCTCTCCATAGGCTATCCCCTCTTCAGTCTATCATGAATGCTGCTGCCAAATTTATCCACCTTACCAACCGCTCAGTATCTGCCACCCCTCTCTGCTAATCCCTACACTGGCTCCCGATCGCCCAGCGAATTAAATTCAAAATATTAACCACAACATACAAAGCCATCCACAACTCTGCCCCGAGCTACATCACCAATCTTGTCTTCAAATATCACCCAAATCATCCTCTCCGCTCTTCTTAAGACCTTCTACTCTCAAGCTCCTTTGTCTCTCCTCCCATGCCTGTCTAGAGGATTTCTCAAGAGCCTCTCCCATCCTCTGTAACTCTCTACCTCAACCTGTCCGGCTAACTGCTACTCTAGCTGCCTTCAGGCAGTACCTGAAAACTCATCTCTTCAGTGAACCCTATCACACCTCCAACTAATCTTTTACCACTTACATTAGCTCATTCCCCACAGTCACAACCTTTTGTACCACCTGCCCCACCCTATTAGATTGTAAGCTCTTCTGTATTGCCCCCCTTTTATATTGTAAAGTGCTGCGTAAACTGTTGGCGTTATATAAATTCTGAATAATAATAATATTATCCAACTCATTTATCTGCTCCCGTGTGCTTCATATTAAGTCCCACTTCTCACCTATTTTTAATAATGATAGGGATGGAGGCAAGGACCTAACAGGCTCTTGCTTCATATAAAGTCCCAAAAACTCCTCTTTTCGCTTCATTAGAATTGTTAGATTCTCCTTATTCCTGTAAAAAAAATATCTCATAAAGGGACACAAATATTATGCATCCATCATCGTGCGAAAGCACAGGACACTGCTATATAATGTAATCTTTTATAAAAGCCAGAATTAACCTGCACATCAGATCATTGTCTACGATTTAGTGTATACGGGTCATCTGGATACTGCATCAAGCTGCCTAATCTGATTTGCAAATTATGAATTACAAATCACTGGAGCATAATGCTAGTCACCCTAAATATCCCAATTGGTTAAACTTGGAATTGTGCAGGATTTACTTTATGAATTGTATGCCTCAGTGGTTTATTTGACATACCATTGTAAACATTTGTACATCTGAGACAAGCACTGAGCTGCAAATATGTGGATACTAAGCAACTTTTACTGAACTCAAAACACCACAAAAAAAAAGCAAGAGACCCTCTATAAAATGGACCTTCCTTTGTGTAGGAACACGTGGTGTAGTATTATAGAAAATTCCAATACGTCTTTGTGTGAAAGTTCAAACAAGATATTTAGTTTCCAAGACTACTAGCAAAACACTCCTCAATGATCAAAAAGAATCTAACGTCACTTTTTGTCTGCAAAATATGCAAATCAGTTTACTGCTGGTGATGCTTAGACTGACCTCTCAGTGATCTGTTTTTCTGTTTTATCTTTATTACTAACATTTTTTTTTCTTTTAATGATTTCCATTGGGTGATCTGAAAATTTAACACTGATGTCACTCCTTGACAAGCATACAAATTCATGGAAAACTTGTTGGGAATATTGAGTTTTTTATATAGTTAAGAGAAAACCCAAATTATTATATGATATTATTAACTTAATCATAAGATTGAATATAAATGCATTAAAACCAAAGAATCATTAAACTGAAAAGCAAACATTTATTATATTGCAGCTTACTAATTCTTAGATGTAATGGTTGCATTAGTTTCCTTTTTTTGGGCTTTCTTTCTTTTATTTTTATCTGGTGATCCAGCCAGTTATGCCTTGTACACACGATCGTAACTTCCGATGAAAAAAGTCTGATGGACTTGTTTCATCGGAAATTCCGATTGTGTGTGGGCCCCATCGGACTTTTTTCCATCGGTGTTTAGAAATAGAACATGTTTTAAAATTGTCCGATGGAAAAAAAAATGATAGGATATTCCTATCGTCTGTGTGGAACTCCGACGGAGAAAAAACCCACGCATGCTCAGAATCAAGTCGACGCATGCTCGGAAGCATTGAACTTCATTTTCTCGGCTCGTCAGAGTGGTTTACGTCACCGTGTTTTGGACGGTCGGAATTTAGTCTGACGGTGTATATGCAAGACAGCTTGAATGGAATTCCGATGAAAAATTCCATTGGATTGTAGACCATCGGATACTCCGATCGTGTGTACAGGGCATAAGTCTTTTGTTTTTCAATAGAAAAGCTCTCTGGCTATTACAGGGATGAGACAGGTGATTTAGCACTGGCAGGGGTACTTAAAATGATCAGCTATATTTTTGTAAAACCTTTTTCCCCAAAAGGAAAAAACTGTGTGCTGTACATCTGCTGGTACATCTAACACTCCCCTCCCTACAGAGTGACAATACTGTTGTCCAAAGGTGCCCCTGTGCTCCTTCATTCGGAGTGGGAGCACTCTAATACAGGAGGTATGGTACTGGCTAGATTACCACGTAAATAGAGAGGGAAAAAAGCCTAAAAAAGTAGTGTAATGCCTTGTACACACGATCAGAATTTCATCGGATATTCCGACGGTGTGTATGCCCCATCTGACTTTTTCCATCGGAAATTCCAAGGAATTCCGTTGGAGTTTAGAAAGAGAAGATTTAGTGTTTGATGACGAATTTCCCCACAAATCGCTATCGCTCAATTCTGCGAGTGATTCTAATTTATTATTGCTGTTTTCTAGCTGGTCTAAAACCACTTTTGACATAAAGGGACACTTTTTGGTTGCTATGGACAATCTCCAGTTTTCAGGCAGAAAGAACAGTATTTATAATATAAAACTGCATGCAGGACACTGGACAGACCACTAGGGACAAAGGGGGTGTGTAATTATTTGATACAGAACTGTAATCTGTAAGATTACAGTATACTGTATCTATACTGTGTTTTTCACTTTTTGAATTTGGCGCCGAACTCCGTCCCCGTGCACCGCAACGTCGCAGGGAACGGAGCTCGGCACTCGGCAGTGTCGATCGATCGAGGAGACTGCTCGCACACAAAGGGTGGAGACATTGAAGGATCCAGGGAACAAGGTAAGTAACTTCCCTGTATCCTGCAATGCAATCCCGATTCTGGCTCGGGGTTACCGCTCTTAGCATGAAAAACTCACCCCGAGCCAGACACGGGATTACCGCCAGGGAGGTTAAGGGATACAGATCCTGCTCTTCTGTGTTTTTAGCTTTAAGTGCGGCGTGTTCACAAGAGGCATGATGGGTAGAGCCGGGGCGTATCATGAAATCAGTAGGCCCATGTGCAAAATCAAAAGTGGGCCCTAGGCACTACTAAAAATAACTGATCCCCAAATCAAGACTGGGCGAGGTTTAAATTTACGCAAAATATTGGGTATGGCTTAAAGGGGGTGTGGTTTAATAGAGCCTGAGATGACATACATAGTGCAGAATGTGGTAATGTTAAGTAGGGAATGTACAGTGTGGAGTGTACGGCAGTGGGTACTATGTGCAGGAGAGGGGTGCGGAGTATATGGCGGTAGGTAGTATGTGCAGAAGAGGAGTATAGAGATTATGGCGGTGGGTAGGATGTGCAGGAGAGGAGTGCGGAGTGTTTGGCAGTGGATAGTATGTGCAGGAGAGGAGTGCGGAGTGTATGGCGGTGGGTAGTATGTGCAGGATGGTGTCAGTAGGACAGTGGATGGTGTCAGTAGTTATTCATTTTTATGTTACAATTTCATCTTTTATTTTTTTTCAGTTTTCAAAATGCTTTTTGGGGGGCCAGTGGATGGTGTCAGTAGGGCAGTAGATGGTGTCAGTAGAGCAATTACAATTACAATTACATTTTTTTAATAGTTTTTTACAATTTATTTTTATATTATATTTTTCACAATGATTTGGGGACTTTGGGGGGGGGGGGGGGGGGCAGTGGAGGGTGTCAGTAGAGCAGTGGATGGTGTGAGTAGTTTTTTATTTTTATTATTTTTATTTATTTATTTTTTTACTATTTTATTTTTTAGTTACCTTTTTCAATTATACAGGGAGATTGGTGCTTGTAACTGCCCCCATCGCTGCACCTATCATCCCCCAACTGTCAAATTCCACCATCCATGTTTCATCACCTATGGGTGCAGGGTGGTTCAGCTCACAGGGCCCCCCCTCAGGACCAGTGTTCAGAGAACACCCTGCACCCTTGGATGATACGCCAATGGGTTAGAGGCAGGGTTATACTGGGGTAGGCTTAATATTTTTTGTTTGCCATTGTCAAAACTTCCTAAAGTATAGCCTCCAGCATTATAACTCAAATGTCCTGTATCCCTCAATGAACTTTACAGCAAGTACAAAAATATTATTATCCAGGAAACGTAATTTCTGTATTATAAATGTTTGAATAATTATGATTTTAGACTAAAGAAGAATTAAAGTATATCTAAACCTAAAACACAAATTTTATATACATCAGCTTACCAGTTCTTAGATGTGGTGGCTGTGTTCGATTTTTATTTTTCAGCATTTTTATTATTTTTTTTACTAGTGATCCTGCCAGTAATACAAGAGAAAAGGCTCACTTACTTCACTGTATTCATGGATGGGCAGCGTTGTCACTCTAGAAAAGGAAGTGTATTGGGGCTACAAAATATTTAACTCCACATTTTCATAATATAGAGGGATGTGTTGTGTAGTCCACAAAAGTAAAATGGAAAATGGATAATGGTAATAAAACAGCTTAAGTCAAAAATGCAAAGTGCTCAAGAACCTGTGAGCTTACTGAATTTCTGGAAGAAGCAACAGATATTTTGTTTATACTTGTCAAAGTGTATATTTATGAGACAAAGAGTGACCAAATAGTAGTTCATTGTTTTGGTTTTTCTACACTTTTTGCCTGATATACTAAAGAATTTAAGACTCTTCAACCAAATTTTTTTGTGATTACCTTCAGTCATCATGTACATGATTTTAAATTATCAGGAATTCGTTTTTCACATGATTAGATAATAGGGATGAGGTTCAGGTTAGCAGCCACTATGGCCTCAGGCCAGTTCTGCAGGATTAAACATTCATACAGATTCATTTACCATGAGAGAAGTTGTAATTTTTTACCCATTGTCGCCAGAGTAGTACAGCATAATCATAAGACTGGTGTGGGGTGATCGGGGACACTGACTGCTGACAGTATGTATAAAAAATATGCATATACTTTTTTTCTTTTTTTTACTTTCTTTATAAAAAAATGTTTTTCATTTTACATACTGTGACCAGAACAGTACAGTGACTATTACAGCTTAGAACAGTGATGATCACTGTCATAAACAATAGTTTTTATGAATGGCATCCATTCATTCATTGAGGTTGATTTACTAAAACTGGAGAGTGTAAAATCTGGTGCCGCTCTACATAGAAACCAATCAGATTCCTGATTTTTTTGTCAAAGCTTAATTGAACAAGATGAAGTTAGAAGCTGATTGGCTACAATGCATAGCTGTACCAGATTTTGCACTCTCCACTTTTAGTAACTCAACTCAACACCATGGTGTACTATTATGAAAGCAGTAATTGGCCACAGCTATCACGTGGTACAGATAAACTGTAATTGGCCCTGTCTGTACCATGTGATCACTGTGACCAATCATAGAGATCAACACAATAATACACAATGAATGGCTATGAATTGAAGCTATTCATTGTGTACAAGTGTAAGGCTGGCCGTAGGCTAGCCTGTATTTGTGGGAGGAGGCTGAGAGGACTACTTAAGCCTCCTCCCTTGTCAGGTCCTGCGTCAGCGTCTTTTCAGGGGTCCCACCCACCCGTTTCCCCCAGCCTTCATACACACTCTTTGTACATTTTTCTTATTCTTACATTCAGGTTATGCCCTCTTCTCAGGCATACTGACCAGCTAGGCCAAGGCACACCTCAGGCCTTGGTTATTAGGGTTATTGCATTAGTTCCTCGAAGACTCTGACTACAACTGTCAGGTGATTGCTGCAATTGGTCACAGTTATCACATGGTACCATGGCCAGCACGGTAAAAGGATCTGTCATCCGCTGTGTACATTGAACACAGTGGATGACAGATTGCACCGCAGCATGGCCCCTAGGGTGCGTGCAAGGTGTGTGACTGGAAGGACATCATATGACATTTACCTGAAACCAGAAAGCTCCCGCCTGGCCTATAGATAAATGAAGGCTGAGCGGGAGCCTTCTGGCTTCAAGTAAATGTCATATGGCGTCCTCCCAGTCACAAGCAGTTAAAAATGTCCTGATACTAAATAATTTAATACTGTTGTATCATTGCCGATGCCTTAAGTCTTAATCAAAGCTTGATAAAAATTGGCCAGTGGCTGGACAGTTTTACATCAGTGAGCACAAGGAAAGCCACAGCAAGTTACTCACCATTTTCTATCTGGCAGTTAGAACTGTGGTTTCTGCTAAGGCTACCTAAAAAAGTGCATTTTTAACTGAAATTAATCAAATTGAGTTGCTGATACCGTATGTAAGCCAAGCTAATTGTAAAAGAAAAAAATCAGCTCCACACAAATATGTGCTGCCAGTGTATGCTGTTATTTAACTGCTCCAAAACCCCACATACAGCATTAGGGCATCCCTCATATTATGTAAAGGATTTGTGTATTTTCAATGTTAAAAAAATATATATATATTTGCATTGGTACATTTCCCCTGTGGCAGTGTCCAGCTTCCCGTGCCTTTTTTGACAGCATTTTTCCTATTAGCCCTAAAAATGGACAGAACTAACAATAAGAACACCTCATAGATGTTGATGGAATTTGCCTCCATTGTTTGGGTTTGCTTAATTATTAGCAAGTTTAGCCAAACCCTTGGTGACGTTAACCTGAGGAGATTCACCCATCACTATTGAATAGCTGAACTGAATATTCACACATTTTTGAATGAAGACTCTCAACTTAAAGCTACAGCACTCCATATTTATAAAACCCAAACATGACCTGGGAGGAACCTAAGGTAGTCAAAAAAGCAAACTGAAACTGGTTAGTTTGTAAATCTTTCCTGAAGCTCATGTTCATTAGATTAGCATTTCAAATTTCAGAGTTTTGTGTTCTGCCTGTAGAAGCTACTCAATGGTATCCTATGTGTCCATGCACATTAGGACGATTACAGGCATATTTTGAGCTAAAAGTTTGGAGGCAGGCAAAAAAAAAATTCCGGTTTGCGTTCCTGATTGGAGTTTTCTGGCAGAAAAAAAAAATGCAAAACTCTGCTAAAATCGTCTAAACTTTGTACAAAAAATGCTCTATATGAGCGTTTTTTTTTCTGCCAAGGGAACTGGAGTTTTTTTAAGCCCAGTGTGCATAGAGCCTTAAAGGGGTTGTAAACCCTCATGGTTTTTCACGTTAATGCATTCTCCTCCAAAGAATTTTTGTACGTTTTTGTATAGTGTGTACACAACTTTCGACAGCCGATTCAGAATTTTCGTATGAAAATTCCCAAAGGGTCAAACTCCAAAAAAAAATATGTATGGGAAAAGAACAAACGATTTTCATTTTATGTGTACCGTTTTCTTACAAGAAAAATCATAAAAGAAAGACTGCACATGATCAGAAATAACAAAAAAAAGACTTTGTCTTTTCGAGAATTTTAATGAGAATTTTCGTACGAATTTTCGTTCATTGGTTCTGATTTGATATGAAACATCAAGAATAATCGAACAAACATTCGCCCAATTTTCTTATAGTATGTACCCCACTTTAGGAAGCATGTAGCAGTAAACTCTGCAAAACTGTGATTAAAAAATGTAACCAACTAAAACTGTTGCTACAAATTGTGACATGAATTGTTCCTTTTTAAACAAATGGGAAACAGACCTTTCAATATATCTAAGGGTTTATGTAAAATAATCTATTTCTTTAAACTGTTTGCAAATATAACTACATACACAGTACATAAACAATGCATAATTGTGATAAACAATTTTTCAATATATACAATTTTTGGTCATAAATTAAAGCATAAACAGTTTCATTATTAAACAAAATTGGAAGCAGACAGTCAATACATACACAGAGTTGGTAAGAGCCAACTACTTTCTTTATCTTTAAATATTTTAACAACCCAAACTTTAAACTATAATAGAATGAACTTCTCTAATTTCAAATCAACGCTGCATTATATGAGAAAACAGCACAGATGCTGTTCAAACCACATGAAGCATTATGCAAATTTGTTATGAAGAAAAAAAAAAGGTATTAAAAACAAGATCATTATAGCTTAGAGAGGAAAAATTGGTTTTCTTGGCCTCTTTTCTTTCTGTGTATTGTTTTGAAAAAACACAAGGCTCTTCAGATTATTTTTTTTAGCAATGGATTTTGCTTTTCTCCAGGCCATCCTTTCCAGTTGATTTCACATTTTATAATGCTAATTTTGGGTGTATGGTTTTTACTTTGCAGTCAGCTGGGCACTACGACTGAGGCATATATTTAATGAAATTTGACAGCTGATAGAAGTGAACTCACTCTAAGAGGATTTGATATGCATGTTGAATTGTATAACTCTAAACTCGCAATATTACTCACCATTACTATTTGGAGAGTTAGTGAAAAAATAAGTCACACCACTAAATTACCATAAAAGAAATGACCTAGGGGTGAGTTACCCCTTTATGTCCTGATAACACTGCTTTTTACCATCTTAAAGCACATTGTGTTGTAGACTGTGTAAAATAAAAAGGAAAAAAATACATACAAAATGTGGAAATAGGAGTAAATTTTTAGATACTTTTGAAAATTGTGTTCTTCTGTACCATTCATTGCTTTGCAAAATGTTTATCATATATTATGATTAAGATTGCTTAGTTCCATTATATAATTATTATCAATAATATTATTATAATACTAACAATTATTTTCCTGACAGACTCCATGGCAGCCTACGTGTGGGTTAATCCCGCCCCTCATACCTCATAGGACCCTTCTCCCATAAATCTTTGCTCTGGGCCAGAGGCCGTGTTCCTTTTTTTGTCCTCCTCCTAGGACCAAGATATAGTCTTAGGCCTCGTACACACGACCGAGTTTCTCGTCCAAAACAGTCAAGAAAAGTGCCGCAAGAGTTTTTTTGTCTAGAAAAACGTTCGTGTGTATGGTTTTACGACGAGAAAATTGCAGAGAATCTCGACGAGAAAATAGAGAACCTGCTCTCTATTTTCTCGTCAGGATTCCAGATTTCCTCGTCGTGTTTCTCGTCGGCCTGTTTTGTGACGAGAAAATGGTTCGTGTGTATGCTTTTACGACTCTTCCAAAAGCGCGCATGCTCACAAGCAACTATGAGACAGGAGCGCATCTTCTGGTAAAACAAGCCTTCGTAATGGAGAGAGCATATTCGTCACGCTCAAAAATATTTCATCGTTTAAATGTTCTGCATTGAAATCTTCGTTAGAATGTTACATTAATCAAAACGAGTGACCTTCTTTTGCTGCTGATATTCACACAGAGTTATGCCTTATTTTTAACCTTTTTCATGCTGCTCTTTATAATATTTATGTGTATTATATCGTGCAAGTTTTTAGGAATAATTTAAATGGTTAGATTTTTCAAAATGATGTTAATTATAATTTCACAATGTTTTGCTAGTGATCTCCCATTTAATTTTGGAATCTATATTATTTAAATTTCCCACCATGTTTTTGTGCTAATCAGATTTAGTTACTCTTTTGGGGGGGTGATATCTGTCCCTTTTATTGTCAGTCAAATGTATCTGCTTACTCCAAAGCTTGATTTTGTTTATTTAAAAATACACATAGTCAAGTATGAACTTAAACAAAAATCACATTTATTCATGTTTATAAATTAAATAAAGAGAAGGCAGCGCTGGAGAAGCTGCTGCCATTTGTGCATCCCAGGGACCCCAGAGCACACAGCAACCCTGTGTGGACACTAAAATTGGGAGCTTGAGAAGGCCAACATTTCTGAACACAATCTGATGCTGGCCTCCCAGAGGTCAGGAACAGCAGCAGGTGATATATATGTCCCAAGTGTGCGGTACTACAACAGGCTGCCTTCTGTCCGACCACAATGAAGCAAGGCCATCACTTCCTCTTCTTCCTGGCAACCTTCCCTGCAGCCTTTCCTGAAGCCTTCCCTGCAGCCTTTCCTGAAGCCTTCCCTGCAGCCTTCCTTCTTCGTTTTGGCTGGAGGCTGGCCCACTGGAGGGGTACTCCTGTCAGGAGGAGGAGGTGGAGGTGTAGCAGAAGGGGGTGGGGCAGAAGAAGAAGGTGGAGGTGTAGCAGAAGGGGGTGGGGCAGAAGAAGAAGGTGGAGGTGTAGCAGAAGGGGGGGTGGGGCAGAAGAAGAAGGTGGAGGTGTAGCAGAAGGGGGTGGGGCAGAAGAAGAAGGTGGAGGTGTAGCAGAAGGGGGTGGGGCAGAATGTGGAGGTGTAGAAGAAGGGGGTGGGGCAGAAGGTGGAGGTGTAGCAGAAGGGGGTGGGGCAGAAGAAGAAGGTGGAGGTGTAGCAGAAGGGGGTGGGGCAGAAGAAGAAGGTGGAGGTGTAGCAGAAGGGGGTGGGGCAGAAGAAGAAGGTGGAGGTGTAGCAGAGGGGGGTGGGGCAGAAGAAGAAGGTGGAGGTGTAGCAGAAGGGGGTGGGGCAGAAGAAGAAGGTGGAGGTGGAGGTTGAGGTTGGGTCAGTTGGGCCACCTCACATATGGCGGTATTGGGGGTAATTTTCTCCATCACCCCCTTGTTGAGCAAGGTGATGAGCAGGGGCTCGCATAGGAGGCGTTGCTCCATGCTCATCACCTTGAACTTAGCCTCCACTAGGCCGGCAATGGCCTCTTCAGGGGATGTGGGCTCCTTGAGGGTGGCATGGGCCTCTTTAATAAGGGCCATTGCTGCCTCACTGGTGGTCCTGTCCCTCCTGCCTCTTTTGTGAAGCCGGATGGGAGGCACCTGGGATCTGGTGCTTCTCCTTTGCCCTGCCACCTCCTGTCTGCCACTGGGCCCTGCCACCTCCTGTCTGCCACTGGGCCCTGCCACCTCCTGGCTGGCACTGGGCCCTGCCACCTCCTGGCTGGCACTGGGCCCTGCCACCTCCTGGCTGCCACTGGGCCCTTCCTCCTCCTGCCTGACAGTTTCCAGACCCTCCTCCTGGCTGATTTCATCCTGTGTATGAAAAAGGAACATAGTTTAATATGTTGGTTTAATCTTTGCATCAAACTTTGTAATCCTGATTGAAGCAATTAGAATGTAAATCCATAAATCCTTGCTTTAAATTTACCACTACATCAGATTGACTATTTAGCACCCAATTTAGTGCAGAATAATGTCTACAGATCTTGATTTCACTTGTGGAATCCAAAATAATGTATGTTTCTCATCTTGACATATTTGTCAAACATTAATTTTATCCCAATACATTTTCAGTTAATACTATACCTGGCTCCAGATGGCCAAATCAGGATCATCCAGGATGGCTGCCTCCTCTTGCTCCAGAGAAGGCTCAGGTTGGCTGCAGGGAAGTCTGTGGGGAAGAGTGGAGAGTGATGGCCTTGTCTCAATGTGGACATCCAGGAAGGACATCCTGTTGTAGTACCACAAAATCGGGACATAAACATCATCTGCTCCTGACCTCTGAGAAGCCAGCACCTTAGAGCGTTCAGTGCTGTAGGTACCTCTCAAGCTCCCAATTTTAGTGTCCACTTGTTTTGCTGTGGCTGTGGGCACCTTGGTATGCACAAATGGGAGCAGCTTCTCCAGCGCTGCTTTTCTCACCCCTCTTTTTTTATGGATGGGGTTTTTCGTCTCCCACAGAGCCGGCAGCTCCCTTACACGGTCAATAAATTTCGCCAGGAACTCTTTGTCGCTAATAAAGACATTCATATTGTATCTGCAAGTTAAATAAATTATATTTAACTAATGTGAGGCAAACAGTTGCATGAACCTATGTATTGTCTATGCTGCACACTATTCAGGTGGATGGCCTCTTGTAAAGCGACCGACATATGAATCATTGCGACATTTAGGGGGTTCAAATTGCATAGCAGAAACAGGTAGTAAAATAGTCTTGCACATTACAACCTGAGGGATGTAATTGGCTTCCTAAAAGTAAAATCGGGGACGCAGGGGGGGGCATTCCTTGGGTAAACACTGACAGCATAGGCGTGCACAGCCTATTGCATTAGGGTGTGCACCCCAAAGCTCAACACATACTACCGATCACTCACGATGAAAGGGAAGGGGCCGGTAAGTTACATATTTACCTGCCCCTTCCCCCCACTCATCCTAAAACATCCCCAGCCAGCAGCAACAGCCGGTGATAGAGGAGAGTAGGGAAGCTGGAAGCGCTGCAAGGGGCAGTAGGGGGAATCTGTGCTGCACAGTGTGATTAGGGTGTGCCTGGGCACACCTGGCACACCCTGTGCGCACGCCTATGACTGACAGGCTGCTCTGCCAATCATGTTCACCAAGTCTGTTTAATGGTAACATGATTGGCTGATGCAACATGAAGGGAAGGAGAAGACATCAAGGACAGAAGAAGGATGGCGCTGACCACAAGAAGGTAAGTGCAGGGCTGGGGGGAAACTGGCTGCATTAGAGGGGACTAAATGGCTGCATTTGAGGGAACAAAATGGCTGCATTGGAGGGGACAACTGGGGGCGTTTAATAGGCACCAGAGCAAAAAAGGAGGAAGTTTATTTCCTAAATTGGGGTTTGAACCCCCAA
This sequence comes from Rana muscosa, assembly GCA_029206835.1. NCBI lineage: Eukaryota > Metazoa > Chordata > Amphibia > Anura > Ranidae > Rana > Rana muscosa. Next base: position 57,086,407 of record CM055119.1, read on the forward strand.
ACATTTGGAGCAACAGGCGCCCCTGCTGGAACAGTTAGTGAAGGGAAATATTTATGGAGGAGAAAAAAGGGGCAATCTAAAGCTTCCAACATGCATGGGGACAAAGGGGACATTCTCAGGATATTACAATCATGGTAATTAGGGAAGGATGAAAGAAATACAATACATTAGCATACATGTAATACATAAAATGTGATGTTAAGGGAGAAAACTTACCCTAATATAGTCCTCCTGCAGGACTTGGATGATGGCAGAACAGGTGTCTGGGATTATGAGGCCCAGAGCCTGGGAGGAGATGCCTGTGGTGAACTTCAAGTCCTGAAGACTTCTCCCTGTCGCCAGGTAACGCAACGTGGCGATGAGCCTCTGCTCAGCACTGATGGCTTCCCGCATAACGGTGTCCTTCCTGGTAATATAGGGGGACACCAAAGCCAACAGTTCCTGAAAAACGGGGTCAGACATCCGCAGAAAATTCCTGTAGTCCTCAGGATTATTCTCGACGATCTCCCGCAGCAGAGGCATGTGGCAGAATTGGTCCCGCTGGAGCAACCAATTCTTGGTCCATGAACTCCTCCTCACACCATTCATGGACTGGTCTTGGTCCAAAACAAGCAGACCAACACCAAGCACACGCACAGCACGAACTCGACGACGAGAACGTCCAGGCGACATGGCTAGGAAACGGTCGTCTAATCAGAACGTACAGAACAGAACGCACTTTAGAACAGCAAGGCCTATGAATAACGAACTGAAAATCAGAAACGAACAGGCAAGAATGCACTGTAAAACAGATACGACCTGCCTAGACGCCCTGAAAGTCAAGATACGAACCCACAAGCACAAACTGAACGGCAGAAAACGATCTGAAAAGTACGAAGACTGAAAAGCGCGAATCGTCTCTTCCCAAACTTTTACTTCACACGCGGTAACACGAGATCAGCAAAAGCAGCCCAAGGGGTGGCGCCAAGAAAAAAGATCTTCCCCTTTATAGTGCCGTCGTACGTGCTGGACGTGAGCGCGGAGAACAACGAGGAAATTGGGAAATGACATTGTGTACGCATAGAAAGCTTGACGAGAAAATCGACAAGCTTAACAAGAATCTCGTCGAAAAAAACAACGTGTTTTTTACGACGAGAAACTCGGTCGTGTGTACGAGGCTTTACCTTTTCATGAAGTTTTCCTGTAATCCAGGCCTGGCGGTGTGCACGGCGATACGTTGGTGGTTAGCGGTGATCCTCTCTGCAGTCCAGCAATCCTAGCTATTAGCAGGTGGACATGGGCGATATGATGTGATACCATGAAGAGCTTACTAACCTGGCCATTGGCAGGCAAGCGGCAATATGGCCAAACGTCCCAGCTATTAGCGGGAGGCTTTGTAAATGCCCGATCGTGCGGTGGGTCGAGCGAACAGCTCCCCAGTCCCAGGTTCTGGTCCGGATCGTGCCGTGGTGGTGGTAATGTACAAAGATATTCCTTTTATATGGCAGCCGTATCTCTGTGTTTTGTGTGTCTCCTTATTTTCTATCAAGCTCCAGTGAGTGGCCACGGCGGCTGGAGCGCAGCTGCGTTCCAGCTCGCCGTTTCAGGAAGTCGCTGCGCATCCGCAAGCCGCGAATGAAGATTCCGTGCTTGGTTCGTGCAGGCGCAGTTTTGCCAAAATGGCGGCGGCGGTCGCGCATGCGATTGGCCGTCACCGGATGGCAACTTTTTCCGGCGCAGGCGCGCTGTGGGGCGGTGACATCGTTAACGGTGGCAGATTTAAATAGCTGTCAAAGCAGCTATTACTTGGGATGACTTGCAGGCTTATGCGGTGTTTACCCAGGCACTGGGCTCTGGTTTACAAGGTAAATTGTTTGCTGCAGGCTCCCTGGGTGCTGGATATGTTTTGTTATGTGCTCTCTCATGCCTGTTGTCACTCCTGTTTCTCATAAGGCTTTAATGATTCATTTCACTTTCAAACTGCCTTGCCATGGATCTGTCACCGCCCTTTTGTGGCCAACCCTTGCACGGCAGGTAGGATTTATTTATTTTCTACCTGTGATGCTTGGGTTCACTCATTCAGGAGCTCTTAACCTTTTCTTTTTCACTCAGCTCTTCTAGGTCTGAACACCAAAGCACGGCAAAGACCGTCCTAGGTCTCAACGTTGTCACTCCTCTTCAAGGTCCAGACGTCAGATCTTCCTTTAGATCTAGGTACCACAGATAGGAGTCTAAAACCACCTCTGGGCGTCACTATCACCGCCACTCCAGCCGCTCTGTGAGGAAAGCCTGCTGGGTATGCGGGGCCCAGGTTCCTGAAGGCAAATCGCTCTGCGAGCGATGCTTTTCTAAAGTCGCATAAGAAAGAGAGGGTGGAGACCAACAAGTGGAAGCACTGGTCAGAAAGGTGGTCCATGAGTCCCTGAGTAAAGGGGATTCTGGTCATACCCACAACCCTGCTGGTGACACTATGTCAGTCCCTATTAGGGATGATCTCAAGGCTCCAGGCCCTTCACAGCCGAGCCATTCCTCAATTGAAGCCTCAGACAGTGAGGTGGAGGTAGATGACCCTGGTGCAGGTTTTGAATTTGCCCTAGTACCACAGCTGGTCAAAAGCTGTCAAAGAAGCTTTGAGATGGAAGAGCCAGTGGAGGCACCCTCCAAACAGAGGAAATATTTTAAACACCTCAAAAAAGAACGCCCTAATTTCTCCTTTTTGGGTGAACTCAGCGCAATAATTACCGACGAATGGGGTGGTGTTGAAAGGAAGAATTGCCTGTTAATGAAGGTATCAAAAATGTACCCATTTAAAAGCAAGGATGTAAAACACCTGGAGTCGGCTCCTCTCATTGACTCAGCCCTAATGAGGATGGTGAGGCACGTCACACTCCCATTGGAAGATACTGTTTCCTTTAGGGATTGCCTGGAGTGGAAAATTTATATCGACCTCAAGCGGATCTACATTACAGCGGGTATGACCTGCAAACCAGCTCTAGCTCTCGCAGCCCTTTCTAAAGCGATGGAAGTCTGGGCAGACGACGTAGATGCTTCTCTGAAGAGCATCTCGGAAGAACTGGCCAGGAGCTCACCTATTCATGGGCTAAGGTTGACGTTGGCTTTTCTCGTGGGGTTTCCCTAGACATAATTCGCCTGGTGGCTTGGATCATGCTGACATCTGTCACGGCTAAGCGTGCCTTGTGGCTGCGCCCATGGGTAGCTGACCCTGCCTCCAAGCAGGCATGGTGCAGGATTCCATTTGGGGGTTTGTCCCTCTTTGGGAACATATCGGACAGTGCCATCACCTGTGCCACAGGGGGCAAGTCGGGGTTCCTTCCCCAGGATCGCCGTCTGCTAAACCAGAAGAGAACACAGCCCAGGCAAAGTTCAGATCAAGCAAGGAATGCTCGCTACTATAGGCCTGGCCGTGAGTTCAAGAAGACCTGGAAGAAAAAAACAGCCTTCAGGCCAGAAGTTTTCAAAAGGGGCATCTTCCGGTGGACAAGAATCCCCTAAGTCTTTATGATATTGCATCTGCCTAAAACAGAGCGAGTCGGCATCCTTGCCTCTCTCGGAAGAGAAAAAGCGAATTCTCCTGTCTCTCTTGTGGCTCAGGGCGCTGCAATTCCAGTTCCAGGCGACAAAAGGTTTTAAGGGGTCTACTCGCCCCTCTTCATGGTGTTGAAGAAAAACGTCTCCTGGAGGCCAGTTAGACCTAACCCACTTGAATTCTTTTATCTAGAAGGAGAAGTTCAAGATGGAGACACTACTCATGATCAGTCAAGCAATCCAACCAGGCGATTGGCTTGTCTCTATAGACCTGAAGGACGCCTACTTCCATGTTCCGATCGCGTCAGAATTCCAGAAATACCTTTGCCTTGCTGTCGATCAAATCCGTCTGCAGTTCACCTGTCTCCCCTTCGGGCTTACAACATCGACTCGTGTGTTTTCAAAACTTGTTGGCTGTCGTGGCTCTGATCAGGACCAGAGGTATCCGTCTGTATCACTATCTAGACCAGTAGTCTCAAACTGGCGGCCCTCCAGCTGTTGCGAAACTACAAGTCCCGTCATGCTTGTAACTGTCAGCCTTGCAATGCCTCATGGGACTTGTAGTGTGGCAGCAGCTGGAGGGCCACCAGTTTGAGACCCCTGATCTAGACGACCTGCTGTTGTCTTGGGACAAGGAGCAGTTGCTAATCCACAGATCCCAGGTCATCTCCACTCTACTCGAGTTTGGTTGGCTTCTGAATCTGGAAAAGAGCCATCTGGATCCTACGCAGTCCCTGGTATTCCTCGGGGCACACTTCAACGCTATCAAGAGCACCATCTTGTTACCCCTGGAAAAATCCCAGTGATCCGGGACAGAGTTTGGCTTGCAATGTCGTCCTCATCTCCAAGCCTCTCAATGCCTAAAGATCATTGGCACCATGGTGGCAACAACACCCATGGTAAAGTGGGCTCAGTGGAAAATGCGGCCCTTCCAGAAGGGTTTCCTCCAGCAGTATAATCCAGGGCTTCGGGATCACTTTATCCAAATAACCTCATCCATGCGGGAGAGCTTTCCTTGGTGGCTACAACAGAGGAACCTCCTCAATTGTCACTCCATCGCACCTGTGTCTTGGGTCACCATCACTACAGATGCCAACAACAGGGGCTGACAGAAGTAGCCCAAGGCATATGGAATTTTCCCTCTCACAGGATAGTCTCCAATGTTCTGGAACTCCGGGCAGCGTTCTGCGCTCTGCAGGCCTTTCACCACTTAACAGCAGGAGACTCAGTCCTCCTAAGACTGGACAACACAACGGCAGTCGCATACATAAAGAGACAGGGGGTACTCGCAGTCTCTCCCTGTCAAAGGAAATAGAGCCCATCATGATCTGGGCCCAGAAAAACCTGGCCAACCTGACAGCTGTCTATCTCCCTGGAGTCCCGAACGTTCAGGCAGATTTTCTGTTGAGAGTTTCTCTGGACAACGAGTGGACTTCCCCCCTGAAGTCTTCAGGTGGGTCCTGTCCCTGGGAGTCATTCCGGAAGTAGACTTGTTCGCCTCCCCATGCAACTTCAGACTAGAGAGATACTACATGAGGTCTTGGTATTCCCAGGCTTTTGGGTAGATGCTCTGACAGACCATTGGCGGTTCCACAGGGCCTATGCCTTTCCCCCGGTTCCTGTCATTCTCCGTTTTTTGTCGAGGCTCAGGATGGAAGAAGCAGAGATAGTGGCAATAGTCCCGTACTGGCCAAACAAGCCATGGTTTCCACTGCTGATGCAACTCAGCTTCCGGGACCCAGTTCCTCTACCCTCCAGACCAGATCTCCTTTCACAAGGGGCATTTCTACATCCATGCCCGGCCCATCTACATCTGATGATCTGGTTCTTGAGAGGGGAAGGTTGGAGGCCCTAGGCTGTCCAAGTAGGGCCATCTCCACAATATTAAATGCCAGAAGAACAGGCACCAACAGGGTCTACCAGAGGATTTGGAAAAAGTTTTCAGACTACACCTCTTCCACTGCAGGTTCTTGCAATAACCCAAAGATACATGATATCCTGGGCTTCTTACAATCAGGATTGGATCTCTCATTGTCAGTCAGCTCGCTGTGAGTCCAAATTGCTGTAATCTCTGCCTTTACGGGTGTTTCCTGGGCTAGACACCCTCTTAGTCAGTAGTTTTTCAGAGGAGCAATAAGGCTCAGACCTCAGAGCCAAGTTTTTCTAATTGGGATCTTCCCCTTGTCCTGGATTTTTTCTTAGGTAGAGAGTTGGAACATGAAGATCAATCTTCTGTCAAATGACTCTCTCTAATAGTTGTCTTCTTGGTGGCTATAACATCGGCCAAGAGGGTCTCTGAAATCAGCTCTCAGGGATGCAAGGAGCCATTTCTAAACTTTTTAATTCCTATGTTGGGTTCAAACCCCAAAGTGGCATCTGTGTTTCATGACAATCAGGAGATTGCTCTTCCAACGTTCAGATCTACCGAGGATTCCAGTGTTTATCCCTTAGATGTTGGAAAAGCTCTGAGTCAGTATCTTGAAGCTACAGCTTTTTTCCGTCAGACCGACCACCTGCTCGTTCTTTTCACAGGAAGTATAAGGGAATGCGTGCCTCTTCCAGATCTATCGGAGCATGGATTGTTCAGGCCATTCAGTGGGCCTATAGAGCCAAGGGCTTGGCGCCTCCAGAAGCGGTGACTGCTCACTCAACTAGAAGTGTCTTCATCATGGGCGGCATCACGTCACGTGCCTCCAGAAGTTATTTGCAAGGTGGCCTTGTGGTCTTCAATTAACACGTTCATGGCACACTACTGCGTAGAGCCAGCCTCATTATCTTCTGTTTAATTTGGTTTACGTATCTTGTCTGTTGATGGTGCCAATTAAACCTTTTTTCTTTTGTCCAGCACTCTGCCCACCCGGGTGTGTATGGCTAGTTATTTCCCACACGTAGGCTGCCATGGAGTCTGTCAGGAACACGGAAAATTTATATCAAATACTTACCGTAATTTTCCTTTCCTGATGGACTCCATGGCAGCAGGAGTTCCCTCCCAGTGGCTGGAGTAGGCTAAATTATGGAACACGGCCTCTGGCCCAGAGCAAAGATTTATGGGAGAAGGGTCCTATGAGGTATGAGGGGCGGGATTAACCCACACGTAGGCTGCCATGGAGTCCATCAGGAAAGGAAAATTACGGTAAGTATTTGATATAAATTTTCCGTTATAATACCAATATGTAATGCTAGTATTATATGTGTCTCTTTTTAGGAAAATAAATATATTATTTAAAGTTTCTCTTATACTACATTGGTGTTTAGGTCTCCATTTGTGGCCTTATAATCAGAGAGCTTGGTTTATCTCGTAATAATTGGTCATATATGGGGTGTCTGCAACCAAGGCTGACATACTGTTGGAAATTTTCTAAAACTGAGTGCAAAATCTGGTGCAGCTCTGCAGAGAAACCAATCGGCTTCCACGATTTATTGTTAAAGCAAAAAGTGGTTGTAAACCCTTACAGACCACTTTTTGCTACAGGTAAGCCTATAATAAGGCGTACCTGTAGCTACCCTGGATATCTCCTAAACCTACACGGTTTAGGATATATTCCCTGTATCAGCATGTGCCGACGTCATCGGCACATGCGCACTGAAGAAATGGCATGTTCGTGTCGTTGCTTCAGCTAGTGTGACGTCATCGCGGCCCCAGCCAATCACAGCGCCAGAACCCACGATACCCAGGAGTAACTCCGGGAGTCAGCCGGAGCTGTGTACGGGGACTACTACAGGGGCTTCAATCTAAGGTGAGTATTTAATAATGAGCTAGTATGATATGCATACTAGCTCATTATGCCTTCGTCTTGCAGGTTTTTTTTTGTGGGTTTACAACCACTTTAATTGAACAAGTTAAAGTTTTAAAATTGACTGGCTACTATGCACAGATAAACCATATTCTGAGTGCTCCAGTTTTAGTAAATCTCCTCCACTGTATATCAACTTAGACGGCAGATTGATGAATGGTCAATATTCTTATACAGGACTGGATCTGCATGTATATGCAGCATGGGTTTAACAATGAATGTTCAAACTAGTCAGATTTAGTTGTCCCCATGTGTTGTCAAATCAGTTGAGAGTTGGTGTTTGAATCCGGTTAATACAAAGTGACCCACATCTTGCCTTCCTGGAATGCCAAAGAAATGCCAAAATGAAAATGCCAAGAAGAATAGTAATAGAAAATTAAACTAGTACTGTTTTTATGTAATTTAGCTATGCAAGGGGGGGGGGGGGAGAAAAGCAAACAGAAATAGATGGATTTTGCTTATCCCAGTGGAGAACAATGCTGATTAGACCATATTTCCTTAAAGGATAATTTAGTATAATAACATAATTACATAGGTTGAAAAAAAAGACACAAGTCCATCTAATTCAACCTATAAAAGGGAAGATGAAAATAAATAAATATACAATCCCATATACACAATCCTATACCCACAGTTGATCCAGAGGAAGGCAAAAAAAAAAACAGCAGAGCATGATCCAATTTCCTCCAGCAGGGGATAAATTCCTTCCTGGTCCCACGAGAGGCAATCGGATATTCTTTGGATCAACTTTACCTACAAATGTTAGTATCCAGTTATATTATGTACATTTAGGAAAGAATTCAGTCCTTTTTTTAAAGCAATCTACTGAGCTAGCCAGAACCAGCTCTTGAGGGAGTCTATTCCACATTTTCACAGCTCTTAAGCCTCAGCAAGAAAACTGCTGGGATAGCTCTTTGCAGTGAAAACCGTTCGTCTGTATGGTTTCTCGTCGTGAAAACTGCCAGGAATTTCGATGAGAAAAATAGAGAAATTGCTCTCTATTTTTCTCGTCGGGATTCTTGGCAGTGTGTTTCCTGCTGAGAAAACCATTCGTGAGTATGCTTACCTGTTCCAGGTAAGCCCGCGCATGCTCGATGAGACTTCGACGCATGCGCGGTAGCATACAAGGGTAGTGTAGGGTGTAGCAAGATGGCGACGGCATCGAATGTAATGAGCGCCGGCTCGTCGTAGTCGATGACGTCACCGCGTTCTTGCCATTCAAAAGAACGGCGGTTCTTTTGAATGGCCGTCTGTACACAGGGCTTGGCAAGGCAAGCTTGCCAGGAATCCCGTCAGGAAAACCGACGGTTTTCTAATAAACGGGATTCCCGCCCGTGTGTACAGGGCTTTACTGTGAAGAAACCTTTCCATATTTGGAGATTAAATCTCTTATCCTTTAACTATTCTCCCAGCATCCCCCCCAGTGTCGTATACTCACCTGTTCCTGACAGATTCTTGCTTTCCGACCCATTAGATCCAAACAGCCACCTCTGCTGGGCAGCTTGTACCTTTACATACATGGAATATATAGATTCATTGATGAATTTTCATGAAGAGGTGTCTATTACATTACACCAAGAACTGTGGCTGACGTTCGTGTCAATATGTGTACATAAGTAAGGAGAAAACCGTTAATGAATTAAAAAAGTGCTTCAGAACAATATCCAGAGAATTACAGGTTTCTGCTCTTCAAAGAAAAAGTCTTAGCAAAATATGGGACTTGTTGAAGAGTAGCAAGGCTGTTTATTCTAAAGGTCATGAAATCTTGTCTACTGCAGATGTGATAAAATGATAAAGGCAAACATTTTTTGAATGAAATAATTATCCTAAAAACGAAAAATTGCAGTTTAGAGGGAGGATCTTTACAATCAATCAGGCATAATGGTGGTATTACGAATGTCAGTTTTTTTTTCTGTCTGCAACAGCATCACTGTTCCTTGTTCTTAAAATAACTATGAGATACTTTTTACATCATAATATTTTATAGAAGAATAGCTATTCGTTAGTCTATCAGCAAGGCCATTAAACAATAGTGGATCAGTGGTTTCTCCACAGTAATAGTCAATTTCTATAAGAGGCATTTACCGGTAATTGTAATTCTTGCAAATAAAGGTAGTGCAAATAGTTTTTGCCTGATATGGGGCAGGCATATTTGTGTAATGATTTGCAATTTTACACTGTAGCCCAGCAGGGCTGCAGGCTAGGTTCTATTTTTAAGGGCATTTTCTGCATGCATTTTGTACAGTATCTTCTTTAAAATATAGCTAAAACAAAATTGCAATATGTTTCAGCTTACATGTTGGTAAATGGTGGCAGTATTAGTTTTCTTTTTAATGCAAAGTACATTTTTTTTACAGTACAGAAAAAGTCATTGATCATATTAGAAATGTTTCCATCCTTTTTACTTTATGTTGACTGAACTGATATCTTAAAAAATATTATCAGATTTCCCAGCTATCTTCCATGAACTACAAAGCAACGCCCCTCTATGTAATGGAATTGAGGAGAGAGGGATGTGTTTGTAGTCAGAAGGGGGAAACACCACTGCTCCTCCAGTGAGCATTGTAACCCTAAGATAGGATGTTATCTGCAGAATTAACAGGTCTTCTGCAGTGTTCAAACAACATTTACCTTGCTCTTTGTAACACTCTCCAGCAAGTAGAACACTATTCTTCATTGTGCTAGAATCCAGGTTCCAGCTTCACTCACCCTGGGTAGACCCTCCGGCAAGGCACTTCAAGCTTGTAGGCCCCAAAACTGAGGCTTTATGTTTTACTCAAAGTACACATTCTCCCCAAGGCAGCAGTTATGATTGTAAATTAATGGCAGATTCCTTTAACATGTTACATGCTAATAGGTCTTAGGTTAACTGCAAGAAATTTACCTATGCAGTTACTGGATCAGGGGCTCTTGCAGGCAGAGCCAGGCATATGAATTAAAGAAATGAACTGCAGGTGTCTGTAAGTGATACAGAACTGCCAATTGTTATGCTGGGTGTGCCGGTTCTGCAAGGAAGGAGTAGGTGCAATTGGTCAAACAGGCAGAGTGTGACCTTGTAAGCTGTGTAGATGTGTTGTAACACTCCCCATGTTTCCTGACTAATGCTAACATAGGCTTAATGCCATAAAAGTTTCCTCTGGGTGGGTTATGATTAGAGAATCATTCCCATTGTGCTCCAGGGACTGAAAAAAGAAGTGTGTGCTTCATGGAGATGGCAAATTGCCAAACCTGCATGGATGGTGAGCACCCAGATATAACTGTCCTAGTGGGAAGTGCTAATTACAGGCTCTTGTTGTGTGGCAATCTATTTATATATGAAATATTCTATACTACTGACAATTTAAGGGCTATGTATGGGGCAACCATGTTCTGCTTTTATCCTACCCAATGGTTTGAGTTGATGGGTCAATGTTGTATTGCGTGTTTCCCTGCTTTGGATTGTACTATTGTTTCCATCAGGGGAATCTACAGTTCTGCTTCCACCCAACTACTGCATCTATTTGCAAGGATTGCTACTTTCAATGTTTCTGAATTGGGTTTTAACAGTTAGTTCTTAAAGTCTGTTGTAAATTTCTAGTAGTTAAAACTACCACAGCTGGACTTTTCACCTGTAGTCTGAGTACAGTAATATTGCTGTTTCTGTCTCCTGCTGTATACCCAACAACACTGTATCAGCATTATAGTGTCCACCTTATTACACGATGCTGCAAGTTAGCTTGCTTACATTAAAATAAATCTATCATTTAAATACAAACATGGTATATTTATATGTGTAGCGCCCTACTCCAGTTGGGTAGATGCTATATGTTAAATTTAGTTATCTGGGCTGTAGTTCAGCTCAGAAAGAATCATGTAAATTACTGGCTCTGTTTCACTCTGGCTGGGTTGTGCGTTTTCCACCTGACAGTGGGTGTCGCTGTCATCACGGGTCAGGGTTGGAAATGCAGCAGGCTAGGTGTATTGGGTATTCCTTTCCCAGAAGTGGCTCAGGGGGCGTGGTGAACCCGCTGTGCATTCTGGGAGGGGGTACTTAAGGGACAGAGACCGCTCTATCGGGGTTCGTTGCCGGGGATCATTGCCGGATCCTGACCTGAGGGCCCTCCTGGCCTCAGGGATGTGTGAGCCATTTTCGGTCTCAGGGCCTGCTGGCCCGAGGCTCTGCAACTGAGAAGTAGGCCCAGGAGTTGCTGGGGCCTACTAGTCCAGGGATGGTCCTGGGCGGTCTTGCCTGTGGGAAGAAGTGGAACAATTGGGGACTCAATTGAGGGACACATCCTGGTCAGTTTGCCTCACGGTGCTGCCGGACGGCTGAAAGATTCTGGCACCATGAGCTATGTACTTCTGAAGGAACTTTTTGCAAAGTGTCGATGTGGTTACACAATCTTGTGGCGGAAGGTTGTGGAATGAGGTGACGGCACTCATCAAGTCTGTGGCTTCGCACCGGTTGCTAGGCCAGTGGTTGCTGAATCCAGCGTGGAACTGTTTGTCCTCTGGATCTGAGAATGTGCCCGTGATCCGCAAAGTAAAGTATCTGAAACTCCCCTATTCCTCTATCCCTCTGTTGGAACTGGTAAAATAAAGCCTTGAATTAAACGTATCCAAGTGTTTGTGTGAACATTTATAAAAGCTCTTCAAGAAGGATCCCTGACACGAGTGCATTGAACAGAAAAGGTAACGGTAGGCCCAAAACTTTAAACAAGCAGCTCCTACGGGGGTGGTGCTACATAAGGGAAACTTAAGGTTTTTCAACTGGACCCTGAGACTTTTAGCCATTGTCTTTGGTAACAACTATAGCCTCTTTACAATCATCTCCCCCCAACCCCAGTACTCTGAGTGGGTAAATTAATACATTTTTAAAAACAATATCCTTTTTTCATGGAAAGACAAATAGTACTAGATCACTGTTAAAAAGAAGAGAAAAACCATGATCCTGGCCCAGAGTACTTAGTAATGATTTTTTTTCAATTGTTTGACCAATAACAATTCTCATGTCTACGTCTAGGGGAAATACTTTTTACAGGTGGGGCACCTGCAGAAAACTTTGTTAATTTTCAAATCTATTGACCACATGGAATAATCATGGCATTGTGGCATTTGGCACTTACTCTTACTTACAAATGTATTTGCAGTTCTATAACTTGTTGTAATGGTAAAATTGTGTTCCTTGTGCAATAACAACTGCAGATGATTTTTATTTGTTGAATGAAAATAAACTTTGTACGTTTGTATGTATTAATTTCTTATTTTTGTGAAGGTGTGAGTAACTGGGAGACTATTGCTACTCTCATTACCTATGTTTTAAAGCCTTATGTCACTAAAAAAAACCTTTGGACTGGTTTTGTTTAGGTTGGAAAACCCAAGAGCAATTAGAGAAAGCAAGAAGCTGGTGAACTTGGATCTACACTCTATGTCTGGAATATTTTGCAATATCCTTTATAAATTATCATAATGGCTCCTTTAAATGTCCTTACCTTAAATGTTCAAGGTCTAAATGTTCCACAAAAGCGAACCAAAGTCTTTTGATCATTGTCTTCCTCAAAGGCACATATAGTGTGCCCCCAAGAAACAAATTTTACTGAAACCTCGACACCTAAATATTTTGGTACATTATATCACCAAGTCATTACTGCTTCAGCTAAGACTAAGCAAAGGGGAATACTAATTGCATTTAATCGATCTACACCTTTTTCTCGTCAGACTGAGATCAAAGACCCAGAAGGTCGATATCTTATCCTTACGGGACATCTATGTGATTCCCCGATAACAGTCGTATCCTACTATGCTCCTAATAGAAGTCCATCGTCCTTCCTCTCTCACCTATTACAAGTAATTGATTCTCAAAAAATGGGCATACTTTTTATCTGTGGAGACCCGAACCAGGTTTTATATCCTTATATAGATAAATCCCCAACTCCTATCACATCCAACTCTCAATCTCGAATGTTCCAAAGACTTCTTCAGCGACATTCCTTGCTGGATTCCTGGCGAGAAATCTATCCCATGAAACGTCAATATTCCTTTTATTCCTGTCCACGTAAATCTTTTTCCCATATTGATTACATTCTAATTTTTATAACTATGTACCCGGAATTGCTTACATCATCTGTTATACCCTTTACATGGACTGACCATTGTGCAATAATTTCTACATTCGCTTCCCTCATACCTAAAATATAAGACCCCGCATGGCATATAAATGACTCAACCTTATCCCACCCATCACACTCTACCGATTTAAAAATAGCCATAAAAGATTATCTGAAAAACAATAAAACTCCTGACATATCTCTATTAACCTTGTGGGAAGCACACAAACCTGTTCTTTGTGGAATGTGTTTACGCCAAGCATCATATCTTAAAAGAGAAAAAAAGAAACTACAACAAAAATTTGAAATAAACTTCAATACTTGCCACACAAACTTTCAATCAAATCCTACCCCTGAGGCCAAATCTCAGTTAGATGAAGCTAGACTAAATCTTGATATTTTCCTATCTGACTCAGTAGACAAACTTGACGTAACTCCAAACATAAATTTTATCTTAAAAATAATAAGCCTGGCACTCTTCTTGCTCGAGCTCTTAAAAAATTAAGCAGCCCATTTAAACCGATCCAACTAAAATTGCCCCAAAATACTTACACCAGCAATCCAGAAAAGATCCTACAAACCTTCCACTAACACCTTAAATCCATATACAATAAAGAGGGACCGTTTGACCAATCCTCTGCAGAAACATTTTTCTCACAAATTAAACTCCCAACTATTCCTTTAAATCAACATGAAAATCTTGAAAGGCCTATTACATCTGCAGAAGTTGATCTAGCTATTAAATCCCTTAAACTGAACAAACGACCAGGCCCTGACAGTTTTTCTGCCCTATATTATAAAAAAATTATCCTATCCTTGCGCCAATGCTGTCGGATGCTTTCAATTCACTTCTTAACAATCAATCCTTTCGCCCTGAAACCCTAACAACTATAATCACAATGATACCTAAACCTCAGTCTGACGAAACACCATGTGATAATTATAGGCCCATTTCTTTGCTTAATCTTGATATAAAACTACTAGCTAGGATTCTAGCGACTCGTTTGAATAGCATTATAGGCTCATTATTTAAATAAGGATCAAGTAGGTTTCATGCCTTTTTGCCAAGCAGTGGATAATGTACGCAGGGCAACGCTACTGATTCAAGCGGCTAAAACACGATAAATACCCATGTGTCTTCTGTCGTTAGATATTAAGAAAGTATTTGACACAGTATCATGGCCCTACTTGCATTTTACCCTACAACGATGGGGATTCGGTCCCCACTTTCTTAATTGGATTTCATCACTATATAATAATCCTAAAGCCTATATCAAATATGCTGGATACAAATCAGGTCTACCATTGAGCATCTGCCCTTGCATGGGCACCACCAATTTTATATGAACATTTTGTAATCTAGTCACTATGAATACGTAGTAATTTATTTTTATTTATTTATCTACTTGTTTTGAAATAAACTGTATCCATTTCATCCATGCGTTAGATCACGCGCCTTTCTCCGCTTCTTTCACTTGGCTAACTTCAGACCGCCCCAGGTCAGTTCAGGCAGCGGGATTTGCATGTTTCTTCTACACAAACTTACCATCTGAAATTACTACCACCTTACACCAATACCGCCTTTACGAGCACAGGAGAAATATATTTTCTGTCCATACCTACACTGTTTGACATAAATAGAGGACACGTAAGGGTTGTCCACTGTCCCCACTTTTATTTGCCCTACTTATTGAACCACTTGCTCAGGCTATTCGAAAGGAACCATCAATTAAAGGGTTAGACTTAGCTGGCCATCAGCATAAACTATGTTTATTTGCTGACGATATATTAATTTTTATGTCTTTCCCTCATATTTCTGCTCCCAACATTATAAACAAACTAGAGCATTTTGCCCACATATCTGGACTTAATATCAACCCTCAAAAATCTACAGCCCTAAATATCTCCTTACCTCGTCACATTTTACAACAAGCACAAGCATCCCTCACATTTTCCTGGTCTACATCATGCCTGGCTTACTTAGGAATCATTCTAACCCCCAATTTATCTGAACTCTTCTCTGCTAACTTTCCCCCACTACTGCGGCAAATCACAAATTACCTTAAACAATGGTTTAATCTCATGGATTGGTAAAATAATTGTCATTAACATAACTATACTACCTAAGATTTTTTATCTATTTTGTGTGTTACCCATTCCAGTTCCAGCATACTTTCATAGAAACCTCCAACAAAAAACATTAGCATTCATTTGGGGTTCCCGGAAATCTCGCTTACCTAAACTAACACTGTACCTTCCCAAGCTTAAAGGTGGATTAGGATTTCCTAATTTTGCCACTTACTGCCATGCAGCTCAAATAGCACATATTCCTAAATACCATGCGAAAAGTGAGATTGCACATTGGGTAGCACTTGAATCAATTGACTGTAAACCATTCTCTATAACAAATCTAATATGGTCTATCTAATCATAAAAATATAAAACATACGATTATTTTTCCATCTGATCATAAAAATATTAAAACTAAGATTACCAAACACACAGTAACCATCTGGGATACATTTAAAATAGCCTATGGACTGCAATCTCCACATGCTCCCCTCTTGACATTTATCAGAAACCCACATTTCTATCCAGCTAGTACATTTTCTAATCTTTTAAAAAATGGATCTCCTCTGATCTAACTCAACTTTGTGACTTATCGACATCTATCTCATTTAAAACATTCCCTGAACTATGTGATAGTCACCAACTTCCCAATTCAGAACTTTTTCGTTATCTGCAGATCAAAACCAAATTCACACCGTATATACAAGGAAGTAGTAACCTAGATTAATTCACACATTTTGAACGCATATGTAAACGTGACCCTAACTCAAAAAGTCTCTTATCACTATTATATATTTACCTTATTACTTTGCCTAATGCAGATCTTCCAACGTATATGATGATACATAGGTCAAACCGCATCCTTCAATTGCACTCCTAAACCTAAAACCGGCCAATATTTCACACACTCAATTTAACCTCCTCTTACAAATCACCACAGCAGCAAAGCAGACAATCGCCAAAGCTGGGAAAACTGCATCATTAACGATTTTTGAAACAAAGAATAGAATAAATCAAGCTATGACTCACTCAAAAACAGAAGCCATATCCAATGATAAAATCGAAAGATTTGAGAGAATTTTGAATCCTTGGGTGACTAATTTTTTCTCTCCCAATATTGACACCACATTATTAAGACCTTGGTAACACAGCTACAAATATATACTTTACATACCCATATATATGACTATGACTATAAGAAACCTCTGGGACTTCTACTTCCTTTATCTTCATTCTTCTTTCCTTTACCTTTCTCTCTCTTCTACTTTTTCTTTTTAGTCTGTCTTTTCTTTTTATATCTATTATTATATACAAAACTAGTAGTGGAGTTCTTCTATTATAACTCCTTATTTATTATTAAACAATGGTTACTGAGTTCCATTGAATTAATACTCACCCATTAGATATACAATAAATATATATCTTCATGTTTTTTTTTTTTTTATTCTAATATATAATAATTCAACAATATATGTATATTAGAAACTAAGTTCTATTATTTTATTTTTTTTATAGTTTCTACTAATATAACATATATAATGGTTATACCTGTTTTGTAACTATTTTGTTTCGACACCAAACATGTTATTTAATGAAATACCCGTTATGGGTTAACATAGGTTAAACTTAAGTCTTCTTTCTTTTAATATTGGAACTCAACTTAGACACAATTATCAAATATATGTTTTCTTTAACTGCTACTATTTATTGTAACTATGTTTATCAAATATGGATATGTTTGTAAAATTTTCAAAACTCAATAAACAAAGTTGACAAGAGAAAGCAAGGCACAAAAGATATGGTTTACAATTGATAACCCATATTCTCTTTATTATTGATGTTCCTTACTTCTTGTGTCCCTCCAGTGAGTGCATGCATGGTCTCTTGTGGGCCTAAGGAGGTGGGCCAATTATGTCAGCTGAAAAATAGTTCTGAATTTTAGTTTCAGTTTGCTCTGGTTGGTGTTCAATCACCTACATTTGGAAGGTATGATACTTTGTGTACAATCAAGAAAGAAATAACACATACTGTCATACTGTTTCTGTGCATTTTCTTTAACTACGTACTGTATGTTGTAATCTAGATGTCCTAATCCTCCTGATGAAGATTTTGTAGTATAATCGAAACACATTGGGATCTTCTAAGCAGGAATCTGTTTTGAAAATTCCCTTATACTTACCTGCATTGTTTTAGGACATTGATTGTACTATTGGGGTTACCAATACCAAAACTCATATTTTAAAACTGTATTTTATTTTTTCTTGTTTTGATATTGGATTTTAACATTTGTACCAATAAAATAAATATATTTTTTACATTTTTGGTGAAATTACCGAATATATCTGCTGCATTCAAGCCCTTGGGAGAAAATGTTGTTGTATTTAAGTTAAACAGGCCGCACCGCCTTTTTTCCTCTTGAGGCTTATGGGCACTGTGTAGTTAGGATATGGTTCACAATGATAATAACCAATAACTGATCAGCCTAAAGTAAAGATTTCATGCAAGTTATATGGGGGCTGCCACACCTCCTTCCGAAGAAGTTGCCCGACTACTAAGCTAAAATACTGGTTCTAATACATTGAGTTAGTGACCCATAAAAAGTATAAAGGTCTGGAAATCCAGAGTATAATTAGTAGTTCTTATACTTGTTTTGGGCTTTTGACTCAATGATTTCAAGCAAGAGGCTCACCATGCAACTAGCATTTGCAAAGTGAGAAGTCATCAGTGTCGACCTCTATTACTTTTTTAGAACCATGTCCTTGAATTCTGAATAAATTACAAAAAATGTTCTTATTGTTTGTTATGAATTATTGACCGATTGAGCTCCGATAGTACTTGCACTCTGGAATAAGCTGCCCAATTTGTTATTTCTTGACACTTTTCCAAAGAGAATTTGGAAGGCTGAAAGGCTGAAAGGCTTTGACTCATTGGTAGACTCCATATTTTTGTAATTCAGCATTTTCTGCACTGCCATCTCTACATTGCCCAGTTTATAGGGAATCACTTTGTTCAGATATCTTCCTATGCTAACTAAAAGAGAAATCCTGTAAACAGATTGTATTCTCCAGATGTCCCTTATGTAACCAAAACATAACTGCTTGTTGTTCCAATTTATGTTGCCACTCTGCTTAAGAGTAATGATACGTACACAACTACTTAGCTGTCCCAGAAAAGCATTCAACAGCCATACTCACAGCTTGATGTTAGAATATGGCTTTAAGCATATTTTCAAGAGAGATATCATTTCAGCTTTATAGGAGCGTTTGGCAACAGATCTAAACAATAGCTGCTTGGTAAATATTAAGTAAAATTCTACATTTGCATAATGTCTTTTGGATAGAAGCAAACACTTCTTACATTAGGTGAAATGAGCAATACATTTTCTATTACTTTCATATGGGGATCCATGCATTTAAAGCGTTATTACATGTATAAAACAATATTATGTTTTCAAGCAATAATCCGCGCATATTCATGTTATTTTACGATTGTATAACAATCTGCAGAAGAGCAGATTAACCACTTTGCCTTCATAAACTCATTTTGCTCCATATAATTATATGCCTTGCAAACTGTATTCAGAATGTTTGACTAACTGACAAACATGAAAGAACAAAAATACAGTGCATGTAACTTTGTAAAATATCCAAGCAACTGCTAATTACTATGAGTATGCCCTTGTAATGAGTTTGTTTGTTTGAAAGATCGCTTTAAATAAAAAGTTATCATCTCTCAATAAGAAAAAAGAACATTATTGTATATGTTTTATACTGGAGAGTGAGCAAACTCATTGGTTCCAATACTGATTGAACAAGAGACGAGTTAAGGGAATTATAAAGGCTGAGTTTTAATAGTGATTGGTAAACCTTATATTACCCTAGGTTCACACCTATGCATTTTTTTTATGCGTTTTGCAGTTTTCAGAAATACACTACAGTCCCTTTAAGATGTTTTTCTGCGGTACACATTCATATCTATGCATTTTTCAGCTGGTGCTTATTGGAAAAGTGTCAGGGACTTTTTTCCCACAGCAGATTGCGTTTTGGGTGTACTAGATTTCAATTGACCCGCACCAAAAATGCAATTGTGCGTTTTTACATGCGTCTTTTTTTCGGTAACAAACTGTAAATAGCTGGTTGTTAAGGAGAGGGCTGACAGCTGAATGCAAAAAAAATAAAAAATTAGCGTGCCCCCTCCCCAAACCATACCAGGTCATTTAGGTCAAAAACTGCTTATGGTCATTTTTACATTTGTACCCCTACTCATTCACATGAGGAGGGTGGGATCTGGGGGCTCGGTAAAGGGGACGTCCAGATTCATATAAGCCCCCCCGCCTGCATGGGGACAAGGTGCTTTGGGGGGGCTTTGCTTTGCAGGGAAAGACAATCCATCATGTCCCTCCTGTCAGGATGGAGCTCTGCCTTGTTTACATAAACAAGGCATCCTGTGTCTCTGCTCGATGATCGACGGGGGCCGGTGGACATCCATTGGCTGACACCTGCTAATCAGCTGACAAATCACAGCAGCTTGAGTAAGAGGAACATGTCTTACCATAGACAGATTTCTGTTTCAAGCTAAGAAGTAGGAGCAGAGGGTTGTACTGTGTTAGCTATCGACAAAGTAGAAGTTTGGATTTAGGGTGATACCATCTATTGGCTAACTAATAACCAATGGGATCTAAATTGTTTGTGTGAAGTGTGACAGGATGGCGTTTCTGTCTTGGAGACAACGATCCACATCTATTTATCCTAATTGTTTTAGCACCCAATGCCATTCATGTGTGTCAAGTTGACAATGTCTGTATCTGTTTGGTTTATTTATAAAATGCATGTTTCTTACTATCAGTTCATATTGTCTTAAAAAGAGGCCAGTGTGCCTTGAAAGCTTCCACTACAATCTTTTTAGCCAATAAATAGTATCACCCTAAATCCAAATGTCTAAATCACCCTAAATCCAAAAGAGGTAGTGATAGGTGTATATGAAAATCAGGCAAATTTGCAGACTGCTTATGTTTTATGTTTTTAATTTAAATGTATGCACAAAAATTAAGGAAATCTGAAGAGAATCATACATCTCACAAACCTCTTCATATCAGACAGATCTATAAATAGGCATTCAGGCAAAAAAAATCTAAATACTGTGCTTAAGTTATTAATGTTAATAATAATAAAATAAAAAAAATAGTGTCTAAACTCCTTGTGCCCAACATGTGGCCCACAGTCTGCATGTGGTTGCTGACCCTTTGCTTATGACTCGTAGGCTATTGGACACTACACAGAAAGCAGAGTGGCTCTGAATGAGAGAGTCTGTACTGTCGGTGGCATTATCTCCACCCATTGTACAAGTAAAATCCTATTCTGGGGAGAAAGAGTGGAGTAGGAGCATATAATGGGTAAGTGGTCACCAGTGGGGAAGACAGGGGTTCATTTTCACTGCCACCAGTAATGTAGTGGGCCTCTAAAATTTAACTGCCATGACCACCAATGCACTGGTAGGGGGTTAACTTTTATTTCCACTAACCACCAATGCAGGGGGAAGGGGGTTAAATGTCACTGCCAATGACCACCAATTAGGAGGGGTTAACTCTCACTTCCACTAACCACCAATGTGGGGGGTTATATTTCATTGCTATGGCCCCCAATGCAGGGAGTATGGGGCATTAACCTTCACTGCCACTGACCACCAATGTGGAGGCTATTATATGAACTTACTGAACAATACTGGGGTTATTATTGCACTAAATGACACCAATGCTGGGTGTTATTATTAAACCCACTGATACCAATGCTGGAGGTTATTATTGTGCTCATTGACACTAGTGTTATTATTGCATCCACTGGCAACAATGCTGGTGTTATTATTGAACTCACTGACACCAGTGACGGTGGTCATTATTGAACTTACTGACACCAAAGCTGAGAATATTATGTTTAATCTTTTTATTAAGTATTTGTGGAAAATACAAGTGTTCAATGCAAATACAAATCATAACTGAACAAATGTATCCAGATATGTACATCCCCTTTATGATGAGCAATAGACATTGTAGAACAGGAAAACATTTTGGGTGAACACACTGAGAAACATCTAATAAAAACATCCAGTTCAGCTAGAAACATAGCTAGGAACACAATACCTGAAATATCAGGTAACGCAAAGATACTAGCTTTCTATTTCAATATACTGGAAAAAGTAATAATGATTGTAATAAAAAAGGGAGGGAAAAAGAGAAGCAGAGGAGTAAGAGATTAAGAGGAGGGGGAGAGAGAGAAAAAAAAAATTGGGTGGGGAAAAAATACCATGGGAGAATCCCGGATAATCATGGAACCTCAAACGTTAGTGGAGATAAAGGAGTCAAAGTCAGAAGAATATCTGAAATGAGACCAAACTGTCCACATAAATTTATATGATTCATATTTATCCTCATCCCATGCGATCATATGCTCCACGAGCTCAATTTTGTCCAACTCACAAACCTATTTAGCCATTGTCGGAGCCTCAAACTGGCGCCACCGCCTGGCTATCACAGAACGAGCTGCTGTAATAAAGTGCCTAACTAGATATCTCATAATTTGCCTGTAAGAGCCTGGCAGCATGGATAGCACGGTAATCTGAGGTTTATTTGGGATTTTATCTCTCACTAATTTATCAAACAATTGTAATATGTTATCCCAAAACTGGACCATTTTCGTACAGGTGCCCCAAATATGGGTCATGGTGCCAGGCTCCCGCAAACATCAGCAGGGGATATTATTGCTTCCACTGAAACCAATGCTGGGGGTTAATATTTCACCTACTGTTACTGATGTTGGGGCTTATTATTAAACCCACTGACATCAGTACGGGGGCTTATTATTGAACTCACTGAAACCAATCCTGGGGGTATTTTTGCATCCACCGACACCAACGCTGGGGGGTTATTATTGCATTCACCGATACCAAAGCTAGGGCTTATTATTACGTCCACTGACATCAATGTTGGGGGTTATTTTTGCACTCACTGACACTCAGGCCCCTTTCACACTGAGGCGCTTTGCAGGCGCTATTGCGCTAAAAATAGCACCTGCAATGCGCCCCGAAAAAGCCGCTCCATTGTATCCAGTGTGAAAGCCCGAGGGCTTTCACACTGGAGCAGTGCCCTTGCAGGAGGGTAAAAAAACTCCTGCAAGCCGCATCTTTGAGCCGTGGTAGGAGCAGTAAAAATACTGCTCCTATAGCGCCCCTGCCCATTGAAATCAATGGGGTAGCGCCTCCAAAACGCCCGCAAAACACTGCAAAGAGGCGCCACTATACCGCCAGCGCATCCAGCGCTTCAGTGTGTAAGTAGCCTAATGCTGGGGGTTATTTTACTCCAAATTGTGTGTGCATTGCGATACATTGCAAAAAATGCAACAAGACCACATTTTTAGAGCTTTGAGGTGTGAAAATGTGCTGCTATTGTGTGGCCCTTTGGAGGTGTTGAGGGCCACACTTAAAGCCTTCTATAATTTTTAAGTTGACCACCACTGGTCTAAACCCTCAGAAAAAGTATTGTACATTTAAAACTAGTGCTGGCACTAAGTAAGGTTACCCTATATTGCCATTTTCTATTCTATCTATAGAAGTTTTATGTTCATGCTGAGAGAAATGGAAAGATTTAATATTCTGTCTGAATTTCAAAATTCAGTCATTGAGAGTTAATTAACCGCTTGGCGCCCACGCTATAGCCAAAAGACAGCTACAGTGCGGGCTTAAAATGGCAGGAGGGTGTACATGGACATGCTTCTCACATGGCGCGCTCTGTGATTTCTGAGTCCTTGGGGACGCGGCTGATCACAGATCGGGGTCACAGCAGGCCCTTTACCACATGATCAGCTGTCAGCCAATGAGAGCTGATCACGTAAGTAAACAGAAGTTGGTTATTGCCTTTTTTTTCCTCACACTGTCAGCGTGAAGAACAGAAGAAAGCTGTTAACCGACTTCTGTTAGAGGGACTGCTAATTAGTGCCCTCCAGTGCTGCTAATCGGTGCCCACCAGTGCCACCTATCAGTGCCCATCAGTACTGCTAATTTCTAATGTTCATTCTTTTTTGTTTGTTTGACAAAAAAAAAAAAAAAAGCCCAGTGGTGATTAAATACCACCAAAAGAAAGCTCTATTTGTGTGAAAAAAATGATAAAAATTCCATATGGGTAGAGTGTTGAATGACCACGCATGTAAGCGCTGAAAGCTGAAAATTGGCCTTCAAAAAGAGGGTATAAGTGGCCAGTAAGCAAGTGGTTAATATAAATATTGGGATCCCCAAATAAAATTCTTCAGCTGGAATATGCAGTTCAGTTTTGGGCACCAGTTCTCAAAAAGGATATCAGGGAACTGGAGAAAGTGCAGAGAAGGGCAACCAAACTGATAAGAGGCATGGAGGAACTCAGCTATGAGGAAATATTAGAGGGACTGAATTTATTCACTCTTGAGAAGAGGAGAATAAGGGGGGATATGATCAACATGTTCAAATATATAACATGTTTCGAGCAATGGTCCTTCAACTGATACTCCAGTTGAAGGGCCATTGCTCAAAACATGTCGGGTTTTTAGTCTGCTGCCACCCTTGCTATCACGCAACTATTTCAATTTTTTCCTCGAGGTCCTTTTTTCTTTGTATTTGCATCCATTAATGTTACATGTACCATTTTTTACCATGATGATATGCCAATAAAGGCTATACTTTTCTACACCATACCCTGGTTTTACTTACACCATATGGAGCCATCCGTTTTTTTCTTTTTATGACATCGTCTTTCAAAGCGTTACCTCCAACGGATAGCCCATAATGAGTTACACCTTTTTGGATAACCACCTACCATCACAGCTGTGATACCGGGAGGAGAGGTTTGCGATATCCACATTGGAGCATCTACCTTGGAGTTCCCGTCCAGGCCTATTTACATCAGATTCACGGTAAGAGTATTCATTACCTACCTGTGTACGGGAGACATTGGAACGCATCTTTACACCTACCCCTGTTGTTTTCAACACGGCTTACAACGTGAACACCTTTAAAATCTCATAGTGGATTCAGTATGTCCATTACGGATTAAACACAGACTTCACTTTTTGCTTGAGTTTTACATGGGACACTTTATTGGAAGATTTATGTGTTTTTGGTGTAATATTTTTTCACATGTTTACATGTATTATACATGTTTTTCATTTATCGCTATTTGAATATCTGAATAGAGCACATTTATGTACCTATCCCTTAAGGTTTATTTCTGTCACTGACATTCACTTGATTTAGGTTAGCGCTGCATTTGTTTTGTTTTTATATCTTTCCACAATACCGTTTTATTGTTTATGTCAGCAGCTTATTCTTTTACAGGCAGCACAATTTTCTTTCTTATATATTCTTCACAGTAAGAGCTGTGAAAATGTGGAATATACTCCATCCAGACGTGGTTCTGCCTAGCTCAGTAGATTGCTTTAAGAAAGGCCTGGATACTTTCCTAAATGTACATAATATAATTGGGTACTAACATTTATAGGTAAAGTTGATCCTGGGAAAATCCCATTGCCTCTCGGGGGATCAGGAAGGAATTTTTTCTCCCCTGCTGTAGCAGATTGGAGCAGGCTCTGCTGGGGTTTTTTGCCTTCCTCTGGATGGATCAACTCTGGGTGTGGAATTGGGTATATGGGATTGTATGATATATATATATTTTTTATGGTTGTTCCAATCTGAGCAGGCTTTGTATTCATTAATAGAATACATCGCTCGCCGTGATTGGCTCAGCGCGGCTCAGCGCAGTATACTGTAAGCTACATACAGTATCACCGCACATCCAGCAGGCGGACATCCATCGGGCGGACTTTTATACCGGTGTATAAGATGACCCCCGATTTTTGGGAGATTTTTTTAAATATAAAAGGCCGTCTTATATGCCGACAAATACGGTAATAATGGTTTTACCTAAAAATGGTCTGCCAAGGGTATCTTCTGAAATATGCAGCAGACCATCCTTGCTAATGCATGATCATGCTGAGTTGAGTTGAATAAAAAAAATAAAAAATTTAATGCCTATGGTTGTCTTTAGGGCATATTCATACTTCTGCTTTTTCCTACATTATACTGCATAAAAATTGATTTCAGGAACATATTACCTTTTTTCTTCAATAGCAATACCGTATTCACATCTACTTTATTTTATTGCATTTTTATACTATAGTGCAAGCTGTGTTTTTCTACATGTACTTGTGTCAAGCAGACCCAATAAAGTGAAAGGTAAAAGCAAGAGTCAAACAGGCCTGTAATTTCAAGATACTCTTCCTAGAGGTCACCAGATATGGAACTAAACCTCAAAGTTTTCTTTCCCAGTATAAAGTATTACTGCTGAATTGTAAGCTACGTTGGAGCACTCATAAGTTATTGTTAAAACACTTCTGTGACATGACTCAGTGGTAGAGATACTGTTAAACAAAAACACCCGCACTAGAGATACAACAACTTCACAAATATGATAATTAACAGTTTAACAAATCTGTGAATGTTAGTGTGATGAAGATGCTGAAATGGATTTAACATTTGCATAGATGATATCAAAGATCTCATTTTAGACATTTAACAACAACATGTGTAACTCTGTATTTAAAACCAACTTGAATCAACAACTAGTTTTATTAAGCGTTTCCTCATTAGGCTTCTGAATGCAATTAAAAGCTTACTAGGCCTGCAGTCATATCTGGGCTTTTCAAACACCCTCGGGAACTTACTGACATTGTCTCCAGGACAATACTTACCTTCTCTTCTATATTGACTACATTGGCATCAGTCACAGAATAAGAATATTGTATGTAAGAAAATATCTAATAATCTCCTCTCATAGCTAGGACACATTGCTAATATTTTAATAATGACAATGCACAAAACATTTTTCCACATCTACTACTAGCTCATTTGATGATTCTAATGTTACGTATCATTGCATACATTATTACATATGTCACATAATATTTGGCCATGTAAAGGTCATGCATTAGTCCCAAGATAGGCATAAAGCATAGGACCTTAACTGATGTAAAAATTGATGGCAGGACAAGTGGTCAGATGTTGACTTCTTCTACTGGTGGTTAGTAGGGATGAGCCGAACACCCCCCCGTTCGGTTCGAACCAGAACCTTCGAACGGACCGAAAGTTCGCGCGAACGTTAGAACCCTATTAAATACAATGGACGCGAACGTTCGAAATCTAAATTGCTAATTATAACGACTAATATGCATGTTATTGTCCTAAAAAGGGTTTGGGGACCCGGGTTCTGCCCCAGGGAACATGTATCAATGCAAAACGAAGTTTTAAAAACGGACGTTTTTCGGGAGCAGTCATTTCAATGATGCATAAAGTGAAAAAAAAAAGTCAAATATTCCTTTAAATATTGTACCTGGGGGGTGTCTAAAGTATGCCTGTGAAGTGGCATGTGTTTCCCGTGTTTAGAACTGTCCCTGCACAAAATGACCTTTCTAAAGGAAAAAAAGCCATTTAAAACTGCTTGCGGCTTTAATGTAATGTCTGGTCCCGGTAATATGGATGAAAATCTTTGAGAAAAATGGCATAGCTACCCCATCACCCCCCCACCACCCCAGCCCATTACCAGCCCTTTTGGGTCTTGTATGGATATTAAGGGGAACCCCGCACACAAAATAAAAAAGGCCCTATATACTCTGAACAGCAGTATACAGGCGGTGCAAACAAGACAGGGACTGTCGGTTTGTTCTCAAGTAGAATCTGTTTTTTAATTTTGAACAGGTTCATTGTTTAAGTGTAGCTCCAGCCAAAAAATATATTTTTAAGCTTTTTGGAAAACATAGGGAAGGGTTATCACCCCTGTAACATTTGTTTTGCTGTCTGTGCCCCTGTTCAGAACATTTCACCTCACTTTCCGTCCCAATGACAACTGTTTTTGAAAAGTGGGGTTTTTATTGAAACAAGGATTGGTGATAAAGCATCAGTAGAGAGGAGACACCTTTTTCCAATATTAACTCTTAAGCCTCGTACACACGACCGAGTTTCTCGTCCAAAACCGGCAAGAAATGTGCCGCGAGAGCTTTTTTGTCGAGAAAAACGTTCGTGTGTATGGTTTTACGACGAGAAATTTGCCGAGAATCTCGACGAGAAAATAGAGAACCTGCTCTCTATTTTCTCGTCAGGATTCCAGATTTCCTCGTCGTGTTTCTCGTCGGGCTGTTTTGTGACGAGAAAATGGTTCGTGTGTATGCTTTTACGACTCTTCCAAAAGCGCGCATGCTCACAAGCAACTATGAGACGGGAGCGCATCTTCTGGTAAAACAAGCCTTCGTAATGGAGAGAGCACATTCGTCACGCTCAAAAATATTGCATCGTTTAAATGTTCTGCCTTGAAATCTTCGTTAGAATGTTACATTAATCAAAACGAGTGACCTTCTTTTTCTGCTGATATTCACACAGAGTTATGACTTATTTTTTAACCTTTTTCATGCTGCTCTTAAGAAGATTTATGTGTATTATATCGTGCAAGTTTTTAGGAATAATTTAAATGGTAATATTTTTAAAAATGATGTTAATTATAATTTCGCAATGTTTTGGTAGTGATCTCCCATTTAATTTTGGACTCTATATTAGTTAAATTTCCCACCATGTTTTTTTGAGTTATTCTTTTGGGGGGTTGTTATCTGTCCCTTTTTTTGTCAGTCAAATGTATCTGCTTACTCCAAAGCTAGATTTTTTATTTTTACAAATACACATAGTCAAGTATGAACGTAAACAAAAATCACATTTATTCATGTTTAAAAATAAAATAAAGAGAAGGCAGCGCTGGAGAACCTGCTGCCATTTGTGCATCCCAGGGACCCCAGAGCACACAGCAACCCTGTGTGGACACTAAAATTTGGAGCTTGAGAAGGCCAACATTTCTGAACACAATCTGATGCTGGCCTCCCAGAGGTCAGGAACAGCAGCAGGTGAGATATATGTCCCAAGTCTGTGGTACTACAACAGGCTGCCTTCTGTCCGACCACAATGAAGCAAGGCCATCACTTCCTCTTCTTCCTGGCAACCTTCCCTGCAATCTTCCCTGAAGCCTTCCCTGCAGCCTTCCTTCTTCGTTTGGCTGGAGGCTGGCCCACTGGAGGGGTACTCCTGTCAGGAGGAGGAGGAGGAGATGTAGCAGAAGGGGGTGGGGCAGAAGAAGAAGGTGGAGGTGTAGCAGAAGGGGGTGGGGCAGAAGAAGAAGGGGGAGGTGTAGCAGAAGGGGGTGGGGCAGAAGAAGAAGGTGGAGGTGTAGCAGAAGGGGGTGGGGCAGAAGAAGAAGGGGGAGGTGTAGCAGAAGGGGGTGGGGCAGAAGAAGAAGGTGGAGGTGTAGCAGAAGGGGGTGGGGCAGAAGAAGAAGGGGGAGGTGTAGCAGAAGGGGGTGGGGCAGAAGAAGAAGGGGGAGGTGTAGCAGAAGGGGTGGGGCAGAAGAAGAAGGGGGAGGTGTAGCAGAAGGGGGTGGGGCAGAAAAAGAAGGGGGAGGTGGAGGTTGAGGTTGGGTCAGTTGTGCCACCTCACATATGGCGGTATTGGGGGTAATTTTCTCCGTCACCCCCTTGTTGAGCAAGGTGATGAGCAGGGGCTCGCATAGGAGGCGTTGCTCCATGCTCATCACCTTGAACTTAGCCTCCACTAGGCCGGCAATGGCCTCTTCAGGGGATGTGGGCTCCTGGAGGGTGGCATGGGCCTCACGAATAAGGGCCATTGCTGCCTCACTCATGCTCCTGTCCCTCCTGCCTCTTTTGTGAAGCCGGATGGGAGGCACCTGGGATCTGGTGCTTCTCCTTTGCCCTGCCACCTCCTGTCTGCCACTGGGCCCTGCCACCTCCTGGCTGCCACTGGGCCCTGCCACCTCCTGGCTGCCACTGGGCCCTGCCACCTCCTGCCTGACAGTTTCCAGACCCTCCTCCTGGCTGATTTCATCCTGTGTATGAAAAAGGGACATAGTTTAATATGTTCGTTTAATCTTTGCATCAAACTTTGTAATCCGGATGGAAGCAATTAGAATGTAAATCCATAAATCCTTGCTTTAAATTTACCACTACATCAGATTGACTATTTAGCACCCAATTAAGTGCAGAATAATGTCTACAGATCTTGATTTCACTTGTGCAATCCAAAATAGTTTATGTTTGTCATCTTGACATATTTGTCAAACATTAAGTTTATCCCAATACATTTTCGAAAAATACTATACCTGGCTCCAGATGGCCAAATCAGGATCATCCAGGATGGCTGCCTCCTCTTGCTCCAGAGAAGGCTCAGGTTGGCTGCAGGGAAGTCTGGGGGGAAGAGTGGAGAGTGATGGCCTTGTGTCAATGTGGTCATCCAGGAAGGACATCCTGTTGTAGTACCACAAAATCGGGACATACACATCATCTGCTGCTGCTCCTGACCTCTGAGAAGCCAGCACCTTAGAGCGTTCAGTCCTGTAGGTACCTCTCAAGCTCCCAATTTTAGTGTCCACTTGTTTTGCTGTGGCTGTGGGCACCTTGGTATGCACAAATGGGAGCAGCTTCTCCAGCGCTGCTTTTCTCACACCTCTTTTTTTGTGGATGGGGTTTTTCGTCTCCCACAGAGCGGGCAGCTCCCTTACCCGGTCAATAAATTCCGCCAGGAAATCCTTGTCGCTTATAAAGACATTCATATTGTATCTGCAAGTTAAATAAATTATATATAACTAATGTGAGGCAAACAGTCTAACCTCCTTAACATGCTAGTCACCATATATATCCTCCAACATTCTCAAGACAGTATAGGCCAACAATTTGTACAAGTCACAAAATCACATACCTTCGTTCGCACGTCCGTCACTTGAACTCCTCTCTCCGCACACCGAACGTACTATAGTCACATGTGTGTTTGCTATATACACACCACGCATGCGTCAAAATACGAACACGTCGCTCCGCACACGTCGCCCGCCCATGACGTTCTAACTAACATCTTTTCCCCGCCCCTTCTCTTTCGGCGCGCAGACAGATATGGCGGAGTTACAGCAGGTGTCTGATAATTCCGCAACTAACGAGGAGGAGACAAGCCCGGAGACTGAGGAAACGTCACGATCAAGGAGGAGATTCAAGGCATCAAATATGTCTTTGGCGGAGATGGCGGAGATGGTGGATATCTTGCTCAAGGCTGATTATGATGCCAAACATGGGCCGTATAGCAAACCAAATAGAAGGAAGGCCAAAATCCTCACTAAAGTCGTGAAGAGTCTGAAGGCGAATTTCGGGGTAAAACGCTCAAATGAGCAGCTCAGAAAGAGGTGGTCAGACCTCAAACTGAGGGAGCCAGAGCAGTTGAGGAGCATAAAGAGAATGCTCGCTAAAAGTAAGTAAAATGTAGACTTTTATGATATTAATCTTTTTCTAAACTGACATGTTGCTCTTTATTTTGGTTTCTCATATTGGACTCGCTTCCAAAATGTAATATTTTGAACTTGGTTGGGCACAGTAATCGTTCGTTACGTTACCGACACTTCGTTCGGCCACTATCCGCGGTTTTGGCTTATTTTAGAGCCACAAAAGTAATTATACATCTGCCATTTTTGCTCCAAAATTGTGGCGTATTTTTTCGTCTAGATGATGTGTTAGTAAAGAGAATGAAATGCAAACTTTTATCAGTGTAAAGGAGAGGACACTCAGCAGCTGCTTCCACATCTGTACTTTGGAGCACTATAGTGTGGGCCACCAGACCCGCCTTTTTTGGGTGTCCCACACAGGTGCATACGAGAATTTTTGTGGTGCCTCCATGTCAAATAAATTACATCCAAAGGTGAATACTAAGCATATTCTTGGTCATAAATAATGCATTCTTCTTTAAATTCCGCCCAAACACACACTTGTACCACACTTCCAATCAATTTAGCCTGTTTTTATTTTAACATTGAGATTTACAGTGTGATAAATTGACCTTTTGTTTGCTTCTCATAGGGGAGAGAAGACTGGGAGGAGGACACTCCAGGGAGCACATGCACCCCACAACTTCCAAGCAACCCCAAACTCCCAAAGACCCACAACCGAAAGATGTGCAGGAAGTTGAGGTGGAGGAAGGAGAAGTGCAGGAAGGAGAGGTGGATGACGTTGTGGATCTGGTCACCACAACAGGTCAGTATCTGTCACCACAGCTTCAGGTAAGAGATGTAGGCCTGCAGAGTTATAATACCTTTTGTTTTTTGTTTTTAGGGGATATAAATGTTGTGAAGGATAGTACACGGTTCTCTGCTGACAGTGCCCTCCGCCTCATCCAGCCAGTGATGGAATGTAGCACGGAACTGGACCTTATTAAACAAAGAATCCATGTGATGGAACAAACATTTAAAGACATTCTCGATGTTTTGGGGAGAATTCAATAAGCCATCCAAACACATTTGTTTTTACATGTTTGTTTTTGCAACTTTTCGATTTTTTTTGACAATCAAACCAGCCAAAAATTGAATCTGCACACAGTGTGTCAACATGTGCTATCTGCCATCAGGGGATATCCATGTACGTCTTTTGTGGGTGCAATCCCTTCCTCGTATCTAAAGTCGGTGAACTGAGGAAGGGGTTGCACCCCCAAAACACGTCCATTGATCACCCCTGATGGCAGATAGCACATGTTGACAATAGGGATCAGGATTGTAAACTTCATAGATGTAAAAAATCCCAAATGTGTGCATATTCAATTTTTGCCTGGGCAAGGGGTGGCAGGACCCCATATTAGGACGGGCACATAGAGACATAGTTTGTGTAAGTGAATGTCTCAGATTGCTCAGAGGTATCCAATGTTGTAATTTTTGGAATGCAACTGTTATTTTTGTATTTTCATAAGCAAAAAATTGCTGGGTTGGGGCCAGGCCAACCCAAAAAAACTGAAAAAACTAAAAATGGTGAGAATGTGCACAGAGTAAAATATTTGACCACAAACAACGTGTAGCTTCTTTTTATAATACCCTCTAAGCTTATTTGGTTATTTTGTAAGGTTACATAGTGAAATGGTTGATATTTACTAAAGTAAAATACACTTGGCACTACAAATGCACAAAGACAAACTAGGAGACAGGAAAGAACAAATAATTAAAGGTTTAAACAAGCTTTTTATTGGGATCCTTAGACATAGGCTGGCATAGGAATTGCCCCCCTACCCGTGAAATACTCCATGTATTTGTCCCGAACCTCACGGGCATTTTGGGAGGGCAAGCCAGGACGGGCAGATTCCAGGCCCGGCAGGGGATTTGCAGGGGAAAGTCCAGCCTCTGGCAAAACTGAGGCCATATAGGAATTTGATTTTTGGCTCAGAAGGTTGTGTAGCACACAGCAGCATAATACGACATAGTTTATTTTGTAGTCCGCCAAGTGTATTGAAGTCATTAAAAGGCGGAACCGGCTGGCCATTATGCCAAAGGCATTTTCGACAACTCTTCGGCCCCTGGCCAGCCGGTAATTGAACACCCTCTTCTCTGGGGTCAGGGTCCTCTGTGGAAATGGCCTCATAAGATGCCGTCCGAGTCCGAAGGCTTCATCAGCCAAGAAAACAAAGGGGAGTCCTTCAATATTCCCTGCATCCGGTGGCAATGCAAGGTCGTCACTCTGGAGACGGAGGGCAAACTCCATCTGGATGAAGGATCCCCCATCGGACATCCGGCCATTCTTCCCTACATCAACATAGAGGAATTCATACCGTGCTGACACCACCGCCATCAGCACAATGCTATGAAACCCCTTGTAATCGTAGTAGTAGGACCCAGAACGGGGTGGCGGCACGATGCGGACGTGCTTCCCGTCTATGGCACCACCGCAGTTGGGGAAGTCCCACCGCGTGGCAATCTCCAATGCCGCAGTCTGCCATTCCTGTGGCGTGGAAGGAAGCTGTGGAGTGAAACAAGATGAAATAATATTAGAATACCAAAGTCAGACATTACAAGGAAATTTGATAAAAAAAAAATCAAGGCCAACATAAATTAAATTCAACGTTTATTAAGGTGTTTAAAATAAGTATAAGGGAAGGCTCATTTATCAGATTCATCACCCCCTCTGATGGGCCATTACTAAATTATTTTGGGGGGGGAAATGTGTTTGGCCACAGGATAGCATTGCAGTGGCGGTGCGTCCAGAGTGGGCGCTGGAGCACTGCCCCCTCTCTCCTGTGCCCATCACTCAGAACAATACATAGGTTCATGCGTTGCATTAACCTATGTATTGTCTATGCCACCCACTATTCAGGTGGATGGCCTCTTGTTTAGCGACCGACATATGAATAATTGCGGCATTTAGGGGGTTCAAATTGCATAGCAGAAACAGGTAGTAAAATAGTCTTGCACATTACAACCTGAGGGATGTAATTGGCTTCCGAAAAGTAAAATAGGGGACGCAGGGGGGGCATTCCTTGGGGAAACACTGGCAGGCTGCTCTGCCAATCATGTTCACCAAGTCTGTTTAATGGTAACATGATTGGCTGATGCAACATCAAGGGAAGGAGAAGACATCAAGGACAGAAGAAGGATGGCGCTGACCACAAGAAGGTAAGTGCAGGGCTGGGGGGAAAATGGCTGCATTGGAGGGAACCAAATGGCTGCATTAGAGGGGACAACTGGGGGCGTTTAATAGGCACCTGAGCAAAAAAGGAGGAAGTTTAGGTCATAAATTGGGGTGGGACCCCCAAACATTTGGAGCAACAGGCGCCCCTGCTGGAAAAGTTAGTGAAGGGAAATATTTATGGAGGAGAAAAAATGGGCAATCTAAAGCTTCCAGCATGCATGGGGACAAAGGGGACATTCTCAGCATATTACAATCATGGTAATTAGGGAAGGATGAAAGAAATACAATACATTAGCATACATGTAATACATAAAATGTGATGTTAATGGAGAAAACTTACCCTAATATAGTCCTCCTGCAGGACTTGTATAATAGCAGAACAGGTGTCTGGGATTATGAGGCCCAGAGCCTAGGGGGAGATGCCTGTGGTGAACTTCAAGTCCTGAAGACTTCTCCCTGTCGCCAGGTAACGTAACGTGGCGATGAGCCTCTGCTCAGCACTGATGGCTTCCCGCATAACGGTGTCCTGCCTGGTAATATAGGGGGACACCAAAGCCAACAGTTCCTGAAATACGGGGTCAGACATCCGCAGAAAATTCCTGTAGTCCTCAGGATTATTCTCGACGATCTCCCGCAGCAGAGGCATATGGCAGAATTGGTCCCGCTGGAGCAACCAATTCTTGGTCCATGAACTCCTCCTCACAACATTCATGGACTGGTCTTGGTCCAAAACAAGCAGACCAACACCAAGCGCACGCACAGCATGAACTCGACGACGAGAACGTCCAGGCGACATGGCTAATAAGAAACGGTCGTCTTATCAGAACGTACAGAACAGAACGCACTTTAGAACAGCAAGGCCTATGAATAACGAACTGAAAAACAGAAACGAACAGGCAAGAACGCACTGTAAAACAGATACGACCTGCCTAGACGCCCTGAAAGTCAAGATACGAACCCACAAGCACAAACTGAACCGCAGAAAACGATCTGAAAAGTACGAAGACTGAAAAGCGCGAATCGTCTCTTCCCAAACTTTTACTTCACACGCGGTAACACGAGATCAGCAAAAGCAGCCCAAGGGGTGGCGCCAAGAAAAAAGATCTTCCCCTTTATAGTGCCGTCGTACGTGCTGGACGTGAGCGCGGAGAACAACGAGGAAATTGGGAAATGTCAGTGTGTACGCATAGAAAGCTTGACGAGAAAATCGACAAGCTTAACAAAAATCTCGTTGAAAAAAACAACGTGTTTTTTACGACGAGAAAATCGGTCGTGTGTACGAGGCCTTACAGGAGAGAATTTCCCTTCCTAGGGGTATATTTCCTCTCACTTCCTGTTGTCTCCTTCCGTTTGCAAGTAGGAGTCGTTTGTAAGTTGGATGTTTGAAAGTAGGGGCCTGCCGTATATACTCTGCTGAAATTTGCCCCTTACATGTTGGTGTTGCCACAACACTGTGAGCCCTCACAGTTACTCTTGGTGGGCGCTGGAACGCCCTGCTGTGAACTATTATATCAGGAATTGTATTTACATGCCATTGTTGAACAGTGGTAGGAAAAATTGGGCCTTTGGTGGTGGTGCTGGTGCCACAACACTGTAATCCCTCACAGTTACTCTTGGTGGGCGCATGAATGGGCCCTGCTGTGAATTATTAGATCAAGAATTGTAATTGCATGCCCCTGTTCAACAGGGGCTGAAAAATTGGGCCTTAGCCACTGGTGCCACAACACTGCAACCCCTCACAGATACTGTACTTGGAGCACAGCAATGAGCCCTGTTGCAAAGTATTGCATCAAAAATTGTAATTGCACGCCCCTGTTAAACAGGGGCAGAAAAATTGGGCCTTAGGCACTGGTGCTGGTGCCACGACACTGCAACCTCTCCCAGATACTCTAGTTGGAGTGCAGGAATGAGCCCTGCTGCAAAGCATTGCATCAAAAATTTTAATTACATGCCCCTGTTGAACAGGGGCTGAAAAATTGGGCCTTAGCCACTGGTGGCGGCACCCAGAAACAAAAATGTTCTTCCAAGCTATCATCGTGAATCGGATCATTGAGGAGGAGGAGAATAGTCAGTCAACATAACAGGACAGTCACTCAGCATCAGCATCAGTCTTGAAGGGATGTGACATTTGAAAATAAATTATTCTGTTATATCAGCTTCAGGTGCTTGGTAGCTGGTGGTGATCCAAGACTGGTTCATCTTTATGAAGGTCAGTCGATCAACAGAGTCGGTGGACAGGCGCACCCGGTGATCCATGACAAAGCATCCAGCAGCACTGAATGTGCGTTCCGAATGAACGCTGGATGCAGGACAGGCCAGTAGCTCAATTGCATACTGTGCAAGCTCTGGCCAGTGATCCATCCTCAAGACCCAGTAAGCCAGAGGATTTTCGGTGGGAAAGGTGTCCAAGTCTGACCTTGCCTATAGGTATTCCTGCACTATGTATATCAGACGCTGGCGATGGTTGCTGGAACCGATCATACCTTTGGGCTGCGGACTAAAGAATTGTCTGAATGCATCGGTCAGACGGCCACTTTCCCCACCGCTCCTTCTTTGACTGACCGAAGCCTCAGCAACTCGTTGTCCAGGACCAGGAGTTTGTAACCTCCCAGTCTCTGGGAACGCGTTGCACAGACCTTTCTGCAAGGCCTCCCAGAGTTGTCTCATCCTCTGCTCCCTCTGCGACGGTAAGATAAGGTCCGCAACCTTACCCTTGTACCGTGGATCAAGGAGAGTGGCCAGCCAGTAATGGTCCCTCTCCTTGACCTGAAGAATACGAGGATCCTTCCGCAGACTTTGCAGGATCAGGGAGGCCATGCAGCGTAGGTTAGCTGAGGCATTCGGTCCGGAGTCCTCTGAGTCACTAAGGATGACATGATCCGCAGCCACCTCCTCCCAGCCACTTACAAGTCCACGTGTTTCTTGGGACTGCAAATCATCCCTAAAAGACTGCTGCTGTTGATTCTGAGTGCCAGACTCCACCTCCATGCTGACACAATCCTCCTCCTCCTCCTCCTCGTCCTCTTCCTGTGGGATGGGTGGGACAGAAGGAACACTGTCTGGGTAAAGGGGGCCTTGAGAGGCAAGGAAGTCCTCCTCTTCCTGCCTCTGTTCTGCCTCAAGTGCCCTGTCCATTATTCCAAGCAGCGTATGCTCCAACAGGTGGACAAGAGGTACAGTGTCACTGATGCATGCACTGTCACTGCTCACCATCCTCGTGGCCTCCTCAAATGGTGCCAGGACAGTGCATGCATCCCTGATCATGCCCCACTGGCGTGGTGAAAAAACCCTGAGCTCCCCTGACCCTGTCCTGGTGCCGTAGTCGCACAGGTACTCATTGATGGCCCTCTGCTGCGTGTGCAGCCGCTGCAGCATGGCCAACGTTGAGTTCCACCTGGTGGGCATGTCACATATAAGGCAGTTCTTGGGCAGGTTCAACTCCTTTTGCAGCTCAGCCAGCCGAGCACTGGCATTATATGATCTGCGGAAATGCACACAGACTTTCCTGGCCTGCCTCAGGACATCCTGTAAGCCCGGGTACCTGCCCAAGAACCGCTGCACCACCAGGTTAAGGACGTGAGCCACACAGGGCACATGGGTCAGTTGTCCCTGTCGGAGGGCGGAGAGGAGGTTGGTGCCATTGTCGCAAACCACCATTCCTGCCTTAAGCTGGTGTGGCTTCAACCACCTATCGGCCTGCCCCTGCAGAGCTGACAGAACCTCTGCCCCAGTGTGGCTCCTGTCCCCCAAACACACCAGCGCAAGCACGGCATGGCATCTTTTTGCCTGCATACTTGCGTAGCCCCTTGAACGCCTACGGAGCACCGCTGGTTCCGAGGACAAAGCACAGGAAGAGGCCATGGAGGAAGAAGAAGAGGAGGGGGTGGAGGAGAGAGGTGTGTCACAACAACCAGTAGTAGCATTTTGGAGGCGTGGTGGCGGAACAACCTCCAACACTACTGTACCTTGTCCTGCATCCTTCCCAGCTGCCAAAAGAGTGACCCAATGAGCCGTGAAAGAAAGGTAACGTCCCTGTCCATGCCTGCTGGACCATGAGTCAGTGGTAATATGCACCTTACCGCTGACCGCCCTGTCCAGCGAGGCATGGACATTGCCTTCCACATGCCGGTAGAGAGCCGGAATCGCCTTCCGTGAGAAAAAGTGGCGTTTGGGAACCTGCCACTGAGGAACCGCACATTGCATAAACTCACGGAAGGGGGCCGAGTCTACCAACTGAAAAGGCAGCAGTTGAAGTGCTAGCAATTTAGCCAAGCTAGCATTCAACCACTGGGCATGTGGATGGCTGGGAGTGAACTTCTTTCAACGGTCCAGCAGCTGGGGCAGGGAAATTTGCCTGCTAGAATCGGACGTCGGTGTACTGCTAGCAGAGTGCCCGCAAGTACTTGGCTGTGACACACCTAATTCTACACCTTCATTCCTCTCAGTGCAGGTTTCAGAGAGGACTGAAGGTATAGTGGGGTTGGAGATCCCAGCTGATGAGGAGCAAGGAGAGGTCCGCTTTGTTCTTTGGTGTGGGTCTTTAAGGTAGGCTTGCCAACGAGCTGCATGGCAGGTCAACATATGTCTGGTCAAGCATATGGTGCCCAAGCGGCTGATGTTTTGGCCACACGAGATACGCTTGAGACATATGTTGCAAACAGCAACGGTGCGATCTGATGCACTCGACTCAAAAAAGGCCCACACCAAAGAACTTTTGGAATAACGGGCAGAGGCAGCGCCCTGCACAGGCAGAGCTCTGAGGTGTGATTCAATTGGTGTGCTGCCCTTACGATGGCCCCCGGAGGGCATCCTGCCTCGTTGGAGATGTGCCTCCTCCTCATCCTCCTCCTCCTCCTCCTCTCTCCTATCAGGCACCCACGTGGAGTCAGTGACCTCACCATCCCCTCCCTCCTCATCACTGGAACCAATCTGGCAGTATGCTGCAGATGCTGGAACATGACTGCCAGATTGCTGTCCTTCTTGAGCATCCCCTCTCTCTGCTCTCACGCTACTGCCTTCCTCTAGCTGGGTATCATCTTCAGACCCTTCGAAACGCTGGGCATCCTCCTGGAGCATGTACCCAACACTGTGCTCAAACAGTTCGGGGGACTCCTCAGGAGGACACGGTGGGTCTAGGGAAGGAGTGACTGATGATGACATTGAGGACGCTTTGGCAGCTGCTTTGCCAGTACCCTAAGCCTGGGTGAGAGAGGATGAGGAGGATGAGGAGGGCTTGGTCATACACTCTACCAAGTCTTCGGCTTGATGCGGCTCAACACGTCCAGCTGCCGAAAATAAGGACAAGCGTGTCCCATGGCCACGTGC
Source organism: Rana muscosa (assembly GCA_029206835.1). Taxonomy (NCBI): domain Eukaryota; kingdom Metazoa; phylum Chordata; class Amphibia; order Anura; family Ranidae; genus Rana; species Rana muscosa. Next base: position 57,125,755 of record CM055119.1, read on the forward strand.
TGATGACAATGCACCGCGTCCACGACCAGCACTGTTGTCTCTAGACACAGAGCCTGCTTGCTCTCTTTTTTTGGCTCCTGACTGTCTGCCTCTCCTTGTTTGCCTTCCAGACATTCTAAAGGCCTGCAGGGAGATGGGAAAACCAGCAATAAGGGGTAGCTTCAGGTGTATATTTTGCTAGAAGCACACTACGCCTGCTGTAAGTGCTGCAGATGTGTCATGGAGATCCTGCCAGGAACAGACGCCCGGGACTTCCTGGGTCCCGTTTGCGTGCGCGTGCGGGCACCCCGCAGGTGACGCCAGAAGGGCTACTTAAACCTCTCACTTGCAGACAGTCCCTGCTGTTTGCTCTACAGCGTATACCCAAAGTGACCTGATCTGTTTAACCACCTGTATCTGACCCGGCTTTCAGTGACCCTCCTGCTATCCACCTGTACCTGACCCTCGGCCTGTCTCTGACCTCCGTATTGCCTGATCCTTCTGTACCTCGCTGCCTGCTAGTTTACCCGACCCTGGCTTGTCTGACGATCCTGCCTGATCCAGGTTCCTGATCACCTGCCGCTGCTCGGTGGTTCCTGTCTACTCACCTGCTAGTTCCAGTCTACCTGCTGTGCCTCCCGGTTCCGGTCACCTGCTGTAGTTCCTGGTTCCTGTCTACTCACCTGCTAGTTCCAGTCTACCTGCTGTGCCTCCCGGTTCCGGTCACCTGCTGTAGTTCCTGGTTCCTGTCTACTCACCTGCTAGTTCCAGTCTACCTGCTGTGCCTCCCGGTTCCGGTCACCTGCTGTAGTTCCTGGTTCCTGTCTACTCACCTGCTAGTTCCAGTCTACCTGCTGTGCCTCCCGGTTCCGGTCACCTGCTGTAGTTCCTGGTTCCTGTCTACTCACCTGCTAGTTCCAGTCTACCTGCTGTGCCTCCCTGTTCCGGTCACCTGCTGTAGTTCCTGGTTCCTGTCTACTCACCTGCTGGTTCCTGATCACCTGCTGCAGTCCTTGATCCTGCCAGGCACTCGTACCCCTTCCACCTCCGTGCCTCCTGTTATACCACCAGGGGCCGCTGGTGGGAGCCGTAAGGGAGGCCTCCCTCTGCTAACCGGGCTCGTCACCGTCAGGTACGTGACAAGATGCCTGCCTGTGTTACACAACAGGAAAACACAGCAATAGGGGCTAGCTTCTGGTGTATATTTTGCAAGAAGCACACTACGCCCGCTGTAAGTGCTGCAGATGCCTGTTAGTGTAACACAAAAGAGAAAAAAACTACGAGCAATAAGGGGTAGCTTCAGGTGTATAATGTGCAGGAGGCACACTACGCCTGCTGTAAGTGCTGCAGATGCCTGCCTGTGTTACACAACAGGAAAACACAGCAATAAGGCCTAGCTTCAGGTGTATATTTTGCAGGAGGCACACTACGCCTGCTGTAAGTGCTGCAGATACCTGCCTGTGTTACACAACAGGAAAAAACAGCAATAAGGGCTAGCTTCAGGTGTATATTTTGCAGGAAGCACACTACGCCTGCTATAACTGCTGCAGATGCCTGCCTGTGTTACACAACAGGAAAACACAGCAATAAGGGCTAGCTTCTGGTGTATATTTTGCAAGAAGCACACTACGCCCGATGTAAGTGCTGCAGATGCCTGTTAGTGTAACACAAAAGAAAAAAAACTACGAGCAATAAGGGGTAGCTTCAGGTGTATAATGTGCAGGAGGCACACTACGCCCGCTGTAAGTGCTGCAGATGCCTGCCTGTGTTACACAACAGGAAAACACAGCAATAAGGCCTAGCTTCAGGTGTATATTTTGCAGGAGGCACACTACGCCTGCTGTAAGTGCTGCAGATGCCTGCCTGTGTTACACAACAGGAAAACACAGCAATAAGGCCTAGCTTCAGGTGTATATTTTGCAGGAGGCACACTACGCCTGCTGTAAGTGCTGCAGATGCCTGCCTGTGTTACACAACAGGAAAACACAGCAATAAGGCCTAGCTTCAGGTGTATATTTTGCAGGAGGCACACTACGCCTGCTGTAAGTGCTGCAGATGCCTGCCTGTGTTACACAACAGGAAAACACAGCAATAAGGGCTAGCTTCTGGTGTATATTTTGCAAGAAGCACACTACGCCCGCTGTAAGTGCTGCAGATGCCTGCCTGTGTTACACAACAGGAAAACACAGCAATAAGGGCTAGCTTCAGGTGTATATTTTGCAGGAAGCACACTACGCCTGCTATAACTGCTGCAGATGCCTGCCTGTGTTACATAACAGGAAAACACAGCAATAAGGGCTAGCTTCAGGTGTATACTGTGCAGGAGGCTTAGCAAATATATCACTGACACTGTCCCCTGCCTATCCTTCTCTCTCCCTGCACACAAGGTTTAGCAGAATATCACTGGCACTGTCCCTGCCTATCCTTCTCTCTCCCTGCACACAAGGTTTAGCAGAATATCACTGACACTGTCCCTGCCTATCCTTCTCTCTCCCTGCACACAAGGTTTAGCAGAATATCACTGACACTGTCCCTGCCTATCCTTCTCTCTCCCTACACACAAGGTAAATGAACAAATATCACTAACACTGTCCCTGCCTATCCTTCTCTCTCCCTGAACCGAAACACACTACACAAGGCCGCCGCGCTGATGGCCTTTTATAGTGTGGGGCGTGTACTAAAACCCCCTGAGCTATAATTGGCCACAGGCATCCTGCCTGTGGCCAATTAGAGCTCTCCTCGCTGCCGGCGCTGTGATTGGCCAAGCATGCGGGGTCACACTGCATGCTTGGCCAATCACAGCGCCGGGATTGCACTGCGATGGCGCAGTGTATTGTGGGCCGTTCGCGTCACTCGAATTTGGCGCGAACGGCCCAAAACGTTCGATCTTCGTCGAACGATCGAACAGCCGATGTTCGAGTCGAACGTATGTTCGGCTCGAACACCGAGCTCATCCCTAGTGGTTAGTAACCTAATTTGATCCAGTTCTGATTGGACTTCCTCTGAGTCAAAACAATTACATCTATCAGGGATTTCTTCTGGTATATTTACCCACCAGAACTCATAGCTCAGCACCACACCTAAAAAAAAGTCAAGAGGTTAGTAGAATCCATTCCCCTCTCCATCTTTCTTAATAAATGGGGCCTTATTTAGTGTCAAAAATGCCACTAATGCCGCGTACACACGACCGCTTTTCTCAACGAGAAAAACTGCATTTTTTCATTTCGCCGAGAAAAACGATCGTCTGTGGGCTTTATGTAGTTTTTCTCGTCGAGAAAAACGGCATAAAAAACGACGAGAAAAATTAGAACATGTTCTAAATTTTCTCGTCGTTTTTTCCAGCATTTTTTTCCGCTGCAGTTTTCCCATAGGGAAACACTGCCGCGGAGCCCACAGACGGTCGTTTTTCTCGTCAAGAGAAAAAATGACGGGAAAAACGACCGTGTGTAGGGAACCAAGCGGTTCCCTCGTTTTTCCTGTCATTATTCACGGCGGTTTTTTAACCGCCGTAATTAATGATCGTGTGTACACGGCATAATTCCTAAATAAAAACAGAATTTTCTCTACTGTCGTACCAGTACATGACGAAGTCAGACGAATTACTATAGGTTACAGCAGTTAGGACTTTTCTTTATGGAATGAGACCTGTAATATAGAATTCAATGGCAAAAGAGAAAGTAAACATATCTGGAATCTGATTGGTTGTTGTGGACTATGTTACATAACTTTGCTCTTTTAACTGCCTAAAAGTGCATATCAAGCAGCAGGAAGGGATTTTTTTTAAATAAAGCCTATTTCCACTGTCGGTGTGTCAGGTGCAATTACATAAAAATTTTCACTAAGAAGTGGGGCAAGAGAAAAAAAAGGGACTATTCTATATTTTACCCATTAACTATAATTTTGCTTCTTGCTAACAACATGCTTGAAATTTAGACCTTGTTCACATGGACTTTAGTTGATATAAGAGAAGTGTGTGTGTAGGACACTTCAGCAAAACTACTCAAAGCTTGCTGAAATCTTTGCAAATGCTTAGTACAAGCTTGTAGACACAGCTCCTATAGGTCCACTAGAAAGAAAACAGAATCATTCTTGTGCAAAAGGTATGTTAATTTTATGAATTTACAAAAGTAGCAACGTTTTGTAAACATTTAATGGACATGATTATTAACACTTAGCAAAGTTACCAACCCATTCTTGTCCTACTAAATATTTCTGACACGGTATATTTTCAATGAATGCTCTGTAAAAAGATCAGTGAACTAATCTTGTGGGCTTGACATCCAACCTGCATGGGACTGATTTGCAGCTAGTGGATATCGGCTTATCCACCGGGCAATATTAGTTTGCTCACCTGAGGGAGAACTAAATTATAGGAGGAGATCCAATGAATTTCTGGCACAGCAGATTTTTGATTATTCCCTGATCTATACTTGTTAAGGGCTAACGAAGTTTACTAAATTGAAAATGTATTTTAAATACTTAAAATAATGAATTTCAGCTTAAAACAGTAGAGTTACCCTTGTGTAGGAATTACAAGTTGGTTCTAATGCTAAAAGCATGCATTGCTTTTGTAAGCTAGGCAAAGCCACTGAGTTATAACAGCTGCAGATTAACAAAAAAAATGACAAAAATGTAAGAAAAATAGATTTTGAAAAGTTAATTCTTACCATTGGTCATCACTACAGATTGACTTACTTCCTGATCCCCCGAGAGGCAATCGGATTTACCCTGGATCAACTTTACCTATAACTGTTAGTACTCAGTTATATTATGTACATTTAGGAAAGTATCCAGGTCTTTCTTAAAGCAATCTACTGAGCTGGCCAGAACCACCTCTGCAGGGAGTCTGTTCCACATTTTCACAGCTATTACTGTGAAGAAACCTTTCCGTATTTGGAGATGAAATCTTTTTCTTCTAGACGTAAAGAGTGCCCCCTTCTTCTCTGTGTTGACCGTAAAGTAAATAACTCATCACCAAGTTCACTATATGGACCCCTTATATATTTGTACATGTTAATCATATCCCCCCTTATTCTCCTCTTCTCAAGAGTGAATAAATTCAGTTCCTCTAATCTTTCTTCATAGCTGAGCTCCTCCATGCCCCTTATCAGTTTGGTTGCCCTTTTCTGCACTTTCTCCAGTTCCCCGATATGCTTTTTGAGAACCAGTGCCCAAAACTGAACTGCATATTCCAGATGAGGTCTTACTAATGATTTGTACAGGGGCAAAATGATATCTCTCTCTCTGCAGTCCATACCTCTCTTAATACAAGAAAGGACTTTGCTCGCTTTGGAAACCACAGCTTGGCATTGCATGCCATTATTGAGCTTATGATCTACCAAAACCCCCAGATCCTTCTCCACTATAGACCCCCCAGTTGTACTCCCCCTAGTATGTATGATGCATTCATATTCTTAGCCCCCAAGTGCATAACTTTACATTTATCAACATTAAACCTCATCTGCCACATAGTCGCACAATTAGACAGAGCATTGAGGTCGGCTTGTAATTTGGAGACATCTTGTAAGGACGTTATTCCACTGCATAGCTTGGTGTCATCTGCAAAGACAGAAATGTTACTTTTGATCTCAGACCCAATATCATTTATAAAGATATTAAAAAGTAAGGGTCCCAGCACTGAACCTTGGGGTACACCACTGATAACCTTGGACCATTCAGAGTAAGAATCATTAACCACTACTCTCTGAATTCTGTCTTTTAGCCAGTTTTCTATCCATTTACAAGCTGATATTTCCAATCCTGTAGACTTTACCTTACACATGAGCCGTGTGTGGGGAACTGTATCGAACGCTTTTGCAAAATCCAAGTATACCATGTCCACAGCCACCCCTCTATCCAAGGTCTTACTTACTTCTTCATAAAAAGAAATCAGGTTTGTTTGACAACTTCTGTCTTTCATGAATCCATGCTGTCTGTTGCTTAAATAGTTTTTTTCTAGCAAGAACTCATCTATGTGGTCTTTTATTAATCTCTCCAGTATCTTCCCAACTATGGAAGTTAAACTAACAGGTCTATAGTTACTGTGTGTTTGTATAATATATATATATATATATATATATATATATATATATATATATATATATACATACATACAGTATATGTATGTGTATATTATTTATATATATATATATATAAAAATACATTTCCTTGTTATCGGTGATAACAAATAAATAATATGTAAATTATCAAAGAGCAAGTGAGAGTCTTCTTGGTTTATAGAACACCTGTGTGATAGTATGATCTAGATTTTCATGCAGGACACAAGTTTATTTTGTTTAATAATTAAACCTAGACCAAGGTTAAATGTAGTAGGTAAAATATACTTACTTGAATAATATAACATTAATATACCAGTTCATACAAAAACACAGAAGTGACCTTTCATCAAAGCAGTCATTTTTTTTATGCTTCATGTCATTTTTGGTCATAGTTAAAAGCATTTTGTTGCAAATGATTAATACACATACATCTGTGTGGCAGGACGTAGATTAACAACAAGTTGTCCTATAAGCAAGAACAAAAGAGACTTCATAATTGCATTTCATTTATTAAATCCATTATTAGGCTTTCATCTAAAGTCTACTCTCCGTGTTGTGAAGAATGGCCTGCGTCTTGAACTTTATGTATATTATTTTGGAAGCTAAAACATAGGGGAAGAGACATATTTGTCATTTGTCAAGAACCACAAGAATTAAAGGTGTTTTTAGGATAAATCACTTTTCAGAACTACTTCTGACCTCTCTTTGTTAAAGTATGTAAGGGTTTCCACTCCCTTAAGCAGCAACAAAACAGTGAACCTGGTGTGGTTTAAATTGGTTTGATAGACAGTTTTAACCTTTAGAATATACAGACCCATCATGGATTCTCCTTTGCTTCACAATATCATATCTGCTGAAGTTTTCTCACTTGTAACAGTAACGTTTCAGGGTATTTTATGTTAGTCAATACTTGGGTGTCTAATATTTTGCAGTTAAAACTATGTGGCATAAAAATGAACATGTGTGAGATCTTAAAACCCATTTACTGTCAGTTTAACCCCCTTCCTAACCAGGCCATTTTTTGCGATACTGCGCTGCATTACTTTAACTAACAATTGTGCGGTCGTGTGACACTGTAACCAAATAAAAGTGATGTCCTTTTTTTCCCAGAAATAGAGCTTCCTTTTTGTATTTTATTTTTTTATTTTTTGCGCTATAAACAAAGACTGCATTAAGGTGAAAAAACATGAACCTTTACAACCCCTTTAAATTATATCGATCTAGATGTACCAGTCCTCCATTTCCACTTCAGTACTCAAACCACTCACCTATGCCAGAAGGTGTGGCATTGTATTAGGGGAATTTACTCAATGAGTACTGTATACAATAAAAAGATGGTTCCCTTGGATCATGTGTAGCGGGGTCCTCAATTTAGGGGTAGTGTGTGAGTGGTAGTTATGCACAAACACCAAAATTGTTAGGACATTATCAACCATTTTGTCTGCAGGAAGAGTATCAGTGTACTGCTCCCTGTGGCCTGCAGGTGGCGCTGCCATAGTGGGTCAGGGTTGAACCGCTGATACAGTGCTGTGCCTTGTGTGTCCCCTCTCGGCAACCATACAGTGGGAGTGGTCGGCCTGCTGTGTATGCTGGGAGAGGATATAAAAGGGGCAGACGCTGCCTGTTCAGGGTTCGTTCGGTCGTCGGGAGTCCTACTCCCAGGGAGTGTGTGTTCCTGTCCGCCCTGGGCACCTTTGGCCCAGGGGCGGTGGTCGGTGAATCAGTCCCAGGCACCTTTAGCCCTGGGGCTGCAACTAAAGGCCTTGGGCCCAGCACCTTCGGCTGGGGGCCCATCAAGGTTCGAGGAATCTCAGGGTGCCGCCTTGCGAGGAGACCCGCATCTTAGACGAGGAGGCCGGGGAAAGACCGTTCCGAGGGACTGGTGAGAAGTCACAGTGAAGGAAGGGGCCCGGTAACTCTCTGGAGGGATGTCTTCTCCTTACAAAGAGGCCAAGCTTTGAACACCAAGTTCACCAGGTCTGTGGCAGAGACCAAGTTTGCCAGGTCTGTGGCAGAGACCAAGTGCACCAGTTTGTGTAGTGATTGTGCGGTTAGTTCGAGTACCATTTTGGCTGCTAGTCCCTATCTAGGGAGACTATCCAAATGGGCTAAGTCTGCTTGAGAAGCCAAGCAGTGAAGTGTATTACGTTTGTGCCTGGACCTCTCCCACACCTTATGCTGTCCTGTTCTCTCTCCAACCTTTCCTATCAGAGACTGTCGTTTAAAGTGGTTGTAAACCCACTTTTTCAACTTGCACCTACAGGTAAGCCTAGATTAAGGCTTACCTGTAGGTGCAAGAAATATCTCCTAAACCTACACGGTTTAGGAGATATTTACTAAAAATGACAGGCGCCGCTGTCTACGGCGCATGCGCGCCGTAGACAACGGCGCATTCATGGGGTTAATCCCATTCACAAAATCGGCTACTTCGGAGCAGCGCTGTGATTGGCTGGTGCGGCGATACCTGGAAGTAACCTTCCGGCTATCGCCGCAGCGATGGATGCGGCTGAAGAGGGAGACGAGGAAGGCTTCGGGGGCCCCGATCTAAGGTAAGTGATGCATAATGAGCTATTATGCTAGTCATATTAGCTCATTATGCCTTTCTCTTACAGGTGGTTATGAGGAAAAATAAATAAATATAGGGTTTACAACCACTTTAAGAGAAATAAACTCTACGTTGGAGTTACAGCTGGTGTGGACATTGAAGTCATTGGGGGAAATAGAGACTTGTCTTTATTGACTATAGAGATAAGAACCATTCTCTGGAGAATCTGGCTGTGGAGACCCATCACAACACCGCTCAACCTCTTCACACAGGAGGGTACGGGCATATAGAGCTGGGTGTGCCCTTTCCTCCTGCGAGGAGCCAAAGACAAGGAGGAGAGGGTGGTAAGCGCTATACATGGATAGCACAAGAAGCTGCTCATTGTGGACTCGATGACATCAGCGCATTATGCTCCGCTTCAGAGCATAGCATGCTGACGTCATCACATTTGCTCCAGCAGGACTGAGCAGTGAGGATATGATTTTTTTTGCCCATTTCTACACGTTTGTGAGTTTTTTTTTCTGCTTTTTACTAATAATCTAAGTTGCCTTATTTATCTGCACTTTGTGGATCATTATTCTTTCTTCCATGTTCTATGGTGATACGCTCTACAAGCATGACCTATATCTGTAAAGTGTGTAAGTGACCTAATTTATTTTGGGGTTTACGTTTTATAATTATGCCACGTACACACGACCATTTTTAATTTTAATTGAAAAAAACGACGTTTTTCCTCGACGTGATTCTTCTCAAGCCTGCCTTGCCTACACACTATCATGAAAAAAAATGCTTGAGCAAAGCGTGGTGACGTATGAAATGTATGACGGCACTATAAAGGGGATGTTCCATTCGGATGGCGCCACCCTTTGGGCTGCTGTTGTTGATCCTTGTGTTAGTAAACTTTGGTGAGAGACGATTCACGCTTTTCAGCCTCGTGCTCTTCAGTCCGTTACAGCGTGACAAATGTGCTATCTCCATTACGAACGCTAGTTTTACAAGAACGAGTGCTCCCGTCTCATCACTTGCTTCTGAGCATGCACGTTTTTTTCACGTCGTTAAAGCCTACACACGGCCGTTTTTCATGACGACAAAAACTACGACGTGAAAAATTACAAGAAAAATTAGAGCATGTTCCAAATTTTTAATGCCCATTTTTGACGTCGTGAAAAATGCTCTGGAGCCCACACACGATCGTTTTTAATGACCAAATAAAAAAATTGCATTTTTCTCGTCATGAAAAACGGTCGTGTGTACGCGGCATTAGAGTTCACACTTGTTAGGGTGGTGGAAACGGAATCCATGGGAGGAGATATCAAGTGGAAACTGGAGAGGATTATTCACTTTACAATTCACTTTCACTCATATATAGGATGTTTGGACTTGGTTTTAAAATCTGGTTCAATATACACTATATTGTCAAAAGTATTAGGACACCTGCCTTTACATACACATGAACTTTAATGGCATCCCAGTCTTAGTCCGTAGGGTTCAATTTTGAGTTGGCACACCCCTTGCAGCTATAACAGCTTCAACTCTTCTGGGAAGGCTGTCCACAAGGTTTAGGAATGTGTCTAGGGGAATGTTTGACCAATCCTTTAGAAGCGCATTTGTGAGGTCAGGCACTGATGTTGGACAAAAAGGCCTGGCTCGCAGGCAAGGTCCATAAAGACATGGATGAGCGAGTTTGGGGTGAAGGAACTTGACTGTTTTTCACCTCAACCTGAACACCGTTAGGATGAATTAGAGCGGAGACTGTGAGCCAGGCCTTCTCGTCCAACATCAGTGCCTGACCTAACAAATTCGGGTTCTGGAAAAATGGTCAAACATTCCAATAGACACACTCCTAGACCTTTTGGACAGCCTTCACAGAAGAGTTGAATCTGTGATAGGGTGGGCCAACTCAATATTGAACCCTACGGACTAAGACTGGGATGCCATTAAATCTCATGTGCGTGCAAAGGCAGGTGTCCCAATAATTTTGACAATATAGTGTAAATTGATTATTGTACATGGATTATGAATGATATGCCTTTTTGTGTTGTATCACTGATATGGTTTAAAGGGGTAGCATTTTGTGTAGCATTTTTTCTGAATTTATTACCTAGGAAAAATATTTGAGGGAGAAGTGGGATTGGACAGTCCATATTGTCATAGATGAAAATGCATGCACAGGGGGGAATGACAATATTATGTGTAAAAATGAAAGATGAATTTAAAAGATTTAGGCAACATATTGGGAGCCTGGTATCTTTACACAAAGGTTTAATACTTTAAAATATATATATATATATATATATATATATATCCACTTGTCCCCCGCCCACTGTCAATTGACGGCGGGCGGAGGATACTCTCGTTCTGGGAGGACGTCATATGACGTCCTCCCTTTAAAACGAGCTAGGAGGCGCGCGCTTGCCGCCAGCAGCGCGCGCGCCCGCCGCGTTCACAAGGCCCCGGTGCGCGTGCCCGGCGGCCGCGATTGCCGCCGGGCACCCGCGATTGCCCGGGAAACGAGCAGGAAAGTGGATCTCTGTGTGTAAACACAGAGATCCACGTCCTGTGAGGGAGAGGGGACCGATGGTGTGTCCCTTGTACATAGGGACAACCATCGGTCACCTCCCCCAGTCAGTCACCTCCCCCCACAGTAAGAACACATTGAGGGAACATATTTAACCCCTTCCCGCCCCCTAGTGGTTAACCCCTTCCCTGCCAATCACATTTATACAGTAATCAATGTATTTTTATAGCAGGGATCGCTGTATAAACGTGAATGGTCCCAAAAATTTGTCAAAAGTGTCCGATGTGTCCGCCGCAATATCGCAGTCACAATAAAAAATCGCAGATCGCCGCCATTACTAATAAAAAAAGAAAAAAAAGAAAAATGCTATAAATCTATCCCCTATTTTGTACACGCTATAACTTTTGCGCAAACCAATCAATACGCGCTTATTGCGATTTTTTTTTTACCAAAAATATGTAGAAGAATACGTATCGGCCTAAACTGAGGAAAATTTTATCTAAAAAAAAAAAATGGGTATTTATTATAGCAAAAAGTAAAAAATAGTGTTTTTTTTTCCAAACTGGACGCTCTTCTTTTGTTTATAGCGCAAAAAATAAAAACCGCAGAGGTGATCAAATACCACCAAAAGAAAGCTCTATTTGTGGGAAAAAAAGGACGCAAATTTTGTTTGGGAGCCACGTCGCACGATCGCGCAATTGTCATTCAAAGTGTGACAGTGCTGAAAGCTGAAAAATGGCTTGGGCAGGAAGGGGGTTTTCGTGCACAGTAGAGAAGTGGATATATATATATATATATATATATATATATATATATATTGTAGGCAAAATAGACAGTTGTAAGATGCCCTTTTTAGGTTCTAAGCTAAGGACTCGTTCATAACTTTGCCTTCACAACCAATAAGGTTGTTCCCTAGAAGTACTGTGGTGCCCAGGAGTAGAGTTGGCAAAATTCTTGGAAAACACACAGTATTTCTAAAGCTGAATTAGTGAACCATGTGTTTGCAGCAAACTAGAGATTGAAAATTCTCACTGAGAACAATGAGATCCTGACTGGCTAATCACTTAGTTGATTTGTGGGTTGTTGAAATGCAATCAAGGCAGGTCAAGAATAACCAAAGCATTCCAGTATTTAACAAAATAAAACTAGTTGATTCATATATGCCACCCCTACCACAAGCTAAATTTCAGCAGCCCTTTAAAAACAAAATGCTTCCTGTAGAGACCTTATCTAAATCCAGGACTTCCATGAGTAGTTGGCACAAAGATTGCCCAGCTACTTAGCAAATAAAACATCTATAGAATTTTCAGCTGTACCACTCTGCAAAAACCTGTCAATGAAAGTGGTTCCAGAACCCATGTATAGTACTGTGTCAAAGGGCTTTGGGCGTATGTTGATGGTATCAGTTTGACATGTTTCTGGGATCATTCAAAATTCATTTGACCTGCAGTTGATCTCCTTCTGACCTGCATTGACCACCTTCAGGCAGGTTTTGCATCCCCATAAACTTGTATGGGAATGCAAAACCCATTTAAAATGAACAAAAGCCATTCATAACAGACTCTTGGTGTGTTTGATATAAAAGTCAGTGTGTTGGGATACTTATCTATTTCTATTCCATTTTACCCTGATATCACTAATGCTTTCTTTTTGTCGCCCCTCCCCTTTGGTTTGTATTTATCTTCTATTTACATCCTTCTTTTGTAAATAAATCAAACCTTTGTTTTAAATACCCAGTTGTTCTTAAAAAATATCTATGCTCCCCAGACAAGTAAATTCGACAAGCTTTTTCATTTGGATAGAACAGCAGTAGTTGGTTAAAAATCTTGTCCGATATATGCTGATCCAAACCATTTCTGAGCAGGCTGAATGAACCCAAGTTGACCAATCAATAAACTTGGGTACAACCAGCCTGTCAGATTTTACATGTGACTGCAACCCCCCCACCAGGAGAAAACAATTGCCTGGGGGCCATCTTTATTATTGATTGGACCCATAGAATTATCTAAAAAAAAATAAATAACTTTAATAATGTAAACATAAAGATCTGGTTCACACTCACTGTTTGCTTCAGGCTCACTGATTAGTTGCTAGAGGTTACTACACATCATTACCGCTCACTGATTGGTTGCTAGAGGTAACTGCACAATGTTACCACCCATTGATTGGTTGCTAGATGTTACTGTACATCATTACCGCTTACCCATTTGTTGCTAGAGGTTATTTCCTTGAAAATTGCTCCGTCAATGGCCAGCTTTATTTTGCGCTCAGGAGTTGAGAGATAGTGTATGAGGCCAGGAAGTTGACAAGAAACAATAGGTTAGGCTCAATGCGACCTCAGAATCCTGACATAAAAGCTGAAGTGTCAGGGGTATACTAAGTAAATAAGGCTAAATAAGGAGATTGGTATAAATCATGTGTGTGTCTGTGTGCGCATTTGTCTGCATCTGTGTGTGTCTGAGTGGCTATGAATGTGTATGTGAATGCGTATCCATATGACAGGTAGAAATTATGTGAATAATTCAGTGTTTCAGTAAAGCACTGTTGGTTTTATTGGCATTTTATAAAGTAATTAATTGGCTTGAGAATTTATCTAAATTAATTTAAAACAAATTTATAAGTAAAGTCATAAAAAAATACTGTACCACAAGAATAAATTCAATATTGCGGTTAAGAAGCCGATAGTAGATATTTTACTGTACCTCAGGCTGTCAGTTTATTAAATTTTTCCTGCTGAAATAAGAAAAAGGAATTTGCAAATTACATTTCATCAAAGTTGGCCCATAATTAATTCAGCACTTCCCACTGCTGCCTAAAATTAAAATTAGTGTTAAAGTATTACTTGTTAAAACACAAAGTACCTTTTTTTAAATTTAACAGTTTCATGGGAAAAGACATGCTGAAATAATTGCTTAAACATTTCACATTCGTTTGGTGTTAAAAATCATGATATTTCACTAGATTTCTCTTTTATCATAATGCAAATGTAGAAAATACAAGGGAAGTAAAGCAGACTTGTCATGAAATGTATATTAGTCACCTACCCAGAAAAATTCTAAAAGTTGGGAAAGTTAGGGTTGAGCTAAAAATCACCTTCATACCTGTTTCAGGTCATTGACCAAAAAAAAAATACACTAAAGGGTAAACATTAGAGTCAGGCAACTTTTTAGAAGATCGGTTATGCAATGGCAAAATACCTTAAGGCCCCTTTCACACTAGGGCGTTTTTCAGGCGTTTTGGTGCTAAAAATAGCGCCTGAAAAACGCCTGAAAAAATCCTGCCCTGCAGTCTTCAATGTGAAAGCCCGAAGGCTTTCACACTGAAGCGGTGCGCTAGCAGGACCGCTCCAAAATTCCTGCTAGCTGCATCTTTGGAGCGGTGAAGGAACGGTGTGTTTACCGCTCCTTTACCACTGCTGCCCATTGAAATCAATGGGACAGCGCGGCTATACCACCCGCAATACGCTGCTTCAGCAGTGCATTGCGGGCGGTTTTAACCCTTTCTCGGCCACTAGCGGGGGTTAAAACCGCACCGGTAGCGGCTGAATATCACGGCAAAAACCATGGTATAGCGGCGCTAAAAATAGCGCCGCTATACCGCCTGCGCACCTCCCCGCCCCAGTGTGAAAGGGGCCTTACTAAAGCTCTATTTGCATTTAAAATGCCCACTAGAGATTTTAAAAGTCAAATATGTCACATTCCAAATTCATTGTTTTACCTTCATTATAGTAAACAACACCATTGCACTTCACCCTTCAAATAATACCAGTTTGGCACACCAGACATACAGACTGGTAGCCCTTGCTGGAAAGCCACACACTTGAAAACCTACAAGAAGAAATGCTATATACCTTTCAGCAGAGGCGGCTCTAGACTTTATGAGGCCTTAGGCAAACCTTAGACACAAAGCCCCCACTCACTCCCATAACGGAAAAAAATATTAAAGCAATAGAATTTACTGCAGAAAAGACTGCAGACATGATACAGGGGATGGTCAGAGACTGCAGACATGATACAAGAGATGGTCAGAGACTGCAGACATGATACAAGAGATGGTTAGAGACTACAGACATGATACAAGAGATGGTTAGAGACTACAGACATGATACAAGAGATGGTTAGTGACTGTGCGGACATGATACAAGAGATGGACTTATGATGATAATGACAAGCAAACTCTCACCTTGCTAACATGGTAACACCAAACACTAGAGCCACAGCCACAGACGATCCCGACACAGACAGAGTGCAGACATATGATCCCTCTATACACTCCCCTGTCCCCTACTACAAGCAGGAGAAGCTGACACATTTACTTTGAGCACCCTGCAGTGCATTCTGGGAGGTGTAGTCTCTGCAGAGCACAGGCACTGGAAGGCCAAGTCTAGTGTGGTGTGGAGAACTACAACTCCTGCCATGCAATGTGGTGATGGCTAGGATGGCGGTAGAGCCTGCTATTTCCTGCAGCTGATGAGATGTTCTCCATGTGAAGGAGGGTGTTACAGCTGGCTGGAACCTCCATGGCTTTACCCCAGTGTGTGTCGGCCCGCTCACCCCGCCAGCCTGGGGACACCCAGGGCCATCTTTATTATTGATTGGACCCATAGAATTATCTAAAAAAAAAATGTAATAATGTAAACATAAAGATCTGGTTCACACTCACTGATTGCTTCAGGCTCACTGATTGGTTGCTAGAGGTTACTACACATCATTACCGCCCACTGATTGTTTGCTAGAGGTTACTGCACAATATTATCACCCATTGCTTGGTTGCTAGAGGTCACTGCACATCATTACCACTTATCCATTGGTTGCTAGAGGTTAATGCACATCATTACTGCTCACTGATTGGTTACTAGAGGATACTGCACACCATTATCACTTACCCATTGGTTGCTATAGGTTACTGAACACCATTTCCGCTCACTGATTGGTTGCTAGAGGTTACTGCACAGTATTATCATTCATTGATTTGTTGCTAGAGGTTACTGCACATTATTACTGATCACTGATTGGTTGCTAAAGGTTACTGCTTATCATTATCACTCACTAAGTGGTTGCTAGATGTTACTGCACATTATTACTGCTCACTGATTGTTTGCTAGGGGTGACAGCACATCATTACCTCTCACTGGGTGGCAGAGCAATATTGTGGTGTGTGATGCAACTGTTGGGGTAGAGTTGGTTAGATGACAGGATGCAGTTTAGGGTGATGGTGGCAGCATTGGGAGGCTGAGATCATATTGTCCCTATAATGATAGGGGGTAGGGTGATAGGATGCCAGAAGTAGGGTACAAGAGGGATGTGGGTGATAATGACAGGAGGCAGGGTGGTAGGATGCCAGAGGTGGGTAAGGGGGATTATGGGGATGATGATGACAGGGGGTGGGGTGGTAGGATGTTAGCAGAGGGCATGATTATGACAGTGGGTGGGGTAGCAGGAAGCTGGCAGTGGGGAACAGGGGGGATGAAGATAAGGATGATGATGGGGATAGGATGTTTGGATGCTAGAGGTGGGGTACAGGGGGATGATGGGGATGTTGATGACAGGGGGCAGGGTGGTAGGATGTCAGAGGGGGGGTATGGGGATGATGATGATTATAGTAGATGGGGTGGTAGGAAGCTGGCAGAGTGGTATAGGGGATGAAGGTGACAGGGGGTTGGGTGGAAGGAAGCTAGCAGAGGGGTACTGGGGGAGGTTGGAGATGACAGGGGGTGGGGTAATAGGATGTCAGAGGTGGGGTACAGGGGAATGAAGATGACATGGGGTGGGGTGGTAGGATACCAGGGACAGGGGGATTCTGATGAGGAGGGGGATGATGATAACAGGGGGTTGGGTGGTAGGAAGCTGGCAGAGGGGTGTTGGGGGATGAAAATGACAGGGGTGGGATGGTAGGAAGCTGTTAGAGGGGAACAGGGGATGATGAGGAGGATAATGATGATGACAAGGGTCAGTAGGTGGCATCATATGTTGGACGGTATACATATCATCAGTGCTCTGTGTGAGTGAGGTCACAGGCGGCTGGCAGCTGTGTTTTTTTCGGGGCGCCCGACATGGGATGCTGTTAGTGTCCGGCAGGAGTGTCATGTGTAGTACCTTGAGGCTCGATGATCGGCAGGCGCCAGCTCTGGCAGGTCCTACATTACGGATTAGATCAGCGAGCTGCTCTGTCGTATCTAAGCTCTGTCTGCACATAGCAGGAGAACATCAGAGCGCAGCAGATGGGCAGGAGCCGGAGGAGGGGAATACATGGAGCCACTCTGTGATCCTGGGCTCTTGGGCTGTTCTCAAGTGGCCAGGGAAAACTAGTTGTGCGCACCGCAGGCTTTTGCCCCGCATTAAAGGCTTTGAGGGCACCGACCAGGGGACATTCACTCCCACACACACGGTAGGCAAATTAGGTGGCCGTGAGGCCCCTGGGAGTGCAAGGTGACCACCTAAAAGTGAGACCTTTTCTTGAAACACCCACCTTGTGCTAATGGGTTTTATTTGTTTATATGGGGAAGGGGGTGTTGTTTTATTGATTATTCATTGGCCTTTTCATTCATGCATTCATCCTGAAACAAAAAGACCTCTCACTACATAGAGGGAAACAAAAGAGCCAAGTATTTTTTTTTTGTTTATGTGTTTTAATAAAATAGTGAATTTGTGAGGGTATTCTTTATTTTGGAAAAAAAAAATATTTAAATTATTAATATTAATATTATACAGGATTTATATAGCGCCAACAGTTTGTGCAGCGCTTCACAATGTAAAGGGAGACAATACACCAATAGTACAATTCAAAACAAGAGGGTTAGAGGAGCCCTGCTCCTGCAAGCTTACAATCTAAACAAAAGGTAGGGACTGTGAAGGATGAACTGATGAGGGGAGTTAAATGCTTGTATCTGTGTTTTTAACTTTGAACTTTCATAAGTAGGAGGTCCATAACATCAGTTTACCATAAACTTGGCAGAATTTAGCAAATTAAGGGCCAGATAAGTTGCACATAACCCTCTACTGATTTCTGTATCACTTCCTGGACACTAGGGATGGGCCGAACACCCCCCGGTTTGGTTCGCATCCAGAACATGCGAACAGACAAAAACACTGTTAAAGTCTATGGGACACGAACATGAAAAATCAAAAGTGCTAATTTTAAAGGTTAATATGCAAGTTATTGTCATAAAAAGTGTTTGGGGACCCTGGTCCTGCCCCAGGGGACATGTATCAATGCAAAAAAAAGTTTTAAAAACTGCAGTTTTTTCGGGAGCAGTGATTTTAATAATGTTTAAAGTGAAACAATAAAAGTTAAATATTTGTTTAAATTTCGTTCCTGGGGGGTGTCTATAGTATGCCTGTAAAGTAGCGCATGTTTCCCGTGTTTATAACAGTCTCTGCACAAAATGACACTTCTAAAGGAAAAAAAGTCATTTAAAACTACTCGCGGCTATAATGAATTGTTGGGTCCCGGCAATACAGATAAAAGTCATTGAAAAAGTAAAAAAAAAATGTGTGGGGGTCCCCCAAAATTCCATTACCAGGCCCTTCAGGTCTGGTATGGATTTTAAGGGGAACCCTGCGGCAATTTTTTTTTTTTTAATTGGGTGGGGTTCCCTCCAAAAATCCATACCAGACCGCAGGAAAAGAGGGGGCCCCCCTCCTGAACCATACTAGGTCACATGCCCTCAACATGGGAAGGATGTCCCCATGTTGATGGGGACAAGGGCCTCATCCCCACAACCCTTGCCCGGTGGTTGTGGGGGTCTGCGGGGGGTTTATCGGAATCTGGAATCCCCCTTTAACAAAGGGAACCCCCAGATCCTGCCCCCCCTATGTGAATTGGTAAGGGGTACATTGTACCCCTACCATTTCACCAAAAAAGTGTCAAAATGTTAAAAACCACAGGAGACGGCTTGGGACAAGTCCTTTATTAAAGATTTAAAAAAAAAATTAGATTCCAGCGATGTAATCCAATAAATCCATCCTCGATCTTCATCGATGTAATCCAATTCTAGATCTCCAGCGGTGGATGATCTCCAGCGATGCCAGCGAGGAACTCGCACATGATCCTGCCTACACCGGAGGCACCTGGCGAATGACACAGCGCCAGCCTGACAGCTTTTATGTAGCTGAGGGCGGGGCCACCCGTCGTGTGACCCCGTCCCCCTCTGACGCAAGGGGAAATGCCGAGGTTTTGCAGTGACGTGTATGGATGACCCCGCCCCCCCTCTGATGCAACGGGAAACCTGCGTAGCATCCAAGGGGGGCGGGGTCACCCGTACACGTCACTGGGAAACCCTGGCATTTCCCCTTGCGTCAGAGGGGGACGGGGTCACGTGACGGATGGCCCCGCCCTCAGCTACATAAGAGCTGTCAGGCTGGTGCTGCGTCATTTTCCGGGTGCCTGCGGTGCAGGGAGGATCGTGTGCGTGTTCCTCGCTGGAGTCGCTGGAGGTCATCCATCGCTGGAGATCGAGAATTGGATTACATCGCTGGAGATCAAGGATGGATTTATGGGATTACATCGCTGGGATCTTTTTTATTTTTTTATTTTTAAAAAAGGACTTGTCTCAAGCCGTCTCCTGTGGTTTTTAACATTTTGACACTTTTTTTGTGAAATGGTAGGGGTACAGTGTACCCCTTACCAATTCACAGACCCCCACAACCACCGGGCAAGGGTTGTGGGGATGAGGCCCTTTTCCCCATCAACATGGGGACATCCTCCCCATGTTGAGGGCATGTGGCCTGGTACGGTTCAGGAAGGGGGGCGCTCTCTCGTCCCCCTCTTTTCCTGTGGCCTGCCAGGTTGAATGCTCAGATAAGGGCCTGGTATGGATTTTTGGGGGGAACCCCACGCCATATTTTTTTTTATTTTGGCCCGGAGTTCCCCTTAAAATCTATACCAGACCTGAAGGGTCTGGTATGGATTTTTGGGGGGAACCCTCTTGTATTTTTTTTTTCTATTTATCAATGACTTTCCGATTACTTTTATCTGTATTACCGGGACCTGACAATTCATTATAGCCGCGAGTAGTTTTAAATTACTTTTTTTCCTTTAGAAATGTCATTTTGTGCAGAGACTGTTATAAACACGGGAACCATGCGCTACTATATAGGCATACTATAGACACACCCCAGGTACGAAATTTCTGTTCAAAGATTTTTATTAAACAGAATCACAGAATACATCTACAAATAATCTCAATTGGTAATGGAGAACATATCTCACGGTGCATCTTGTGAAAGTTTCGTACAATCATAACAACGGGATCTTCTAAACCAAGATATCGATCATTATAACAAAACAGGGCTTAGTGGAAGTAAAAACTTTAAACACACTATAAAGAATCCGAGGGTGTTTACAATAGGAAGGGAAATAAATCCAGTCCAGTAACGGTACAAAACAAAAACTTTCCTCTGCAGGTCAAGGAAATAAAGACCGTAAAATAGGCCTAGTCAATAAGCCTTATCTTTGCTGTAGAGATTATGGATAAAACATTTCGGTCAAGGTAAGAAGGAAAGAATTAAGAAGAGGGGAAGAACAGAGGGAAAAAAGACAGAGGAAGAGAGAGTGCGAGAAAAAAAGAGGTGGTGTCGGCAGGATCACATGGATCCCCAGGGGATTGTGGTGTCAAACAAAGGTGTCCTTTGGAGTTTTACAGGTTGAGCAAATTAGTGTCAAAATCTGAGGGGAGAAAATTCTCCACCCAGGGTGTCCAGGTTTTTGCAATGTTGGGGAATTCGGTCCAAGATAGTAGCTTCAATCTTGCTATGGATCATAGCTTGGGTTACTCTATTTTTAAATCCGCTATATGTCGTTTCGGGGTCTTTCAGGCTCTGGCTATTGTCTGTTTAGCTGCTGTGGTTAACTGAAGGAGGAGGCGATGTTGGGCCCTAGTGTAGTCTCCCTGCACATGATTTAACAGAGCCAGGGAAGGGTCAGGAACTAAGGTATCATGGAGTAAGGTGGAAGCTATTTAAAATATTGTCGTCCAGAATCGTTGTACAACAGGGCAGGACCACCAGATATGAACATAAGTATCCCTCTCCCCACAGCCTCGGAAACATGTAGGTGGGTAGGATGGCAGAAATTTTTAAATTCTTGCGGGCACAAGATACCACCGCATGAGAACCTTGTAATTTGCCTCCAGGGCCACTACCAGGTACGAAATTTAAAGGAATATTTCACTTTTATTGTTTCACTTTAAGCATTATTAAAATCACTGCTCCCAAAAAAAATGCAGTTTTTAAAACTTTTTTTTGCATTGATACATGTCCCCTGGGGCAGGACCCGGGTCCCCAAACACTTTTTATGAAAATAACTTGCATATTGACCTTTAAAATGAGCACTTGTGATTTCTCCCATAGACTTTTAAAAGGTGTTCCACGGTGTTCGAATTTGCCGCAAACACCCCAAATTGTTCGCTGTTCAGCGAACGGGCGAACAGCCAATTTTCAAGTCGAACTCAGGTTGGACTCGAACAGATAGTCCATCCCTACTGGACACCAGTAATACAGAGGAACCATTACCCCACAGCACTCATGTTTCGTTTAATGACCCAAACAAGAAACTTGTTACTGTACTGTCATCCAGAAGAGAATGTTTACCAAAATGTCAGGAAAGCCAAAAAAAGAAAGAGCCAGAAAATAACAAAATAGCAACCAATTTTATAATAACCAAAAATAATGATTCTGGTACATAGTGGGAATCTTTACAAATGAATAAAAAATGTTACATATTTTTTTGTCTTTTAATTACACTTTTATAACAAGCAAAAATGACAGAGTGTGGAAGTTTATACTTAAATGTTAAGAATACATAAATAAAACAATTAGCAAAAAATATCAAAGGGAGGAAGAAAATAACCAGAGGTAATTTAAGGATATCTAAATATTACTGTACATAGTTACAAGAGGCATCAGGATGTTCCCTGGATCAACTTTACCTACAGAATAAATGTTAGTATCCAGTTTTATTATGTTAATTTAGGAAAGAATACAGGCCTTTTTAAAAACAATCTAATGAGTTGGACAGAACCAGCTCTTGAGGGAGTCTATTCCACATTTTCACAGCTCTTACTGTGAAGAAACCTTTCTGTTTTTTACAGATTAAATCTCCTTTCCTCCTGACATAAAGAGTGCCCCCTTTTCCTCTGTAATGACCTTAAAGTCATAAAGTGAATAACCCAACGCCAAGTTCACTATATGGACCACTTATGTATGTATACATGTTGATCATATCCCCCCTTAATCTCCTTTTCTACTTGTTAAGGTATTTTATTAAAAGAGATATAACAGAAATGTACAGAACATACATTTATAATGGTTGTAGAACATTGATTACATATTTCTATTATAAAGAATACGTAGTAAATTCATGGTCTACAATGTGCATATTGCTGTATAGTTTCTAAGGGCTAAGCAGAAATCAACGATGGATACATCCACGCACTAGATGTATGTTACAGTAGTTGGTAAGATAACGAATAAACAAATATTATTTGGTTTAGTACAATTAAGAACTAATTACGTGCAATATTATAATGCCGCTTAGATAATGCTTTTCAAATAAAAATAAAGATCTAAGTGAACTTTAAATGGACGTAAAAGATAGCGTAAAAATGACATGAAAAAAGAAATGAATAAGTAGGTAACCTAAAAATGAGTAGAATAGGATAGTAGGAAAGTAGAGGGAGGGGGGGGGGTATAGGAGTCCACTCGGATGGCTCGAGTTCATTGGTCTTTGACCTGTGTATTACAACAGGATAATAGAGTGTTCACGATATGATCCACCTGCTACCATTGCATGAGAATCAAGTCTTCGCGGAATGAAGATAGGTGATATTTAATCCATGGTGGAGCGACGCACTGACGTCACCTCAAACGCTTCCGAGAAGGACGGGACGGGTGTCTGATGAATGTGCAGCGGCCGGCACACCAGACTGAATGGGCTATTTTAAAACTGCATTAATGAGTCCCAATTGCTGTGCTGACCTGTGGGAGGAAATGCTTAATCTCTGCATTTATTGATCCTCTGTCATGGGGGGTCAATTGTAGCTGGTAAGGAGAAATTTCTGTTGTTTGGTGGTGGAAGATCACAAAATTGGATGCAATTATCCACTTCGTATGACTTTTTACACGGAGCACTGGTGTTTCATAACGGACTTTACCTAAGAGATTTATTTTATGGACTTTATATCATTTATGGACCTTACATTTTGAAGTTACATCACAGTACACTTTTTTTTTTCAGTTCTTCATCGTTTGATGGGTGTTTATTTAATTTATTTAAATCTTATGTTCTGTTCTTTTTTAAACAATTACAGATCCAAATTATTTATAGACTCCTCACGGAGCCTATGACACGGGTTAGCGCGATTTTTCTCTTTTCCTATTTAATCCATGGGTTCCATAACTTTTCAAAGATTGGAATTTGATCTCTTTCTATGGCCAGCATTTTGGCGTGAGCCATAAATCCATTGACTCTACGTATAGTCTCGGCTATTTCCAGTTTAGGGGTCTTCCATGCTTTTGCAATTGTTTGTTTGGCTGCTGTAAACAATTGAGTGAGAAGTTTAAATTGTTTATATGTGATGTAATCTGGTTTTAAATTTAGCAAGGCCGTGGCTGGGTCAGGATGTATAGTGAAGCCAAATATTCTGGAGGCAGTTTCAAATATCTGTTCCCAGTATAATTGTATCAACGGGCAAGACCACCAAATGTGTAGGTGGGTGCCCGGGTCGGGACAGCCCCGGAAGCATTGGCCTGTTTGGTTTGGCGTAAATTTCGCCAATCTATAGGGAACGAGGTACCAACGGGTTAGAACTTTATAGTTGGTTTCTACCGCCAAAACATTTGGTGAAGAAGATTTTGTTATAGACCATATTTTGGACCAATCAGCCACATCGAATTCTCTTTCAAGGTCCTCCTCCCATTTACGTGCATAAGGTGGTTTGTCTAAACCTGGGTAAATTGTAATGTGGGTGTATATTGACGATATTAGTCCTCTTGAATGGGGGTCTTTTAAACATGCAGATTCAAATATTGTAAGTTGGGATAAGGGGGGGCAGTAATTAACAAAGGTGCGTAAAAGTTTTTAATTTGGAGATATCTGAAAAGTTCAGAGTTCGTCAAGTTATAGGTGTCGCAAAGGGTAGGAAACGTATGAAAAGATGATGTAGAGGTTAGGTTATTAAGCAGAGTAATATTCAATGAATTCCAAACCCTAAATGACTTGGGTGAGACCCATGCTGGGTAAAAAGCAGGGTTTTTAAGGAATGATAAGAGAGGGTTGTGAGGTGATTGTAGCTGATGTTTAAATCTAAGGTTATCCCATACGGCTAAAAAGTGTTTTATAATAGGGTTACTTAGGGTTTTCCTTTCTTTAGGGAGGAGCCATAGTACATTGGATATAGATAGAGGGTCACATTCTGCTGCTTCTATTATTACCCATATAGGTATATCATCATTAGTGTGATATTTAGTGAGGCTGGCAATATGTGCCGCTCTATAATAATTAGCAAAATTAGGGAACCCAAGGCCTCCCTTAAGTTTCAGTAAATAAAGTGTATGTAACGATACACAGGGTTTTTTGGAGCCCCAGACATAATTTGATGTTTTTCTTTGGAGTATTCTAAGATAATAAGATGGGATAGGGATTGGTAAGACTCTAAATAAGTAGAGTATTTTAGGGAGAATTGTCATTTTGACTGCGTTAATTTTACCTTTCCATGAAATTGGGAGATGTGTCCATTGTTGTAAAAGAGTTGTTATTTGTTTGAGGAGTGGGGGATAGTTTGCTGCAAAGAGATCTAAGTATGAGGCTGTTAGGTGAATCCCTAAATATGGGATTGACCTCTCAGTCCATATGAAAGGAAGTGCAGTTTTGGCCGAGTCTGATTCTACTTTAGTGAGGGATATATCTAGGGCCATGGATTTTTTGGGGTTTATTGTAAGTCCCGAAATCACTGCAAATGTATCTAAAATGGATAGAAGATTAGGTCCAGAGACTTGAGGGGATGATAGGAATTGGAGTATGTCATCCGCAAATAGGCATAATTTATGATGGTATCCAGCTAATTCGATGCCTGTGATTGTCAGATCTGTGCGGATTCGTTGAGCTAGGGGTTCTATTAGGAGGGCGAATAGGAGGGGGGAGAGTGGACATCCCTGGCGCGTTCCTCTTTCTATATTAAAGGAATTAGATTTATAGCCTGCATATTTTATATATGCAATTGGTTTGTTATAGAGTGCTTCTATCCATGTTAGGAAGTGAGGGCCAAAACCCCATTTTTGTAATGTGTAATTAAGGTACGGCCAGGCTATGGAGTCAAAGGCCTTTTTTATATCTAGGGACAGAAAACAGGAGGGTATACGTCATTTTTTGGCTATGTGGGCTAGCAATACGGCCCGACGGACATTGTCTCCCGCCTGCCGCTTTGGCATGAATCCTACTTGATCCTTATGGATGAGCTTGCCTATTATTCTATTTAGTCTTTTGGCCAATATTTTGGCTAAGAGTTTGATATCTAGGTTCAGAAGGGAAATTGGGTGAAAGTTTGTATATAGGGTATCATCCGTGAGAGGTTTTGGGATCATACAAATAATGGCGGTCAGGGTTTCCTGTCTAAAGGATTCTCCTTTCAATAGTACATTGAAGGCGTCTGCTAAGATTGGTGATAATATGTCTGTATAGGTTCTGTAATATAAAGCTGAGTAGCCATCTGGGCCTGGTCTCTTGTTTATTTTTAATTCTTTAATAGCCTTGGCGACATCTTCTGGTGAAATAATTTCTTCTAGGATTTTATTTTGGTCAGGGGAAAGTCCTGGCAAATGTAAGTCGGAGAAAAAATGTATCTGCAGCTAGCGGGTCAAAGTTATTAGATGAAGTATATAATGAGGATAGGTGGGAATGAATTTTTTTTACTATTTTGTGAGGGTTGCATGTGTATACTTCCTTTGCTAGTTTTAGACAAATTGGTTTAAAGGGTTTGTTTAGGGAGTTGAGTGTTCTTGCAAGGTATGTCCTGGGCTTATTAGCTTTCATGAAGCGGTTAAATCTTGAGCGTTTATAGGATTTTTCTACGGCTTCTGTGAGAAATAAGTTGTATGCAGTACGGGTCTTGTCTAATCGGGATTTAGTTAATGTGGATGGATTTTCTTGATGGGATATAAAGGCCGTGTTAAAATCCATTTCCAGTTTACGGGCAAGGGTTTTCCGTTCTCGTTTAAATATAGCTGATTGTTTCTGGATTGTGTTGCGTATCACAGGTTTATGGGCTTCCCATAGAGTTAGCATACTAATTTCTGGGCTAGAGTTAAGGGTAATGTATTCTTTTATGTCTTGTTCAATAGTTTGGCGATAAGCTGGGTGTTTGAGTAGAATGTCTGGGAGATTCCAACTACGATCATGGCCTTTGGGTAATAATGATTTAATGAAGGTGAGTACAGCATTATGGTCGGACCATGGAATGGGGACTATGTCTGCAGCAATGATTTCAGGGAGCATGCCTATAGTTAGAAATATATGATCAATCCTTGAAAATGTTTTGTGGGGATGGGAATAGTATGTGTATTTCCGTGTAGTGGGGTTGGCTTCTCTCCATGAATCTACTAAATTATGTTTGGATAGGATTTGTGAGAAGGACTTCTTGTCATTTGTTTGTGATGGTGTGTACGGGGATTTATCCAGAAAGGGGAGGAGGACCTGGTTGGAGTCACCACATAGCATAACTGTTCCTATTTTATGATCATTCACTACTTGTAATAAATGTGACATAAATGGATTGGGTTGTTTATTTGGTGCATAATAAGAAACTACAGTTATTGCGGTATCCACTATGTGGCCCGTAAGAATTAAGTATCGTCCTTCAGGATCTTTTATTTGTGATTGGAGTGTAAATGGGGTAGACCGATGGAAGGCTATGAGAGTACCCCATTGCTTGGAGGCAGCCGAGGCCGTGTAGGTTTGCGGATAGAAATGGGATATAAATTTGGGTGTGGTGGTTTTTGTAAAGTGAGTTTCTTGTAAACAAACTATGTGTGCCTTTTTGGCATGAAATACGCGGAAGGCCTTGGTTCGTTTTTGAGAAATGTTCAGTCCCTGAACATTCAGGGACAAAATGTTTAATGGTGCCATGGTAGTAGGGTGGGTAAGGAGGACTTACCTGTTGCCAAGTTATTCGTGTTACTCAATGCGATCCGAGTGGACTCAAAGAGGGGGAAGGAAAGCAGATAGAAGATGAATACTAGAGTGATAGAATGGAATAAGATTTGACTGATTAGACAAAATAATACATATACTAACATAAAGACACATTTAAGTGTTTTCCGCAAGTGGGGGCAAAAATCCCCCACTGGGGAAATAGCGCCTCCGTCAGACTTCCACATGTTTTATGTGGTTGAATGAGGGAGGCAAAGTAGGGCGCACGGATCTCCCGTTCAAAGGGGGGGAGAGCCATCTGAAAAGAATAATACGATAAAGAATAATTCGTTAACCTAATAATGCATATGAAAACTGTTAAGATTATAGGTAAATACTCCAGGGGAGGGACTATAGGGGTGACAAAAATTTAAGAAAATCTGCTGATTGCTCCAGGATCTCCTGGTGAGGAAGCTACCCAAACTAGAGGGGTGGTAATAAAGGGTGAGGATAGAGCAGGAATCGGGGGTCCTCCTTTACACACTAGGAGTAATAACTAAACTGTCGGCTAGGGGAAATAATAAAAGAGATCCCCAAAGGTAAATAATACTGTTGTTCTATTAGTTCCCATTCAGTAATATAAGATCAATCATTTGACTTACAAAGAGGGGGGACTGGTAAAATAAGTATGACCTATGTTCTTCAATAGTCTAATGAACGTCAGGAGAAACTATATAATGTTCTTCTTCAAGAACCAGAAAATCTAGGATAGCAGGACTTTTGCTTACCCTAAGTTATGCTAAAAAAAAAAAAAAAATTAGATCAAAAAAGACAAAAAAAGATAGAAAAAACTTCAACCGTATGCTGGTTAGCATTTTTAGTATTTAAGCTTAGTATTTAAGCTTAACTGGAAAACTATGAGCAATCAGTATAGGAGAAAAGGAACTGCATCTGGGGCAACACTTATTATTGTGCATTAGTTTGGTAATGAGTGCTATGTGTTGCACAATATGTCTTCAAAAGGTCCATAGCAGGGTAAAAGCGAACAGGTTGATTTCTTTGAGGTTTCTGTCAGTCCATTGAATCTTCTCTTTCCTGAGGAGGAGATGTATGACGACTTCTCTTGTGGGATGGATGATTTCCATTTTCCAAATTGGGTTGGGAGTGATGCCCTTTGGATGAAAGGGGCATTGCTCTACTCTGCAGAGAGGTATTTCTTGGATCAGGATCCATTAAATGTAGATCTATGAGTGTTTGTTGAAGTTCTTCATAGGTTCTGCAAGTGTATCTTTTCCCTTTATAGGCGAATCGTAAAGAGAATGGGAATCCCCATTGATATGGGATATCATGTTTTTGGAGTTCCTGAAGAAGGGGTTTTAATGCTCTTCTCTTAGAAATTGTAGTTTGGGACAAATCAGCAAACAGTTGGTATTCATGTCCTTGAAAATTTAACTGTTTTTTATCTCTGGCTGATGACAGAAGCATTTCTTTTGTGCGGTAGTAGTGTAGTTTCACTATGATGTCCCGTGGAGGACCGTCAGGTTTTTTAGCAGCAAGTGCTCGATGAATTCTGTCAAATTCCATTCTTTCAATGGGAATGGCTGGTTGCAATTCCTGGAACAGTGCAGTAATTGTAGATTGCAGGTCAAGAATTGCCTCAGGGATATCCCTGATTCACAAATTGGACCTCCTGTCCCTATTCTCATGGTCTTCTAGCTTGTTGTGAAGCAAGATATTTTCCTCTTTGAGATTTTCAAGTTCCATTGAATGTTCCAGAGAAATATTTTCTAAGTCCTCAGTTTTTATCTCTAAGGCAGCTGTACGCTTACCAATTTCCCTTATCTCTCTTGTGAGGTTTGAGGTAATTTGGTCAGATGTCTGCTTTAGTGCTTTATGGAGCATATTTTCAAATTGTTTAAATATGGCTGGAGTTATTTGTGAGGTCTGAGGAGAGTCTTGTATGATAAATAAATCATTGTCAGAGTCAGCTGAGAATATAGGCTGTGACAGGTTTAACTGGTGTGAGCGCATAGAAGCTGTGAATGAGGCAGAGGATTGTGCCCCTTTAGTCACGGTTCTCCCCTTAGGAGCTTTCATGACAGGATTTTTTAACTTGGTACCGCTCCCTCTCTGAGCCATAATTCTGCCCACAAAATGGACTACAGGGTCTCTGGTACTTGTTCTACCCCTCTGGTATGTAATTATACTTGCGGGTTAACGCTGGATACCGGCTCTCCCCACGAACGGTACGGAGCTCTAGCTCTGCATTACCGCACCGCTAGACTCCGCGCATGCGCCCCCCCCTAATCTCCTTTTCTCAAGAGAGAATAAATTCAGTTCAGCTAATCGTTCCTCATAGCTGAGCTCCTCCATGCCTCTTATTAGTTTGGTTGCCCTTCTCTGCACTTTCTCCAGTTCCCCAATATCCTTTTTGTGAACTGGTGCCCAGAACTGAACTGCATATTCCAGATGAGGTCTTACTAATGATTTGTTCAGGGGCAAAATGATATCTCTCTCTCTGGAGTCCATACCTCTCTTAATACAAGAAAGGATTTTTCTCACTTTGGAAATTGCAGCTTGGCATTGCATACTATTATTAAGCTTTTTATCTACCATAACACCCATATCCTTCATCACCATTTATTCCCCCAGTTGTACTCCCCCTAGTATGTATGATGCATGCATATTCTGAGCCCCCAAGTGCATAACTTTACATGTTTTAACATTAAACCTCATCTGCCACATAGTTGCCCAATTAAACAGTGCACTGAGGTCGGCTTGTAAGTTGGAGACATCCTGTAAGGACGTTACTCCACTGCATAGCTTGGTGTCATTTGCAAAGTCTGAAATGGTACTTTTAATCCCAGACTCTATATCAGTTATAATAAAAAGTTATTTTGCAATCTGTCTTTCATGTTGAATGTTTGTGGCCTTAATTTCCATTTTACATATTCTGTTAGATTCTTTTTAACATTTAAACAATGATAGTGTTCCTTCATTTTTATATTTTTTAAAAGCTCTTCTCTTTTCAGAATGTTAGCAATTTTTATTTAAAAAAAAGCAGATTCCCATCAGTGTAAGGAGAGAAATTCACCACTTCATTACATCATGTGGTGAGGCAATGTTTTTACAATCTTGGGGTATAGTGGGCCATTGCCAACCACCCCAATGTAAATCCGCCACCATGTGCTACCTAGTTTGTGTCACAACCCACAAATTATTAGACACTGCTCTACAGCACTGTGTGGATGTTTTTAAAAGCAGTCCTATTTTGGTAAAGTTAATTCTTGAAGCAGCTTCCATTACTAAGAAGAGGCTTATGGGCTGGTATCAGCATGGTGGGGGCAGGAAATTCACACTTCAGCCATTGCAATGCTTAGAATCTTACTTAGTATACTGAACTTGTATAGCATTTTTGGCAGGCATTCTTAATTATGATAAATTGATTTCTGTATTTTAAGGGTGACAATACATATAACAGTTTTGAGGAAATCAGGTTTTTAATTTTAAAAATGTGAATCAATGCAACCTACCAATAACAATGTCCACTGAAAATGAAACTTGAGCAAAACTGCTGGCAGGTTGCTGTAATCTATTCAATCATTTATACACAAAGGTTTTGTCTGGTCTGGTCTGGTTTGGTAGGCACCACTACTACAGTGATTACTGCTAGCTTTTGAGTCCTGTGCTGAGTGGCTGCCCTGCTGCTTACTGGACACAGGAGGATGCCCCCTCAGCATGTGCACCATTTAGAGAACACTTTGGATTTTCTCAGTTAATGCAAAGTGTTCTCTAATTGGATAAGGTGGAGATCAAGATATCACATTACTGCCTCTCCACCTTGTCCTATCCAAAATAGCCTTGCCAAGAATGCAAAGGGTTCTCTGAATGGTAACTATGGTAACTATGCCAAGTGAGCAACTTCTATGTTCACAGTGCAGCAGGAGAGCTGCTTAGCATAGTACACGCAGCTGGTAGCAGTGTCTGCTACAGTAATTTTTTTAGCTTCCATAGGGATCCCACAGGTGTGGCACACTCACATTGATCCAAGCTAGACCAATGTACAGTTGGACCCAAAAGTCTGCATACCCTGGCAGAAATTGTGGAATTTTGGCAATAATATTGAAAATATGACTGATCATGCCAAAAAACTTTTATTTAAGGATAGCAATCACATGAAGCCATTTATTATCACATAACTTTGTGGATCCTTTTTAAATCGTAATGATAACAGAAATCACCCAAATGGCCCTGATAAAAAATGTACATACCCTGGAATGTTTGGCCTTGGTACAGACACAGAAGGTGGCACACACAGGTTAAAATGGCAATTAAAGGTTAATGTCCCACATTTGTGGCTTTTAAATCACAATTAGTGTCTGTTTAGTCAATGGGTTTGTTAGCTCTCACATGAATGCACTAAGCAGGCTAGACACTGATCCATGAAGAGGTAGAAAAGAACCGTCAAAAGACCTGCGTAACACAGTAATGAAACTTTACAAAGATGGAAAAGGATATAAAAAGATATCCAAAGACTTGACTTTGCCAGTCAGTACTGTTCAATCACTTAATAAGAAGTGGAAAATTAAGGGATCTCTTGATACAAATCCAAGGTCAGGTAGATCAAGAAAGATTTCAGCCACAACTGCCACAGGAACTGTTCGTGATACTAAGAAAAACCCACAGGTAACCTCAGGAGAAATACAGGCTGCTCTGGAAAAAGATGTTTTTTTAAGGAGCACAATACGATGATACTTGAACAAAAAAGAGCTGCATGGTCTAGTTGCCAGAAAGAAGCCTTTACTGTACAAGTTCCACAAAAAAAGCCTGGTTGCAATATGCCCAACAACACCTTGACATGCCTCATTGGCTTTTTTGGAGCATTGTCCTGACCTCAACCTGATAGAACACCTTTGGGATAAATTAGAGCGAAACCTGCGACCCAGGCCTTCTCGTCCACATCAGTGCCTGACCTCACACATGCGCTTTTGAAGGAATGGTCAAACATTCCCATAGGCACACTCCTAAACTTTGTGGACAGTCTACCCAGAAGATTTGAAGCTGTTAAGGGGTGGGCCAATTCAATATTGAACCCTACCGAACCCTAAGACTGGGATGCCATTAAAGTTCATATACCTGTAAAGGCAGGCGCCCCAATACTTTTGGTAATATAGTGTATGTGTGTTGCAGTAGAGCCTAAGTTCTACCAAGAGATCTGGTTCTCCCTAGTACTCTTTCATGCAGTTCAACCACTCATGTTATGCTGTATGATGATATGGTTGCTTGGCTGTATTATGGCATGATTATTGTATTCTTCCGTCTATATTTTAACACTGACATGTATCTGTCATTTATTCAAATAAAGATCTTTTTTATATAATTTTCATACTCTGATTGACCTATTTTGCTGCATTAAAACCCCCTGGGGGAACCTTCCCATATTATCCCTAGTACTCTTAGAACCAGCACTCTGAGCAGTTAGACTTGAATTCAGGTACCTACACTAGTGATAGTGAAAATATATTGTATTACTTTTAATTAATTAACAAACACATAGTGAATTTTTATTGAAGCCTAGAGTTCAGCTTTAATAGCAGCAAAGGTAGACATTTAATGGTAGACAGACTTTTGACTTCAAAAGTATATTAAAAAAAATGAAGGTGTATTATTTAGGAATAAAAGCAAGTGCTCTTTATGAAAATTTAGATATAGCTACTGTAAGAAATCCTTCTTAGGTTAGTAAACAAAAAGGATGTATATTTGTTTTTATTCTTTTCTGGCATAAAGTTGGTTAAATATGGCTATTCAACGTGCAACTCTGTAAACAGCAGGAGAGGAAACATTTGTTACTTAATAGATCTATCCACACTCTGAATGTTGCTTGATATAATTTACTATGGTTCAGCTGGAGTTGCATTATCAAAAGAGAGTCTTGCCTATTTCCTCAATGTTATCGAACAGATTCGGCCTCCCTGCAGTCGTCAAAGGCCTTTTAAACTCCATAGAACATTTTTTCACACAATCAATTTCTTCCCCCAAACTTTTTTATTTTTTTATTTTACCATTTGTAGAGATCACTGTCTGAAATTTCTGTCATTCTGAAGAAAGTATAACAAAAAAATAAAAAAATGTGTGTGTAAGGGGGGCAGGATCAGCTAGGAGTGACAGTGATAAACCATGCACAAGACAGGGACACCCAGGAGCCGTCCAACCAGGTTTATCCTGCACTTTTATTCAGCAAGGCAGAAAACATACACAGTTTCAATGCAGGCAGGCTTAGTACAGCAATGCCTTAGCATACATCATCTGCTTGTCTGAGCAGCTAACTAAACTAAACAAAACAGGTAGCACTTGAAACCTTTTAGTGTTTTGTACACCTTTTCAACCAACAGCAGGCAAAACCACCATGCAATTTCCCTGCGGCTGTGTTGCATACACCTTTTTTCTGTGGGAAACGCAGGCATGGCAGCCCAATCAAATGAATGGGCTGCCATGCCCTCAGAAACGCTGGCTGCAAAAGCACATAGATGCATGAACGGTACCATGCATAGATGTCCACTATCCCCAATTAATAGAACCCCTAGCGGAACATATTCGATCAAACCCCTTAATAACAGTAATATCTATCAGAAACACACAACATAAAACTGGACTATATGCGGATGACGTGATCCTCTCCCTAAATAACCCCCTGCAATCCTTATCCCACCTCTGCCATTTATTAAAACATTTCAGCTCTCTTTCATTATACAAATCAAACTATTCTAAATGTCAAATGCCCTCCATTGGTCTTGATCCATGTGTTAAAGCACAACTATCAAGCGTTGCTCCTTTCTCATGGGCTCCCTTTGCATCCCTGCAATACCTTGGTATTCAGCTATCAGTAAAGCCCCGTACACACGATCGGTTTAACTGATGAAAACCGTCCGATGGATGGTTTTCATCAGACAAACCGATCGTGTATGGTACCCATCGGTCTTTTTTCCATCGGATGGAAAAAATAGAACTTGTTTTAAAATTTTCCGATGGATCAAGAACCGATGGTAATTTGCGATCGTCTATGGGCAAGTCCATCGGTTAAAAAACCCACGCATGCTCAGAATCAAGTCGACGCATGCTCAGAAGCATTAAACTTTATTTTTCTCGGCTCATCGGAGTGTTTTACGTCACCACGTTTGGAACAGTCGGTTTTTTGACTGATGGTGTGTGGCCAAGACTGATGAAAAACAGTTTCATCGGATTTCCGATGGTCAAATCCATCGGACGAAAATCCATAGGTTATCCGATCGTGTGTACAGGGCTTAACTAGTAACAATATACTACAAAACATTTTTGCTTCTCTTATCACCAAACTTTCACAGTTGATAACTAATATGCAATCACTCGCACCTTCCTGGGCAGGGATGAGCCGAACACCCCCCTGTTCGGTTCGCACCAGAACCTGCGAACAGACAAAATGTTCGTGTGAACTTTAGAACCCTATTAAATACAATGGACTCGAACGTTCGAAATCTAAAGTGCTAATTATAAAGGCTAATATGCAAGTTATTGTCATAAAAAGTGTTTGGGGACCCGGATCCTGCCCCAGGGGACATGTATCAATGCAAAAAGAAGTTTTAAAAACGGCCGTTTTTTCGGGAGCAGTGATTTTAATAATGCTTAAAATGAAAAAATAAAAGTGAAATATTCCTTTAAATTTCGTACCTAGGGGGTGTGTATGATATGCATGTAAAGTGGCGCATGTTTCCCGTGCTTAGAACTGTCCCTGCAAAAAATGTCATTTTTGAAGGAAAAAAGGTCGTTTAAAACTCACTCGCGGCTATTAATGAATTGTCGGCTCCCGGCAATATATATAAAAGTCATTGATAAAAAATAAAAAAAAAGCGTGGGGGTCCCCCAGAATTCAATTACCAGGCCCTTCAGGTCTGGAATGGATATTAAGGGGAACCCCGCCGCAAATTAAAAAAAAAATGCGTGGAGTTCCCCCAAATATCCATACCAGGCCCTTCAGATCTGGCATGGATTTTAAGGGGAACTCCACCCCAAATTAAAAAAAATGGCGTGGAGTCCCCCCAAAAATCCATACCAGACCCTTATCCGAGCACGCAACCTGGCCGGCCGCAGGGGAAAAGGGGGGGACGAGAGAACGGCCCCCCCTCCCTCCTGAGCCGTACCAGGCCACATGCCCCCCATGTTGATGGGGACAAGGGCCTCATCCCCACAACCCTTGCCCGGTGGTTGTGGGGGTCTGCGGGCGGGGGGCTTATCGGAATCTGGAAGACCCCTTTAACAAAGGGGACCCCCAGATCCCGGCTCCCCCCATGTGAATTGGTAAGGGGTACATTGTACTACTACCATCTCACGAAGAAAGTGTCAAAAAATGTAAAAAAAAAACACACAAACACCTTGAAAAAGTCCTTTATTAACCACTTAACGACTGCCCACTGTAAATATACGTCGGCAGAATGGCACGGACAGGCGCAATCACGCACCTGTACGTGCCTGCCTTCGTATGGGTGGGGGGTCCAATCGGACCCCCCTCCGGTACAGTGGGCGGTCGGGATCGCTTCGGGAGCGATCCGTGATGTGGGGGCCGCCATTCGATTCTGGCCACCCCCTCGCGATCGCTCCCGGCGAATCAAATGCTTCCTCTGCCTGTGTAATGTTTACACAGGCAGGAGGAAATGATGTCATCCCTCAGGCGGCGCTCACATATACCGAGCGCCGCATGAGAGAAGACACAAAAGGTTAGTGCACTAAACAGCACACTGACACCACACACATAGACACATGATCGCCCCCCCAGGCCCCCCAGACACCCCCAGATCACCCCCCAGCCCCCAGTCACAGTGTCACTGATTGCAGTGACCATTTATTTACTGATCACTGCAATCAGTGACATTTGTGACTGTAAAAGTGTCACTACAGTTAGTTTTAGGTCCAGTGTAGCCCCCTAACCCCCCCTAATAAAGGTTTAACCCCTTGATTGCCCCCCCAGGTAACCCTTTCACCCCCTAGCACCGCCGTCACTAAGCAATCATTTTTCTGATGGCTGTTTTAGTGTCGGTGATGCCGATCGGTAGCCAGTTATTTTTTTTAGATTCGCCGCAGGTTTTTATAGCGTCGGGTACCCCCATATATTACCTAATAAAGGTTTAACCCCTTGATCGCCCCCCAGGTAACCCTTTCACCCCCTAGCACCGCTGTCACTAAGCAATCGTTTTTCTGATCGCTGTTTTAGTGTCGATGATGCCGATAGGTAGCCAGTTATTTTTTTTAGGTTTGCCGCAGGTTTTTATAGCGTTGGGTACCCCCATATATTACCTAATAAAGGTTTAACCCCTTGATCGCCCCCCCAGGTAACCCTATCACCCCCTAGCACCGCTGTCACTAAGCGATCGTTTTTCTGATCGCTGTCTTAGTGTCGGTGATGCCGATAGGTAGCCAGTTATTTTTTTTAGGTTCGCCGCAGGTTTTTATAGCGTCGGGTACCCCCACATATTACCCAATAAAGGTTTAACCCCTTGATCACCCCCCAGGTAACCCTTTCACCCCCTAGCACCGCTGTCACTAAGCGATCATTTTCTGGTCGCTGTCTTAGTGTCGGTGATGCCGATAGGTAGCCAGTTTTTTTTTTTAGGTTCGCCGCAGGTTTTTATAGCCTCGGGTACCCCCATATATTACCTAATAAAGGTTTACCCCCTTGATCGCCCTCCAGGTAACCCTTTCACCCCCTTTTGCCAGTGTCACTAAGCAATCGTTTTTCTGATCGCTGTCTTAGTGTCGGTGATGCCGATAGGTAGCCAGTTTTTTTTTTTAGGTTTGCCGCAGGTTTTTGTAGCGTCAGGTACCCCCATATATTACTTAATAAAGGTTTAACCCCCTGATTGCCCCTAGTTAACCCTTTCACCAGTGATCACCATATAAGTGTTACGGGTGACGGTGGTTAGTTAGTTTGCTTTTTATAGTGTCAGGGCACCCGCCGTATATAACCCAATAAAGGTTTAACCCCCTGATCGCCCGGCGGGTGATATCAATTAGGTTTTAGCATCAGAGAGGGTCTGCGTCACACCCCAGGCAGCGTCAGGTTAGTGCCAGTAACGCTAACACCCATGCGTGAAGCATACACCTCCCTTAGTGGTATAGTATCTGAACAGATCAATATCTGATCTGATCAGATCTATACTAGCGTCCCCAGCAATTTAGGGTTCCCAAAAACGCAGTGTTAGCGGGATCAGCCCAGATACCTGCTAGCACCTGCGTTTTGCCCCTCCGTCCAGCCCAGGCCACCCAAGTGCAGTATCGATCGATCACTGTCACTTACAAAACACAACACACATAACTGCAGCGTTCGCAGAGACAGGCCTGATCCCTGCGACTCCAGTGCTGTAGGAGGTGATTTCACCACCACAGTTAAAAAAAAAGCATATATGCCAAAGCATTGGGGCAGCAGGGGCGGAGGAGCAGAGGAGTGATTTTGCTCCTAATGCCGCGTACATACGGTCGAAATTCCGACGGAGGCATGCCCGTGGAAAAGTCCGACCATGTGTGTGCGGCATAACTTTTGCGGGAGGATGCCCCCATGCTTCGGCATATATAAATGGTGCATGTATGCCCATCATTAGAAGTGGGTGGATGAAGGGCGGTATTCTAATGGTGGGCATACCCACCAATCAATCTCTTTTTTCGTTCAGCCAACAGGCTGCATGAAAAAAAAGATTACAATACATGTCCAACAAGGACCAGCATGTTGCTGGACTTTGAATGGTTATACCAGATTGATGCCTGTGGGTTTAGGTATCATCTTGGTATCATTCTTTTCAGCCTGCGGCCGGCTTTCATGTAAAAGCAATCCTAGTGGCTAATTAGCCTCTGGACTGCTTTTACAAGCAGTGGGAGGGAGTGTCCCCCCCGGATATAAAAAGCGCCATTGGGAAAGCATTTTATCACACCGATCTTGGTGTTTTCAGATGCTTTGAGGGCAGAGGAAAGATCTAGGGTCTAATAGACCCCAGTTTTTTCAAAAAAAGAGTACCTGCCACTACCTATTGCTATCATAGGGGATATTTACATTCCCTGAGATAACAATAAAAATTATAAAAAAAAAAAAAAATATATGGAAGGAACAGTTTAAAAATAAAATAAAAAAGCAAAATTTATAAAAAAAATAAAAAAAAGCACCCCTGTCCTGCCCTGCTCTTGCGCAATGGTGAACGCAAGCGTCGGTCTGGCGTCATATGTAAACAGCAATTGCACCATGCATGTGAGGTATCACCGCGAAGGTCAGATCGAGGGCAGTACTTTTAGCAGTAGACCTCCTCTGTAAATCTAACGTGGTAACCTGTAAAGGCTTTTAAAGGCTTTTAAAAATGTATGTAGTTTGTCGCCAATGCGCGTTTGTGCGAAATTTTAAAGCATGTCGTGTTTGGTATCTATGTACTCGGCCTAAGATCATCTTTTTTATTTCATCAAACATTTGGGCAATATAGCGTGTTTTAGTGCATTAAAATGAAAAAAAGTGTATTTTTTCCCCAAAAAATGCGTTTGAAAAATCGCTGCGCAAATACTGTGTGGAAAAAAAATGCAACACCCACCATTTTAATCTGTAGGGCCTTTTCTTTAAAAAAATATATTATGTTTGGGGGTTCAACATAATTTTCTTGCAAAAAAAAAATTATGTTTTCATGTAAACAAAAAGTGTCAGAAAGGGCTTTGTCTATAAGTGGTTAGAAGAGTGGATGTAAGCTTCCTAATGTTGTGTATAAAATGCCAGAACAGTTCAAAACCCCCCCAAATGACCCCATTTTGGAAAGTAGACACCCCAAGCTATATACTGAGAGGCATGTTGAGTCCATTGAATATTTTATATGTTGACACAAGTTGCAGAAAAAAGGCAATTGTTTTTTTTTTTTCACAAAGTTGTCACTAAATGATATATTGCTCAAACATGCCATGGGCATATGTGGAATTACACCCCAAAATACTATCTGTTGCTTCTCCTGAGTACGGGGATACCACATGTGTGAGACTTTTTGGGAGCCTAGCCGCGTACGGGACCCCAAAAACCAAGCACCGCCTTCAGGCTTTCTAAGGGTGTAAATTTTTGATTTCACTCCTCACTGCCTATCACAGTTTCGGAGGCCATGGAATGGCCAGATGGCACAAACCCCCACAAATGACCCCATTTTTGGAAAGTAGACACCCCAAGCTATTTGCTGAGAGGTATGGTGAGTATTTTGCAGATCTCGCTTTTTGTCACAAAGTTTTGAAAATTGAAAAAAAAATTAAAAATTATTTTCTTTCTTCATTTTCAAAAACAAATGAGAGCTGTAAAATACTCACCATGCCTCTCAGCTTGGGGTGTCTACTTTCCAAAATGGGGTCATTTGGGTGGGTTTTGTGCTATTTTGGCATTTTATGGCCTTCGAAACTGTGATAGGTAGTGAGGAGTGAAATCAAAAATTTGTGCCCTTAGAAATCCTGAAGGCGGTGCTTGGTTTTCGGGGTCCCGTACGCGGCTAGGCTCCTAAAAAGTCCCACACATGTGGTATCCCATACTCAGGAGAAGCAGCAAAATGTATTTTGGGGTGCAATTTCACATATAACCATGGCATGTGTGAGCAATATATCATTTAGTGACAACTTTTTGTAATTTTTTATTTTTTTTTGTCATTATTCAATCACTTGGGACAAAAAAAAAATAATATTCAATGGGCTCAACATGCCTCTCAGCAATTTCCTTGGGGTGTCTACTTTCTAAAATTGGGTCATTTGGGGGGATTTTGTGCTATTTTGGCATTTTATGGCCTTCGAAACTGTGATAGGTAGTGAGGAGTGAAATCAAAAATTTGCGCCCTTAGAAATCCTGAAGGCGGTGCTTGGTTTTCGGGGGCCCGTACGCAGCTAGGCTCCCAAAAAGTCCCACACATGTGGTATCCCTGTACTCAGGAGAAGCAGCAAAATGTATTTTGGGGTGCAATTCCACATATAACCATGGCATGTGTGAGCAATATATCATTTAGTGACAACTTTTTGTATTTTTTTTTGTCATTATTCAATCACTTGGGACAAAAAAAAAAATATTCAATGGGCTCAACATGCCTCTCTGCAATTTCCTTGGGATGTCTACTTTCCAAAATGGGGTAATTTGGGGGGGGGGGGAGTTTTGTACTGCCCTGCCATTTTAGCACCTCAAGAAATGAGATAGGCAGTCATAAATTAAAAGCTGTGTAAATTCCAGAAAATGTACCCTAGTTTGTAGACGCTATAACTTTTGCGCAAACCAATAAATATACACTTATTGAATTTTTTTTTACTAAAGACATGTGGCTGAATACATTTTGGCCTAAATGTATGACTAAAATTAAGTTTATTCAATTTTTCTTATAACAAAAAGTAGAAAATATCATTTTTTTTCAAAATTTTCAGTATTTTTCCGTTTATATCACAAAAAATAAAAATCGCAGAGGCAATCAAATACCATTAAAAGAAAGCCATATTTGTGGGAAGAAAAGGACTCAAATTTTGTTTCAGTACAACATTGCATGTCCGCACAATTTCCAGTTAAAGCAGCGCAGTGCAAAATTCTGAAAACACCTCTGGTCCTTTAGCTACAAAATGGTCGGGGGCTTAAGTGGTTAAAAAAAAAAACATTCCAGCAGAGAAATCCAGTGTCCCGCGGCGATCCGATGTCCAGCGCTGTCCGTCATTGGCTGAGCCTGAGCGGACCTGATGGGGAACTTCCTCCGCAGTCTATTACATGTATAGACCCGCCCCTTCTAAAGTTCCCCATCAGGTCCGCTCAGCCAATGACTCGGTGTAAGGCTGAGGACCTGATGCGGAACATGAGAAGGGGCGGGTCTATACATGTATTACAAAGTGAGAGAAGTTCCCCATCAGGTCCGCCCCCTCGGTATGTCGGAACCCTCCTACGTCATTGGCCTGAGCGGGGAACTTCCTTCACTGTGTAATTTAAATTTACACAGTGAAGGAAGTTTCCCGCTCAGGCCAATGACGTAGGTGGGGTCTGACATACCGAGGGGGCGGACCTGATGGGGAACTTCCTTCACTGCGTAATACATGTATAGAGTCTATACATGTATTACACAGTGAATGAAGTTCCCCATCAGGTCCGCCCCCTCGGTATGTCAGACCCCGCCTACGTTAATTACACAGTGAAGGAAGTTCCCCGCTCAGGCCAATGACGTAGGCGGGGTCCGACATACCGAGGGGGCGGACCTGATGGGGA
Source organism: Rana muscosa (assembly GCA_029206835.1). Classification (NCBI taxonomy): domain Eukaryota; kingdom Metazoa; phylum Chordata; class Amphibia; order Anura; family Ranidae; genus Rana; species Rana muscosa. The sequence goes on from CM055119.1 coordinate 57,167,226, forward strand.
ACTTCTCTCACTTTGTAATACATGTATAGACCCGCCCCTTCTCATGTTCCGCATCAGGTCCTCAGCCTTACACCGAGTCATTGGCTGAGCGGACCTGATGGGGAACTTTAGAAGGGGCGGGTCTATACATGTAATAGACTGCGGAGGAAGTTCCCCATCAGGTCCGCTCAGGCTCAGCCAATGACGGACAGCGCTGGACATCGGATCGCCGCAGAACACTGGATTTCTCCGCTGGAATGTTGTTGTTTTTTTATTGTTTTTTTTTTAATAAAGGACTTTTTCAAGGTGTTTGTGTGTTTTTCTTTTACATTTTTTGACACTTTCTTCGTGAAATGGTACCCCTTACCAATTCACATAGGGGGGGCGGGATCTGGGGGTCCCCTTTGTTAAAGGGGTCTTCCAGATTCCGATAAGCCCCCCGCCCGCAGACCCCCACAACCACTGGGCAAGGGTTGTGGGGATGAGGCCCTTGTCCCCATCAACATGGGGACATCCTCCCCATGTTGAGGGCATGTGGCCTGGTACGGTTCAGGAGGGAGGGGGGGTGCTCTCTCGTCCCCCCCTTTTCCCCTGCGGCTGGCCAGGTTGTGTGCTTGGATAAGGGTCTGGTATGGATTTTTGGGGGGACTCCACGCCATTATTTTTTTATTTGGGGTGGAGTTCCCCTTAAAATCCATGCCAGATCTGAAGGGCCTGGTATGGATATTTGGGGGAACTCCACGCATTTTTTTTTTAAATTTGCGGCGGGGTTCCCCTTAATATCCATTCCAGACCTGAAGGGCCTGGTAATTGAATTCTGGGGGACCCCCACGCTTTTTTTTTTATCAATGACTTTTCTATGTGTAGCGGGGTGTTCCCCTTTAATGCAGAGAGACTACATTACCCAGAACCCCATTCGGCAATGTTCCGCCGCAGAGACTCATGGGAGGGGTTATAAAAGGAGGAGGCGAGGCTGGGCTCGGCCTCTTTGGGACACGAGACTTCAGAGACTGATCCTCCTGTGCGGACGTGTCGGAGTGCAGGGCCTGAAGCCTGAGGCCTTGCGCAGCACCAAAGTGCCTTCCACCCCTCTGCGAGCCTGGGTGGCATCTGACTTTGCTCGACTACAGCCTTGTTGGATCGGGGACCCGATCGCTGAAGAGACAGAGTGTGTGTGTGAGGACACAACAGGTGGAAGTTCCCGGACTGGGACCGTAGTCCGGGCGGGTGAAAGGGCATATGCCCAACCGATATACTGTTATTGCATATAGGCCTATAGACTGCCGTGGCCTATGAGTTGTTCTTAGTGCTCTTATTGAAGACCTTTGTTAGAACTGAACCTACCGTTCGCATAGTCAAGTTTCTACTCCATCTTTACCTACCCTATTGGATTACAAAGTTTTGTACTCTGTTAATGTGCACCACTGTTAAAGTTCTGCCGGTGAAGAAAAAAGGACTAAGTTGTAGATATCAGAACCAGTCCTGGTGGGATTTCTAAGGTGTTTTGGTTACTGCGCCACAGGGCACTTAGCTAACGGTCGCCTGCGTGGCGCACTTGTTATGTGTTAACCTGATAGTGTGTTAGTGTGGTTGGGCTCTGCATTACAAATGATTATTCTGCAAACTGTCATTGATGTTACCCTTTTCTTTACCAATAGCTTAAGTAAAATCTTACCTTTATTTCAATTTAATATTGTCTCAATGCTCAGTTATTCATACAGTATAAGATATACAATTTACTGTCAGTACTAGCTGTGCCAGTAGGGGGTAGAGCATATTGCCGGGGGTTGGCGGAGCTGTCTTCAGGGCCCAAACTAAATCTGCGGCCTTCTTAGTTGGAGGTATCGCTACACGTGGGGGTTCTCGTCCGGGATCCTGATGCAGCAAGTGAACGCCAGAGGTGCCGGCATGGACCCCATGGATCCACGAGCGGTAGAAGAGTGGTGCAAAGCCTCTAACGCAGAGCCAAACCAGACGATAGTCATCAGCCTCCCTGGGGAGAAATGGTCGACTGAAACGGTAGAGGAGTTGATGAAGTCAGTGTCCCCAAATCACACACCGTGGGTGACGGAGATAAAGTCAGACCCAGACATCTCATATCAGTATGCATTAGTGGAGTACTGGAATGGGATGCCAGAGGCCTGTAAGCGCAAGTGTGTGCGGACGCCAGACAACAGAACCTATAAGTTGGCGCACGCAGTAACTGAAAGAAAGGAACCATCACCAACAGGATCACCGCAGGCTGCGGCCCCACCTGAAAAAAGGGACAGGGTGACGCCCCCGGTGGCGCATGCACCTGCCACTGTTATATCACCAGAACTGATAGGTGCGATAGGGGATCTGCTAACCAAGTGTCAGAAGGCAAACACGGTGCATGTAGAGACTAGCTACCGGAGACTAAAGACATTCTCAGGGAAGCTCCCTGTCCCCACAGGGGAAGAAGACTTTGACACCTGGGTGGAGCAGGCATTGCAGGCAGTAGAGGCATGGGAGGTGCCTGAAGCGCAGAAGAGGCAATGAGTGATGGAAAGCCTTAAAGGCGCAGCAGCAGAAGCAGTGAAAAGTTTTCGGTTTGGGAACGCAGATTGCACGGCTCAAGACTGTCTAGCCATGCTGCAAGAAGAGTTTGGTCAATTTGGAAAAGGTGACTGAGATGGTCTACCAGTTTGAACATACTTTCCAACAACCGGAGGAGAAACTTTCCGAGTATGTTAGAAGACTGAACAGGTTGTTGTGCAAGATTGTGTTGAAGAAGGGGATGAGGCCCCAAGACACAGATGTGGCAAGAATGAAGCAAGTCTTAAAGGGAGCGCTGCGCTCGGATCCAAGCTGGTTGCACCTGAAAACCTCAGGAGGAGGAACGTTGATGACTTATGCTGACTTGATAAAAATAATCAGAGATGAGGAGGCGCTGCAACAGGACCAGCAGTCGATTAGGACAAATGTGGTACCCGCACAGGTGCTAGTCAATCCAGTAATGACCCCTGAAAGAGATTCGGAGATAGACACCCTGAAAGCTCAAATGTCCAAGGTGTTAGAGATGTTGACCTCTCTGATGGAAAAAGACACAGAGAGTCCCAAGAGAGAAGTACCAAGGAAGGAATTATTCCCAGTTGCCTCAGCACCCGCATCTTTACAAGAATGGGGAGATATCGTCTGCTTTAACTGTGGAGGAATTGGACATATTGCGGCTACGTGCTCCAGTCCCAAAAAGAAGAAAATAGACAACCGCAAGCCGGCGGGAAACTTCAGAGGGCCCCGGTGAAGGAGTCAACCGGGTGCCCATCACCTTCAGTGAGCTCCAAGCTGAAAGCAAAGCAGAAAACAAAAGGAGATAAAACGCCTCGGGGGAAACACAACATTCCTCAACAGAGATACACCCCAGAGAAAGGGGGTAAGACCCCTCAGAAGAGGCACAGCACTCCCCAGAGGGGGTGCACACCTAGGAAAAACAATAGTGTCCCTCAGCGGGTCCCTACACCAAGAAAAAGGGGGGGAGTCAATGCATACCGGACTCAAGAAAGACTGAAGTCCAAAGGGGATTGGACGAGAGGAGGTTCAAAGAAAAAAAGTCTGAAGAAAGCGACTCCTGCCGGGCCTTACCCGGAGAAGCTGGTAGGCCCATCTCCTATAGTGTCCATTCAAGTGGAGGGAGTCTACACCAGAGCAATCTTGGATACTGGGGCGCAAGTAACCCTGCTATACAGAGACTTTTACGATAAGTACTTGAGTCACCTACCCATCCGGAAAATAGAGTGACTAGAGATATGTGGGATTGGAACCCAGAACTTCCCCTACGATGGCTATCTGCCTGTCAGGATGACCTTTGACCCATCTGTGGCTGGGAAAACCGAAGTGTTTGACACCCTGGCAGTTGTGTGCCCTCGGCCACCAGGAGCCAACAAGAGTTCCCTGATAATAGGGACAAACACGGACCTGGTCCAAAGACTTCTGACCCCTCTAGTGAAAGAGAAAGGGACAGCGGTCACCAAGATCCACCCCATGCTGAAGACGGCTTACCAAAGGCTAGTCTTAGAGCAGAAGACCCCAGGAGAGGGGATAGGGAAGGTGTGGAAACTTGGAAGAGGAGGGATAGTGTTGCAGCCTGGCGAAGTAACCTGTCTCAGAGGCACTGTGAAGCTTACTTGGGAGCAGCCTGGACCCTTTGTCATATTGGAATCTGATCCAAGAGAAGGGTCCCACGGTCTGGAAGTGATACCAGAAGTGATTCCGCTGAAGGCCCTAAAGAAGGCCCATTGTAGAGTCCCAGTGAGTGTTAGGAACAATACGGATGGCCACATGGAGGTCCCAGCCAGGATGCTGCTAGGCCAGGTGAGCCCTGCGGCCCCTGTCAACCTGTCAGAGGTGGGCGAAGGAGGAGATGCTTGGGAGAAGATATCCATGGAAAACCCAAATCTGCCCAGGGCTTGGAAAGAGAGAGCCAAGGCCCAGCTGAACAGATGGGAGAGGATCTTCTCTAAAGATGAGTTCGATGTGGGGTGTGCAAGGAGTGCCACACATCGGATCCGCCTCCAGGAAGATAAGCCCTTCAGAGAGAGGGTCAGGCGGGTCCCATTAGCAGATCTGGAGGATCTAAGGGAACAACTCTCAGAGCTCAAGAGGACTGGAGTGATACGGGAATCTAGAAGCCCCTATGCATCCCCGATAGTGGTGGTCAGGAAGAAGAATGGGTCATTGAGGCTCTGTATCGACTACAGGACTCTCAACAGGAGAACCATACCCGACCAGTATACTACTCCAAGGATAGAGGATGCCCTACAGAGTTTGTCTGGAGCCAAGTGGTTCAGTGTTATGGATCTCAAGAGCGGGTACTATCAGATCCCCATGCACCCAGAAGACAAGGAGAAGACAGCTTTCATAACCCCAGTAGGGTTCTTTGAATTCGACCGGATGCCTCAAGGTCTGTCTGGAGCCCCAGCTACTTTCCAGCGTCTTATGGAGAAGACTGTAGGAGACATGAACCTTATTGAAGTCCTTGTGTACCTGGACGATGTCATAGTCTTTGGAAGAACCCTGTAGGAACATAAGGAGAGGCTGGAAAAAGTCTTGAGGAGACTCAGTGAGGAGGGATTCAAACTTTCGCCTGAAAAGTGTCGGTTCTACCAGTCTTCTGTGAACTATCTGGGGCACATAGTGTCCGAAGAAGGGGTGGCCACAGACCCCGAGAAATTGGAGGCAGTTACCTCCTGGCCACGACCCACCACAGTAACAGAACTCAGATCCTTCTTGGGTTTCTGCTCCTACTATAGGAGGTTTGTGGAGGGATTCGCCCAAATTGCTAGACCATTGAATGAACTGCTCAAGACTGAGGGGGAAGAGGACGACTCAGGGCCCAGGAAGCCGGGGGAGTCAGTCAGAAATCAGTGGAACCAGAAGTGTGAAGAGGCCTTCCAGGCATTAAAGGAGAGCCTAACCACTGCCCCAGTCTTGGCCTACGCAGACCCAACCAAGCCCTATGAACTACACGTAGATGCTAGTCATGACGGTCTGGGAGGAGTACTTTATCAAGAACACGAAGGGCAACAAAGGCCTGTTGCCTATGTGAGCAGGAGCTTGACCCCTTCTGAGAAGAACTACCCCACTCACAAGCTGGAGTTCCTGGCCCTTAAGTGGGCTGTAGTAGACAAGCTCAAAGACTACCTGTATGGGGCGGAGTTCACTGTGAAGACCGACAACAACCCCCTTACCTACCTTTTCACCACGGCCAAGCTGGACGCCACTGGACACAGGTGGCTGGCCGCACTGTCTGGATTCAACTTCAGCCTAAAGTATAGGCCAGGGGCTGGGAATAGAGACGCAGACGCTCTGTCCAGGAGATCTCATGCCCCCACCAGTGATGTAGAAGATTGGACCCAAGTGGCACCGGACGGGGTGCGGGCCCTTTGTCAAGGAGCTGAATTCCAGGCCAGAGGAGGCTCCAGAGCAGAAGAAATACGAGTTACCATGGTGGGAGTCCCAAAACACTACTGTGGGGTGACTCAATTGGACGAAGACAACCTGCCGAGATTGTCCAAGAAGGAGTTGAGGAGTGTCCAATTGGAAGACCCCATGGGGAGATTGGTCCTGGAGGCCCTGGAGAATCAGGATCCAAACAAACTCCTGCGTCATCCCTCAAATGAAGCTCGCCTGTTGAGGAAAGAATGGGACAGGTTGCAGGTACCTCAGGGAGTGGTCTACCGAAGGGGCCCCTCTGATGACTCAGAAGATAAGTGGCAACTGTTCCTCCCAGAGAAACATCGAGAGACTGTTCTGATTGCCCTGCATGACAATCATGGCCATCTAGGGGCTGAAAGGACCTTTCAACTTGTCAGAAGTCGGTTCTATTGGCCCTGCATGAGGGCAGAGGTAGAAGAGTACTGCCACTCATGTGCACGATGCATCCAGAGGAAGACTTTACCCCATCAAGCTGCCCCAATGGGCCATCTACAAAGTCAAGGCCCAATGGATCTGGTATGCATTGACTTTCTCTGCCTTGAACCCGACCTGAGTGGACTAGGAAATGTTCTGGTGATAACCGACCATTTCACCCGGTATGCCCAAGCTTTCCCAACCAAAGATCAGAAGGCCTCCACCGTAGCCAAGGTACTTATGGAGAAGTACTTTGTCCATTATGGGCTGCCACAGCGACTTCATTCAGATCAAGGAAGGGACTTTGAGAGTAAACTGATCCGGAAACTCCTGGATTTGTTGGGAATCAAGAAGACTCGAACTACACCTTACCACCCACAAGGAGATGCTCAGCCGGAAAGGTTTAACCGAACCTTGCTCAACATGTTGGGGACTCTGGAAAGTGAGAAAAAGCAACATTGGAGCAAACATATAGCAGCCCTAGTACATGCTTACAACTGCACCATCAGTGATGCTACAGGCTACTCCCCATATCGACTCATGTTTGGGAGAGATGCGAGACTACCTGTGGACTTGGCCTTTGGCACTTCTCTAGACCATTCCTCAGCCACATCCCACAAAGGATATGTGGACAGGCTCAGACACAGCCTGAAAGTAGCCTATGAACAAGCTCAAGCGGCCTCAGATCAAAGGGGAGCTCGAAACAAAAGAAACTTCGACTTGAAGGTCCGGGTACAAGACCTACAGCCCGGGGATCGAGTACTGTTATGCAATCTGGGGGTCCCTGGGAAGCACAAACTTGCAGATAGATGGAGATCTGAACCTTATGTCATCTGTAGGAAGTTGCCGGGCCTGCCTGTCTACAAGTTGAAGCCGGAAGGAAAGGTGGGCCCTCTGAAGACGTGGCATCGAAACCACCTGCTCCCTCTTGCCGAGGCAGTTAGAATACCTCCTGTGGGAGACTCCCCTGAACCGGCCTCTATCCTGGATACTCCTAGGCCGAACACTCGGTCGCAGGTCTCCCGAGCTGAAGATGGAGAGGCCTCTCAACTGTAAGGTACCTGTGATAGGTAGTGTCCGAAGTGGAACTTGTGTGCTGAGGATTCAGGCGAAAACGTAGTCAGGCAGATTAGGTTGGCAACAGTTCAGGCAAAATGGTACACGATCGAAATCCAGAGAGTGGTCAGGCAGGCAAAGGTCATACACGAGCTGGCAGTGAAGTACAAAATCAGCAGGCTGGAGAGTAGTCAGGAATTCAGGCAGAAGTTCAACACGAAAATCAGGATCAAAAAGCAGTCACAACACCCAGGGAGCTATTCCACACAAACGGGCGCTGAGAGATAGCATCACTTCCTTTTTAAGGGCTGCTTTGATTGAAAATTGTCCACAGCTGGCAGTAGGTGGGGCTGGTGAGTCCAAGGTAATGTTTAATACTGAGAGGACATTTCCAAAAGTCTAGATCTGCTCAGTAGCGCAACAGGTAAGGCTGCAGCTTTGGGACCAGGAAGATCCCGGTTCAAATACACCCAGGTACATGACATCAACTTAGTGGAGATGAGGATGGAGAACTTAATTGGCTGTGGCCTTCCCCAACTCCAGGAACTTCTACCATAGACCTTCCAACCACTGAAGACACCACAGATGAAACACTGAACCCAGAAGCCACAGAGTTCATCCCCTCTAGTCCTTCAGCAGATTACTGGGAAGATGCCCATGATGGTTGCTCAGAGGAAGAGGAGCCTGTGGCACCAGAGCCAGAAATCCCAAGAGAGCAAAGGGCTCGAAGAGTCATCCGGCCTCCTAAGAAGCTGACCTACCCACAAATGGGGAATAGCTCAGAGGATTCTGTAGTTACCGCTAGGAGGAATGCTGAAAGTCCGGATCCCTCCACTGTCCATTTAGTGGAGGGCAACCCCAGCTCACTCTCTGGCACAGCTAGGCAGGCCACCTATGATAATGTGACCTGTGGGCAAGGGAATTCTACTCCTCAGTTTTGGTGGGAATTCCCTATGCCAACATCGTTTGTAGAATTGTCTAGAGTTGTACATAGTCTTTGTTAAGGTTTATCTTTGGGGACCAAAGAGTTCAAGTGGGGGGAGTGTGTAGCGGGGTGCTCCCCTTTAATGCAGAGAGACTACATTACCCAGAACCCCATTCGGCAATGTTCTGCCGCAGAGACTCATGGGAGGGGTTATAAAAGGAGGAGGCAAGGGTGGGCTCGGCCTCTTTGGGACACGAGACTTCAGAGACTGATCCTCCTGTGCGGATGTGTCGGAGTGCAGGGCCTGAAGCCTGAGGCCTTGCGCAGCACCAAAGAGCCTTCCACCCCTCTGTGAGCCTGGGTGGCATCTGACTTTGCTCGACTACAGCCTTGTTGGATCGGGGACCTGATCGCTGAAGAGACGGAGTGTGTGTGTGAGGACACAACAGGTGGAAGTTCCTGGACTGGGACCGTAGTCCGGGCGGGTGAGAGGGCATATGCCCAACCGATATACTGTTACTGCATATAGGCCTATAGACTGCCGTGGCCTATGAGTTGTTCTTAGTGCTCTTATTGAAGACCCTTGTTAGAACTGAACCTACCGTTCGCATAGTCAAGTTTCTACTCCATCTTTACCTACCCTATTGGATTACAAAGTTTGTACTCTGTTAATGTGCACCACTGTTAAAGTTCTGCCGGTGAAGAAAAAAGGACTAAGTTGTAGATATCAGAACCAGGCCTGGTGGGATTTCTAAGGTGTTTTGGTTACTGCGCCACAGGGCACTTAGCTAACGGTCGCCTGCGTGGCGCACTGGTTATGTGTTAACCTGATAGTGTGTTAGTGTGGTTGGGCTCTGCATTACAAATGATTATTCTGTAAACTGTCATTGATGTTACCCTTTACCAATAGCTTAAGTAAAATCTTACCTTTATTTCAATTTAATATTGTCTCAATGCTCAGTTATTCATACAGTATAAGATATACAATTTACTGTCAGTACTAGCTGTGCCAGTAGGGGGTAGAGCATATTGCCGGGGGTTGGCGGAGCTGTCTTCAGGGCCCAAACTAAATCTGCGGCCTTCTTAGTTGGAGGTATCGCTACATATGTATTGCCGGGAGCCGACAATTCATTAATAGCCGCGAGTGTGTTTTAAATGACTTTTTTTCCTTCAGAAATGACACTTTGTGTAGGGACAGTTCTAAGCACGGGAACCATGCACCACTTTACATGCATATCATACACACCCCCTAGGTACAAAATTTAAAGGAATATTTCACTTTTATTGTTTTACTTTAAGCATTATTAAAATCACTGCTCCCAAAAAAACTTCAGTTTTAAAAAAAAAAATTGAATTGATACATGTCCCCTGGGGCAGGACCCGGGTTCCCAAACACTTTTTATGATAATAACTTGCATATAAGCCTTTATAATTAGCACTTTAGATTTCTCCCATAGACTTTTCGAATTTGCCGCGAACACCCCAATTTGTTCGCTGTTCGGCGAACGGGCGAACAGGCAATGTTCGAGTCGAACATGAGTTCGACTCGAACTCGAAGCTCATCCCTATTCCTGGGCATTGCTCTCAACAAAATGTTTTTGTATCCGCAAATCCTTTATACGTTCAGAACTCTACCAATACCTCTTATATCAGCTCACCTAAAGAAAATACAAGCCCTAAGAAACACCATGATCTGGCGTGGAAAACGACCATGCATAAAAACTAGCATCCTCCTGCGACCCACAAAATACCTACGTCTGGGAGTTCCCAATATTACTCTCTATTATAAGGCGTCTATTATATTGCAATCAAAAACCTGTTGGAACCCCTCCACAGACTGCCCTTGCATGCAAATAGAATGTCATGGATATGCAGTAGTGTTTGTCTGTCAGCTTACCTTCCTTCCCATGTGTTCATCTTAGAGGCCTGAGCCCTTTCACCTGGCTTCCTTTATAATCTCCTCCCAGCCTGACTCCACCCCAGGCCCTATCACTGAACACTATATTAACCTGTGCACTGCTAGCCTGCTTTGCTGATCAACGTGTTTGTTAGGCATTGTGTGTTTGGGTTCCTGCCTGCCGTGTGCTACGTCTGTCTCTCTGTTACGTTATTGGCTTGTCCCCGACTATCCCTGTCTGCTCGTGACCCTTGACCTTCGGCTCGTTCTTCATTATCCTTGTCTGCTTGTGGCCCCTGACCTTCAGCTTGTTATTCGGTTCTCTCTTATCGTGTGCTGCTGCTTCCCCTCTTTTCCCCTTATCCTACGGGGCGTGAGCTAGGAAACTCCAGGGGCCGCGACCTGGTCCCAGCCTGCAGCTAACATCCTCACCACTAGAGGCCCTGGAGAAGACCAGCTGGGTCTTAGACTCCGCGCCCTGGGGAATCTTGGCTCTAGCTTCCGTTTGGATCCCGGTTGTGCTCCTCTGGTCCCGCTTTCCACAACCACCCAGTTCCCTATCCGCAGAAGCCAGCCATAGGGTTCACTACATCGCGGTGCACTCCTGTCCCCCTACGGTGTGCATCTGTCACCTGGCCACAGGTGACCCTGACAGTTTGATCAGCCATGAACCCGGCTGACATCCCGCTACCCGCGGATGATCCATTGCAGGGCATAGTTTGCAGACTTGAAACCCAGGAATCGAATCAGACTCAGGTGATGCGATTCCTCCAGGATCTGGCTTCTCGCTTCGAGCAGCTTCAGGCCTCCTTGGGAACCCTGAATCCGCAACCTCAAATACAATCAGCGGCTGCACCTATTGCACCAGTCGCAGCCACACACTCACTACAACTGCCAGCTCCGTCCCGTTTCTCTGGGGACTCCAAGGCTTGCAGGGGGTTCCTTAGCCAATGCACGATTCATTTTGAGCTCCAGCCCCAAAACTTCCTGTCTGATCGGGCTAAGGTAGCCTATATCATTTCCCTCCTCTCTGGTGAAGCTTTAGCCTGGGCAGCCCCTCTGTGGGAACTGAATGATCCAGTGGTTTCTAGCCTGTCTGGCTTCTTGAAACTTTTTCGGAATATCTTCGAAGAACCGGCTCGTGTCTCTTCAGCGGCCAGCGCCCTTTTTCGTCTCCGCCAAGAGTCTGCTTCTGTGGGACAGTATGCCCTTCATTTCCGCATACTGTCGGCTGAGTTGAGCTGGAACAATGAGGCCTTAGTCGCAACCTTTTTGCATGGCCTGTCTGATAGAGTGAAGGATGAATTAGCAGGAAGAACCATCCCCACTGATCTGGCCGGCGTTATCTCCTTGTGTAACCAGATCGATATTCGCTTTCAGGAGAGGACCTTAGAAAAGCAACGCCAGCACTCCTTGGTTCTTAGTCAGCCTGAGCTCCCCTCTCTTCGACCCGTAGAGCATCTCCTACCAGCTGAGGAACCCGTGCAGCTGGGTCGGACCAGGCTATCCCCCGAGGAACGTGCTAGGCGCAGAACTCTTGGTCTGTGTCTTTACTGTGGGGGCAAAGGTCATTTTCGTGACACTTGCTCTCTTTGTCCAGAAAAACGTTCGGGTCCACTTCATCTGGAAAGTGGAGTATTGGACCCAGAAATATCACCTTCCCCTTCTCGTCTTCTGCTTTCTGTGTTCCTTCATGTTGGTGCTTCTTCTCATTCGGTCTCAGCATATCTGGATTCCGGAGCCGCTGGTAATTTCATGGACTGGGAATTCGCATCGTCCATGAGACTTACTCTTTTGCCCCTCACCACGCCATTGGTGGTCTTGGCGATTGATGGTACTGTTCTCCCAGGGGGACCTATCCGCTTCCAGACCCTCCCTGTTAAGATGTCGGTAGGGACACTCCACCAGGAGTGGATATCCTTCCTTATCTTACCCAAGGCCTCAACGCCTATAATTTTGGGTCTCCCATGGTTACAGCTCCATTCTCCTCATGTGGACTGGACTACTGGACAGATCCTGGCTTGGGGTCCCTCCTGTTCCTCGTCCTGCCTACCCAAGGTTGCCCCCTGTGAATCTGAGCCGGTCATTCATTCCAGGTTGCATAACCATTTACATTTCTCTGTCCCTAACCACCCTTGGACGCACAGCCAGGCTAGCTTGTCTACAAGTCCTGCAGTCGCTACGTCTTGCGATGCGATTCAGGTAGTCGCTACACCTGACTCAGCTATTCACTCTGCCTCTGTACTAGTTATGCCAGTCCAGCCCATGCCCAGTGAGCCTCCTACTTTTTCTTGTTTGGGACATTCTGCTTGTCCTTCAGCTATTCAGCTTGACTCCGGCGACATGTCACCTTCTAACCAACCTGACTTCAGGGTTCCACTGACATCTGCCCAGTCTGATGGTCCTGTGCAAGATGACCAGTTCCCCTTTAAGGGTCTAGGGGACCCTCCTCAGATTCCTGTTGATCCTCTCATGCCCTTGCTTATTCCTAGAGAGCCTTTGGTCCTCAATAGATCTTCTTGTCATCTCCCTACCTCGTTTTCGGTCTCTGAGGATAATCTTAAGTACGAGGTTAGACAAGTTCTGGATTCTCGGCTCTGCAGAGGCATTCTTCAGTACCTTGTGCATTGGAGAGGTTTTGGTCCTGAGGAAGCGTCTTGGATCGCTGCCTCTGATGTCGCTGCACCTCATCTGTTGAGAAGGTTTCATCAGAGATTTCCCTTTAAGCCTGGGTCCAGGCGGGGGAGGGCCCATAAGAGGGAGGGTACTGTCATGGATATGCAGTAGTGTTTGTCTGTCAGCTTACCTTCCTTCCCATGTGTTCATCTTAGAGGCCTGAGCCCTTTCACCTGGCTTCCTTTATAATCTCCTCCCAGCCTGACTCCACCCCAGGCCCTATCACTGAACACTATATTAACCTGTGCACTGCTAGCCTGCTTTGCTGATCAACGTGTTTGTTAGGCATTGTGTGTTTGGGTTCCTGCCTGCCGTGTGCTACGTCTGTCTCTCTGTTACGTTATTGGCTTGTCCCCGACTATCCCTGTCTGCTCGTGACCCTTGACCTTCGGCTCGTTCTTCATTATCCTTGTCTGCTTGTGGCCCCTGACCTTCAGCTTGTTATTCGGTTCTCTCTTATCGTGTGCTGCTGCTTCCCCTCTTTTCCTCTTATCCTACGGGGCGTGAGCTAGGAAACTCCAGGGGCCGCGACCTGGTCCCAGCCTGCAGCTAACATCCTCACCACTAGAGGCCCTGGAGAAGACCAGCTGGGTCTTAGACTCCGTGCCCTGGGGAATCTTGGCTCTAGCTTCCGTTTGGATCCCGGTTGTGCTCCTCTGGTCCCGCTTTCCACAACCACCCAGTTCCCTATCCGCAGAAGCCAGCCATAGGGTTCACTACCTCGCGGTGCACTCCTGTCCCCCTACGGTGTGCATCTGTCACCTGGCCACAGGTGACCCTGACATAGAACAAGTAGCAAGCGACTCAGAACTTAAATCTGCCATAGGAGCAACTATTCTCCATCCGTACCACAAACGACATTACTTAGACACAATTACAGCAACTCTCAAAGTTTGGGCTTCCATGATGGACTCCTCACATTATATATCATACGCAACTCTACAGCGGATACAGATAAACTCCCTGGAATATATCATACCAGACTTAAACCTCCTTTCATGGAATCTGCAGGGATTAATTCAGTCTCTCAACTATGTTTTAGCACAACTTTTTGCTCCTTCAAAGACCTATACCGTATATACTCGAGTATAAGCCGACCTGAATATAAGCCGAGACACCTAATTTTACCACAAAAAATGGGAAAACGTATTGACTCAAGTATAAGCCTAGGGTGTCCATCTACATGCCTCACTTTGCCTCACTGTGTCCATGTGCATGCCTCACTGTGTCCATGCCTCACTGTGCCCATGCCTCACTGTGTCCATACCTCACTGTGCCCATGCCTCACTGTGTCCATGACTAGACTGACATTTAACATGGTAGTCTATAGAAGGGGTGCCCAGGTTTGAAAAATCTGTGCTCCCCGGCCGTAGGTCTCCCAGACAAAAAACGTTGCACACTTATAGAGGAGAAATAGGGCTACATGTGTGCCAAGTTTTGGGTCCAGGGGACCTATGACAGGCCGGTACTGTGTCCCCAAAGTCACCAGAGAAATTACCGTTTAACATTGGAGTCTATGGAAGGGGTGCCCGAGTTTGAAAAATCGCTGCTCCCCGGCCGTAGGTCCCCCGGACAAAAAACTTTGCACACTTGTAGAGGAAGAGTGTGGCTACATGTGTGCCAAGTTTGGGGGCCAGAGGACCTACGGACGGCCGGTACCGGGCCCCCAAAGTTCGGGAGATTAGGCGCAAAAAGGTGACTCGAGTATAAGCCGAGGGGAGCATTTTCAGCACAAAACAATGTACTGAAAAACTCGGCTTATACTCGAGTTTATACGGTACTTGACCTATTCCATACCAAGTTCTACGTTTTACAAATATCTCCAAATATGCCTTACAACATATCTGAATAGGAAACTCCCCACGTCTAGATTGCATCCTGGAACTTATTGATTCTCCCCAAACTAACTGAAAAGGACTTTCACCTTTTTACTCCTATCTACTCCCCCACCTACTACAAAACCCTCCACATTACGTACTTGGGAACGCGCTCTCTCATTTACGTCTTCCTCAGATTCCTGGCAAACCACATCTCTCTTAACTTTAAAATACTCCTGTTTTATTTCACATTGGGAATCTTCTCAGAAACTTCTACATGACTGGTACTGCACACTCTCCAAACTAGTGAAAATGTACCCAGAACATTCTCCTCTATTCTGGAGACAGGTACATTACCCCATATCTGGTGGCACTGCCATATCATCCAAACCTTTTGGTCCAGAATATTCTCGCTAATTACTGTTATTACAGGGACCCAGAGCTCACCTAACCCTAAATCTGCTTTACTAGGCTTAGACATGTATTCCTGACCAATCAACTTTCACCCCATAATCACACACATCTTCATAGCAGTCCAATTAACTATCGCCCGCAACTGAAAACTTTTGATACCCCCTGACTATACTTCCCTTATTCAAACTCTAAATGAGCAGGTTTTCCATGAATACTCCTTCGCTAGAGCTCACCTATTAATATCCAAATTTAAACGCCACTGGACCCCATGGCTTAATCACCCTAACTATTCCCTTCAAACCTAATTAGATAAACCCTACCATGATGATCACCCCAGAACCAAACCTGGAGCTAAGATCTAACTCTAGATACTAGATACTATATAGGCAAAGTAATTCTATACTCCACTTAAGAGAAACCATGCCAACCATGCCAACCCCTCTCCTTCCTCCTCTCTCTCCCCTCTCCTCTGCTCCTTCTCTTTCTTCCCCCCAGGCCTTCTCTAGGCCACTTTTGGTTAATCCATATCTCTTCATACTCAATTATTTGTTATGTTTTTATGACTACTTATTCATGGTACTGATATGTTTATGAATGTATTACTGATTCTCCCTTCATTTTATCCTCAATAAAGAAATATTGAAACTAAAAAAAAAAAAGAAAAAAAAAGCACATAGATATGAATCGAGGGTAAAGGCATGTGTGCATCTGAGACTAATAATGAGATCTGGCCACCAGGTAAAATGTGGACCCAGGATTTGGAGGTGTATTCCCACCCAAAGCTCTACAAAGCATCTGGACTGCAAGACTCAGAATATAATTTCTAAAGGCCTTATTTCAGAATTATATACGCAGATTAGCGGTGGTTCTATATTGGGGGAGAGTGTGGGAAAAAATAAACAAAAATGGGAGGAGGATGTAGGTCCTATAACAACTGAACAATGGGAACGGATATTGGAGTTAGGGAAATCAGTGTCACTCTCCCCGTCACAGAGAGTATCTCATCTATTTCTAGTGCATAGAGTTTACTACACCTCAAAGAGATTACATATGTTTGGAAGAAAACCAGATGACAAATGTCCTAGGTGTCAAAGTACAGGAGACCTTATACACATGATATGGAAATGCCCGAAGTTACATAGGTACTGGGTTAAGGTACTAGACATCATAAATACAACATTTGGGATTGCTCTGGAACCGGAGGCCAGAGTGTGCTTATTGGGTTGTATAGAGGAGAGGCATGAGCAAAAGGGCATCACAGCAGCGGTAATAAGGTGCCTGTTTCAGGCCAGAAAATTGATAGCACAAAATTGGCAATCACAGAAAGCACCGGCATCGGCGGAATGGGTTAATGTAATAAACACGACAGTGTGGAAGGAAAAAGTAGTTCTAACTAGACGTGGCAATTTTAACAAATTCAAAACACTGTGGGAGCCCTGGCTGAGTAGAATGGGGTGCCCACACTACAGAGAGGAGAAGAATTCAGTAACTAGAGATTAGCCCGATGAGAGAGAGAGAGCAAATAGAGAAAGAGAGTTGTATTTTATAGATAAAGAGGACAAACTCACTCGGAAAGTAAGAGAAGCAGGAAGGAGAAGGAAAAAAAAGATTTTCGCTATAGTAGTGGCAGAATTTGTGTGTGAAATACAAATAAGATGATGGGGGTGAAGGGGGAGGGGAGGGAGGGATATGGGTACATTGGGCACTTTAAAGTTCATACAATGTGATGCATGTATAAAGATGTATGTATTTTAAATAGATTTTTTTTGTATGGAAGAAAACAATAAAGAATATAAAAAAAAAGAATAGAATTTAATAAAATTCTGAGAAAACAAAATGTTTGTTTTCTCCATATCAGTCATAAAACCTGGAGCTCCTCACGATGAGTAGGTTAGAAACCTAGGTGACATATATACACCATCCACAATCTTACCAACCAGTGCCGCGTAATACATCTTCCTGAGGAATATGAGCTTGTATCTTGTTGAAACATTGATGAACCTTTTCACTGAGTATTCATCTTTCAAGCCCAGTGATGTGACCTTAGCTTTTGAATTACATGTACTTTGCTTTGCTGAGCACCCGGGGGAATTTTCTCTTCGATGCGTGTACAGTAGGGATGAGCCGAACACCCCCAGGTTCGGTTCGCACCAGAACCTGCGAACGGACCGAAAGCGCAAACTTTAGAGCCCAGTTAAAGTCTATGGGACTCGAACGTTCGGAATCAAAAGTGCTAATTTTAAAGGCTAATATGCAAGTTATTGTCCTAAAAAGGGTTTGGGGACCTGGGTCCAGTCCCAGGGGACATATATCAATGCAAAAAAAAGTTTTAAAAACTGCCTTTTTTTCGGGAGCAGTGATTTTAATGGTGCTTAAAGTGAAAAAAAAAGTGAAATATTCCTTTAAACATCGTACCTAGGGGGTGTCTAAAGTATGCCTGTTAAGTGGCACGTGTTTCCCGTGTTTAGAACTGTCCCTGCACAAAATGACATTTCTAAAGGAAAAAAAGTCATTTAAAACTGCTTGCGGCTTTAATGTAATGTCTGGTCCCGGCAATATGGATGAAAATCATTGAGAAAAATGGCATGGGTAACGCCCCAACCCCCCCCCCCCCCAGAGCACTACCAGCCCCTTTGGGTCTTGTATAGATATTAAGGGGAACCCCACACCCAAATTAAAAAAAGGCCCTATATACTCTGAACAGCAGTATACAGGCGGTGCAAACAAGACAGGGACTGTAGGTTTGTTCCTAAGTAGAATCTGTTTGTAATTTGGAACAGGTACATTTTTTAAGTGTAGTTCCAGCCAAAAAATCTATTTTTAAGCTTTTTGGAAAACATAGGGAATGGTTTTCACCCCTGTAACATTTGTTTTGCTGTCTGTGCACCTGTTCAGAACACTTCACCTCACTTTCTGTCCCAATGACAAATGTTTTTTGAAAATTTGGGGTTTTTATTGAAACAAGGATTGGTGATAAAGCATCAGTGGAGAGGAGTCACCTCTTTCCCATATTAACTCTTACAGGAGAGAATTTCCCTTCCTAGGGGTAGATTTCCCTTTCACTTCCTGTTGTCTCCTTCCGTTTGCAAGTAGGAGTCGTTTGTAAGTTGGATGTTTGAAAGTAGGGGCCTGCCGTATATACTCTGCAGAAATTTGGCCCTTAGGTGTTGGTGTTGCCACAACACTGTAAGCTCTCACAGTTAATCTTGGTGGGCGCTGGAACGCCCTGCTGTGAACTATTATATCAAGAATTGTAATTGCATGCCATTGTTGAACAGTGGTAGGAAAAATTGTGCCTTTGGTAGTGGTGGTGGTGCTGGTGCCACAACACTGTAAGTCCTCTCAGTTACTCTTGGTGGGCACAGGAATGGGCCCAGCTGTGTGAAATATTAGCTCAAGAATTGTAATTACATGACATTGTTGAACAGTGGTAGGAAAAATTGGGCCTTTGGTGGTGGTGCTGGTGCCACAACACTGTAAGTCCTCACAGTTACTCTTCGTGGGCGCAGGAATTGGCCCAGCTGGGAAATATTAGATCAAGAATTGTAATCACATGCCCCTGTTGAACAGGGGCAGAAAAATTGGGCCTTTGGTGGTGGTGGTGTTGCCACAACACTGTAAGCCCTCACAATTTTTCTTGGTGGGTGCAGGAATGGGCCCAGCTGTGAAATATTGGATCAAAAGTTGTAATCACATGCCCCTGTTGAACAGGGGCTGAAAAATTGGGCCTTTGGTGGTAGTGGTGGTGGTGTTGCCACAACACTGTAAGCCCTCACAGTTACTCTTGGTGGGTGCAGGAATGGGCCCTGCTGTGAATTATTAGATCAAGAATTGTAATTACATGCCCCTGTTGAACAGGGGCAGAAAAATTGGGCCTTAGGCACTGGTGCCATAACACTGCAACCCCTCAGAAATTCTGTAGTTGGAGTACAGCAATGAGCCCTGTTGCAAAGTATTGCATCAAAAATTGTAATTACACACCCCTGTTAAACAGGGGCAGAAAAATTGGGCCTTAGGCACTGGTGCCACAACACTGCAACCCCTCACAGATACTGTACTTGGAGCGCAGTAATGAGCCCTGCTGCAAAGCATTGCATCAAAAATTGTAAATATACGCCCCTGTTAAACAGTGGCTGAAAAATTGGGCCTTAGCTACCGGTGGCGGTGCCCAGAACCAAAAATGTTCTTTCAAGCTATCAGCATGATTATTGAGGAGGAAGAGGATAGTCACTCAGCATAACAGGATAGTATCTCAGCATCAGCATAGGCAGTCTTGAAGGGATCTGACATTTCCCAAAAAATTATTCGGTTACATCAGCATCAGGTGTTTGGTAGCTGGTGGTGATCCAAGACTGGTTCATTTTTATGAAGGTCAGTCGATCGACCGAGCCGGTGGACAGGCACACCCTGTGATCGGTTAAAAAGCCTCCAGTAGCACTGAATGTGCGCTCCGAAAGAACGCTGGATGCAGGACAGGCTAGTAGCTCAATTGCATACTGTGCAAGCTCTGATCCCTCCTCAAGACCCAGTAACCCAGAGGATTTTCGGTGGGAAAGGTGTCCAAGTCTGATCTTGCCCCTAGGTATTCCTGCACCATGTAAACCAGACGCTGGCGATGGTTGCTGGAAGCGATCATACCTTGGGGCTGCGTACTAAAAAAATTGTCTGAACACATCGGTCAGACGGCCACCTTCTCCACCGCTCCTTCTTTGACTGACCGGAGCCTCAGCACTACGTTGTCCAGGACCAGGAATTTGTAACCTCCCAGTCTCTGGGAACGCGTTGCACAGACCTTTCTGCAAGGCCTCCCGAAAATGCTTCATCCTCTGCTCCCTCTGTGACGACAAGATAAGGTCCGCAACCTTAGCCTTGTAACGTGGATCAAGGAGGGTTGCCACCCAGTAATGATCCCTCTCCTTGATCGCACGAATACGAGGATCCTTCCGCAGACTTTGCAGGATCAGGGAGGCCATGCAGCGTAGGTTTGCTGAGGCATTTGGTGCAGAGTCCTCTGGGTCACTGAGGATGACATGATCCGCAGCCACCTCCTCCCAGCCACGTACAAGTCCATGGGTATCTTGGGACTGTAATTGATCCCTTGAAGACTGCTGCTGATGCTGAGTGCTAGGCTCCACCTCCATGCTGACACAATAATCCTCCTCCTCCTCCTCCTCCTCCTCCTCTTCCTGTGTGATAGCCGGGCCAGCAGGAACACTGTCTGGATAAAGGGGGCCTTGAGAGGTAAGGAAGTCCTCCTCTTTCTGCCTCTGTTCTGCCTCAAGTGCCCTGTCCATTATTCCATGCAGCGTGTGCTCCAACAGGTGGACAAGAGGGACAGTGTCACTGATGCATGCACTGTCACTGCTCACCATTCTCGTGGCCTCCTCAAATGGTGCCAGGACAGTGCATGCATCCCTGATCATGGCCCACTGGCGTGGTGAAAAAAACCCGAGCTCCCCTGACCCTGTCCTGGTGCCATATTGCAACAGATACTCATTGATGGTCCTCTGCTGCGTGTGCAGCCGCTGCAGCATGGCCAGCGTAGCGTTCCACCTGGTGGGCATGTCACAGATTAGGCGGTTCTTGGGCAGATTGTAATCCTTTTGCAGGTCAGCCAGCCAAGCACTGGCATTATATGACTGGCGGAAATGCCCACAGAGCTTCCTGGCCTGCTTCATGACCTCCTGTAAGCCCGGGTACCTGCCCAAGAACTGCTGCACCACCAAGTTAAGGACGTGAGCCAAACAGGGCACATGGGTCAGTTGTCCCTGTCGGAGGGCGGAGAGGAGGTCAGTGCCATTGTCGGAAACCACCTTTCCATGCTTAAGCTGACGTGGCGTCAACCACCTCTGAGCCTGCCCCTGCAGAGCTGACAGAATATCTGCCCCAGTGTGGCTCCTGTCCCCCAAGCACACCAGCTCAAGCACCGCATGGCATTTTTTTGCCTGCGTACTTGCATAGCCCCTTGAACGCCTACGGAGCACCGCTGGTTCAGAGGACAAAGCACAGGTAGAGACCATGGAGGAAGAAGAAGAGGAGGGGGTGGAGGAGAAAGGTGTGTCAGAATCACCAGTATTAACATTTTGCAGGCGTGGTGGTGGAACAACCTCCAACACTACTGCACCTTGTCCTGCATCCTTCCCAGCTGCCAGCAGAGTCACCCAATGTGCCGTGAAAGATAGGTAATGTCCCTGTCCATGCCTGCTGGACCATGAGTCAGCGGTAATATGCACCTTACCGCTGACCGCCCTGTCCAGCGGGGCCAAGACATTGCCTTCCACATGCCGGTAGAGAGCCGGAATAGCCTTCCGTGAGAAAAAGTGGCGTTTGGGAACCTGCCACTGAGGAACCGCACATTCCACAAACTCATGGAAGGGGGCCGAGTCTACCAACTGAAAAGGCAGCAATTGAAGTGCTAGCAATTTAGCCAAGCTAGCATTTAACCGCTGGGCAAGTGGATGGCTGGGAAAGAACTTCTTTCGGCGGTGCAGCAGCTGGGGCAGGGAAATTTGCCTGGTACAATCGGACGTCGGTGCACCGATGGCAGATTGTCCGCAAGTACTTGGCTGTGACACACCTAATTCTACACCTTCATTCCTCTCAGTGCAGGTTTCAGAGAGGACTGAAGGTATAGTGGGGTTGGAGATCCCAGCTGATGAGGAGCAAGGAGAGGTCCGCTTTGTTCTTTGGTGTGGGTCTTTTAGGTAAGCTTGCCAATGGACTGCATGGCAGGTCGACATATGTCTGGTCAAGCACGTGGTGCCCAAGCGGCTGATGTTTTGGCCACGCGAGATACGCTTTAGACATATGTTGCAAATGGCAATGGTGTGATCTTCTGCACACGTCTGAAAAAAGGCCCACACCAAAGAACTTTTGGAATAACGCGCTGAGACAGCAGCGCCCTGCACATGCGGAGCTCTGCGGTGTGATGCAGTCGGTTGGCTGCCCCTAAGCTGGCCCCTGGAGGGCATCCTGCCTCGTTGGATATGTGCCTCCTCCTCCTCCTCCGCCTCCTCTCTCCTATCAGGCACCCACGTGGAGTCAGTGACCTCATCATCCCCTCCCTCCTCATCACTGGAGCAAATCTGGCAGTATGCTGCAGCTAGGGGAACATGACTGCCAGATAGCTGTCCTTGTTGGGCACCCCCTTTCTCTGGGCTCACGTTACTACCCCCTCTTTCTGGGCTCACGTTACTGCCTTCCTCCAGCTGGGTTCCATCATCGGAGCCTTCAAAACGCTGGGCACCCTCCAGGAGCATGTACCCAACACTGTGCTCAAACAGTTCGGGGGACTCCTCAAGAGGACATGGTGGGGCTAGGGAAGGAGTGACTGATGCCATTGAGCCAAGGGAAGAGGCCGCTTTGGCAGCTGCTTTGCCAGACAAAGTTCCCTGAGCCTGGGTGAGAGAGGACGAGGAGGATGAGGACGGCTTGGTCATCCACTCTACCAAGTCTTGGGCATGTTGCGGCTCAACATGGCCAGCTGCCGAAAAGAAGGACAAGCGTGTCCCACGGCCACGTGCTGATGAGGATGCACCGTGTCCACGACCAGCAGCACTGTTGCATCTAGACACAGAGCCTGCTTGCCCTCTTTTATTGCCTCATGACTGTCTGCCTTCCTTGTTTGCCTTCCATACATACTAATGGTCTGCAGTGAGATGTATCTGCACAAAGGTGGGATGTATATATATATATATATATATATATATATATATATATATATATATATATATATATCTGTACTGATAATGCAGCTATCAGAATCAACTGCCTGCTGTGGTATTAGTATGGGGAAAGCAGCAATTGTCTTCAGTTAGTTTTAGGTGAAAACTGTGCAGAGAGGGACACAGTACACTAACTGAAAATACTTGCAACTCTCTGCCTGTGGTTTCATTATGAGAACACCACTATTAGTCACTAATAGGGATGAGCTCGGTGTTCGAGTCGAACATCGGCTGTTCGACCGTTCGGCGAACATCGAACGATTTGGGCCACTCGCGCCAAATTCGAGTGACGCGAACGGCCCACAATACACTGCGCCATCGCAGTGCAATCCCGGCGCTGTGATTGGCCAAGCATGTACTGTGACCCCGCATGCTTGGCCAATCACAGCGCCGGCAGCTAGCAGAGCCATAATTGGCCACAGGCAGGTTGCCTGTGGCCAATTATAGCTCAGGGGGTTTAGCACACGCCCCACACTATAAAAGGCCGCCAGTGCGGCGGCCTTGTGTAGTGTGTTCCGGCGCAGGGAAAGAGTTACATAGGCAGGGACAGTGTCAGTGCTATTTGTACCTCAAACTTGTGTGTAGGGAGAGAGAAGGATAGGCAGGGAGAGTGTCAGTGTCATATTCTTTGCTAAACCTTGTGTGCAGGGAGAGAGAAGGATAGGCAGGGGACAGTGTCAGTGTCACATTCTTTGCTAAACCTTGTGTGCAGGGAGAGAGAAGGATAGGCAGGGAGAGTGTCAGTGTCATATTCTTTGATAAACCTTGTGTGCAGGGAGAGAGAAGGATAGGCAGGGAACAGTGTCAGTGTCATATTCTTTGCTAAACCTTGTGTGCAGGGAGAGAGAAGGATAGGCAGGGGACAGTGTCAGTGTCATATACTTTGATAAACCTTGTGTGCAGGGAGAGAGAAGGATAGGCAGGGAGAGTGTCAGGGTCATATACTTTGATAAACCTTGTGTGCAGGGAGAGAGAAGGATAGGCAGGGGACAGTGTCAGTGTCATTGTTGCTAAGCCTCCTGCACCTTATACACCTGAAGTTAGCCTGTATTGCTGCGTTTTCCTGGTGTGTTACACCAACAGGCATTTGCAGCACTTACAGCGGGCAGAGTGTGCCTCCTGATCATATTACACCTGAAGTTAGCCTGTATTGCTGCTTTTTCCTGGTGTGTTACACCAACAGGCATTTGCAGCACTTACAGTGGGCGGAGTGTGCCTCCTGATCATATTACACCTGAAGTTAGCCTGTATTGCTGCTTTTTCCTGGTGTGTTACACCAACAGGCATTTGCAGCACCTACAGCAGGCGTAGTGTGATTCTTGCAAAATATACTCCTAAAGCTAGGCCTTATTGCTGGTTTTCCCATTTCCCTGCAGGCCATTAGAATGTCTGGAAGGCAAACAAGGAGAGGCAGACAGTCAGGAGCCAATAAAAGAGGACAAGCAGGCTCTGTGTCTAGAGACAACAGTGCTGGTTGTGGACGCGGTGCATCGCCATCAGCACGTGGCCATGGGACACGCTTGTCCTTCTTTTCGGCAGCTGGACGTGTTGAGCCGCATCATGCCGAAGACTTGGTAGAGTGGATGACCAAGCCCTCCTCATCCTCTCTCACCCAGGCTCAGGGTACTGGCAAAGCAGCTGCCAAATCGTCCTCTTCCCTGGTATCAATGTCATCATCAGTCACTCCTTCCTTAGACCAACCATGTCCTCCTGAGGAGTCCCCCGAACTGTTTGAGCACAGTGTTGGGTACATGCTCCAGGAGGATGCCCAGCGTTTCGAAGGGTCTGATGATGATACCCAGCTAGAGGAAGGCAGTAGCGTTTGAGCAGAGAGAGGGGATGCTCAAGAAAGACACCAATCTGACAGTCATGTTCCAGCAGCTGCAGCATACTGCCAGATTGGCTCCAGTGATGAGGAGGGAGGGGATGATGAGGTCACTGACTCCACGTGGGTGCCTAATAGGAGAGAGGAGGAGGAGGAGGAGGATGAGGAGGAGGCACATCTCCAACGAGGCAGGATGCCCTCGGGGGGCCAGCGTAAGGGCAGCACACCGACGGAATCACACCGCAGAGCTCCGCCTGTGCAGGGCGCTGCCTCTGCCCGTTATTCAAAAAGTTCTTTGGTGTGGGCCTTTTTTGAGTCGAGCGCATTAGATCGCACAGCTGCTGTTTGCAACATATGTCTAAAGCGTATATCGCGTGGCCAAAACATCAGCCGCTTGGGCACCACATGCTTGACCAGACATATGTTGACCTGCCATGCAGCTCGTTGGCAAGCCTACCTTAAAGACCCACACCAAAGAACAAAGCGGACCTCTCCTTGCACCGCATCAGCTGGGATCTCCAACCCCACTATACCTTCAGTCCTCTCTGAAACCTGCACTGAGAGGAATGAAGGTGTAGAATTAGGTGTGTCACAGCCAAGTACTTGCGGGCACTCTGCTAGCAGTACACCGACGTACGATTCTAGCAGGCAAATTTCCCTGCCCCAGCTGCTGGACCGTCGAAAGAAGTTCACTCCCAGCCATCCACATGCCCAGCGGTTGAATGCTAGCTTGGCTAAATTGCTAGCGCTTCAACTGCTGCCTTTTCAGTTGGTAGACTCTGCCCCCTTCTGTGAGTTTGTGCAATGTGCGGTTCCTCAGTGGCAGGTTCCCAAACGCCACTTTTTCTCACGGAAGGCGATTCCGGCTCTCTACCGGCATGTGGAAGGCAATTTCTTGGCCTCGCTGGACAGGGTGGTCAGCGGTAAGGTGCATATTACCGCTGACTCATGGTCCAGCAGGCATGGACAGGGACGTTACCTTTCTTTCACGGCCCATTGGGTCACTCTTTTGGCAGCTGGGAAGGATGCAGGACAAGGTGCAGTAGTGTTGGAGGTTGTTCCACCGCCACACCTCCAAAATGCTACTACTGGTTGTGACACACCTCTCTCCTCCACCCCCTCCTCTTCTTCTTCCTCCATGGCCTCTTCCTGTGCTTTGTCCTCGGAACCAGCGGTGCTCCGTAGGCGTTCAAGGGGCTACGCAAGTACGCAGGCAAAAAGATGCCATGCCGTGCTTGCGCTGGTGTGTTTGGGGGACAGGAGCCACACTGGGGCAGAGGTTCTGTCTGCTCTGCAGGGGCAGGCCGAGAGATGGTTGACGCCACGCCAGCTTAAGCCAGGAATGGTAGTTTGCGACAATGGCACCAACCTCCTCTCCGCTCTCCGACAGGGACAACTGACCCATGTGCCCTGTGTGGCTCACGTCCTTAACCTGGTGGTGCAGCGGTTCTTGGGCAGGTACCCGGGCTTAAAGGATGTCCTGAGGCAGGCCAGGAAAGTCTGTGTGCATTTCCGCAGATCTTATAATGCCAGTGCTCGGCTGGCTGAGCTGCAAAAGGAGTTGAACCTGCCCAAGAACCGCCTTATATGTGGCATGCCCACCAGGTGGAACTCAACGTTGGCCATGCTGCAGCGGCTGTACACGCAGCAGAGGGCCATCAATGAGTATATGTGCGACTATGGCACCAGGACAGGGTCAGGGGAGCTCGGGTTTTTTTCACCACGCCAGTGGGGCATGATCAGGGATGCATGCACTGTCCTGGCACCATTTGAGGAGGCCACGAGGATGGTGAGCAGTGACAGTGCATGCATCAGTGACACTGTACCTCTTGTCCACCTGTTGGAACATACGCTGCGTGGAATAATGGACAGGGCACTTGAGGCAGAACAGAGGCAGGAAGAGGAGGACTTCCTTGCCTCTCAAGGCCCCCTTTACCCAGACAGTGTTCCTTCTGTCCCACCCATCGCACAGGAAGAGGAGGAGGATTGTGTCAGCATGGAGGTGGAGCCTGGCACTCAGCATCATCAGCAGCAGTCTTTTAGGGATGATTTACAGTCCCAAGAAACCAGTGGACTTGTACGTGGCTGGGAGGAGGTGGCTGCGGATCATGACGTCCTTAGTGACCCAGAGGACTCCGGACCGAATGCCTCAGCTAACCTACGCTGCATGGCCTCCCTGATCCTGCAAAGTCTGCGGAAGGATCCTTGTATTCTTCGGATCAAGGAGAGGGACCATTACTGGCTGGCCACTCTCCTTGATCCACGGTACAAGGGTAAGGTTGCAGACCTTATCTTACCGTCGCAGAGGGAGCAGAGGATGAGACAACTCCGGGAGGCCTTGCAGAAAGGTCTGTGCAACGCGTTCCCAGAGACTGGGAGGTTACAAACTCCTGGTCCTGGACAACGAGTTGCTAAGGCTTCGGTCAGTCAAAGAAGGAGCGGTGGGGAAGGTGGCCGTCTGACCGATGCGTTCAGACAATTCTTTAGTCCGCAGCCCCAAGGTATGATCGGTTCCAGCAACCATCGCCAGCGTCTGATATACATGGTGCAGGAATACCTAGAGGCAAGGTCAGACTTGGACACCTTCCCCACCGAAAATCCTCTGGCTTACTGGGTCTTGAGGATGGATCACTGGCCAGAGCTTGCACAGTATGCAATTGAGCTACTAGCCTGTCCTGCATCCAGCGTTCTTTCGGAACGCACATTCAGTGCTGCTGGAGGATTTGTCACGGATCACAGGGTGCGCCTGTCCACCGACTCTGTTGATCGACTAACCTTCATAAAGATGAACCAGTCTTGGATCACCACCAGCTACCAAACACCTGAAGCTGATATAACAGACTAATTTATTTTCAAATGTCACATCCCTTCAAGACTGATGCTGATGCTGAGAGACTGTCCTGTTATGTTGACTGACTATCCTTTTTTGAGGGGTGGCTGAATTGGTGTTTTTTTTTTTATTTCAATGTGTTTATTTGTTTTTAAATTTTAACAAATTATACAGATTAAAACATAAGACAAATCGCAAAATAAAACTTTTGATACACGTAAGTCTTTTTCATATACCAGTGAAGTATTATTGACTATTGAATCTATTTGTCCAGATCAGTGTTTCTCAACTCCAGTCATCAAGGCGCCCCAACAGGTCATGTTTTCAGGCTCTCCATTGTTTTGCACAGGTTATTTGATCAGTTTAACTGCTTTAGTAATTCCCACAGCTGTTTCATCTGAGGGAAATCCTGAAAACATGACCTGTTGGGGCGCCTTGAGGACTGGAGTTGAGAAACACTGGTCAAGATTACCCAATTTTTATCAAACATTTTACAACGCATGTGGTTTATTGCTATGAGGCATTCAAAGGTGTAATTTCTGTTAACAGCTTGTATCACATCCGAGAGGTTAGTAGAGGTAGTATCTTTCCAGTAGCGGAGAAGTAGGTTTCTAGTTTCTAAGAGAATGTGGGTAACTACTGATCTGAAGTGTGGTGGAAATTTCTCTATGCCCAGGTGTAGAATTCCTAGTTCTGGGTTAGGGCGTGTAAGGATACCAGTGAGTGATGAGATTAGCTGGAATATTTGATTCCATAGGCTTTTTATATTCGGGCAGTACCAGAACATATGTAGTAAGTGTCCTGTGTTACCGCATTGTCTTCAACATAGGGGTGAGCGATCTGGGAAGAACTTAGCTCGTCTGTAGGGTGTATAATGACATCTATTTGTTAGGTCCCAGTGTTTGGTACAATGAGAAGCTTTGTGTATTTCCGTAAATGCAGTTTGCCATTGTGCGCCCGTGTGTGTGGTGCCCATTTCCGATTCCCATTTGTTAATTGCCACAGTTTTCCTAAAAGTCAGTTTATCTTGTAATACGTTATAGAAGAGAGATATCCCCTTGATGTTATGGGTTGCAGAATAGAATGCCCATGCTTTAGTAGGTATCTCTTTCTTTGTGATGGGATTTGTTTTGAGAAAGTGTGATATACGTAGACAGGTGAATAAGGTTGTGTTTGGTAGGTTATAATCATGGAGAATTTGTTCCGCTAGTTTAGGTTGTGTGTCCGTAAATAGATCCGAAATCGGAGTAATGCCCTGTTTTAAAAGTGATGCGACCGATATCATGGGAATTTGGGCTTCTAAAATGTCAAGTGGGTGCTGCACGTCTATGACCACTGCTTCAGTGTGCTTTAAGGACAAAAGGTATCTCCATGCTTGGACAGACACCTTAATTGGTGGTGAGAGACGATTTATATTCCAATGTGTCCAGTTATCCCCCATAAGAAAGGTTTTCAGTTTCTTTGTTGGGATTTGTATTTCTTCTATGTCTACCCATAGCGGTCTGTCAGGACCCTGGAACCAGTGTTTAAGTTGGTCCAATCTAACTGCCCATAGAGAGTCATGTAAGTCTGTAAGGCCCGCACCTCCCACTCACTTATGTGGAGTCAGGTTTTGTTTGGGACATCTAGCTTTTTTGTTATTCCAGAGGTATTTCCACATGAGATTGGTCATTGTTCTGATGTAGTGTTGGGGAATGTGAATCGGTAGGGCTCTAAATGTATATAATATTTGTGGCAGGAGTAACATCTTAAAGGCTGCCAGCCTCCCCATCCATGAGAGTTCCTTTTTGGAGATTTCTTTCAGTTGAGCTTCCATTTGGTCAACAGCGGTCTGATATTGGCGTCTGCCAATGTAGTTGTGGAATTTGTTATCGTAACCCCGAGGTATGTTATACCTTTTGTGCTCCAAGAATATGGAAATGCTGTTTGTAATGCATGTTGGGTGTGTTCTGGTACACCAAGGCTTAAAATTAATGATTTGGAAAAGTTGACCTTGTAATATTATATGTCCCCAAAATCTGTTAGAATTTGGTGTACATGTTCGAGGGATGTGCGCGGGTTTGTCATCAGAAGTATCACATCATCTGCAAACAGGTTTATGATATGCTTGTCGGGACCAAACTGGAAGCCTTTGATTGAGGGGTGGGATCTTATGGCCTCTGCTAGGGGTTCTATCATTAGATTGAAGATAGTAGGTGACAATGGACACCCCTGAGTGAGTGAGTGAGTGAAAAACTTGTATAGCGCTAACAAATGCAAACTAAATTGCCTCAAGGCGCTTTGCATCCAGTAGCTTCATTAACCATCAGAAGAGGTGGGTCTTACGTTTTTTCCTAAAGGCCCGATGGTTTTCTTCCATACGGATATCCGTGGGTAGCGCGTTCCATAGCCGTGGTCCTTGGACTGCAAATCTTCGTTCTCACTTTGATTTGTAGTGAAATTTGGGGATGTGAAGGAGATTTTGGTTTGTTGATCGGAGACTGCGTTTGGGGGTGTAATGCTTTATCTTCTCGCATAAATATTGCAGAGCGATTCCTTGTGTGCACTTGTGGGTGAGACAGAGGGTCTTGAATGTGACCCGATCCTTTACGGTTAATCAATGAAGGGTCCTCAGTGCAGGGGTGATGGATTCCTAGGTTTTTTTTTCCTGTTATCAGTCTGGCTGCCGTGTTCTGGACGACTTGTAGGCGTGACATCTGGTATTTGGGTAGTCCGAGGTAGAGGGAGTTTGCGTATTCGAGTCGGGAGTTGATAATTGATCCAACTACTACTGCTGTGTCCTCTTCTGGGATGAAGGGAATGAGTCTACGCAGCAGGCGGAGGAGATGATGAGATCCGCTGATTACTGATCCTATTTGAGCGTCCATCGACATCTCTGAGTCAAAGATGACTCCGAGACTTTTGACTTTGGTGCTCGGGGTGATGGTCTGTCCGAGAATGGTGGGTGGTGTCCAAGAGGTTTTAGTTTTTGTCCCCCTGACGTGTCCCATTACTGATGTTGAATGGTAAGGACAGAAAGCCTGATGAGTACACCTGGGCTGAAGGACAAGAGTACAGTGCTAGGATAGCCTGCAGTATAGGACCTTGGAATCCGAACCTAGACATCACCATTTTCATATAGGTCCATTGGACCCTGTCGAACGCCTTCTCCGCGTCTATGGACAACAGCAGAGAAAGCGTTCGACTGCTCACAGCATGATGTATAACATTAACAATTCTCCTAGTCGCATCAGAGGTTTGCCTCCCCTTTATAAAGCCCATCTGGTCACGCTGTATGATAGTAGGAATTATGTTCATTAGTCTCCTAGCCAATAGTTTAGCATAGACTTTGACGTCCGAGTTTAGAAGAGATATAGGTCTAAAGTTAGCTGGTGTATTGGGTTCCTTTCCTGGTTTAGGAAGAGTTACTATATGGGCTCTCAGCATCTCTAGTGGGAAGGTTGATGATTCTGCCGCGTGTGTGAATACTAAACCTAAGTACGGTGATAGTATGTTTCTAAAGGATTTAAAATATTCATTGGAAAACCCATCAGGTCCAGGTGATTTCCCATTGGGCAGTGTATCGATAGTTTTAGCTATTTCTGTACTGGTGAAAGGGGCATTTAGAGTTTCTAATTCCGTGGCAGAGAGGGAGGGGAGATTTAAGTTTTGTAGGAATTTTTGTATCTTCTCCGTGGATGGTTGTGTTGTAGATTCATCTGCGTGTAAATTATATAGGGCACTGTAATATTCTGCAAATTCGTTCACTATATCTTGTGGGTTGGTGATTTTGCATTTTTGGGTGGAATGAATTAGGTGTGCTATTTTGGTTTTGGTGCGGGCTGCTTTTAAGCGTCTTGCCAGGTATTTACCCGCTCTATTGGCGTTAGTATAGTGATTTAATTTCAAACATCTGAGGTGCAGGTCAAATTTCTGAAAGAGATGTTCTCTAAATTTTTCCCTGAGTCTGGAAAGAGTGTTGGTTAACGCTATTGTGGGAGAACGTTTGTTTTGAGATTCTGCAGTGTGAATTTCAGAGATCAATGTGTTAAGTGTGACAGTGTAGCGTTTTTTTTCCCTGGCCCCTAATTGTATGAATACGCCCCTCATGACAGCTTTGTGTGCGTTCCATAAAATATGTGGGTCTGATACTGACTTTTCATTAGAGAGAAAGAAAATTTTGAGATGCTGAGAGATGATCGTGTGAGTTTTGGGTTCTTGTAAAAGTCTATTATTACAGCGCCAGATAGGTGAGGAAGGGGAGACACCTGTTTCATTAAATGACAGAGAAATTACCGCGTGGTCAGACCACGTAATATCATGAATTCTAGCACTCGTTACTTGTTGTAATAGCCATTTGTCCGTTAAGAACATGTCGATGCGCGAGTACGAGCGGTGCCTGTTTGAAAAAATGAATTGGTGTTTTTAATCTCTGCACTCAGTAAGCAGGGCGGTGCATGAAACAACTAAACTTTGTATACTGGGAGTGCAGTGTTCAGGAATGTGCAATGCACACTATGACATACAGACTGTGTCCATCAGGCGTATGCAATATAATGCACACGATACATTGCAGTAATTAGGAATATGACATGTACAGTGTACAGTACATACTTCTGACTTCCATAATCTGTCTGCTGTGTTGTATGCTACTACCTGCATGCTACCTGCTGTACTTTGTATGTTTAGCTGTATGTTATATACCTTTGGTTGCTTCACACTGTGTGTTATATACTCTTGACCCCTGCACTCTGTGTGTTTCATACATCTGCTCTCTACACTATGTGCTTTCTGTGCTCATGCCCTCTAGGTTACATACTCTAAACTCTTGCACTTTGTGTGTAATATTTACATACCTTTACATACATCTGATCCCTGCACCCTATATGCTTTATACTCCTAACTCCTGCATGCTGAGTGTAACCTACTACTGATTATTTCATTCTTTGTGTACTATACTCTTGGCATCTCCACTCTGTGTGTAACATACTTCTGACCCAATAACTCTGTACATTAAGTATCTCTAAACAAAAAACATATAAAACTGCATTATTATTCAAAGAAAAACATAAAAAAGCAGCAAACTCTACTATAAGATATAGCACAATCCCAAAACAAATAATTCATACAAGGAGTTGCTCTAAAAAGTGTTGAGTCAAACACCAATGAAGAAAAAACAGTCCCAAAAGATAAAAAGAATGTTCTTTAATAGCATCCGCACCATCCACTACCTGCAACTGTGAGATCCTGTGATAATCCCCTCCACCATAGGCAAAATGGTCGCTTACCAAATTATACGGACATTCTATCGTGGAAGGTCCAGCCAGGGCCTTTAACACATTCTGGGAGTCTCTAAGGGCATGTGAAGTTCCCATCCAGATGACGATAACCAAAATATAAAAGACTTATTCCTGCAGCGTTGTTGTGTGGTCACATGATCTTTACCTGTTCTGTGGCATCTGCAGAAAAAAAGTTTGGGAAGGGCTCCTATTACTCTGCTGATGTATGTTCCCTACAGTGTGTGTCTTTTACCAGATTGGTGCTGTGCCAGTCACATGACTTCATACTTCAGCTACCCAGCTTTCCTCATTCTTTAACATCCAGAAATGCACTAGTGTTTCATCCTCTCCCCATGGGTCTGTGTTAAAGGAGTTGTAAAGGCAGAAAGTTTTTTTATCTTAATGCATTCTATGCATTAAGATAAAAAAACCTTCTGTGTGTAGCAGCCTCCCCATAAACCCCTAATTACTTACCTGAGCCCCATCTTTCTCCAGCGATGTCTATGAGTGTCTTAGCCATCCGGGACTCTCTTCCTGATTGGCTGAGACACAGCAGTGGATATATTGGCTCCCACGGCTGTCAATCAAAGTCAGTTAGCCAATCAGGGGGGAGAGGGGGCAGGGCTGGGTCGGGGCTCCGTGTCTGGATGGATACACGGAGCTGTGACTCGGCTCGGGTGCCCACATACCAAGCTGCTTGCTGTGGGTGCACTCGACAGAAGGGAGGGGCCAGGAGAGCAGAGGAGGGACCTGAGAAGAGGAGGATCCAGGCTGCTCTGTGCAAAACCAACTGTACAAAGGAGGTAAGTATAACATATTAGTTATTTAAAAAAAAAACCACAAGACTTTAAAATCACTTTAAGTATCTCTGACCCCTTTATTTCACACTATTGACCCTGTGACTATATACACATGCCTGTGCATTTCGCACTGCACTCTGCACATTTCACACTCTTGACCCCTGTACTTTGTGAGTTGCACACTCTTTACATTAACCACCTGCCTACAGGGCACTTTCACCCCCTTCCTACCCAGGCCAATTTTCAGCTTTCAGCACTGTCACACTTTAAATGACATGCTAAACTGTAACCATGTAAAATGTTTATAATTTTCTTCACACAAATAGAGCTTTTTTTGGTGGTATTTAACCACTTCAATACAGGGCTTTTTCTACCTATTCAATACCGGGCCTATTCTAGCACTTCTCTCCTACATGTACAAATCATCATTCTTTTGCTAGAAAATTACTCAGAACCCCCAAACATTATATATGTTTTTTTAGCAGACACCCTAGGGAATAAAATGATGGTCATTGCAACATTTTTTCTTGCACGATATTTGCACAATAATTTTTCAAACGCCTTTTTAACCACTTAACGACCGCCCACTGTAAATATACGTCGGCAGAATGGCACCGACAGGCAGAATCACGTACATATACGTGATTGCCTTTGTATAGTTGGGGGGTCCGATCGGACCCCCCTTCTTTACAGTGGGTGGTCGTTTTACCTTCGGGGTAGCGATCCGGCATGAGGGGACGGCCGTTCGATTCCGGCCACCCCCTCTCGATCGCTCCCGGCGAATGAGAGAGCTTCCCCTGCCTGCCAGGAAGGAGGAAGTGATGTCATCTCTCCTGCGGCGCTCACATATACCGAGCGCCGTACAGGAGAAGATGCAGGTTAGTACACAAAACAGCACACTGACACCAGGACACATAGGCACATAAATCGCCCCCCAGGCCCCCCCAGACACCCCCAGATCACCCCCCAGCCCCCCCAGCCCCCAGTCACAGTGTCACTGATTGCAGTGACCATTTATTTAGTGATCACTGCAATCAGTGACATTTGTGACTGTAAAAGTGTCACTACATTTAGTTTTAGGTCCAGTGTAGCCCCCTAACCCCCCCCTAATAAAGGTTTAACCCCCTGATCACCCCCCAGATAACCCTTTCACCCCCTAGCACCGCCGTCACTAAGCAATCATTTTTCTGATCGATGTCTTAGCGTCGGTGATGCTGATCGGTAGCCAGTAATTTTTTTTAGGTTCGCCGCAGGTTTTTATAGCGTCGGGTACCCCCATATATTACCTAATGAAGGTTTAACCCCCTTGATCGCCCCCCAGGTAACCCTTTCACCCCCTATCACCACTGTCACTAAGCGATAATTTTTCTGATCGATGTCTTAGCGTCGGCGATGCTGATCGGTACCCAGTAATTTTTTTTAGGTTCGCCGCAGGTTTTTATAGCGTCGGGTACCCCCATATATTACCTAATAAAGGTGTAACCCCCTTGATCACCCCCCAGGTAACCCTTTCACCCCCTAGCACCGCCGTCGCTATGCGATCATTTTCTGATCGATGTCTTAGCGTCGGTGATGCTGATCGGTAGCCAGTAATTTTTTTTAGGTTCGCCGCAGGTTTTTATAGCGTCAGGCACCCCCATATATTATCTAATAAAGGTTTAACCCCCTGATCGCCCCCCAGGTAACCCTTTCACCCCCTATCACCACTGTCGCTAAGCAATCGTTTTTATGATCGTTGTCTTAGTGTCGGTGATGCCGATAGGTAGCCAGTAATTTTTTTTTAGGTTCGCCGTCAGGTTTTTATATAGCGACAGGTACCCCCATATATTACCTAATAAAGGTTTTAACCCCCTAATTGCCCCTAGTTAACCCTTTCACCAGTGATCATCATATAAGTGTTACGGGTGACGCTGGTTAGTTAGTTTGCTTTTTATAGTGTCAGGGCACCCGCCGTATATAACCCAATAAAGGTTTAACCCCCTGATCGCCCGGCGGGTGATATCAGTTAGGTTTTAGCGTCAGAGAGGGTCTGCGTCACACCCCAGGCAGCGTCAGGTTAGTGCCAGTAGCGCTAACACCCACACGTGAACCATACACCCCCCTTAGTGGTATAGTATCTGATCAGCTCAATATCTGATCTGATCAGATCTATACTAGCGTCCCCAGCAGTTTAGGGTTCCCAAAAACGCACTGTTAGTGGGATCAGCCCAGATACCTGCTAGCACCTGCGTTTTGCCCCTCCGTCCAGCCCAGGCCACTGAAGTGCAGTATCGATCGATCACTGTCACTTGCAAAACACAACACACATAACTGCAGCGTTCGCAGAGACAGGCCTGATCCCTGCGACTCCAGTGCTGTAGGAGGTGATTTCACCACCACAGTTAAAAAAAAAAAGCATATATGCCGAAGCATTGGGGCAGCAGGAGCGGAGGAGCGATTTTGCTCCTAATGCCGCGTATATACGGTCGAAATTCCGACGGAGGCTTGCCCGTGGAAAAGTCTGACCATGTGTACGCGGCATAACTTTTGCGAGAAGATGCCCCCATGCTTCGGCATATATAAATGGTGCATGTATGCCCATCATTAGAAGTGGGTGGATGAAGGGCGGTATTCTAATGGTGGGCATACCCACCGATCAATCTTTTTTTTTCGTTCAGCCAACAGGCTGCATGAAAAAAAAGATTACAATACATGTCCAACAAGGACCAGCAACGTACTGGTATGTTGCTGGACTTTGAATGTTTATACCAGAATGATGCCTGCGGGTTTAGGTATCATCTTGGTATCATTCTTTTCAGCCAGCGGCCGGCTTTTATGTAAAAGCAATCCTAGTGGCTAATTAGCCTCTGGACTGCTTTTACAAGCAGTGGGAGGGAATGTCCCCCCCGGATATAAAAAGCGCCATTGGGAAATTGGGAAAGCATTTTATCACACCGATTTTGGTGTGGTCATATGCTTTGAGGGCAGAGGAAAGATCTAGGGTCCAATAGACCCCAGTTTTTTCAAAAACGAGTACCTGTCATTACCTATTGCTATCATAGGGGATATTTACATTCCCTGAGATAACAATAAAAGTGATAAAAATAAATAAATATGGAAGCAACAGTTTAAAAATAAAATAAAAAAGCAAAATTAATAATAAAAAAAAAATAAAATAAAAAAAGCACCCCTGTCCTGCCCTGCTCTTGCCCAATGGCGAACGCAAGCGTCGGTCTGGCGTCATATGTAAACAGCAATTGCACCATGCATGTGAGGTATCACCGCGAAGGTCAGATCAAGGGCAGTAATTTTAGCGGTAGACCTCCTCTGTAAATCTAACGGGGTAACCTGTAAATGCTTTTAAAGGCTTTTAAAAATGTATGTAGTTTGTCGCCAATGCGCGTTTGTGCGAAATTTTAAAGCATGTCGTGTTTGGTATCTATGTACTCGGCCTAAGATCATCTTTTTTATTTCATCAAACATTTGGGCAATATAGTGTGTTTTAGTGCATTAAAATTAAAAAAAGTGTATTTTTTCCCAAAAAAATGCGTTTGAAAAATCGCTGCACAAATACTGTGTAGAAAAAAAAATGCAACACCCACCATTTTATTCTGTAGGGCCTTTGCTTTAAAAATATATATAATGTTTGGGGGTTCAACATAATTTTCTTGCAAAAAAAATATGTTTTCATGTAAACAAAAAGTGTCAAAAAGGGCTTTGTCTTCAAGTGGTTAGAAGAGTGGATGTAAGCTTCCTAATGTTGTGTATATAATGCCAGAACAGTTCAAAACCCCCCCAAATGACCCCATTTTGGAAAGTAGACACCCCAAGCTATATACTGAGAGGCATGTCGAGTCCATAGAATATTTTATATGTTGACACAAGTTGCGGAAAAAATACAATTTTTTTTTTTTTTTGCACAAAGTTGTCACTAAATGATATATTGCTCAAACATGCCATGGGCATATGTGGAATTACACCCCAAAATACATTCTGTTGCTTCTCCTGAGTACGGGGATACCACATGTGTGAGACTTTTTGGGAGCCTAGCCGCGTACGGGACCCCAAAAACCAATCACCGCCTTCAGGCTTTCTATGGGTGTCAATTTTTGATTTCACTTCTCACTGCCTATCACAGTTTCGGAGGCCATGGAATGCCCAGATGGCACAAACCCCCCCAAATGACCCCATTTTGGAAAGTAGACACCCCAAGCTATTTGCTGAGAGGTATTGTGAGTATTTTGCAGATCTCGCTTTTTGTCACAAAGTTTTGAAATTTGAAAAAAAAAAAGAAAAAAAAAAATGTTCTTTCTTCATTTTCAAAAACAAATGACAGCTGTAAAATACTCACCATGCCTCTCAGCAAACAGCTTGGGGTGTCTACTTTCCAAAATGGGGTCATTTAGGGGGGTTTTGTGCTATTTTGGCATTTTATGGCCTTCAAAACTGTGATAGGTAGTGAGGAGTGAAATCAAAAATTTGCGCCCTTAGAAATCCTGGAGGCGGTGCTTGGTTTCCGGGGTCCCGTACGTGGCTAGGCTCCTAAAAAGTCCCACACATGTGGTATCCCCGTACTCAGGAGAAGCAGCAGAATGTATTTTGGGGTGCAATTCCACATATAACCATGGCATGTGTGAGCAATATATCATTTAGTGACAACTTTTTGCAATTTTTTTTTTTTGTCATTATTCAATCACTTGGGACAAAAAAAAAAATATTCAATGGGCTCAACAGGCCTCTCAGCAATTTCCTTGGGGTGTCTACTTTCTAAAATGGGGTCATTTGGGGGGGGGGGGTTTGTGCTATTTTGGCATTTTATGGCCTTCAAAACTGTGATAGGTAGTGAGGAGTGAAATCAAAAATTTGCGCCCTTAGAAATCCTGAAGGCGGTGCTTGGTTTCCGGGGTCCCGTACGTGGCTAGGCTCCTAAAAAGTCCCACACATGTGGTATCCCCGTACTCAGGAGAAGCAGCAGAATGTATTTTGAGGTGCAATTCCACATATAACCATGGCATGTGTGAGCAATATATCATTTAGTGACAACTTTTTGTAATTTTTTATTTTTTTTTGTCATTATTCAATCACTTGGGACAAAAAAAAAAATATTCAATGGGCTCAACATGCCTCTCAGCAATTTCCTTGGGGTGTCTACTTTCTAAAATGGGGTCATTTGGGGGGGGTTTGTACTGCCCTTTCATTTTAGCACCTCAAGAACTGAGATAGGCAGTCATAAATTAAAAGCTGTGTAAATTCCAGAAAATGTACCCTAGTTTGTAAACGCTATAACTTTTGCGCAAACCGATAAATATACTCTTATTGACATTTTTTTTACTAAAGACATGTGGCTGAATACATTTTGGCCTAAATGTATGACTAAAATTGAGTTTATTCGATTTTTCTTATAACAAAAAGTAGAAAATATCATTTTTTTTCAAAATTTTCGGTCTTTTTCCGTTTATATCGCAAAAAATAAAAATCGCAGAGGCAATCAAATACCATTAAAAGAAAGCTCTATTTGTGGGAAGAAAAGGACGCAAATTTCGTTTGGGTACAACATTGCATGTCCGCACAATTTACAGTTAAAGCAGCGCAGTGCAAAATTCTGAATTCACCTCTGGTCCTTTAGCTACCAAATGGTGCGGGGCTTAAGTGGTTAAAAAAAAAATGGTTTCATGAATTAAAAAATAACAAAACAGTAAAGTTAGCCCAATTTTTGGGGAAAATATGAAAGATAATGTTACGCCGAGTAAATAGATACCTAACATGTCACGCTTTAAAATTGCGCACACTCATGGAATGGCGCCAAACTTCGGTACTTAAAAATCTCAATAGGCGACGCTTAATTTTTTTTTACAGGTTACCAGGTTAGAATTACAGAGGAGGTCTAGTGCTAGAATTGTTGCACGCGCTCTAACGCATGCGGCGATATCTCACATGCGTGGTTTGAACGGCGTTTACATATGTGGGCGACTTACGTGTGCATTCGCTTCTGATCGCGAGCTACCGGGGACAGGGGCGTTTACATTTTTTTTTTTTATTATTTTTTTTTTTTTTTTTTACAATGATTTTACTTTTTTTTTGATCACTTTTATTCCTATTACAAGGAATGTAAACATCCCTTGTAATAGGAATGTGTGTGACAGGTTCTCTTTATTGAGAGACGCGGGGTCAATAAGACCCCACATCTCTCCTCCAGGCTGGAAAGCATGAGATTAGTGAAATTTTTTTCACTGATCTCATACTTACAGCCGCAATGGCGGCTTTGTTTACATTTGAGGCCCGGGCGTGACGTCATCACATCGCGCTCGGGCCTCCGACGATCATAGAGATGACTGGTGACCATCTGGTCACCAGTCATCTCTATGCTCATCACGTGACCCCACCAACGACGCCGGAAGATTCGCTCCGGGTCCCCGATCGCACGGGGGAGCCCGGAGAAGCACCGGATGGCGGCGGGAGGGGGGATGTCCCCTCCCGCTGCCTATAAGAACGATCAAGCGGCGGAACTGCCGCTATGATCGTTCTTATGGTGCGCAGAATCGCCGGCACTTCAAAAGGATATCTGAATGATGCCTCGAGCTGCAGGCATCATTCAGATATCCCCCTACAAATCCGAGGACATCATATGACGTCCACCCAGGATGGGAGATCCCATCTGTGGACGTCATTTGACTATAGGCGGGTAGGGAAGTGGTTAATCACTGCTCGGTTTATTATTTTTTACAAAAAAAAGTCCAAAAATTGTGAAAAAAAAAGTTTTTCTTAGATTCTGTCAGTAAATTTTGTAAATAAGTATTTTTTTTTGCTTTACTGATGTGTGCTGATGAGGTGGCACTGATGGACACTGATAGGCTGCACTGATTGGCACTGATAAGGTGTCACTTATGGCCACTGATGAGGCGACACTTATGGGCACTGATGAGGAGACACTAATATGCCGCATTTATGGGCACTGATATGTGGCATTGATAAACACTGATATGCGGCACTAATGGGTAGCACTGGTGGGCACTGATAAGTGCAACTGATGGGCATTGATGGGTGGCACTGATAGACGGCAATGATGGGCATTAATGGGTGGCACTGATAGGCAGCACTGATAACCAGCACTAACTGGCATCACTATTGGTCACTGATTGGTGGCACTTGTGGGCGCTGATTGGTGGCACTTGTGGGCACTGATTGCTGGCACAGGTGGTGCTTTATTGTAAACAGGGCACTGATGATCAGTGCCCTGATTACATGTCTCGATGTCTCCCGCGAGGAGATGCTGCTGATCGGCTCTCCTCGCCATACACTCTGTCAGTGTGAGGCGATGAGAGACGATTATCGGCATTTCCATGTTTACATGTGACCGGCTGTGATTGAACACAGCCGATCACATGGTTGAAGAGCCATGGCCATGGCTCTTTACAGAGATCAGGGCAGTGCGGGAGCGGCTGTTCTGGGGCGCGATCATATGACGTCCTCCCAGAACGAGAGCTGCACCGTCCCTCTGTCATTTGCAGTTAAATACTCCTGATCCTTGGACTTTCTATACTATATTTTTCATTACATACTACTGACCAAACGTTAATTTCCCCAACAGTTGCTGGCTGCTATATAGTCCCTGACTATTTTAATGAACTTCTTTAATTAACCGGTTAAGGACCGGCTCCTGTACATTTACGTTGGCAGAATGGCACGGCTGGGCAAAGTAACGTATATTTACATCACTTTGAAATTCCCGCCTGCCGCAAGCTCCATGAGCGTGCCCGCAGGACCCACGGACTTGATGTCCGCCGGTGTCCCGCGATTGGGTCACAGAGCTGCAGAACGGGGAGAGGCAAGTGTAAACATGCATCTCGCGGTTCTGCCTAGTGACATTGTCACTGGTCGTCTGCTCCCTCTCATCGGGAGCAGCGAAAAGTGACGTGCCACGGCAAGTCACGCCCCCTAACAGTTAGAATCACTCCCTAGGACACACTTAACCCCTTCAGCGCTATCTAGTGGTTAACCCCTTCACTGCCCGTGTCATTTTCACAGTAATCAGTGCATTTTTATAGCACTGATTACTGTAAAAATGACAATGGTTCCAAAATAGTGTCAAAAGTGTCCGATATAAAGTCGCAGTAACAATAAAAATCGCAGATCACCGCCATTACTAGTAAAAAAATAAATAAAAATGCAATAAAACTATCCCCTATTTTGTAGACGCTATAACTTTTGCGTAAACCAATCAATATACGCTTATTGCGATTTTTTTTACCAAAGATATGTAGAAGAATACGTATCGGCCTAAACTGTGGAAAAAAAACGCAGAGGTGATAAAATACCACCAAAAGAAAGCTCTATTCGCAAAAAGTGCTCTGGTCTTTGGCCAGCGAAATAGTCCGGGGCTGAAGTGGTTAAGGCTCAGACAAATACGTCTGTATTCTGTGTGCAGATAAGAATATGTAATGGAATAGTTGCATTTAAAAAAAAAAATGATTGTGCTGAGGTTTATTTGTGTGTGTGAGATTTTTGTGTCATTAAGGCATATTTTGTGGCTACAAGTAGTATGGCATAGGTGTGACAAATATACTGTGAGTAAACTCAGGTTCCATTCATCTATACATCTTTAGCCACTCCCACTGTCCGTTCAATGTGGCTAGTTCCACTATTTACAACTGTAGCGACCTCACTCTCTCTCTATTTTTATCGGTTATACGGCTGTTGTCTAGGGGTACCTGGGAGAGAGAGATGAGATACACCACGGCCCATGTCCTCCAAGGTGTAGAGGTGAAGGCCAGAACTATCGGGCCTGTGTATGTGTCCCAGAGTCCAATCCTCTCCTCGGATTGACTCCCCTTTGCTCCTAGTAACCAAAGTTCCACACACTGAATAGGTCCAACACTTATTTATTCTTCTCAATAAATAGTCATACAGCACAGACTGGTTGAGACCTATGTAACACTTCAGTATTTGTGGGGAGTAGGCCAAGGCACAATTCTTCTGTATAAAGCTAACCACTGTAGTATCACCAGTGGCGAACAGTCACTGCCACTGACTATATTGATCAGAACGTGAATTACCTTCACTATTGTAGCCCCTATCAGGGGAAGGTAATCCGTCCAAGGGAGTCACTGGAGGCCTCTCTGTCACCAGCAATGCTGCGCCGGACTCTCCAGAGAAGTTCCGCTCACCAGTCTTCTCGACCTCAGACACGGGCACCCAAGGAGTTAGGGCCCCCCCGGATTCCTCCACCCTCGTGGAACTCAGTCGAAGGTACTGAGCTCCAGGCTTCCGCCATAGTACCTCACCCCAGGCTAAAGGTGCCTGAGATGGACTCCATCTCTCGCTCCGGCCAGGTCAAGGGCACCTGGGCCCGGAACTCCGGAATGCCAGCACCAAAGCTGAAGGTGCCTGGGTGCGGTTGCGTCCTCCGACTCTGAACCCCAAGGTCAGGGCGTCCGCCCCTTTTATCCCCTCGCCCTTTGTGTCACAGCAGGTTCCCCGCCCTGCTGTACCAGCGCCAGGCAAGGACAAAAAGGAAACAGTCTTGCAGTGAGTGTTCAGCCCCGGCCAGGGCGACAGCGCCACCTGCAGGCTGCAGGGAACCTCACACCACTAGAGTCCTCCAAGAACCACAAAAGATTCTCAGATTCCCTGACAATCAATGCATCTGGGTTACAATACCACCCAGATGCCTCCCCTAAAATCAAACACCCGCTACACAACTATATAGTAGTAGCTAAATAGTTTATTTTGAATTATTCATTATTTATAAGCATCTAAAGCCACAATATGCCCAGGGAATGACAGATGCGGAGAGCTGAGTCAGCAGTGAGAACAAGTGGGTGAAAACTAGAATGTATAACAGAGAGCTACAGTTAGTTGTTCATATAATAAGACAACTTTGCATATTGTGGGTGCTGTAGTTGAGTTCCAAAATGTATATGGCATGTGTGATAATGAAGGCCCCTTGAACTGCCTTTAGGGAAAGGGAGCCTTGACTGCTGGAAGCATAGCATCACTGTGCATGTGAACCTAAGTAGCTCCCTTAGGATTGGCTACAAAGGCCTCAGGTGACAGGCTGGCATTGTTGTTTGGTACATTTGGAAAGTTGTACTTTTGAAAAGTTCAATAAAGCTGTGGCCTTGCCTTATTTCCAACGTAATCAGCTTCTGTGTTTTTTGGGGGGCAAGGTATTGGTTTATTAGTTGGTCAATTGGTACCCAAAAACAAAGTAAGTCTATGTTCATGGAATGCATGATCTTTTTGTTCTGCAATGTCATAAATGTAGAATGCATAATTAACCTCTTCCTTTCCACTTTTCTATTCTTCTCCACTATTCTTAGGCAAAGTCCTTCAGCGGTGGTGGAAATCCCTCCGTGATCATGTGAGGAGGGACCTCACGGAAGAGGAAAAGGCAGCTCTATCCGGAGCAGCAGTTCCCAAAAGGAAGCCGCACTTGTACCACCAGAACCTGGCCTGTGTAAGGCAAGCCATGATTAGCAGCACCAGAGAGTAAGTTTTGTGTTCTTTTTATATAATTAACCCTGTGCATTTAATTAACCCTGTGCATTTCTTTGCAGGCAATATGCATTTTCTGTGTAAAATGTCAACTAACTATTTAATTCTATTCTTTGTAGGACAATATCCAATATTGGTGAAAGAAGAGAGGAGGCAGGGGAAGCTCCGGCAGTGGACAGACCCACCACCAGTGCCACGGACAGCTCAGCCCACACATCTCCCTGTGACAGCAGTGTTGAAAGTCACGCTGAGGAGACAACACATGAGGTACATGTCAGCCTGTCTATGTCTGTCTATCTACCTACATACCTGCCAATTTATATATGTTTTCTCTTGCAGGAATCCAGCGTCAGCCTACACGAGGAGGTGCATGGTCGTGGAGGTGTCCGTGGGCGTGGGCGTGGATGTGGGCGTAACCTGCGGCAGAGGGTGGGCGAGTTTGTTTCTGAGACTGAGAACAGGGTGCTTGCACTGCTGCAGGAAGTGCCGCAGGAGAGGCGCAGCTTTGATGCCTTCCTTGACCCAAGCAACAAGCGCGCCTGCTTCTGCCGCCACATGTACAACATTATGGAGGACTTGGGTGGAGACCTGGAGATACACCATATCTGTTCAATTCAGACAGGAAAAATACAGTGGTGTGCCACCTCCACCTTCAGTCGATCCATACACTGTATCTCAGGATCCCCCAATGGCCCCCGGAACCTCAGCAGTGCAAGCACACCCCTCTCAGTATCAGCCCCCTCCTCTCCGCCAGCCGCCACCCACCATACCAAGACCCCATTATACCCCCCACCCTCCTACGAAGATTATACACCGCCCTCTTGTCATTACAGGCGCCATCCCCAGTCCTTCCCCTGTCCCCAATACCCACATCCCCAAGGTAACCAGGCATCCCAGCAAACCTATCATCAGTTGTAATTCTTTTCACGAGCAATAAA
Source organism: Rana muscosa (assembly GCA_029206835.1). Lineage (NCBI taxonomy): Eukaryota > Metazoa > Chordata > Amphibia > Anura > Ranidae > Rana > Rana muscosa. The sequence goes on from CM055119.1 coordinate 57,212,207, forward strand.
AAATGTGTTTCTTGATAAATTCCATTTGTTTGAATTTTTTTATAGGATGCACAACAGCAGTCATTTGCACTCTGCTTGAGACAAACGCATGCTGAGCCCGAAAAGGGCTAGCATGCGTTTGTCCCAAGCAGATGGAAAAGAGCACCTTTCTCTCTATTTTAACAAACGCATGCTGAGCCTGAATAGTGCTAGCATGCGTTTGTCCCAAGCAGTTTGAAAAGAGCACCTTTCTCTGTTCTTGAGGCAAACGCATGCTGAGCCCGAATAGTGCTAGCATGCGTTTCTCCCAAGCAGATTGAAAAGAGCACCTTTCTCTGTACTTGAGACAAACACATTCTAAACCTGAATAGTGCTAGCATGCATTTCTCCCAAGCAGATTGAAAAGAGCACCTTTCTCTCTACTTGAGACAAACGCATGATGATCTCGAATAGGGCTAGCATGCGTTTGTCCTAAGCAGATTTAAAAGAGCACCTTTCTCTCTACTTGAGACAAACACATGCTGAGCCTGAATAGTGCTAGCATGCGTTTTGTCTCAAGCAGATTGAAAAGAGCACTTTGCACTCTGCTTGAGACAAACGCATGATGAGCCCAAATAAGTACCCCACTGACAGCCGCTAGGATAACAGTGGATGGGTCCAGAAGCAACGTTGTCTACTGCTTCTGTCCTCCTCCAACTGTCTCCTTGTACGAACCCTCTGCGAGATGATAAGCAGGATTGCTTCATCAATCTTTTGCACAACAGGATCCATAATGCAAAAATCCAAGGAAAACACACGCAAAATCGCAAAAACTACAAAATACTCAAACAAACTCACACAGACTATCTCTCTCCTCTCTCTTGGTTGGTTGACTTGGTTGAATACTGTGGGCTCTTACATTTGCAGGAATAACACATGCCGTTTCTGTAGTAGACACTCCAGACAACACATGACAGTAATTTCATGTGCCACAGGACGAGAATTCACGATCCGCCAATATTTCAACTGTGGCACTAGTAATGTTGTTGAATGCAAAAAATTTAACAAACAATATGTGGGTTGCACCATGAGACCACTGAGAATTCGAATCAGCGAACATTTTCATAGTGCATCTTACAGCACCTACAAAGGCTTATCAAATGTGTCTAAGCACTTTAAAGCGGAGCTCCACCCTAAAGTGGAACTTCCGCTGATCGGAACCCTCCCCCCCTCCGGTGTCACAATTGACACCTTTCAGGGGGGAGGGGGGTGAAGATACCTGTCTAAGACAGGTATTTGCACCCACTTCCGGGAGTCCTCTCTGCAGAAAATCTGCGGGAAGCACGTCACTTCCCGCAGATTCCCCGTTGTGTTCTGGGAGACACTCGGCTCCCAGAACACAGGGGACCATTCAGAACGACGCAGCGCGACTCGCGCATGCGCCGTAGGAAACCGGGCATGAAGCCGCAAGGCTTCACTTCCTGGTTCCCTCACCGAGGATGGCGGGGGGGGCAGCAGAGTGACGAACGATTGCTCGTCCTCTGCTGCGGACGTCGCTGGACTCCAGGACAGGTAAGTGTCCATATATTAAAAGTCAGCAGCTGCTGTATTTGCAGCTGCTGGCTTTTAATATTTTTTTTTTCCGCAGCACCTCCGCTTTAAGTATGAACATAATGGCAATATGGCATCCTTCTCGTACTCAGGGTTGGAAAGAGTTAAACTATCCTCACGTGGGGGGGACATCCACCGTGGACTTCTTTTACGTGAAGTTTGGTGGATTTTCCACCTACAGACAAGGGCACATGCGGTAATGAACCACCACTATGATGTGGACCTTTTTATGAAATAAGTTTAAAAAAGTCCTGGAGCAATGGACATTGTAATATGCTCATCGCTTGTGATACACTTTGAATGTGCACTATCTTTTATGTATAGTCTTTATATTTCACATCAAGCAATATGATTTTTTAATCATTTTTTCATTAAAGATTCTCTTATAGAGCTTTTAATATATGTATTTTCTCACATGTCAAGATAGTCTTTGTATGTTTTTGTATGTTTTGTATCTCAAGTGTTGTATTATAGCTAGACTATTTGCTTCTCTTTGTCATCTACACATCTGTTAACAATCTGTAACCAATCACCTGCTTTTAATTGAACACATTGTTGATTAGAGAGGATCAGTAGTCATGTGACAGTCTTTTATGTATAAATGATCTGCATAGTTGTTCCAAGTCAGTTCCTTGGGGAAAAAAAAGTAATTGGATCAGCATGACAGCCAGACAAGTAGCATTTTGAAGGGATGCGGTTAGCAAAGGCAGCTTCAATAATCTCTAGATTGAAAATCTTAACTACATAAGGTAAAAAAATGTAAAATACATAAAAAAAAAAAATGCATAACTAATATGTAATTGCATAGCTTGAAAAAGAAAAGTACAAACCCATTGCAGCACATAAAAAGCAAAGTTGAGTATTTGACATTTTGATATATAAGGTCCTAAGTGACACCTAAGTAATCACACATGAATTGTTCAAGTGTTTAATGTTTTCCTCTTTACCTGCTGGTGCATGAAACTTTCTTACACAGCTGAGTGATGAAAAGAGACTTGTAAACGCTTGCAGAACTGCTATAGTGAATAAATATCTTAACAATTCTACTCCGGCCCCCTTCACACATGCCCAGTTCGCACACGCGCATGTTAACATGTGCTATTTTGCGTGTTAATGTGTGTTGTGTCAAGGCAACCCAATCATTCATAATTGGGCTGCCAGTGCACTGCAAAGAATCAAACAAAAACCGGACCTGACCTTTTTTTATATGCAGCAAACTCTACTCATGGCAAATGTGTATTTCATTATGTGTTACATAGGAGTCTGGAAAACAAAAAATGCAGCGCTAGAAGGTAGGTGGCACCCAAAAATTGTGATTAAGGGTGGATATAAATAAAAATAGCATATATAATATACAGATCATATATCATTGTAGTAAGAAAAAAAAAAAAAAAAAAGGGAATGAAAAAAATTCTGATGTGGAATCTACCACACTAGGAATCCCATCAGTAAGAAAACAAGGTATAAAGTCCGTACAATAATAACTTTTGACATGGATGAATGATCATGAAAAAAATAAACACCATGTATAAGGTCATGTAAACAAAAAAACATTTCTGTAATTCACCAATGTGAAGTGGTAACTTGTTGAAGCTCATATAGGTGTGAGAGGTGGTCAACAAAAACGACACCCGTGGTCTGCCTAAAGCTTCCTAAGCTTATCTATGAGATATCTGTGTGCTCCTGCACACAGGTTTTTAGCTGGCCATACACTGTAGAATTTTTGTTTGAACAATCGCATGGAAATTCTGAAAATTTGTTCATCAGAACATTCTTTTTTGCTATTGTTGAGCCAACTAATTTCCTTTGAAAGCCCTCAAAACTTTGTCCAGACCCGTTGTTTGACTGGTATCCCAGACATAGTAACCCCCCTTCTAGCCTGTTGTAATATGACAGCTGAGGGGGAGCGTCATATGGACATCATATGACATCTTTCACAGGTCCTGCCCTTTCGCGTGCCCCACGCGCTGTGCTCAGGCGGGATCTTTCTGTATCATGCGATTAGCTGTGGCCAATTACAGATAATCACAATCATAGCAGATAGATAATAGCAAATCACAATTGATAATCACAATGAATAGTTTTAATTTAGAAAAAATGGTTGCTTATAATAACATTCAGTTATGAGCAATTATAGTGTGCAAAAAATAATCTGATTACCTCCTTAGAGTAGTACGGTGTTATTATGTTAACACTGTACACTATATTGCTCTGATCACTGTATGTAAAAAAAAAAGAAACATTTTTTTTAATAAAAAACTAAAATATTTAAAAAATTTGAATAAAAAAATAAATACATTTTTCTTTTCTTTTTACATACTGTCACCAGTCAGTGTTCTTGATCACTGCCACGCCAGTTACGGTGCCTTGAAAAAGTATTCATATTCCTTTGACCTTTTCCACAGTTTGTCAATTTACAACCAAAAACGAAAATTTACTTTATTGGGATTTTTTATATGATAGACCAACACAAAGTGGCACATAATTGTAAGGTGGAAGGGAAATGATAAATGATTTTCAAAATTACAGGTTCTATTTGCGATGTACCCTGGTCAAACCACTTCATGGTACTTCTCAAGTTTATAGGGGTCCCATTCTCTTCAGGCCCCCGTCCCTGGAGTCTCAATGAGTCACTCTTGAACAACCCAGTGCACTGTTCTATGCTAGAGAAAGAAAACTTTTAAATATTCTTAACTTTTTTAAGATATTTTTATTGAGTTTAAAGACAAACTAACATACAGAAAAAAAAAACCTTGGTTATTCACCGTAGTGCATAGACATGTAATACCAGGGCCGGCCCTGTGATGGGACCGGGTGGTACCATGGTATCAGGCGGCACTTTTAGTGGGCCGGCAAACTGACGCCCGCCAGACAGCCCGTTCCGCCTGCTCCGCTGCCTGTGAGGAGCCCGGCGCCGCTGCCTGTGAGGACACTCGCAGTCTGGGGGGGGGTGGGTGACAAGGGCGGGCAGAACACTCGCAGCGGGGGGGGGTTAGAAGCAGTCAGCGAGTGAGCGCGCAGCAGAGCAGAGAGGTGATGTCATCTCTCACTGCCCGCTCTCACTGTTCCGCCCTCACTGTGCAGCCGTGGCTGCCTTCACTCTGGGACACAGCAAGTGACAATCCGCAACGTGTGGCATGTGACGTGGCAAGTGTCAATACGCAATGTGTGGCAAGTGACAATACGCAACGTGTGGCAGGTGACGCTGTGGCAAGTGACAATCCGCAACGTGTGGCAGGTAGCATTGTGGCAAGTGACAATCCGCAATGTGTGGCAGGTGACGTGGCAAGTGACAATCCGCAATGTGTGGCAGGTGACGTGACAATCCGCAACGTGTGGCAAGTGACAACCTGCAACGTGTGGCATGTGACGTGGCAAGTGACAACCCGCAACGTGTGGCAGTTGACGTAAGTGAACATGTGGCAAGTGACCATCCGCTACGTGTGGCAGGTGACAATCCGCAACGTGTGGCAAGTGACAATCCGCAACGTGTAGCAGGTGACAATCCGCAACGTGTGGCAGGTGACAACCCGCATCTACTGGTGGAGTCCAAAGCAAAACTGTAAGTACAAACACACATCACAAGTTGTTTGAGACATGAGAGCCTGAGAGGGACTTGCCTTGCCCAGCCCTGATTAACCACTTAAGGACCGGAAGGATTTGCACACTTAAAGCGGTTGTATGGCTTTGTTTTTTGCTTTTTGTTTAAATAACAAACATGTCATACTTACCTCCACTGTGCAGTTTGTTTGGAAGAGTGGCCCCGATCCTCTTGTTCTCGGGTCCCTCTGCAGCTGTCTCGGCTCCTCCCCGCATCAGCTAACCCCCTTCTGGGAAGCACTCTCCTGTCATACACGCTGCGTCCATAGACACAGCGTATATGACTTGTTCCCGCCCCCCCCACAGGCCGCGTCATTGAATGTGATTGACAGCAGCGCGAGCCAGTGGCTGCGCTGGTATCAATCTATCCAATCTAGCCAATCAACGGCCAGACTCTGTGGAGAAGAGGAGGCCGGGGGACACCCACAGCAGGTGAACGGACTCAGGTAAGTAAAACGGGGGGCTGGGGGGCAGTTATTGCCAGGCGTTTTTTCACCTTCATGCATAGGATGCATGAAGGTGAAAAAACACGAACCTTTACAACCCCTTAATGACCAGGCCATTTTTTGTGATACAGCACTGTGTTGCTTTAACTGACAATTGCTCGGTCATGCGACACTACCCAAATAAAATGTATGTCCTTTTTTCACACAAATAGAGCTTTCTTTTGGTGATATTTTATCACCTCTGCGTTTTTTTGCGCTATAAACAACAAAAGAGCGTCAGTTAAAAAAAAAAAAAAAACAATATTGTTTACTTTTTGCTATAATAAATATCCCAAAATTTTATTTAAAAAAAAAATATATTTCTTCATCAGTTTAGGCCAATATGTATTCTTCTACATATTTTTGGTACCAAAAAAAAACACAATTAGCATATATTGATTAGTTTGTGCAAAAGACTTTGCGGCCACCCGCCATGCACAGGTCCCTTTTTACTCCTATATACATGTATAGATCCCTGACAGGTCCTTTTATACACCTATATGCATGTATAGAGCCATGACAGGTCCTCTTTATACTCCTTTATACATGTATAGAGCCATGACAGGTCCTCTTTATACTCCTTTATACATGTATAGAGCCATGACAGGTCCTCTTTTTACTCCTATATACATGTATAGAGCCATGAGGGGTCCCCTTTAGTTATTGTGATGTTGGTGCTGGATCACTGTGACCCTTCACCCTTTTCTACTGATGCATGCTGGGGGAGGGGCTGTACCAGGAAGTAAGTTAGTGTGTGTGTGGGACTGGGAAGCAGCAGCATGATACACAGAAGGGATTACATCTGGTAATGACAGAAGCCTGTTGTATTAGGACTCCATGTAACAAAGTCATCATGTTCTGAGTGAGTAATAAACCCTCTCCATGGTTAAAGGGATTGTAAAGGTATATGTTTTTTCACCTTAATGCATCCTAAGCATTAAGGTGAAAAAACATCCGACAATTAAGGCCCCCCCCCCCCCCCCGAGCCCCCGTTTTACCAACCTGGCCCCTCGAAAGTCCCGTGCACTCGTCCCCGTCATCCTCCTCGGTTCTCAGCCTGGCCGTCGATTGGCTACACTGGATGGATTGAAAGCAGCGCAGACATTGGCTGGCGCTGCTGTCAATTACATCCAATGACGCGGCGCGCCGGGGGGCGGGGCCGAGTGATAAAGTCGGCGGCTATGGCCGCCGCTGTATCACGGGAGCGCGCCTGCAATAACTCCACACCATGCAAGCTCGCTCGCATGAAGGTGTGGAGTCCTTGCAGGGAGGAGCCGAGACAGCCGCCGAGGGACCCCAGAAGACCAGGATCGGGGCCACTGTGTGCAAAACGAGCTGCACAGTGGAGGCAAGTATAACATGTTTGTTATTTTTTTGAAAAAAAACGGGAACCTTTAGTGTCCCTTTAAGAAGTTCATCCAGCCTGTGTATAACTTGCTGAGCAGATGCTGGCAGCATTGCTAGCAGCACCCTGAGAGACCCCGTGTCTAAGGGACATAACGGTGGCGACGAGGATTGTGGATTTTAGCACACATGGCCTTTATAGGGTTTATTCAACCATTTGATCCTGCTGCTGAATCATGGAGCTCCTAGGTGGAGAGGCTGGAGCAGTATATGGAAGCAAATAGTGTGGCTGCAGAAAATAAAGTTGCAGTTTTCCTCAAAACATTGGGTCAAGCTGCATATGGCACTCTCAGAGACCTAATTTCTCCAGACAAGCCAGCTTCTAAGCCCCTGCCTGAGTTACTTCAGAAGCTACACGAGCACTACAACCCAAAGCCATTAAAGATTGCAGAGCGGTTTAAATTCTACAGTAGAAGGCAGCATGCCGGGGAGGACATAAAGACTTATATCATTGCTTTATGTAAACTAGCTGCCACTTGTCTGTTTGGAGACTACCTGCAGACGGCTCTCCGTGACATGTTTGTTATGGGACTCTGCGACCCAGCCATACAGAAACGCTTACTCACAGAACCCGACTTGACTCTGACGAAAGCCACTGACCTTGCTACGGTCATGGAGTTGGCTACACGGGACGCCACCCTACTGAAGGCACCACCTAAAACTCCTGCAAGCCAGGGAGAGGAAATATTCCACTCTGCTATCACCCGACACCCAAGATGGCCGTCCCCAAATATGCCTAAACCTCGCCACTCTAATTCTTCTGTCTCTAGGACACCAACTTGCTACCGTTGTAACACTACTCACAGTGCACCTGCTTGCAAGTTCAAGGATGTCGTTTGTTTTCTTTGTGGAAAGACTGGCCATATTGGGCGTTTGCCGCAGCTCACGCTCCCCGAACACTACCACAAAAGTTATACGTAAACAGACATTTCATATGGATACTGACAATAACGGCTCCAGCTCTGATGAGGAAACCTGTGTCCAGCATGCTGGACTGTTTTGGGTAGCTGGGAGTATTCCTGCGATAAAAGTGGATGTCACACTCAATGGCTGTCCTGTCTCCATGAATGTTAATACAGGGGCGGCTGTGTCTGTCATTTCATGGACTGATTTTTTTTTAAATCAAAAAGGGTTTTTATTGAACAATCCAAAGAATACAAAAGCAAAAACATTGAAAAAATGTAGTACAGTACACCCAAACATTGTGTTTTGTTCAACTCAGTCTTACACCATCATACCATTGAAACAGAGTAGAGACTTCTCTCAGCACCACATAACATTGCACTCTATGAGAGAGGCTCTCGTGGCCAAGCCACCGCCGTGTATTCTATCACACTACATTGAAAATTACAACGTCTTTTCCACCATCAGACCATTACAGGGGATTACAGTAATACCATCCTTGCCCCCCTTATCCCCCTATCCTCCTCTCGCTCCTTATAGTAGCAGTCGGTCCATAATTAAATCAACCGGGGCCAACCCCAGAACATTCAACCAGCCCGCCTAGATTGTCTCAAATTTCTTAACACTCCCCCTATGTTGATAGATATGTTTTTCCATTCTGATAGTGTCCCCCATTCGGCGTATCCATTCCTTACTCGTAGGGGGTTCTTCCACTTTCCAGTTTCTCAATATAAGTTACCGAGCCTCGAAGAGAGCCCTGGATATTGCTATCCTGGCAGGCTCCTCCTCCGAGACTGTGTCTATAATACCCAGTAAGCAAAGTTTAGGGTGTGCCTCCAGGTGAACCTGGAACACTCTGTTAATAGTATCCAGCACCTCCCTCCAGTACAGATGCAGTTTGGGGCACCGCCACAACATGTGGATAAGGTCTCCATGGTCCCTCTTGCATCTGGTACAGGAAGGATCATCTCGCACCCTCATTTTCACCAGCCTAGCCGGCGTGTAATGCACACGTAGAAGAATATACAGCTGGGATAATCTTTGGGCCACATTTAGGGAGCTTATGGGTACTGCTGAGAGCGCCTCCTCCCACTGATCTTCCTCAAATTCACCTACGTCTGTCTCCAACCTAGCTATGATCCCCGCAGTGTTATCAGGAAGGAACCGCCTGAGGAGCATGGAATAACTGCTTGATATGAATCCCTTGTATGTGGTAGTTTCCCGCATGTAATTGAAGATGGGTGTGGGGTTCTGAATCCATGCGTCTCCATCCGATTGGGCTCTCACCGCATGTTGGAGCTGGAAATAGTAGAAGTGCATAGAAGCAGGCGAATTAAATTCCTCTTGCAGCGCCGAAAAGGGGCGCAATTTACCATCCCTAAAGATTTGTGACATATGTATAACACCGTACTTCTGCCATCTCTTGCCACATTGTAATTTTTCCAGCTCCAAATAGTGCCTGTTTCCCCAAATTGGGCTACATCTAGTAAAGCCATCAACCTGTTGTAGCTCCCTAACCTTATTCCATATTTTCTGCATCAGGTTGTACGTCGGGAAGAATTTGTTGGATTTGGCAAATCTCAATGCCTCCAGGCCCTCCTCCGCCTCACCCCCTGTCGCTACCTGAAGCAGTTGCGCTACCGGATCTACCAAGTTAAGCACCGGGTTATTTACATGTCTCAATACTCTCGCTATGTGTTGGAGTTGGAAGGCCAAATAGTACAGCCACGGATTCGGGAGGGCAAGCCCACCTGCCTCCTTTGGACGCTGTAACTGTTCGAGTTTTACCCTCGCTGTGGAATTTAACCATATAAGTGAGCGAAAAATGGAGTTGATAATTCTAAACAGTTTTAAGGGAACCACCATGGGGGAATTGTGAAGTATGTAAAGAAGTTGGGGCATCAAGATCATCTTGATCAGATTTATCCTACCCACCGGGGACATTTTTAGTTTTGACCATACCTTCACCCGATCTCAGAACCGATTCAATAGTGGGGACAGATTCAACCTGATAGTCCAAAGGATTGGGTGTAACCTGAACTCCCAGGTATCTGAATTCCCTGGACACAGGAATGTCTAACAGAGTAGAGTCTTGTGGACTGGGTGTGCCATCCAATAGCATAAGAGAGGACTTGGTCCAGTTGATTACTAGACCTGAGTAATGGCCAAACGTTCGTATCACCTCCATAGCTTCCTCCAGAGAGGCCGCTGTGTCGCCCAGAAGGAGCATGGTGTCGTCCGCATACAACATGCATTTTTCTTGCATCTCTCCGTATCTGAAGCCCTGGATCTTAGCGTTAGCACGGATACAGGAAGCCAGCGGTTCGATGGCCAGGGCAATTGGGGGCGATAAGGGACAGCCCTGCCTGGTGCCCCTGAAAAGTGAAAAATATGGAGATACCCTCCCTGACTCTCTAACGGCAGCTTTTGTGGAGCTATACAATAATTGAGCCCAGGCTATAAAATTTGTCCCGAACCCAAACTTGCGCATAATGGCCCAAAGGTAAGACCATTCGATGCTATGAAATGCCTTATGGGCGTCAAGTGATAGCAGTGCCCTGTCCCCCATGTTATCCGAGATTGACTGTAGATTAACGAACAGAGGGCGCAAGTTAATGGCCGTTGATTTATGAGGCATAAACCCTGCCTGATCTGAATGAATTATGGATGAGATGGCTTTGTTCAATCGGAGCGCCAGGACCTTGGCCAGAATTTTCTCTGTCTGTAAAAGGGAGATTGGCCTATATGAGCCTGGATCCAGAAGATCCTTGCCCGGTTTTAGTAGCAGCACTATAATGGCCTTGGACATTGACAGGGGAAGACACCCAGCCTGTTTGGTTTCATTAAATACTTCCAATAATTTAGGCAATAGCTGCCCCTCATAAGTCTTATATACCTCTAAAGGAATTCCGTCCTCCCCCGGTGCCTTAGAGTTGGGGAACAGACCGGTCGCCACCCGAAGCTCCTCCAGAGTCAGAGGGGCGTCTAGTTGTTGTCGATTAGCACCAGACAGAGTAGGCAACTCTATCTTCTCAAGAAACTCTTGTAGGGAAGCATCCGTGTAATTTTTCCGGGAACAATATAGATTTGAGTAAAAGGTGCTAAGAATCCTCATAATGTCATCGGGGGAATTGGTGATCTTACCATCCGCCGCCCGCAAGGCACCGATGGACGGCGATGCCTGCTGAGCACGGGATATTTTTGACAAGAGGCGACCCGTATGCTCCCCCTCCTCATAGAAGGCGAGTTTGCTGAAGAAGCGTTTACGCTCAGCAGTAGAAAAGGTAAGTCGAGTTAGCGCATCCTGCGCAGACAACCAGGAATCTCGACATTCCTCACTGGGGTCCGCTACAAATTTGGCCACCAAGTCATGTACTAACCTCTCCACTCCCTCAGTCAGCGCATTAGACTCCTTTTTAAACGCGTTGATTTCTCTGATGAACAACCCCCTAAGAAAGCCCTTGAACGTGTCCCATCTAACTCCTACACCCGGGAAATCTGCCTGTTCCCCCCAGAAATTAGTTATATACAGGTCCTTCTCAAAAAATTAGCATATTGTGATAAAGTTCATTATTTTCTGTAATGTACTGATAAACATTAGACTTTCATATATTTTAGATTCATTACACACAACTGAAGTAGTTCAAGCCTTTTCTTGTTTTAATATTGATGATTTTGGCATACAGCTCATGAAAACCCAAAAATCCTATCTCAAAAAATTAGCATATTTCATCCGACCAATAAAAGAAAAGTGTTTTTAATACAAAAAAAGCCAACCTTTAAATAATTATGTTCAGTTATGCACTCAATACTTGGTCGGGAATCCTTTTGCAGAAATGACTGCTTCAATGCGGCGTGGCATGGAGGCAACCAGCCTGTGGCACTGCTGAGGTGTTATGGAGGCCCAGGATGCTTCGATAGCGGCCTTAAGCTCATCCAGAGTGTTGGGTCTTGCGTCTCTCAACTTTCTCTTCCCAATATCCCACAGATTCTCTATGGGGTTCAGGTCAGGAGAGTTGGCAGGCCAATTGAGCACAGTAATACCATGGTCAGTAAACCATTTACCAGTGGTTTTGGCACTGTGAGCAGGTGCCAGGTCGTGCTGAAAAATGAAATCTTCATCTCCATAAAGCTTTTCAGCAGATGGAAGCATGAAGTGCTCCAAAATCTCCTGATAGCTAGCTGCATTGACCCTGCCCTTGATAAAACACAGTGGACCAACACCAGCAGCTGACATGGCACCCCAGACCATCACTGACTGTGGGTACTTGACACTGGACTTCAGGCATTTTGGCATTTCCCTCTCCCCAGTCTTCCTCCAGACTCTGGCACCTTGATTTCCGAATGACATGCAAAATTTGCTTTCATCCGAAAAAAGTACTTTGGACCACTGAGCAACAGTCCAGTGCTGCTTCTCTGTAGCCCAGGTCAGGCGCTTCTGCCGCTGTTTCTGGTTCAAAAGTGGCTTGACCTGGGGAATGCGGCACCTGTAGCCCATTTCCTGCACACGCCTGTTCACGGTGGCTCTGGATGTTTCTACTCCAGACTCAGTCCACTGCTTCCGCAGGTCCTCCAAGGTCTGGAATCGGTCCTTCTCAACAATCTTCTTCAGGGTCCGGTCACCTCTTCTCGTTGTGCAGCGTTTTCTGCCACACTTTTTCCTTCCCACAGACTTCCCACTGAGGTACCTTGATACAGAACTCTGGGAACAGCCTATTCGTTCAGAAATTTCTTTCTGTGTCTTACCCTCTTGCTTGAGGGTGTCAATGATGGCCTTCTGGACAGCAGTCAGGTCGGCAGTCTTACCCATGATTGCGGTTTTGAGTAATGAACCAGGCTGGGAGTTTTTAAAAGCCTCAGGAATCTTTTGCAGGTGTTTAGAGTTAATTAGTTGATTCAGATGATTAGGTTAATAGCTCGCTTAGAGAACCTTTTCATGATATGCTAATTTTTTGAGATAGGAATTTTGGGTTGTCATGAGCTGTATGCCAAAATCATCAATATTAAAACAAGAAAAGGCTTGAACTACTTCAGTTGTGTGTAATGAATCTAAAATATATGAAAGTCTAATGTTTATCAGTACATTACAGAAAATAATGAACTTTATCACAATATGCTAATTTTTTGAGAAGGACCTGTATATCTAACTGTAGTTGGGACTGTGACGGCAATGAATTGAGCCAGAATGCATTGAGCTTCCAGGGAGCTCGGAGCATCGTGTATGGGGGGCAAACCTCCAGGACCACAATCAGGGGTGAATGATCAGAAATCCCTCTCACGGCATAGGTTATGTCTGCCACCGAATGGGTTGCAGAGTCTGAACAGAGGCACAGGTCAATGCGAGACAGAGACATATGGAATTTTGAAAAGCAAGAAAACTGGCAAGTCCCTGGGTTCTTACTCCTCCACAGATCTATCTAGCCCACCTCCTCAACAAGTTTCCTCAGGGCTGTGCGACAAGCACCCCTTCCCGAAGCAATTGGGGGGTGCTTGTCCACTAGCGGGTCTAAGTAACAATTAAAGTCACCCATAATGTACATCGGTACCTCCGGACGGCCCACCTGGAAATCCAGGACTGCCCGCAAAACCTTATGACTGTACGGAGGCGGGATATACACAAAGGCAAGTATACAAGTCAGTGAAAACAAACGGCAATACAAAATAACGTATCTCCCCTTACTGTCCACCACACTATCCAACTCCTGATAGTCCAGTGAGCTATGTATCAGCACACTCACCCCCCTAGAAAAAGAGGTGTGAGTGGAGTGATAGGCTTTTCTCACCCACCTAAAGTTGAGACATGACACAGTTTCAGGGGTAAGATGAGTCTCCTGCAACGCACAAATGGCCGGTAAATATTTTCTCAGAGAGGTGGAAACCATTGTGCATTTAAGGGGGTCACCAAGGCCCCTAACATTCCAGGACAGGACCTTAAGCATATTCATCCCACCTGCCATGGCATAAACTAATCACTATTAAGGCACCACATCACAATCCACTACAATCCCAATCTTGACCCTCCTCCCCCATCCCAGCATTGAAGAACCTGTAATGGGTGAACCGAGTTAAAAGTCTGAGTCCATAGAAGTTGTAAATACTGTACCACATTGTATGAATTGGGAAAATTTGACTGAACTACCGAACGCAACAGCACTCGAACATTTCCCTGTACACGTCCATGTTCCAAGGCAATAAGTATAACGTCTCTGCGATCACGTGGGCCCTCCGAGGCCAGACATATATAAGGGAGTGTATAACAGGCATAACTAAAGGACAACAGGTCCCAGCCTCCACTGGCATCACAGCCGCCAGTCGGAGAGGCAAAGACTGAGGAAGCACATCCTTAGAATACATCCTGTCGTGGACTCTCACACTCTCTCCGTGGGGGAACGGAGAGCAAAAAATCAGCTCATGTTCCCAGCTTAACTGAAAGGCAAACAGTGCAGTCGTCAATCAAGTGGGCTGCCCAGGTTTCTTCAGTCCGCAGGGTATGTCACTCCTTGTCTACAGTCATCCTCCCAGCCGGGAGAAAGGCATTTTCATTCATATCCAACCAGGCCGACGCGTCCGCCGCCTGTTGAAAAAAATGGACCTGACCCCTTGCTATAATTCGAAGACGGGCCGGATATAACATAGCATACGAGGCCTGCAACTTTTGCAGTCGTTTCTTGACCTCAGTGAACTGCGACCTCTTCTTCTGTACATCCACAGAGAAGTCAGGATAGAAAGAAACACGAGCGCCATTGAACCGTATGGTCTGCTTCTCCCTGGCCAGCCGCAAAATGATCTCTGTCTCTATAATGGAGGAGACACGCAAGGATAGGGCGGGGAGGGTGACCTGGGGGAAGGGGTCTCAAAGGCACCCTGTGGGCCCTCTCCACAGCATAAAGGGGTGTAAATGCCTTCTTCCCAAACACCTCCAGCAGCCATTTTTCAGTAAATTCGGTGGGGTCTCTACCCTCTGTTTTTTCGAGGAGACCGACAATTCTGACGTTGTTCCTTCTCATACGGTTCTCAAGGTCATCCGCACGTTCGTCCACCGCGGTAACCATTTTGGCAGTATGCTGTGATTCTCTTATCAAGGGGGGAATTTGTCCTCCATCTCACTGATCCTACTTTCAGCCGCTGTGGTTCGCTCTCTAATCTTTTGAAGGTCATGCCTGATCAGTGACACAGCCCCCTCCAGACCACCAATGCGTTCTTGTAAGGTAGTGACCGAGGCAGTGCATCTGTTAACTGCCCTCAGGATCTCAGCAAGAGTTGGCTGTACAGGCTCCTCATCCTCACTGTTCTTCTCCAGCTCCTCTGCCTCTGCTGATGTGAGGCTGGCATCTGTGCACTCCATAACACCTTCCTCCACAGATCCCTGTGCTGTGGGTTCCCCCTCTGCCACTCCTCCCCCCTCTTAAGCCGGCTCCTCTATAGTCAGTGTGCCTGCTAGTCTCTGGGCATAATACCGAATGTCCTTGGTCAGGGGGTCTCCGCTGGCACTCTTGGGTGTCTTAGGAGGTTTACTCACAAGTTCCATGGATTTGTCAGTGCCGCGCTGTCCATGCTGCAGAGACCCAGCGGCGGCGCCATCTTGGATTGCAGAGCGGTGTCCCTCATGTTTCGCCTTTCCCCGCAGACCCATCATGTCGGCAGCTCAGTCAGATACCGCAACTTGGTCCCACTGTGTTCCGGAGTCTGGAGACACCTTTCAAGCAGGATAAGACGGCCGGGAACAGGATCGATTCAAGGTAACATGCGGGAGCTCTGTGAGAAAGCAGCTGCTCACATGCCGATGCAGGCCACGCCCCCTTCATGGACTGATTTAAAGGCATCGGGTCTGTCCCTACCGCTCCAACCTACAAATCTACTGCAAGGAACTACTACAGCCCTTGGGTTATGTGAAACCCCTTGTTACATTAGGCAACCGCAGTCAAACTCTACGCCTTTATGTTGTCAATAAAAAAGGTCCTTCACTGTATGGTAGGGACTGGATCAAAGCCCTGGGCATGCCTCCTCTTGCCATTGCCCAATGTACATTGCTTTCTGAGGTAGACCATTGGGTGGAATCCCTGAAGTCACGCTTTAAGGGGGTTTTTGAGGACTCTTTGGGCACAGTAAAAGGAAAAATGGCCCACCTCCTCTTGAAGCCTGGTGCTAAACCTCGTTTTTGTAAGGCAAGATCAGTACCTTTTGCCTTGCAAAAGAAAGTGGAAGCAGAGCTGGACCACCTATTGGCTAAAACGATCATAACTAAAGTTGATAGAAATGAATGGGCATCGCCCATTGTGCCTGTCAAGAAATAGAATGGAGACATTAGAATTTGTGGAGATTTCAGGGTTGCCCTGAACAACCAACTTCTTGTGGATCAATACCCATTGCCTTGACTTGAAGATCTATTTAGCTCAATGGCTGGGGGGCAAAAGTTTACAAAAATAGACTTAAAGCAAGCTTACCTGCAACTGCAAGTACACCCAGATTCACGCCATCTGTTGACCATTAACACCCATAAAGGATTATTCCAATATAACCGCATGGTTTTTGGCATAGCTCCAGCCATCTGGCAGCGAATCATGGATGAGGTCCTGGCAGGCATACCTTTCACTCAATGTCTACTAGATGACATGCTCATCACTGGTCCCACTGATGAAGAACACAGAAAAAATGTTGAAACTGTGCTAGAGAGACTCTAAGGTATGGTTTACGTGTCAATCTTTCAAAATGCGAATTTCTACAGTCTCGACTGGAATTTTGTGCCCACACTGTGGACCGACATGGGTTACACACTACTGAAGGAAAGGTTAAAGCCCTTACCCATGCCCCTACTCCCAAGAATGTCAAACAGCTCAGGTCCTACCTTGGCCTCCTAAATTGCTACCACCATTTCTTGCCAAACCTAACACACCAGCTTTACCCATTACATTGCTTACTGGATGCAAGAGCTAAATGGATATGGACAGCCAAATGTGAAGAAGCTTTTCGGCTTTCTAAAGAACTCATTCTGTCTTCTCGAGTTCTGGTCCACTATGATTTAAAGAAACACGTCACCTTGGCTTGTGACGCCTCGCCTTTTGGACTGGGTGCTGTGCTTTCCCATGTCATGCCAGATGGCACAGAGCGCCCCATTTCTTTCGCCTCCAGGTATTTAACCTGAGGACAACAAAACTACTCCCAGATAGACAAGGAAGCTTTGGCCATTGTATGGGCCACAAAAAAGATTCATACGTATATCTATGGTCGGGAGTTCACACTTATCACTAACCACAAACCTCTGTTGTCAATACTGAACCCTCAGAAAGGAATTTCTACAACAACTGCATCTCGCTTACAAAGGTACGCTTTATTCTTGGGAGATTATACTTATTCTATCAGATATCGCACCATGATGCCCATGGCAATGCAGATGCATTTTCCAGATTGCCAATTGGAGACCACTCACCAAGAGACGTACGCATAGTGGTAATACACAGGCCGAAATCCTGCATGTCCACCTCCCTAATTGCCAGACATACAGTCACAGATCCTTTCCTGTCTCAGATATTCTCATATGTTCAGGCTGGATGGCCAGAGAAAGTCCCAGGTGAATTTCGTCCATACTTTGCCAGAAAATGTGAGCTTGTGACTAATGCTGGTTGCCTACAGTGGGGCAACAGAGTGATTATACCTCAGTATTTGCAACCAACCATGCTAAGGATACTGCATGTGGGCCATCCTGGCGTGGTGCGCATGAAGCAGCGAGCCCAGAGCTATGTTTGATGGCCACAAATGGACACAGCAATTGAAGGTTATGTGGCTCAATGTCCTGGGTGTCAAGCTCAGTGACCCCAAAAGAAAGGAACACTGCTACCTTGGCCAGGGCCGACAGAACCGTGGTCAAGACTCCATCTTGATTTTGCTGGCCCAATCCAGGGTAAAATGTATTTGATCGTGGTAGATGCACATTCAAAATGGCCGGAGGTTTTTCAAATGCCTTCTGTTACCTCAGCTGCTACCATTCTAGTCTTAAGGAAGCTCTTTGCTCAATATGGCTTGCCAACAGTCATAGTCTCGGATAATGGGACTCAATTTACATCGTATGAGTTTCAATCCTTCCTCAGTGGCTTGGGCATCCAACACTATAAAACAGCTCCTTATCATCCAGCCTCGAATGGGCTGGCAGAACGGTTTGTGCAGACGTTTAAGAAGCACTTACTGTCCACTCTGGACCAGGTCGGGCTGTCAGAGGAGAAGCTGCTGGATTTTTTGACCATGTACCGGAACACAAAACACACTACTACTGGGCTGTCCCCAGCTTTTCTTATGTTTGGCAGGCATCTCCGCACCAAACTGGATTTAGTTTGTCCACAGGAACAGTCACCAACACCTCCTCCACCAGGCCGTAATGGATTCCGTGCTGGTGATCTTGTATGGTTTCGGAATTACAGAGTTTTGCATTATTGATGGACCTCTTGGACAACGAATGTACCTTGTTCGCCTGGAGAATGGCGTTTGTGTTCGAAGACACCTTTCGCAATTGAGAGCGCATTTGCCTGCCAGTAGAAACAAACCCGACCTCTCTTTCTACCCAACCACCAGAGTCTACTCAGGGCTCTACTGGTGACATATGGCATGGTGTCTGGCATGATCCCACAAGTTTACAACCAACCCCTGAAGCGGTTGGTGACCATATTCCTGAGGAACCCGGACATGTGCCTGGATATGCAGAGACTGATTTGTCTGTTGGACACCCACTGACACCTCCAGAGCCTTTGACAGCCTCTACCCCTCCTAGTGCTGTGCCACAATTGCAAATGTAGAATTGTTGCCATTGGCCTCCATTTGTAAGAAACTCCCTATAGGGCTTGTGGGCTCCATCCCAGTGATTCTATGTTTATAGACCACCTGGAATTGCGCCCCCAAGATGGATGCCCAAGAATTAGATCTTTTGGACGGCTATTAGCCAACCCTAAAGACTTTCATGAGTGATCTCTATATAAATGATGTTCAGTGGGTTTCTGCTACAATTTGCCTTTCCCCTAGGGGTGCTGCTCCCACTGCTCATAGAAGCTTATTTAGCGAAAGTCACAATTCTGTTTATCCTGCCTGTGTGTGTGAGAGCCTCCCAATGGGGATACTTTATCATTGTTCATGCTCTGTTGCTTAGGTTTTCAGTGACACGACTTTTAAGCATTCCGGTCTTTCTAAAAACATGAATATCATGTTATTATATCTGTTATCTCTCTTCTACATCATTTTGCATAAAAAGCCCTCATATTCAATTCTACTATCACACTGTAACTACTGTTTTGTTCTTTATTGCACATCCCAGTTGGAATCTCATCTTATTTCAATATCCAAATGTTTTGTTTTGTTTTTAGATACTGTTTGACATTTGCATTTTTGTATCTGAAAATCTCTCAATAAAAATATTGAAATATAATTTGTATATGCTGAATATGAAATTCCACAACCTTACTGATCCCTCCTGACTAGTAAATCCTTAAATAGCATTACAAAATTAACAAAGTACATTGGCATAATGTAAGATACTTAATACATTTTATTTGACTAAATATTTTGTTCTCACAAAACTACTTTCTGTAAACACATATCTCATAGAATCCATATGATCCAACGTCTTTCAAACCAGTAGGCACAGATGGCTACCTTTCAAACCCTTAAAACTAAAAATGGCTTGCCTCAATCGTGCATAATGCGTTGTAAAAACATATCCTCTTAATTAAAATGGTACAAATATTTTTTGTCTTTCGTATAAGGAATAAACATGTGTATGGAGTATAAACATTCACAACAGATAATCCTGGTACAACAAGTTTGGATGGCCTGGTTGAAAATTTCAGCTAGTTCTCCTCTGTTTTTTACTTATGAAAGTTAGAAAGAAAAACCGATGGGCATCACTGGAGGGAAATGCTGTTACTAGAGGACTTGTCTTAATTTTAAATTACCTATCTTGAAAAAGGATGTGAACAGCAACTTTAAAAATAAAAACAGTTTCACCTTTTTAGCAATCACTTTACATTTTCTGTATACATAGTCTCTATTATTTATGCTCCTAAGCCGTAAGAACAAATGTTTCTGTTCTTGGGTTATTCTCAGTTCAAGATGTTAGTAATGCTTCTTGTTACCTAATATATAGAGTCTAATAGGGGTTAGATATACCTGCTTTTACTAATGAACCAAAACTAATGCATAAAGCCAATAAACTTTGACCAAACTTGAATTTGGATGTTAGTGCAAATAAGAAAAAAGTATCATGGACAGTACTCAATTGTTCTTGTTGCAAGTGCACTAATTAAAGCGAAGGTCCGCCAAATTTTTTTTTTTTTTAAAGTCAGCAGCTACAAATACTGCAGCTGCTGACTTTTAAAATAAGGACCCTTACCTGTCCAGCGCACCCGAGGCCGACCCATTAACTCGGTCCTCGGATGCTGCCGCCGCCATCTTCTGTAAGGGAATCAGGAAGTGAAGCCTTGCCAGTGCTTGATTCTGAGCACGCGTGGACTTTGTGTGTCGAAATTGTGTACACGCTGTCGGAATTTCCGACAACAAGCTTTGTTGTCGAAAAATTTGAGAACCAGTTCTCAAATTTTTGTTGTCGGAAATTCCGCCAGCAAATGTCCGATGGGGCCTACACACGGTCGGAATTTCCGACGACAAGCTCCCATCGAACATTTGTTGTCGGAAATTCCGACCGTGTGTACGTGGCATAAGGGTTTGACAAACTAGATGATGTCATATATATATGTCCTCCAATGCTGACACCTTCATACGTGCTTCAGGTAAGTTGCCAAGGAGACTAACAGACCACAAAATTATGTAGTAAGTTTCAAAATCCCTTCCCCAGAACTCTACATGGAATCCTAATTATGGCCAGCTGACACAAACACCCTGAAGTGCAGCAATAAGTTGACATTTCTTAACACTGCTTGTGGGGACCTTTATGACATATAATGGATAGCATATTGATGTGAAATCTTTCATGGGCCTTTAGCAATTGTCGTGTAAGTGTAGCCCATAGACATAGCACAATGGTCTAATAACTGGTAATGATCCCTTTGCTTTTTTTCCCATGGCAGTCATCTACACTATTTTCTTGTCGATTAATACTTTTTTCCTGATATCTGCTGTCTGCTTAGTGCAAAATCAACCAAAACTGCAGCAATAGAGTGATGGAAATATAATGTTTGTAAGCATTTAAGGATTTGTTTTTGTTCTGCATATTTTGATTATTAATTGTTTCATAATAATTGCTAACTTTTCATTATATACAAACTGTGCTATATGCCTTAAATTTTAACACTTTCAAGGCCAGGCTACACTTTTGGTGTGTGAGGGGTTACACTTTCTTCAGAAAAGCTCATTAGCAATCAAAGAAAACCATATTAAGAGCAGGAAGGTACTAACTGCTAAATTGATGGGTTTGCCATTAATCAGATTGACAAGCAAATCATTCATTTGCAATTCGTGGGCAACATCTGCCTTTTACAAAACACTGTATTGATTAACCAGGGAGCTTGACTCATTTAGATTAGCTTAGGGATGCACTGTGTGAAAACCTTTCATTGCAGTCAGCTCATGGTGTAGAATTTGGGGTGAAAATATTATTTTCCTTGCTAGGAAGGTCTAGAATTCAATGACCTAAGATTAGACCAGGGAGTCCACCATTAATCATATTTTTTTTAGATTTCAATTGCCAGAGATCGAGAAAGGAAGTGGAGAGAGAAAAAAATAATAGATTTAGTGAACACGTGTGTTTGAGCACTTGCAATAAAAATAGCATCAGCTAACAAAAGTGAATTTATCATGTGACGTTAGAAGTAGAAATGAGACGGTTCATTCCAATTAACTCATTAACATACTAAGCATGTTCACAAACAGCTGTCTAACACTTGGATAAAATGGAAACATATGTATGACATGAAAAATGACTTTTAAAGGGAAGCTATGTTGCTTATTGTGACTCAGTAAGCTCATAGGCTTTTGCTGCTAGTTTAAGAAATTGTAAATCTATATTAAGCAACAGATATTTAAAAAAAAAAACAATGTCCCTCTGGCTTTCTTGAATTTGTTGCTGTAGCTATAGATGAGCTTTGGGTTCAGACTGCACATGCGTTCTCAGCGAACCCAACCTGTTTGTGACTTAGTTTGGCTGTCTGCCACCATACAATTAACTGGCCTCTGAACTTGGGTCAAGTGGCCTGAAATAGCCAAACAAGGGGACATTCTTATGTGCCAGTTCCTCATTATGAAAAGGCAGGGGTCCCAGAAGCCATTTTGAAAATGTGCTTAGCTGGGATAGGGAAAGCATAGGGAGTGCTATTGATAAAGTACATAGGACAGACTAGTACAGGACTCGTAGGTGCTTACTGACCTCTTAAAGTGGATTAAACTTTTACTGAATGTCATTTAGAGAAAACTGCTATGTATACTGGGGGATTTGGGGGTGGGGAGGATTTTAACATGTTAAAGTTGCTGATATGTGTGCTGCAGCCCCTTTACAGCCTTTCAACTTGACCTCTCTACAGTCACAGGGCATATTTCCTAAATGTTGCTAGCTTCAATTTTAATGACTTTTTTGTCACCCTATATCATAAATGGCCCAAACAATATACTATCAGTATTATCAGCTGGTAAAGCTTATAAGACATTTTAATGGTACATCTACTTTAACAAACTATGCTTGAGCTTGAATTGCAGCACTGGGGTAGATTTGCTTTTGTACCCTCTCTGTGTGTGAACAAATATGTACAGTATTTTTTTTCTTTTGCTTATACCTTTAAAGTGGTTGCTCTATCCAGCGATGTGCATGAGAGCTGAGGCTCTCTCGACTCTCTCCCCTCCTTATTGGCTCAGATACAGCAGTGGCAGCCAGTAAAGAGGGAGTGGAGGGGCAGGGCCAAGCCCTGCTCTGTGTGTCTTATGGAAACAGAGTGGGGCTTGGGTGTGAGCAAGCACGAGTGCCCCCCATAGCAAGTGGCTTCATATGGGGGCACTCGGCAGGGGAAGAAGAGCCAGGAGCATAGGCAGGGGACCCAAGAAAAATAAGGCTGTTGTTGCTGACAAGGGATGAGCTTAAGGTTCGGTATGAACAGAAGGTTGGACTGAATGGCATCTGGATGAACACCTGAAGATTTACCTATTCAGCAGAAGCTGAATGTCACATATAATAGTGGTATTACTACCACCTTTATACATGAAAGCTATCATAGGTTGTTAAGGATGCAGGCACTGCTGAGTCCTTAAAGTGTTTGTTACCCCAAAATTCCATAACCCTGATGTCTGTTGTACCGTGTATTTTTTTTTTTTTATGTATCATGTATTTTTCGCATTGCTTCCGTTGTGTGAAATTCTTAGGGATACTGCTAGTCCTCCTGCTTTCCTATTTCCAACTGACCACATAGGGCATGGAAGTTCATCCATCCCAGCATGGTCAATTGTCTGGCTGTCCTTGGAGAACAGCTTGCTTGTATTCAGACTTGCGCTGACACACCCCCCTGTACAGACATTCACTGGGAAGATCAGTGTACTGCTCTCTCTCTCTGCGTCTTGCTGACATGCCTTCCTGCAGTTTCCACCCCAGCTCTCTAGGCCCTTTATGCAGATTAAAAAATGCATTATGTGATCACAAATCGCCTTCTAAACAAAATAAAAGCAATTGACTAACTATTGCTGTGGTGTAGCACAGGACACAAAAAAAGGCAAAAACAAGGTGTTAGGAAAATCTGCCATGAAGATACTGGGTATGGGAGTGATTTGGGAAAATGTCTTTCTTCTGTTTTCACAACAGTTCTGTGGACCAGTCCTGGAGATAGTAGCCAAAGAAATTATGCTGACTCCTCAGAAGCAACACTGGAAAGGCTTGGTTTGGATTCATGTAGTGCAACTTTGATGCAATTTGTATATGACTTTACACTCTCTGATGCAACTTTGGTGCTACTTGAGTGCCAAAGTGACAGGAACCGCTATGTGTCCAAAGTCGCATTTTAGGGTTAAGGGCTAGGGTTAAAGGCAAGGGTTAGGTTAAAATGTTAGGGTTAGAGTTAAGGGTTAGGTTTAAGGGCTAGGGTTAAATGTTAGAGTTATATCTAGGGTTAGGGTTAGTGGTAATCATTAAAGCTATTGGTAATCGTTAGGGTTAGCAATAATCATTAGAGTTAGAAGTAATTGTTAGAGCTAGCGGTAATTGTTCAGGTTAGCATTCTAAGCCTAACAATTACAGCTAACCCTTTCCCTAACAATTACTTCTACCCCTAGCTCTTATTCTAACCCTAACCCCAACATTTACCCTAACGCTAACCCTAACATTTAACCCTAACCCTTGCCCTTAACTCTAACTCTAATATGCGACTTTGGACACATAAAGATTCCTGCACTACTTTGATGCTAGTTGAATGCCAGAGAGTTTAATGTTGCATCAAAGTCACATCAAAGTCGCACTACATGAACGTAACTGTCATACTTAACCAGGGTAAAAAATGCAAAATGCATCAAACGTAACACTTGGCTTTTAGGTGCGGGTCCCTTGAAGTCTATTTTTTGCAAAAATCAATCTGCTGCTGTAAAAAAGTCCCTGAACCTTTGCAAAAAATGCACTGCCTCAAAACGCACAGATGAGAACGTCATCTATAGAAAACAATGTTAACCGGACTGTAGTGCCTTTCCGCAAAATGCACTAAAAAAATGCACAGCTGTGAACCAATGGTTAGAACAGATATGTGGACATGTGTTAGGACTATGTACTGTATGTGTGGTTGTGTTGAGATTTTTTTTTTTAAACTGTTGTTATAAAGTGTAAAGAGTACCTTGATACATTTTGTTGTATGTGTACAATGATAATAAAGCATCATATTATATTATCTTAAAAAAAAAGCAAAAAAAAAACATTATTGCAACAAGACAAGAAAGCAGATTAAATTCAAAATAATTTGGCGTTGTTCTTAACGTTCTTGAGTTCCTACTTTTATCTAGGTTCTAAGGATCAGCTTCAGGTTGAAGATGAGTTTAGCCAGGACCCAGCTTGTCCACAATTTTGTTGCATGTCTGAATGGATCTCTTATGAATTTATTGACTCCATGCTGTGTTTTTTTTTTTTAAATGGTACTGTCAATGAAGGACCTGATATGTTTAAAATCAGAATCCAGATCTGTTATTTAGTGGTGGTAGTATTACCACAAATAAATTAAATAAGTGTGCCATCTCAGAGTGTTCACAGATATAAAAATCACCAATATTAGGCTGCAAACCATGAAGTGCAAAAGCAATTGTGCAAAAAAATATATAAATAAATCACGCAATATTTCAAAAATCAATTATACCATGTAAAGTGCAAAGTGCAATAATAATTATCCCAAGCAAACAACGTTTGTGACACAAAAGGGTATTCGTATGTGCACATTATATAATTATAATCAAAGCGATACATCAAATAATGACATGAAATGTAGTAAAAAGTCCAAATAGTCCTTCTGGGTGCAATAAAGGTGCTCTGTGGGAATAAATCCCAAATTACCCACTGCTTCACTTCCACCCGAGTGCAGGTGCAGACACTCAAGCTGCTTACCAGAACATATGATCCCAACAGGATCAAACACGCTTAGAGAGTATCTTCTATAAGGAAAGCCACAGCTCACTCCCAGCCAGGTTCACGGATGTCATGATAATATCGAGCTTGTGTTCCAACTCCAACAGATGTATACATTAAAAGCAAGGAGGAGAACACATAGTGCATTACTAAAAATCTGTTTATTGCAAACAAAAAGTATTGTACTTACAGATAAGTAGTCAAGGTAAAAATATAATCCACGGACACGGTAGCCACACTAGTCTGGCTGGTGCATGCTGACGTCACACCGCTGGCTCCGTCAGATGCATTTCCCCTTAGAAGGCGTCAACTGCGATTGGTGACTAGCATGCAACGTCATCAGCAAGCCTTATATAGCCGAGATATACCGGAACTATTAATATCGCGCATCGGAACCCCCATAGGGCAAAAAGTAGTGATTCCGCCCTTATCCTCACGTTAGTGACACCTAATTTTGACCAAATACATAGAAATGGCCAAACTAAATAATTCAGTCTGAGTAACAAAAAATTACAAAAACAGATCAAATATATTTTTTATCTATTTTTAATAATAAATATTTTTAAGATAATATACCACTTGCTTATTAGCATTAGTACAAGTGGGTATGTTTGTTATTTTTTGTTACATGGACTGAGTTATTTCGTTTAGCCATTTCTATGTATTTGGTCCAAAGTATGTGTCACTAGCATTAATCAGATAAGCAGCACAGAGACCTAAGGTAACCCTAGAGGAGGCGCTGCAGAGTTCCACAGCAGAGACTGGGGTATCTGTACATAGGACCACAATAAGCTGTATGCTCCATAGAGTTGGGCTTTATGGCAGAGGGGCCAGAAGAAAACCATTACTTTCAGCAAAAAACAAAATGGCGCATTTTGAGTTTGTGAAAAGGCATGTGGGAGACTCCCAAAATGTATTAAGGAAGGTGCTCTGGTCTGATGAGACTAAAATTGAACTTTTTGGCCATCAAAGGAAACGCTATGTCTGGCGCAAACCCAACACATCACATTACCCAAAGAACACCATCCCCACAGTGAAACATGGTGGTGGCAGCATCATGCTGTGAGGGTGTTTTTCAGCAGTCGGGACTGGGAAACTGGTCAGAGTTGAGGGTAAGATGGATGGTGCTAAATACAGGGATATTCTTGAGCAAAACCTGTACCACTCTGTGTGTGATTTGAGGCTATGACAGAGGTTCACCTTCCAGCAGGACAATGACCCCAAACACAGTGCTAAAGCAACATTTGAGTGGTTTAAGGGGAAACATGTAAATGTATTAAAATGGCCTAGTCAAAGCCCAGACCTCAGTCCAATAGAAAATCTGTGGTCAGACTTAAAGATTGCTGTTCACAAGGGCAAACCATCCAACTTGAAGGAACTGGAGCAGTTTTGCAAGTAGGAATGGGCAAAAATCCCAGTGGTAAGATGTGGCAAGCTCATAGAGCTCATAGAGACTCATCTAAAGCGACTTGGAGCTGTGATAGCCGCAAAAGGTGGCTCTATAAAGTATTGACTTTATGGGGGTGAATAGTTTTGCACATTGACTTTTTCTGTTATTTTGTCCTATTTGTTGTTAGCTTCACAATAATAAAAAAATCTTCAAAGTTGTGGGCATGTTCTGTAAATTAAATGATGCAAATCCTCAAACGATCCATGTTAATTCCAGGTTGTGAGGCAACAAAACACGAAAAATTCCAAGGGGGTGAATACTTTTGCAAGGCACTGTATATTGAAATCAGTGCATTATACTTGCCACAGACAAGATGGTGTGATCTAGATCGGTAATCAGCGCCCAATGCGTTTAAATAAAAATAGCATCTTTAGGGGAATAGAAGTGTGGAGTACACAATCAGCAGCACAATCAGCAGCAAGGCCCACATGACAGTAAACACATGGTCCAGTAAGCATGGGTTAGGATGTTACATGGGCTAAGATGCATTAGGGAAATTTACTGGAAATTAGGAAGAATGCAGGATGGGGCAAAACTCTGGAGCTTGTGGTAATACCTTGTGGTCTGCAAACTGGTGATAGGGTCAATGAGGTGACTGAGCTGCCACCATCTGGTGATTCTTCAGAATCACCAGTCTTGCTCAAATTACAGAGCCTACACAACAACCCAGCCTGGGGTAGAAGAGACATAATGGGGCAGAGATTCTGTCAGCTCTACAGAGGCAGGCTGAGAAGTTGCTGACCCTACCCTATCTGGTGCCAGGAAAGGTCATTTGTGACAATGGTAGCAACCTTTTGGCTACCCTTCAGCAGGGAAACTTCATACATGCCTTGACTGGCATGTTTTCAACCTGGTGGTGCAGCAGTTCCTACTTGAGTACCCTTGCTTTTTTGATCCCCTGTGGCAAGCCAGAGTGTGTAGCTTATACCTAGCCAAAGTCTGCCTGGTTAAAATTCATAGGCAAGACAAGCTGCCTGCCCAACCACCTGAAATGTAATATGCCCTTATGCTGGAACTGGAGCTTAACCAATACTAGTTAGTTAGCCTATTGGATCCAAGCTATGGAGGGAAAATGTCAGGGTTCATCCTGCTATCACTGAAGAAGCAAAAAAATGCAGTAAAAATCTGGAAATGGTGTTCCGCAGGAATCCGCTTAACCTAATTTCTAGGTATTGAGAAATCAGCAACAAGTATTAAACCCCTGCAGCTGATGCTAACAATACATTTTTGTCTTTGAATCTAGTTAAAAAAACATTATTTTACCATCTCCAGACACAACAGCAGACCTGCCAGCCTGAACATCTGCCTTTACAGCTCTAGTATTGGTGCTTTGGCCCTGTCAAGGTGCCACACCTAATGTTTGGATAGTTGCTCCTCGGCTATTATATTTTGTAAATAAAATTCTGCAGCGTCAATCTTGCTTTGCTCCTCCAATGTTTTTAGGCTACTTTCACACTGAGGCGTTGAAAAAATGCCTATTTAAGGCCTAGCACTATTGGTGCATTTTTACCGCATTTTTACAGCGTTAGCGCTAAAATTAGCGCCAACGCGCAAGCGTTTTTGCCGCGTTTTATAAGCGTTAGCGTTAGCTTGTAAACCCATCCCAATTACATCACATCCTGTCCACTTCCTGGTATTCCGTGGGTGAGGAGACAGAAGGAAGAGAAAATGGAGTTTACTGAGCTAATGTTACTTTTTGTGCTAATGTTTTGGGAACATACTCTGAAACAGAGGCAGGAACGTCGCTATTGGATACATCCTATCCTCCAAACACACTCCTCAAGAGGACAATTTGTGTTGCTTTTACAGAACTTGAGAGAGCACCCACAAATGTTCAAAAATTACACACGGATGAGCATAACGTAAGTGATAATATACTATCACATTGAGACTTTTCTCGAAATTAACACTACACAACTCTAACCCTAATCCCACTTCTAGCCTCAAACCCTTAACCCTAATCCCACTTCTACTAGCCTCAAACCCTTAACCCTAACCCTAATCCCACTTCTACTAGCCCTAATCTCTTAACCCTAACCCTAATCCCACTTCTAATAGCCTCAAACCCTTAACCCTAACCCTAATCCCACTTCTACTAGCCCTAATCCCTTAACCCTAACCCTAATCCCACTTCTACTTGCCCTAATCCCTTAACCCTAACCCTAATCCCACTTCTACTAGCCCTAATCCCTTAACCCTAACCCTAATCCCACTTCTACTTGCCCTAATCCCTTAACCCTAACCCTAATCCCACTTCTACTTGCCCTAATCCCTTAACCCTAACCCTAATCCCACTTTTAGGACTCCCAAATCCTTTTTATTTTTAAATTTTTAGGAAACATTATATTTTTCCTTTACCAGATTTGACTTTCTGCTTGACATCTTAACCCCTGACTTGTTAAGACAGGATACCAATTGCAGGTTGGCAATATCACCATGTGAACATTTACTAATAACGCTAAGAAGTATATATGAATAATTAAGAAGTGCATGTTTAAACACGTAATAAAATGGCACTCCAATTTATAAGGAAAAAAATATATATTATTTATTGCATATATTTTTCGAAATGCACAACATGTGTGAAAAAGATAAAGCAAATTAAGAAAGAGCATCAACATGTGCATTTTACAGACAAAAGTTTATGAACAAATGAGAAAATTAAAAAAATATATTACAAGCCTAAAAATCATAGGTTTATGATATTGTGAAGGATGGTGTGTCTCCTCTAGAGGGGTGGGAGGGGGAGCTTGTACATCTTGGAAATATGGCTGTACTTCATAAGGTACTCCCTGAAACCGTTGGTTTTGTGTCATTTGAAAAGTCGGATATGGGTGTTGGGACATGAGTGGAAATCGTGAACCTGCAAATGATGGGTATGATTGTGATCGCGAGGTACCTGGACCCTCATACCTCCCATAAAACTGATGAGAAGTGTTGCCCTCATATGTTGCATCTAGATTTTGATTCGGTTGTTGCTGAAATGAATTAATGAGTCTTAAGATTTCTGAACGCGAGGGGCGTGGCTTGCGTGTGCACAGAGATGGCCGCTTAAGCAGTGAGCTCCGCCATCAGGACCGGGCAATCAGCGACTATCGAGCACTGACTACCCTCTACTCTGCCCCACAGCACAGCGATCGTACCTGCCAGGCTGCGCCGTCATGTTGTCCCGCAAACGCATCCAGGATAGAGGCTTAAAACGCTTGGAATCCTTCTCCTTCCAGCCCCGCCGCCGAAACCAAGATGGCGACGCCGGATCCTCAGCGCACCACTCTCTGCAGTTCTCGGACCCCCATCCACAGAACATACCAGCTGGAAATCATTCCTCCCTCCCTTTGGATACCTCTCCTGCAACCCCGGTGTCCCAGAGCCCGGCGAAATCGAGGATGCGGATGGATCTCTCGGACCAGGCCTCAATCACAGTGAGTACAGGCCTGCATAATAACTCTGCTGTTTCATCACTACAATCCTCCATAGCACAATTCTCAACATCAGGACAACCGGTGCTAGACACCACTATGAAAGACATGCTCCTATCGCTGCAGTCTTCTCTCATGTCCAACTTCTCATCCCTGATTAATACTTTCTCACTAGAAATGAAACACATGGACAATAGGGTGCAATGTGTGGAAAACAAAATTGAGGAATGTACTGACACTGTTAATGAATTAGTGGATGCATACAATGATCAGAAAGAGGAATCTCTCTGGATCAAAGCGAAATTAGCGGACCTCGAGGACCATTCCAGACGCAATAACCTTAAAATACGTGGAATTCCCTGATTCCGTTCAACCTACAGAATTGCGCAATTATGCCACCGCTATGTTTTCTAGCATGCTCCCGGAACTCTCCCCGATTGAGCTTACGATTGATCGTATACACAGGCTGCCTAAACCACGCCACCTGGAAGCAGAGGTACCCCGAGATGTACCTCTGCGAGTACATTTTTTCCAAGCGAAAGAACAGATACGTATGAAAGCTAGAGAACTGTCACCACTCCCTGCACCATACTCTGATATACAACTGTTTGCAGACCTATCTCAACATACACTCAAAATGCGTCGGCAACTTAAAACTATCACTAAGGCGATGAACAATCACAAAATTATATGCAAATGGCGCCACCCAGCGACCATCTTGGTCACTTACAACGGCATTCCTCACACCATCTCCACCCTGGAAGGGGGCTTGAAACTACTTAAAGCATGAGGAATCCTACCAGATCCTCCCCTCAACCAAACTGACAATGACGGCACACCAAACCCGTTCACCTTTGGACGTAACAGGGAGAACCGCAGAAACAACCAACGTTGATCTACTAGCTCAAATTGCATCATTATGCGACTACCTTAGTCCGGTCTGGTCGCGTGCTTAACACCAGCTTACTGAACTTACCCCCATTAGTTGTCAGTTGCTCTGAGGAGCTGGTTCATGCTGACATACCTGTGAGCTTAGTTTGTTCACTTAGTCTTTACTAAAAAGCGGGGTCTATTTTTTTTTCTTCTTGACCCTGTTTTTTTTTTTTTTTGCTGTTTTTCTTTCTTTTTGATTGCGCTTCTGCAAGTGCCTTCACCTGCTTCAGACATCTACAGTTCGTTCACACATAAAGTTTGTTGATCTTCAAATATAACTTGTTTTCTACCTCTATAGATCCAAGGACTGAATTTACTGCTTCCTTCTCAAATCTCCAACAGAAGTATTCTCGCCCACATCGACCGGTGGATTGAATATTCCTCCTTCATTCTTCCACAACTGTAAGTAGTTGCTTCACGGACTCACCACACCTCCATTCAGCATGGGGATCACTATCCTATCACTCAATGCGAATGGACTAAACCACCCAGCAAAAAGGTCCTCCCTATGGAAATCAGCCATTACCCAGAACTGTGACATTCTTTGCGTACAGGAGACGCACTTTGCTGCGACTTTCTCTCCTGCCTGCCAACACAAACAATTCCCCCATGTGTTTCGCTCCTCCTTTGGTAAAAAACAACGCGGAGTAATGATAGCGATCAGAAACACTGTTATTTTCACCCTGCAGAACTGTGTCACTGACCCGGAAGGGCGATATATTATCCTAATTTGCACAATCAACAATATCTCCTTTACCCTGGTCTCCATCTATGCCCCAAACCATGGCCAAATGACTTTTCTCAGGAAGACACTACGGGCTGCCCGCAAGATCCAACAAGGACATTTGCTCATTTGTGGGGACTTTAATATGGTCCCGAACAACTCAATAGACTCCACTGCGGGGTCTCACAGAAATACCTCTCCTTTATATCCGTTTATTAGTTCCAATGATCTATTTGACGTGTGGAGGTGTTGTCATGCGAGCGAGAGGGATTTCACGTTCCTTTCGCCGTGTCACAATACCTACTCACGGATTGATTTATTCCTAACTGACAGTCGGTTACTGCATAAAATTTCAAACTCTACCATTCATACCACCACCTGGTCAGATCATGCCGCCATTAGCATTACCATATCTGACGACTCTTGTCAACCCAATAACTTTATATGGAGAGTCAATAACTATCTCCTAACTACACCACACCTATTCTACCCATATTGAGCGCCAATTGGAAGAGTACTTTTCAATCAATCAGGCATCGGTATCTGACCCGCTGGTGATATGGAACGCACACAAGGCAGTCATGCGAGGAGTGTTCATCCAAATGGGAGCTAGAGCCAAAAAAAAAAGGACCCAACGGTTAGATGAACTCACAGCTGAGATAGCCAAATCTGAATCAATGAATAAATCCAACCCATCACCACTTCTCCAATCTAAAATATTCACCCTTCGCCACAAGCTAAGGGCCCTTCTACTTGAAAAATGTGCTAAATCATACAGAATTCTCAAAGCCACCTCATACACTACAGGGAACAAGGCAGGAAAGGCAATGTCCCTTTGAGTTAAGGGTCATAGAACCAAAACAAAAATCCCGTACATACATCACCCTCACACGAACGAAAAACTTCTTAAACCCCAAGACATAGCGAACTCCTTTAGTACCTAATATGAGGATCTATACAACCTCAAGGATGATGCCTCCACTACCCAACCCTCCCAGGCGGGGATTAAATCCTTCCTGGGAGGTTTGAATCTCCCGACTGTGTCCCCCCAACAACTTGAGAACTTAAATACTCCCTTCACAGCTGAGGAAATACTTGCAATAATAAATAAGCTGCCTAACTCCAAATCCCCTGGCCCTGACGGCTTCACTGGGGAATATTATAAGAAGTTCAAGGATGTATTATCTCCCACTCTGTGCCAACTGTTCAACCTAACAGCAACTTCAGACACTTTCCCTACTGAAATGCTCAATGCCATGATTATAACCCTCCCTAAACCTGGTAAAGATCTCCAAAAAACTTCCGACCCATTTCACTGCTCAACCTTGATTTAAAAATTTACGCCAAATAGAGGACATACTCCCTTCCCTTATATCAATAGACCAATCAGTATTCACTAAAGGACGCCAAGCATCGGACGCCACTAGAAGGATAATCAATATCATTCATCATGTAGAAACGCAAAAAATCCCGGCCCTTCTATTATCACTAGATGCCGAAAAGGCCTTCGATAGGGTCCACTGGGGGTATATATCGGAGGTTCTATACAAGTTCGGTATTACGGGTACAATACACAATGCCATAATGGCCCTATACTCCAATCCTTCGGCCAAAGTATTTTCTGCAGACACCGTTTCCTCTCCATTCCAAATTACCAATGGCACAAGACAAGGCTGCCCACTCTCACCCATTATATTCAACCTAGTCATGGAACCCCTTGCCGAACAAATCAGAAATAACAGCGAAATCTCAGGTATACCCATTGCTGGTTTAGACCATAAGATAAGTTTGTTTGCAGACGACGTGATCCTCATGATCACAGACCCTGACAGATCCCTTCCTGAGGTCCAGAGGACGCTAGCCTGGTTTAGTGAAGTATCATACTACAAAGTCAATGAAACTAAATCATACGTGCTCAACTTAGGTCTGGACACCCCTACAGAAAACAAACTCAAAATGAAATTTCCATACACTTGGGCTAAAAATAGCATAACTTACTTGGGCATCCAGCTGACTACTACAACAAAAGCATTATTTGCTTCTAACTATTTACCAATCGGATCCACTCTTCAAGCGGATCTCACCAGGCTGGCGTCCTTTGAATTCTCGTGGATGGGTCGATTGGCAGCATTTAAAATGTTCCATCTTCCCCAAATCTTGTACCTATTTAGAACTATACCAAT
Source organism: Rana muscosa (assembly GCA_029206835.1). NCBI lineage: Eukaryota > Metazoa > Chordata > Amphibia > Anura > Ranidae > Rana > Rana muscosa. The sequence goes on from CM055119.1 coordinate 57,246,446, forward strand.
TCCTATACCTCTTTACTACTTCAAATCATAGCAATCGATCCTGACCAAATTTCTTTGGAAAGGCAAAAAAGCTAGATGCAGCCATGCTCAACTAATCAAACATCGCTTAGCAGGAGGGACTGGTTCTGTTGACTTTCAGGATTACTACATGGCATCTATACTCACACAAGCTAAGGAATGGTTTCTAGAATCCCCCCAACAACGTTGTGGGGGAGGATAGAGGCATCTATGATACCAGGAGGCAATTTAGCTTCTTGGCTATTCATCTCACCACTAAGAACAAGGCCCCACATCCACGTCCCACCGACCATGAAGGCGACTAGCAAAGTTTGGTCCAGATTCACACAGCTCTCAGCACTCTACCCCAATCAAGCGACCATCCCCGTCACCATAGACTCCCTGACCCACATACTAGAAACAGCCTCCTACACACATTGGAAACACAAGGGCATTATATATATCTCAGATCTACTGGATAATAATCGCATCAAATCCTTTACCAAACTTCAGAAAGAATACCAACGCTCGCACTCTGATTGGTTCCTATACGCACACACCCACCATTGCCTCACTTGACTTAAAACATGGGCATGGAAAATACCCCAAATAGCGTGGATTTTTTTTAGATCCCCTGCACATCATCGGAGGGGAATTTCTCAGTTCTATTCTTTACTACAACAAAAAACCACCTTCACTACTTCCACAGCACTATTGCGCTGGGAAAATGATTTAGGACAACAATTCACAATTCTACAATGGGAAACAGCGTGTAAATCCACATACAAAGCTACTTGCTGCTCAACATTGTGGGAACTTGCGTTTAAACTGACGTTCCGTTGGTACCTGACTCCTGACAGATTATCCAAATTTAACTCATCACTCCCTAGCACATGTTGGAGGAACTGCGGACAAAAAGGTGATCTATTGCATACATTTTGGAAATGTTCCAAACTCAAACATTATTGGTACTCCGTTTTCCAATTAATCTTTGAGGTCACTCGTCTGTCAATCATAGCCTCACCATCCTTAGCCCTACTACCCCTGGAAATAGAAAAAATCCCCAATCCATCAAAACACATTATAATACACATACTACTAGCAGCTCGCCTTAGTATAATCCGTAAGTGGAAGGATCCAATTCCCCCTACGATTAAAGATGTAGTTCAAACCACTCATGAACACTTTACACACGAAACTTCCCTAGCACTAAAGCAGAATAGTAAAATGAAGATTGCCCAACTATGGGAACTGTGGAAAGAATGGATTAAATCTCCCGGTCTCACAACAGCGTTCACTCTTTAACTTTGTTTGATAACTTGTCTGTTAATATGTGGGTACAGAGGGCACTTGTCAAGGGGGGGGTCAACACGCGGGCACAGTTTTGCTCCCTATAAGGGGTGCCTAAGTGGGGTCTCCCCTCTCCCCCCTAACTTACATGAATAGCTTTACCTGTCCTCTGTACCAACCACCACCTTGGTACTAGACTTTGATCAATGCCCTATCTGTTTGCGGATGAACCCGTAATACTTATGTAACGACAGACAGCATATTATTGATTGTATTCTTTTTGTACAATCCAAATCTTATGTGGACGGACATGTTACATATGTAGGCACTTTCTTATATTCTTATATTTTTTGTTTGACTCTGTGACATTTGAAATATGCCAATAAAAATCTATTGAGGAAAAAAAAAAAGATTTCTGAACGCATGGTACACTGATGTTCCGATGGTACTTTTGCCATTTGTGGAACCAGGCTTTTGGCAAAGGACTCCAATTCCCCTCCATCTTTCTCTTGTTTCTCAAACAATTTTTTTAAAACATCAAGGAAGTCCTCTGACATTTGTTTTGTTTTTTTGGGGGTTTTTGGTCTGTTGCTGGGCAATGCTGCTTCAGTTGTTTCCGCTTCTGTTTCAGAAATGTGTGAAAATTCATCTGCATCTAATAATTGACCAGTCTGCTCTGCATCATCAGGGTCTTCTTCTGTCTCACTATCCATATTGCTTTCTGTACTGTAATTTAAAAAAAAGGAAATTATTCCAAAAATTCTAGTTCTACCGTGCATGCCTCCAAAAAAAACACAAAAATATGTTATACAATTCACTAAACCAAAAAATAAACATTCACGAAGAAATGTTTTTATACTTACGGTCTCATCTCCATGACGGGCTTCAGGAACATGAGCTCCTCATAATAGCAATAAACTCTCCCTTTTCTCTTGCCAGCAGAACCACTCCTTAGCTTATTTTGAATAAGGTGTTCTCGTCTGTAATTATCTCTCATCGTCTTCCACCTTTCCTTTATTACTCGTACTGAAATAATTATTTTTGTTTTAAAAATTACAGATATCTTGGTACTGGAAATACATATACATCATTACACTATGAATTTAGAACAGGAATCTCGACAATTGGAGAAATTGTTAAGTTAACATGTGATGCTATTTGGAAATTGAAAACTAGCTTCATGCCTATTCCAAATATAGAGAAATGGAATGATATTGCTAATCAGTTCTGGAGCAAAACCAACTTTCCAAACTGCCTGGGAGCAATTGATGGAAAACATGTTTGACTAATAGAACCCTGTCACAGTGGTAGCCAATATTTTAATTATAAAAAATATTTTTCGGTTGTACTTATGGCTGTGGTTGATGCAGACTATAAATTTATATATATTGATGTTGGAGCATTTGGGAGTTCTGCAGACTCTTCGGTTTTTCAGAATTCAACATTTGGGAAGCGTCTTCAATCTAATCACCTTGATTTGCCTGAAAACCAACCATTACCTGGTACAGAAAGTACAGATATGCCATTTATTTTTGTGGCTGATGAGGCTTTCGCTATACACGAACATTTAATGAAGCCCTACTCGCGGAGGAATCTGGACACCCAGAAGAGAATCTTCAATTATCGTCTCTGTCGGGCACGTAGGCTGGTTGAATGTTCCTTTGGCATTCTTGCCAACAAATGGCAAATATTCCTTAAACCGATAAATCTCAAGGTTGAGAATGCCTGTAAATTAATAAAGGCAGCATGTGTGTTGCGCAATATAGTAAGGGATAGAGATGGTGTAAATTTTGAGGACACATTGTCTCACAATTTTGAGGCTGCTGATTTTCCTCATGTCCGTGGTCCAACATTGGGTTTCCGAATTAGGGATGAATTAGCTAATTATTTTATGAGCCCTGCAGGAGCAGTAAGTTGGCAAGGAAATATGATCTAAAATTTTGAGGTAATGCATTAAAATGATCATTAATATGTTTACTATCATTTTTGGTCTTGTCTGCAAGTATATACTTCCAAAACAAAAAGCATATTGTTTTGGATTCTGATTTTAGTTTAACTTCTTGTATTGATTCCAGAAAAATAAAACATGTTTACTTTCACCTTGTTTAAACTTTGTTTAGGAGTTCAATACTAAAAACAATATACAGTATCTCCCAAAAGATAGTACACCCCTAAGGCTCCATGTACACTGTAGCTCAAAAAAGGCCATTTTGAATGATGGATTGCTGGCAGGAAAACGCTGCTAAAGACCAGGTTCACACTGGGCTGCGGGAGTGAAGCCGTGCGAGTTCAGCAGAACTCGCACGGCTTCACTCCCGCAGCCCAGTGTGAACATAGTTAGGTTGAAAAAAGACACAAGTCTATCCAGTTCAATCATAAAAAAAATAAATATCGTACAATCCCATATGCCCAATTCTATACCCACAGTTGATCCAGAGGAAGGCAAAAAACCACAGCAGAGCATGATCCAATTTGCTACAGCAGGGGAAAAAATTCCTTCCTGATCCCCCGAGAGGCAATCGGATATTACCCGGATCAACTTTACCTATAAATGTCAGTACCCAGATATATTATGTACATTTAAGAAAGAATCCAGGCCCTTCTTAAAACAATCTACTGAGCTGGCCAGAACCACCTCTGCAGGGAGTCTATTCCACATTTTCACAGCTCTTACTGTGAAGAAACCTTTCTGTATTTGGAGGTGAAATCTCTTTTCCTCTAGACGCAAAGAGTGCCCCCTTGTCCTTTGTGTTGACCGCAAAGTGAATAATTCAACACCAAGTTCACTATATGGACCCCTTATATATTTGTACATGTTGATCATATCCCCCCTTAATCTCCTCTTCTCAAGAGTGAATAAATTTAGTTTCTCTAATCTTTCCTCATAGCTGAGCTCCTCCATGCCTCTTATCAGTTTGGTTGCCCTTCTCTGCACTTTCTCCAGTTCCCCAATATCCTTTTTGACAACTGGGGCCCAAAACTGAACTGCATATTCCAGATGAGGTCTTACTAATGATTTGAACAGGGGCAAAATGATATCTCTCTCTTTGGAGACCATACCTCTCTTAATACAAGAAAGGACTTTGCTCGCTTTGGAAACCGCAGCTTGGCATTGCATGCCATTATTGAGCTTATGATCTACCAAAACCCCCAGATCCTTCTCCACTACGGATCCCCCCAGTTGTACTCCCCCTAGTATGTATGATGCTTTCATATTCTTAGCCCCCAAGTGCATAACTTTACATTTATCAACATTAAACCTCATCTGCCACATAGTCGCCCAATTAGACAGAGCATTGAGGTCGGCTTGTAAATTGGCGACATCCTGTGAGGATGTTATTCCACTGCATAGCTTGGTGTCCTCTGCAAAGACAGAAATGTTACTTTTGATCTCAGACCCAATATCATTTATAAACATATTAAAAAGTAAGGGTCCCAGCACTGAACCTTGGGGTACACCACTGATAACCTTGGACCATTCAGAGTAAGAATCATTAACCACGACTCTCTGAATTCTGTCTTTTAGCCATTTTTCTATCCATTTACAAACTGATATTTCCAATCCTGGCAATTTTTTTTTTTCATCGGCGTTATGCATTGCCATCAATGGATGTTTAGCGGCGCTAGCTTTCAGCCGCTTTTCTTTAGCTCTATAAAAAAACAATGGTTCCCTATGGGGGGTGCTTTGGGGCAGGGGGGTGCGGCCCCCCCTGCCAAAAGCACCCACCCCTATGTTAAGGGCATGCGGCCTGGTACGGTTCAGGAGGAGGGGCGCTCGCTCGTCCCCACCCCCTTTCCTGACCGACCAGGCTGCGTGCTCGGATAAGGGTATGGTCACCCGAAAAAAAATAGGATGAAACGTAAATCCAAAATAAGTAAATTGGGCTGTGCACATGTCTATGCTTCAGTAGGTCACAGTACATGTTGGCATTCATGGTTCCCTCAATGATCTGTAGCTCCCTAGTGCCGGCAGAACTCATGCAGCCCAAGACCATAACACTCCCACCACCATGCTTGACTATAGGCAAGACACACTTGTCTTTGTACTCCTCACTAGGGATGAGCTTCGTGTTCGAGTCGAACATACGTTCGACTCGAACATCGGCTGTTCGATCGTTCGACGAAGATCGAACGATTTGGGCCGTTCGCGCCAAATTCAAGTGACGCGAACGGCCCACAATGCACTACACCATCGCAGTGTCATCCAGGCGCTGTGATTGGCCAAGCATGCACTGTGACCCCGCATGCTTGGCCAATCACAGCGCTGGCAGCGAGGAGAGCAATGATTGGCCACAGGCAGGATGCCTGTGGCCAATTATTGCTGAGGGGGTTTAGTACACGCCCCACACTATAAAAGGCCGCCAGCGCGGCGGCCTTGTGTAGTGTGTTCCGGAGCAGGGAAAGAGAAGTATAGGCAGGGACAGTGTCATTTTTTTTTCCTTTACTAATCCTAGATTCCTTGTGTTTAGGGACAAATAAGGATAGGTAGGGAGAGTGTCAGTGACAGTGTGTTATTCTGTGCTAAACCTTGTTTGTAGGGACAGAGAGGTACAGTGAGGGAAAGTGTCAGTGTGCTATTCTGTGCTAAATCTTGTTTGTAGGGAGGGACAGAGTAGGACAGTGAGGGAAAGTGTCAGTGTGCTATTCTGTTCTAAACCAATTTTGCTGAACCATATTTTCAATCCTTGAGTTTAGGGACAGAGAGGTACAGTGAGTGAAACTGACAGTGTGCTATTCTGTTCTAAACCAATTTTGCTGTTCCATATTTCAAATCCTTGAGTTTAGGGACAGAGAAGGACACTCGTGGAAATTATCAGTGTGCTATTCTGTGCTAAATCTTGTTTGTAGGGAGGGACAGAGTAGGACAGTGAGGGAAAGTGCCAGTGTGCTATTCTGTTCTAAACCAATTTTGCTGAACCATATTTTCAATCCTTGAGTTTAGGGACAGAGAAGGACACTCGTGGAAATTATCAGTGTGCTATTCTGTGCTAAATCTTGTTTGTAGGGAGGGACAGAGTAGGACAGTGAGGGAAAGTGTCAGTGTGCTATTCTGTTCTAAACCAATTTTGCTGAACCATATTTTCAATCCTTGTGTTTAGGGACAGAGAAGGATAGGCAGGGGACAGTGTCAGTGTCATTGTTGCTAAGCCTCCTGTACAGTATACACCTGAAGCTAGCCCTTATTGCTCTTTTTCCCATCTCCCTGCAGGCCATCCATTAAAATGTCTGGAAGGCAAACAAGGAGAGGCAGACAGTCAGGAGGCAAAAAAGGAGGGCAAGCAGGTTCTGTGTCTGGGGGCAACAGTGCTGGTCGTGGACGCGGTGCATTGTCATCAGCACATGGCCATGGGACACGCTTGTCCTTCTTTTCGGCAGCTGGACATGTCGAGCCACATCATGCCGAAGACTTGGTAGAGTGGATGACCAAGCCCACCTCATCCTCCTCATCCTCTCTCACCCAGGCTCAGGGTACTGGCAAAGCAGCTGCCAAAGCGTCCTCTTCTCTGGTATCATTATCTTCATTAGTCAATCCTTCCCTAGACCCACCATGTCCTCCTCCTGAGGAGTCCCCCGAACTGTTTGAGCACAGTGTTGGGTACATGCTCCAGGAGGATGCCCAGCGTTTGGAAGGATCTGATGATGATACCCAGCTAGAGGAAGGCAGCAGTGTGAGAGCAGAGAGAGGGGATGCTCAAGAAGGACACCAATCTGGCAGTCATGCTCCAGCAGCTGCAGCATACTGCCAGATTGGCTCCAGTGATGAGGAGGGAGGGGATGATGAGGTCACTGACTCCACGTGGGTGCCTAATAGGAGAGAGGAGGAGGAGGAGGAGGATGAGGAGGAGGCACATCTCCAACGAGGCAGGATGCCCTTGAGTGGCCAGCGTATGGGCAGCACACCGATGGAATCACACCGCAGAGCTCCGCCTGTGCAGGGCGCTGCCTCTGCCCGTCATTCAAAAAGTTCTTTGGTGTGGGCCTTTTTTGAGGCGAGTGCATCAGATCGCACAGCTGCTGTTTGCAACATATGTCTCAAGCGTATATCGCGTGGCCAAAACATCAGCCGCTTGGGCACCACATGCTTGATCAGACATATGTTGACCTGCCATGCAGCTCGTTGGCAAGCCTACCTTAAAGACCCACACCAAAGAACAAAGCTGACCTCTTCTTGCACCGCATCAGCTGGGATCTCCAACCCCACTATACCTTCACTCCTCTCTGAAACCTGCTCTGAGAGGAATGAAGGTGTAGAATTAGGTGTGTCACAGGCAAGTACTTGCGGGCACTCTGCTAGCAGTACACCAACGTCCGATTCTAGCAGGCAAATTTCCCTGCCCCAGCTGCTGGACCGTCGAAAGAAGTTCACTCCCAGCCATCCACATGCCCAGCGGTTGAATGTTAGCTTGGCTAAATTGCTAGCGCTTCAACTGCTGCCTTTTCAGTTGGTAGACTCGGCCCTCTTCCGTGAGTTTGTGCAATGTGCGGTTCCTCAGTGGCAGGTTCCCAAACGCCACTTTTTCGCACGGAAGGCGATTCCGGCTCTCTACAGGCATGTGGAAGGCAATGTCTTGGCCTCGCTGCACAGGGCGGTCAGCGGTAAGGTGCATATTACCGCTGACTCATGGTCCAGCAGGCATGGACAGGGACGTTACCTTTCTTTCACGGCCCATTGGGTCACTCTTTTGGCAGCTGGGAAGGATGCAGGACAAGGTGCAGTAGTGTTGGAGGTTGTTCCACCGCCACGCCTCCAAAATGCTACTACTGGTTGTGACACACCTCTCTCCTCCACTCCCTCTTCTTCTTCCTCCATGGCCTCTTGCTGTGGTTTGTCCTTGGAACCAACGGTGCTCCGTAGGCGTTCAAGGGGCTACGCAAGTACGCAGGCAAAAAGATGCCATGCCGTGCTTGCGCTGGTGTGTTTGGGGGACAGGAGCCACACTGGGGCAGAGGTCCTGTCTGCTCTGCAGGGGCAGGCCGAGAGGTGGTTGATGCCACGCCAGCTTAAGCCAGGAATGGTGGTTTGCGACAATGGCACCAACCTCCTCTCCGCCCTCCGACAGGGACAACTGACCCATGTGCCCTGTATGGCTCACATCCTTAACCTGGTGGTGCAGCGGTTCTTGGGCAGGTACCCGGGCTTACAGGTTGTCCTGAGGCAGGCCAGGAAAGTCTGTGTGCATTTCCGCAGATCTTATAATGCCAGTGCTCGCCTGGCTGAGCTGCAAAAGGAGTTGAACCTGCCCAAGAACCGCCTTATATGTGACATGCCCACCAGGTGGAACTCAACGTTGGCCATGCTGCAGCGGCTGCACACGCAGCAGAGGGCCATCAATGAGTACCTGTGCGACTACGGCACCAGGACAGGGTCAGGGGAGCTCGGGTTTTTTTCACCACGCCAGTGGGGCATGATCAGGGATGCATGCACTGTCCTGGCACCATTTGAGGAGGCCACGAGGATGGTGAGCAGTGACAGTGCATGCATCAGTGACACTGTACCTCTTGTCCACCTGTTGGAGCACACGCTGCATGGAATAATGGACAGGGCACTTGAGGCAGAACAGAGGCAGGAAGAGGAGGACTTCCTTGCCTCTCAAGGCCTCCTTTACCCAGACAGTGTTCCTTCTGTCCCACCCATCGCACAGGAAGAGGAGGAGGAGGAGGAGGAGGATTGTGTCAGCATGGAGGTGGAGGCTGGCACTCAGCATCATCAGCAGCAGTCTTTTAGGGATGATTTACAGTCCCAAGAAACCAGTGGACTTGTACGTGGCTGGGAGGAGGTGGCTGCGGATCATGTCGTCCTTAGTGACCCAGAGGACTCCGGACTGAATGCCTCAGCTAACCTACGCTGCATGGCCTCCCTGATCCTGCAAAGTCTGCGGAAGGATCCTCGTATTCTTCGGATCAAGGAGAGGGACCATTACTGGCTGGCCACTCTCCTTGATCCACGGTACAAGGGTAAGGTTGCGGACCTTATCGTACCGTCGCAGAGGGAGCAGAGGATGAGACAACTCCGGGAGGCCTTGCAGAAAGGTCTGTGCAATGCGTTCCCAGAGACTGGGAGGTTACAAACTCCTGGTCCTGGACAACGAGTTGCTGAGGCTTCGGGCAGTCATAGAAGGAGCGGTGGGGAAGGTGGCCGTCTGACCGATGCGTTCAGACAATTCTTTAGTCCGCAGCCCCAAAGTATGATCGGTTCCAGCAACCATCGCCAGCGTCTGATATACATGGTCCAGGAATACCTAGGGGCAAGGTCAGACTTGGACACCTTCCCCACCGAAAATCCTCTGGCTTACTGGGTCTTGAGGATGGATCACTGGCCAGAGCTTGCACAGTATGCAATTGAGCTACTGGCCTGTCCTGCATCCAGCGTTCTTTCAGAACGCACATTCAGTGCTGCTGGAGGATTTGTCACGGATCACAGGGTGCGCCTGTCCACCGACTCGGTTGATCGACTGACTTTCATCAAGATGAACCAGTCTTGGATCACCACCAGCTACCACACACCAGATGCTGATATAACAGACTAATTGATTTTAAAATGTCACATCCCTTCAAGACTGATGCTGATGCTGAGTGCCTGTGCTGTTATGTTGACTGGCTATCCTCCTCCTCCTCCTCAATGATACGATTAATGATGATAGCTTGGAAGATCATTTTGGTTTATGGGTGACGCCACCAGTGGCTAAGGCCCAATTTTTCAGCCCCTGTTTAACAGGGGCGTGTAATTAAAATTTTTGATGCAATACTTTGCAACAGGCCTCATTGCTGTGCTCCAAGTACAGTATCTGTGAGGGGTTGCAGTGTTGTGCCACCAGTGCCTAAGGCCCAATTTTTCAGCCCCTGTTCAACAGGGGCATGCAATTATAATTATTGATCTAATAATTCACAGCAGGGCCCATTGCTGCGCCCACCAAGAGTAACTGTCAGGCCTTACAGTGTTGTGGCACCAGCACCACCATCACCACCACCACCACCACCAAATGCCCAATTTTTCAGCCCCTCTTCAACAGGGGCATGCAATTATAATTATTGATTGAATAATTCACAGCAGGACCCATTGCTGCGCCCACCAAGAGTAACTGTCAGGCCTTACAGTGTTGTGGCACCATCACCACCACCACCAAAGGCCCAATTTTTCAGCCCCTGTTCAACAGGGGCATGCAATTATAATTATTGTTTGAATAATTCACAGCAGGGCCCATTGCTGCGCCCACCAAGAGTAACTGTCAGGCCTTACAGTGTTGTGGCACCAGCACCACCATCACCACCACCACCACCACCAAAGGCCCAATTTTTCAGCCCCTATTCAACAGGGGCATGCAATTATAATTATTGATCTAATAATTCACAGCAGGGCCCATTGCTGCGCCCACCAAGAGTAACTGTCAGGCCTTACAGTGTTGTGGCACCAGCACCACCATCAAAGGCCCAATTTTTACTACCACTGATCAACAATTATATGTTATTACAATTCCTGATATAATAGTTGACAGCAGGGCGTTCCAGCACCCACCAAGAATAACTGTGAGTGCTTTCAGTGTTGTGCCAACACCAACACCTAAGGGGCCAATTTCTGCAGAGTATATACGGCAGGTCCCTACTTTCAAACATCCAACTTACAAACTACTACTACTTGCAAACGGAAGAAGACAACAGGAAGTGAGAGGAAATCTACCCCTTGGAAGGAAAATTCTCTCCTGTAAGAATTAATATGGGAGAAAGGTGTCTCCTCTCTACTGATGCTTTATCACCAATCCTTGTTTCAATAAAAACACCACATTTCAAAAACAGTTGTCATTGGGACGCAAAGTGAGGTGAAATGTTCTGAACAGGGGCACAGACAGCAAAAAAAATGTGACAGGGGTGATAACCGTTCCCTATGTTTTCCAAAAAGCTAAAAAAAAGGAATTTGGCATGGAGCTACACTTAAACAATGCAGCTGTTCAAAATTACAAACAGATTCTACATAAGAACAAACCTACAGTCCCTGTCTTGTATGCACCGCCTGTATACGGCTGTTCAGAGTATATAGGGCCTTTTTTATTTTGTGTGCGGGGTTCCCCTTAATATCCATACAAGACCCAAAGGGGCTGGTAATGGGCTGGGGTAGGGGGGGGGGGGTTTGATGGGGTAGCTATGCCATGTTTCCTAAAGATTTACATCCATATTACCGGGACCAGACATTGCATTAAAGCCGCAAGCAGTTTTAAATGGCTTTTTTTCCTTTAGAAATGTTATTTTGTGCAGGGACAGTTCTAAACACGGGAAACACGTGGCACTTCACAGGCATACTTTAGACACCCCCCAGGTACAATATTTAAAGGAATATTTGACTTTTTTTTTTTTCACTTTATGCATCATTAAAATGACTGCTCCCGGAAAACGTCCGTTTTTAAAACTTATTTTTGCATTGATACATGTCCCCTGGTGCAGAACCCGGGTTCCCAAACTCTGTTTCGGACAATAACATGGATAATAGTCGTTATAATTAGCACTTTAGAATCCGAACGTTCGCATCCATTGTATTTAATAGGGTTCTAATGTTCGTGCGAACTTTCGGTCCGTTCGCGGGTTCTGGTGCGAACCGAACCCGGGGGTGTTCGGCTCATCACTACTCCTCACCTGGTTGCCCCCACACACGCTTGACACCATCTGAACTAGACATGTTTAAATAGTTAAGTCACAATTTCATTAATAATTTTGATGAATTACTTAATTACGAAATTGTGGAATTCCCCTAATTCTGAAATGTAACAAGGTTTGGCAATTTGTAATTTCAAAATGTAAAAATTGCAGGATTACGGGATTACGGGATGTCGGAATTACGGAAAAGTGAACTTGTGAAAAGCTTAGGGTTAGGGTGTTCGGGTTTGAGGGTTGTAGGGTTAGGGTTAAGGGTTTGAGGCTAGTAGAAGTGTGATTAGGGATAGGGTTAAGGGTTTGAGGCTAGTAATAGTGGGATTAGGGATAGGGTTAAGGGTTTGAGGCTAGTAGAAGTGGGATTAGGGTTAGGGTTAAGGGATTAGGGCTAGTAGAAGTGGGATTAGGCTTAGGGTTAAGGGTTTGAGGCTAGTAGAAGTGGGATTAGGGTTAGGGTTAAGGGTTTGAGGCTAGTAGAAGTGGGATTAGGGTTAGGGGTTTGGGGCTAGTAGAAGTGGGATTAGGGTTAAGGGATTAGGGCTAGTAGAAGTGGGATTAGGGCTAGTAGAAGTGGGATTAGGGTTAGGGTTAAGGATTTGAGGCTAGTAGAAGTGGGATTAGGGTTAGGGTTAAGGGTTTGAGGCTAGTAGAAGTGGGATTAGGGTTAGGGTTAAGGGTTTGAGGCTAGTAGAAGTGGGATTAGGGTTAGGGTTAAGGGATTAGGTCTAGTAGAAGTGGGATTAGGGTTAGGGTTAAGGGTTTGAGGCTAGTAGAAGTGGGATTAGGGTTGAACTTTTTGCACTTGAGACTACTCTGAGTGGGATTACAAATGTTTTTGCGGTTGAACTTTTTGGGCTTTACATTCACACTCCTGCTTATGTGACAAGGATTATGGGATTGGTACTCACGTTTGGAACTCTTTTGCTTTCTTGGAAGGTCAGGCCAGTCCTCAATATGCTGTTCAGCAATGGCCTCCCATGCTAAATAATTTTTGCTGTGGTTTGCATACAGTGCATTTTTGTTGTCCCAAAGCTCTGGTTGGTCCCGCACTGACTCTATGAACTCCTCCGGTTCTATTGTAGTTGCTCTGGACCTGGATGGTGTGGCCACATTTGCTGCCCTGGCTTGTATCCTTGTATCTGCAGCATCCATGCTCTCTTCCTCCTCAACCCCTCCCAACAGGATTTCCTTTTATCCCAGCATCCTATACTGCACTGCGGTCATGTGACCTTCCCACAGCTTCAGTGTACTGTCTAGGGCACTTTTTAAGGCATTTTTAAAGCGCTACACAATTATTTCAATGGACTTGGGCGTTTTTGAAGTGCTATTTTTAGCACTACAAACAAGCTCCAAAGATGCTGCTTGCAGGACTTTTGGCAACGCCCCACCAGCGCAACGCCTCAGTGTGAAAGCATCCATTGTGATTAATGTAACACATTTTTAGAAGCGCTATTTTTAGCGCTAAAACGCCTGCAAAGCGCCTAAGTGTGAAAGGGACCTTAGTGTATTATACTGCTTTGGCACTGTTGAGGTGCCACACACATTTTTTTACAGCTGCTCCTCAGTTGTAACATTTAGAGTGTTCACTAGACATGTGCACAACATAAAAATGTGTTTCGTTTGGTTTCGTTTCTGTGCGTTTGCGTTGATACGTAACAATTCGTAATTTCGTAAGACGTGGGTTATTGTATTCGGACTCTTTCATATTTCCGTAAGGGTTATTTTTCTGTTGATTCGTTTTTCCGTTAGTCTAATTTTCGTTGATTCAAAATTGGTATTTACGTTATATTTTATATTCGGCCGCGTTCGTATTTTCGTAAGAACTATATTTTCATTGATTTGCAATGATTCGTATTTTCGTGTCTAATTTTCATTGATTGGAAAATCGTACTTTTGTAGATTTAATTACATTCGTACTTTCGTTAGAATACGTTTTCCGTTTATTCAAAACACTACTCGTCGTAATTTTGTAATTCGTACTTTCGTAACATTGTTTTCGTAGATTAGTATTCGGGGCATAATTCGCAATTTTACATAATGTGTCAGAATAGGAGAAAACAAAAATATGTCAGAAATATTACAAAATACAAATATAGAAATTAGAATCTAGACAGAGTATGCTTAACCACTTAAGACCCGGACCAATATGCAGCATAAGGACCAGGCTCCTTTTTGCGATTCGGCACTGCGTTGTTTTAACTGACAATTGCGCGGTCGTGCGACGTGGCTCCCAAACAAAATTGGCGTCCTTTTTTTCCCACAAATAGATCTTTATTTTGGTGGTATTTGATCACCTCTGCAGTTTTTATTTTTTGCGCTATAAACAAAAATAGAGCGACAATTTTGAAAAAAATGCCAAATTTTTTGCTATAATAAATATCCCCAAAAATATATAAAAAAACATGTTTTTTCCTCAGTTTAGGCAGATACGTATTATTCTACATATTTTTGGTTAAAAAAAATCGCAATTGGCGTTTATTGATTGGTTTGCGCAAAAGTTATAGCGTTTACAAAATAGGAGGTAGTTTTATGGCATTTTTATAAAAAAAAAAATTTTTTACTAGTAATGGCGGCGATCAGCTATTTTTTTTTTTCATGACTGCGACATTATGGCATACACATCGGACACTTTTGACACTAATTTGGGACCATTGTCATTTTTACAGCGACCAGTGCTATAAAAATGCACTGGTTACTGTAAAAATGACACTGGCAGTGAAGGGGTTATCCAGGGGGGTGCACTGTAGGGGTTAAGTGTGCCCTGATTTGTGTTTCTTACTGTGAGGGGGCATGGCTTAGCGTGTGACGTCACTGATCGTCGTTCCCTATTACAGACGATCAGTGTCAGTCACACTAGGAAGCACGGTGAGAGGTTTGTTTACACTTACCTCTCCCCGTTCTTCCTCTCTGTGACCCGATCGCGGGACACCAGCGGCGATCGGGTCCGCTGTTCCCGCGGGGACGGTCACGGAGAAGAGGACCGGGGTCGCGACCCACAGCTGTGCACATTAAAGGGGATGTACCTGTACATCCATGTGCCCAGCCGTGCCATTTTGCCGACGTACATTAGCGTGCGGCGGTCCTTAAGTGGTTAAGAAACAAAGAATTTCTCTCTCACAAGTCACAACTTTACTCACAAATCCAACAGAACAGTGCAACCTACCCAACCACAACCTATCTGGACTGTGGATGGAATGCACTGCAGTCTAAAGCCCTGTACACACGATCGGATAACCTATGGATTTTCGTCCAATGGATTTGTCCATCGGAAATCCGATGAAACTGTTTTTCATCAGTCTTGCCCACACACCATCAGTCTAAAAACCGACCGTTCCAAACACGGTGACGTAAAACACTCCGATGAGCCGAGAAAAATGAAGTTTAATGCTTCTGAGCATGCGTCGACTTGATTCTGAGCATGCGTGGGTTTTTGATCCGATGGACTTGCCCATAGACGATCGAAGTTTTCGATCGTTTTTTTATCCATCGGAAAAATTTAAAACATGTTCTATTTTTTCCAACCGATGGAAAAAAGACTGATAGGTACCATACACAATCGGTTGGTCTGATGAAAACCATCCATCGGACGGTTTTCATCAGTCAAACCGATCGTGTGTACGGGGCTTTACACAGAAAAACACACAAGGGAATAAGGCCAATGTCCAGAACTAATTCAGAACTAATGAAATATAATTTATGTTTTTTCTAATTTTCGTTGTTTTGATTTCCGTTTTCCGAAGATTCGTAATTTTTTTTCGTTCATTTTGATTTTCGTTAATATGGATCTTTGTTCTCTATTTTCGTTGTTTTGTTTTACGTTTTACGAATATTCATAATTTCGCGTTTTCGTTCATTCTGATTTTCGTTATTTTTTGATCTTTGTTCAGTATTTTCGTTGTTTTTATGTTTTAGTTTTTTACTTTTTCGTATTTTGGCGGTTTCAAATTTACTAAATTCATATTTTTGTTGTTTTCCATATTCGTTTTTTTCGATAATTCGTTGTCCGTTTGTAATTTTATCAAACCGTTTGTTTTATTTGTATATTTACGAATCAAGGAATATAACGAATTTTGACGAATAACGAATTTGTAACTAAACAAATTGCACATGTCTAGTATTCACTGCATGCTAAATCATGCTCTTTGCCTCCTATTTTAAGCCTATTCCAGGGCTTCAGCAATGCAGCATATTTATAGCATTGGCTTTCTAAAATAGTGTAGTCTAACATGGAGTTTTTTCAAACCTGCCTCGTCTGTCCACAATAAACTGTGGTCTGGTAAGTGTGCTTACATACTGGAAAATGTTTTGCTGACTTGTTTTTGGTGAAATGGTGCACTATAATGCCAATGTTTTGATTAAAAGCTGATTGGCATCTCTCCTGTTCAAAAATCTAACAATTAAAATGTTTAATTCATGTGTAGGGACTGTTATTCCTCCTGTCCAAAATGCAGGCAATCAAAAGTGCGTAAATGCTGTCTAAGAAGTTTTTTAAATATTTCTTATTTTTCATGTGAAGTATAATGTATACTTAAATGGGAATTTTTGGGCTGCATAACTGCACGCATTCTGTCTTTTTCAAATAACAGCCTAAAAGATAGTGTTGCTATACAGTCTAGGCAGCATTTACAATACTACTTCTTTCTAATGCCGCATACACACGACCGTTTTTAATGTCATTGAAAAAAACTGCATTTTCTCGACGTGATTCTTCTCAAGCCTGTCTTGCCTACACACTATTGTGAAAAAAAATGCTCGAGTAAAGCGCGGTGACGTACAACACGTACGATGGCACTATAAAGGGGAAATTCCATTCGGATGGCGCCACCCTTCATGTTAGTAAAGTTTGTTGAGCGACGATTCGCGCTTTTCAGCCTCGTGCTTTTCAATCCGTTACAGCGTGACGAATGTGCTATCTCCATTAAGAACGCTAGTTTTACCATAACGAGCACTCCCATCTCATACTTGATTCTTTTCACGTCGTTAAAGCCCACACACGGCCGTTTTTCATGACGAGAAAAACGACAATGTAAAAAACGACGTGAAAAATTAGAGCATGTTCCAATTTTTTCATGGCCGTTTTTCACGTCGTGAAAAATGCTCTGAAGCCCACACACGATCATTTTTAATGACCATTTTAAAAAATGACATTTTTCTTGTCATTAAAAACGGTCGTGTGTACGCGGCATAACAGTGAAGTTAGCTATTTTGGCCTTTGTCCTCAAAAGCCACATGAGGTAATTGTTTTATCAAATGAGGCTTCCCAGAAATTTATTTAAATTAAGCTCATGCAGTATGTACCAAATTTATTTCATATTCAATTTAAAATGATAAACTTTAATTTTTTGGGGAAAAAAAGCTAATTGGGAATGTGGTTTCACCAAAGAGGTCTAAAAAAACTGTAGAATTATTGCATATTCTGTGTGTGGTATAGTACTTCCAAAAGGAATCTGAGAAATATAACATTATTTTTTGTTCCCTTCCAAGAGTGTGGTTTAGCTAATATTATGTATTCTGTGTGTTGCATACTATTATTGTAAACATAAAAAAAAAAAGTTTGTTGCGACAATGCTCAATAGGGATGTTGCTTGGACAATAAGGCATCAATCAGAATTGGTAGAAATAATACCTAAGCAGTGTGCTTAATATTCCTTCCTTTTTATAGTGTTAACAAAATTCTTTATTGTGTACATTTGGCTTGAACTGCTATATATGTTGTAACAAATTAAAATTGTGGAAACAGCTGAAATGCTGTCTATATTTTCTGGACAATATTCTTTATTTTTATATATCATATATAAACTTAAAGTATATGTGTTTTGTTAGGATGAAAATTTACATTCTGTGTGTCCCATTCACAATGTGTCCTATTTCAATTGATTCAGTGCTGACTGCACAATATTTCTGGCTGCCGTCTCTGTATTTCTTTTTTGTAGATAAAAGGTATTTTATCTCTCCCTCTTCAAATGTGGCCAACATTAAATATGTACATGATGTGCAGCTTGTCTGTGCTACATTTCTTGCTCTTATCATTCCACTGTATTTTCTATTTCTTGGTAAAAGTGCCTTGGCTCTCCCTCTTCAAATGGTGTCTGTGCTATATTTCTGGCTCTTGACTCTTTCATAATGCACGGTTATTTTTTATTTCCTGATAAAACAAATGCTCTCTCTCTCTCTCTCTCTCTGTCTTGTCTTTGACATAATACACTCTAATTTTTATTTCATGTTAAAATTTGCCTCTTCTCTGCATTTTTAAATGCAGCTCAGTGAAATTGCTTACAACATTCTCCAAATATATTAACAGTAAAAAGGTTAAGTCTGAGCATGTAGGCCCATTACTAGATAATTTGGAGCTGGTTATTGAGGACATAGAAAAGGCTAATTTATTAAATACCTTCTTCAGCAATGTGTATACAAAGGAAAATTTGATATAGCCAAAAATATTGGCACCCCTGCATTTCTGTTAGATAATGCACCAGTTCGCCCAGAAAATTGTTGCAATTACAAATGTTTAGGCATTTTCATGTTTATTTCTTTTGTTTGTATTGGTATGACACAAAAAAGTGGAGAAACAAAATGCCAAATCTGACACATTCCACGCAAAACTCCAGAAATGGACTGGACAAAATTGTTGGCACCTTTTTAAAATTGTAAGAAATAATTGCATTCCAAGTTTGTAATTCTTCTGTAATTTGTAATTAAATTCACCTGTCTCAATTAACAGGTGCTGACGATATAGAAATCACACTGGCAACCAGTTAAAATGGTGACAAATTTACTCAACCTTTCTGTTGTGTGTCTATGTGTGTCACACAGTGCACGGAGAAGAGAAAGAGCAGCGAAGAATTGTCTGAGATTTTGAGAACAAAAATTGTGGAAAAGCATGGACAATCTCAAGGTTACAAGTCCACCTCCAGAGATCTTAATGTTCCTGTGTCCACTGTATGCAACATTGTCAAGAAGTTTACAGCCTATGACACTGTAGCTAATCTCCCTGGATGTGGACGGAAGAGAAACATTAATTATAGGTTGTAACAAAGGATTGTTTGAATGGTAGATAAAGAACCTTGATCAACTTCCAGACAAAAACAAACTGAACTTCAGGCACCGGGTACAGCTGTGTCAGCTCGCACTATACGTCGCCATCTGAATGAAAAGGGACGCTATGGTAGGAGACCCAAGAGGACCCCACTGCTGACACGTAAACAAAAAAAGGCAGATTGAAGTTTGCCAAAACTTTACTGAGGAAGCCAAAATCCTTTTGGGAGAATCTGCTTTGGACAGATGAAACAAAATTACAACTTTTTGGTAAAGATCATCAAAAAAATGTGTATATCCAGGGCGCTCCAAGCATTTGAATCCTGACAGATAAGGTCTGTGTTGGAGAGGGTAGCAAATCTTCACACACTTTAGGCAGCACTCAGGGAGACAAGCAATCTCTAATGGAAACAGAAAAACAAACAAGGCGCCTCTAAGTGCAGAAGTATAAAACTTTTAAGAATGAAGAAGGAACCAATGAGCTGTTCCGAAACGCATCCCGCCTCTATGACACACTTCCTGTCCACTTCCTGTTTGTGTTCCATGCTGGTTTCTGTCTCGCTTCCTCTGACATCATCCCCAGGCTCCAGCGTTACTGTGTCCTCTGAACATTCGCAGCACAATCAGCTGTTATCTCGTGGACTTCCTGGAAGCTTTACCATCACAGACTGGGACTGCCCTGCCACTGGAACATCTCCTGGACACACTTACCTGCTACATGCCTGTTTCATCCACTATCTTGTAAGTGTTTTTAACCCTTTTAGGGGATATTAAAAGTTTTATACTTCTGCACTTAGAGGCGCCTTGTTTGTTTTTCAGTTTTTTTTGGTAAAGATCATCATTCTACTGTGTTCAGATAAAGAAATTAGGCCTTTAAAGAAAAGAATACTGTCCCTACAGTAAAACATGGTGGAGGTTCACTGATGTTTTGGGGTTGCTTTGCAGACCCATAGCACGGCACGCGTCAAAAAGCACCCAGAAATGGTTTAAGACAAAGCGCTGGAGAGTACTGAACTCGCCATCAATGAGTTCAGATCTAAATCACATAGAGCACCTATGGAGAGATATTAAAACAGCAGTAGGGAAAAAGAACCCTTCCAATCTGAGAGACTTGGAGCAGTTGGCAAAAGAAGAATGGTCAAAAATTCCAGTAGAGGGGTGTAAGAAACTCATTAAAGCGGAAGTAAACCCTCCTATCGTTTTCAGTCAAGGAAGCTGCCATCTTTGCCTCTGTTTAGTCTACAACTGCCATGATGCTGCACATGTGATCAGTTATGACACCAGCCATTGGATGGTTTGACAGTTTGATTGAGAGCACAACCAATGGGAGTGTTACATTTCCGGCACGTGTCGGCAATGAAACTGTTTTATGTATGGGTTTACTACCGCTTTAATGGCAACAGGAAGCCGTTGAATTCAGTTATTTTTTTACAAGAGGTGTGCTACCAAATATTAAATTGAGGGTGCCAATATTTTTGTCCAGTCCATTTTCTGAGTTTTGCGTGGAATGTGTCAGATTTGGATTTTTGTTGCTCCATTTTTTTGTGTCATACCAATACAAACGGAAGAAATAAACATGAGAATGTCTAAGCATTTATAATTGCATCTTTTATATAAATACTAATATCATCATTATTTTTCCTAAAACTTTATTGGATTCCCTTAAAATGGACTCCCTTAAAATGTAACTAAACAACAGGAAAAATAAATAAAAGAATAAGAATGAAGTTAAATTTGATACACACAAACGCAATATTTTACTCACTTTTTTGGTAACATACACTATATTACCAAAAATGTTGGGACACCTGCCTTTACACGCACATTAACTTTAATGGCATCCCAGTCTTCGCCTGTAGGGTTCAATATTGCTTTGGCCCACCCTTTGCAGCTATAACAGCTTCAACTATTCTGGGAAGGCTATCCACAATGTTTAGGAGTGTGTCTGTGGGAATATTTGACCATTCTTCCAGAAGCGCATTTGTGAGGTAAGGTACTGATGTGGACGAGAAGGCCTGGCTCGCAGTCTTCTCTCTGATTCTTCCCAAAGGTGTTCTATCAGGCTTGAGGTCAAGACTCTGTGCAGGCCAGTCAAGTTCCTTCACTTCAAACTCTCACACCCATGTCATTATGCACCTTATTTGTGCACTGGAGCACAGTCATTTGGAACAGGAAGGGGCCATCCCAAAACTGTTGCCACAAAGTTGAAAGCATGAAATTGTCTAAAATGTGTTGGCATGCTGACGCCTTAAGAGTTCCCTTCACTGGAACTAAGGGGCCAAGCCCAACCCCTAAAAAACAACCCCACACCATAATCCCCCCTCCACCAAATTATTTGAACCAGTGCACAAAGCAAGGTCCACTGCACGAGGTGTTATTTTGGGTTGAAATCAGGACTCTGTGCAGGCCAGTCATGTTCCCCCATCCCAAACTCGTTTTGGTTTGGTGTTTTTTCCATGTCATCCACTTGGGGGCTAAAAACATGCTTGCATTATGCACACTAGGAGGAAAACAACTGGGGAGTTAATGGTGGAGAAGGATCTAGGTTTTGTGGTAGATCATAAATGTAGTAATAGCATTCAATTCCAAACTGCAGTTTCTAAAGCTAGCAAAATATTTCCTTGTATTAAAAAGATATAGACTCTAGAGAGAGAGACATCATTTTGCAACTGTAAAAATCATCTGGAATCAGTGGCGGTGCGTCCATAGAGGGCGCCGGAGCGCCGCCCCCTCTCGCTCCCGCACCGCCACTGAAAGACAATACACAGATTCATGCATTGCATGAATCTGTGTATTGTCACCGCTGCCGCGCTGCCCACTATACATATGGCCGGCCTCCTGGTGAGCGCCGGCCATATGAATTAGAGCGGCGGCCGGTGGTGGGTGTGGCTTGGAAGTGCCTATCAGAGCCAGCGGCTCTGGTAGGCTTTCCGAATACAGCTCTCACACTGTATTCGGCTTCCAAAAACTCCTCCCAGGTACGCACGGGGGTGCGTTCCTGGAAGAAGACTGTGTGGAGGTTTCAGCCAATCAGGTTCACCGGATCTGGTTACCGGTAACCTGATTGGCTGAAGCGACATCGAGGGCGGGAGAACACATCGAGGACGGCGCGGATCGAGGAAGGTAAGTGCAGGGCTGGGGGGGGGAACAGGCTGCATTTGGGGACAAACTGGCTGCATTTGGGGACAAACTGGCTGAATATGGGGCACAAACTGGCTGAATATGGGGCACAAACTGGCTGAATATGGGGGGGGAACTGGCTGAATATGGGGGACAAACTGGCTGAATATGGGGGACAAACTGGCTGTATATGGGGGACACGCTGGCTGTATATGGGGGAACTGGCTGTATATGGGGGGGGAACTGGCTGTATATGGGGGACAAACTTGCTGAATATGGGGGACAAACTGGCTGAATATGGGGGGAACTGGCTGTATATGGGGGACACGCTGGCTGCATTTGGGGGGAACTGGCTGTATATGGGGGACAAACTGGCTGCATTTGGGGGGAACTGGCTGTATATGGGGACAAACTGGCTGTATATGGGGGCACACTGGCTGTATATGGGGGCACACTGGCTGTATATGGGGGCACACTGGCTGTATATGGGGGCACACTGGCTGTATATATGGGGGCACACTGGTTATATATATATGGGGGCACACTGGCTGTATATGGAAACAAACTGGCTGTATTTGAGGGGGCAAACTGGTGGCGTTTGGGCACAGTGGCTGCGTTTAATGGGCACAGTGGCGGCAATTGATTTTTTTTTTTCAGTTTGTTTGCGCCCCCCCAAAAATTTTGAGCACCAGCCGCCACTGTCTGGAATATTCAGTTCAGTTTTGGGGCTCCAATTTCACAAAAAGTATATCAGAGAACTGGAGAAAATGCAGAGAAGGGCAACCATGGCACTGGGGCATGGAGGAGTTCAGCTATGAGGGAAGATTAGCTGAACTGAATTTATCCTCTCTTGAGGAGCAGAAATCAACCACTTCAGCCCCGGAAGAATTGGCTGCTGAATGACCAGGCCATTTTTTGCAATTCAGCACTGCGTCACTTTAGCTGACAATTGCGCAGTCGTGAGAGGCTGTATCCAAACAAAATTGACGTCCTTTTTTTTACCATAAATAGAGCCTTCTTTTGGTGGCATTTGATCACCTCTGCGGTTTTTATTTTTTGCGCTATAAACAAAAAGAGTGACAATTTTTTTTTAAAAAAAGCTATATTTTTTACTTTTTGCTATAATATCCCCAAAAAATATATAAAAAAATTATTTTTTTCCTCTGTTTAGGCCGATACGTATTCTTCTACATATTTTTGGTAAAAAAAAAAAAATCGCAATAAGCATATATATTTATTGGTTTGCACAAAAGTTATAGCGTCTACAAAATAGGGAATAGTTTTATGGCATTTTTTTTTTATTAGTAATGGCGGTGATCAGCGATTTTTATCATGACTGCGACATTATGGTGGACACATCGGACACTTTTGACGCTATTTTGGGACCATTGTCATTTATACAGCGATCAGTGCTATAAATATGCACTGATTACTGTGTAAATGACACTGACAGTGAAGGGGTTAACCAGGAAGGGGTTAAGTGTGTAATATGGAGTGATTCTAACTGTGAAGGGGCTGGCCTTACTGTGACACGACACTGATCACTGCTCCCGATGACAGGGAGCTGTAGATCAGTGTCCTGTCACTAGGCAGAACAGAGAAATGCATTGTTTACAAAGGCTTCCCCCCTTTCTGCCTCTCCGTGACACGATCGTGGGACACCGGTGGACATCGAGTCCACGGGTCCCGCGGTCACGGAGACCGCGGTGAGCCCGCTAGGAGCAGATTCAATACAACGTACCTGTACGTTGCTTTCCCTGCCCGTGCCATTCTGCCGAAGTATATCCACGTGAGGCAGTTGGCAATCGGTTAAGGGAGAATATGATCAACATGTATAAATACATAAGTGGTCCACATAGTGAAGTTGGTGTAGAGTTATTCATTTTGAGGTCATTGCAGAGGACAAAAGGGGGAACTCCTTACATCTGGAGGAAAAGAGATTTAACCATCACATGTGGAAAGGCTTCTTTACAGTAAGAGCTATGAAAATGTGGAATAAGCTCCTTCAAGAACTAGTTCTGGGCAGAAACCTTGGAGAATAAAACAGTGGTAGTTCCATTTTGTGTGTCACATAATATTAGTGATTTATCAAATGGCAGATTTTCAGCAAAAAAAATTCACCCACTTTTATGGTAACATATAATAGATGAGATTGTATTTGAAAAAGTTTGGTGTTTTTCCCCTGTTACCCACAGAAAATATTTAGAACACCTGCCAGATTTTCTGTTGCTGTTGTGTCCCTGTTAGGAAGATGTACAGTAGTACACTGCAGAAAGGTTAAGACCTCTGGCAGTGTTTGCATTACTATCCATGCCTTCCTGTCTCAATGAGAACAGCATTCCCCTTTTCTTGTATGGTTGTCTCAGGGACAGGAAGTGAGGGAAAATTTCCCCAACCGGTTCAAAGACTGAAATAAAAAAAAACTGACTGAGATTTTAACTCTTCCCTACTCTATCCAAAACGGAAAAAAAAGGTTTAGGCTTTAACTGTCTCACAGATATGACCTTACCACCCAGCAACTTTGTTGAATAAATCTGCCATAAAGATTCAGTAATGTTAAAAGCAGTAGTGAACTTGCAGCGAATGGCATGTACATGGACACATAGCTGTGCGCTGTTTGCTTACTGGGGCTGGTGCAGGCTTGGGCTGCTCCAAAGGTGAAATTAACAAAGGCTTTAATTCATAATTTTATTTTTATTAGCCTTTATTTATTGTGCACAGATATTCCTTGTTAAGCCTCTCTTCCAAAATAAATCTGATGCAATAGCAAAAGCAGTTGCTCCCATACAAATCAATATAGAATGTGTGCAACTGCTTTAGTTTGTGAAGCAGCACACCAAAATGTAGACAAATTGTTTTGCTTTAACAATGCATTCCTATTTTAACAACTTCAGCTCTCACCTTTCACCACCTGTGAAACACAGGTTTTTTTACATTGATTCCACAATAAGGCCACATGCCCACGGACGTTTTTACAGCCACGTTTTTTACAGCTTAAAAACGCCTGTCCATGTTATTGTATAATTTTTTTATTTATTTTTGCACATTTTTTGACGCTTCGCGTTTTTTTATGCCTAACGCCAACGCTGAGGAACGCACTGGTCCTGGGTTATTTTTTACAGCTTAAAAACGTCTATGCTATTTGCAGCTCAAAAAAAAACCGTCTAGGTGGGCAGGAAGCTATAGACTAACATGGACAGGCGTTTTTAAGCTGTAAAAAACGCTCAAAAACGCGGCTGTAAAAACGTCCGTGGGCATGAGGCCTAAATGTCCTAAGCCCTGGAAGGTTTTACCCCCTTCATAACCAGGGCATATTTTGCTATTCAGCACTGTGCTATTTTAACTGGCAATTGAGCAGCCATGCAATACTGTACGCAAATTACATTTTTATTATTTTTTTTTCACACAAATAGAGCTTTCTTTTGGTGGTATTTGATCACCACTCTATTTTTTTTTTTTTGTGATATAACCAAAAAAAGACAACATTTTGAAAAAAAAAAACAGAAACTTGCTGTTATAAAATATATCCAATCAAATCAAATTTTGGCACAAGATTAGGCCAAAATATATTCTGCAACATGTCACCCCCCCCCCCCCCTCAAGTGTATATTGATTGGTAGACTTGTGCACAACGGAAAAATTTGTTTCGTTTCGGTTCGTTTCTTGTGCATAACGGAAACATTTATTTAGTTTTGGTTTGTTTCTTTTCAGTCCTGTTGATTCGTAATCATTCGTAATTTTGCTAGACGGGATTTTTCGTGTTCGGACTAATTCGGATTTTCGCAAGCGGAGCATGTGACTGTGACGTCATGGGAGCATGTGATTGTGACGTCATGTGAAGCCTATATAAATCATTGCGGACCGAACACCCAGCATTACAGCAGGAGGAAGCGACGAGTGAACATCGAGGAGAAGAAGAGGGGGGAAGACCGGGCCCTTCCACTAGCAAAAGAGCTGGAAGAAGATAGTGGAGGGGCCGGC
This sequence comes from Rana muscosa, assembly GCA_029206835.1. Taxonomy (NCBI): domain Eukaryota; kingdom Metazoa; phylum Chordata; class Amphibia; order Anura; family Ranidae; genus Rana; species Rana muscosa. The sequence goes on from CM055119.1 coordinate 57,272,510, forward strand.
AGAAGGACAACGGAGGGCGGGACGAGACGACGATGAAGACCGGGCCTCTCCGCTAGCAAAACAGCTGGAAGAAGAAAGCGGAGGGGCCGGCAGAAGGACAGCAGAGAGCCGGACGAGATGACGATGAAGACCAGGCCTCTCCACTAGCAAAAGAGCTGGAAGAAGATAGCGGAGGCCCGGCAGAAGGAAGAAAGAACCGGAGAGCGAGAGAAGAACCGGAGAATGCTGAGATGACACCGGAGACCCCTGAAGTCGGAAGAGACCCCGGAGTCGGAAGAAGACCCCCCGAGCTGTGTAATAAATTACTTTAAAAACCTGTGTGTTTTTTTATTTACTTTTTTTTCCACCAGGTGAAACGGTAGGGGTAGGTAGGGGTACGATGTATCCCATACTCATTCACATATGGTGGGGGCCCCGGGATCTGGGGGCCCCCTTAATAAAGGGGGCTCCCGGATTCTGATAAGCCCCCGCCCGCAGACCCCGACAACCAACGGCCAGGGTTGTTGGGAAGAGGCCCTTGTCCCCATCAACATGGGGACAGGGTGCTTTGGGGTGGGGGAGCCGCAGGTCGCCCCAAAGCACCAAACCCCCCATGTTGAGGGCATGCGGCCTGGTACGGTTCAGGAGGGGAGGGCGCTCTCTCGTCCTCCCCTCTTTTCCTGCGGCCTGTCGGGTTGCGTGCTCAGATAAGGGTCTGGTTTGGATTTTGAGGGGGACCCCCATGCCGGTTTTTTGTTTAAAATCCATGTCGGATCCCGTTCAATACAGTGGCGCGTCTCCTTCTCGCTATTGCAGCGAGCGCGAGATGTCGGCACCCTGTCGCCGAGATGACGGCACCCTGTCGCTGAGAATCTCCACGATGGGATCACGATGGATATACAATGTCAGCGGCACCTACTGTACCATGTGATAGCGGTGGGCCAAACACAGCATATGAAACACAGTAGGCTTGTGCAATTCGTTTCGTAACGAATCGAAATTCGTCCGAATTTAGCAACTTTCGGACATTCGGAAGCATTCGAATTTCCGAACAAAGCAATTACGAATAAGACCGAATCCGAAATAAATTATACCGCAAATAGCGAATGCCCGAATGTCTTCGGCATAATTCGTTATGAAAAAGTTACGATTGTACGAATCCATACGAAGCACAATAACACTCACTCTGCTCTGCTCTCTTCTTCTCCCACACCATGCTGAACTCCCTCTCAAAATGGTGTACAGGGGCGGAGGCTATAGCCGCATGTAAAAAACGAAAGTAAAATACGAGATTTCGAATCGTTACAAATAACCGCTATGTATTTAGAAAAGTACAAATCCATTCGAAGCACATTAGGCATAATAGGCAGCGTCGTCGTGAGAGAGACACAGAAAATTACGAATCAACGAACCCAAAAAAAGTTACGAAAGTAGGAGTTGTGTCCAGAATCAACAAAAAACAATGTACTCTACCGAAAGTACGAATTATAAATCAACTAAAAATTCAACGAAAAATGTCGCTTGCGAAAATACGAATTAGTCCGAACACGAAAAATCCCGTCTAGCAAAATTACGAATGATTACGAATCAACAGGACCGAAAAGAAACGAACCGAAACTAACCGAATTTTTACGTTGTGCACAAGCCTAAAACACAGCTTATACTGTATGAATGAATTCATTTCATAACAGCTTTGTTAACATTGTGATCATGTGGTCGGCATAGCGATCACATGATCACTGGGCCCCAAGTACCGGGATCCACAATCTGCTGTGTTAGGTGAACATAGCGGTTCGGGAGGGGGGGGGATTTGGGGGGGGCGCAGTGTGTTCCTAAACCTGGAGAAGGCACATGACGTACATGTATGTTATTGTGCCTGCACGTGCTGCCCCGCCGCAGTATATATACTGTGGTGAGTCAGCAAGTGGTTAAGTTAACAAAATAAAAACTCATATAATATAATCCATAGACAAAAAATTAAAACAACAAAAAAATGTTTTTTTTTATTTCAGCAGTGTTAGGTTAACTGCTTCCCGACCGCCGCACGCCGATATACATCGGCAGAATGGCACGGGTGCGCAAAAGGGCGTACCCGTATGTTCTTTTCCTAATCCCGGGTCCCATGGACTCGATGTCCACTGGTGGCCCGCAATTGTGGCGAGGAGAGGCAGAACGGGGAAATGCCTATGTAAACAAGGCATTTTCCTGTTCTGTCTAGGGACATGACAGGGATCTTCTGTCATGTCAGTGGTATCCCATCCCCCTACAGTTAGAACACGCTGAGGGAATACATTTAACCCCTCGATCGCCCCCTAGTGTTTAACCCCTTCCCTGCCAGTGACATTTATACAGTAATCAGTGGCTATTTTTAGCTCTGATCACTGTATAAATGTCAATGGTCCCAAAATAGTGTCCGCAATGTCGCAGTCCTGATAAAAATCGCAGATCACCGCCATTACTAATAGAAGAAAAGTGAATAATAAAAATGCCATAAATCTATCCCCTATTTTGTAGATGCTATAACTTCTGCGCAAACCAATCAATATACATTTATTGCGATTTTTTTTTTTACCAAAAAATATGTAGAAGAATACATATTGGCCTAAACTGAGGAAGAAATTTATTTTTATTTTTCATATATTTTTGGGGATATTTATTATAGCAAAAAGTAAAAAATATAGCTTTTTTTCAAAATTGTCAGTCTTTTTTTGTTCATAGCGCAAAAAATAAAAGCCACAGAGGTGATCAAATACCACCAAAAGAAATCTCTAATTGTGGGGAAAAAAAGGACGTCAGTTTTGTTTGGGTACAGTGTCGCACGACTGCGCAATTGTCAGTAAAGCGACGCAGTGCTGAATCGCAAAAAATGCTCTGGTCATTAAGGGGGCAAAACCTCCTGGGGCTGAAGTGGTTAAAAACAAGTTGGTTTTATATAATATTCAGATAAATAGTAAAAAAAATAATAGCTTCATTTGAAATAATTTTGGTTTAAAGAATTGCATAGTTATTCACAAATAAAAGCTTTTTTTTTTTTTCACAATGTTATGCTCTTTTTTAATGCAAAACTGAAGAGATTATTAAACAAAATAAATAAAGTTTAACAATAAGTATGAATGGTATTGTTAAAAAATAACAGAAATAAATAAACAACAAGAAAATATTAGCTAAGAAGAGATGTAAAAAGAGTTATTTAGGACTGATTTAGGACTGATTGGGTAAACTAAAGCCTCATACACACGATCGGACTTCCATCAGACTTTTCCGTGGATTTTGGTCGGAAGGGCGTTGGGCGTGAACTTGTTCTGCATACACACGGTAAAACATTTTCAGCCAACATTCACCAAATCACGTGTTTTTTTCAGCTCTGTACCGCCACCCTTTGGGGAAATTCTGCTATTGTTGCCTGATGTTTAGCATTGGTTCTGAGCATGCGTGTTTGTACTTTGGATTTTAGTCCGATGGACTTGTGTACACACGATCGGATGATCCTCCATCGGACATTTGTTGTCGGAAAGTTTGAGAACATGCACAGCGAACATTTGTCCGTTGAAAAACCAAAAACAATTGTCCGATGGAGCATACAGACGGTCGGATTGTCCGATAAAACAAGTCCGTCGCACCATTGTTGTCAAAAAGTATGATTGTGTTGGGGTTAATATGGGGTTAAGTAAAAATTATTAAATTTTTGTACATTTAACTGACATTATATGCAGTAAGCTCATCCTTTTTATATGATTTCTGCAAAGTGTGGCTAGGTGTGGCTATTTGCTGATTGACAAGCCTGTGCGCCAGCAGTAATAATGCTTATAGCCAAACCCCCTGTAGCGTTTTCTAATCCCACTGTAGTACAAGTAGGTACAGATTACATGAGTATGAAAGCACTGCTTTGAATTAAGTAGCAATACAAAGTGTTGTCACCCTCTCACAGAAAGCTGCATGAGGTGGACTTCACTGCAGGATCAATTGGAAAACTGTAAGTGCAAAGATACAGTTCTACTTTAACAGCATTATCATGTGGTTTTTCCAGTCATGAGAACATTTAAGGCTCATTTACACAGCCTGCACGCTAAATGCTCTGCATTCAGCGCATCGCACTGTTTACCTTTTTTTTTACTTTATTTGAATTGTCATAAAGTAAGGCTCCATGCACACTGACTTAAAAAAACGTTGCTTCTACAGGAGTTTTGTGTTCTGCCTATAGAAGCAGCTCAATGTTATTCTATGTGTCCATGCACATTAGGACGTTAAGAGGCATATTTTGAGAACAAGTTTAGAGGCAGGAAAAAAAACCTTCTCATTCACGTTTCTGATTGGAGCTCACTGGCAGAAAAAAAACGTAAAGCTCTCCTAAACTCATCTAAACTTTGTACAAAATATGCTCCATATGGATGTTTTTTACTCCATAGAGAACAGACTTTTTTTAAGCCGAGTGTGCATGGAGCCTAATGACGCGTATACCCACGATCAGTTTTCCCGTCGGAAAAAGTCTGATGTGAGCTTTTGAATGGAAATTCCGACCATGTGTATGCTCCATCTGACTTTTTCTGTCAGAATTCCCGACAGCAAAAGTTTGAGAGCAGGTTCCTATCGGAAAAAACGTTTGTCTCTATGCAATTCCAACGGGAAAAAAACCCTGCATGCTCGGAAGCAATTTGGCGCATGCTCGGAAGCATTGAACTTCTTTTTCTCGCCTCGTCGTAGTGTTGTACGTCACCGCGTTCTTAACGCTCGAAAGTTCAGAGAACTTTTGTGTGACCGTGTATATGCAAGACAAGTTTGAGCAGAATTCCTTCGGAAAAACCATCCAAGGTTTTTCCGACGGGGAAACTGATCGTGTGTATGTGGCAAAACACTTCATTTCTCTTCATAGCAGCATGGTAACCTCACGTTTTGGTGCCTATCAGTTCGCTGCAATAAAATGCTACATAGTAAATAAAATGACCATCTGCACTAAGTAGTAAAATAATGAGTATCCCAAAACAATACAATAGTCAGGCCAAGTTCACACCTATGCAAATTGGTTGCGGCTTAAACCTCATCCAATTCACATTTTAAAATATATTGATTTCAATGAGGCTGGTTCACATATGTGTGCATTTTCTAGGCATCGCGGTGCGAATTGTCTGCCCATTATGTTCTATGGAAACGCATCTGATTCGCAGGTGTTGCTTTCTGAACACAGTACGTATGAATCATATGGGGGAACTCCATGCCAAATTGTAAATAAAAAACCTATTGGGTTGCCCTCCAGGAGCATACCAGGCCCTTAGGTCTGGTATGGATTTTAAGCGGAACCCCTACGACGAAAAAACGTCCCCCCAAAATCCATACCAGACCCTTATCCAAGCACACAGCCCGGCCGGTCAGGAAAGGGGATGGGGACGAGCGAGCGCCCCAGCCCTCCTGAACCTTACCAGGCCGCATGCCCTCAACATGGGGGGGTGGGTGCTTTGGGGCAGGGCTCAGGGATTTTTGGGGGGAACCCCACGCCATTTTTTTAATAATTTTGGCACGGGGTTCCCCTTAAAATCCATACCAGACCTGAAGGGTCTGGTATGGATTTTGAGGGGGACCCCTACGTCATTTTAAAAAAAAATTGGCGCAGGGTTCCCCTTAATATCCATACCAGACCTGAAGGGCCTGGTATGGAATTTGGGGGGCCCCCACACCATTTTTTTTTATTTTGGTTCCGTTTTTTTCAATGACCTTTATCTGTATTGCCGGCGGGACCCGACAATTCATTATAGCCGCAAGCAGTTTTAAATTACTTTTTTTCCCTTTAGAAATGACATTTTGTGCAGGGACTATTCTAAACACGGGAAAATTTCACCACTTTACAGGCATACTATAGACACCCCCCAGGTACGAAATTTAAAGGAATATTTCACTTTTATTGTATCACTTTAAGCATTGTTAAAATTAGGGTTGTCCCGATTCCGATACTAGTATCGGTATCGGTACCGATACAGAGCATTTGCCCAAGTACTTGTACTCGGGCAAATGCTCCCGATGCTTCACCCGATACCTGGACAGTCAGCGGTGATCAGTGCGTGGGAGATCACCGCTGTATAGATTTAAAAGTCTCTCCGCCTTTCCCCCCCCTTTAAGCTGCTGTAGTGAAATCAGCGGTGATCGGTGCTTGTAACTCACACACGATCACCGCTGACTGTCCTCGCATCCTCCTCCAGCCCCCCTCCGTTCTGCGGTCTCGTGTCCCCTCCACTCTGGTGTCTCCCTCCGTCCGTGACCCCCTCCACTCTGGTGTCTCCCTCCGTCCGTGACCCCCTCCACTCTGGTGTCTCCCTCCGTCCGTGACCCCCTCCACTCTGGTGTCTCCCTCCGTCCGTGACCCCCTCCACTCTGGTGTCTCCCTCCGTGCTGCCATCCCCTTCCGTTCTCCTCCTCCACCCCCTCTTACTGTCAGGATGGAGAGCGGAGGTAGGAGCCGGTAAACCCGGCTCCTTACTGTTCCGAATGAACAGAGTCAGTGATCACTGACTCTGTTCATTCACAAAACTGAAACATCGTAAACTGTGTTACAATGTTTCAGTTTATGAATGGAGAGGAGCCGCTGTCTTCTCTCCATTCATTTTCAGCGCAGCAGAGGCTGCTGAGAAAGGGACTGGGGAATCTGTCCCTAGTCCCTTTCTCTGTCTCAAAGGGGAGATGTCAGAGGTCTGTTAAGACCCCTGATATCTCACCAAAGCCCCCCAACAGGGCTGATAAAAAAATAAAAAAATTAATAAAAAAATTAATAATAAAGAAATGAATTGTAAAAAATAAATAAAATAAAATAGAAGAAAAAAACACACTGACACTGTCCACCCCCCACCCCTTAAAAAAAGAAAACATTATAAAAAATCAATCAATAAATAAATAAAAAAAATTGTAAAAAAAAAAAAATTTTTTTTTTTTAAAAGAGATAAAAAAAAAGTATCGGTATTCGGTATCGGCGAGTACTTGGAAAAAAGTATCGGTACTTGTACTCGGTCTTAAAAAAGTGGTATCGGGACAACCCTAGTTAAAATCAATGCTCCCGAAAAAACGGCCGTCTTTAAAACTTATTTTGCATTGATACATCTCCCCTGGGGCAGGACCCGGATCCCCAAACACTTTTTATGAAAATAACTTGCATATTAACCTTTAAGATTAGCACTTTAGATTTTTCACGTTCGTGTGCCATAGACTTTAACGGTGTTCGGGTGTTCAAACACAGTTTTGGCCTATTCGCATTTTCTGCTGCGAACCGAACCCGGGGATGTTCGGGTCATCCATAATAACTATATATAATATATATATATATAGTAGCAGAGCGTCCCTGAGAGAGACAGGAAAAGTCCTGTTTGGGGTTTATACATCTCCCAGGCTCCTCTCTTATACATTTAGGGATCTCTGATCCAGTATCCAGTCCAGGTGTTGGTCCTCTCTCCCAGGTCAATTAAAAGCTCACCTGAGCAGACAGCCTTTGCTCTGCCTGGGACACAGACAACGCTGGTCTGTGAGAGCAAGGAGGTTGGTGGAAACTGTTAATCAGTTGATGTGGAAGCTGGCAAGCTGTAGGCTTGTTCAGCCTGGCAGTGAGGGCTTGTATATACCGTATAGTTAGAGCCGAGACATGGCTAGGGTTTTGTTTAACTATTTTTTGTTCTATTTGTTTTTCTGCACACTGTACAGCACCTGTCAATAGACTTTGTATATAGCACCAATAAACAACACTGTTTTTTCCACTTATCCCATGGACTTGGTATCTGTGCCTGCTCATCCCAGGGAGATTTTTGTACCTGCTACCTGTCCCCCAGGTTACAAAATATATATATATATATATATATCAGCCATTTAAGCTTGAGCTATAATTGTAACATCAACTATAATATCCCCTTTACAGAAGGAAGGGACAAAACCTCATAAAAACAGGCCACGAGAGGGAGGAAGGGTGGGATGTGTTTCTTTCAAATACTTGTCATCTTCTGCCCACTAATGATGCATCCTCTATTCCTTTTTTAGGTAGAGACTAGTGCCAGAGGACCATTTTTTGGGGCAACTGTCAACTCCTCAACCAATTCATTGTAAGTATTCAATTCAAATATATATATGTAGCGATACCTCCAACTAAGAAGGCCGCAGATTTAGTTTGGGCCCTGATGACAGCTCCGCCAACCCCCGGCAATATGCTCTACCCTCTGCTGGCACAGCTAGTACTAAAAGTAAACTATCTATCTTATACCTTATGAATAAGTGAGCATTGAGACAATACTAAAGAAAAAAAAGGGTATAAGGTTTTACTTAAGCTCTTAGTAAGAAAGATAATAACATTGATCACAGTTTACATTCAATCATTGGTAATGCAGAGCCCTGCAATGCTAACACACTAAAGAACTGACATGCAACATGTGCGCCACACGGGCGACCGTTAGCTAAATGCCCTATGGCGCAATAACCCAAAACACATTAGTAACCCCACCAGGCCTGGTTTTTGAGGTCTATAACTTAGTCCTTTTTCTTCACCGGCAGGTCTTTAACGGTGGTGCACATTAACAAAATACAACTTTGTAATCCAGTGAGGTAGGTAGAGATGGGCAGGAACTTGGCTATCCCGACTACAAGTTCAGCTATGGTATGGCTCTTCTTCACTAAGGGTATCAGGAACAACTAGAGGGGGCCACGGCAGTCTATTGGCCTATATGCATTAACAGTATCTCGTTCTGGGCATATGCCCTCTCACCCGCCGGACTACGGATCCAGTCTGGGAAACTTCCACCAGCTGTGTCACACGCACTCGGTCTCTCCAGCGATCGGGTCCCCGATCCAACAAGGCTGTAGCTGAGCGAAGTCAAATGCCACCCAGGCTCGCAGAGGGGTGGAAGGCTCTTTGGTGCTGACCAAGGCCTCAGGCTTCAGGCCTTGCACTCCGACACATCCGCACAGGAGGATCAGGCTGTGAAGTCTCGTGTCCCAAAGAGGCCGAGCCCAGCTTCGCCTCCTCCTTTTATAACCACTCCCATGAGTCTCTGCGGTGGGAACATATGAAGAATGTGGTTCTGGGTGATGTAGTCTCTCTCTCTCCTCTGCTCTCACTCCAGCAATGTCTTTTCTCTACTTCCTCCTGACTCACCTCTCCCCTAGAACTTCTTGTCTCTCTGCATTAAAGGGGAACACCCCGCTACACACTCCCCCCACTTTGAATCTTTGGTCCCCAAAGACATTTTTTTTAGGTCTGCAAAACATTCTAGATTCAATGCGGTTGCATAGGGTTGACAGAGGAGCCTCCCACCAATCATCATAAGATGGGGAGCTGTCCTGTCTACAGGTCGCTTCAGTGGGGGCGACCTGTCTAGCTGTGCCAGAGAGTGAGCTGGGGTTGCCCTCCACCAAATGGACCGTGGAAGGATCCGGATTCTCAGCATTCCTCCTAGCAGTAACTACAGAGTCTTCTGAGCTATTCCCCATTTGTGGGTAGGTCAGCTTCTTAGGAGGCCGGATGACTCTTCGAGCCCTTTGCTCTCTTGAGATTTCTGGCTCTGGCGCCACAGGCTCCTCTTCCTCTGAACAACCATCATGGGCATCTTCCCAGTATTCTGCTGAAGGACTAGAAGGGATGAACTCTGTGGCTTCTGGGTTCAGTGTTTCATCTGTGGTGTCTTCAGTGGTTGGAAGATCTATGGTAGAAGTTCCTGGAGTTGGGGAAGGCCACAGCCAATCAAGTTCTCCCTCCTCACTTCCACTAAGTTGAGAGGCCTCTCCATCTTCAGCTCGGGAGGTCTGCGACCGAGTGTTCGGCCTAGGAGTATCCAGGATAGAGGCCGGTTCAGGGGAGTCTCCCACGGGAGGTATTCTAACTGCCTCAGCAAGTGGGAGAAGGTGGTTTCGATGCCACGTCTTCAGTGGGCCTACCTTTCCTTCTGGCTTCAACGTATAGACAGGTAGGCCTGGAAACTTCCTGCAGATGACATAGGGTTCAGATCTCCATCTGTCTGCAAGTTTGTGCTTTCCAGGGACCCCCAGATTGCGTAACAGTACTCGATCCCCGGGCTGTAGGTCTTGTACCCGAACCTTCAAGTCGAAGTTTCTTTTATTTCGAGTTCCCCTTTGATCTGAGGCCGCTTGAGCATGTTCATGGGCTACTTTCAGGCTGTGTCTGAGCCTGTCCACATATCCTTTGTGGGATGTGGCTGAGGAATGGTCCAGAGAGGTGCCAAAGGCCAAGTCCACCGGTAGTCTCGCTTCTCTCCCAAACATGAGTCGATATGGGGAGTAGCCTGTAGCATCACTAATGGTGCAGTTGTAAGCATGTACTATGGCTGCTATGTGTTGGCTCCAATGTTGCTTTTTCTTGCTTTCCAGAGTCCCCAACATGTTGAGCAAGGTTCGGTTAAACCTTTCCGGCTGAGCATCTCCCTGTGGATGGTAAGGTGTAGTTTGAGTCTTCTTGATTCCCAAAGAATCCAGGAGCTTCCGGATCAGCTTACTCTCAAAGTCCCTCCCTTGATCTGAATGGAGTCGCTGTGGCAGCCCATAATGGACAAAGTACTTCTCCATAAGTACCTTGGCTACGGTGGAGGCCTTCTGGTCTTTGGTGGGGAAAGCCTGGGCATACCTGGTGAAATGGTCGGTTATCACCAGAACATTTCCTAGTCCACTCAGGTCGGGTTCGAGGCAGAGAAAATCAATGCATACCAGATCCATTGGGCCTTGACTCTGTAGATGGCCCATTGGGGCAGCTTGATGGGGTAAAGTCTTCCTCTGGATGCACCGTGCACATGAGTGGCAGTACTCTTCTACCTCTGCCCTCATGCAGGGCCAATAGAACCGACTTCTGACAAGTTGAAAGGTCCTTTCAGCCCCTAGGTGGCCATGGTTGTCATGCAGGGCAATCAGAACAGTCTCTCGATATTTCTCTGGGAGGAACAGTTGCCACTTATCTTCTGAGTCATCAGAGGGGCCCCTTCGGTAGACCACTCCCTGATGTAACTGCAACCTGTCCCACTCTTTCCTCAGCAGGCGAGCTTCTTTTGAAGGTTGACGCATGAGTCTGTTTGGATCCTGATTCTCCAGGGCCTCCAGGACCAATCTCCCCATGGGGTCTTCCAATTGGTCACACCTCAACTCCTTCTTGGACAGTCTTGGCAGGTTGTCCTCTCCAAGTTGAGCTACTCCACAGTAGTGTTTGGGGACTCCCACCATGGTAACTCCTATTTCCTCTGCTCTGGAACCTCCTCGAGCTTGGAATTCAGCTCCTTGACAAAGGGCCCGCACCCCGTCCGGTGCCACTTGGGTCCAATCTTCTACGTCACTGGTGAGAGAATGAGATCTCCTGGACAGAGCGTCTGCATCTCGATTCCCAGTCCCTGGCCTATACTTTAGGCTGAAGTTGAATCCAGAAAGTGCAGCCAGCCACCTGTGTCCAGTGGCATCCAGCTTGGCCGTGGTGAAAAGGTAGGTAAGGGGGTTGTTGTCGGTCTTCACAGTGAACTCCGCCCCATACAGGTAGTCTTTGAGCTTGTCTACTACCGCCCACTTAAGGGCCAGGAACTCCAGCTTGTGAGTGGGGTAGTTCTTCTCAGGGGGGGTCAGGCTCCGGCTCACATAGGCAACAGGCCGTTGTTGCCCTTCGTGTTCTTGATAAAGTACTCCTCCCAGACCGTCATGACTAGCACCTACATGTAGTTCATAGGGCTTGGTTGGGTCTGCATAGGCCAAGACTGGGGCAGTGGTTAGGCTCTCCTTTAATGCCTGGAAGGCCTCTTCACACTTCTGGTTCCACTGATCTCTGACTGACTCTCCCGGCTTCCTGGGCCCTGAGTCGTCCTCTTCCCCCTCGGTCTTGAGTAGTTCATTCAATGGCCTGGCAATTCAGGCGAATCCTTCCACAAACCTCCTGTAATAGGAGCAGAACCCCAAGAAGGATCTGAGTTCTGTTACTGTGGTGGGTCGTGGCCAGGAGGTAACTGCCTCCAATTTCTCAGGGTCTGTGGCAACCCCTTCTTCAGACACTATATGCCCCAGATAGTTCACAGAAGACTGATAGAACCGACACTTCTCAGGCGAAAGCTTGAGTCCTTCCTCACTGAGTCTTCTCAACACTTTTTCCAGCCTCCTTTCGTGTTCTTCCAAGGTTCTCCCAAAGACAATGACATCGTCCAGGTATACAAGGACTTCAATAAGGTTCATGTCTCCTACAGTCTTCTCCATGAGACGTTGGAAAGTCGCTGAGGCTCCAGACAGACCTTGGGGCATCCGGTTGAATTCAAAGAACCCTACTGGGGTTATGAAGGCTGTCTTCTCCCTGTCTTCTGGGTGCATAGGAATCTGATAGTACCCGCTCTTGAGATCCATAACGCTGAACCATTTAGCCCCAGACAAGCTCTGTAGGGCATCCTCTATCCTCGGAGTGGTGTATTGGTCAGGTATGGTTCTCCTGTTGAGAGTCCTGTAGTCGATACAGAGCCTCAATGATCCATTCTTCTTTCTGACCACCACGATGGGAGAGGCATAGGGGCTTCTGGACTCCCGTATCACACCAGTCCTCTTGAGTTCTGCAAGTTGTTCCCTTAGATCCTCCAGATCTGCTAGGGGGACCCGCCTGACCCTCTCTCGGAAGGGCTTGTCTTCCTGGAGGCGGATCCGATGGGTGGCACTCCTTGCACACCCCACATCGAAATCATCCTTAGAGAAGATCTTCTCCCATCTATTCAACTGGGCCTTGGCTCTCTCCTTCCAAGCTCCTGGCAGATTCGGGTTTTCCATGGACAGCTTCTCCCAAGCATCTCCTCCTTCACCTGTCCTCTTCACTTCTGACAGGGTAACAGGGGCCGCAGGGCTCACCTGGCCTAGCAGCATTCTGGCTGGGATTTCCATGGGGTCTCTGGTAGTGTTCCTAACACTCACTGGAACTCTACAATGGGCCTTCTTCAGGACCTTCAGCGGAATCACTTCCGGTATCACTTCCAGACCTGAGGACTCACCCCTTGGGTCTGACTCCAGCACGACAAAGGGACCAGGCTGCTCCCAAGTAAGCTTCACAGTGGCTCTGAGACAGGTTACTTCGCCGGGCTGCAACACTACCCCTTCTCTTCCAAGTCTCCACACCTTCCCTATCCCCTCTCCAGGGGTCTCCTGCTCTTGGACCAGCCGTTGGTAGGCCGTCTTCAGCATGGGATGGATCTTGGTGGCTGTTTTCCCCTCTTCTTTTACTAGAGGGGTCAGGAGTCTTCAGACCAGGTCCGTGTTCGTCCCTATTATAAGGGAATTCTTGTTGGCTCCAGGCGGCCTAGGGCACACGACTGCCAGGGTGTCAAACACTACGGCCTTCCCAGCCACGGATGGGTCAAAGGTCATCTTGATGGGAAGATAGCCGTCGTAAGGGAAACTCTGGGTTCCAATTCCCCATATTTCCAGCTCTTCTATCTTCTGGATAGGCAGATGACTCAAGTGCCTATCATAGAAGTCCCGGTATAGTAGGGTCACTTGTGCCCCGGTATCCAAGAGGGCCCTGGTGTAGACTCCCTCCACTTGAATGGGCACTATAGGAGATGGGCCCACCAGCTTCTCCGGATATGGCCCGGCAGGGGTCGCCTTCTTCAGAGCAAGGAAGGGAGGGATGCCTGATTCACATAGAGCCAAATATAAAATACCAAACGAGAGATACGTTTATGTGAAAACGGGATCCTCCTAACCAAAACGCACGTGGAAACAAGAAGGGAGAGGGGGGGACGGGAGATTGGGACAAGCCCAATAGACGGTTATAGGGTGAATCAACCACTATACATTTGGTAATAGAAAAATAGAAAAGACTTTATTGGTTGAATGCTATCTGAATAATCACATTTCAACCTAACAGTATGGATATACTCATGTAGGGGAAAGGGTTTCTCCTGAATATATGCACATTAGAATAAAAACATGAAAAAACACACATACACAGTGCACTGTTGGAAAAAGTAAAAATGATGGCCTGGGTGGACTTCAGCCGCCCGCTCTACTTCTCCTAAGTGTCCTTACTAAGAATGAACCCTGAATGACCGGGTAGATATGGTATCAAAAACCGGAGCTTGCAGCATTTGTTGAATGAAAGGACTGTTCAAACCAAACCAATGTAGGGTTTAGGCTGTAGAATGAACGATAACTCAAATCTGAATCCAAACTGGAGTATTAGAATCAAGCCGTGTTGGCAAATATACCTGCTGATACAATGTTCATGCAGTGCAGCTCCATATATCAATAGATAAACCTGTATTAGCTGGTAAGGCTATTGATGCAGTGTAATGAGCACTGGATTGCACTCAGCAATATAGCATGGGACTTATTCTGAGTATGGTCTGTTGCAGACAGTCCATGGAGGGACAAAGGCTTGAGCCCAGTCCTGGCCGAGTATGGTGAGATGTTATTTGATAGAGGGGAGGAAGGGGGGCACGATAACCATATGGTAATATACTTGCTTACCCATCCATAACATCCATCCCGTGATTCACCTGACACCAGAGTCTCTTTTAAGCCGTTGCTCGTGGATTTATAGTGATGTCCTTGAGCTCTATAGCTCTCGCTGTGCTGCTACTCAGAAAGGTGATCCTTCCGGCTTGAAGGAGACTGCTGCGTAGAGTACGTCCCTCCGTGGAGTCGCGTGCGGCTCCTGTGATCTACTGGCTCTGTTTCAACGCATCAGCGCTGACCGTATGACTGGAGCCGTCGCGCCGTTAGATCTGAGGATGCAAAAGCCTGTGTAATAGTAGGTTTTGGCCTCTGGGGGCAAGATCTGACTGTCCTTGTCTTATCCTCTGTTGGCTGGCGGTAAATTCATTCAATAGAGTTCATTACGAGGAGAGGAGAGGAGCGAGTGGGGTTTAGTCAACAACCCAGAATTACAACATCGGACATGACGCGTTTCGTGACGAATATGTCACTTCATCTTGATGTATCAGTGGATTATTAGTGCTCCTATTATATAGCCTTGTTTAGCCAATCACAGGTGAAATACCACTGACTGACGAAGTAGCGCCATCTTATGGTCACAACAGGTAATGTTGATGTCCATGCAAAAAATAAATATATACATTCACAAGGTTTCAAAAATGAAAAAATATAACAATGTTTATAGGAAAAACACCAAACCGGACAGTGAGGCTAGGTATAGATGGATGTTGCAATAATACATACAAACAAAACCCTGTCATCATAGACTGATTATACCTATCTAATTATTGGGTGTAAATACACTGGACATTTGTACTGAGGGGAAAACAGAGGCAGGAAACATATACCGTGCTGATCATAAACATAATTAGATGTCCTATTTAAGGCTCCAGGAAGATCTTTAGGCTCATTTCTGTATTTAAGCCGTTGGGCTGGAGTGTCTGGAGCCTAAAGATCCAGGTCTTTTCATGTCGGATCAGGACAGTATCGAAATCCCCTCGTCTTTCTGATAGGTTAAGGGCATAGAACCCCTTTACTCGCAGGCCTTGTGTTTTTTTCCCTCATGATATCTTAAAAAATGTTGGGCCACTGGGGTGTCTTCTTTGAGGCGAATGCTCTTTAGATGTTCAGCAAAACGTACTCGAAGTTGTCGTTTTGTTTTGCCCACATAGAGTAAATGGCATGGGCATTCCAAAATATAGAGCACACGTGCTGTACCACAATTAATAAAGGATTTGATCTCATAGTGATTCTTCGATTGAGAGTCTCTAAAGCTTTTTGTTCTATCTACATGTTTACATGTGCCACAGTGGCCACATGAAAACATGCCCACTGTACGTGGTATGTCTGTCAGCCAGTTGATATCAATAGGGCGTATATATTCACTATTAACAAGTGCATCCCTGAGATTTCTGGCCCTTTTAGCTGTTAATTGGGGCCTGTCACCTACTATTTTCTTGAGTTGTTCACAGCCAGTCAAAATGTGCCAGTGCTCTGTGAGGACCGCTAGTACTTGGTGCCACTGGACACCAAAAGGAGTGATGAACCGAGCTGGTCCATCCTGATTGGATTTGAGGTTAGGTTTGGGCTGAAGCAGTTCTTCTCGTGGGCGTTGACTAGCAATGCTTCTTGCCCTGCGAAGTGTTCTGTGCCCATATCCCCTATCTCTAAAATGCTGGTAGAGGATCTCAGATTCCCTGCGATACATTGCTTCACTGGAGCAGTTCCTCCTGATTCTGAGCAACTAGGAATGATGCTCTGTTGGACCTGGTAATCTCAAACCATGCAGAGCGTATTACTAATGTTCAGATAAAGGAACACCTGGGTAGCAGTGACCATAACATGATTTCATTTGATGTTAGTTGTAAGCAAAAATCACATACAGGAAAGATAAAAACACTTAATTTCAAGAGAGCAAATTTTCCAAGGATGAGTGCTGCTCTCCAGGACTTAGACTGGGAAGGAATATTGGCATCAATGGGCACAGAACAGAAATGGGAATTCTTCAAAAAGACTGTTTGGGAACTCACTGCAAAGTATATTCCCATGGGCAATAAGTTTAAAAGGCTAAAAATAAAACCTATGTGGCTCACTGACAAAGTTAAAAAAGCTATAAACTATAAGAAAAGAGCTTTTAAAAAATATAAAAATGAGGGAACACTAGTGTCATTTAAATGTTACAAAGAATATAACAGGATATGTAAAAAGGAAATCAAGGATGCAAAAATTCAAAATGAACGACAGATTGCAAAAGATAGTAGGACAAACCCCAAAAAATTCTTCAAATATATTAATAGTAAAAAGGTCAAGTCTGAGCATGTAGGCCCTTTACAAAATAAACTAGAGTGGGTGACTGGGGACAAAGAGAAGGCTAATTTATTAAATACTTTCTTCAGTTCTGTGTATACAAAGGAGCATGGGGGAGCTCATGTCCAAAATGGGGGTGGTAGTGACACAGCCCCAAATCCACAATGGCTCAAAAGTGATATGGTCCAGAAATATTTAGATGGAATAAAGGTGGATAAAGCACCTGGACCAGATGGCATACACCCACGGATCCTAAAAGAATTGAGCTCTGTAATTTCAAAGCCATTGTATTTAATTTTTAGGGACTCATTAATGACAGGAATAGTACCACTGGATTGGCGCAGGGCCAATGTGGTGCCTATATTTAAAAAGGGAATTAAGTGTTTACCAAGTAACTATAGACCTGTTAGTTTAACTTCTATAGTTGGGAAAATACTGGAGAGATTAATAAAAGACCACATAGATGAGTTCTTGCTGGAAAAAAACTATTTAAGCAACAGACAGCATGGATTCATGAAAGACAGAAGTTGTCAGACAAACCTGATTTCTTTTTATGAAGAGGTAAGTAAAACCTTGGACAGAGGGGTGGCAGTGGACGTGGTATACTTGGATTTTGCAAAAGCGTTCGATACAGTTCCCCACACACGGCTCATGTGTAAGGTAAAGTCTACAGGATTGGAAATATCAGTTTGTAAATGGATAGAAAACTGGCTAAAAGACAGAAGTCAGAGAGTAGTGGTTAATGATTCTTACTCTGAATGGTCCAAGGTTATCAGTGGTGTACCCCAAGGTTCAGTGCTGGGACCCTTACTTTTTAATATGTTTATAAATGATATTGGGTCTGAGATCAAAAGTAACATTTCTGTCTTTGCAGATGACACCAAGCTATGCAGTGGAATAACGTCCTTACAGGATGTCGCCAATTTACAAGCCGACCTCAATGCTCTGTCTAATTGGGCGACTATGTGGCAGATGAGGTTTAATGTTGATAAATGTAAAGTTATGCACTTGGGGGCTAATAATATGAATGCATCATACATACTAGGGGGAGTACAACTGGGGGGATCCGTAGTGGAGAAGGATCTGGGGGTTTTGGTAGATCATAAGCTCAATAATGGCATGCAATGCCAAGCTGCGGTTTCCAAAGCGAGCAAAGTCCTTTCTTGTATTAAGAGAGGTATGGTCTCCAGAGAGAGAGATATCATTTTGCCCCTGTTCAAATCATTAGTAAGACCTCATCTGGAATATGCAGTTCAGTTTTGGGCCCCAGTTCTCAAAAAGGATATTGGGGAACTGGAGAAAGTGCAGAGAAGGGCAACCAAACTGATAAGAGGCATGGAGGAGCTCAGCTATGAGGAGAGATTAGAGGAACTGAATTTATTCTCTCTTGAGAAGAGGAGATTAAGGGGGGATATGATCAACATGTACAAATATATAAGGGGTCCATATAGTGAACTTGGTGTTCAGTTATTCACTTTACGGTCAACACAAAGGACAAGGGGGCACTCTTTGCGTCTAGAGGAAAAGAGATTTCACCTCCAAATACGGAAAGGTTTTTTCACAGTAAGAGCTGTGAAAATGTGGAATAGACTCCCTGCAGAGGTGGTTCTGGCCAGCTCAGTAGATTGCTTTAAGAAGGGCCTGGATTCTTTCTTAAATGTACATAATATAACTGGGTACTGACATTTATAGGTAAAGTTGATCCAGGGAATATCCGATTGCCTCTCAGGGGATCAGGAAGGAATTTTTTCCCCTGCTGTAGCAAATTGGATAATGCTCTTCTGGGTTTTTTTGCCTTCCTCTGGATCAACTGTGGGTATAGAATTGGGTATATGGGATTGTACGATATATGTTTATTTTTATTTTTTTATTTTTATTTTTTACGGTTGAACTGGATGGACTTGTGTCTTTTTTCAACCTGACTAACTATGTAACTATGTAACTATGTAACTGTCCCACTGGTATTCCGCGTTTAAGAGGAGCGGGATGGTAGCTATCTGCCCTTAAAAGGGTATTGGCTGCTGTAGTTTTCCTATAGGTCTGGGTGGTCAAATACCCCTCATGGATGGTTAATTTTAGATCCAGAAAGGAAATCTCACTGAGGCTGGAAACAGAAGTAAAGCGTAAGTTACGCTTATTCTGATTAAGCTCATCCATGAACTGGCTTAGCTGTGTGGGGGTCCCTGACCAAATCATGAACACGTCATCTATGTACCTCAGCCACGCTCTTGCGTGGCTGAGGTACATCGAGGAGGTGTACACAGTATCCTCCTCCCACCACCCCAGGTGGAGGCAGGCATATGATGGGGCCCAGGGGGCCCCCATTGAGGTCCCCTGTAGTTGTTGGAAGAATTTAGTTGCGAATTGGAAATAGTTATTTTTTAAGGCCATTTCCAAGAGTTCCAGAATGAACTCATTCTGTACTGCCATGCGCGGGAAGCTGCGTTCTAGGAAATGGTAGACCGCCAACATACCCCACTCGTGTGGAATAGATGTATATAAGGACTCTACGTCCACACACACAAGGAGGGCTCCGTCCGGGATAGGCATGTCCTTAATATGTCTTAGGACATCCCCAGTGTCACGTACAAATGAGGGAAGAAGTGGCGCTAAATCCTTAATGAGACTATCCACATATTTCCCTATCCTCTCTAAGGGACCTCTTATGGCAGACACTATTGGTCTGCGTGGTGGGTTGTTCTGATTCTTGTGGATCTTTGGTATTATGTAGAAAAAAGGAATATTGTAGTCTGCAACCCTCAAATACTCAAATTCCCGTCTAGATAGAAGACCCTCCTCAGTTGCCCACATAAGTTTATCGTTGATCTGCTCCACCAAGGTGTTAAATGGATTATGATCAAGCTTTTTATATGTCAACAGATCAGTTGACATATAAAAAGCTTGATCATAATCCATTTAACACCTTGGTGGAGCAGATCAACGATAAACTTATGTGGGCAACTGAGGAGGGTCTTCTATCTAGACGGGAATTTGAGTATTTGAGGGTTGCAGACTACAATATTCCTATTTTCCACATAATACCAAAGATCCACAAGAATCAGAACAACCCACCAGGCAGACCAATAGTGTCTGCCATAAGAGGTCCTTTAGAGAGGATAGGGAAATATGTGGATAGTCTCATTAAGGATTTAGCGCCACTTCTTCCCTCATTTGTACGTGACACTGGGGATGTCCTAAGACATATTAAGGACATGCCTATCCCGGACGGAGCCCTCCTTGTGTGTGTGGACGTAGAGTCCTTATATACATCTATTCCACACGAGTGGGGTATGTTGGCGGTCTACCATTTCCTAGAACGCAGCTTCCCGCGCATGGCAGTACAGAATGAGTTCATTCTGGAACTCTTGGAAATGGCCTTAAAAAATAACTATTTCCAATTCGCAACTAAATTCTTCCAACAACTACAGGGGACCTCAATGGGGGCCCCCTGGGCCCCATCATATGCCTGCCTCCACCTGGGGTGGTGGGAGGAGGATACTGTGTACACCTCCTCGATGTACCTCAGCCACGCAAGAGCGTGGCTGAGGTACATAGATGACGTGTTCATGATTTGGTCAGGGACCCCCACACAGCTAAGCCAGTTCATGGATGAGCTTAATCAGAATAAGCGTAACTTACGCTTTACTTCTGTTTCCAGCCTCAGTGAGATTTCCTTTCTGGATCTAAAATTAACCATCCATGAGGGGTATTTGACCACCCAGACCTATAGGAAAACTACAGCAGCCAATACCCTTTTAAGGGCAGATAGCTACCATCCCGCTCCTCTTAAACGCGGAATACCAGTGGGACAGTTCCTCAGAATCAGGAGGAACTGCTCCAGTGAAGCAATGTATTGCAGGGAATCTGAGATCCTCTACCAGCATTTTAGAGATAGGGGACATGGGCACAGAACACTTCGCAGGGCAAGAAGCATTGCTAGTCAACGCCCACGAGAAGAACTGCTTCAGCCCAAACCTAACCTCAAATCCAATCAGGATGGACCAGCTCGGTTCATCACTCCTTTTGGTGTCCAGTGGCACCAAGTACTAGCGGTCCTCACAGAGCACTGGCACATTTTGACTGGCTGTGAACAACTCAAGAAAATAGTAGGTGACAGGCCCCAATTAACAGCTAAAAGGGCCAGAAATCTCAGGGATGCACTTGTTAATAGTGAATATATACGCCCTATTGATATCAACTGGCTGACAGACATGCCACGTACAGTGGGCATGTTTTCATGTGGCCACTGTGGCACATGTAAACATGTAGATAGAACAAAAAGCTTTAGAGACTCTCAATCTAAGAATCACTATGAGATCAAATCCTTTATTAATTGTGGTACAGCACGTGTGCTCTATATTTTGGAATGCCCATGCCATTTACTCTATGTGGGCAAAACAAAACGACAACTTCGAGTACGTTTTGCTGAACATCTAAAGAGCATTCGCCTCAAAGAAGACACCCCAGTGGCCCAACATTTTTTAAGATATCATGAGGGAAAAACACAAGGCCTGCGAGTAAAGGGGTTCTATGCCCTTAACCTATCAGAAAGACGAGGGGATTTCGATACCGTCCTGATCCGACATGAAAAGACCTGGATCTTTAGGCTCCAGACACTCCAGCCCAACGGCTTAAATACAGAAATGAGCCTAAAGATCTTCCTGGAGCCTTAAATAGGACATCTAATTATGTTTATGATCAGCACGGTATATGTTTCCTGCCTCTGTTTTCCCCTCAGTACAAATGTCCAGTGTATTTACACCCAATAATTAGATAGGTATAATCAGTCTATGATGACAGGGTTTTGTTTGTATGTATTATTGCAACATCCATCTATACCTAGCCTCACTGTCCGGTTTGGTGTTTTTCCTATAAACATTGTTATAATTTTTTCATTTTTGAAACCTTGTGAATGTATATATTTATTTTTTGCATGGACATCAACATTACCTGTTGTGACCATAAGATGGCGCTACTTCGTCAGTCAGTGGTATTTCACCTGTGATTGGCTAAACAAGGCTATATAATAGGAGCACTAATAATCCACTGATACATCAAGATGAAGTGACATATTCGTCACGAAACGCGTCATGTGCGACGTTGTAATTCTGGGTTGTTGACTAAACCCCACTCGCTCCTCTCCTCTCCTCGTAATGAACTCTATTGAATGAATTTACCGCCAGCCAACAGAGGATAAGACAAGGACAGTCAGATCTTGCCCCCAGAGGCCAAAACCTACTATTACACAGGCTTTTGCATCCTCAGATCTAACGGTGCGACGGCTCCAGTCATACGGTCAGCGCTGATGCGTTGAAACAGAGCCAGCAGATTGCAGGAGCCGCACGCGACTCCACGGAGGGACGTACTCTACGCAGCAGTCTCCTTCAAGCCGGAAGGATCACCTTTCTGAGTAGCAGCACAGCGAGAGCTATAGAGCTCAAGGACATCACTATAAATCCACGAGCAACGGCTTAAAAGAGACTCTGGTGTCAGGTGAATCACGGGATGGATGTTATGGATGGGTAAGCAAGTATATTACCATATGGTTATCGTGCCCCCCTTCCTCCCCTCTATCAAATAACATCTCACCATACTCGGCCAGGACTGGGCTCAAGCCTTTGTCCCTCCATGGACTGTCTGCAACAGACCATACTCAGAATAAGTCCCATGCTATATTGCTGAGTGCAATCCAGTGCTCATTACACTGCATCAATAGCCTTACCAGCTAATACAGGTTTATCTATTGATATATGGAGCTGCACTGCATGAACATTGTATCAGCAGGTATATTTGCCAACACGGCTTGATTCTAATACTCCAGTTTGGATTCAGATTTGAGTTATCGTTCATTCTACAGCCTAAACCCTACATTGGTTTGGTTTGAACAGTCCTTTCATTCAACAAATGCTGCAAGCTCCGGTTATTGATACCATATCTACCCGGTCATTCAGGGTTCATTCTTAGTAAGGACACTTAGGAGAAGTAGAGCGGGCGGCTGAAGTCCACCCAGGCCATCATTTTTACTTTTTCCAACAGTGCACTGTGTATGTGTGTTTTTTCATGTTTTTATTCTAATGTGCATATATTCAGGAGAAACCCTTTCCCCTACATGAGTATATCCATACTGTTAGGTTGAAATGTGATTATTCAGATAGCATTCGACCAATAAAGTCTTTTCTATTTTTCTATTACCAAATGTATAGTGGTTGATTCACCCTATAACCGTCTATTGGGCTTGTCCCAATCTCCCGTCCCCCCCTCTCCCTTCTTGTTTCCACGTCGCCTTATTCAGACCTTTTCCTTTTGGACTCTCTCTTGTCCTATTCCCTTTGGACTTGAACCTTTCTTGAGCCTGGTATGCATTGACTTCCCTCCTCTTTATGGGTGTAGGAACCCGCTGAGGGATACTGTTATTTTTCTTAGGTGTGCACCCCCTCTGGGGAGTGCTGTGTCTCTTCTGAGGGGTCTTGCCCCCTTTCTCTGCGGTGTATCTCTGTTGGAGAATGTGGTGTGTCCTCTGAGGTGTTCTATTTTCTCTCTTCTTCTGTTTTTCATTCAGTTTGGAGCTCACTGAAAATGATGGGCACCCGGTTGACTCCTTCACGGGGGCCCTCTGAAGTTTTCCGCCGGCTGGCGGTTGTTTATCTTTTTCTTCCTGGGACTGGAACATATGTTTGCAAAATGACCAATCCCTCCGCAGTTGTAACAAATCACCTCTTCTTCACGATCCTGTAGAGAAGCGGGCGCTGAGGTATTCGGGAACAACTCCTTTCTTGGACTTTTCTTTTCTGGTTTCCTTTGATCTTTCTCCATCAAAGAGGTCAGTATCTCCAACACTTGGGACATCTGCGATTTCAGGGTGTCCATTTCTGCATCTCTTTCGGGGGTCATGGCCGGGCTGACCATCACCACCAGAGGTTTGGTTGGCTCGACTGGCTGTTCCCTCTTTTTCTCCTCCCACATGGCCTCTTCCTCTCTGACCATTCGAATGAGGTCGGGGTATTCCAGGTTCTTCCCGTCCTGTCGGGTGCGCAGCGCCAATGCAATAGGATCCAGGGGTTGAGCTCCCCTCAATACCTGCTGAGCCCGGGCCTCGTCTACCTTCCCTGGGTCGATCCCCTTCTTCAGAATAATTCTATGCAGGATCTTATCTAGACGTCCCATATATTCTGACAGTTTCTCTCCTGTTTTCTGGTAGCAGTGCTCCAGCTGATAGGTGAGCTCGGTAACTTTTTCTGTCCCACCGAACACATTCTGCAAGATGTCCAAGTAGTCCTGTGCAGTACAGTCTTTCCTGCTCATCTTCAGGTTGCGCATGGCATCCAGAGCAGGCCCCTTCAAACTTTCAGCAATTCGCTGTTTCTTGCTGCGTTCTGGAACTTCCCATTCCTCTAAGGCCTGAGTGATGCCATCTAGCCACTCCTCAAATCCTTCTTCCCCTGAGGGCACAGGTTTTCTCCCTGAGAATATCCGGAGCTTTCTGTACCCCAACATTGGGTAATCTGTGGGATTCTTCTTGCACTGGGCCACAATCTCTCCCAGTACAGCGCATAGTTCTGCGCTGAGGGTGGCCGGTGATGATCTGGGACTCTCTGTATCCTCCTGCTCTTGTGCCTTAGGGGATGGTGGGGGAGGTATCTGTGGAGATGATGACTTTCTTATTTGGAACCGATCTCCCTTATGTGGCAGCGCATGTGTCAGATGGTAGGTCTGCCCATCCATAGCTTGTATGCTCTGGCTTTTAAAATGCTCTGGAATTTCGTCTTTCCACTCTATTAATGCGTATGTACACGAAGCATGTGGTCTCACATCCATCACCCATGATTTCTGGCATGGTGATAGGGATGTCATTAACTGCTTTATCGCATCTCTTTGCCAGATCCTCGGGAGTTCAATAACTGCAGCCGTGGCCGGATCTGCGCCAGCCATTGTGTACCACTGTCCTACTTCTAGCGGGTCCATGCCGGTCTTTTGGCGTGTTCGCTTGCTGTATCAGGATCCCGGACGAGCCCCCACATGTAGCGATACCTCCAACTAAGAAGGCCGCAGATTTAGTTTGGGCCCTGATGACAGCTCCGCCAACCCCCGGCAATATGCTCTACCCTCTGCTGGCACAGCTAGTACTAAAAGTAAACTATCTATCTTATACATTATGAATAAGTGAGCATTGAGACAATACTAAAGAAAAAAAAGGGTATAAGGTTTTACTTAAGCTCTTAGTAAGAAAGATAATAACATTGATCACAGTTTACATTCAATCATTGGTAATGCAGAGCCCTGCAATGCTAACACACTAAAGAATTGACATGCAACATGTGCGCCACATGGGCAACCGTTAGCTAAATGCCCTATGGCGCAATAACGCAAAACACATTAGTAATCCCACCAGGCCTGGTTTTTGAGGTCTATAACTTAGTCCTTTTTCTTCACCGGCAGGTCTTTAACGGTGGTGCACATTAACAAAATACAACTTTGTAATCCAGTGAGGTAGGTAGAGATGGGCAGGAACTTGGCTATCCCGACTACAAGTTCAGCTATGGTATGGCTCTTCTTCACTAAGGGTATCAGGAACAACTAGAGGGGGCCACGGCAGTCTATTGGCCTATATGCATTAACAGTATCTCGTTCTGGGCATATGCCCTCTCACCCGCCGGACTACGGATCCAGTCCGGGAAACTTCCACCGGCTGTGTCACACGCACTCGGTCTCTCCAGCGATCGGGTCCCCGATCCAACAAGGCTGTAGCTGAGCGAAGTCAGATGCCAACCAGGCTCGCAGAGGGGTGGAAGGCTCTTTGGTGCTGAGCAAGGCCTCAGGCTTCAGGCCTTGCACTCCGACACATCCGCACAGGAGGATCAGGCTGTGAAGTCTCGTGTCCCAAAGAGGCCGAGCCCAGCTTCGCCTCCTCCTTTTATAACCCCTTCCATGAGTCTCTGCGGTGGGAACATATGAAGAATGTGGTTCTGGGTGATGTAGTCTCTCTCTCTCCTCTGCTCTCACTCCAGCAATGTCTTTTCTCTACTTCCTCCTGACTCACCTCTCCCCTAGAACTTCTTGTCTCTCTGCATTAAAGGGGAACACCCCGCTACATATACATATTTTTTTAATTGACTTAACCGATTTTTATTAATTAAATTATAGGTCTGCCACGATCCCACAGGTGGTGGGGGTGGGGACATCTCATGCCCCACCCTTTACCTTTATTCTTATGAAAAGTCTTAGGCAAAATCTGAAAACGAAAATTCTCAGAACAATTGTTTGGCAATCAAACGTATTTGATTTTGCTCCTAACATTTTATTCTGAATGAACGGACTTTTCTGAACAAAAAACACATTCCCTGTTAGAAATGTGTTCGTCAAGAAAAAAATTCTATCCTGCTCCTTCAAATTTTCTCGTTAATGCAGTAGAAAACATCAATTTGACCCACTAATGATTAGAAAAATTAACAGACTTTCTTAGAACCTTTTTTCTCCAAGAATTTTCTTTCAAAATTCTACCCATCTATGGTCAGCTTTAGCGGTGACTGGGGTTGATTCAGTGGCATTGATTTGTGAACACCATAGAAAAACAGATGTTTTATCGCAGGGGCAAATTACACCTGTATCCAATGCTTTGCCTAGTTATCAAGGAACTATCTTCAGGAACAGTGTATGTAATGGACAGTGGATTCACATAGATATACAGCATTTTGTTAACATAGCTATTTAAGAAAAACATTTTTATTTCACTGTTATAACTACAATCTTTAACTTGATTCTACCAGCCAAAGTACCAGGAGGGATATGGAGGAAAACACTAATGTATAGCAACAAAAGTAAAGAATCAATCTTCCTAACAGTCGGTGGTTCTTTTTTTATTAAATGCTTTTAGTTTCCTATGCATATGTGTGCAACCTTTATTCTGCTTTCCTGCTCAAAAAGACTAGTTTTATCTAAAAGGTCAATTCATTCAGCAGGGCACTTGGTAGTATTGAATATAATTATCCCATCTTTGCCGTGTAGAATTCATGCTTGAGTTCATTCACAAAATAGAATGCAGAATAATTAACTCCAAGCCTCCGCAATCCTCCATTGAAAATGCTTCAGGTATCATTCGGCCCCACTCACAATAGAAGAATTTCATTTAAGTACATTGTACGTATTAACCCCTATTCAGCATCCAATTACTCTGAATAAGTGAATTGTCTGTTTCAGGAATGTAATTTGAAAATGTTGTCATGCAATCTGAAGCAAAAGGGGTCTTTTTTCATTAATCTAACTCTCATTTAAGGAGAAAGCCTGTAGGTTATTTCAAATCTATTAGTTTTAAATACAGGTGATTACAATTCTCTGGCGCATAATACGGCCGAAAATGTCTATCAGAAATGACGGCGGAATTTTTAATAACGTCCACAAAAGAGGGTTTGATTAGTCTGTGACCTGTTCAATAATGTACACAATTCAATTTACAGCTTGACAAGTGGTTACAATGAGTCAATAGTATTAATATCTGATATTACAAAACAGGACAAAGAATGTAATAAAATAATCAGGGTTTCTGTTATGGTTTGATATTACATTTGACAAAAGATTTGGTAATAAATACATCAACAGTCCTAAATTTAAGAGAATGGTAGAAATTGGCTAATAGATATGTAAGGTTTATTAACTGAACTGGATATGGGCAGTTAAAAAAGGCAAGGATGACACAAACATTAACATAAGCACTAATAATAGAATTAAAACGCACATACCAGTCCCCCCCCCCCCCCCCCACTGAAATGATCTCATTCCATCATACAATACAAATGGGATGTTATGCCTAGTATTGCATTGAACTGAAGACTGTACAATGTAAGATTTATCAGTTAGCATCCTATTCTGCCAAAATAGCGAGGCTGTTGGCAGCTTCACCTATAGCAGACAACTTTCTTATAGAACAGAAGTTTAGCTTTAAAAAAATAAATAACCTTTATACTTACCTAGATTGTTGCAGCACCAATCCCAGCTGCACCCCGCCGCCTCTAAGACCGAGAACTGGGCAATCAAACACCACTGATCGCTCGGTTCTCAGTCTTCAGCCTGCAGAAAGCTGGTGACTTTTAGTCACTGGCTCTCTGATCTGCCCCTCCAGTGCTCACTGGAGCTCCTGTCTGTGGAGGGGGCAGGAGTCACAGGCTCAGGCTCTCAGCAGCTCACTGAGAGGCTGAGCCAGCTGTTGGTCCAGGCATCTGGATGTTTTTTTTTTTTCAATAAGAAAGACACCAGAATATTGTAGAAACTACATGCTCAGCATTTATGCACTTTTACTAAGCCACATTTTGAACATGACATACACCAGCCAGCTTTTTACCAAACAATTAAGGAGCAGTATAGCCTTACTTGACGACATGACATCACAGAGCTGGTCTATGCTCTTCAGGGATCCGACAAGGTCGCATCCACCCAGATTCTTGACACCCCTGCCCACTCCACAGTCCAGCACTCCAAAAACTGAGTAATCAGTGGTCTTTGATCACTCAGTTCTCGGTGTAGAGGCAGCGTAGGACAGATGCAGCATTGTATCAATGCACTTTGCTTTTAATATACATAGTTAGTCAGGTTGAAAAAAGACACAAGTCCATCTAGTTAAACCATAAAAAATGTCCAAAAAAGTCTGAGACTCGGCTGATCACAGATTGGTCCCAGCCCCTTACCACGTGATCAGCTGTCGGCCAATGACAGCTGATCACGTGATGTAAACAGAAGATCGGTAATCAATATTTTTTTCCCCTCACGCTGTCAGCATGAGGGGAAAAAACGATCACCGGCTTCTGCCAGAAGGACATCGGTCCCTCACACAGAGAGCCAAGGCTGCCTCATCTGTGCCCACCATTGCCACCCGCCAGTGCCACCTACCAGTACCCACCAGTGCCACCTATCAATGCCCACCAGTGCTGCAAATCAATGCCCATCAGTGCCTCATTATCAGTGCCACTGATCAGTGTTGCTGATCAGTGTCACCTACCAGTGCCTACTAGTGCCCATCAGTGCCACCCATCAGTCCCCATCAGTGCCACCAATCAGTGCTGCTTATCAGTGCCACCTACCAGTGCCCTTCAGTACCGCATATCAGTGGCCATCAGTGCCACCTATCAGTGCATATCAGTGCCACCTTATCAGTGCCCATCGGTGCAGCCTATCAGTGCCCATTAGTGCAGCCTCATCAGCGCACACCAATGAAGGAGAAAAATTACCTGTTTGCAAAATTTTATAACAAACTTTGAAACAGTTTTTTTTTTCCCACATTTTTTTTTTTTTGCAAAAATTAAATGCAGCATTGATTAAATACCATCAAAATAAAGCTCTATTTGTGTAAAAAAAATATATATTTGGGTACAGCATTGCTGGACCACGCAATTGCCATTCAAAGTGTGATAGCACTGAAAATTGGTCAGGGCAGGAAGGGAGTCCAAGTGCCCAGTAAGCAAGTGGTTAATTAAAAAAAAATACATTAGAATGTATTTACTTCACTGAAAACAGCCAGCAAAATATTGTAGTGCTCAGTATTTGGGTATCTTTGCTAAACACTAAACCCCAGCCCCCTTAAAAAAATAACTGAACGTATACAACAAACATGATATTAAAAAAAAAAAAAAAAACACTGACAAAACAGCCTAAATGTAACTGAAGTTGTTGCTGGCACACACATATAAAATATCTCTTCCTGAAAATACAGTGGGACCTCTCCCTATCTACTCCAAGTGTCCCCAGCACACACTGACTGTGAATATAGGACTTTTCAGCAGCACTGTATAGGGATGTTTTCTGTCTCTATATACTTCAGTACTGTCAAGCACACAGTGAGTATGTTTATGACTCGCTGTGAATATGGCAGTTTTCAACAATCACTAGGAGCAACATTTACATTGTAGCTCTTCCTGCAAACACTCTGTGTGATCTCTTCTTAACTACTCCATGTTTTCGGTAATACACATGACAAAAAGCTGCTAGAAACCATTACTTTTTTAGGAAAGAGGTGGCACATAGAAAAACTCTCATGATTGGCCCTTATAATTAACTTGATCACAGTTCAAAGGCTAGGGAGTGCATTGTTGGCAATTGGTTGCTGTAGACACATGTAGCGGGTATTTAAATTTGAGGGGGAGTATCTGGATTATTTAACCCAGGTGTACTAATTGTTAGGGAATCTGAGAATCCCTTTTGTGGTTCTTGGAGGACTCTGGTGGTGCAAGGTTCCCTCTGGCCTGCATGTGGCGGAGTTGAACCTGCACCGCAAGACTGTACCTTTTTGTCCTTTCCTGGCGCCGGTACAGTTGGGCGGGGAACTCGCTGTGACGCAAAGGGAGAGGAGATAAAAGGGGCGGACGCCCTGACCTCGGGGTTCAGAGTTGGAGGACGCGGCCGCGACCAGACACCTTCAGCCTGGGTGCTTGCGTTCTGGAGTTCCGGGCCCAGGTGCCCTTGACCTGGCCGGAGCGAGGGATGGAGTCCATCCCAGGCACCTTAAGCCTGGGGTGAGGTACTACGGCCAAGGCCCGGGACCCAGTAACTTCGTCTGGGTTCCGCGAGGGTGGAGGAGTCCGAGGGGCCCTAAGGTGTTGGGACCCGTATCTGAGGCGAGGAGGCCGGGGAGAGGTAACCCTTCCGAATAGCCCGATACAGCATTAATCCGGTGACGGCGGGGCCTCTGGTAACTCCCTTGGAGGGATGTCTTCCCCCTGACAGGGGCTG
Organism: Rana muscosa; assembly: GCA_029206835.1. Classification (NCBI taxonomy): domain Eukaryota; kingdom Metazoa; phylum Chordata; class Amphibia; order Anura; family Ranidae; genus Rana; species Rana muscosa. Next base: position 57,302,915 of record CM055119.1, read on the forward strand.
CAACGTAGCGAAGGTAACTCCAGTTCCTGTTCACTAGAGTCGCTGGAAGAGACTCTGAAGCCAAAAAGTCCATTTAACAGCCACTGTGCTTAGAAACCGTTGGTGAAACCTCAACGGTTTAGTTTTCTTTGAGGATTGTGCCTTGACCTACTCCCCACCAATACTGAACTGTTCTGTTCTATGGGTCTCAAACTGTCTGCTCGTAAAGGACTATTTGTTTGCCGTTATGGAATAAATACATGTTGGACCTTTTTCAGTGTGTGGTACTCCAATTACTGGGAGCAAAGGGGGGTTATCAGCAGAACAGACCTGGCTCTGATCGTATACACAGCCCGAATATAATCTGATACTGGCCTTCACCTCTACATGCTGTAATCTAGAGGACATGGGCCGTGGCGCACCTCTCTCCCCTTCAAGGTACCCTAGACCGAAGCCAAAGTAACCGTTAAAGAAGAGAGAGAGGGTGAGGCCGCTACACACAAATGGCCAAATTTCTAATTTGTTCACCATTTTCTTGAGCTACTAATGACTTAGTCAAGTCAAGCTTTATTGTCATTCTACTACACGTGAGGATATATGACAGATCGAAATGTCATATCTTGCAGGACCATGGTGCTACATACTAATTAAACATCATTATAAACAGGATTTTTTTTTCTCAGAGAATAGGTACAGGAACTCAATCACGACCCCCCCCCCCCCCCCCGTCCCTTACACACACCCTCCAAACCGCGTCAAATAGTGGGTGTGATCAAATTTCAGTAACAGTGGGAGGGTCTAAACAGAGTCATTAAATACCAGGAGTGCATTATGTACAGAGTGCAGAGTTCAGGGAGGGGGTTACACACAGACTGCAGGATTCAGGGTGTGCTACGTAAATAGTACAGAGTTCAGGGGTGTGCTGCATACAGAGTGCAGAGTTTAGCAGTGCGCTACACACAGAGTGCAGAATTCAGTCTTCTCCCACAGCTGCTTACCTCTTTCATCCACATCTCACATTTACGGCTCTTCAGCTCTGACCTCTGCATACAACCCCCCTCTACTGCCCCCATCTTCTCCCCGTCTCCTTAAAAGCTCCACCATCTTCCACATGTCTTATTTTTGTTGCTGTATTAAGCTGAAGCACCCAGCGAGCTCTAGTATCTCCCTGCATACTATAGTTGGCTCCACCTCTCTCACTTGTGGAGAGATCATCCCGTGGTGATGTTGGCATTTGCACTGCACCCCGTGTACCTTGTCCCCATCCTTCACTCAGTGGGAGCCAATTGGGGAGATCTGATCTGTGGGAGCTGTTGGGGAACAAGCTGTATCTTGTAAGCATAGAAGCCGGACTTTTGTGTTTTCAACTAATAGTGGTCAGCAGGGAGCAGAGGCTCGGAGCCAGAGGTGGTGGAACTGAGTTCCACCAAGTTCCAGCTGATAAAAACGCTGATTATAAATATACAAAAATAAAACACAGCAAAGAATTCAAATAAAAAATGATAAACCTATGCACATCTGGGAACTATGTAACTGTACATATACTGTGTATTTATAAGAGTCTTTGTAGCAGACTTAGAAACTCAGCTCATCCCTAACGCTAAGCTAAATCTTAAAGGAAGTACAAAATTGCAAGTGCTGGTTAGGAGGAGGATAGGGTGGACACTGATGCTATTGTTCTGCACCATAAGGTATTATAGCTATTTTTTTTTTTTACTGGGCAGAGTAACTGGTAATTTATAAGTATTGAAACTTTTAGGTTAACGGTAGATCACTTTTATTTGTAAAATATTTTCAGCTCCTGTTAGTACAATTATTTTTCTCATTAGAGAAGCTGACAATCTATTTATATTTTGCAAGCTTGTGGCAGATAACAAAACAATACTAATGCTTTTGAAAACTGTTCCAGGTTCTATAAGCGCTATTACCAGCAGAAAAGCTGGGAATCTATTATAACACTAATGCTGAGTACACTTGGTCGGAATTTCCGACAACAAATGTTCGATGTGAGCTTGTTGTCGGAAAATCCGACCGTGTGTAGGCTCCATCGGACATTTGCTGGTTCTCAAATTTTCCGACAACAAAAGTTGTTGTCGGAAATTCTGACCGTGTGTACACAATTCAACGAAGAAAAATTCTACGCATGCTCGGAATCAATTCGAAGCATGCTCGGAATCATTGAACTTAATTTTTGTCAGCTCGTTGTAGTGTTGTATGTCACCGCGTTCTTGACGTTCGCAATTTCCAACAACATTTGTGTGACCGTGTGTATGCAAGACATGTTTGAGTGAACATCCGTCGGAAAAAAATCCACGGTTTTGTTGTTGGAATGTCCGATCGTGTGTACGCGGCATTAGGCTCATAAAAATTAGGGAGACCCAATAATTATTCATTATTTAATAGCTTTTCTTTTTTTCTAAACTAGTGGCATTCCTGAATATTAACCTCCCTGGCGGTATGATTCTGTATGGAATTATGTACCAAAAGAGGTACAATTATTTTGCATGGAAATTTGGTGTTATGTATTGTAGGCCTGCAATTCTTAGTAATTACTTACTTAAACCTGACCAAACAAGACTCTAGTAGACATCCCAGATGTGATCAATTTGAAACACAAAATCATGAATTATAATCAAATAATATAATTTTATTCAATAATGTAATTAATGAAATTTGTCAAACAAAGAAAATTCAATAAACATCCTGAGTGTGATAAATTTTAAAGCAGGGAACTGGACAAAGTCCAACGTCACAATCTGGACAATGGAACCTTGTTTCTTTTCGGACTTTCTTTCCATTGCCATCTCTCTTTGAACAGCAAACCACGCACATCCTGGTAGGTGCTGCCTTTTTTGCGGTTGGCGGTATGTAGTCCATAAAATGACGACCAGTCAGGCGTTCTGGGTTGATAACGCCAACAGCACGTCGTCCAGGTCTGTTAGCAGCTACTAATGGCGTCTGGTGGTTGATAAAAATCTGCTCAGCCACCTTCCAAATAAAGTCAGAATGAACATGAGGCATGTCACTCTTTGCTCTTTACAGGATATATGCATTCCAAAGGCATTGTTCCAGAAGATGCCTGAAGATCTTCTTATAATAATTTTTTTGCTGTTTGCGAATAGCCGGGTAAAATGTCATTGCCTGATCGGCTCTGTCGACACCTCCCATTGTGTTATTATAGTCTATAACGACTTGTGGCTTCAGCAGATCTTTCCCACCTTTTGTGTGGACCATAAAAGGGTAGAGAAAAAGGAAGCGCCACCTAAGTGCAGTATCAAAAGATTATTTTAATGACACAAATATCAATCACACTTACAGGAAAGGAAGCAAAGGAAGGCTCATCTGTAAAGATCCTGTAGTCCTCGTCCCGGATCCATGGGCTGCACAGATGTAGAAGATGCAGAGTAGGAAACAGGAAATACAAAGGCTCATCTGTGTGTCAGTGGTCCGTAGGGAAGCTTCAGATACGGATCCGTTTTTCTATGCAGAGATGGTAAACTGCAGTCGTTGTTGCTGCTCAGCCTGAAACAGATCCTGTGGCCATCAGGAAGAAGCTGTGGCTGAGGTCACGGGTCACGGGATCTCTTCCGGGGGAGGATTCCACAGAGTGAGAAGGGTTGGATAGGCCTGCCATATTATCTGCCTTTTAACCCTTGAACTGCCTGTTACCATTATTATTTTAAACAGACTCATTGCCATATCCCCATTTACTTATGCACTTTGTGTTTGCGCTAACAGTTACCTTTTCCATTCTTTTGTGTGGACCATGGCAGTGGAGGTATTGTGCACAGTACTCATGAGACATACGTCCTTCTTGTCTCGCCATCGCATTGCCATCATCTTACCCTTCTGAAAGGCAACCGTTTCTCCGGTTTTTATTTTTTTCTTGGCAAACATAGATGCCATGTCACGTCGGTTAGGCCTAACAGTACCATACCCATCAGTCTTGTTTTGTAGCAAAACCTCATACAGTTCCGGAGACGTGTAGAAGTTGTTCGTGGTTACACAATATCCTTGGTTCAGCAATGGATCCGGCAGTGTAAGGACAGATGATGTGGCCATCCCATAGCCGCTGTACCTGGGGTTGAACTTCGTGCCTTTGCCGGTGTAAATGACCGAATTCCAGATGTACCCTGTGGATGACTCGCAGAGCATGTAGACTTTGATGCCAAACCGCGCTCTTTTGGATGCAATAAACTATATCTAGCTTAGGCGTCCCTTGTAGGCCATCAAACTTTTATCCACGCTGACGTCCCTTTCTGGCACGTAGGTCCACTGGAAATTAGTCACAATCATTTGGCATACCTCCCAGATTTTTTTTTAGTTTGGGCGCAGGATGCGTGACCTCATCAAATTTTTCGTTGTTCGTAAAGTGGAAATACTTCATGGTGAGGGAAAACCAGTATTCTGACATCACAGTGCCAAAAAATGGAGTGGCCAGTAACTTATTGGTGGTCCAGTACCATTTCTGGAGCGGTTTCCCCACCAAACCCTGAAGAATGATGAGTCCCAGAAAATGTCCTCTTTAGTCACCGGTTCCCACATGTACATGAATATATATTTGTATGCTGCATAAAAATATGCACAAAATTTTTCACATATTGCAGCTTACGAATTCTTAGATATAGTGGCTACTTTTCTTTTTTAATACCTAACTCACTTTCCTGTTTGTCCCTCTTGCCTAATCGGAGCACCCTTGCTGTAGTAAAACAAATCTCTATATTTTTGATGGCTAAAGTCTTACGGTGACACAGAGTCTGGCAGTCGGTGGATCTTAAGAGATCTGCGCAATATAATGACATGTTGCTGTTCTCTGTAACACTCTGCAGTGATCCGGCTGTGGAAGAGCTTTAACTGCTTCAGCCCTGGACCATTTTGGTGGTCAAAGTCCAGGCCACTTTTTGCGATTCGGCACTGACAATTGTGCGGTCGTGCGACGTGGCTCCCAAACAAAATTGACGTCCTTTTTTTCCCACAAATAGAGCATTCTTTTGGGGGTATTTGCTCACCTCTGCGATTTTTATTTTTTGCGCTATAAACAAAAAAAGAGCGACAATTTTGAAATAAATTATATATTTTTTGCTATAATAAATATCCCCAAAAAATATATAAAAAAAACATTTTTTTTTCCACAGTTTAGTCTATGTATTCTTCTACATATTTTTTGGTAAAAAAAATCGCAATACGCGTTTGTTGATTGGTTTGCGCAAAAGTTATAGCTTCTACAAAATAGGGGACTGTTTTATGGCATTTTTATTAATAATTTTTTTTTGTTACTAGTTATGGCGGCGATCAACGATTTTTATCATGACTGCGACATTATGGCGGACACATCGGACACTTTTGACACCATTTTGGGACCATTGTCATTTTTACAGAGATCAGTGCTATAAAAATGCACTGATTACTGTAAAAATGACACTGGAAGTGAAGGGGTTAGCCACTAGGTGGCTCTGCAGGGGTTAAGTGTTTCCTAGGGAGTGATTCTTACTGTTAGGGGGCGTGGCTACACGTGACACGTCACTGATGACCGTTCCTGATCACAGGGAACGGTCATCAGTGACAGTGTCACTAGGCAGAATAGGGGAATGCCTTGTTTACAAAGGAATTCCCCAGTTCTGCTCTTGCCGACCGAAATCGCGGGCCGCCCGGGAACAACGAGTTCCCGGGACCCGCAGCAAATTTAAAGGGACGTACCTGTACACCAATGTGCCTGCCCGTGCAATTCTGCCGACGTACATCGGCGTGCAGCGGTCGGCAAGTGGTTAAAGTGATTGCAAAGGCTTGTTTTTTTCCCTCTAAAAATAACAAACATGTCATACTTACCTGCTCTGTGCAGTGGATTTGCACAGAGCAGTCCGGATCCTCATCTTCTCGGGTCCCTCTTCTGTGCTCCTGGCCCCTCCCTCCTGTTGAGTGCCCCCACAGCAATCAGCTTGCTATGGGGCACCCTAGCTGAGTCACAGACACGGAGCCCCAACCCAGCCCTGTCCCCTCTCTCTCCTGATTGGCTAGCGAACTTTGACAGCAGCGGGAGCCAATGGTGCTGCTGCTGTGTCTCAGACACCATTTTTTTTTAATTTGGGGTGGAGTTCCCCTTAAAATCCATGCCAGATCTGAAGGGCCTGGTATGGATATTTAGGGGGAACCCCACGCCACTTTTTTTTTATTTGCGGCGGGGTTCCCCTTAATATCCATTCCAGACCTGAAGGGCCTGGTACTTGAATTTGGGGGAACCCCCACGCTTTTTTTTTTTTTTATCAATGACTTTTGTATGTATTGATAAAAGCCGACAATTCATTAATAGCCGCGAGTGAGTTTTAAATGACTTTTTTTCCTTCCGAAATGACACTTTGTGCAGGGACAGTTCTAAGCACGGGAAACATGCGCGACTTTACATGCATATCATACACACCCCCCAGGTACAAAATTTAAAGGAATATTTCACTTTTATTTTTTCATTTTAAGCATTACCGCTCCCGTAAAAATGTAAATTTTTAAACCTTTTTTTTGCATTGATACATGTCCCCTGGGGCAGGACCCGGGTCCCCAAACACTTTTTAGGACAAAAAATTGCATATTAGCCTTTATAATTAGCACTTTAGATTTTGAACGTTCGAGTCCATTGTATTTAATATGGTTCTAAACTTCACGCGAACATTCTGTCTGTTCGCAGGTTCTGGTGCGAACCGAAAAGGGGGGTGTTCGGCTCATCCCTGGTTATAATGCTAAAGTGTGAATTGTATAATTGTATTAATACATGTGCCAGGCTTAAGGCAATTAGATGAAATATTTTTGTTTAAAATAACATTTCAGCTGAGCCAATTCATATTTTTGGGAGAAAATTGAAGAAACATCCAGTAGAACAAGCAATCAGTAAAAAAATATTATCTGAATTTAAAAAGTAAATAATAAAAACAGCCCAAGATATTACTAAACTGTTAGCTTTATGTGTGGTAATGCAACACCTTGACAACCTTGGCTGCTAGAACACATACGGAATATGGTATTGTAATTTTTGAGTTTCTGTTACACTTCATGTTGTGTTATCAGATAAACCATTCATTTCAATGAGTCACAAAAAGCTGAGTGCATTTCATTACTGTGCTCAGACCTCCTGGATTAGAAAAAAGGTTTTAAATCTTCAGAATAAATGAATATGTAATTTTTGTGAATGTCAGATATTTTGCCTGCATATTTGAAAACATAAGTGAACTACATATTAAACTGATTATTAAATAAATATGTTCAGTGCCCCAGGATATCTCAAATGGGAGCACATGGGGTGAATTTAGTTTTGAGCAAAACCAAAAAAGCTAGTATCAGACATTAATCGGATATTAACCCCTTAGGTATTGCCTAGGATAACATGTGATGTCTTTTTGTTCTTTTTAAAATTAATCTTTCGTGTTAAAGCCGAACTCCAGGAATTCAAAAAAAAATTCCCCATGCACAGCCATGACTAAATGTTCATTAAAATATAGAAAGAAAGCCCTTGAGAGGCAAAGTGTGTGGGACTTTGAAGGTGCTCATTGAAAGTGTTTGGCAGAATCGATCATACAAAAGGAAAAATACCAAAGAAGTGATATAAAAATATTTGTATTTAATAGAACATTATCACAGTATAAAAACAGTAAGGAAAAAAGATACAAAACAATGTATTTGTTCCTTATACGTCACATATTATTATAGTCCTACATGTTTCGCATAATTAATGCTTCTTCAGGGACGTATATGGACTGTAGTTTGTCTAAAAAAAATATATATATTTAAGACAAGAAAAAATACAATGAGATTTATTCCATTATTCAATATATTTACAAGAAATCAGAGTTTATCATAATCAAAAAAATAATCATAAATACAAAAGTTCATTAATTATAAATAATTGAAAACAGGTGTTTTAGTACATCTATGCTTCCATGGATCCTCGTGCTAATAGACGGGTACCACCCTAGGGGGGGGGGATTTAACCCGTGAATGAGGCTGGCAGGTTATTCTCCACCTATGGCACCACCCCCATGCAAATGCAAGAGCGTATCACAGAAGCTCCTATGGAGGGGATTGGGGAGGCAGATGTTAATGACAGGGACCCTAGATATAAAAAAACAGTGTTTATAAAGTTTATTTTCAGCAAAAAGCATTTTATATAGTATCAAACTGAACATGGTCAATTTTGGACCATGTATAAATGTACAGCAAAATTGAGATATATAAATGCTTACTATTGGAATAGAGTTTAGAGAGCCTGGGAGCTTAAGGGACCGCAGGACAGCAGGTGAGTCTATTTCTTTAAATTGCAGAGAGATATACTGAATGTATCTGTAAATAAGAGAGGATAAATATGCATCTATAGACTCCTATAGGCCTAAACTAAGGCACATGCAGAGTGAATGATGCATAAAGATTAATATTTGACAACTTTGGCAATTACCTGTAAATAGCTGCACCTCAAATTAATGTGCAGCAAACACGGTATATTGAAGAAAGAAGAGCTCTGACCGGGTCAGAGAATACTTTGCATAATGATCTAAATATAAAGAAATGACAGGTATTATAACAAATGAACAGGTATTGGTTTTCCATGTCCATAAGTGTATATTGAGCAAGAAGTCTAAAGTAATTCTGAACTTTACCTGTAGCTGTCGGTGCGGCGCTTATGCTCCCTGGGCGAACCCTGTGACAGCCATGATGGCTGCGTCTGGCCTTTTATATCCCCCCATGGCAATGGTGTGGCGGCGCCGCATGGTGACGTATGAACGTCAGCGGCGTGAATGCGGGTGCTCAGCGATGACGGTTCGATGGATTGCCCATCGAATGTGCCGTCGAATCCTGCGCAGTGACAGTGCGGCGGCTGACGCATGCGCCCAAGCGCGGGCGAAAGCGCCGCCGCCGTGGTGTGCCAGAGAGCGCGTGCGTCGGTGGGGGATGGAATGATGTCACCGTAAGGGGTTAGGACATTCATAACATCCGTGCCTTCGCTCGGATTCAGTAGAGTGTACTGATGAGTGCCCCTGGGCGCCCGCATTTGGTCTTGTGATATCTCTGTTGCTAGGTGGATGGGTGGCACAGATGGGAGTGTACATGCCAGGAGAATGAATGTGCAAACGTGTCACATCGCAAGATCGCAGACCAACATAGTTGGTTCACATGGATGCGTGCATAAGCCTGCACCCTGATAAATTTAATAAAGCTGTCTAACCAAATCCAGGTTCTACATACCATACCATGTTTGGGAGGTATGTCCATATGGAGGAATCCATAGAGTCAGAGGCACTGGTCACCTGCTCCAATTTTACAATAGAAAAAAAACAAAAATGATAAGAATCAACATAAATGTATGCATAAATTCACAATATTCATACAAAAAAAATATTCTCTAAATATACATATCAATTTGAAAAGTGTATAAACCAGCACATACTGTGATGGTGACATGTGTATTCACAAGGCCAAGGTATAGGGCCCAGGTGGTGAGTATCTGAGCATATGTTCTGCATTAGCCCGTGATGGATTATACGGGTAAGCAGATATGGTGTTGCTAAGGGGATACATCAGCAGGTGTGGGTATGGAGGGGAGGGGGGGGGAGGGAAGGGAAAAAAAAAGGGGGGGAAGGGGGAGGGGAAGGGGGAGGGGAAGGGGAAGGAGAGGGGGGAGGGGGGGAAAGAGTAAGGAAGGAAGGGATATGAAGCACGATGTTAAAGATGGATTATATCCAGACCTCATGCACATAATGCAATTTGGTATGGAGTCTCATAAAAAAGGTTTATAGCTAATGTTATCATTTAAACCTGGGTATTTGGTAGCCTGAAGGCGGTAGATCCATTTAGCTTCGACCTGGAGCAAGCGTCGATCCGCATCCCCCCCTCTCTCATTGAGAGAGATGTGCTCCAGGGCGAAGAAACAGAGCATTTTCAGGTTATGATTGTGGAACAGGCCCATGTGTCGGCTGATGGGCGTCTCCATTAATTTCTTGGAGATGGCCGACACATGGTCCCGCATCCTACAAAAGAAATGTCTTTTGGTTTTTCCCACATAAAATGCCCCGCAGGGGCACTTCATGAGGTATATAACCCCAATTGTTTGGCATGTAATTCGATTTTTGGGTGCCCATGTGTCACCATTGGGCAAATTGATGTCACACCCTGTAAGGATATAGCGACAATAGTTGCATTTACCACATGGGTAAGTGCCCAATCTTGTGGGTTTAGGGTCAGTATTTGCCGCATAGTGGCTCGAGACTGTTCTATCTTTGATTGATCTAGAACGTTTGAAGGTTATCTCGGGTGAGGTATTGATGTACTTGCTGATTTTTTCATCAGCTGTCAATAAGTACCAAAACTTATTGTACATTTTTCTAATCGCAGCATGTTGTCTATTGTACCTCGTGATTATTCGAATGGAGTCTATTTTTTTGTTTTCTTTAGTATTATAAATTAGGGCGTTCCTATCCAGGGCTTTGACTTTATTGAAGGCCTTACGTAGGCATGTTTTGGTATAACCTCTAACTCTGAGACGTTGATATAATTGGCTAGATTCACGTTTGAAATCCTCATCAAGAGAACAATTCCTCCTCAGTCTGAGGTACTGACTGTAGGGGATGCTCTTGATGAGTGGTTCAGGATGTGAACTTGTTGCGTGTAGCAGTGTGTTCCCTGCAGTAGGTTTTCTATACAAAGTAGAGCATAAGTTGCCCTTGTCATTAACGAACAATTCTACATCCAAGAAAGTGATTCTTTCCTGGCTATAATTGTAGGTGAATTTTAAGTTGTAAGAATTGTTTTGTAGGCCATTCAAAAACTGTAAAAGAGTTTCCTTGGGTCCAGCCCATATCAAAAGAACATCGTCGATGTAGTGATGCCAACTCAAGATGTTGGTCAAGTGAGCATCGCTACCATCACTGGAAAAAAGCGTTCACCATAAAATGGGAAGCTAACCAGCAATTTTTTACAGGGAGCTTCAGCAGACCAGTTCTTGAGCCATAGAAGCCTACGCATATGTACTACAGACAGCGTAAGGCCTGATGGATTGAATCCTTGATGGCGTCAACCGCAAAGCATAAGGCTCTAGGTAGATCAGCTAGGGCAAGGGCCTGCTGATCTGGTAAGTCCCTTAAGACCTGTTTTAACTGATCCTTCACTGCTTGGCAGACCCCAATAGCTGCTACTGCTGGTTGTGTCACCAAGCTTGCTGCATAAAAAGCAGATTTTAATAAGGACTCCAATTTTTTATCTATTGGGTCCTTAAACATTTGAACATTATCTACTGGACATGTCAGTGATTTATTCACACAAGAGATGGCTGCGTCCACTGTAGGCACCCTCCATTTTCTGATGAACTTATCCTCCATGGGATAGACCACCGGAAATCTCTTAGGGGGAGTAAATATTTTATCAGGATGTTCCCAATCCTGGTAAATGAGTCCTTCCAGTAAAGGATGGATTGGAAAGGAACAAACAGTCTGGGGAGCTTTTAGCGACCCCAACGAGGAGACAGAAGTGGTTGATGGTTCCGCAAGGGGCATTTTAAATGCTGATCGGACCATATCAGTCAGGGACTGAACCCATAATCTTTCAGCATGTGATGCTGAAAATGGCTCTTCCACTGTTGATCCCTCTACAACAGAATCAACCTCATCCTGATCCCCTTCAGGTAGGTCGATCCCTGTATGGGACTGTTGCTCCGCTAACAGGCACTCTGAGGGAGGAGACGGAGATCGGGCGCGCTTTCCCTCTGACAGGGAAGCAGCGATCAATGTTGTCAATCTCTCTTCCAGTCCTCCCAGAGCTGAGGAAAAAACCTCCTCTGTTACATACACAGGAGCAGGTGAACTGAGGACAGCCACAGTACCAGGTACTCCTGAGGGTTCTCTACGGTCACTAACCTCTGATTTTTCAGGGGAGATAGGTGCAGCCAAAGCATGCCCAAGATCCTCAGAGCCCGATGGAGACCCCCTTTGCTTCCTGGGAGTCTTAGTCTTTTTCCCCCAAACCTAGTTCGGTAGAGGAAAAGTTAGTACATTCTTTGGATGTGGTAAGAGCAGTTAAAGCTTATCTAAAAGCCACTGCTCAGATTCGCAGAACGGATACTTTGTTTATTCTGCCGGAAGGCCCCAGAAAGGGTCAGGCAGCGTCAAAATCTACTTTAGCCAAGTGGATTCGACAGGTCATAATGCAAGCCTATGGCTTGAGAAGGAGACCACCTCCATTCAAAGTTAGGGCACACTCCACGAGAGCAGTTGGAACTTCATGGGCAGTGCATCACCAGGCCTCCCTGGCTCAAATCTGTAAGGCCGCAACATGGTCTTCAGTACACACGTTTACTAGGTTCTACCAGGTGGACGTTAGAAGTCAGGAGGATGTCGCCTTTGGGCGCAGTGTGTTGCAGGCCGCAAAAGATCCTCATGTCTGATGGCGCCCAGCTTATGTATGGTGTATCCCCCCCCTCATTGGGCATTGCTTTGGGACTTCCCACATAGTAATGACTATGCCGCTCTGTGTCCCGTGATGTACGAGAAAGAAAATAGGATTTTTATAACAGCTTACCTGTAAAATCCTTTTGTTGGAGTACATCACGGGACACAGAGCTCCCACCCCTCTTTTGGGGACACTTATTGCTTTGCTACAAAACTGAGGTGCTCCCAGATGGGAGGGGCTTATATAGGGGAGGGTACTTCCGGTTTGGAAGTTGCCAGTGCCAGCACCTGAAGGTAAACTATATAACCCACATAGTAATGACTATGCCGCTCTATGTCCCGTGATGTACTCCAAGAAAAGGATTTTACAGGTAAGCTGTTATAAAAATCCTATTTTTTTCAACCAACCATTGGAGCCCGAGAAAAAACTTGTTGGCATCCTCCTCGGATGCCTCATCTTTAGATCTGGATTTTTTAACATCGGCCACAAAGCCCTCCCATTCCTTACCACAATACCCCGCCATGCTGATGCGCTCATATGTGACCACCAAAGTATGCTGGATATTTTTTTTTAGACAAACTACAGTCCATATACATCCCTAAAGAAGCATTAATTATGCGAAACATGTAGGACTACAATAATATGTGACGTATAAGGAACAAATACATTGTTTTGTATCTTTTTTCCTTACTGTTTTTATACTGTGATAATGTTCTATTAAATACAAATATTTTTATATTACTTCTTTGGTATTTTTCTTTTTGTATGATCGATTCTGCCAAACACTTTCAATGAGCACCTTCAAAGTCCCACACACTTTGTCTCTCAAGGGCTTTCTTTCTATATTTCAATATTGGGACCTTGGTGCGATTGAACAAGACAATTTATAGAATAGTGCATTCTCTGTATAAATTTGCTATTTAAATGTTCATTAAGTCCAAGTGTAGAGGAGAAGGCTGTAATACTTACCTTATTCTATACACCCCCAGATACAAGAAAGAAGAGGGGGGGGAAGAGCCACCTAAGTGCAGTATCACGGGGGTTTTATTAAAACAAGGGTTTAAAAAACACTTACAAGAAGTAAGATCTAAAAAGGCTTCTCGTAAATTGGCTCCTCCGCAGAGGGTCCTGAGTCCTTATTCCTGCATGGGTACAGGTTCCCTGGAAAGCAGTGGAGATGGACGAAAGTTGCTATGTGCAGAAACCTCAGGCGGACATGACGTGACAAGAGGTGATCGAGTGGCTGGAATAGGCTATCCAATATTCCAGCCACTCAATCCACTCCTGATGATGTCACATCTGCCCGAGCGATTCAGGCTGGTTTTGCATGGACTTCCTACATACCATAGGACCTTTCTTTCATCTCCACTGCTTTCCAGGGAACCTGTACCTGATGGACCATGCAGGAGTAAGGACTCAGTGTCCAGGCATCAGAGACTAACATCACCACCCCAGCAGCTACTGCTGCATACTTTTGCCAGAACTATTGTCCAGTATATACTCCATGCGCCTGATCTTTTGAATTTTTGTATTTGCACCCCCAGATGTCTTCTCTTTTCACCGCTCCCCTGTGCTCCACAATCTGGAGCACAGGGGAGCAGTGCAAAGAGCAGGCATCTGGGGGTGCAAATACAAAAATTCACTGTCCTCCTGGACTATTTACCCTGTATTGCATGTGATGATTCCAATGTGTGAACACGAGCCAGGGTGCCTTAGGCCTTGTACACATGACCGGTTTTCTCGACAAGAAAACTGTTGGGAGAGCTTTCTTGCCGAGAAAACCGTTCGTGTGTATGGTTTCTCGTCGAGAAAACTGCCGGGAATCTCGACGAGAAAAATAGAGAACCTGCTCTCTATTTTCTCGTCAGAATTCTCGTTTTTCTCGTCTGGATTTTCGTCGGCCTGTTTCCCGACGAGAAAACCGGTCGTGTATGCTTTTCCGAGTCTTAAAAAATCGCGCATGCTCAGAATCAAGTATGAGACGGAAGCGCTCCTTCTGGTAAAACTAGCGTTCGTAATGGAGGTAGCACATTCGTCACGCTGTAACGGACTGAAAAGCACGAGGCTGAAAAGCGTGAATCGTCTCTCCCCAAACTTTTACTAACACGCGGTAACACGAGATCAGCAAAAGCAGCCCAAGGGGTGGCACCATTGGAATCAAACTTCCCCTTTATACTGCCGTCGTACGTGTTGTACGTCACCACGCTTTACAACGACGAGATTTGGAATTGACAGTGTGTATGCAAGGAAAGTTGGACAAGAATCCCGTCAAGCTTGACAAGAATCTCGTCGAGAAAAACGTTTTTTTTTTTACGACGAGATTCTCGGCCGTGTGTACTAGGCTTAACAGAAGAAGCTGCAGGAGACAGATTGCACAGCATGGAGAAAGGCTGCTGGAGCAAATAGTAGGGCTACAGATTATTACTCAACCCCTAGACCATGTTCCCTGTTCTGCTGCTTTATTTTTATTTTTGCATGGAGTTGACCTTTAATGTTTTGCCATGGGGTGGGGGTTTGTAAAAGAAATAAGTGGACCTTGCTTTGAGTAAAAGGCCCGCTTTACTGCAAACTCTGCTTTCATAAATTGAAGCATATGCCAGGTTGTAAATAAATGTTAATAACATTTCCTTTTCTAGTTTAATCTGCAACCATGGTTTTCTGAAACCTATGAAAGTTTTGAGGAGGACCAAAAATTTGGATTTTTCTAAAAACAATAGAAGTAAAAGCTACACACTGCATATGTAGTATTTATACAACTTATCGTAGGCCTCATTGCCAAAGCCACATTCCCATTTATTTTTGGAGTGCCAAAACATTTAACCACTTCTGCCCCAGAAGATTTGGCTGCTCATTGACCAGGCCATTTTTTGCGACATGCACGACCGCGCAATAGTCAGTTAAAGCAACGCAGTGCCGACACTTGACCCAAACAAAGTTCACATATTTTTTTTCCCACAATTATAGCTTTCTTTTGGTCGTATTTGATTACCTCGATTTATTTTTTATTTTTTTGCGCTATAAACAAAAGAAGAGCGACAATTTTGAAACAAACACTATCTTTTACTTTTTGCTATAATAAATATCCCTAGTTTTTTTTCCCAAAAAACTAATTTTTTCCTCAGTTTAATCTGATATGTATTTTTCTACATATTTTTGGTAATAATAAGCGTATATTGATTGGTTTGCGCAAAAGTTATAATGTCTACAAAATAGGGGATACATTTATGGCATTTTTATTATTATTTTTTTTACTAGTAATGGCACATTGGACACGTTTGACACATTTTTGGGACCATTGACAATTATACAGCGATTAGTGCTATAAAAATGCACTGATTACTGTATAAATGTCACTGGCAGTGAAGGGGTTAACACTAGGGGGCGATCAAGGGGTTAACTGTGTTCCCTCACTGTGTTCTAACTGTAGGGGGGGATGGGACTAACTAGGGGAAGAGAGAGATCAGTGTTCATACTTTGTATGAACACACGATCAGTCTCCTCTCCCCTGAAAGAACTGGAATCTGTGTGTTTGCCCGGCGGTCATCGTGCACATTGGCACTCGCATCGCCTTCGGCGGCGTGTGCCACTGGCACCACGCGTGCGCCCCTAGTGGCCCACAGGCGAAGCGACGTAAGGTGATGTCGCTTCGCACAGCCATGCCATTCTGCCGCAGTAAAACTGGGTCGGCTGGTTGTCAAGCAGTTAAAGTTTTGTATTTTTTGATTTTCCAATTTAAATAGCAGTAGCATGTTACATACAGCCAAAGGGTTTAGGTGTTGTTATCATGTTGGAATACTGCCCTGCGGCCCAGTCCCAGAAGGGAAGGGGATCATGCTCGGCTTTAGCATATGTTGGCATTCATGGTTTCTTCAATGAACTGTAGCTCTCCAGTGTCGGCAGCACTCATGCAGCCCCAGACCATGACACTCCCACCACCATGCTTAACTGTAGGCAAGACACACTTGTCTTTGTACTCCTCATCTGGTTGCCGCCACACATGCTTGACACCATCTGAATCAAATAAGTTTATCTTGGTCTCATCAGACCACAGGACATGGTTCCAGTAATCCATGTCCTTAGTCTGCTTGTCTTCATCAAAATAGTTTTTCCGGGCTTTCTTGTGAATCATATTTAAAAGAGGCTTCCAGACCAATGCGATGCAGTATGAGGCGTATGGTCTGAGCACTGACAGGCTGACCCCCCACCCCTTCAACCTCTGCAGCAATGCTGGCAGCACTCATATGTCTATTTCCCAAAGACAACCTCTGGATATCATGCTGAGCATGTGCACTCAACTTCTTTGGTCAACCATGGTGAGGCCTGGTCTGAATGGTACCTGTCCAGTTAAACCACTGTATGGTCTTGACCACCATGCTGCAGCTCAGTTTCAGGGTCTTGGCAATCTTTTTATAGCCTAGGCCATCTGTATGTAGAGCAACAATACTTTTTTTCAGATCCTAAGAGAGTTCTTTGCCTTGAGGTGTCATGATAAACTTCCAGTGACCAGTATGAGAGAGTGAGAGCGATGACATCTAATTTAACACATCTGCTCCCCATTCACATCTGAGACCTTGTAACATTAATGAGTCACATGACACCGGGGAGGGAAATTGGCTATATGGGCCCAACTTGGACATTTTCACTTAGGGGTGTACTCGCTTTTGTTGGCAGTGGTTTACTGTAGACATTAATGTGTTGAGTTATTTTGAGGGGACAGCAGATTTACAGTGTTATACAAGCTGTACACTCACTACTTTACATTGTAGCAAAGTGTCATTTCTTCAGTGTTGTCACATGAAAAGATATAATAAAATATTTACAAAAGTGTGGGGGTGTACTCACTATTGTGAGATACTGTATGAAGCTCCTGATGCTGATGTTGCTGATTAAGTGTTTTTGGAATATGGAATCTCTGCAGGACTTCTAGGCGGCCTAGCGTTGTGGGTATTGATTTCATCTGGAAGAATGTTTTTGATGTAGGTTTCATGGGCACAATTAACACTCAAAGACCAATTTTTCCGCACCTGTTTGACAGGTGCATATCATTTGACTGTTTGACAGCAAGGCCAATTCTTGCTTTCATCAAGAACACCCAAAAATTACATTTTGTGCTTTATAAATGCAATTATTGCTGCAGCAGCTTCTGTACACAGTTACAGGTAGACTAATGCCACGTACACACGATAGTTTTTTCTGATGAAAGAAGACCGATGGACTTTTTTCATCGGACAAACCGATCGTGTGTGGGCCCCATCAGTCTTTTTTACATCGTTATCAAAAAATAGAACATGTTTTAAATTTTACCAATGGGAAAAAAATCGATAGCAAATTCCGATCGTCTGTGGGGAACTCCATCGGAGAAAAATCCATGCATGCTCAGACTAAATTACAAGACAGGAGCGCTTGTTCTGGTAAAACTAGCATTCGTAATGGACATAGCACATAGCAAATTTTGCATCGTGTAATGTAGTGCTTTCTTTTCTTCTTTCTAAACGGTTTTACCCTAAAAAAAAAAATTGTTGCGGATATTCACACAGAGTTCAGACAAAATTATTTCTTTGAGATCTCATGAATCTTCGTATTTTCTTTTAAAGGCAGGTCTCCAATTTTTTTTTTTTTAATCAAGATTTTTTCTGCCCTTTTAATATTAACATTATTATCTCATGTTTTTTTTTTCCCTCAAGGAGGTTGGTGTTGGTGTCCCTTGTTAATTACACATTGTATTTATGAAATGTACCTTCCTACTCACAAGAAAAACACATAATAGGCAACTATTTTAATTAAATAAAATATCCATTTATTCTGGAAAACAAATAATGATGAAGGGCAACAATTGTGAAATTAGAGGAATAAATGCCGACTTTGGACCCCAAAGGCAGACATGAAGGCAAATAAAATCAATAACATGAGGAGTCCCTCTAATTGGGATCACAATCTGGTCCCCGAATCGCAGAAATCAGGAGCAGCAGCAGATGTCATACATGTCCCCAAGCTGTGGTACTCCAAAAAACGGCGTCTTCTGGCAGAGCATCTTGAAGCCAGGGAATCACTTTCTGGTCTTGCTTGTAGCCTTCCCTCCACGCTTCCCTGTAGCGTTCCTTTCACGGCTCCCTCCACGCCCCCTTGCAGGCTGCGGCTCTGGTGGTGGCAATGTGGCAGGAGGAGGAGGAGAAGGAGGATGGGCCAGATCGCAAAGGTGTGTGGCCTGTGTCAGCTGGCCCCTCCCCCCCTCCTCCACTTTAAGGAGTCTATCGGGCACATAGCACCCATAGGACTCGACTAGGTTTAGGGGGGGCCCTCATGATTTCAGCTGCTTCCCTAATTATTTTCAGGGATTCCTCCTCCACCTGAGTCATCCTCCTGGGCTTTTTCCATCTTACCTGGAGGGGAAACACCTGTGACCGGGTGCTGGCCACTTGGCCCGGCCTCCTCCTGGGTGCCACTCACCCCTGCCTCCTCCTGGGTGCCACTCACCCCTGCCTCCTCCTGGGTGCCACACTCCAGAGCCTCGTCCTCCTGGCTGACCTCATCCTGTGTATAAAACAGGGACATAGTTTGAGTTTTTGGTTCATCAATCACACACAATTTCCAGCTCATGACTGTTGCAAATTAAATGGTAATAAATAGAAAAGACTCTCATTCTGACCCCAGCATTTTTCATTCTTGTCCCAAACAATTCTGCCCACTATATTTTTATTTTTTTGAATAATATCTAGTTCCCAAAAATTATTCTTGGACAATAAATATGTTGAAAAATACTATACCTGACTATAGATGTGAAGATCCGGCTCTTCGAGGTCAGCCAGCTCCTCGGCACCCTCTGCAGGGGTGGAGGGAACGCTGGAGGGAAGGGTGGAGGGAAGGCTGGAAAGTGATTCCCTGGCTTCTATCTGGTCGTACAGAAATCGCAGGTGTTTTTAATACCACAGCTTGGGGACATGCACTTGGTCTGCTGCTGCTCCTGATCTCCGGGATTCGCGGACTTGTTTGTATTGCTTTTTGTAGCTGTTCCTCATATTATTGATTTTAGTATTAATCATGTTATAGTCTGCCTCTGGGATCCAGGTCTTCATATATTCCACTAATTTGACAACTGTTGCCCTCCTTACATCACGATTGTGATATAATGGGTTTTTAAGCTCCCATAAATTGGTGAGCTCTCTATATTTGTCTATGAATGCTCGAAATATGACAGGATCTTTGAATCTCTGCATATTTTCTGCAAGATAAAACACAAGACAAATACACTAGGGTCAGCCTAAACTGTCCTAATATTATCCCAATCTAGCCCTTTAAAATGATGAATCAATATAGGCCACTGATGCCCCAACTTTAATTTTTACCTTCGTCAGTGACGTTTGGAACTTCCAGTCCTCCTTACTCCGCGCACACAATGTCGTTAAGACACATGCGTGTTATCATTATCTTCCCTGCGCATGCGTGAAACTCCACCCACATCGGCCACCCCTGACGTTCCCGCCCCTGACGTTCTTCCTCGGATATTCCCCGCCCCTTCTCGTTCGACGCCCAGTGGGAGACGACATGAAGGTGACACAGCAGGTGCGGGTTGTTTTAACTTCCGACGAGGAAAGTCCGGAGCTGGAAACGTCCCAATCCAGGACAAGATACAAGGCCAGTAATTTGTGCTTTGCTGAGATGGCGAAGATGGTGGACATCTTGGGGAGTAGAGATTACGATGGGAAGCATGGGCCATACAACACCCCTAATCTCAGGAAGGCCAAAATAATGGGCAAAGTGGTGAGGAGTCTGTATCATAAATTTGGGGTACGGAGATCCAAGGAGCAGCTCCGTAAAAGGTGGTCTGACCTGAAGCTGAGGGAGCCGGAGCAGTACAGGAAGATTAAAAGAATGCTACTAAAAAGTAAGTATTTCTCCTGTGTTATTAAAAATTTTGATTATTATACTTGCATGTTTTGCTCCATGTGCTTTTATAGACTGCTTGGATATTTTAAATGGCCACTTTCAGGTTATTGGCCAAAGTATAATCGTTCGTAGTAAACATCAATCCTCCTCCAAATTAGTTATTTTGCGCAGATACAGGTAAACCACATTTGGTCATGTCTATTTGTATTAAAACAACATTTATAAACATTGTTGTCTAGATGTGTTTTGAACTAGAATGTGAAATGCAAACTTGATTCAGTGTAAAGGAGAGGACACAGCTGTACTCTGGAGCACCTGTGTGGGACCCCAGAACAAGCTTTTTAGGGTGTCCCACACAGGTGCTAGAGTGGATACTTTGGGGGTGTCTCCATGTGTGTAACTTGGTCAAAAAAAGTCAGATTTCCATAAAAAAATAAAACATTTTAAAACATGTCTTCAGCTTGTAACTCTGCAAAAAAAGGACAATTGTACCCCACTTCCAAGCAATGTTTCATATTCCTATTTCTGACCTCAAATATCTGTGTGATAAGTATACGTTTTGTTTCATTCTCATAGGGGAGCGGAGACTTGGAGCACACCACTCTGAAGAGGCCAGGAACCCCACACCTCGGAAATAACAGAGGGAACCCCAAACTCAGAAAGAAGGGGACCAGAGAGAACCCAAACCTCAGGATGCGGAGGAAGAAGAGGTGGAGGAAGAAGAGGTGGAGAAAGGAGATGTGGAGGAAGTGTGTGAGATTGTCACCACAACAGGTCAGTGCCATACACCACAGATTCAGGGAATAGATGCATGCATGCATATTTTTAAGACATGCGTTTTTTTAGGTGATCTGCTGCTTGTGGAAGATCAATCTCCTCCTTTCTCCAGTGGGAGAACACAAATCATAATACAGGATCTCATGGTTATGAGTCGAGAAATCAACATCATAATGCACAAACTGTATCGTTTTGACCAACAAATTAAAAAAAATTATTGATGTTTTGGTGAGAGTATAAAGATGTTTTTATTGACACCATTTTAATTTTTTTCGGACTAAAGTTGGTAACTTTTTGTGTGATTTAACAAGCCAAATTTGGAAGATGTACACAGTGAGGGTTATTTACAAAAGGCAAATCCACTTTGCACTACAAGTGCACTTGAAAGTGCTGTAGATCTGAGGGGAAGCTCTGAAATTAGGGGAAGCTCTGCAGATTTTGTCATCCAATCATGTGCAAGCAAAAATGCTGTTTTTTATTTTCCTTGCATGTCCCCCTGAGATCTACAGCGACTGCACTTGAAAGTGCGCTTGTAGTGCAAAGTGGATTTGCCTTTCGTAAATAACCCCCAGTGTGTCGACATGTGCTATCTCCCATCAAAGAAAATCAATGGATGTGTTTTGAGGGTGTAACCCCTTCCTCGCAACTCAAGTAGGTGTGAGGAAGGGTTTGCACCCCCAAAACACGTCCATTGATCCCCCATGATGGGAGATAGCACATGTTGACATTTGGCATGGTATCAGGAGGAAAATCCCCATTCTGATGTACAATTTGTGTGCATCTTCCAAATTTACCTTGTTCAGGGGTGACATCACGCCATCTCATGAAGGCAACAGCAACACATTTTGGAAATACTATATAATGCCTGATATTGCCTTCATTTTTTCTATAAAGTTGAACTTTGTAAGTTCCATTGTTTTGTTTTTATAAAACCAAAATGAAAATTTTTTTTGGGGGGGAAACACTGTTTAGAATGTCCCCAAAATTTTTATAATGCACAAGTTGTGCACAGAGTAAAAATATTTTTCTAATCTAAAATGTGTGGCTTCTTCTTCTTTCTATGCTCAATGCCATACTAAATATGTTCTTGTTTACCGTGACAAATGTGGTTATTTACTAAAGACAAAGCCACTTGGCACTACAAGTGTACTAGGAGAACCTAGTTGTGCAGTATGCAGCAGGTAAAAACAATATGATTGATCTTGTATTCTGCCATATGGATAGAGGTAAGAAACAGGCGGAACCGGCTGGCCATTATCCCAAAGGCATTCTCAACAACCCTTCGAGCTCTGGCCAGCCGGTAATTAAAAACCCTCCTCTCCGGTGTGAGGATCCTCAGGGGAAATGGCCTCACCAGGTGTGGTCCCAGCCCGAAAGCTTCATCCGCGATAAAAACAAACGGAAGGCCCTCAACGTTCTCCTCATCATGTGGTAGTGCCAGGCCACCACTCTGGAGACGTCTGGCAAATTCCGTCTGTGCGAACACACCACCATCCGACATCCGGCCATTCTTCCCCACGTCCACATACATAAACTCATAGTGTGCCGACACCACCGCCATCAACACAATAATATTAAACCCCTTGTAGTTGTAATAGTACGACCCCAAACGGGGTGGCGGCACAATGCGGACGTGTTTCCCATCGATTGCCCCTCCGCAGATAGGAAAGTCCCACCGCTCGGCAAAATGGGATGCCACCGTCTGCCATTCCTGTGGCGATGAAGGAAACTGTGGAGTCAAACAAAAAATTAAAATTAGGACTTTTGTACATAACATTGCAAGCAGATTACACAAAAATATTCTTGCCCAACATCAGTATAACATTTTTTTTTGGGGGAGTTGTTATAGCCACAAATAGAAGGCATAATTGGCACATTCCTCACCCCCTCTGATGGCTCAATGCACACATTTTAGGGGGGGGAGTGGTTCTAGCTGAGTTTGGGCCTACAAAAAAAAAAACTCTGCCTGATTGTAATGAGAAGCAAAACACGTGTAAACATTTTAGGGGGGAGGAGTTATAGCTGAGTTTGGGCCTACAAAAAAAAAAAATTCTCCTGGATTTCCCGCAGCAGAGGCATGTGAGAGAATTGGTCCCGCTGGAGCAACCAATTCTTGGTCCATGAACAACTCCTCACCCTGTTCATGGACTGAACTCGGGTTACAGTATTAACCGCAACACCAAACGCATACGCAGCACGAGCTCTACGATGAGAACATACTTCCAACATGGCTTTAAACTGGTCGGCTAGTCAGAACGAACTTAAACAGAACGCACCGAGGAACAGCAAGGCCTGTGAAGAATGACCTGAAAAACAGTAACGAGCGGCCAAGAAGGCACTGCAAAACAGAACCGACCTGACTGCATGTACTGAAAGACAAATACGAACCCACGAGCACAAACTGAAACACAGAAAGCGATCTAAATGAGCACGGAGACTGAAAAGCGTGAATCGGCTCTCACCAAACTTTTACTAACACGCGGTAACACGGAATCAGCAAAAGCATCCCAAAGGGTGGCGCCATTGGATTTGAACTTCCCCTTTATAGTGCCGTCGTACGTGTTGTACGTCACAGCGTTTTGGATGGTCAAAATTTTGACTGATGGTGTGTAGGCAAGACTGATGAAAGTCAGCTTCATCGGAATTCCGATGGAAAAATCCATCGGATTTTTTTCCATCGGAAATCCGATCGTGTGTACAGGGCATAAGGGGGACCCCCCAGGTACTATATTGAAAGGAATTTTTATGCATTCACTTTTAAGCATCAATAAATCACTGCTCATTTGAAAATTACGTTTTTTTACAAACTTTTTTTTTTTATTAAAACATGTCTCCCAGGGCAGTACCCGGACCCCTAAAACCATTGTATGCCAAATTACTTGCATATAAGCCTTTAAAATGGGCACTTTTTATTTTTCTAGTTCAGGTCCCATAGTCTTCAATGGGGTTCGTTATTCGGTTCCGAACTTTCGCGATGTTCGAAAGTTCTGGTGCGAACTAAACAGATGGTTGTTCGGCCCATCCCTAGTGTACACATAGGAAAACATTATAAATATCCTTTTTCCCCCTCTTTTATCTTTTTTATAAGTGGTGTGACAGCAGGAAGGTAAAGTCACCTGGTTGCATCCAGGGGGGTAGGTATATTTCTCCCAGATTCAGGCTTTATGCCGACTTATACAACTAGGGAGAGAGTTGATGAAGCCCAGCTGAGGCTAGTGGGCTCATGGATGATTCATACCTCTAGGGAGAGTGCTGGGCGTCGTGCAGGCAGGGAGTTGATGAGACCAGCTGAAGCTTGTCAGCTCGTTTAAGGCCTCTATAAAAACTCCCAGCTTCATTAGGTGTTTGCTCATGCCTGGAACCAGACCTGTGTGGACTGTCTAGGGAGAGTGAACCCCTGTGCGGTGAGACAAAGCCTGTGTGGCTATTTGTTTGGACATTTACTAAACCAGGGACTTAGGGACTAGGACAGCACCAGGCTGATCCCAGTTGTTAGTTAGGGAAACCTGCATGTTTAGTCAGAGGTCAAGCTGACCAGGATTTATTTTGTTTATGTTTCTTTTTGCTTTGCTGTGTTTTTGTCACTGTAAATAGAGAAATAAACCGCACCTTTTGATCTTGAAAACCACAACCCCCGCCTGCTGGGCCTGTTTTTGTGTGGGGAGCCCATCCAGGGGGTCACACACACCCGCTACCGAGCTAACCCCCTCACAGTTGGTGGAGAATGCAGGCAGTTTTTTTTTTAAGCCAGCATGGAGGAGATACTGAAACAGCTGGCTCTAGCAAATGCCAATCAACAGCAGACAAATGCAGGTTTGCAAAAGAGCTTCGCAGCCCAGCAACAAGCCCAGCAGCAATCTGAGGCCCGCTTCATAGACCTGTTGCAGAAGCAAGAGCAGAGACTACAACAACAGATGGAAGCAGTAATGCAGCAACGTCCGCAGACCAGTGAGGAAAGCCGTCCCACTAATACCGCGTCCTTTGGGGTGAGTCGTTTATTGACAAAAATGACTGGAGAGGATGATCCAGAGGTATTTTTGACCACATTTGAAAGGACTGCTGAAAGAGAAAAGTGGCCTGAGGAGCAGTGGGCTGGACTGGTGGCTCCTCTGTTAACTGGTGAATCGCAGAAGGCTTACTATGACCTAGAGCCTGACCAAGCAAAAGACTATGTGATGCTAAAAGCTGAAATATTGGCAAGGCTGGGTGTCACCCTGGCTGTCCGGGCTCAGCGTGTGCATAACTGGACTTTCCAGCTTGGAAAACCCCCCAGGTCTCAAATGTATGATCTCATTCACCTGAGCAGGAAGTGGCTACAGCCAGAGACTTTGTCCGCACCGGAGATTGTGGAACGTGTTGTGATGGATCGTTTCTTGAGAGCTCTTCCTACCGCCATTCAAAAGTGGGTAAGCCATGGAGACCCAGAAACGGCCGGTAAACTTGTGGATCGTGTAGAGAGATACTTGGCTGCAGAGAACCTGACGGCCTCTTCCAGAGACTCTCGGACTTTCCACCCTAAGACCAGACCATCCCCAGGGGCGGATAAGATGATTCCAAGGGGTGAGGGTGGAGAGAGTGAGAGGGTGGGAGCTCTGCCCAGGGTTTGGCGAGAACAGCCTGGGAAGTCGGGGGCTCAAGAGGCAGCCAAAAGGATTGTTTGCTACCGCTGCCGGCAAGCGGGACATATTGCAGCAAATTGCCCGGTTGTGGAGGAACCCATGCAATGTGACTTTCTGACGGACAGACGTCAGTCGCTGTGTGCGACAGTCGCATGCACTGCCATTCGGGGAACTGAGAAACATTTATGCAAAATGTGTATTAATGGTAGAAATGTTGTGGTATTACTGGATTCAGGTAGCCTTGTGACCCTGATAAAGGCTGAATTAGTTAAAACAGAGGTCTCTGGGAATAGCAAGGTAGCTGTTATTTGTGTGCATGGGGACACCCGAGAGTATCCAGTGACTACAGTGTGTTTCAAGACCCCCAAAGGTACCCTCTCTCATCCAGTGGGGTTAGTATCTCAATTACCGCATGATGCCATTGTGGGAAGGGATTTTCCGAAGTTCTGGGAACTGTGGGATGATCCTGAGCCCCCCACTGGTGCCCCTATGTACCAGGAAGGTGATAGCCAGAACTCCTCTGAGAGTGGTGAGGACTCTCCAGAATTTCCCTTGTCAGTATTGGCAGGCGAGACTCAAGAAACTGGAGAGGAGCCCACCTCCTCAGACGAAAACCTACCGTCTGTGGAGTTTTCTGATCTTGAGGTTCACAGGGAAAATTTTGCCACAGAACAGTTAAAAGACCCCGCCCTAATAAAGGCACGGGAAAACGTAGTGGAAATAGATGGCGAGTTAGTGAACCCAGATAATACCTGCACTTACCCATACTTCAGCGTAGAGAAGGACCTACTGTATCGGGTGGCAAAAAGGGCAGAAGAAACCGTTGAGCAGCTTGTGGTGCCCAAACCTTACAGGAAGTTGGTGTTGGAGTTGGCCCATGGGCACATTCTTGGAGGTCATCTGGGGACAGAGAAAACCCGAGAGAGGGTATTACAGAGATTCTATTGGCCTGGGGTGATGAAGGACATAGAAAATTATTGTTCCTCCTGCCCTGTGTGTCAGAGGTCGGCCCCGATGCCACATTTCCGTAGCCCGCTGGTCCCTCTACCCATCATTGAGGTCCCGTTTGAGAGGATCGCAATGGATTTGGTAGGTCCTATAATCAAGTCCGCTAGGGGGCACCAGTACATATTAGTTATAATGGACTATGCCACCCGTTATCCAGAAGCGATCCCTCTCCGAAATACCTCGGCCAAAACCATAGCCAAAGAGCTATCTCTTGTTTTTAGCCGGGTGGGTATTTGTAAAGAACTGCTTACGGACCAAGGTACACCCTTTATGTCCCGGGTTATGAAAGAGCTGTGTAAATTGTTCAAAGTGACGCAATTGCGTACGTCTGTGTATCACCCCCAAACCGATGGGCTGGTTGAAAGATTCAACAAAACCCTAAAACAAATGTTGACTAAAGTGGTGGATAGAGATGGAAAGGATTGGGACTGTCTACTTCCTTATTTGATGTTTGCTATTAGGGAGGTGCCCCAATCCTCTACGGGATTCTCCCCCTTTGAGTTACTGTATGGGAGACACCCAAGAGGGCTGTTGGATATTGCCAAGGAAACTTGGGAAAGTGAGAGTTCTCCCCACAGGAGTGTGATTGAGCATGTCGCCCTGATGCAAGATCGAATTGCACAGGTAATGCCCATCGTGAAGGAACATTTGGCCCAAGCGCAGTTGGCACAGCAGAGAGTGTACAACCGTGGAGCCAAGACCCGTACCTTTTCCCCGGGGGATAGGATATTGGTACTTGTCCCTACGGTTGAAAGTAAATTCCTTGCCAAATGGCAAGGCCCCTACGAGATAATGGAAAAAGTGAGCGAAGTGAATTACAAGGTCAGACAACCAGGAAGGCGAAAGCCCGAACAGATCTATCACGTTAATCTGTTGAAAGCCTGGAGGGATAGAGAGTCCCTAGTCGCAGAAACTTGGTCACCAGCTCAAACTGGTTGCGTGATTCCGGAGGTTGGAATAGCAGCCACCTTGTCACAACCCCAACAACAGGAGGTTAAGGAGTTTGTGCTTCGCAACAAGGAGGTGTTCTCTGAGCTGCCGGGACAAACATCTGGGGTAGAGCATGATATTATTACCCCGCCCGGTGAAAGGGTGAAGTTAAAACCCTATCGGATCCCAGAGGCCCGACGGGAGGCAATACGGGAGGAAGTACAGAAAATGCTGAACTTAGGAGTCCCAAAGTGATTGGTCTAGTCCCATTGTGTTGGTGCCTAAACCGGATGGGAGCTGGCGATTTTGTAACGATTTTCGTCAGTTGAACAAAGTTACAAAATTTGACACCTACCCCATGCCACGTATAGATGAGTTGATCGACCGGCTGGGAACAGCCCGATACATGACGACTCTTGACCTCACAAAAGGGTATTGGCAAATTCCCCTGGCCAAGTCGGCCAAAGAGAAAACCGCATTTGTAACCCCAGACGGGGCATTCCAATATAAGAGAATGCCGTTCGGGTTACAGAATGCGCCGGCCACATTCCAGCGGAAAATGGACCAGATACTGAGGCACCATCAGAAGTATGCTGCGGCTTACCTGGATGACGTAATTGTCCATAGCACAGATTGGGCCTCACATCTGCCAAAAGTGCAAGCAGTCCTAGACTCTATCCGGGAAGCGGGGTTTACGGCTAACCCCAAGAAGTGTACCATTTGGCAGGAGGAGGCCAAATATCTTGGGTACACCATTGGCAGGGGAGTAATAAAACCCCAACTCAACAAAGTCGAGGCCATCCAGAGTTGGCCACGTCCCAACAGCAAGAAGCAGGTACGAGCCTTTCTGGGAATCGCGGGTTATTATCGGCGCTTCATTCCCCACTTTGCTTCTAAGGCTGTGCCCCTAACCAACCTGACGAAAGGGAAAGGGTCGGTCATGATTAAATGGACCCCCGAGGCTGAGGCAGCATTCCAATTCTTGAAACAAGCCTTATGTAGCCAGCCAGTGTTGTACTCACCCGACTTCTCTAAAGACTTTGTCGTACAAAGTGATGCGTCAGATGTGGGGTTAGGAGCAGTATTGTCCCAGGTCTGGAACGGGGAAGAGCACCCAGTCATTTACCTCAGCAGGAAGTTGAAGTCCTATGAGGTAAATTACGCCACGGTTGAAAAGGAGTGTTTAGCGGTGAAGTGGGCTCTAGATTCCCTTCGGTACTATCTGCTAGGTAGGCACTTTGACATGGTTACGGATCACGCTCCGTTAAAGTGGATGGCTCAAAACAAGGAGACAAATAGAAGAGTAAATAGGTGGTTCCTGGCCCTACAGGAATTCAACTTCACAGTAAAGCATCGCCCTGGCGTTCAAATGGGGAATGTGGATGCTTTGTCTCGAGTACATGAATGCCTGATTGCTGGTGTTCCAACCCCAAGGTTAAAACAAGAGGGGGGGGTATGTGACAGCAGGAAGGTAAAGTCACCTGGTTGCATCCAGGGGGGTAGGTATATTTCTCCCAGATTCAGGCTTTATGCCGACTTATACAACTAGGGAGAGAGTTGATTAAGCCCAGCTGAGGCTAGTGGGCTCATGGATGATTCATACCTCTAGGGAGAGTGCTGGGCGTCGTGCAGGCAGGGAGTTGATGAGACCAGCTGAAGCTTGTCAGCTCGTTTAAGGCCTCTATAAAAACTCCCAGCTTCATTAGGTGTTTGCTCATGCCTGGAACCAGACCTGTGTGGACTGTCTAGGGAGAGTGAACCCCTGTGCGGTGAGACAAAGCCTGTGTGGCTATTTGTTTGGACATTTACTAAACCAGGGACTTAGGGACTAGGACAGCACCAGGCTGATCCCAGTTGTTAGTTAGGGAAACCTGCATGTTTAGTCAGAGGTCAAGCTGACCAGGATTTATTTTGTTTGTTTCTTTTTGCTTTGCTGTGTTTTTGTCACTGTAAATAGAGAAATAAACCGCACCTTTTGATCTTGAAAACCACAACCCCCGCCTGCTGGGCCTGTTTTTGTGTGGGGAGCCCATCCAGGGGGGTCACACACACCCGCTACCGAGCTAACCCCCTCACAGTGGTCACATAATCTCTGTTCTCGGCTGCATATGGAGCTCAGAAAGCTGGGGCAGGAGAAAAAGCAGTACACTTGTCTTTCCAGTAAATTATCTTTGCAAAGGGGGGGGGGTTGTCAGGACAAGTTCTCAGCACAGCTACAAAAACTGACCACTCTGTGCTATCATGCCTAGTGTGGCCAATTTTAGATAGGATATCAGAGGAACTAGCAGGAACACCAGGTATTTCACTCAACAGAAGCAATACAAAGACCACAGGATACTTTTTCATACAAGTACATAGAATATGAAATGTTGGGTTTACATAGGAATTACTGTAAGTAACATCAAAAACTCACTACAGTGCTAGTTGAACAAATGCTCTTTTTCATGCAGCTAATTTTGTGTTCTAATGAGAACATTGGTTTTCAGTTTTTAAATAGACTGGTTATTTTTTGTGTCTTTGGGCATACAGACAAATATTCTAAATCCTTGTGCAAATATTTATCAATTTATATTAGTAACATTTGAAAGAGAAATGATCATTGCTGCAGCCATCAGGTAATGTCAAGTCTCTGATGTGAGGCCGGGTTGCAGAGAGGGCGCCCCTTGTGGCTAAGTGCAGCGCTCCCCTGGGAGTGATACAGGGGATACGGTGCCCAAAGGTGCACGGCTTGCCAGTAATGCTGCAAACAGGCTGGTAAGCAGAACGTGGCTGGGGTGCGCTGGATAGCGATGTCAGTAGCCGTGCAAGAAGAAATCTTAAGGATAAACCAGGAGCAGGGTTCGCAGCCAGGCCAGAGGTCATATACCGGGAGACAGTCCAAGAGCAAACAGGAACAAGCCGGGTCATAAACAGTGGGCAGTGGATTGAAGAATAGTCAGCCAAGCCAGGGTCAGAGCAAGGAGATAATCAGGAACACAGGTCAAGCCAGAAGCAGAGGTCAAGCCAGGGGTTTCAAGGTATACAGGCACAGGAACACAGGAAGCTGACGATAATCCAGCAAGTTTGAGATGTCAGTGGCAGGTTTAAATAGGCCGGGGGTGCGCCTACAATTGTCGAGGTGCGTGCGTCCGCACGCTCCCGCGCGCCTAGATCGGCGTGCGTGCATGCGCACGGAAACACGTCTGGCGCCACCATGATGGTTACTGGTGGAATTGCTCACACCACAGCCATTTCCCTGACAGGTAAGGAGACATTTAGTGGTGAATAAATAAAAAAAAAATGCCCCCTTAGGCCTGCGGACTGCTTAAATCAAACGGATTTTATGTTACAGTAAACTTTACACCTCTGATATTGACTCTGAGATACTGAAAAGTTGTTTGTTTGGTAAAATTACTCCATCAGGAAAGTGACCTGCAGGTCTCTCTGAGTTAGTACACATTGTGGGACTCATGTACAATACTTGCCAAGACCCCTCACATTAGGCAAGTCCCCCTCATTCCTTGACTTTAGCATTATTTTAGTGCTTTTACTTCTTAAAGCGGTTGTATACCGCAAAACTTTTTTTTTTTTCACAACCTGCAAGGCAAAGTCATAATGAGCTAGTATGACTAGCATACTAGCTCATTATCAATCACTTACCTTAGATCGAAGCCCCCGAAGCGGTCCTCGGACACGTCCTCCGTCGCATCCATGATACCCGGAGTGACTTCCGGGTATCGCCGCTCCGGCGCTGTGATTGGCCGGAGCGGCGATGACGTCACGATCCCCGCACATGCGTGAATTCCGGCAGTGTCCGGCAGGCTGCCATTCAAAGAGCCGCCGCGCTCAGTGCGCCTGCGCCATTATCTACGTAGATAGCGGTGCACTCTTTTTTGCAAATATCTCCGAAACCGTGTAGGTCTCGGAGATATTGCAAGCACCTACAGGTAAGCCTTAATGTAGGCTTACCTGTAGGTGCATTTCATATTTGTGGGTATACAACCACTTTAATAGTTACAGTATATACAGTAGTTATACACACGCCCTGGATTCAGTTGCATATAATATATTTTATGTTCCCCCTATAAGATTAACTAGAGAACATTTGAGAATATAGGTCATGAAACTGTGTTCATTAATGCAAGCGAGTCTTATTTTCAATCCATGAGATTTTATTAAACTGTATATTTCAAATAAAAGAAAAATTTGTCTTGACATTATCTATTATTTATTACAACATATCCATGTCTTCAACTTGCCAAATATGGACATTATTTTGGTACAACAGTGGAACAATCTCTAGAGGTTTGGGGTAATAATGATCACATCGGACAACTTCACAGGAAATCTGGTAGGCTTAAATGTTTAGTTTGCTATTTGCAAAAGTAAAAATCCCCAAATGAATAGCATTTAAAGTGGTTGTAAACCCAAATAAATAAAACCTGCAAGACAAAGGCATAATGAGCTAGTATGCATACTAGCTCATCATTAAATACTTACCTTAGAACAAAGCTGTTGCAGCGGTTCCCGTACACCGCTGTGACCAGCGAAATATCTCCCGGAGTTATTTTCAGGTTCGGTCTCTGGCGCTATGATTGGTCGGAGCCGCGATTACATCACTCACTCGAATGCGCATAGGAACCACCGGTCATGACGCAGGCTCTTTAGAAATGGCAAGATCGAGCCGTTTCTTCAGTGTCCATGCGCTGATGACGTCACCGCAAGCGTATATGGTAAATATCTCCTAAACTGTGCAGTGTGTACAGGTAAGCCTTATTATAGGCTTACCTGTAGGTACAAGTGGTTTAACAGGGTTTACAACCCCTTTTAAGCACTGCTTTTTGCAGCACAAAGGAAATTAAATGTTAATGTACACAAATAAGCAGTATTATGCATATGCTGTTTGCTTTAAATGTTTACATATGCAAATTCCTTCTTAAAAAGTGCTAGATGTTGTAGACTGGTTCGAATCCCGACCATGACACCATCTGCCTAGAGTTTGCTCCCTGTGTCTGCGTGGGTTTCCTCCGGGTACTCCGGTTTCCTCCCACACTCCAAAGACATGCTGGTAGGTTAATTGGATTGTCCAAAATTGTCCCAGTATATGTGTACGTATGTGTGTCCCAAGCGTGTCAAGATCCTACGGGATAAATGACCGCACCAGCCAGCAATACACTGGCTGCAAAAAGCGCCTTGAGGCGATTCAGTTCGCATTGTAGCGCTATGCAAGTCTTTCACTACATCCTGGCCAGTAAAAGGAGCTAGATTAAGATTAAAGAGGGATTCCACCCGCAATTTTTTTTTTTAAAAGTCAGCAGCTACAGACACTGTAGCTGCTGACTTTTAATAAGGACATTTACCTGTCCTACTCGCCCGCGATGTCAGCCCCCCCCCGAGGCCGATCCCTCGATCCTGGCAGCTCCTGGCGCCGCCATCCTCAGTAAAGAAAACAGGCAGTGAAGCCGTGCGGCTTCACTGCCCGTTTCCTACTGCGCATGCGCGAGTCTCGCGGCGCTTTGTGAATGGGCCGGCTGCTCCCTGGGATACACACAGTTCCCAGAAGGCAGCGCGCCCCATTCACCAGAAGACACTGCGAGCAGGACGGAGAAAGAAGACCAGCCACGGACAATGAAGAGGCAGATTAGGGACTTCCGCATAGCAACTGCTATTCCTGGTAAGTAAAACATATTTTTTTTCTCTATTATTTGGGGAGCACCATGATACCTTACTATTCTTACTTTAGCAAAAAGTCTTACTTAGGGTTGGTTTTATATATATTTTGTGCTCCCTAGGCCAATCGTTCTGTGCCCCTTTAAATTACCCCAGTCTACTGGCTATGCTTAATTTCACAGTAACCAGATCAAAAGTTGTAGCCCACAAAGCACGCCAGGTGTGGGGGGAAAGAAGTTTAGTTCACTCTGCATCAGTACAAGGGCAGCACAGTGGTGTAGTGGTTAGCACTTTCACCTAGCAGCAAAAGGGTCACTGGTTCAAATTCCGACCATGACACCATCTGCCTGGAATTTGCATGTTCTCCCTGTGTCTGCGTGGGTTTCCTCCCACACTCCAAAGACATGCTGGTAGGTTAATTGGATCTTGTCCAAATTGGCCCAGTATATATGTGTGTACGACTGTGTGTCCCAAGCGTGTCGAGATCCTACGGGGTAAAATGACCGCACCATCCAAGCAGACACTGGCTGCAAAAAGCGCCTAGAGGCGATTCAGTTTGCATGTGAGCGCTATACAAGTCATTCATTCATTCATTCACAAATCGAACAAACACATTGGCAGACAAAATCATCAAAGGGTCTGGGTGCAAAAGCAATTCTTTGACCCTGTATTTAACCACTTCCTAATTTACGGAGTGTATATAAATGCAGGTGATGAGCAGCCTTTGCAATACTTTAATTGCAACTGGGGTCAAACAGTAAGCATCCTCTTTAGTTCCAGTGTAGATTGTTTCAAGATAAAATCATAGAAGCATTAAGTGCCAGAAAGGCAACACTAAAGATGGTTCTTTCTGTGTGATAACACTTGGGTATAATAAACCAGGATCATGGCAATGGTATGGGGAAAGGTACACCTGCTTGATAACATAATATAAGCCTTTAGGTTCTAGAAGGCCTTTGTGTAACGGCACAGTTTACACAAATTGTCTGTCCAACACTGCCAACCCTGACATCCAAGGCTACAACCTATGTTGGCAATGCAAAAAAACAATCCTGATCTCACTGCTTTTGCTTCTTTTGATACAAATGTAAGGCCTTACTTACACTTCTGCCTTTCTGTGCTGTGGTGCCATTCATTTCTAACTGCACCTCATTGTATTAATTCAATGCACTTGCGTTTCAACACACTTCAACACGTTGCAGTGCACAGTAGTGTCATGTGTGGTTTAAGCACATTAGGGTGCATTGACAACCCATTCATTTTGAATGGGTTGCCTTAACCCAATGCATGTTATCGTGTGTGTGGGTTAATGCACCACAGAGATGTCAATGGGCTCTCAAAAATACAGGGACTGCTAAACACATTCATACAGATTACAATAGGTGGACATGATTTTGAACTCCAGTACACAGATCTTGTAGACTTATTGCACAAGGGAGCTAAAAAGCTAGTAGGTGAGTCACCTTTTAAAATCTAACTAAACTATCCTTTTTTTTAGTGGACTTGCCCTTTCATGAAAGAAATGCATTTTCTAAGTACATTGAGAGCATGCGATCACTAAATAGATGGCTTAATTCACAGAAAATGGTGCTTGTTGTAAACTAATCCAAGTACTTGGCAGAAAAGTTCACAAACACAACACTGTTTGCTTGTATACAGTATTTCAAGCGGCAGTTATCCCCACCACAGAATTCATTTGGTAGAGAAAAAGCTTGTTTTCTTTAATCCAGCAATTTACACAGCTACACACAGGTTCACTTTTGGCTGAGCTTCACCCCGAGGCCAGATGCGTGCCTTGTGTTAATATGACACCTTGCAGCAGAGCCATCCACTTACTTAAAGGACTTCAAATCCAAGCAGGCAACAAGTTGCACCTGATGTGTGGCCCTCCTTACATGAAGAGACTTTTCATTTGCAAAGTGAATATCAGTTTACTTCCCTTAGGAGGAACGGCTCTCTGCTGGCATAATGCGTTATTATTGTTTGCTCTTTTAATTGAAATGTAAATTCTGAGAACGTCCTGACCCAGTTGAGGCTCTGAAGAAGGGCAAAATTCTCATTTTCGTGCTAGTAAAAGGTCTGCAGCCTTGTTATTAATTACCAAGGACTAGATGTTCATTAAAGTTTATACAAAAGAGAAACTATGTAAGCTATTCTAGATGCAAAGGAGATGGTCGCATATAAATAAAATATTTCCTTTTAAATCAAACTCCACTAACCATTATTTGCACCTAAAATTAACACTTAACAGGTTACTTTAACATAATAACGCTAACTATTTCTGTGCACAATACCATCATACTTCTAATGTTCGGTTTATGTCCACTTATGAACTTTTAAGTCCAATTTCTCTGGCAAAGCTGAGTATATTTGAACCAGGAGGAAAAAGTATAGTGTCCATGATGCAGTTGGTGTTTTCCTTGTTTTGAACCTAGAAAAGTAACAGCGACAAAAAACATCACAACAGCATCTATTTCTGATTGGATTATTTCAGCTCTGATTTTCTGTAAACTGTGCAGTCTATTAGTTTGTGTTTGTGCTTTGCTGATAAGCATTTTTACAGCATTTTAACCACTTAAGCCCCGGACCAATATGCAGCATAAAGACCAGGCCCCTTTTTGTGATTCGGCACTGCGTCGCTTTAACTGACAATTGCACGGTCATGCGACGTGGCTCCCAAACAAAATTGACGTCCTTTTTTCCCACAAATAGAGCTTTCTTTTGGTGGTATTTGATCACCTCTGCGGTTTTTATTTTTTGCGCTATAAACAAAAATAGAGCAACAATTTGGAAAAAAATGCAATATTTTTTACTTTTTGCTATAATTAATATCCCCCAAAAATATATATATAAAAAAAAAAATTTCCTCAGTTTAGGCCGATACGTATTCTTCTACATATTTTTGGTAAAAAAAAAAACGCAATTGGCATTTATTGATTGGTTTGAGCAAAAGTTATAGCGTTTACAAAATAATTTTTTTTTTTACTAGTAATGGCGGCGATCAGCAATTTAAAAAAAAATTTTCATGACTGCGACATTATGGCGGACACTTTTGACACACTTTTGGGACTATTGTCATTTTTACAGCGATCAGTGCAATAAAAATGCACTGGATACTGTAAAAATGACACTGGCAGTGAAGGGGTTAACCACTAGGGGCACTGAAGGGGTTAAGTGTGCCTAGGGGAGTTCTTACTAACATCTTCTTGAAAATGAGATGGTCCAGTGGTGGGACGTGGTGTCCTTGCAAAAATATCTTGAAGTGTAACGAGCGACATGGGGACTAAGAATCATTAAGAGATCTAGCTTTTTGGTGGAGGACCTAAGGGATGAATGTTTTTGATTATTCCAAGGAGTGCAGCAGGAAATTGATAAAATCAGCATACAACAGCGAGAGAGAGAAACATTCAAAAAGTATGTACATGAATGAAGGCTGTTGAGGATAAGTTGAATTCCTGTACACATTAGCAGCCTCCCCCCCCCCACTATTTACCTGAGCTCCATCTCAATCCAGCGATGTTGCACAAGAGATTCGGCTGTCTGGGACCCTTCCTCCTGATTGGCGAGGGACCTGAGAAGAGGAGAATCGGGGCTGCTCTGTGCCAAACCACTGCACAGAGCAGGTAAGTATAACATGTTTGTTATTTTTTAACATAAAAAACAAGACTTTAGTATCCCTTTAAGGACCCGACAATTGTAAGTGCCCCTTCTGTTAATGGCCAAGACCATATCGACATGCCCATAGAAACTGGTTAGATCAGGAGAGACCTTCTTACACTGTCTATGGTGCAGTGACCAAGGGTAACATTCAGTGGCGGCTGGTGCTCAAAATTTTTGGGGGGGCGCAAACAAACTGAAAAAAAAAATCAATTGCCGCCACTGTGCCCATTAAACGCAGCCACTGTGCCCAAACACCACCAGTTTGCCCCCTCAAATACAGCCAGTGTGCCCCCATTTATATAGCCAGTGTGCCCCCATTTATATAGCCAGTGTGCCCCCATATATACAGCCAGTGTGCCCCCATATATACAGCCAGTGTGCCCCCATATATAGCCAGTGTGCCCCCATATATATATAGCCAGTGTGCCCCCATATACAGCCAGTTTGTCCCCATATATATATAGCCAGTGTGCCCCCATATACAGCCAGTTTGTCCCCCAAATGCAGCCAGTTTGTCCCCCATATACAGCCAGTTCCCCCCAAATGCAGCCAGTTTGTCCCCCCATATGCAGCCAGTTTGTCCCCCCATATACAGCCAGTTCCCCCCAAATGCAGCCTGTTCCCCCCCCCAGCCCTGCACTTACCTTCGTCGGTCCGCGCCGTCCTCGATGTGTTCTCCCGCCCTCGATGTCGCTTCAGCCAATCAGGTTACCGTTAACCAGATCCGGTGAACCTGATTGGCTGAAACCTCCACAGTCTTCTCCAAGGAACGCACCCCCGTGCGTACCTGGGAGGAGTTTTTGGAAGCCGAATACAGCGTGAGAGCTGTATTCGGAAAGCCTATCAGAGCCGCTGGCTCTGATAGACACTTCCAAGTCACACCCACTGTCGGCCACCGCTCTAATTCATATGGCCGGCGCTCACCAGGAGGCCGGCCATATGAATAGTGGGCAGCGCGGCAGCGGTGACAATACACAGATTCATGCAATGCATGAATCTATGTATTGTCTTTCAGTGGCGGTGCAGGAGCGAGAGGGGGCGGTGCTACGGCGCCCTCTATGGACGCACCGCCAACCTCGGATGGCACCTGCAACCTCGGTCCCTGTTACTACACTGACTCTACTCCCTAATTCCCCTTCTCTATCCCCTTTTTCTTCCTCTTTTTTTAGAGATAACCCCGCCCACGGGGGGTGTCAACAGAAGGAAAAAGTCAGAAAGAACTGAGCAAGGAGGACCGAAACATAAAAATAGGGAAAATTTTGGTGGAAAATGTGATACTATTAGGATCTTCAACCTTACCCCGCCTAGAATTCAATGATGCTGAACTATCCCTCCTTCGAAGAGAGTTACATTTTGCCCCATGTGTGAATATGTCAGTATAGCAGACATTGTTTATACCCACTTTAGGCCCATGTCTGCCTTTTATCCCCATTGGGCAAAAGGCGATTTTATTTAATAATTTTATGAAGTTGTTTTTTTTCTGAACTAGCCCAATTATGTGAGAAAAACAGATCAGAGCACACCTCTGCCATGTCCAATTAAGGGAAAGAAACACGAGAAAGTTTGAAGAATAACTCTAATATTGTCATTAGGCAGGTGGACAAGGGAGGGGGCCTAGTCATTCAGAGCAGGGAAGACTATTTAGCAGAGACCATGAGACCTCTTGGAGATGTAAACACTTATGAGAAGACCCGATAGGGCTATACAAAGGTACTCTTAAAGCGTTGCTTGATCAGGCACTGACGTATGGGATCCTGAACAAACAGGAGTGGCAGTTTTTGTTTAGGCCTTTCCCTTTGACCCCCCCCCCCCCCCACTGCTATCACATCCCCAAGTTTTACAAAAATTCCACCAATCTGCCCGGGAGACATATCATTTCTGACATTGACAATTTAACAAGCAATATAGGCATTTACACTGATAATTTCTTACAAAAATTTGTGGCACATCTCCCACCGTGCGTTCTCTGGTCATATGCTAAACATTTTGTCTCATTATCACTGGCAACCAGGTTACAGATATGTCTCTCTAGATTTAGCCTCCTTGTACACTTCTAATAAACATGAGTATGGGTTACAGGCTTTACAGTACTTTTTGACTCAGGATAAAAACTTGCACCATACCCAGGCGACGTTCATCATTTAGTGTATAGAATACACCTTAACTCACAACTACCTCACCTTTCCGGATGTGTTCTATAGACAAATTAACGATACAGCCATGGGGGCCAGGTTCGCCCGGAGTTACGGTAACCTATTTATGGGTTACTGGGAGAAGTTTCACATCTGGGGTAACAACTTATTCACGGAGATCCTGGTCCTTCATACACACTATATAGACAACGTCCTGATTATTTGGGATGGCACCGACTGTCAATTAGAACAATTTATCCAACATTCTCAAGATAATCTATACAATATTGATTTCACCTATGCGATAGATGACGATAAACTAGTGTTCCTGGATTTGAAACTAATGATTGATGCGAATCATAAATTTATATCTAAGACAAACTTTAAACTGTTGGTAGGGAATTCCTACCTGCACACTCAGTCACCATTAGTGATGGGCTGAACAACCCCCAGTTCGGTTCGCACCAGAACATCCGCAGATGAAAAAAGTTCAGACCCAAACCACGAACCCTATTAAAGTCTATGGGACCCAAACCTGAAAAATCAAAGCCCCCATTTTGAAGGCTTATATGCAAGTTATTGGCCATTAAAAGGGTATGGGAGGGTATGGACCAATGCAAACATATTTTTTTTAAATATAATTTTTAAAGGAGAAGTGATTTTAATGATGCTTAAAGTAAAACAATAAAAATTTAAAATTCCTTTTAATATAGTGCGTGGGGGGCCCCCTTAGTCTGCCTTTAAAGTGGTGCATCTGTACCGTGTATGGAACCTGCTTCAGCAAAACTGACATTTATAAAGAAAAAAAATAACATTTAAATAGATTTTCTTCCAGCAATAGAAAAATGTGAAATAAAAGGTGTGGGAGTCCCCCCCCAATCCATACCAGACCCTTTTGGTCTGATATGGATTTTAAAGGGAGGCCAATGCTACCATTTAAAAAAAATGGCGTGGGGTCCCCCCCAAAAATCAATACCAGACCCTTATCCAAGCATGCAGCCTGGCTGGCCAGGAAAGGGGGGCCAATTGAGTGCCCCCCCAAACCATACCAGGCCACATGCCCCTCCCACCCCAAGCACCTTGTCCCCCATGGCCACCCGATTGTGTCAGGCTGTCAGAGCCTAACTGAGAATGCGAGTTCTCTTGTAGACAAATATCTTTGTCCTCATGTAACCTCTCTATTTTCATACATCAAGGACACCATTGATCTTCTTCAAACTCTTGAGGGCATGCATGTTCCGAAAAACACATGGCTTGTGGCTATAGACATTGAAAGCCTTTACAATGCTATTTCACACACCAGGGGAATTCAGATTATAAAAAATCGGCTAAAAGAAAGGGGACAAGTAGCATATCAATACAATCAGTTTATTGTGGAATTGCTTAAGTTCAGCCTTACCCGCAATACTTTCATGTCCCATTTCCTCCAGGTGCACGTTGTGCCCCATCATATGCCAACCTGTACCTGGGGGGATGGGAGATTGCATGTGAAGATCTGTCAAACCTTTTGAAACATGTAATTTCACGGCATAGATATAGTGACAATGTTTTGTTATTTTGGTCCGGTACTAGGGATGAACTTTTGCAATTCATGGATAGTATATCGTCTAACATTTTTAATCTTAAATTTACAACCCAACATAAAATTTGCTTCCTGGATTTGGAGATTTCCATTGACAAGGAGGGATTTTTGTGCTCTTCATTGTATCGGAAACCATCCGCAGGAAACACTATTCTACATGCCACTAGTGCACATCCCAAGCCACTGTTGAAAAGCATTCCATATAGTCACTACATAAGACTTAGAAGAAATTTCACTTTAGATGTGATTTTCAAAGAGCTGTTAAAGAATTATATACCAGACTAAAAAGTAGGGGGTTTAGTCATACCCTTTTACAAAAGGCGTTCATTAAAGCCTTTAAGCAAGAAAGAGGGAGTCTATTTTTTCTGAGAAGCCCCAAATGATGAACAATCAGTGAGAGTAATTACCCAATACTCAAGACAACATACCCAGTTGAGAGACCTATTAACCAAATTTTGTCCATTGTTGACGGCAGACACTACTGTTAATAAGTACTGTATATTAAACTTTACCTGGAAATCGCGTATAGATGAGCACCATCTCACAGGGATCTATTGGTCAGGAGCCACTTTTCCCCTGTGGCCCATGACGATCCACCCCACACGGGTACATTTGCCTGTGGGAGATGTGACATTTGTCGCTTTGTTCTAAATGGTCATGAGGTCATCCTTCCCGATGGCCAAACCCACGCTATTGCACATAGACATACATGCCAAATAGTGGGAGTGGTATACTTCGCCAAATGCCTATGTGGATATTTTTTTTTCAACATGTGGGGTTGGAACATACCTTTGACATCAACATGATTAAGTTCATGGCTCTTGAACATGCGAGGGGTGGCAGTATTGATTGTACTCTGTTACAACTAGAAGGCCAATGGATCTATAATTTGGATGCACTTATTCAGGATTAAATGAATATATACATTTTAATTATTTTTTATAAGTACAGATTGGATCCATTTACGTATTGTCTCTTTGATCATATGTATCTGACCAAGATGTCTGATGTATAGGTTACTAGTTATATGAATATTCATATGTATGTCTCTCCATCCTCTTTATCTGGTATATACCAGTACCTTTCCATTTATTTTGCCTAGGTGATTAATGTTACTGTTTAAGATGAAATGAAGCATTTAGACATCACACATTATGCTATATATTGTTTGACACAACTGAAGATTGTAAACTGCTTTTACTGATGGAATAAGTACCTACTGTATTGATATATACTTTAAATAAGCTTTCATATCTTTGTCAAATTGTAGGTTGTGTTTTTCTATATCATGGTTCTCATTGATGTTGTGCACTCACTGGAAGGTTCACTAGTATATGAGTGCATATACACAGCCTTCCCCTTTTCTCCAGGAGAAGGATGGAATGCAGAGTAGTATATTTTATTGTGCATTGAAGTATATGGAGAGATATGTATTCATGTATCCCCCCTTTTTCTCAATCCAGTTGTATCTGTTAACAAAGATTTATAAGCCTCTATTGTATGTATGGAGTGCAAATACTATTTTTCCATACTGGGTGTCAGCACCACCAAGGCACATAAAAAGGCTGTTCACAGCCCATTCTGGTTAGCTTAACAAAGGAGCGTGCACTGCAAACATCTTCCCAGTGCCCACGCTCTGAAACGCGTTGCGATAACGTCCGTGACGCCATCCCGCCATACGCTGCATTCCAGCCCTCTCCTGTGATCTACCAGCTGCGTTCAAGACCTTGTTCTGGATCCCGTCTGAGCGCCTGAGAGACTCCTGCTGGCCAGGACGGTGGCCCCACATAGATCAACAAGACGAGATCACTGCGCTGACAGCCGAGATGGAGATTGTGTGTCACATATCAGATAAGACCAGAACTATGTGGTCTGCAACAGAGGAAACCCAAACGTGTGTAAGTGAAATATAATGATTTATTAAAGATAAGTGAAATAATATAGATAAAACCACCTCCAATACCACACAGTGCACAACAACCAATGCCAAACAGAACCCACAAATAATAACAGTAACAGACAAATATGTACCAGTAATGGGGAAAACCAGAATCATAAACAGGGTCGTCAACGGGAGATCAGCAGCTGGGGATAGGGAAAACAAACAGGACAAGGAGAGGATGGATGGATCACAGGAGGGGGACGGGTACAGGTAAAAGGCTCAGGGTTCAGGTAACAGACAGGAACAGGATCAGGTACAAATACTGAGCTTCTCAGGTTCAGGATCAGGGCGCAAGGAGAGATACCAAGGCAAATTAAGAGTGTGTCTGCCAGGTATTTATTAGACTTGTGCACAACGGAAAAATTCGTTCCGTTTCGGTTCGTTTCTTTCCGGTCCTGTTGATTCGTAATCATTCGT
Organism: Rana muscosa; assembly: GCA_029206835.1. Lineage (NCBI taxonomy): Eukaryota > Metazoa > Chordata > Amphibia > Anura > Ranidae > Rana > Rana muscosa. The sequence goes on from CM055119.1 coordinate 57,345,911, forward strand.
AATTTTGCTAGACGGGATTTTTCGTGTTCGGACTAATTCGTATTTTCGCAAGCGACATTTTTCGTTGAATTTTTTGTTGCTTTATAATTCGTACTTTCGGTAGAGTACATTGTTTTTCGTTGATTCTGGACAGAACTCCTACTTTCGTAACTTTTTTTGGGTTCGTTGATTCGTAATTTTCGGTGTCTCTCTCACAACGACATAAAAAACGTGATGGTGACTGCGCTGTAGTGTGTCAGATGAAGTAAAATTGGGGAGGGGAGAGGGAGTGTAAATGAAAAAACGATGGGGATAGGGCAAACACAGGTGAAAAAAGGGTGAAAGGGAGGGGGAGGGGAAGGGAAAGGGGCAAATGAGGGAAAATAAGAGACAGAGTGAGTAAGTAATCAGCTGGTATTCCGCTAACTAACAGCAATGTGCAATGTGCACAGTGACACGGAAGTACGTGCACTAATAGAGAACTGATCAAAATATAATCAGAACAACAAATGAAAAGACTATATAACACAGTGAATGGTAGGCAGTATAAGTGACATGTACAACCACTATCTAAATAATCAAACTGTACAACACGTGTTAAAAAATTAAATCACTAAAACATATAGTAATCCACAAACATTATCCATAACTGAAAAGGATGGGGTGGATAGGATAAATAGAGTAACACACTCAGTGCATACGTGAACTGGACTGGTACAGAAAAAACAGTCCCAAAAAAAGTCCTGGTAGTGACTTCCCAATGCTTCCAAAAATAACTAATAAGCCTCAGGAATAATTATTTTCATAATTGCATTATATTTATTATAAAATTCTTTAATTATATTTATTATGGACATTAGAAGTATGGTAATTTGGGGGAATTGTGTATACCTCCTGTTTAGTGTGTGTGTGTGTGTGTGTGTGTATATATGTGTGTGTGTGTATATTGTGACAGCAGGAAGGTAAAGTCACCTGGTTGCATCCAGGGGGGTAGATATATTTCGCCCAGATTCAGGCTTTACGCCGACTTATACAACTAGGTGGAGAGTTGTATAAGCCCAGCTAAGGCTAGTGGGCTCATGGATGACTCATACCTCTAGGGAGAGGGCTGGGCGTCGTGCAGACAGGGAGTTGATGAGACCAGCTGAAGCTTGTCAGCTCATTTAGGCCTCTATAAGAACTCCCAGCTTCATTAGATGTTAGCTCATGCCTGGAACCAGACCTGTGTGGACTGTCTAGGGAGAGTGAACCCCTGTGCGGTGAGACAAAGCCTGTGTGGCTATTTGCTTGGACATTTAAAACCAGGGACTTAGGGACTAGGACAGCACTAGGCTGATCCCAGTTGTTAGTTAGGAAACCTGTATGTTTAGTCAGAGGTCAAATTGACCAGGATTTATTTTGTTTATGTTTCTTTTGCTTTGCTGTGTTTTGTCACTGTAAATAGAAAATAAACCGCACCTTTTTGATTTTGAAAACCACAACCTCCGTCTGCTGGGCCTGTTTTTGTGTGGGGAGCCCATCCCGGGGGTCACACACACCCGCTGCCGAGCCAACCCCCTCACAGTTGGTGGAGAACCAGTGGCAGTTTTTTTAAGCCAGCATGGAGGAGATACTGAAGCAGCTGGCTCTAGCAAATGCCAATCAACAGCAGACAAATGCAGGTTTGCAAAAGAGCCTTGCAGCTCACCAACAGAGTCTGGAAGCTCAGCAACAAGCCCAGCAGCAATCTGAGGCCCGCTTCATAGACCTGTTACAGAAGCAAGAGCAGAGACTACAACAAATGGAAGCAGTAATGCAGCAACGTCCGCAGACCAGTGAGGAAAGCCGTCCCACTAATACCGCGTCCTTTGGGGTGAGTCGTTTATTGACAAAAATGACTGGAGAGGATGATCCAGAGGTATTTTTGACCACATTTGAAAGGACTGCTGAAAGAGAAAAGTGGCCTGAGGAGCAGTGGGCTGGACTGGTGGCTCCTCTGTTAACTGGTGAATCGCAGAAGGCTTACTATGACCTAGAGCCTGACCAAGCAAAAGACTATGTGATGCTAAAAGCTGAGATATTAGCAAGGCTGGGTGTCACCCAGGCTGTCCGGGCTCAGCGTGTGCATAACTGGACTTTCCAGCTTGGAAAACCCCCCAGGTCTCAAATGTATGATCTCATTCACCTGAGCAGAAAGTGGCTACAGCCAGAGACTTTGTCCGCACCAAAGATTGTGGAACGTGTTGTAATGGATCGGTTTTTGAGAGCTCTTCCTACTGCCATCCAAAAGTGGGTAAGCCATGGAGACCCAGAGACGGCCGATGGTCTTGTGGATCGTGTGGAGAAATACTTGGCTACAGAGAACCTGACGGCCTCTTCCAGAGACACTCGGACTTTCCACCCTAAGACCAGACCATCCCCAGGGGCGGATAAGAGGATTCCAAGGGGTAAGGGTGGAGAGAGTGAGAGGGTGGGAGCTCTACCCCAAGTTTGGCGAGAACAGCCTTGGAAATCAGCGGCTCAAGAGGCGGCAAGAAGGATCGTTTGCTACCGCTGCCGGCAAGCGGGACATATTGCAGCCAATTGCCCGGTTGTGGAGGAACCCATGCAGTGTGACTTTCTGACGGGCAGACGTCAGTCGCTGTGTGCGACAGTCGCATGCACTGCCATTCGAGGAACTGAGAAACATTTATGCAAAATGTGTGTTAATGGTAGAAATGTTGTGGTATTGCTGGATTCAGGTAGCCTTGTGACCCTGATAAAGGCTGAGTTAGTTAAAACAGAGGTCTCTGGGAATAGCAAGGTAGCTGTTATTTGTGTGCATGGGGACACCCGAGAGTATCCAGTGACTACAGTTTGTTTCGAGACCCCCAAAGGTACCCTCTCTCATCCAGTGGGCTTAGTATCTCAGTTACCGTATGACGCCATTGTGGGAAGGGATTTTCCGAAGTTCTGGGAACTGTGGGATGATCCTGAGCCCCCCACTGGTGCCCCTATGTACCAGGAATGTGATAGCCAGAACTCCCCTGAGAGTGGTGAGGACTCTCCGGAATTTCCCTTATCAGTATTGGCAGGGGAGACTCAAGAAACTGGAGAGGAGCCCACCTCCTCAGACGAAAACCTACCGTCTGTGGAGTTTTCTGATCTTGAGGTTCACAGGGAAAACTTTGCCACAGAACAGTTGAAAGACCCCGCCCTAATAAAGGCACGGGAAAACGTAGTGAAAATAGATGGCGAGTTAGTGAACCCAGATAATACCTGCACTTACCCATACTTCAGCGTAGAGAAGGACCTACTGTATCGGGTGGCAAAAAGGGCAGAAGAAACCGTTGAGCAGCTTGTGGTGCCCAAACCTTACAGGAAGTTGGTGTTGGAGTTGGCCCATGGGCACATTCTTGGAGGTCATCTGGGGACAGAGAAAACCCGAGAGAGGGTATTACAGAGATTCTATTGGCCGGGGGTGATGAAGGACATAGAAAATTATTGTTCCTCCTGCCCTGTGTGTCAGAGGTCGGCCCCGATGCCACATTTCCGTAGCCCGCTGGTCCCTCTACCCATCATTGAGGTCCCGTTTGAGAGGATCGCCATGGATTTGGTAGGTCCTATAATCAAGTCCGCTAGGGGGCACCAGTACATATTAGTTATAATGGACTATGCCACCCGTTATCCAGAAGCGATCCCTCTCCGAAATACCTCGGCCAAAACCATAGCCAAAGAGCTATCTCTTGTGTTTAGCCGGGTGGGTATTTGTAAAGAACTGCTTACGGACCAAGGTACACCCTTTATGTCCCGGGTTATGAAGGAGCTGTGTAAATTGTTCAAAGTGACGCAATTACGTACATCTGTGTATCACCCCCAGACCGATGGGCTGGTTGAAAGATTCAACAAAACCCTAAAACAAATGTTGAAGAAAGTGGTGGATAGAGATGGAAAGGATTGGGACTGTCTACTTCCTTATCTGATGTTTGCTATTAGGGAGGTGCCCCAATCCTCTACGGGATTCTCCCCCTTTGAGTTACTGTATGGGAGACACCCAAGAGGGCTGTTGGATATTGCCAAGGAAACTTGGGAAAGTGAGAGTTCTCCCCACAGGAGTGTGATTGAGCATGTCGCCCTGATGCAAGACCGTATTGCACAGGTAATGCCCATCGTGAAGGAACATTTGGCCCAAGCGCAGTTAGCACAGCAGAGAGTGTACAACCGTGGAGCCAAGACCCGTACCTTTTCCCCGGGGGATAGGATACTGGTACTTGTCCCTACGGTTGAAAGTAAATTCCTTGCCAAATGGCAAGGCCCCTACGAGATAATGGAAAAAGTGAGCGAAGTGAATTACAAGGTCAGACAACCAGGAAGGCGAAAGCCCGAACAGATCTATCACGTTAATCTGTTGAAAGCCTGGAGGGATAGAGAGTCCCTAGTCGCAGACACTTGGTCACCAGCTCAAACTGGTTGCGTCATTCCTGAGGTTGGAATAGCAGCCACCTTGTCACAACCCCAACAACAGGAGGTTAAGGAGTTTGTGCTTCGCAACAAGGAGGTATTCTCTGAGCTGCCGGGACAAACATTTGGGGTAGAGCATGACATCATTACCCCGCCCGGTGAAAGGGTGAAGTTAAAACCCTATCGGATCCCAGAGGCCCGACGGGAGGCAATACGGGAGGAAGTACAGAAAATGCTGAACTTAGGGGTGATAGAGGAGTCCCAAAGTGATTGGTCTAGTCCCATTGTGTTGGTGCCTAAACCGGATGGGAGCTGGCGATTTTGTAACGATTTTCGTCAGTTGAACAAAGTTACAAAATTTGACACCTACCCCATGCCACGTATAGATGAGTTGATCGACCGGCTGGGAACAGCCCGATACATGACGACTCTTGACCTCACAAAAGGGTATTGGCAAATCCCCCTGGCCAAATTGGCCAAAGAGAAAACCGCATTTGTAACCCCAGACGGGGCGTTCCAATATAAAAGAATGCCGTTCGGGTTACAGAATGCGCCGGCCACATTCCAGCGGAAAATGGACCAGATGCTGAGGCCCCATCGGAAGTATGCTGCGGCTTACCTGGATGACGTAATTGTCCATAGCACAGATTGGGCCTCACATCTGCCAAAAGTGCAAGCAGTCCTGGACTCTGTTCGGGAAGCGGGGTTTACGGCTAACCCCAAGAAGTGTACCATTGGGCAGGAGGAGGCCAAATATCTTGGGTACACCATTGGGAGGGGAGTAATAAAACCCCAACTCAACAAAGTCGAGGCCATCCAGAGTTGGCCACGTCCCAACAGCAAGAAGCAGGTACGAGCCTTTCTGGGAATCGCTGGGTATTATCGGCGATTCATTCCCCACTTTGCTTCTAAGGCTGTGCCCCTAACCAACCTAACGAAGGGGAAAGGGTCGGTCATGATTAAATGGACCCCCGAGGCTGAGGCAGCATTCCAATTCTTGAAACAAGCCTTATGTAGCCAGCCAGTGTTGTACTCACCCGACTTCTCTAAAGACTTTGTCGTACAAAGTGATGCGTCAGATGTGGGGTTAGGAGCAGTATTGTCCCAGGTCTGGAACGGGGAAGAGCACCCAGTCATTTACCTCAGCAGGAAATTGAAGTCCCATGAGGTAAATTACGCCACCGTTGAAAAGGAGTGTTTAGCGGTGAAGTGGGCTCTAGATTCCCTTCGGTACTACCTGCTAGGTAGGCACTTTGACATGGTTACGGATCACGCTCCGTTAAAGTGGATGGCTCAAAACAAGGAAACAAATAGAAGAGTGAATAGGTGGTTCCTGGCCCTCCAGGAATTCAACTTCACAGTAAAGCATCGCCCTGGCGTTCAAATGGGGAATGTGGATGCTTTGTCTCGAGTACATGAATGCCTGATTGCTGGTGTTCCAACCCCGAGGTTAAAACAAGAGGGGGGGGTATGTGACAGCAGGAAGGTAAAGTCACCTGGTTGCATCCAGGGGGGTAGATATATTTCGCCCAGATTCAGGCTTTACGCCGACTTATACAACTAGGTGGAGAGTTGTATAAGCCCAGCTAAGGCTAGTGGGCTCATGGATGACTCATACCTCTAGGGAGAGGGCTGGGCGTCGTGCAGACAGGGAGTTGATGAGACCAGCTGAAGCTTGTCAGCTCATTTAGGCCTCTATAAGAACTCCCAGCTTCATTAGATGTTAGCTCATGCCTGGAACCAGACCTGTGTGGACTGTCTAGGGAGAGTGAACCCCTGTGCGGTGAGACAAAGCCTGTGTGGCTATTTGCTTGGACATTTAAAACCAGGGACTTAGGGACTAGGACAGCACTAGGCTGATCCCAGTTGTTAGTTAGGAAACCTGTATGTTTAGTCAGAGGTCAAATTGACCAGGATTTATTTTGTTTATGTTTCTTTTGCTTTGCTGTGTTTTGTCACTGTAAATAGAAAATAAACCGCACCTTTTTGATTTTGAAAACCACAACCTCCGTCTGCTGGGCCTGTTTTTGTGTGGGGAGCCCATCCCGGGGATACACACACACAGTGCCTTGAAAAAGTATTCATACCCCTTGAAATTTTTCACATTTTGTATGTTACATCCAAAAACATAAATGTACTGTATTGGGATTTTATGTGATAGACCAACACAAAGTAGAACATAATTGTGAAGTAGAAGCAAAATGATAAATGGATTTTATTTATTTTTTTACAAATAAATATGTGAAAAGTGTGGCATTCATTTGTGTTCAGTCCCCTGAGTCAATACTTTGTAGAACCACCTTTTCCTGCAATTACAGCTGCAAGTCTTTTTGGGTAGGTCTCTACCAGCTTTGCATATCTAGAGTGACATTTTTGCCCATCCTTCTTTGCAAAATAGCTCAAGCTCTGTCAGATTGGATGGAGAACGTCTGTGAACAGGAATTTTCCAGTCTTGCCACAGATTCTTAATTAGATTTAGGTCTGGACTTTGACTGGGCCATTCTAAAACAATGAATATGCTTTGATCAAAAGCATTCCATTGTAGCTCTGGCTGTATGTTTAGGGTCTTTGTCCTGCTGGAAGGCGAACCTTCGCTCCAGTCTCAAGTCTTTTGCAGACTCTAACAGGTTTTCTTCTAAGATTTCCCTGTATTTGGCTCTATCCATCTTCCCATCAACTCTGACCAGCTTTCATTTCCCTGCTAAATAAAAGCATCCCCACAACATGATGATGCTGCTGCCAACATGTTTCACAGGGATGGTGTGTTCAGGGTGATGTGCTGTGTTAGTTTTCCGCCACACATAGTATTTTGCTTTAAGGCCAAAAAGTAAAAAGTGCATGACTAATAGTTGTCCTGTGGACAGATTCTCCTACCTGAGCATCTTTCAGAGTTACCATGGGCCTCTTGGCTGCTTCTTTGATTATTGTTCTCCTTGCCTGGCCTGTCAGTTTAGGTGGACGACCATGTCTTTGTAGGTTTGCAGTTGTGCCATACTCTTTCCATTTTCTGATGATGGATTAAACAGTGCTCCATGAGATTTTCAAAGCTTGAGGTTTTTTTTATACCTAACTCTGCTTTAACCACGGAGTGCTTGACGTGTGACGTGCAGTGCCGTGAGCGGGCTCCGTTCCCGCAATGTCTCGTGTGGTGAGAGACACTGGCTGCAGCTGAACCACCAGCTGATCTGCTTCCCCCCGCGGTGGCTCTAAGGGACCATTGGTGAGAACGGGGACCGGAGCAGATCCCTAAGTGGGCAGCAAGGAGGCAGAGGAGTGGCAGAGCGGCAAAGTGGCACGGGGAGATAGCCGAAGGTGATGGCCAACAGTCTTTGACTCCTAACCATTGCAGCATCTTAGGTCAGTCAGACACTCTACAGCTTGGTTGGGCGATTAGATGGACAGATGATCCTTTCTCTGGGAGACACCTGAGACACAACAATAAGCTGAGGAGGAGGTGACAAGATACGCAGGTGGAAACGGTGCGGTGACGGCAGCAAACGGAAGATAAACGATAGGCTGCAAATTGCCTTAGTAAAAGAGGGAATAAGGCTTGCAAAGGAGGAGAGAGGAGAGGCCAGGTGAGGGGAGATGTGGGCCTTTTTCTTTTCCATGCACCTGAATGGTGGGAGATACTAAGCCCTGATGCCATTCATGTGTCTGAAATGGCTCCAAATAAACGTTTGAAAAAGCAGACTGTCACTCCCTGTTCCTCCCCTACATCAATGGTAGTGAAGACAGCAGGAAAGTCCGTAACAAAATCCCCACAAGCAGGAATACCAACAGAGGCTCAGACTGTGATGAAGAAAATAGAGGTGGAGCTGGCACCCTCTGGTAAAGATATTATGGAGGCTATTAAGACAAGTAGCGAGGCCCTCACAATAAAAATTGATGCCCTGGCAGTTCATGTCAGTCTAATAAGACATGAGTTTGATAAAATACAACAAAGGATTTTAGAAATGGAAACGCGTGTCTCAAAAGTAGAAGACAAATTAAAAACAGATAATAGAGAATGGCATATACTGAAAAAACAAATCGGTGCATTACAGGATAGAGCAATTGACACAAAGTCGCTTGAGAAGAAATAACATTCGGATTGTGGGTTTACCAGAACGGGTGGAAGGAGATAACCCAATTGATTTCTCAGAGAAATTACTGAAAAAATAATTGGCCTCGCAGATATGTCTACAACATTTGCCATAGAGAGAGCACATAGGCTTTCTTTCCGCATAACCAGGGACATCTCCCCACCCATTTTTGATGCGTCTATTGAACTATAGAGGTCGAGATCTTATTCTGTCAGCAGCCAGGACAGGGGCAGACTTACAATATGAGAATGTTAAATTATAATTTTTTCCCGACTACCCCCTGGAGATACAGTAGCAAAGAAGAGCCTACACAGATGCGCAGAGAAGATTGAGAGATAAGGGGATAAAATAGTCTTTTATACCCCAGAAAACTGAGGGTGATTGATGGGACACATACACGGTTTTTTGAAACACCAACTGCTGTAGCAGAATGGTTGGACACTAGATAAATTTATTTGTTCTCCCTTCCCCTTTTTCCCTTTTTTTTTTTCCCCTTTTTTTTTTTTTTGGGGGGGGTTGGAGGGTATACTTGGAATTATTAAGTAGCAAGTAATGAATAATGTAAATGATATAACAGCACAGAAGAATAATATAATTTTGATGTGCTGCTATGATATGAGGGAAAGCATAGAATTGTAAAAGATGGGTTGTTGGGAGAAGGTTTTCACATCGAATATAGATTCTTAAATAATGATGACAGCACTACCGTATTTTCCGGCGTATAAGGTGGCTGGCACATAAGACGACCCCCTAATATTCAGTTTAAAACGGTGGTTTTGTGCTCTACTCACCGTACAAGATGACCCCCTTGTTCGACACCCTTGTGCGGTAATACCATTCAAAAATGAAGAGGCCGCAGCCCGCCGGGTGCTCTGTAAAGCTGTATGTAATTCAGTATATGCGCCGCTCAGCCAATCCCGGCGGGCGATGCACTCTGTTGATGACTACAGAGCCTGCTAAGCCTGCTCGGATTGGAGTAACAACCCCTGCCAATCCAAGCAGGCTACATAATGTAGCCTGCTCAGATTGGCAGAGGTTGTTACTCCAATCCGAGCAGGCTCTAGTCATCAACAGAGTGCATCGCCCGCCGGGATTGGCTGAGCGGCACATGTACTTAATTACATACAGCTTTACAGATCACCCGGCAGGCTTATATCCATTAGACAGCTGCTTCACCCGGCGTATAAGACGACCCCCGGTTTTTGGCTGTGTAATTCCGGTGTAAAAGGTTGTCTTACACGCCGGAAAATACGGTATATATTAAAATGTGCAATAACACACCTTTTTGAAGTGATAACGGGAAATTTAAAGGTTTGGGGTAAATGGTTTACCGATTTGGCGTCTCTGAGATTCATTTTCTATTGGAGAGCCCATCACACAATTAAATGGAAGGTTGATTGTTTTTTGTGGTGGGGTTGAGTTGAGCTATGTTGAGTACTGAGTATAGAATAGACACTATGGTCAGTGAAGGAGGGGATAGGAGAAGTTGCTCTCCACTCCCATTCATGAATGGATGGAGTTGCATATGGGGGAAGGGAGTGGAAAGGGATGGGGTGGGACGGGAGGAGGGGGAGGAGGTGAATGTAAGGATTTGGTGTTTAAAGGTTCAGCAATGGTGTGGTTTAAGGGCCTTATGGACGTTTCTTCTAAAAAACAGGAGGTGTAAGATAGAGGCATCCATTCTTCCCATATTTTCTGTATAATGTCAGGTAAAAATAATTGTTATTCGGTAATATCCTGGAATGTCTGAGGATTAAACTCTAAGTTTAAACGAGCATTAACGTTCCAATATATAAGACAATATAGTCCTCAGGTTATACTCCAGGGGACACATCTAATGGGAAGAAAATTAATAACTTTAAAAAAAGCCTGGATACAAAAAGTATATCATGCTACCTGTTCTTCTTATGCCAAAGGAGTATCAGTCCTAGTAAATAAATCCTTTCCTGGAGAAATAGAAAAGGCCTACATAGATATACAGGAAAAATATGTTATTTTACTATATATGATAAGGCAACAAAGATATATTACAGTGGCAGTATATATTCCACCTCCCTTTTCTGTTGGAATTTTGAATGAGATAATGGAGAAAATCATTCCTTATCTTCCAGCAAAGTTACTGCTTATTGGAGATTTTAATTTGGTTCTATCCTCCTAAGCAGCATTCAGCTGATTTGTATAATTGGGTACAGGCGACAGGGGTAACAGAAATTTGGAGATGGAGGAACCCAGAAAAAAGAACCTACTCTACCTCCTATAAAATTACATCTCAAATAGATCTAGTCTTTGCAGATTCGACAATGTTGGCAGTAGTGATGAGCCGAACACCCCCGGGTTCGGTTCGCACCAGAACCCGCGAACGGACCGAAAGTTCGAACGAACATTAGAACCCTATTAAATACAATGGATGCGAACGTTCGAATTCTAAAGTGCTAATTATAACAACTATTATGCATGTTATTGTCCTAAAAAGGGTTTGGGAACCCGGGTTCTGCACCAGGGGACATGTATCAATGCAAAAAGAAGTTTTAAAAACGGTCGTTTTTCGGGAGCAGTCATTTTAATGATGCATAAAGTGAAAAAAAAAAAGTCAAATATTCCTTTAAATATCGTACCTGGGGGGTGTCTAAAGTATGCCTGTGAAGTGCCACGTGTTTCCCGTGTTTAGAACTGTCCCTGCACAAAATGACACTTCTAAAGGAAAAAAAAGCCATTTAAAACTGCTTGCGGCTTTAATGTAATGTCTGGTCCCGGTAATATGGATGAAATTCTTTAAGAAAAATGGCATAGCTACCCCATGACCCCCCCCCTACCCCAGCCCATTACCAGCCCCTTTGGGTCTTGTATGGATATTAAGGGGAACCCCGCACATAAAATAAAAAAGGCCCTATATACTCTGAACAGCCCTATACAGGCGGTGCATACAAGACAGGGACTGTAGGTTTGTTCTTATGTAGAGTCTGTTTGTAATTTTGAACAGGTACATTGTTGAAGTGTAGCTCCAGACCAAAAATCTATTTTTAAACTTTTTGGAAAACATAGGTAAGGGTTATCACCCCTGTAACATTTGTTTTGCTGTCTGTGCCCCTGTTCAGAACATTTCACCTCACTTTCCATCCCAATGACAACTGTTTTTGAAATGTGGTGTTTTTCTTGAAACAAGGATTGCTGATAAAGCATCAGTACAGAGGAGACACCTTTCTCCCATATTTATTCTTACAGGAGAGAATTTTCCTTCCTAGTGGTAGATTTCCTCTCACTTCCTGTTGTCTTCTTGCGTTTGCAAGTAGGAGTCGTTTGTAAGTTGGATGTTTGAAAGTAGGGACCTGCCGTATATACTCTGCAGAAATAGGCCCCTTAGTTGTTGGTGTTGGCACAACACTGTAAGCACTCACAGTTACTCTTGGTTGGTGCTGGAACGCCCTGCTGTCAACTATTATATCAGGAATTTTAATTACATATAATTGTTGAACAGTGGTAGTAAAAATTGGGCCTTTGATGGTGGTGCTGGTGCCACAACACTGTAAGCCCTGACAGTTACTCTTGGTGGGTGCAGCAATGGGCCCTGCTGTGAATTATTAGATCAAGAATTGTAATTACATGCCCCTGTTGAACAGGGGCTGAAAAATTGGGCCTTAGGCACTGGTGGCACAACACTGCAACCCCTCACAGCAACTGTACTTGGAGCACAGCAATGAGCCCTGTTGCAAAGTATTGCTTCAAAAATTGTAATGACACGCCCCTGTTAAACAGGGGCTGAAAAATTGGGCCTTAGGCACTGGTGGCACAACACTGCAACTCCTCACAGATACTGTACTTGGAGCACACCAATGAGCCCTGTTGCAAAGTATTGCTTCAAAAATTGTAATGACACGCCCCTGTTAAACAGGGGCTGAAAAATTGGGCCTTAGGCACTGGTGGCACAACACTGCAACTCCTCACAGATACTGTACTTGGAGCACAGCAATGAGCCCTGTTGCAAAGTATTGCTTCAAAAATTGTAATTACACGCCCCTGTTAAACAGGGGCTGAAAAATTGGGCGTTAGGCACTGGTGGCACAACACTGCAACTCCTCACAGATACTGTACTTGGAGCACAGCAATGAGCCCTGTTGCAAAGTATTGCTTCAAAAATTGTAATTACACGCCCCTGTTAAACAGGGGCTGAAAAATTGGGCGTTAGGCACTGGTGGCGGCACCCATAAACAAAAATGATCTTACAAGCTATCATCATCAATCGTATCATTGAGGACTCGGAGGAGGAGGATAGCCAGTCAACATAACAGCACAGGCACTCAGCATCAGCATCAGTCTTGAAGGGATGTGACATGTTAAAATCAATTAGTCTGTTATATCAGCATCAGGTGTGTGGTAGCTGGTGGTGATCCAAGACTGGTTCATCTTGATGAAAGTCAGTCGATCAACCGAGTCGGTGGACAGGCGCACCCTGTGATCCGTGACAAATCCTCCAGCAGCACTGAATGTGCGTTCCGAAAGAACGCTGGATGCAGGACAGGCCAGTAGCTCAATTGCATACTGTGCAAGCTCTGGCCAGTGATCCATCCTCAAGACCCAGTAAGCCAGAGGATTTTCGGTGGGGAAGGTGTCCAAGTCTGACCTTGCCCCTAGATATTCCTGCACCATGTTTATCAGACGCTGGCGATGGTTGCTGGAACCGATCATACTTTGGGGCTGCGGACTAAAGAATTGTCTGAACGCATCGGTCAGACGGCCACCTTCCCCACCGCTCCTTCTTTGACTGGCCGAAGCCTCAGCAACTCGTTGTCCAGGACCAGGAGTTTGCAACCTCCCAGTCTCTGGGAACGCGTTGCACAGACCTTTCTGCAAGGCCTCCCGGAGTTGTCTCATCCTCTGCTCCCTCTGCGACGGTAACATAAGGTCCGCAACCTTACCCTTGTACCGTGGATCAAGGAGAGTGGCCAGCCAGTAATGGTCCCTCTCCTTGATCCGAAGAATACGAGGATCCTTCCGCAGACTTTGCAGGATCAGGGAGGCCATGCAGCGTAGGTTTGCTGAGGCATTCGCTCCGGAGTCCTCTGGGTCACTAAGGACGACATGATCCGCAGCCACCTCCTCCCAGCCACGTACAAGTCCACTGGTTTCTTGGGACTGTAAATCATCCCTAAAAGACTACTGCTGATGATGCTGAGTGCCAGCCTCCACCTCCATGCTGACACAATCCTCCTCCTCCTCCTCCTCCTCCTCCTCCTCCTCCTCCTCTTCCTGTGCGATGGGTGGGACAGAAGGAACACTGTCTGGGTAAAGGGGGCCTTGAGAGGCAAGGAAGTCCTCCTCTTCCTGCCTCTGTTCTGCCTCAAGTGCCCTGTCCATTATTCCACGCAGCGTGTGCTCCAACAGGTGGACAAGAGGTACAGTGTCACTGATGCATGCACTGTCACTGCTCACCATCCTCGTGGCCTCCTCAAATGGTGCCAGGACAGTGCATGCATCCCTGATCATGCCCCACTGGCGTGGAGAAAAAAAACCAAGCTCCCCTGACCCTGTCCTGGTGCCGTAGTCGCACAGGTACTCATTGATGGCCCTCTGCTGCGTGTGCAGCCGCTGCAGCATGGCCAACGTTGAGTTCCACCTGGTGGGCATGTCACATATAAGGCGGTTCTTGGGCAGGTTCAACTCCTTTTGCAGCTCAGCCAGGCGAGCACTGGCATTATAAGATCTGCGGAAATGCACACAGACTTTCCTGGCCTGCCTCAGGACATCCTGTAAGCCCGGGTACCTGCCCAAGAAGCGCTGCACCACCAGGTTAAGGACGTGAGCCACACAGGGCACATGGGTCAGTTGTCCCTGTCGGAGGGCGGAGAGGAGGTTGGTGCCATTGTCGCAAACCACCATTCCTGGCTTAAGCTGGCGTGGCGTCAACCACCTCTCGGCCTGGCCCTGCAGAGCAGACAGGACCTCTGCCCCAGTGTGGCTTCTGTCCCCCAAACACACCAGCGCAAGCACGGCATGGCATCTTTTTGCCTGCGTACTTGCGTAGCCCCGTGAACGGCTACGGAGCACCGCTGGTTCATAGGACAAACCACAGGAAGAGGCCATGGAGGAAGAAGAAGAGGAGGGGGTGGAGGAGAGAGGTGTGTCACAACCAGTAGTAGCATTTTGGAGGCGTGGCGGTGGGACAACCTCCAACACTACTGCACCTTGTCCTGAATCCTTCCCAGCTGCCAAAAGAGTGACCCAATGGGCCGTGAAAGAAAGGTAACGTCCCTGTCCATGCCTGCTGGACCATGAGTCAGCGGTAATATGCACCTTACCGCTGACCGCCCTGTCCAGCGAGGCCAAGACATTGCCTTCCACATGCCGGTAGAGAGCCGGAATAGCCTTCCGTGAGAAAAAGTGGCGTTTGGGAACCTGCCACTGAGGAACTGCACATTGCACAAACTCACGGAAGGGGGCCGAGTCTACCAACTGAAAAGGCAGCAGTTGAAGCGCTAGCAATTTAGCCAAGCTAGCATTCAACCGCTGGGCATGTGGATGGCTGGGAGTGAACTTCTTTCGACGGTCCAGCAGCTGGGGCAGGGAAATTTGCCTGCTAGAATCGGACGTCGGTGTACTGCTAGCAGAGTGGGCGCAAGTACTTGGCTGTGACACACCTAATTCTACACCTTCATTCCTCTCAGTGCATGTTTCAGAGAGGACTGAAGTTATAGTGGGGTTGGAGATCCCAGCTGATGCGGTGCAAGGAGAGGTCCGCTTTGTTCTTTGGTGTGGGTCTTTGAGGTAGGCTTGCCAACGAGCTGCATGGCAGGTCAACATATGTCTGGTCAGGCATGTGGTACCCAAGCGGCTGATGTTTTGGCCACGCGATATACGCTTGAGACATATGTTGCAAACAGCAGCTGTGCGATCTGATGCACTAGCCTCAAAAAAGGCCCACACCAAAGAACTTTTTGAATGACGGGCAGAGGCAGCGCCCTGCACAGGCGGAGCTCTGCGGTGTGATTCCGTCGGTGTACTGCCCTTACGCTGGCCACCAAAGGGCATCCTGCCTCGTTGGAGATGTGCCTCCTCCTCATCCTCCTCCTCCTCCTCTCTCCTATTAGGCACCCACGTGGAGTCAGTGACCTCATCATCCCCTCCCTCCTCATCACTGGAGCCAATCTGGCAGTATGCTGCAGCTGCTGGAACATGACTGCCAGATTGGTGTCCTTCTTGAGCATCCCCTCTGTCTGCTCTCACGCTACTGCCTTCCTCTAGCTGGGTTTCATCATCAGACCCTTCGAAACGCTGGGCATCCTCCTGGAGCATGTACCCAACACTGTGCTGAAACAGTTCGGGGGACTCCTCAGGAGGAGGACATGGTGGGTCTAGGGAAGGAGTGACTGATGATTTGTCTGACATTGATACCAGGGAAGACGACGCTTTGGCAGCTGCTTTTCCAGTACCCTGAGCCTGGGTGAGAGAGGATGAGGAGGAGGAGGAGGGCTTGGTCATCCACTCTACCAAGTCTTCGGCATGATGTGGCTCAACATGTCCAGCTGCCGAAAAGAAGGACAAGCGTGTCCCATGGCCATGTGCTGATGACAATGCACCGCGTCCACGACCAGCACTGTTGCCCCCAGACACAGAGCCTGCTTGCCCTCTTTTATTGCCTCCTGACTGTCTGCCTCTCCTTGTTTGCCTTCCAGACATTCTAATAGATGGCCTGCAGGGAGATGGGAAAAAAGCAATAAGGGCTACCTTCAGGTGTCCTTCTCTGTCCCTTGAAACAAGGACTTGCAGAGTGAAATAAACTGACACTCTCCCTACCTACAGTTTTCTGTCCCTAGAATAAATGTTTTTTTTAATCACAATATAGCACAAGGACAATTCAGTCACTGTCCTTCCAGGTCCCTGGAAACAAGGACTTGCAGAGTGAAATAAACTGACACTCTCCCTACCTACAGTTTTCTGTCCCTAGAATAAATGTTTTTTTTAATCACAATATAGCACAAGGACAATTCAGTCACTGTCCTTCCAGGTCCCTGGAAACAAGGACTTGCAGAGTGAAATAAACTGACACTCTCCCTACCTACAGTTTTCTGTCCCTAGAATAAATGTTTTTTTTAATCACAATATAGCACAAGGACAATTCAGTCACTGTCCTTCCAGGTCCCTGGAAACAAGGACTTGCAGAGTGAAATAAACTGACACTCTCCCTACCTACAGTTTTCTGTCCCTAGAATAAATGTTTTTTTTAATCACAATATAGCACAAGGACAATTCAGTCACTGTCCTTCCAGGTCCCTGGAAACAAGGACTTGCAGAGTGAAATAAACTGACACTCTCCCTACCTACAGTTTTCTGTCCCTAGAATAAATGTTTTTTTTAATCACAATATAGCACAAGGACAATTCAGTCACTGTCCTTCCAGGTCCCTGGAAACAAGGACTTGCAGAGTGAAATAAACTGACACTCTCCCTACCTACAGTTTTCTGTCCCTAGAATAAATGTTTTTTTTAATCACAATATAGCACAAGGACAATTCAGTCACTGTCCTTCCAGATCCCTGGAAACAAGGACTTGCAGAGTGAAATAAACTGACACTCTCCCTACCTACAGTTTTCTGTCCCTAGAATAAATGTTTTTTTTAAGCACAATATAGCACAAGGACAATTCACTCACTGTCCTTACAGGTCCCTGGAAACAAGGACTTGCAGAGTGAAAGAAAAAAAACACTCTCCCTACCTACAGTTTTCTGTCCCTAGAAAAAATGTTTTTTTTAATCACAATATAACACAAGGACAATTCACTCACTGTCCTTCCAGGTCCCTGGAAACAAGGACTTGCAGAGTGAAATAAACTGACACTCTCCCTACCTACAGTTTTCTGTCCCTAGAATAAATGTTTTTTTTAAGCACAATATAGCACAAGGACAATTCACTCACTGTCCTTACAGGTCCCTGGAAACAAGGACTTGCAGAGTGAAAGAAAAAAAACACTCTCCCTACCTACAGTTTTCTGTCCCTAGAAAAAATGTTTTTTTTAATCACAATATAACACAAGGACAATTCACTCACTGTCCTTCCAGGTCCCTGGAAACAAGGACTTGCAGAGTGAAATAAACTGACACTCTCCCTACCTACAGTTTTCTGTCCCTAGAATAAATGTTTTTTTTAATCACAATATAGCACAAGGACAATTCAGTCACTGTCCTTCCAGGTCCCTGGAAACAAGGACTTGCAGAGTGAAATAAACTGACACTCTCCCTACCTACAGTTTTCTGTCCCTAGAATAAATGTTTTTTTTAATCACAATATAGCACAAGGACAATTCAGTCACTGTCCTTCCAGGTCCCTGGAAACAAGGACTTGCAGAGTGAAATAAACTGACACTCTCCCTACCTACAGTTTTCTGTCCCTAGAATAAATGTTTTTTTTAATCACAATATAGCACAAGGACAATTCAGTCACTGTCCTTCCAGGTCCCTGGAAACAAGGACTTGCAGAGTGAAATAAACTGACACTCTCCCTACCTACAGTTTTCTGTCCCTAGAATAAATGTTTTTTTTAATCACAATATAGCACAAGGACAATTCAGTCACTGTCCTTCCAGGTCCCTGGAAACAAGGACTTGCAGAGTGAAATAAACTGACACTCTCCCTACCTACAGTTTTCTGTCCCTAGAATAAATGTTTTTTTTAATCACAATATAGCACAAGGACAATTCAGTCACTGTCCTTCCAGGTCCCTGGAAACAAGGACTTGCAGAGTGAAATAAACTGACACTCTCCCTACCTACAGTTTTCTGTCCCTAGAATAAATGTTTTTTTTAATCACAATATAGCACAAGGACAATTCAGTCACTGTCCTTCCAGGTCCCTGGAAACAAGGACTTGCAGAGTGAAATAAACTGACACTCTCCCTACCTACAGTTTTCTGTCCCTAGAATAAATGTTTTTTTTAATCACAATATAGCACAAGGACAATTCAGTCACTGTCCTTCCAGGTCCCTGGAAACAAGGACTTGCAGAGTGAAATAAACTGACACTCTCCCTACCTACAGTTTTCTGTCCCTAGAATAAATGTTTTTTTTAATCACAATATAGCACAAGGACAATTCAGTCACTGTCCTTCCAGGTCCCTGGAAACAAGGACTTGCAGAGTGAAATAAACTGACACTCTCCCTACCTACAGTTTTCTGTCCCTAGAATAAATGTTTTTTTTAATCACAATATAGCACAAGGACAATTCAGTCACTGTCCTTCCAGGTCCCTGGAAACAAGGACTTGCAGAGTGAAAGAAACTGACACTCTCCCTACCTACAGTTTTCTGTCCCTAGAATAAATGTTTTTTTAAGCACAATATAGCACAAGGACAATTCACTCACTGTCCTTCCAGGTCCCTGGAAACAAGGACTTGCAGAGTGAAAGAAACTGACACTGTCCCTACCTACAGTTTTCTGTCCCTAGAATAAATGTTTTTTTTAAGCACACTATAGCACAAGCACAAAACACACTGACACTCTCCCTACCTATCCTTCTCTTTCCCTAAACTAAAGGAATCCAGGTTAAGCAAGAAAGAAATAACAGTCACTGTCCCTGCCTATGCTGCTCTATCCCTGCTCCGGAACACACTACACTAGGCCGCCGTGCTGGCGGCCTTTTATAGTGTGGGGCGTGTACTAAACACCCTCAGCAATAATTGGCCACAGGCATCCTGCCTGTGGCCAATCATTGCTCTCCTCGCTGCCGGCGCTGTGATTGGCCAAGCATGCGGGGTCACAGTGCATGCTTGGCCAATCACAGCGCCTGGATGACACTGCGATGGCGTAGTGCATTGTGGGCCGTTCGCGTCACTCGAATTTGGCGCGAACGGCCCAAATCGTTCGATCTTCGTCGAACGATCGAACAGCCGATGTTCGAGTCGAACGTATGTTCGACTCGAACACGAAGCTCATCCCTAGTTGGCAGACATTGCAGAACCTGCATATCTACCGAGTGGTCTTTCAGACCATTCCCCTTTATTTCTGTCAATACGTATCCCCACTCCGAGAAATGCATCATTGTGGAGATTAACGCCACAATGGGTGTTATACCCGGAAATAGCGGAAAAAATTACATCTATAATAATGGTACTGGGAAAATAATGCAGGGTCGTCCTCAGTAGATATTGTCTGGGATGCATTTAAAGTGTATCTGCGAGGACAATATATCTCAAATATTGCAGCGGTTAATAAGAATCAGAAGGTTAGGATACAGGAGTTACAAACACAGATAGAATTACAGAGGGAAAAATATGGTCAAGATTCTAGTACTATAAATTTTGATCTAATGATGGCCGCACAAAGATTTACATCTACATATGGAGGAAATAACAAGGCTAGAACTATATAGAAATAGACAAAATATCGTTGAGCAAGGGGATAAAAGTGGGAGATTTTTGGCAAGATTGGCACAACAAGAACATCAAGCTACAATCATATCCGAAATTGAGACTTCAGAAGGAGAGAGAGTAAAAGAACCTGAGGAGATTTTGGAGACCTTCAGAGAGTATTATAGTTTGTTATATGCCTCTTCTCTCCACTCCGACTTCCGCCCAAGGAATATGGCGCACCTTTTGGACCAGGTAGCCCTCAGGTGGCTTTCGGATAGGGAGAGAGGGGCATTGGTCTGTCCAATTACAAGTGAAGAGATCATGAAGATTATACATACATTTCCAGGGAAGAAAGCACCAGGCCCAGATGGAATACCTGTGGAATTCTATAAAAAATATGGAGCTTTACTAGCCCCAAAATGTGCAGAAGTATTTACAAGTGGGTTATTGAAAGGGGCCCTTCCAGACTCAATGAGGCAGGCACATATAACTGTAATATATAAAGAAATGAAGGATCCAAAATTATGCTCCTCATATAGGCCGATAGTACTATTAAATATAGATTTTAAAATATTGACAAAAATATTAACACTGAGACTACAACCTCTACTAAAAACTATTATAGACTCAGACCAGATAGGATTTATGATACAGAGAACAACATATGTCAATCTACGTAGACTTTATACAAATATACATACTCATGTTTATGAAGGATCTAGGACGGTGGCCTCCCTAGATATAGAGAAGGCCATTCGATACACGATAAGAGGCTCCTTGTTTTCTCCACGGTTCCCCCCTGCCTTAACATGTCCGGTTTGCTATACCTGTGAGGACCCTCTCTTCTGATACAACCCTGGGAGAAAAATACACATATAGGAAGCACCACACAGACCCTGTATAGACCGGTACCACCTGGAAGGAATGGAGAAGGGACCCCCCCTCTTTGTCCATGATCATCTATCCTCATTTTCGATTATGCTGATTACCTTACAGCAGAGCTCAACCACTGAAGTCACAGTGTCACCCATTACCAATTTTCAGCACCTTTTTATATGCACCAGCACTTTTCACCTATTGAAGATTAGGGATGAGCTTCGAGTTCGAGTCTAACTCATGTTTGACTTGAACATTGCCTGTTCGCCCGTTCGCCGAACAGCGAACAATTTGGGGTGTTCGCGGCAAATTCGAAAAGCCGCTGAACACCCTGTAAAAGTCTATGGGAGAAATCTAAAGTTCTAATTTTAAAGGCTTATATGCAAGTTATTGTCATAAAAAGTGTTGGGGGACCCGGGTCCTGCCCCATGGGACATGTATCAATGCAAAAAAAAGTTTTAAATACGGCCGTTTTTTCGGGAGCAGTGATTTTATTAATGCTTAAAGTGAAACAATAAAAGTGAAATATTCCTTTAAATTTCGTACCTAGGGGGTGTGTATAGTATGCTTGTAAAGTAGTGCTTTTTTCCCGTGCTTAGAACTGTCCCTGCACAAAGTGTAATTTCTGAAGGAAAAAAAGTAATTTAAAAGTACTCGCGGCTATAATGAATTGTCGGTTCCCGGCAAATACAGAGAAAAGTCATTAAAAGTCATTGATAAAAAAAAAAAAGCGTGGGGGTCCCCCCAAATTCAATTACCAGGCCCTTCAGTTCTGGTATGGAAATTAAGAGGAACCCTGCGTCAAATTTAAAAAAAAATGACGTGGGGTTTCCCCCAAATATCCATACCAGACCCTTCTGGTCTGGTATGGATTTTAAGGGGAACTCCACCCCAAATGTAAAAAAAAAAATGACGTGGAGTTCCCCCAAAAATACATACCAGACCCTTTATCCGAGCACGCAACCTGGCAGGCCGCAGGAAAAGAGGAGACGAGAGATCGTACCAGGCCACATGCCCTCAACATGGGGATGATGCTTTGGGGGTCTCTGACCCCTCAAAGCACCATGTCCCCATGTTGATGGGGACAAGGGCCTCATCCCCATAACCCTTGCCCGGTGGTTGTGGGAGTCTGCGGGCGGGGGGTTTATCGGAATCTGGAAGACCCCTTTAACAAAGGGGACCCCCAGATCCCGGCCCCCCCATGTGAATTGGTAAGGGGTACCTCTGATGCAAGGGAAACCTGCGTTACATCAGAGGGGGGCGGGGTCACCCGCTCATCACTGGGTAAGCCCGGGTTTCCCCTTGCGTCAGAGGGGGATGGGGTCACGTGACGGGTGGCCCCGTCCTCAGCTACATAAGACCTGTCAGGCTGCGGCGACGATATTCCCAGGGTGTCTCCGGTGGAGACAGGGCGCACTGCGCTGGACATCTCATTGCTGGAGCCTGGATGGAGAGGAGATTATCCACCGCTGGACCCCAGAGAGGAAAGCATCCATCGCAGGATACTGACAGCGTTGGCGTGGAGACCGAGAATGGATTACCACCTCTGGAATCTTTTTTTTATTTTTAATAAAGGACTTATCCCAACGGTGTCTGTGTTTTTTTACAATTTTTTTCACTTTCTTCGTGAAATGGTAGGGGTACAATGTACCTCTTACCAATTCACATGGGGGGTGGTATCTGGGGGTCCCCTTTGTTAAAGGGGTCTTCCAGATTCCGATAAGCCCCCCGCCCGCAGATCCCCACAACCACCGGGCAAGGGTTGTGGGTATGAGGCCCTTGTCCCCATCAACATGGGGACATGGTGCTTTGAGGGGTCACAGACCTGGTATGTGGCCTGGTCTGGTTCAGGAGGGGGGCGCTCTCTCATCCCCCCCTCTTTTACTGCGGCCTGCCAGGTTGCGTGCTCGGATAAAGGGTCTGGTATGGATTTTTAGGGGGAACTCAATGTAATTTTTTTTTAATTTGGGGTGGAGTTCCCCTTAAAATCCATACCAGACCTGAAGGGCCTGGTATGGATATTTGGGTGGAACCCCACGTCATTTTTTTTTATTTGACGCAGGGTTCACCTTAATATCCATACCAGACCTGAAGGGCCTGGTAATTGAATTTGGGGGGACCCCCACGCATTTTTTTTTTTTTTTTAATCAATGACTTTCAATTACTTTTCTCTGTATTGCCGGGAGCCGACAATTCATTATAGCCGCGAGTACTTTTAAATTACTTTTTTTCCTTTAGGAAACAAGCGCTACTTTACAGGCATGCTATAAACACCCCCCTAGGTATGAAATTTAAAGGAATATTTCACTTTTATTGTTTCACTTTAAGCATTATTAAAATCACTGCTCCCGGAATAACTGACATTTTTAAAACCTTTTTTGCATTGATACATGTCCCCTGGGGCAGGACCCGGGTCACCAAACACTTTTTATGACAATAACTTGCATATAAGCCTTTAAAATTAGCACTTTAGATTTTTCATGTTCGAGTCCCATAGACTTTAACGGTGTTCGGATGTAAGAACAAATTTATTGCCTGTTCGCATGTTCTAATGAAAACCGAACTGGGGGGGGGGGGGGGTGTTCGGCTCATCCCTATTGAAGATTCATAGACTGTCTTTTGCACAATATATATTTTATTAATTTTTATAAATATATTTTTTATAGATTGCCATTTGGCACTTTATTCTCTTGCACTTTATTTGGATAATATTGGATTTCAGCACATGTTTGATATATGTTATTTTAAGGAATTTGAACATATGAATATTATTAGCTTTTATTATATGCAATTTTATTTATGTCATGTATTAGCACCTTATTATTTATTGTGGAGCGCAACACCACCTTTTGATTTTTTTCTCAATGCTGGAATATACCTGAGACCTATACTTTCAGATATATGCAGTTGGTACATGCTTTATTAACCCAGTTCTAGAGATGAGTCGAACACCCCCCGATTCGGTTCGCACCAGAACCTGCGAACGGACCGAAAGTTTGCGCGAACGTTAGAACCCTATTAAATACAATAGACGCGAACGTTCAAAATCTAAAGTGCTAATTATAACGGCTAATATGCATGTTATTGTCCTAAAAAGGGTTTGGGGACCCGGGTTCTGCCCCAGGGGACATGTATCAATGCAAAAAGAAGTTTTAAAAACGGCTGTTTTTTTCGGGAGCAGTAATTTTAATGATGCATAAAGTTAAAAAAAAATAGTGAAATATTCCTTTAAATATCGTACCTGGGGGGGTGTCTAAAGTATGCTTGTGAAGTGGCATGTGTTTCCCGTGTTTAGAACTGTCCCTGCACAAAATGACATTTCTAAAGGAAAAAAAGCCATTTAAAACTGCTTGCGACTTTAATGTCATGTCTTGTCCTGGCAAAATGGATGAAAATCTTTGAAAAAAATGGCATGGCTACCCCATCACCCCACCCCAGCCCATTACCAGCCCCTTTGGGTCTTGTATGGATATTAAGGGGAACCCCGCACCCAAAATAAAAAAAGGCCCTATATACTCTGAACAGCAGTATACAGGCGGTGCAAACAAGACAGGGACTGTAGGTTTGTTCTTAAGTAAAATCTGTTTGTAATTTTGAACAGGTACATTGTTTAAGTGTAGCTCCAGCCAAAAATATATTTTTAAGCTTTTTGGAAAACATAGGGAAGGGTTATCACCCCTGTAACATTTTGTTTTGCTGTCTGTGCACCTGTTCAGAACATTTCACCTCACTTTCCGTCCCAATGACAAATGTTTTTGGAAAAGTGCGGTTTTTATTGAAACATGGATTGGTGATAAAGCATCAGAGAGGAGACACCTTTTTCCCATATTAACTCTTACAGGAGAGAATTTCCCTTCCTAGGGGTAGATTTCCTCTCACTTCCTTTGTCTCCTTCCTTTTGCAAGTAGGCGTCGTTTGTAAGTTGGATGTTTGAAAGTAGGGGCCTGCCGTATATACTCTACTGAAATTTGCCCCTTAGATGTTGGTGTTGCCACAACACTGTGAGCCCTCACAGTTACTCTTGGTGGGCGCTCGAACGCCCTGCTGTGAACTATTATATCAGGAATTGTAATTACATGCCATTGTTGAACAGTGGTAGGAAAAATTGGGCCTTTGGTGGTGGTGGTGGTGCCACAATACTGTAAGCCCTCACAGTTACTCTTGGTGGGCGCAGGAATGGGCCCTGCTGTGAATTATTAGATCATGAATTGTAATTACATGCCCCTGTTGAACAGGGGTAGAAAAATTGGGCCTTAGGCACTGGTGCGACAACACTGCAACCCCTCACAGATACTGTACTTGGAGCACAGCAATGAGCCCTGTTGCAAAGTATTGCATCAAAAATTGTAATTACACGCCCCTGTTAAACAGGGGCTGAAAAATTGGGCCTTAGGCACTGGTGCTGGTGCCACGACACTGCAACCTCTCCCAGATACTCTAGTTGGAGTGCAGGAATGAGCCCTGCTGCAAAGCATTGCATAAAAAATTGTAATTACATGCCCCTGTTAAACAGGGGCTGAAAAATTGGGCCTTAGCCACTGGTGGTGGCACCCAGAAACAAAAATGTTCTTCCAAGCTATCATCAGGAATTGGATCATTGAGGAGGAGGATAGTCAGTCAACATAACAGGACAGTCACTCAGCATCAGCATAGGCAGTCTTGAAGGGATGTGACATTTCAAAATAAATTATTCTGTTATATCAGCTTATATCACTTACTTTTTAATATTGTAGATTGAATACTCACTCCTGGATATTCATTCATGGCTTTTCATGCACTTTATAGCGCTGCATTTTTATATATTTTTTATCTGTCACATAAAATCCCAATAAAATAAATTTATGTTTTTGGTTATAACATGACAAAATGTGGAAAATTTCAAGGGGTATAAAAACTTTTTCAAGGCACTGTATATACTGTATGTAGCGGCCTCACCCCCTCTTTCTGGTCTAGGGGTATATTGTATGTGAGGGTGAGATGCGCTATGGCCCATGTCCTCCCCATTGCAGCGGGTGAGGTGAAGGCCAGTACCTGTTATTCTCCTCGGGCCTGTGTGTCTCTTTAAGAACCAAGTCCTGCAGTGCTGACACTCCCCTCGCTCCCATTAACCAGAGTTCCACACACCGATAAAGGGTCCAACTCTTGTTTATTATCACACACAAATAAACAGTCCTTTGCCAACTGACTGGTTGGGACCCATAAAACAGTTCAATACGGTGGGGTGAGCGGGTCAAGGCACAGTCCTAACAATCAATCTAAACCACTGTGGTTTCACCAGCGGTTGCTACAGCCATCGGCTAGAGAGATAACTTGAATCTTTGGAGTCTCTACCAGCGACTCTAGAGAACATGAACTGGAGAACCTTTGCTGCGTTGTGGCCCCTGTCAGGGGGAAGATGTCCCTCCAAGGGAGTTACCAGAGGCCCCTCCGTCACCGGGTTGATGCTGCTCCGAGCTCTTCAGAAGGGTAACCTCTCCAGCCTCCTCACCTCAGACACGGGCCCCATCCACCTCAGGGTCCCTCTGACTCATCCGCCCTTGCGGAGCCCAGTCGAAGTCACTGGGCCCCAGGCCTCTGGTGTAGTACCTCACCCCAGGCTTAAGGTGCCTGAGATGGACGCCAACACTGCTCCGACCAGGCCATGGGCGCCTGGGCTGGAACTCCGGACCACCGGCACCCAGGCCTAAGGTGCCTGGGCGCGGGATATAGAAGAAGACCTCGTGGCGAGGGCATCTCTCCCCATTATATCCTCCCGTGACGTCACAGCAGGTTCCCCGCCCCACTCTACCACCGCCCGAACAGGACAAAAATGGGACAGCACTGTGGCAGTGATTCTACCTCGACCCTTGGGAACACCGCCACCCACAGGTCAAGGAGAATAGTACACCACCAAAGTCCTCCACAATTTAAATGGTGTAAATCCTCTCATGATTTACACATCCTGGATCATACTACCACTCAGGTGTACCCCCTAAATTTAGACCCCCGCTACACTCTCCCCCTAGTGATTTAACGCTGGTCCCCAGCGTCTGGTGCAAACCCATGTCTCCCAAGGAGTGGTAACATAGGCCTGACCCCAGAGGCCATCCCTTCTTCAGACACTATGTGCCCCAGATAGTTCACAGAAGACTGGTAGAACTGACACTTCTCAGGCGAAAGCTTGAGTCCCTCCTCACTGAGCCTTCTCAACACTTTTTCCAGCCTCTCTTCGTGTTCTTCCAAGGTTCTCCCAAAGACAATGACATCGTCCAGGTATACAAGGACTTCAATAAGGTTCATGTCTCCTACAGTCTTCTCCATGAGACGTTGGAAGGTAGCAGGAGCTCCAGACGGTCCCTGAGGCATTCGATCAAACTCGAAGAACCCCACTGGGGTTATGAAGGCTGTCTTCTCCTTGTCTTCCGGATGCATAGGGATCTGGTAGTATCCACTCTTGAGATCCATAACGCTGAACCACTTGGCTCCAGACAAACTCTGTAAAGCTTCCTCTATCCTCAGAGTGGTGTACTGGTCGGGGATGGTTCTCCTGTTGAGAGTCCTGTAGTCTATACAGACCCTCAATGACCCATTCTTCTTCCTGACCACCACTATCGGGGAGGCATAGGGGCTTCTAGACTCCCCGGATCACACCAGTCCTCTTGAGTTCTGCGAGTTGTTCCCTTAGATCCTCCAGGTCTGCTAATGGGACCCGCCTGACCCTCTCTCTGAAGGGCTTGTCTTCTTGGAGGCGGATTCGATGGGTGGCACTCCTTGCACACCCCACATCGAACTCATCTTTGGAGAAGATCTTCTCCCATCTGGTCAACTGGGCCTTGGCTCTCTCTTTCCAAGCCCTGGGCAGATTCGGGTTTTCCATGGACAGCTTCTCCCAAACATCTCCTCCTTCACCTGTCCCCTTGACTTCTGACAGGGTAACCGGGGCAGCAGGGCTCACCTGGCCCAGCAGCATTCTGGCTGGGATTTCCATGGGGCCACCTGTAGTGTTCCTAACACTCACCGGAACTCTACAATGGGCCTTCTTCAGGGCCTTCAGCGGAATCACTTCTGGTATCACTTCCAGACCGGAGGACTCTTCCCTTGGGTCGGACTCCAGCATGACAAAGGGTCCGGGTTGTTCCCAAGTAAGCTTCACAGTGGCCCTGAGACAGGTTACTTCGCCAGGCTGCAACACTACCCCTTCTTTTCCAAGTCTCCACACCTTCCCTATCCCCTCTCCAGGGGTCTTCTGCTCTAGGACCAGCCGTTGGTAGGCCGTCTTCAGCATGGGGTGGATCTTGGTGGCCGCTTGCCCCTTCTCTCTCACTAGAGGGGTCAGGAGTCTTCGGACCAGGTCTGTGTTTGTCCCTATTATAAGGGAACTCTTGTTGGCTCCTGGCGGCCGAGGGCACATAACTGCCAGGGTGTCGAACACTTCGGCCTTCCCAGCCACAGATGGGTCAAAGGTCATCTTGATGGGCAGATAGCCATCATAGGGGAAGCTCTGGGTTCCAATCCCCCATATTTCCAGTTCCTCTATCTTCTGGATGGGCAGGTGATTCAAGTGCTTATCGTAGAAATCCCGGTATAATAGGGTCACTTGTGCCCCAGTATCCAAGATGGCTCTGGTGTAGACTCCCTCCACTTGGATGGGCACTATAGGAGATGGGCCTACCAGCTTCTCCGGATATGGCCTGGCAGGGGTCGCCTTCTTCTGGTCCTTTCCCTTCGGACTCTCGGACCCTTCGGACTCTCTCTCGTCCACTTCCCTTCTTGGACCTATCTATATCGGTCATTGATGAAAAACTTGTCACTAAGACATTTAGAAAAGATGCAGCAGCCAATAGACTATTGTTTGCTGGCAGCCATCATCCCAGGTCCCTCATACAAGGAATCCCGGTGGGACAATTTTTACGTAGTAAACGTAACTGTTCTAGGGACACTGATTTCAAGGTTGAAGCTGATCAACTTTACAGTAGGTTCAGAGACAGAGGTTACTCCCATCGCTGCTTGAGGAAGGCCAAGAAAATAGCCTTCCAAACGGAAAGGGATACACTATTGATTAACAAGGAAAGGGAGAAACAAAACCCACCCCAGGCTCCCATCCGTATTATCACCAAATACGGATCTCAGTGGGGCCAGGTCAGAAACATACTGAACCATCATTGGCATATTCTATCTGATGCCCCCATCCTGAGGGACTTTGTAGGTGAACGACCCATGCTCACTGCGAGGAGGTCTCGCAAACCTAAAGGATAGTCTGGTCCATTCGGAATACTCTAGATCCACCGGGACCAACTGGTTGACCGACCTACCCCCGCTGAAAGGCATGTATGCCTGTGGCAGGTGCCATATATGTAAATATGTAGATCGCACTGATGTGTTTAGTAACTCAGATGGCACTAAAAATTTTAAAATCACTAACTTTATTAATTGCCTCACCACACGTGTGATCTACATGCTTACCTGCCCATGCGGGAAAATATATGTGGGGAAGATGAAAAGGCAGTTAAAAATTAGAATAGGTGAACACATTCAAACAATACTCAAGAAAGATGATGAACGACCCCTATCCCTTCATTTCTTGAAACATCATGAGGGCAAACCTGAGGGACTCACTGCAAAGGGCATCTATCGCCTGAATCTCCCCCATCGACGGGGAGATTTTGATAAAATTTTGTATAGAAAGGAGAAAATGTGGATATACAATTTAGATAGCATGCAGCCGATGGGGTTAAATAATGAATGCAATCTATCGGTCTTTCTTGATGCTTAAAATAATTGGATGTGACCACACATGGTCAAACAATCACGCAGAAAGTCTGTGACTATAACCACAATAATTCCCCCTAACTGCCTAGGTCTAAACTATATTTTATACCTCCCCAGTCCCACACCAAAAGGCCCGCTTCCATTGGTAACCTTCATGCATCTTTTCCAAACAAATGTTCATCAATGATTGTTTTCAGCAGTTCTACCCATTCTGTCTTGTTGAATGCAGGGGTGTTCTAGGTAACATAATACATACATATACCCGTACACGGATATTTACGTCTGAGGAATATAAACTTGTACTTAACCTTGTTATAATCCTGGACCCCGTACACTTGGTGGTATACCGCTGCATGTATGGTCGAGACTGTGTGGGAATGGGCTAGCCGCATAAATATCATTATGTGGATCTGAATCTCCGCTATCCACCAGGGATGAGCCGAACACCCCCCTGTTCGGTTCGCACCAGAACCTGCGAACAGACAAAATGTTCGTGTAAACTTTAGAACCCTATTAAATACAATGGACTCGAACGTTCGAAATCTAAAGTGTTAATTATAAAGGCTGATATGCAAGTTATTGTCCTAAAAAGTGTTTGGGGACCCAGGTCCTGCCCAAAGGGGACATGTATCAATGCAAAAAAAAGTTTTAAAAACGGCCGTTTTTTCGGGAGCAGTGATTTTAATAATGCTTAAAATGAAAAAATAAAAGTGAAATATTCCTTTAAATTTCGTACCTGGGGGGTGTGTATGATATGCATGTGAAGTGGCGCATGTTTCCCGTGCTTAGAACGGTCCCTGCAAAAAATGTCATTTTTGAAAGAAAAAAAGTCATTTAAAACTGACTTGCGGCTATTAATGAATTGTCGGCTCCCGGCAATACATTCAAAAGTCATTGATAAAAAAAAAAAAAAGCGTGGGGGTTCCCCAAAATTCAATTACCAGGCCCTTCAGGTCTGGAATGGATATTAAGGGGAACCCTGCCGCAAATTTAAAAAAAAATCGACGTGGGGTTCCCCCACATATCCATTCCAGGCCCTTCAGATCTGGCATGGATTTTAAGGGGAACTCCACCCCAAATTAAAAAAAAAATATGGCGTGGAGTCCCCCTAAAAATCCATACCAGACCCCTTATCCGAGCACGCAACCTGGCCGGCCGCAGGGGAAAAGGGGGGGACGAGAGAGCGGCCCCCCTCCCTCCTGAACCGTACCAGGCCACATGCCCTCAACATGGGGAGGATGTCCCCATGTTGATGGGGACAAGGGCCTCATCCCCACAACCCTTGCCCGGTGGTTGTGGGGGTCTGCGGGTGGGGGGCTTATCGGTATCTGGAAGACCCCTTTAACAAAGGGGACCCCCAGATCCCGCCCCCCATGTGAATTGGTAAGGGGTACATTGTACCCCTACCATTTCACGAAGAAAGCGTAAAAAATTGTTTAAAAAAAACACACAAACACCTTGAAAAAGTCCTTTTATTTAAAAAAAAAAAAACATTCCAGCGGTGAAATCCAGTGTCCCGCGGCGATCCCGATGTCCAGCGCTGTCCTTTATTGGTTGTGCCTGAGCGGACCTGATGGGGAACTCCCTCTCAGTATTTTAAATGTATAGACCCGCCCCTTCTAAAGTTCCCCATCAGGTCCGCTCAGCGGACCAGATGCGGAACATGAGAAGGGGCGGGTCTATACATGTATTGCCAAAGTGAGAGCAGTTCCCCATCAGGTCCGCCCCCTCGGTATGTCGGACCCGCCTACGTCATTGGCTTGAGCGGGGAACTTCCTTCACTATGTAAATTTAAATTGCACAGTGAAGGAAGTTCCCCGCTCAAGCCAATGACGTAGGCGGGTCCGACATACCGAGGGAGCGGACCTGATGGGGAACTTTAGAAGGGGCGGGTCTATACATTTAAAATACTGAGAGGGAGTTCCCCATCAGGTCCGCTCAGGCACAACCAATGAAGGACAGCGCTGGACATCGGGATCGCCGCGGGACACTGGATTTCAGCGCTTGAATGTTTTTTGTTTTTTTTTATTATTTTAAATAAAGGACTTTTTCAAGGTGTTTGTGTGTTTTTTTTAAACATTTTTTTACACTTTCTTCGTGAAATGGTAGGGGTACAATGTACCCCTTACCAATTCACATAGGGGGGGGCCGGGATCTGGGGGTCCCCTTTGTTAAAGGGGTCTTCCAGATTCCGATAAGCCCCCCGCCCGCAGACCCCCACAACCACCGGGCAAGGGTTGTGGGGATGAGGCCCTTGTCCCCATCAACATGGGGACATCCTCCCCATGTTGAGGGCATGTGGCTTGGTACGGTTCAGGAGGGAGGGGGGGGCGCTCTCTCGTCCCCCCCTTTTCCCCTGCGGCCGGCCAGGTTGCGTGCTCGGATAAGGGGTCTGGTATGGATTTTTAGGGGGACTCCACGCCATTTTTTTAAAATTTGGGGTGGAGTTCCCCTTAAAATCCATGCCAGATCTGAAGGGCCTGGAATGGATATTTGGGGGAACCCCACGTCAATTTTTTTTAAATTTGCGGCGGGGTTCCCCTTAATATCCATTCCAGACCTGAAGGGCCTGGTAATTGAATTCTGGGGAACCCCCACGTTTTTTGTTTTTTTTATCAATGACTTTTGTATGTATTGCCGGGAGCCGACAATTCATTAATAGCCGCGAGTCAGTTTTAAAAGACTTTTTTTCTTTCAAAAATGACATTTTTTGCAGGGACAGTTCTAAGCACGGGAAACATGCGCCACTTCACATGCATATCATACACACCCCCCAGGTACGAAATTTAAAGGAATATTTCACTTTTATTTTTTCATTTTAAGCATTATTAAAATCACTGTTCCCGAAAAAACGGCCATTTTTAAAACTTTTTTTTGCATTGATACATGTCCCCTGGGGCAGGACCCCGGTCCCCAAACACTTTTTAGGACAATAACTTGCATATAAGCCTTTATAATTAGCACTTTAGATTTCTCCCATAGATTTTTCGAATTTGCCGCGAACACCCCAATTTGTTAGCTCAGTGTTTCTCAACTCCAGTCCTCAAGGCGCCCCAACAGGTCATGTTTTCAGGCTTTCCATTATTTTTCACAGGTGATTTGATCAGTTTCATTGCCTTAGTAATTACCACAGCCGTTTAATCTGAGGGAAATCCTGAAAACATGACCTGTTGGGGCGCCTTGAGGACCGGAGTTGAGAAACACTGTGTTAGCTGTTCGGCGAACGGGCGAACAGGCAATGTTCAAGTCGAACATGAGTTCGACTCGAACTCGAAGCTCATCCCTACTATCCACGGGGTATTTGGACTTTTTATTTAAAATTTAAAACCCTCAAATGGTCCCCCTCCTCACACAACCTTATTTTGTTTTCATCTATAGGCTGCATGTCATCTTCCTACTGGCATTCTGACAAATGAATACTGATAATTGACATGGGTGCCAGATAGATGCAATGGAATTTTAACCTATTGATTAACAAAACAATGTTATTACACACATGAACAGGGGAACACTGCTGAACTATTGATGAGGGGGGGGGGGTTATTCTTGGCTCCCGGAATGACACTACACATGTATCCACGATCTCCCTGCTCTCTCGATCCACCAGTTAAAGTACCGTCACGGCACATATGAACAGCAAGACATTGGCCAATTTCCTGACGGGCCCCCTCCCCTCCTCCTCTCCCCTTCCTTTTCCCCCTCCCCCCGTTGTTGTGTCCCCATGAATAATATTTTTCAAAAAATCCCCCCTTTCTCCTCCCCTCACGGTTGATTTCTATTTTATAAATTTTTCTTGTACAGTCAGTACCAATAGAATTGCTTTAATAGGCGTGAATGGGTGTATGAATGATCCAATTATCCAGCAGGTACCGTAATTAGGAACACATGTTGGCCAAACTATATCTGGACAGACACCATGCTAATGCGCATGCTCCGATGAAACCTTAATGAAGGTGAAACATGTCAGCAAGTCAAGCAATTTCTTGCTACACTCCGTGTAGCGTGTAAACAGGGGTGTCTAACCCACTGGACTAACCACCTCCACCAGCCGCTATGATCTGCAAACATGCCGCGTTGACCTGATGACAGCGTTGCGGCGTATCTATATCGATATCCCACCCATGTGGACAGACTTTCTATTTCGTGTGCACTTGTTGGGATGACCCCTCCTGGACTTGATGAATGGAACTCAATTCATTCCAGGTGATACCAGCAGAAGAATAGACCACCAGCAGCCGACCAACACATCATGAAATGGTGAGTGAGTGTCTTCTATACATGAACTTTCTGGCCGCTTCTAATGGATGTTGGATTCATCCCATAGATGCCATTGGTGAGGGACAGGTGTTGACTACTCACCCGACCTAAGTCCCCCCACTTCTTTGAAGCGTGACTCAGCCTACCTCCAGTTCTGTGACACCCTCACCTCATTACCCAGTGTTCAACTATATCGGCTGGTCTATGGCTATTCAGCAAAGTCACCTGCCAACTTTCTTATCACAAACCATTCCATGCACGGATTGAATACTGTCCATTTATCAGTGAGATACATACAAACCTATGAGTCCTTGTGACTATTCCCATATCGATATTCTGCACATGATCAGCAGCGGTTGTATGTGTGTGGTGTGTATGGTCGCACGGGTGGCCACCCCTGTTTCACTGTTCTTCCCTTTTGACTAGTCTCATTTTATTATAGTCGTTTTTGATGTGGTGTGCAATCATCATGTATATTCAATAAATTGTTTTCTTTATTTCCATAATTGCGGTTTACTTACATTTAGTATTCATAATTACCTGAGCCTTTTTGAAGAATACTGTCTGTGGGGGAATTTTGGATTTTCCATATCCGGTTTTTCCCTCTTCTTTTTCCTGTTTTTTGTCCAACTCCCTTTGGCCTTTAGTCTTTCTTGAGCCTGGTATGCATTGATTTCCCTCCTTTCAATGGGTGTACAGACCCGCTGAGGGATATTATTGTTTTTCTTAGGTGTGCATCCCCTCTGGGGAATGCTGTGCCTCTTCTGAGGGGTCTTGCCCCCTTTCTCTGGGGTGTATCTCTGTTGAGGAATGTTGTGTTTCCTCTGAGGGGTTTTGTCTCCTCTTTTCTTCTGCTTCGCATTCAGCTTGGAGCTCACTGAAGATGATGGGCACCCGGTTGACTCCTTCACCGGGGAGTTTCCCGCCGCCTTGCGGTTATCTGTTTTCTTCTTCTTGGGACTGGAACATGTAGCTGCAATGTGGCCAACTCCCCCACAGTTAAAACAGATTATGTCCCCCCAGTCTTGCAGAGATGCGAGTGCCGAAGCAGCTGGGAACAGTTCCTTTCTCGCTACCTCTTTCTCTGAACCCTGTGTGTCTTTCGCCATCAGAGAGGTTAGCATCTCTAACACCTGAGACATTCGTGATTTCAAAGTGTCCACTTCTGAGTCCCTTTCTGGAGTCATGAGCAAGTTGACTATCACTGGTGTAGGGGCATGACTTGTCTTTATCATTGCCTGATCCTTCTGCAGTGCCTCCTCATCTCTGATGATTTTTATCAAATCAGAGTAAGTCAGTGACGTTCCTCCTCCTGAGGTTTTCAAGTGCAACCAGACTGGATCCGAGCGTAACGCTCCCTTTAAGACTTGCTTCATTCTTGCTGCATCTGTATCTTGGGGCATCATTCCCTTCTTCAATACAATCTTACACAGCAACCTGTTCAGTCTTCTGACATACTCTGAAAGCTTTTCATTCGGCTGTTGGAAGGTATGTTCAAATTGGTAGACCATCTCTGTCACCTTTTCTAGCTGACCAAACTCTTCCTGTAGCATAGCTAGACAGTCTTGAGCCGTGCAGGCTGTATTTCCAAACCAGAAACTTTTCACCGCCTCTGCTGCTGCGCCTTTAAGGCTTTCTATCACTCGTTGCCTCTTCTGCGCTTCAGGCACCTCCCATGCCTCCACTGCTTGTAATGCCTGTTCCACCCAAGTATCGAAGTCTTCCTCCTCTGCAGGGACAGGGAGCTTCCCTGAGAATGTCTTTAGTCTCCGTTAGCTAGTCTCTACATGCACCGTGCTTGTCTTCTGACATTTGGTTAGCAGGTCCCCTATTGCCTTTATCAATTCTGGTGATATAGCAGTGGCAGGTGCAGGTGCCACCGGGGGCATCACCCTGTCTCCTCTTTCTGGTGAGGTACGGGCCGCAGCCTGCGGTGATTCCATTGGTGATGGCTCCTTCTTTACAGTTACTGCGTGCACCAACCTATAGGTTCTGTTGTCTGGCGTCCGCAGACACTTGCGCTTGCAAGCCTCCGGCATCCCGTCCCAGTACTCCACTAGTGCATACTGATATGAGGTGTCTGGGTCTGACTTTATCTCCGTCACCCACGGTGTGTGATCTGGGGACACTGACTTCATTAACTCCTCTACCGTCTCAGTCGACTATTCCTCCCCAGGGAGGCTGATGACTATCGAGCGGTTTGCCTCTGCCCTAGAGGCTTTGCACCACGCTTCTACTGCTTGCGGGTCCATAGGGTCCATGCCGGCACTTCTGGCGTTCACCTGCTGTATCAGGATCCCAGACGAGAACCCCCACGTGTAGCGATACCTTCAGCTAAGAGGGCCGCAGATTTCGTTTGGGCCCTGAAGACAGCTCCGCCAACCCCCGGCAATTTACTCGACCCCCCCTGGCACAGTTAGTCTAGGGTAATGTATATAGATCTTATGCTCTATGGTTAAATTCAGACACCAATGCAATGATAGAAGAATAATGAGTTTACTTCTACTGGCAATAAAATCAACAGTTATAACAAATCACAGGAATATATCTGCAGAGCCCTGCAGCAATAGACACACTACAACTAGTAAGATATGGCGCACACGCGCCACGTGTAACAGGACTTCACTATGCACCCTATGGCGCAGCAACTAAATAAACTATCTAGATGGCCAGGCCTGACCATATAACTCAGTCTCTAGGGGATGAAATTCTTCGCATGCAAGTCTTTAAACTGTGGTGCACATTTCAGGAACACATTTGTAATCCAAGGGGTAAAAATGCCAACACAGTACACTCCACTAGAGATCCGTTTGACTCAGTTCTGCTATGGATCTCCAGGGGGGGGGGGGACTGAAATAGGAACTGGTGGGCCACGGCAGTCTGTAGGCCTAACAATGGTATACAGTATATGGATTGAGCAGGTGCTCGCTCACCCCTCCGGATGCGATCCCAGTCCGGGAACTTCCACCTGCTGTGTCTCCACACACAACGTCTGCAGCGGTCTGGTCTCCGGCTCAGCAGCGGTTGAGGATGACCGAGTCAGATGCCACCCAGGCTCGCAATGGGGGTGGAAGGCTCTTTTGGGTAGCAGCGCAAGGCCCCAGGCTTCAGGCCTTGCACCACAGCGGATCCGCACAGGAAGATCTCTCCACTGAAGTCTCGTGTCCCAAAGAGGCCGAGCGCAGCCTCGCCTCCTCCTTATATAACCCAAAACCCCATTCGGCACCCAGGATGCAATGTTTCCACCCCAGAGACTCATGGGTGGGGTTATATAAGGAGTAGGCATGGCTGCGCTCGGCCTCTTTGGGACACGAGACTTCAGTGGAGAGATCTTCCTGTGCGGATCCGCTGTGGTGCAAGGCCTGAAGCCTGGGGCCTTGCGCTGCTACCCAAAAGAGCCTTCCACCCCCATTGCGAGCCTGGGTGGCATCTGACTCGGTCATCCTCAACCGCTGCTGAGCCGGAGACCAGACCGCTGCAGACGCTGTGTGTGGAGACACAGCAGGTGGAAGTTCCCGGACTGGGATCGCGTCCGGAGGGGTGAGCGAGCACCTGCTCAATCCATATACTGTATACCATTGTTAGGCCTACAGACTGCCGTGGCCCACCAGTTCCTATTTCAGTCCCCCCCCCCTGGAGATCCATAGCAGAACTGAGTCAAACGGATCTCTAGTGGAGATCCATACCAGACCCTTATCCGAGCACGCAGCCCAGCCGGTCAGGAAGGGGGGTGGGGACGAGCGAGCGCCCCCCCCTGAACCGTACCAGGCCTCATGCCCTCAACATGGGGGGTGGGTGCTTTGGGGCAGGGGGGCGCCCTGCAGCCCCCCCCCTGCCCCAAAGCACCTTGTCCCCAGGTCTATGGGGACAAGGGCCTCTTCCCGACAACCCTGGTCGTTGGTTGTCAGGGTCTGTGGGCGGGGGGCTTATCGGAATCTGCGAGACCCTTTTAATAAGGGGGCCCCCAGATACCGGCCCCCCACCCTATGTGAATGAGTATGGGGTACATCGTACCCCTACCCATTCACCTGGGGGAAAAGTGTCAATAAAAAAAACACACTAGACAGCTTTTTAAAGTAATTTATTAGGCTGCTCCGGGGGTCTTCTTCCGACTTCGGGGGTCTTCTTCCGACTTCGGGGGTCTTCTACCGACTTCGGGGGTCTTCTACCGACTTCGGGGGTCTTCTACATACTTCTCCGGTGCTTTCTGCCTTCTGCCGGGCTCCTCCGCTATCTTCTGCCAGCTCTTTTGCTAGCGGGGCCCGGTCTTCACCGTCGTCTTCTTCCCTCTTCTCTCCGCCCGATGTTGACTCGACGCTCTCTGCTGCTATAATGCCGTGTGCGCGGAGCGCAACGACTTATATAGGCATGGGGCGTGGTCACTGGGTGAGGTCACCATGTGACCTCGCCCCTTATGTCGCCACCACCCAGAGCATGATGGGACTGTGACATAATAAGAGGCGGGGGTCACCCGGTGACCACGCCCCATGCCTATATAAGTCGTTGCGGTCCACGCACATGGCATTATTACAGCAGAGAGAGTCGAGTCAACATCAGGCGGAGAGAAGAGGGAAGGAGACAACGATGAAGACCGGGCCCCCACTAGCAAAAGAGCTGGCAGAAGATAGTGGAGGAGCCCGGCAGAAGGCATAAAGCACCGGAGAGAGCGGAGAAGTTTGGAAGAATACCCCCGAAGTCGGTAGAAGACCCCCGGAGCTGCCTAATAAATTACTTTAAAAAGCTGTCTAGTGTGTTTTTTTTTTTTACACTTTTCCCCCAAGTGAATGGGTAGGGGTACGATGTACCCCATACGCATTCACATAGGGTGGGGGCTGGGATCTGGGGGCCCCCTTATTAATAGGGGCTCCCAGATTCCGATAAGCCCCCCGCCTGCAGACCCCGACAACCAACGGCCAGGGTTGTCGGGAAGAGGCCCTTGTCCCCATCAACATGGGGACAAGGTGCTTTGGGGTGGGGGGCCGCAGGGCCCCCCCTGCCCCAAAGCACCCACCCCCCATGTTGAGGGCATGCGGCCTGGTACGATTCAGGAGGGAGGGTCTCGCTCGTCCCCACCCCCCTTCCTGACTGGCCGGGCTGCGTGCTCGGATAAGGGTCTGGTATGGATTTTGGGGGGACCCCCCACACAATTTTTTCGGCCTAGGGGGTTTCCTTTGAAATCCATACCAGACCGAAGGGCTTGGTATGCTCTTGGAGGGGAACCCATGCCGGTTTTTTATTTAAAATTTGGCGTTGAGTTCCCCCTCATGATTCATACCAAACACAGGGGACAGTCAGCGCGAGGTGTACAGTACCCTGTTGCTGAGAACTAGCGCGATGGGGTTGCGCTGAAAACACATTCTCGTGGGCAGGTACCGGCAAAGAAGCCTGTCCTGGAGGCGACTTCAAGTCGCTCCAAGTCGGGCTGTGGTTCACGCTCAAGTCGTGTCCAAGTTGCCTCGCAAAGTCGCGCTCAAAGTCATGTTGCCCCTGTGTGAACCGGCTCTAAGGCAAACTAGTGTTGGTTGTAACTTATAAATTAATTGTTCCCTTGTTTTTGTAAATGTGAAGCCGAAGTGCAGTGGTTTATCATCTATTTAATTTTTTCCTCTACATCTTCTTGTCTCCATTTGTTTGTTATTTTGTATTTATTGACTGTTTTCCGGCTTGGACAGCTTGTACTGAGGGGTGGAGTGCATGGTTTCACCTGGTGGTGGTGTCATGGCCCAGTGTCTCTTTCTGCCAAACTCTGGAAGTGACGCGGAGTGACGCTTTTCCTGCTGAATGAAGAGCACACCAGAGCGGTGTGCTTTCCAGCAGCCATTGCCGCCATACAGGCTGAAGACTTAGCACATTATATCGAGAGGGAGACTCATACTTTGTATGGGAAGCTGCCTGCTGGGAGTATTTTGCACATCCATCCAGGACTGCAAGTGTGTGCTCTCTGTGGTGAACTACACAGAGATATACTTATAAATTATAACTTTTCATTTTTAATCCATTACAATAATATGACTTATATAAAAATGTTTTCGTTTTTTTTCTTTCTGGAATAAGCCCCCCTCTTCCCAATGTTATTTTTTATACATTCTATATGATTAATATGATGACCTTTTGACCCAGTCTGATGCTGCGACACCCTGCATCATTTGAGGGGTGGAGCTATAGGGTGTCTGTTATATTTATTAGGAGGCAAACATTAGTTGGTTTGAGCTCTGAGGAAGGGGATGCATCCCCGAAACACGTCAGCTTGCCGACATCACCACAGACTGGTCACTCATTGCCACACTGGTCGACCATCGGAGTTTGTTCTTATGCATGTTCTGTCCTTTGTGAGTATTCAATTGGCTATTTGGTTTCCTTTAATACATGGTCTCCCATGTGTTCTTTTGCAGTCTATGGTTGGATTCCCCCTCTGAGGTTTGTTGTTTTGCAACTGATTCATTTTTGTAAAGGCGAGCCAGTCAACTGTGACAGGTGGATTCTTTTTTCTATCACGACCCACTGCCAACTGCCCTATTTTTAAAAACCACTGGCTGCAGGGCAGTCCAACAGCTCAATTACATGCTTGTAAAACTGGTCTAGCCTCAGCAATGAATAGACAAGTAGGTCACCCATTGTCAGGGGCATCTACATCCCCCCTGACATCATGTAATTATGTTCTGTCTATGACTGCTGCCAGCATGGGCTCCATAAAGAAAGACCTAGAAGTCTCAAGTAGGCAGCAGCCACCACCACTGCTCCTCGTTTTAACACCCTGAATATTGGAGGCACATTGGGCATGAAAGGAGATCCTGCCACTCTATGGTAAAGCACTTAAGAGGTTCCTCTGCAGCCCCTCTTGCAGAGGCACATTTTTTGGACCCTTTGTGATGGCGGGATGAGCTCTAAAATGTTCTCCTTATATTGTGGTTTCAAATGGGAGGCCACCCAATAACAGTTCCTCTCATAAAAGGGGGGCATGGGGATCTTGCATAGGTACTGTAGCATGAATGAACCCATCTGCCCCAATTTATGGGGGCAGAGGAAACCTAGCCCTCGGTGTCTCTGATGACAATGGTGTCCACCACTATTGCCGCCACCCATGTAAAACTCATGCTGTTTGGAAGGCGTAAACTGTACCCATGGAAGCCTTCTCAAGGTGTTACACTTCCTCCTCACCACCAGCACCTCAACCATCCTTCTCATGCTTCTCTGGTGAATGGTGCTATCTATCAGGAATGGAGTCAGGATAAAGCGAGCCCTGTGACACAAGGAAGTCTTCTTCTCCCTCATGCTGCTGTGCCTCCAGTGTCTGTTCTGCTGCACAATGCAGTGTTAGTTCCATCAGGAACACCAGAGGGAATATATATCTGAAACCCTTCTTTATTGTGATTCATCATTCTGGTTAAACGTGACAGCATGGTACATGCATCCTGACTGAGGAGCCACTCATGTAGTGAAAAAAATCCAGTTTCCCCAGAGCCAGTTTCCCAGAGCTGATGATGGTGGAGATGGGTTTTGCTGCATTTACCAGTACCAGGTCAGGGTCCTCAGGATTTCCCAACCAGAAGGTGAGCAATCATGCGATCAGAAAGGCCAATCACAGAGCCCTTCTGCTGATCAGTGATGCACTGTGTCTAGTCCAGTGCATCTATGCATATCCGTTGCTAGCCTGTGCATATGTATGTGACTGGAAACTTAATTTGTGCTATGAGCAGCAACCCTTCCCTGACATACATGTTAAAAAAAATGTCATTCGTGAGCGGCTGCAGCTTACCAGTGTATGTCTGGTGCCACTGACAGAAGTCAATAATTCAGAGTTCTGAGCTCTGAAGAAGGGGGTGCGCCCCCGAAACATGTTAGATTACCAGCACAGCAT
This sequence comes from Rana muscosa, assembly GCA_029206835.1. Classification (NCBI taxonomy): domain Eukaryota; kingdom Metazoa; phylum Chordata; class Amphibia; order Anura; family Ranidae; genus Rana; species Rana muscosa. The sequence goes on from CM055119.1 coordinate 57,387,466, forward strand.
TATGGTGTGCTTGGCCATGGTATTAATATTTAGTGTCCCACAACACCCGTATACATTATTTTTTTGTGAGTATCCACTTGGCTGTATGTTTTCTTTTATACAATTTACCATCAGTAATGCACTAGGTGTGTGTACCCTCCTGTGTGCTCTTTTACAATAGTTTAAACCTATATAAGTTGGTACCATGGTAGTATGTCACACCAATCAATTGGGAAAGTTGTTTGAGCAACTGGTTCTGGCTCTGATTTGCCACCCACAAGTTGGAAGGCTCAATAAACAAATTACAAGGTTTTTAGTGCAAATTTAGACAATGTCTTTTTCTTTTTTTTTTTATGCTGACTAGCTGGTAAGTGTGCTGGAAAAACATTTTCTGTAGATTGACTTTTATACAACCAGGGTGCCCATACATGAATCAAAATTTGGCAGGTCCCTGCTGAACCTGTTGAATTTCGATCCATGTTTGGCCAGCTTAAAACAGTAAGAAATAGATTGGTGTCACCTGTTTGGCTGTCTGACAAGGAAGTTTAAATTTCAGGAACAAAAAGAGAGGCAAATACTTTGGCAGGTGAAGCAGCTCTCATATATGTATTTATATTGTGTATTTAGTTCAACTTCACCTATTCTTATTTCTCCAAGTAAATTCAAAATGTTTTAGGCAGGGTCACTTTTAGGGTCTAGCAATATAGATAAACATATTAATTCAACAGAATTGAGTTGACTTGCTTATACTCTTGGTAGTCAGCTTCAAAAATTCTAGTGACATTTTACATTATCGTGATATCCAGTGGATTCCCCAATGCTGCCTTTCAAGCCATCTTATCCTCTCTTGCCCTTTCCCACAATCCCAATTTAATAGCATTACAGGAGCATATGTTCACCAGAACCTTCATCTGAAGTCACAATGCTTCTTATTGTCACTTATCATCAAGCTTAGTACATCAGCACCACACTGCAGTATTTCACTGTAGCGGCATAACAAATTTTTGTCACTTTCTTTGTTTTTTCCAATGTATTGCAACCCACAAAATGTTTGTATGAATGAATGAACAGGTTAGTCAATCAGAGAATGAGAACTGAATTGTGGAAACCTACCAGGATTAACTGCCATGTTAATTCATTCATTTTTCTTTGAAAGTAATTAAGGAACAGGATGATATTGGGTTAAAGTAAAACTATAGTGCATTTCAGTGAGCACATAGTTAGCACTGTTATTGCAGAGGCTTTTTAAGTATCTTTTATATATTATGTTTTACATTTTTAAATCATTGCTCTTCCATACTTTTTTTACATATGTTAAAATATGGTGATTTGTAGATTAACCATTAGCGGAATCTCTGAGTGGCTTTTACTTTGCTGTTGATATAAAATATTATTATTATATTATTATTATTATTATTATTTCTAGTGACCACAGGGCAAACAATGAAAATTTAGTTGAGCTGTGCTTCCTAATGGGAAAGATCTTGCTTTTATTTTTAGTTAATGCTAATTAAAAAACAGTTGTGGTCTTGAATAGAAAGAACAATTTTGGACACGTGCCCAAGAAGTAGACTTTGAAGAAACGGTCCAAACTTTAATGTTATTGATCTGTCCACTCTTTTCATCTTCATCTTCCTCCCTAATCTAAAAGAAAAAAGTAGAAATCAGCTCAGTGCCAAAAAAAATCAAATATATTTCTCTTTTAAAATAAATTTAAAGGATAAGTTAATAAAAAATAAAAATAAATGCACTGTTTTTGCTAGTAAAAAATATGCATCTTAATTTTTTTTCTTAGAAGCCTGCAGATCATCAAATCGCTGGTGCAATGACAGGATTCTGCAGACTCTCAGTACAGCTGTCTGCCCGTACCTCCCGCATGGTCAGACAGTTACTGAAGTCCAGGAAGAATCAGTGAACTATGAGAGAGCTCTCCAGCATTGAGAACTACAAGCCATCTGTCACAGTGGCAGAACGGGACTTGTAGTTCATGGATTCACAGATTGATGTGGGTAAATGATGTGGCTGTGTGGGCGGAGTGATTTGTGACAGTGGGTTCAGGGAGAGGATCCTTCACCCGCTGTCACAATGAGGGATCGGAAGGGCAAGGTGTGGGTAGGTAGGTGCTTTAGTAGCATGTTACACCTGAATAATGGTGTAACATGTAACATGCTACTAAAAGTGAACTTGTCCTTTGATTTTCTCTGCATTGTATTGTAAATGTACACAGTAGTAAGAGATGGATTAATTGCAAATCACTAAGCCTCACTAAAAAAAAAAAAATTACTAATACATATAGACTGCATAGACAGTTATAGTTGTTGCTATGGATGTGCAAATCTGCTCAGGTTTGATTAACAGCAGCTTTTATTGAATCATGTTTGAAATTAATGAAACTCAAACTTGGCAGCATATTTTACAGAAGTCTATAGGGGCAAATCTTGATACTAAATCCTGGCAATTTTCAAGGCTATTTGGCAAGCTATTGTTAAAAATACATGGGGAGCTGGACATTGCCATGGGGGACATTTAACAAAGCAAAAAACATTTCTTAAAATGCAGTACAGTGGGGAGAGGGTAATTTTAAGGCCACATCAAGGGCAACATGGAAATAACCATGCTTGCTTCTAACTCTGTGGTGTTATGGAGTAGAACTATTTTCATCATATTTTAGGATCACATATCTTGGATGTATAATTGATTTTTAACTTTTACATTTATGTTGGCTTAAAAAAGCTGCAGCACCCCAATCCAATTAATTTCAGTTTTTTTAAAAAAAGGCTTTGTAAGGTAGTTTCATTTGCTACACCTGTGGCAATAGGCCTGAATTTGTTGTTGGAAGATCTGAAAGCTATAACAAAGTTTAAGCTGAGAAAAATGTTGGAGCTACAACAAACTTTCAGCTTAGCTTATTTGACTGCAGTTCAGAAAAAGAACACAAGATGTCGCTAATGCTCAGTGATATGCTATGCTATGTATTTTCTATGATGTGTTGTATTTCCTGTATACAGTGATGTACTTGTTGGTTACTTTTTTCCTGTCTGTGTTCTTCTTACCATGTGAGGTAACATCTTTGCTAGTGTGGTTATGTTCCAATAAAGAAGCCAGTTCCTGTTACTCCACAACGTCTGATCTGAATTGACTCCGCTGCACCTATCAATCGTACTTTGCAACAAAAAATACAGCTAAATCCCTCAACTTCATGTAAACTGGCCAGTGGCAAGACAGTTTAATAGTACAGGCGGTCCCCGGGTTACAAACAAGAAGACCCTATCTTGCTTGTAACCTGGGGACCGCCTGTACTATTAAACTGTTGGTTTGTTCTTAAGTTTAATCTGTTTGTAAGTCGGAACAGGTAAATGTTTTAAGTGTAGCTCCAGCCAAAAAAATAATTTAACACCCCTGTAATGTTTTTATTGCTGTCTGTGCCCCTGTTCAGAAGATTTCACCTCACTTTCTCAATGTTGGGTTGTTGTAGAAACAAGCCTTGGTGATAAAGCATCAGTGGAGACACCTTTTTCCCATAATAACTCTTATGCCTTGTACACACAATCGGATTTCCGATGGAATAAAATCCGATGGATATTTCCGTCGGAATTCTAATAAAGCTGACTTCCATCAGTCTTGCATACACACGGTCAGACTAAATTCTGACCGTCCAAAACGCGGTGACGTAAAATACTACGACGAGCTGAGAAAAATGAAGTTCAATGCTTCCGAGCATGCATGGATTTTTCTCAAATGGAATTCCACACAGACGATCACATTTTCCCATCGGATTTTTTTCCATCAGAAAAATGTAAAACATGTTCTATTTTTTTACTCCGATGGAAAAAAGTCCGATGGGACCCACACACGATCGGAATTTCCGATGAAACAAGTCCATCGGATTTTATTCCATCGGAAATCCGATCGTGTGTACAAGGCATTACAGGAGTGAATTTCCCTTCCATGGGGAAGATTTCCAGTCACTTCCTGTTGTCTCCCTCTGTTTGTAAGTATTGTAAGTCGGATGTTTGTCGGATGTTTGTAACCAGGGGATCGCCCGTATGGTCTTTGAGTTTATTTTTTTCCCAGTATCACATTGCATTGTCTTAAAGGATAAAAAAAGAACATTTTGTAATTCTAATGCACTGCATGGCCTTTGAACTTTAGCTAGCCATAGATGGATATTTTTTTTTTTTTGATCGGCCAGTCGTCTAATAAAAAAAGCGAATAGATTTCCCCATCCACACATTCCGGCCTGGGTTCACACTTGTGCGACACAACAGCCGTCCTACTTTGGATCCAACTTTGCCCTGCGTCTTGAAGCCGACATACGTACGACTTTCAATTAACGGGGATCCGACTTGGATCCCCGCCAATACCAGGCACTGTGTTTGGTATGAATCTTGAGGGGGAACTCCACGCCAAATTTTAAATAAAAAAAACGGCATGGGTTCCCCTCCAGGAGCATACCAGGCCCTTTGGTCTGGTCTGGATTTTAAGGGGAACCCCCTAAGCCGAAAAACTGGCGTGGGGGTCCCCCTCAAAATCCAAACCAGACCCTTATCCGAGCACGCAACCTGGCAGGCCGCAGGAAAAGAGGGGGGACGAAAGAGCACCCCCCTCTCTCCTGAACCGTACCAGGCTGCATGCCCTCAACATGGGGGGTTTGGCGCTTTGGGGCAGCCCCAAAGCACCCTGCCCCCATCTTGATGGGGACAAGGGCCTCTTCCCGACAACCCTGGCCGTTGGTTGTCGGGGTCTGCGGGCGGGGGGCTTATCGGAATCCAGGAGCCCCCTTTAATAAGGGGGTCCCCAGATACCGGCCCCCCGCCCCGTAAATCGTACCCCTAACCATTCACCTAGTGGAAAAAATGTCAATAAAAAAACACTACACAGGTTTTTAAAGTAATTTATTACACAGCTCAGGGTGTTTTCTTCCGACTCCGGGGGTCTCTTCCGACTTCGGGGGTCTTCTTCCAACTTCTGGGGTCTCTTCTGACTTCGGGGGTCTCCGGTGTCGTCTCCGCACTCTCCGGTTCTTTCTTCCTTCTGCCGGGCCTCCGCTATCTTCTTCCAGTTCTTTTGCTAGCGGGGGCCCGGTCTTCTTCGTCACCTTCTTCCCTCTTCTTCTTCGTCACCTTCTTCCCTCTTCTTCTCTTCGATGTTCACTCGGCGCTTCCTCCCTCTGTAATGCTGGGTGTGCTGTCCGCAACGATTTATATAGGCCTCTCATGACCTCAGTCACATGCTCCAGGTGGCCACATGCTCCCATGACCTCACAGTCACATGCTTCGGGGCCACCCGGAGCTTGTGACTGTGACGTCATTAGAGGCCTATATAAATCGTTGCGCACCGCACACCCAGCATTACAGCGGGAGAAAGCGACGTGTCAACATCGAAGAGGAGAAGAGGGAAGAAGGCGACGAAGAAGACCGGGCCCCGCTAGCAAAAGAGCTGGAAGAAGATAGCGGAGGCTCGGCAGAAGGAAGAAAGAACCGGAGAGCGAGAGAAGAACCGGAGAGTGCGGAGACGACACCGGAGACCCCCGAAGTCGGAAGAAGACCCCCGAAGTTGGAAGAAGACCCCCGAAGTTGGAAGAAGACCCCCGGAGCTGTGTAATAAATTACTTCAAAAACCTGTGTAGTGTTTTTTTATTGACATTTTTTTCCACCAGGTGAATGGGTAGGGGTACGATGTACCCCATACTCAGTCACATAGGGTGGGGGGCCGGGATCTGGGGGCCTCCTTATTAAAGGAGGCTTCTGGATTCCGATAAGCCTCCCGCCTGCAGACCCCAACAACCAATGGCCAGGGTTGTCGGGAAGAGGCCCTTGTCCCCATCAACATGGTGGCCCCCCTGCCCCAAAACGCCAAACCCCCCATGTTGAGGGCATGCGGCCTGGTACGGTTCAGGAGGGAGGGAGGGCCGCTCTCTCGTCCCCCTCTTTTCCTGCGGCCTGCCAGGTTGCGTGCTCGGATAAGGGTCTGGTTTGGATTTTGAGGGGGGCCCCATGCCGTTTTTTTATTTAAAATTTGGCGTGGAGTTCCCCCTCAAGATTAGCAGAGCACAAGTCGCATGCCAAAGTCGGATCATGCAAGACCGCGGTCCGACTTTGATCCAACTTCAATGATAGTCAATGGGCTGAAGTAGGATCAAAGTTGGACCAAAGGAGTACAGGGAGCATGTGTCGGACCAGTTAAGACGGCTCCCATAGGGAAACATTGATTTTTACATGTCATGCGACATGAGCTCCCAATGTCGGAGCGTTTGTTGGACAAGTGTGAACCCGGCCTGAAGGTGGACGAGGGAATCCTCCCTGCTGAGCTGTTGTATTCTGACAGCGGGGACTCCTGCAATTTTAGGATACACCAATCAGGGCTGCAGCTGTTTGACTGCAGTGCTAACTGAACAAAACATTTCCAACGTTCCCATCCATCATTAGATCCACTTCTCATAAACTGAAATGGCCATAGATGGGTTGATATTTGGCCAGTCCCTGCTGAACTTTGATCCATCTCAAGGTCAGCTGGCTTAGAGGGGCCTATAAGGGACAGCCCCCCTCACTATAAATGTATGAATTCACAGCAGCAGTTTGTCAGTTTGTGTTGGAGTAGTTCAGGGAAAGATGACAGTCTTTGTAAGGGGAGTTAGTTACAGAACTATTCTGTGCTATATTGCACACTGAATTGCTGCATATTCTTGTGTACCCTCTGCTGAGTTTACCAACTGCCCTATTTAGCACTATCTTTTTGTGTGTGTCAGCAGTAGATGTAATTGATGTTTAACTGCTGTATCTTTTTACACTTTTTTTTTTTTTAGTGTTTACTTTTTGGGGAGGTTTATCTTAGTTTATTTTTCTAGAACTTTCTTTTTTATTTTGGTGTGAGCAGCATACACTTGTTGCTAACACAAGCGGAAGTGGCCATTGTTTGCAGCATGTCACCACATACTTGTGCAGTAATGTGGCATGAATGAAAGTTCCACAAATGTATTCCTCTTATTGCCATAGATTCTATTAAAGGAGAACTCCATTTTAGTAAAAGATAATATAGCATATAAAATTGCTACACAAGCCATTTTGTAACTTTGAGAATAAGTTACCCAATATGTCATATTCATGATATGTGCCTAGTGTACAAAGTATCAGTACAGTATCCTGTTCTATTTGTATTGCTTTGTGTGAAATACCTGGTGTTCCTGCCAGTCCCTCTACTTTCCTATTAAAAACTGACTACACTAGGCATAAGAGAACAGTGTGGTCAGTTCTCTGGCCGTGCTGATAACTCAGCCTGTCCTCCTCCAATGATTAGACTTGTGGTGACACCCCCCCTGCATACTCAGTCACTGGTAAGACCAGGGTACTGCTGCTTCTCCTCCCCTAGCTCTCTGAGCACCTAATGCAGTTGAGAACAGAGGGTATGCGATCACTTCTAAAAAAGGCATTTATAATGTTTTTTTTTTATATGTATACACAAACATTTTGCCTTTTTATTTATATTTTAAACTTATTTGGGTTGTTTTACAAGGTGAGGGTTCACATATACTTAAAGGTTATTAAAATTACCTTTCCATTTCAATCTAAAGTTGTAATTTTTTCTTAAATTGGCTTGGAAAGGAAGTGGTGAAACTTTTTTTTTCTTCAGAACAGAAAATGGTAGGACTCTGCTACAAAGTTTGTTAAAATCCTTACAATGTACATTTGTCTAGCCAGAGGGGATTGATTTTTCTGAACAAAGGTGTAGTTATGCTTTAAATTTATCCAATCTCCTTTATTAGAAATGTCAGACAGGCCCAAATTTTTTTTTTTTAAACCATAGATTTTTATTGTTTTTTCTTTTTTTTCACAGTGTATACAGAATATATGTACATTTTACAGTACAGAGTCATACAATGTGATTAACAAGTATAGATCCTAAGGAGAAGAGTATAACCTGCAAGTTATGTATGGAACTACACAAGTAGGGATTAGCATAGGCCTCACTAGGAGGATAAGCCTGTCACCCCTTTAGGGTTCACACTGTGAGCAGGCTACTTGTATGGACGATGCTGTGTAGTTCGTCCCGGACCTTAATGAGGGTCCAAGGATTTAAGTTAAACATTAGGATCAGGAACGCTTAAACAGTAACCAATATTAAACAAGGATAAGTCTAAACTATACGAGTAAGCATATTTGGACAAGCATTCCTAGTCATACCTTACTATTAGTTAGTTCATACCACTAGACGTTGATGGAGATCATTCATCAAATCATAACATAGCATATCCTGTCATATTTGTGAGGAGGCGTATTTGTATGTTTTCCATATTTCCCAGTTTCTATGGAAGTTTAGGGAACGTCTTTCGGTATAAGCAAGCATCCTTTCCATAGTATATTGTGAATTTACTCTAGCTATGACTACTGAGATATTGGGAGGCGCTTGGGAGCGCCATTCTTTTGCAATCGATATGCGCGCTGCGAACGTGACGTGAGTGACCACTTTTCTCATTAGAGGAGGGAAGTTTTCTATACCAAGGTTCAATATTGCAAGTGCAGCGTTAATAGTATAATCTATTCCGGTGATTTTCCGAATGAGTGATTGCACTTTTAACCAGAATGTGTGTAGAACATCATAACTCCAGAATATATGGATTAGACTACCTGTGGATTTGCAATTTCTCCAGCATAAAGGTGAAGTATCAGAGCTCATTTTGTTAAGGCGGGCCGGGGTAAAGTACCATCTGTGTAGGAGTTTTTGAGCATTATCCCAGTGGTCCACGCATGCCGAAGATTTACTGTTGTATTGTATTGCTTTATGCCACTGGTGTAAAGGGAATTCTTTCTGAAGTTCTTGTTCCCATTTATGCATACATGGGAGCTTAGTTTGGACATAGAGTGGGGACGCGTATTTGTAAAAGAGGGATATACCTTTGAGGTTATTTGGGGGTTTGCTCATAAGAAAATCCCACAGTCTCTGCGGAATTTCTATTGCTTTAATTGGCGTACTACGCCAATAGTGATGTATCTGGAAGGCCCTGTAGTTATCTATTACACTCTTTGCATTCAAAATTGGGACTGTGAAGTGCATTCCCACCTTTCTCCAAGATTGTGCCGAGAAGTTAGGTATTAGATATTCATAGGATGCAAGTGGAAGAATTAGTTTGTGGGTAGGGGTATCAGTGAAGCGGGTATTGGTTAGGGAGGACCAAGCATCTATGGATGCTTGTATAGTTGGGTACGATGGAGCGATGGTTCTATGATTAATGCTGGCAGCAAAAGCTAATGCTGGAAGATTATGTCCAGGTGTGACTGTGCTTTCAATGTCTGACCATCGGTTGTCTGTTTGGCAGGAGAACCAGTATCGTAATTGGTCTAAAATTGCAGCCCTATAGTATAGTTGGGCATTCGGCAGTCCCACCCCTCCAAGGTGCTTAGGTTTGTAAAGTTGTGCTAGTGCAACTCTTGGCTTTTTACCCCCCCAAATAAACTTTTTCAGAGATGCCTCTAGTTGCGTAAAGAACTTTTGGGGTACTGGGATGGGCAGTGTCCTGAAGTAGTAAAAGAGTTTAGGCAATACCTGCATTTGGTATGCGGCTATTCTCCCCAGCCATGTGAGATGTAGGGTGCCGATTTGATTAAGTTCCGTATCTACTCTACTCAGTAGCGGGGGGTAGTTAGTCGGGTAGATTTTGGCGGATGATGAGGTTAGCTGCACACCCAAGTACGTGATAGCCGGGGGATCCCAGTTGCAAGGGAATATTGTTTGTAATCTAGTTTTTTCATCGCTTGGGATGTTAAGTGTTAGAGCGTAGCATTTAGATGTGTTGACTTTGTAAAAGGAGATCTGCCCAAATTTGTATAATATATTTTGGATGGCTGGTAGAGATGTCGATGGGTTGGAGACAGTGAGAATGATGTCATCCGCGAAAAGTCCTATTTTATGGGCTCCAGAACCAGATTCTATGCCTGTGATTTCTACATTGGACCTGATTGATTCCGCTAGAGGTTCTATAACTAGGGAGAAGATAATTGGGGATAGTGGGCATCCTTGACGGGTGCCATTTGATAATTTAAAGGTGTCAGAGAGCATACTGGATGAGTATACTCTGGCAGAAGGGTTAGAGTACAGGGACATTATGGCCATGTGAATTGGACCTGATATTCCAAATTTGTGTAGAGTCTTTGACGGATATCCCCAATGGACCCTGTCAAAGGCCTTTTCTGCGTCAAGAGCTAGGAAGGTACTAGGTGTTCGCGTGACCTCTGCTAAGCGTAGAAGGTTTAGCATTCGTCTAGTGCTATCTGGTGCTTGCCTACCTTTCACAAAGCCAACTTGTCAGGCCCAAATTTTTATGGCACAAGTTCTGCATGTGGTGCAACATGTGTTGCAGGTATAAAGGACAAAATTGAGGTCAGACCACTCCATCTAGAGATGAGGCATGCTGGCCTTCTTTTTTTATATCAGAGTGGACATGCTGACACAGCCCACCGCTTCTTACACAGATTACTGCTGCTGTCTTCTTCCTCCTCCTCTTCTTTTGATACTGTCTTAGCCGTATAAACTGGCAATGAGAAGTTGGTGGAATTTTTTGGATCACAAATTCACTGACTTGCTGCAAGAAGATGATATTGGTCATGTGTAAGCATTCCTTCTTTCAGATAATGAGATACTGCAAAGTGGGCTCCAGTGATGAAGAAGGGGTAGATGATGAGGTGGTGGACCAACTGTGGGCTTGAAAAAGGAGACAGGCCCTCGGAAACATGTTGTGGCCTCCCCCTCCTATCTGTCAGTGCCTCCTGAATAGTGGTGTTAGCGAGGGCTATGAGATGCCGCTAAATCTCCATATTGAAGCGGGTCCCTGCCTATGCCCTACAGCCGCTGCTGGTCCATCCAGACTGCTGATAGCTGTTTCTGCATGCTGCTTACACAATTTGAGAAGTTCACAGGATACTTCCATTTAAGTGTGCTATTGAATAAAGATTTGTATTATTAGTCCACATTAACCTGGCTCCCTGCTGTGTTCCTTTTAAATGTGCATTATAGATTTCCCAGATCTTGGCCAGGAGCTGCTGGAGTGTGCACTACAATTAACTGTTCCAGCCTATCATCTGTTATGAACTTTTTATGGACTATTTGTTTTCCATTGTGCTTGTAAGTGCTGATTGCGCTTGTCTAATTACAAAGTAAAGCTGCCAGACACTTACATTAACAGCCGCCACAAAGGAAACCAATATAGTGGCGTGAAGTCATGAATATAGCTCCGCCCAATGCGTTTCATGCCAACATGCATCCTCAGGGACCTCTGAGTGATAAAAGATATATATATTGAACATACATTTATGATTTAATTCAGCACTGCAATTTTTTTTATTTTACTTTGTCTGGTAGATATGGGCAGGGACACTACATATCCTTTAAGGCACAAATAATTCTTCTAACACAGTGGTGGCTGGTGCTCAAAATTTTTGGGGGGGCGCAAACAAACTGAAAAAAAACCATCAATTGCAGCCTCACTGTGCCCATCAAATGCAGCTACTGTGACCATCAATTGTCGCCACTGTGCCAACAAACGCAGCCACTGTGCCCATCAATTGCCACCAGTTTGCCCCATCAAATGCAGTCAGTTTGCCCCATCAAATGCAGCCAGTTTGCCCCATCAAATGCAGCCAGTTTGCCCCATCAAATGCAGCCAGTTTGCCCCATCAAATGCAGCCAGTTTGCCCCATCAAATGCAGCCAGTTTGCCCCATCAAATGCAGCCAGTTTGCCCCATCAAATGCAGCCAGTTTGCCCCCTCAAATGCAGCCAGTTTGCCCCCTCAAATGCAGCCAGTTTGCCCCCTCAAATGCAGCCAGTTTGCCCCCTCAAATGCAGCCAGTTTGCCCCCTCAAATGCAGCCAGTTTGCCCCCTCAAATGCAGCCAGTTTGCCCCCTCAAATACAGCCAGTTTGCCCCCTCAAATACCGCCAGTTTGCCCCCTCAAATACCGCCAGTTTGCCCCCTTAAATACCGCCAGTTTTCCCCCTCAAATACCGCCAGTTTGCCCCCTCAAATACCGCCAGTTTTCCCCCTCAAATACCGCCAGTTTGACCCCTCAAATGCAGCCAGTTTGACCCCTCAAATACCGCCAGTTTGCCCCCTCAAATTCCACAAGTTTGCCCCCTCAAATACCGCCAATTTGGCCCCCGCCCCCCTGCACTTACCTTTCTCGGGTCAGCCATCCTCCAAGCTCCCTCGATGTCATCTCTGCTCGCCTGTCACTTCAGCAAATCAGGTGACCGGTAACCAGATCCGGTGCACCTGATTGGCTGAGAGGCGGGTCAGTGTTAGGGAAGCAATTCCCTAACACAGCACTGTTTAAACAGGGAACGCACAGCCTGTGCGCCCTCTGTTTAACCATTTGGAAGCCGATTAGAGCCCACAGGCTCTAATCAGGAAGCCTATTAGAGCTTATGGCTCTAATCAGGCACTTCCAAAACACACCCACCAGGGGGCTGGACATCTGAATAGTGGGTGGCAGCGGCGACAATACGTAGATTCATGTAATGCATGAATCTATGTATTGGAGATTGACGAGTGCAGGAGAGAGGGGGCGGCGCTCTTGCGCCCACTATGGACTCACCGCTACGATTCTAACTGTTGGAAGGATGCAGAATGGGAAACTCTACTGGAACTAGTGGTGCCACCATGTGTCTTGATAGTGCAGCCCCTTTTACTGCCACCTTTCATTGGAGCACCCCTGACAAGTAAAAAAAAAAAAGCCTACATGCCTTGTTCACACAAGGCTTAGGTTGAGTGAAGTTGAACATAATTCAAACCCAGAAATGGAGCAGTGTTGGCTCAGTGGGTTTGCAGGGACAGCATCAGAGATAGTGTGAGCATAGCAGCCAGAGCTGCTGTTTTATTTTAAAGAGCTGCTGGGCAATTACATTTTTGTATTTGACCCAAGCTGGAATTAGGTTTTAAGTGATCTTGTCTTTTCTTTAACTATCTGGACACAGCTTTAGTACTGCTCATCAACATATTGAAATGTATTTTTTTAATAACAATGTTGCACTCATATCCCCTGGGTATCATATTTTATACTTCCACACTGCAAGTTTACTTTATCAAGTGTTTCCTTCAAATACCTGCATAGTTGAGAAATAAATTATCATCATGTGAAAAGATCTTTGCCAGCAGATAAGTGGATTACATTCAATAGCTTCATAAAACATTATACAACAAACCAAATCCCAAGGATGGTTAAATAGACCACCCATCTGAAAGGACTGAGGTTAGGTTTCGTAAAAAGTAACACAATATTTGCAATGACCTTAAAGATGCTGCTTGTCTGTTCTTACATGTTCTTCGATATTGAAGCTGATTGTGCTCACTAAAGTTACCTGGCATTTACAGCAGATAATACATTACAATCTTTATGAACAACAGAAGGCTAGTCTTATAGGAGCCTATTCATTAAGCATTATAAGATTTGAGTTTGTACATGACCAGTCAAGGACACACTGACCTTAGAGGCCCAATCTTCAATCTCTGTTAGTGTACATAACAAAGGTTTCCCACAAATAAATCTGTTTTTGGAAATTAAAAAAGTATAATTCAAGATACAAGGAGACTTTGTTTATTTAAACTTTAAAGACCTGACACACAATCATGTCAACTATTATTACTACAAAGCAACAGTAAGATATTATTTCAGGTAGCTAAGTTATCTTTGCATCCCTTTCTTCTTTATTTTTTGCTTTTAATTATTTAGTTAAGTTTTGCCAAAAGCCTTTACTCTGTCCGTTTGCTTTTATAACTGTTAAACTTTTTAAAACTTTGCTTTGTGCATATATCAAATATCTGTTAATCTAACAAAAACTGAAGATGCCTTTTTTTTCACTACCTTGGAGCTTAAAGCGGAGTTCCACCCTAAAAAAAAAAATAGCCAGATAGGCTCAAAAAAATGTGAATTTTTTATACTTACCAGAAATGGCTGTTACTAGGCAGATCGTCCTAATCTGCCTCTTCCTCTTCCGCGGTGAGGTTCTGTGTTCTCCTCCTCACGTTGCCTCATGGGAACGTTGTTTCCCTTAGTGATGATGGCGTCGGCGGGACCCAGTCCGAGGGACGGATCAGCCTCGGGCAGCCGACATCGCGGGCAACCTGGACAGGTAAGTGTGCTTATTAAAAGCTTCACCCAAAAGGGCGGGGGGGGGTAAATGGGGACCTGGTTTTGACTTATGGACAGATTGTCTAGGTGAGCACAAGTATAGAGGCAAAATATACCAGTGCTCAAATCCCAATAACTTGGACGTGTGTAGGACTGGCCGTACGAGGGATTACTTTGATGCAGTTGGCCATCTTAAACATGTATTGCAATATGTGTGAACTAAATGCTCCTGTTTTTAATTGCAAAGTTTACTGAAAAGAGTGTATAGCAGTGTGCAGAGAGTTCGTCAAGAATTTATACTGAGCAGAAGTATGGCTCCCTCTCTCTTTGTCTGCAACATTCTGGGACACGTCAAAGGTCCCAGAAGGCTGTGGGACCATTAACAAAGTGCAGTGGGACTTGTGCATGCACAGTGGAAAGCCAACTGAAGTTGCAAGGAGTCAGAGCCTGCTTCCCACAGTTAACATGACAGTGAAGACCATGGAAAACCTGGCCCAGGTGAGGATGGTGCTGTATCCCTAGACAGGTCAGTGTCCATTCATTAAAAGTCAGCAGCTACAGTATTTTTAGCTGATCATTTTTTTTTTCTAGGGTGAAGATCTTCTTTAAAGTAAATGTAAACCCTAAATGAATGACATTCAAGATAGCTTGCTAGATCACTGTGCATCATAAACCACTACCTTTTAAATGAAATTATTTTCACACCCTTTGTTGTATCTTGGTATTGCTGATCTACTAGAGGCTGTTTACAGCCATTTCCGATGCACATGCATGCACTCCAGCGACAGCTGTATAGTGCTTCTCAGGGAAAGAATTCCTGATAATACCAACAGTAGAGAATGCCTGGTAGTAGTCTCCAACAGCTTAGACAAGGAGAAGAAAAGACAGAGAAGTATAATTAAGAGACATGGACAGAGTTTCTTTTACCCTCTAGCAGAAAGTGCCTGAACAAGGACTTTCATGGCAGAATCACTAGGTCTTATTTTTCTTAAACTGCAGATTAAATTTATATTAACATGTTAAAGCTGAAATTATATTGGATTGATTGGGTTTACATATAATTTAAAAAGGAAGTTCCCCCCAAAAAATTAAAGGTCAGCAGCTACAAATACTGTAGCTGCTGACTTTTACTATTAGGGCACTTTCCAGGCATCCAGCGGTGTCCTCACCCAAGCTGATTCTTCAATTGGCTATTGGGTGCTGACGCCACCATCTTCACCAAGGGAAACTGGCAGTGGAGCCTTGCAGCTTCACAGCCAGTTTTCTACTGCTGATGCATGAAGCGTGCTGCACTTTGTAAATGGACCGCAGTTTTCTGGGACCTGTGAAGTATCCCAGAAGGTTGTGGGAGAAGGAGGGGGCCGAACTTCCAAGTCAAAACCAGGTACCCACTCCCCCCAAAATGTGCCAAATGTGGCAATGGAGGGGGTAGGAGGCAGACAAGCAGAGCTTCCCCTTTTGGATGGAGCTCTGCTTTAAATTGACTGTCATGGGAACAGGATAAGGTAGAAACTGCAGAAGGTATTGCCTTTGTAATGCCAGAGATTGTAATAAGAAGGTGAATGACTGTAGAGTTTCACTCATTTTAACAACAGCAGTTTTGGGTAGAGTAATTCCTTACTAGCTGCTCAAATTGATAAACCTTTCTGTATTATTATTATAGAAGTCTTGCAAACCAATATAGAGATACTGAGAAAATGTATCAAAATAGATTTAGTGTTTGTATTGCAAACAATTCAATTTATTTGTCTGGGACATTATTAGTTCATCTCTATTCAAATCTTGTCCAATTTATTAGTAATAGAAAATTTATTTAATCAGGCTATAGCATTGAAAAACAATTAATCACTCAGTAACCACAGCCATCACCTACTATTCACTAGTTGGTAACATCTACTTTATTAGCAAGATTGCATGGTATTTTGCACTGATATCTGATTTTCGTCTAGATTACTTGTATTGTATGTGACTGGCATGATTATTGTGATTGTACCATCAAAAAATAATAAAGGAGTAAAACACGAAATAATTGATATTAAATTCAAACCAATATCTCATATTGAATACCAATTTCTCAACAGTTTTATTAAATGGAATGCATTTATTTGTAGTACTAGTACTACCACCACTGCTACTACCCTATATTCAAATGTTAGCCCCTGACAAAGGTCAAAGGCAGAAAATTCAATACATGCTGTTTAAATAGTTATACAGGGGGTTAAAGTGTGTGTCTTTTCTTAACCAAAAATTCCAGAGAAAATTTAGAATATTAAGTAGCTTGATTACACAGCCTCATTCAAGTCCTGAAAGGGATACGTCAGCAGAGTTGGTATGAAATAAAGTGGACGCTGTCTGTCCTGTTCAGATTACATCTGCAGCCAGGCTCCCCAGCTGCCTGGGAAAATGAAGAGCACCCAATCCAAAAGTACTTTAATAGAGTTTATTACATGGCCGTCTGCAAAGTGATCCCAAGCTTGATGTGAACCTTAGAGAGGGAACAAAAGGGAAAGTGCAGGAGGCTGCTCTCCCTCAGTCTATGAATGGCATCTCACTTTTGATTTCAACACTTGGCCATTAATTCTCCATGAAGTGTGATGTCCTCAGGAAAAGTGCAAGGCACTGAACCAAAAGCATCTCATAAGTGCATGCTGTGCTTCGCCCATGCCAAGCTGACATGTTGTGCAGTTTGTGTTCCAATGACTAAAATGCTTTCTCTGGACAGCAATTTTAAGGCTATATATTAATATACTAGGGATTAATCTGGATAGAAAAAATTATTTAACATCAGTGACCTTTGCAGCTATCAACACATCTTGTACAACATACCAACATGGTTGTTAAAAGCCGATACAGCAAATGAGTTTAGCCTTGCCTGAGCTTGAAGTAAGGTTATACGGATTATGAAGAAAAAGGTCAAGGATCAAATAGGCCATGAAGATTTACAGCTGCAAGAGAGAGCACACCCTGAGTGGACCAAGTCAGCTTATCGCCACTGTTATGTCACATCATTGTACATGACTGCAAATATATGACGACTGTTTGAAATGCTTGCTTTTATCTTTCGAAGTCAAAGTTATAAACAGAGTAGATTGAAAGCTGTATTGGGTCAGTACCTCATACCTTTTTTTTGTTATATTGAAATTTGTATTGAAAATGTATATACAGTATGTCTACTGTAAGCCTTCTGTAAAGCAATGGATTTAGACAGTATTATATGAATGAAAAAAGAATGAATAAATAAATAACAATAATAATGTGCAATATTATGTGAGCAGCAGGTGTTTAAGGTTTCTTGGTACACAACAATCCAGACCAAATAATGACCACTACAAATGGCTCTTGGGGTTTTAGTATGGCCAACAGGTTGGTATCAAACTAGGCTGCATAGGCAGGAGTATCAGGAAGGCAGCTGAGATGGATTAGGTATCGTGACTCTGTGAAAGGTAGAATTCAAAGTCTGGAGGATAATAGGCAAGGTTACCACTTGATTACCAACAGTTCTAGTCAGGGGTCATTACTGGTTTGTTTTACAAAATTTCAGCAAGTTTATTATCATTTTGGTTACAAAAGGCTAAGTTCAAAACGTTTTAACACACAGATGATTATCTATAATTTAGCCAGGTGCCTATAATTTTCCAGCCTTGTTGGACCCATCTGAAAATACCTGTCGCTGGTGTGTTCCTTCTGTGATTTGTGCCTAATGCCCTGTACACACGGTCGGTTTTTCAGATGAAAAAATGATTCTGTGTGGGCCCCATCGGACTTTTTTCCATCGGTGTTAAAAAATAGAACATGTGTTAAATTTTTCCGATGGAAAAAAAACCGATAGGATATTCTGATCGTCTGTGTGGAACTCCAATGGAGAAAAAACCCACTCATGCTCAGAATCAAGTCGACGCATGCTCAGAAGCATTGAACTTAATTTTTCTCGGCTCGTCTGAGTGTTTTACATCACGGCATTTTGGACGGTCGGAATTTTGTCTGATGGTGTGTAGGCAAGACTGATAAAAGTCAGCTTCATCGGAATTCCGACGGAAATTCCATCGGATTTTATTCCATCGGAAATCCGATCATGTGTACAGGGCATAAGGTGTTCTGTGTATGACGTTACCTGCTTACTAGTACAGTTTCCCCATTTTTAAAATAAAAATAACTTTTTTTTTTAAACTGACAATTGTATTAATTTTTATACAAGAATATATAGGGCAACTGTGCAGCAAAAGTATATTGTTGGGTTGTAAGACATAAGGCTCCAAAAAATGGCATAACAGCAGAATCAGTTAGGCATAGATCATTTAATAAAATGGCAAATTGGTAACAGTTAGCTAAAAGTAGCTGCAAATCGGGAGACAAGTGATAGGGTACCCCTAGTATTTATACAGGTACTGTAAATGGCTATCAACAGGTATTCTGCTCCACAAAGTCGAGCCCTGTACCGGTAGTGATAATAAAAGAAAAAAAAACACAGAGAAACTCCAGAGAAAAGAGGGGAAGGGGAGGGGAGATGAAATAGAGCACCTAACCACCAATGCACCACAAGGCTGGACCCCACCATGTGCCCCCAGCAAAGTCCGTACTAGATATGAGGGGAGGGTTAGTTAAAGCGGAGCTGCGCCGGAAAAAAAAATATTAAAAGCCAGCAGCTACAGCTACAGCAGCTGCTGGCTTTTAATATTTGGACACTTACCTGTCCTGGAGTCCAGCGACGTCCGCAGCAGAGGACGAGCGACCGCTCGTCGCTCTGCTGCTCCCTCCGCCATCCTCGCTGAGGGAACCAGGAAGTGAAGCCCTGCGGCTTCATGCCCGGTTCCCTACGGCGCATGCGCGAGTCGCGCTGCGCCGTTCTGATTGGTGCTCCTGTGTTCTGGGAGCTGAGTGTCTCCCAGAACACCAAGGGAAGTGACGTAACTCCCGCAGATTCCCGGAGAGAGGACTCCCGGATGTGGGTGAAAATACCTGTCTTAGTAGTCCCCGACCCTTTCCAAAAACGCAGAGGTACAAAAATGCATTGATGTGAACATGTTCCATAGGAACCCATGTTAAAAAATTTCCATGCATTTCAGCAAAATGCACCAAAAAACGCATTAGTGTGAATGGAGCCTTAAGGAGATATTTCTTGCACCTACAGGTAAGCCTTAATCTAGGCTTACCTGTAGATACAAGTTGTCTAAGTGGGTTTACAACCACTTTAATATTATAGTAACAACCATGCTCATGCTGATGTGGCATTGGCTAATAGGCATTCGCCTCTTTTCGTAATAAGTAAAAAAAACTCGCGCCAATTAAAAATATATATATATATATGCTAATTAAGCTGCACCCCTAAAAAACTTAATGGATACCCATAAAGTGCAATGTGGAATTATATAACAAGGGGGCGCTAGTGAATATATAAATTATAACTGATATATAAACAATCACATATGGAATGCTAAATCAAATATTAAATAAAAGTACATGAATTAACAATGATAAAAACATCAACTATTGATGTAACTTGAATAAGTGAAACAAATCAGATGTGATCTCAGCAAATGAAACCAATATAATATAAAAAACATCCAGTGAGTGAATCGTGACTAATCCATAATAAAGTCCATAAAAAGTGTTCCAGTATGTTCTTTGAAGTGAACCTTCACCAATACAAATACAACACCCAAAGTGCTATGGATGGATGGCCGCTTACCCCAAGATGTTGACCCTTTTAACTAAAAAAGGGTCAGATATCGCTTATCGCAAGATGCCACTTGCTAGTAAAAGGATTGAGATCCCAAGTCCATTCGACTCCCCAGGATAAATTCGATTGGAATATGCAGATGAAACGAAAAATACCAAAAATAGTGTAATCCCATTTATTAAAATATAAATCAATAATAGAAAAGGCCAAATGGCTCCTTACATTACGTGGTGCCTTAACCCGGCACTGAGGCTGAAAGGCATGTAGAAGCCAATTCGTTCCGTCCGTCCGTGTGGAGAGCTGGCGTGCGTTCCACCTGCTACAGCGGCTAACCAACGAGGACCGGAAGTAAGGTAAAAAACGTGACCAAGTACTTGCGGTACTTGGTCACGTTTTTTACCTTACTTCCGGTCCTCGTTGGTTAGCCGCTGTAGCAGGTGGAACGCACGCCAGCTCTCCACACGGACGGACGGAACCAAAGTAGTACAGGAACTACTTTGAAGTCGGTGTGACTTGAAGTTTCACAGATATAAATGGTACACATTGAAAATCATGGGGTATGACTTGTCATGCAACTCTGATGACCAAAGTCGCAGGAAAAGTTGCTCAAGTGTTAAAGGGGCCTCAGCCCGACTTTGTGAGCAATTTCAGAGACATCAGTGCACTTTCCTGCACAGATGTCTAGTGAAATCACATTGGTCCAAATCAGGGACAGTTGAGACCTAAGTCCCTCTGTCCCTCTTCCCTCCTCATTTGTCCCTCATTTTGTTCGGATCTGTATAGTTTTGATATAAAATGCATTTTTTATCTTTCAAAAAGTGTTTCCCAGCGCTAAACCTTTCATCTAATTTCTAAATTGCTTTGTTTGTAAATTCCCAAAGCCAATCTAAAGGGATATTATTGTTAAAAAAAAAAGCACTTGGGTGTTTAACTAATATGTATATATTTTTTTTAATAATTCTCCTTTAAGAAGGTGTTTTAGGAGGTGTGTACTATGCCTACATACTTTTGCTAATAGTTGTCCCTTATACCCATCTCAAAAAGTTGGGAGGTAAGAAATCGCCTCCTGAAGTCGCCCAAAGTAGTGTAGGAACTACTTTTGGGAATCTGTGTGGCGTCGCACCAATTCGGACAGTTCTATTGCCGTCAATGGGCGCCGATTTGACCTGCAATTTGACATGTCAATTCAGAGCTATGTGAACATGGGTGAAGTTGCATAGATATGAATGGAACTCATGGGGGGGGATACTTTTAATGCGACTCTGAGGTCCAAAGCTGCATGAAAAGTCACATAAGTGTGAAAGTAACCTAATGAGATTAACCACTTGACAAC
Organism: Rana muscosa; assembly: GCA_029206835.1. Lineage (NCBI taxonomy): Eukaryota > Metazoa > Chordata > Amphibia > Anura > Ranidae > Rana > Rana muscosa. Next base: position 57,408,573 of record CM055119.1, read on the forward strand.
TGGGCACTTAAACCCCCTTCCTAACCAGACGAATTTTCAGCTTTCGGTGCTCTCACATTTTGAATGACAATTACTCAGTCATGCAACACTGTACCCATATGAAATTTTCGTCCTTTTTTTCACACAAATAGAGCTTTCTTTTGGTGGTATTTGATTGCCTCTGGGTTTTTTTTTTTTTGTGCTATAAATGAAAATAGACCGAAAATTTTGTAAAAAAATGAATTTTTCTTAATTTCTATTATAAAATTTTGCAAACAAGTAATTTTTCTTCATAAATTTGGGAAAAAATGTATACTGCTACATATCTTTGGTAAAAATAACCGAAATTAGTGGATATTATTTAGTCTGGGTGAAAGTTATAGGGTCTACAAGCTATGGTGCCAATCACTGAAAATGTATCAATTTGATTACACCTGATGTACTGACAGCCTATCTCATTTCTTGAGACCCTAACAAGCCAGAAAAGAACAATTACCCCCCAAATGACCCCTTTTTGGAAAGTAGACATTCCAAGGTAGTTAGTAAGAGGCATAGTTAGTTTTTTGAGGTTGTCATTTTTTCTCACAATTCTTTGCAAATGAAGATTTTTTTTATTTTTATTTTTTTTCACACCAAATTGTCATTATAACAGGTTATTTCTCTCACATGGCATGTACATTCCACAAATAACACCACAAAATATATTCTGCTACTCCTCCTGAGTATGGCGGTACCACATGTGTGAGACTTTTATACAGCCTGCCCACATACAGAGGCCCAACATTGAAGTAGCCCCTTCAGGCGTTCTAGGAGCATAAATTACACATCTAATCTCTCAACCACCTATTACACTTTTGAAGGCCCTGGAGCACCAGGACAATGGAAACGCCAACAAAGTGACCCCATTTTGGAAAGCAAACACCCCAACGTATAATCTATGAAGCATTATGAGTCTTTTGAGCTGTTCATTTTTTCCCAGAAGTTTTTGGAAAATGTGGAAAAAAAATGAAAACGCATTTTTTTTACACAAAGTTGTCCATTTATAAGATATTTCCAACACATAGCATGTACATAGCAAAAATTACACCCCAAAATATATTCTCCTACTCCTCCTGAGTATGGTGGTACCACATATGTGAGACTTTTACACAGCCTGGCCACATACAGAGGCCCAACATTGAAGTAGCAACTTCAGGCGTTCTAGGAGCATAAATTACACATCTAATCTCTCAAACACCTATTACACTTTTGAAGGCCCTGGAGCACCAGGACAATGGAAACGCCAACAAAGTGACCCCATTTTGGAAAGCAAACACCCCAACGTATAATCTATGAGGCATTATGAGTCTTTTGAACTGTTCATTTTTTTCCAGAAGTTTTTGGAATATGTGGAAAAAAAATGAAAACGCATTTTTTTTACACAAAGTTGTCCATTTATAAGATATTTCCAACACATAGCATGTACATAGCAAAAATTACACCCCAAAATATATTCTCCTACTCCTCCTGAGTATGGCGGTACCACATATGTGAGACTTTTACACAGCCTGGCCACATACAGAGGCCCAACATTGAAGTAGCAACTTCAGGCGTTCTAGGAGCATAAATTACACATCTAATCTCTCAAACACCTATTACACTTTTGAAGGCCCTGGAGCACCAGGACAATGGAAACGCCAACAAAGTGACCCCATTTTGGAAAGCAAACACCCCAACGTATAATCTATGAGGCATTATGAGTCTTTTGAACTGTTCATTTTTTTCCAGAAGTTTTTGGAAAATGTGGAAAAAAAATAAAAACACATTTTTTTTACACAAAGTTGCCCATTTATAAGATATTTCCAACACATAGCATGTACATAGCAAAAATGACACCCCATAATATATTCTCTTACTCCTCCTGAGTATGGCAATACCACATGTGTGAGACTTTTACACAGCCTGGCCACATAGAGGCCCAATATCCAGGAAGCACCATCAGGTGACCTAGGGACATAAATTACGCATCTAATTTCCTTACAATCTATCACATTTTTGAAGGCCCTTCATATTTCTAGCATATAGCATGTACATACCAAGAATTACACCCTGAACTACATTCTGCTGAGTAAATGGTAAACAAAAGATTACCTGTGGTTTTAGTAGTGCAATTGTCCACAGAAGGAGAGCCCTGATCCAGGCAGCAGGCAGGGACGTGGTCAGCGTCAGTGAATGTAATTGTCCAGGCAGCAGGCAGGAATATTGTCCATAGTCAGTACAGGCAGAGATACTGTCCATATACAGTCCAAGGTCAGTGCAAGTAGAGACATTGCCAGCAGTGCCAAAATATTGGTCCTGGTAGTAAGCAGGAACATGGTCCAAGTAGCAGGCCAGGAAAGAATGGGGACAGGGGTAGAGGCTTCTCCCACCCAAATCTCTTTGAAGCCTCCGAGTCTCCAGACCCTAATCCGGGAATGAGAAAACTAAAAAATTTGTTTTCTTCATCCAGAAAAACAATTCTGGAGCCCCTCACATATGTGAGACCCCTGTGTCCCCATTAGCATAGCAGGGTAAAAGATCAATCCAAGAGGCAGGCAAAAAACGTGGTCAAACAGTCCAGGGTCAGTTCCAGAGCAGGCAGAGGTAGGTACAGTTTAGGGTTAGGCAGAAGCGTGGTCGTATAACAAGCCAGGGTCAGTTCCAGAGCAGGCAGAGGTAGGTACAGTTTAGGGTTAGGCAGAAGCGTGGTCGTATAACAGGCCAGGGTCAGTTCCAGGGCAGGCAGAGGTAGGTACAGTTTAGCGTTAGGCAGAGGCGTGGTCGTTTAGCAGGTCAGGGTCAGTTCCGGAGAAGGCAGCGGTATGTACAGTGGCATAAGGGGTGTGGCGGTAAATGACAATTAGGTTTACCATACTTTCCTAATAATGTAGAAAAGTATGGTAACGACGGAAACATCGACCAAAACAAAGGCCTGGTTGGGAAGGACAATCGGGGCAATAATACACAGTGTCTCTTCTAGTTCCTTCTTTGGAGCACACCCGGCATCTCTTCTGACGTTTTCGGCCTGTTTCATGGGGGGGGGAGTTTATCAGGAAAGTGGCGTTCATGGAGTCTGCTCACTGAATCTGAGCGAATGTTTTCTGGTGGGTCTTCAGGGTACAAAAGGGCTTCGATAATTTCTTCTTGGTACTGAAAATAAGATAAGGGGGTCCTTGTAGATTTACGGTAAATGACATAAGTATTGTAAAGGGCCATACTGAAAAGATATATGGAGACCTTTTTATACCAATAGCGGCTTTTTCTTGTGGGAAGATAGGGTTCAATCATCTGATCATTAAAATCGACTCCCCCCATGAACAAATTATAATCATGAACACATGCTGGTTTTTGGATAGGGCCGTTTCTTTTGGGGATTTCCACGTAGGTGTCGTTATGTATCGTTGAGAGCATGTGGACATTTCTTTTGTCCCTCCACCTGATAGCCAATAGCTCTTCATTCCGCAAAGACGCCGTCTCCCCTTTTCGTAGTCTTTCAGTAACGAGTCTTTGCGGGAAACCCTTCCTGTTGGCTCGCACTGTACCACACGCTGGAGTGCCCTTCCGGTAAAGGTTGCGGAAGAGGGGGATGCTGGTATAGTAATTATCCACATAAAGGTGGTAACCCTTTTCAAGGAGTGGATATATAAGCTCCCAAACAACCTTTCCGCTGGCACCGATGTACTCAGGACATTCAGGGGGATGCAGTTGGGAGTCCTTCCCTTCATACACCAGGAAGGCGTAAATGTAGCCAGTGACCCGGTCACATAGCTTGTAGATTTTAACCCCATATCGGGTCCTTTTGCTTGGAATAAACTGCTTGATGCCAAGCCTGCCTGTGAAGTGGACCAATGACTCATCCACGGATATATTTTGGTCGGGGATATATAACTGGGGGAATTTCTCAGAGAAAAAATTTAGAAGTGGCCGAATTTTAAATAATTTGTCATGTGATGGGTCATTTCGGGGAGGGCACTGGGTATTGTCATTGTAATGGAGAAAGCGCATTATCATGAGGTATCTGGATCTTGACATAATGGATGAAAAGACTGGCATGTGCTGGATGGGTTTGGAGGACCAATAGGAGTATACTTCATTTTTTTTTGAGAGCCCCATGTTGAACGTTAGGCCTAAAAATAATTTAAATTCCTCCACTGTCAATTCTCTCCACACATAGGGACGGGCATAACTTGAATCAGGGTTGTTAGTTATGAATTGTTGTGCAAAGAGGTTGCACTGGGTCACGATGGAGGATAATAGGTCTTGGGTAAAAATTAAATAAAAAAAATCAATAGGGGCAAAATTCTCTGTGTTCACCTGAACACCTGGCTGGGCGGTGAAAGGGGGGATGTTTGCTGCTCCTGAATTGGGGGGAAGCCACAGAGGGTTTTCAAGGGCATAGGGAAGGCTGGCATGGGTCCTAACCCTTTGGGGCTGAGATGACACCCCGCTAGTTCTTGGCCTTTGCTGTAGTGGTACTTCATTTCTTGTGGATGGCACTGTGCTACTGGTGGATGGCACTGAGCTGCTGGTTGATGCCACAGCACTACTTGTGGTAGCCTGCTGATCCATGTCAGAACGCCTTCGTTTCCTGGGCACACTTTCCTCTTCCTCTGAATCTGTAGAAGACCCACTGCTTATAACAGGTTCATATTCTGAACCAGAATCAGACTCAGAGAGCTCGTCGCTGCTCTCGTCAGTCAAGCAAAGCTGTTGGTATGCCTCCTCAGCGGAAAACATTTTTTTCGCCATACTGGTGACTGTGGGCTGTGGTGACAAACTGTGGTAGGAAAACTGGAACAGATATGGCTGCACTGATGGGTGCTGATGAGGCTGGTCTAATGAGGCTGCACTGCTGGGTTCTGATGAGGGTGCTGCTGGGTTCTGAGGAGGGTGCTTCTGGGTTCTGATGAGGATGCACTGCTGGTAACTGATGAGGGTGCAGATGAGCACTATAGTGGCGCTGATGTGGTACTGATGGCACCGATGGGGCACTGTAGTGGCACTGGGCACTGTAGTGGCACTGGTGGGCACTGAAGTGGCAGAGGTGGCACTGATGAGCACTGGTGGCACTGATGAGCTTTGTAGTGACACTGATCAGCCTTGTAGTGACACTGATCAGCCTTGTAGTGACACTGATCAGCCTTGTGGTGGCACTGATCAGCCTTGTGGTGGCACTGATGGACACTAGTGGCACTGATGGGTACTCTGGTGGCACTGGTGGCACTGTAGTGGCACTGATGAGTATTTTTGTGGCACTGCTTACACAGATGGGTACTGTAGGTGAGCTGTAGGGGCGCTGATGGGTAGTGTGGGGCACAGATTGGCACTTGTGTGGCACTGTGTGGCACTGTGTGGCACTTAAGGGCACTGCTGAATATATATGAGACACTCACTGTTAAAAGGATCTCTCCTCTCCTCACACGCTGTATCGGTGTGAGGAGAGAAGAGAGCTGGACCTCTGTTTGACCCCAGTTTGTTTACATTCTGATCGCTCCCTCATTGGAGGGAGCGATCAGGTGGTAAAGAGCCGCTATCATTGGCTCTTCACCGCGATCCTTGTTGCAGTGGGAGCCGTGAACTCGGCGAGCACGGACACTTCCGCGAGCGCGCACCAGGGGGCGTGCGGGAAGCGCGAATGCACGAGGACGTCCCAGGGACGTGAGCTCAGGATAACTCGACCACTCTGTGGACGTCTTTTGTCCATGACGCGGTCGGGAAGTGGTTAAATGATAACACCTTTGAATAAAGCCCCATTTGCACTTGTGCAACCTTAAAATTGCACAGCTTTGCCATGACTTGAAGCAATGTCTGTGTTATCTTGTGGTGTATGGACCTCAAATCACATCAAATTCAAACCAAGGTAGTGCAGGGATGAATTTTCCCCACTTTCAGGATGCACAAGTGACAATAGGGCCAAATTCAAAGATATCCTTGAATCTCTTTCACACTGCTGCGACCTGAAAGTCACCCTAATTTGCTGCCACTTTTTCGCTGCAACTTGGCCCCAACTTCTGGGAATGCCTGTGTAATATTGCGCCCTATGTACCTCAAGTCACATGAGGCTCTGTTTCCACTATTGCAACCCTAAATTTGCATGATTTTTCCGCAATTTTTTGCCGCGATTTTGATGCGACTTGGAGCAATGCCTGTATATTCTTGAGGTCTATGGACCTTGAGTTGTATCAAAGTGGGTCCAAAGTAGTGCAGGGACTACTTTGAAGTCGCTGCGACTTGATGTCGCACAGATATGAACCATACTCATTGGAAATCATAGGGTATGACATGTCATGCGACTTTACAGTCCCAAGCTGCATGACAAGTCGCACTAGTGGAAACCGAGCCTGAAAGTCACACCAAAGTAGTACAAGGACTACTTTGAAGTTGGTCTGAAGTAGCACAGATATGAATGGTTATCATTGAGAATCATGAAAAGTCGCCCAACTGTGAATCAAGTAATATACATTTTAATAGAAAGGAGCTCTCATTTATACTTGCATAGTCCTTACTGATTTACATCAGCAGAACAAATGCAGAAAGTAGTGATGTGTGCACATGGGCCAGAAGCAAATGTGTAGTGATACCAAACAAATCAATGAAGCCCACCCACACCAAATCCACCCCCACCTTGAGTAAGCACAAGTACATATCCTACACTTACCCGGCAAATCAGCAGCACTTCCTCTATGCTAAAGAGGGACCTCGCCATGTCCACCTAGATGGAGATCCTGACCAGCACAGGAACTGCCGGGTGATTACAATGACTCCTTTCCGGGTCAGGAGGTGAAACCACGCTCTGTTGATTGCAGCTGCGAATATTTGATCTCAATCACACTTAGAATTTATTATTTTTGATTATTTGCAAATATCATATGTAGAAATACAGATTTGCATATTTGAAGGTAAACTTAAGGGAGTTTGAAAAGGAATGGTGTCTCTGCCATAGCAGCAGGTGAATTAGAAAGGCAAAAGGCCCGGTTTGAGCCCTGCTTCACACTTCACACTGACAGCGGGAGGAAATCATTCAGCTGAACTCATACTATTTTCATTCCCGCATGTCAGTCCCGACTGCAGGACGGGGGACATCAGAGACATCTGTGCAGGTTTCTGCACTTATATCAATACAAATCACACCAATTAGAACAGCGCAATTGCCACCGATCTGACATGTCAAATCGCACCAATGTGAACCAGAGCTGACTCACACAACACTGCCTATCCTCCAGCTGAATTCATTACCTGCAATTCTCCACAGCCGTTATATATAAAGATTCCACTTTTATCATTTACTTGCGGCGATTTGTCATGCAATTTCAGAAATCAAATCGCATGACTATTGGTGGCAATGGCACTGTTCCAATCGATGCAACCCCAATAGACATTTGTGTATGAAGCCACACAGATGTCTATCAAGTAGTACCTAAAATCACGCTAGCTTAAGTGAAGTAGCGCGATTTCAAAGTAGCATCAATGTGAACAAGGGCAAAGAGATTCATTTTTTGGTGCACAAATCCATATAGAAATAAAATATTAAGGATTTTGCACTTTGCCAAAAAAAAAAAAAAAACAGGACACACACCAAAGCTCAATAACGTACTTTTATTTTGCCAGCAGAAACAAATTAGGTACATTCATTTACTAGCTTCAAAAAAATTTGGACAGGATACATGGTGCTACATTTAGCAATTGGATTTTAAGGGCCCTTCTCATAGGAACTTACAATCTAAAATTTGTCAAAACCTTAGAGTGCATACAGTTTTACTTTTAGTGTATAACGGGCAACACATCACATTTTTATCTGCAAGAATATAGAAACATACTCAAGTCATTATACTTACAAAGCATTCCAACATAATAAAAAAGACACATGTTCAAAACACCCACCCCCACCCCACAATCCACATATACATACATTGGTGACCATGTTCTGCTGGAAGCTATATTTCTGTGTACATGATTAAGCAATGAGATCCAAGAGTAGAAGGTCAGCAGATGCTTCCAAACGATTTTGCATGGTCAGACAGGAACAATACACACACAATTTTTGATTGAAAAAATGCACAAGAATTTCAGCAAATTACACTAGTTGGAGGTTTGTCAATCTGCACAATATAATTCCTTCTCCCCCCACAAATCACAGCAAAAAACCTGGCCTTCTCAGACCAAACGATCCCCCATACTGCAGGCCTTTATATAAGAGAGGTTGTATTGTTAGCAAACTGACACACGCCCAATAGAAGTACACGCACACCAGTATCTTTCAATCTGTCCCTTTGTGTATGTCTAAAGTTATTTCACCTGATGGGCAAGAACAAATAATACTATTTGCAGCTTTGTTAGCCCTTGGCTATGTGCATCAAATCTCCATCTACAGGCCAAAGATCCAAGTCCATTTGCATGCACATAAACAAAGCAACAGTTTTCTAAGCATATGTACCTGTGCAGTGTAAACCCTACAATTTTAAATGTCCAAGTCCCTGGGTATGATTAGTGCTAACAAACATTAACATCGGGCCCTGGCTCCAATGAGCTTCCAATCTAAAGTCCAAAATAAACTTTCTTACATTAGAGACAATTTTGACAGGAGACAAATAAAATGCCAGCATGTCTTTGGATTGTGGTGAGAAACCCACACATGGAAAACTTATAAACTTCAACATAAGCATTAGCATGTTGGGGAATTGAACCAGCAACCCCAGTGTTGCTAGACGGAATTGCTGGCCACTTAGCCACCAGGCAGCCTCACACATGTTTTCTGCATCTCTGTGGTGTGAACCAGCCCTAAGTCCATAGCCAAGTTCCGTGTCTCCAAGCAATATACAATATATTGGCCTAAGTATTGGGACGCCTGCCTTTAAACGCACATGAACTGTAATCGCATCCCAGTCTTAGTCCGTAGGGTTCAATATTGAGTTGGCCCACCCTTTGCAGCTATAACAGCTTCAACTCTTCTGGGAAGGCTGTCCACAGGGTTTAGGATTGTGTCTATGGGAATGTTTGACCATTCTTCCAAGTGCATTTGTGAGGTCAGGCACTGATGTTGGACGAGAAGGCCTGGCCTGCAGTCTCCGCTCTAATTCATCCCCAAGGTGTTCTGTTGTGTTGAGGTCAGGATTCTGTCCAGGCCAGTCAAGTTCCTCCACCCCGAACTCACTCATCTATGTCTTTATGGACCTTGCTTTGTGCACTGGTCCAAATCATTTGGTGGAGGGGGATTATGGTGTGGGGTTGTTTTTCAGGGGTTGGGCTTGGCCCCTTAGTTCCAGTGAAGGGAACTCTTAAGGCATCAGCATACTGAGACATTTTGGACAATTTCATGCTCCCAACTTTGTGGGAACAGTTTGGGGGTGGCCCCTTCCTGTTTCAACATGACTGCACACCAGTGCACAAAGCAAGGTCCATAAAGACATGGATGAGTGAGTTTGGGGTGGAGAAACTTGACTGGCCTGCACAGAGTCCTGACCTCAACCCGATAGAACTCCCTTTGGCTGAATTAGAGCAGAGACTGCGAGCCAGGCCTTCTCATCCAACATCAGTGCCTGGCCTCACAAATGCACTTCTGGAAGAATGATCAAACACTCCCATAGACCACTGATGGCGAACCTTGGCACCCCAGATGTTTTAGAACTACATTTCCCATGATGCTCATGCACTCTGCAGTGTAGTTTAGCATCATGGGAAATTTAGTTCCAAAACATCTGGGGTGCCAAGGTTTGCCATCACTGCCATAGACACACTAAACCTTGTGGACAGCCTTCCCAGCCTTCCCAGAAGCTGTTCTAGCTGCAAAGGGTGGGCCAAATCAAAATGTAACCCTACGTACTAAGACTGGGCTGCCATTAAAGTTCATGTGTGTGTAAAGGCAGGTGTCCCAATACTTTTTGGCTAAATTGTGTATCTGGCAAGATTTACAATGGTGGTGGAACCCTCCTACACATAAATACAACATTTAGACATAGTTTTAGGACCTGGGAGATGAGACAACTTCTCTACATGAAGCAGCATGTTTGGGATTTGAACCCAGACACTAAGGGATGCTAAGCAGAAGTTCTAACCTCTAAGCCACCAAGCTGCCACATGTGGAATCCTCCTACACGTAAATACACATAAATACTGCATTTCTTTGGACATACAGGTGATGGAATTACATTACTCAAGAGTTATTCTTCTTGATTTATTCTGTGATATTTGGTGTTTTTTTGGTGGGTGAGTTTAGAATAGTGATATTACCCTCAAATTTTGGAGAATTACATTTTTATTTCTGATGTTGGAACACATATCAAATTTTTGGGGCTCAAATTATGATTATTTAGAAATAATAAAAAGCACAAAAAAATGTGACTAATTTTAAATTTGCATTAGCAATAGTATTGTTTGTGCTTTGTAAAGACACCTGTGTGAGTCTGGGTAAAGATTGTTGTGAGATGGAGAGTAACTAGTGAAAGTGACAGAGAAAAATATATTTTATCAAAACATTCCACATTCTAGCTTTCTTTAAAAACTAAATATTTTAATTAGAAGCAACATTGTTGCAAAGGAAAATTTATTTCAGAGAAAGATACATTTCATCTCAACATTAAAAGGATTTATTTGTGAAAGTTACAATTGTATCATTAGAATCAATGGCTAAAACTTGCATTGGACTAAAATAGCTCAGATTTTCACTTCCAAAACATGCTCTTTAATTAGCTCTCATTTCGGTATTTACTATAACTCTTGTGAAAAAAGTCACTTGAGTTAAAATTTGAGTTATATTAGCTCTGGGCATGCTCAGTTTAGTTTGCAAATAGTTGTCCAAAAACGGGCATTTTTTTACTTCTAATGCCGTGTACACACGACCGTTTTTCTCGTCGAGAAAAACGAAATTTTTTCCTTTTGACGAGAAAAACGATCGTCTGTGGGCATTTTGTCGTTTTTCTCGACGAGAAAAACGGCATTAAAAACGACGTGAAAAATTAGAACATGTTCTAATTTTTCTCGTAGTTTTTCCCGACATTTTTTCCGCAGCAGTTTTCCCATAGGGAAACACTGCCGCGGAGCCCACAGACGGTCGTTTTTCTCGACAAGAGAAAAAATGTCGTGAAAAACGACCGTGTGTGGGGAACAAGCCGTTCCCTCGTTTTTAATGTCATTATTCACGGCGGTTTTTTAACCGGCGTGAATAATGATCGTGTGTATGCGGCATCAGACTTTTAAAGATATTTCAGTGTAGAAATCACTTTTTCACACAGCTTAAAAGCAGATTATCTTTAAATAATATACCGCATATTTCAGGACCATTTAGGCAATTCTATCATGCTCTAAACATTATTTCCATGTGCACAACTCCAGCTTTTAGTAGAGTAAGGATTTGGGCGCTATTTGGATTCTGGGAGCTATAGTAAATTTGATTTTGGGAGTATTTTCTCTCCAGCGCTATAGTGAATACCGTTTTCGCGCTAATTAGCGCAAATTGCAGCGAATCGCGCTAATTAGCGCGAATTTGCGGCAATTTGCGCTAATTAGCGCCGCGGCGCTATAGTAAATTACCCCCATAGTGGCAAATTTGTAAATAACCGAAGGAAGCCTCTCTAGGAAGATTGTAAGCTTCTTGCGGGTCCTGGAAGGATCGTAATATTCTGGTTCTAGCATCCACCAATTGGTTGAAGTGAAACAAAGCCTTATCTTTCCAATAAAAGGACATTAAACTATCCTGTCTAGCAGGCATAAATAGGAAGGAGTTTGCTAAAGAAGCTTCAGTGGTGAGGGGATATGACTGCTTAGCACGCTCCCAGTGTTCATAAGAGAAGGAGAGACATAGGTCCCATCGAGTGGTTTGCAGCCTTTTAAGATGTGAAAACAGAACAGGAATAAGTAGGATAAACATTACTTCTAATTTTCCACTTTTATTTCAAAAGTTTTAATTTTATTGTAAAGAATAACATACATATACAATCTGAACATTGGTACAACAGGAGAGGTATTTGTTCTTACAGGATAAGAAACAGGGGGATTCCAAGATGAAGTCCAGGGGAGTTAACAATTACTTGAATAACTGAGGCAAGGAGCCTTTTGAGGACATCGGCAAACAATTGAAAAACTCTAGCACTGTCAACCTTGCCCGAAGCATTATCCAGAGTCGTAATCCTGGGAATGTTGGGCGACAGGAAGCCAAAGATTACAACTAGGTCTGGTAAGGGTATGGGTGCGCTCCCGGAGGGACTCCTTTAGCACCCGGCACCCCCAAGGGAATCTAGCTGTGCCAGGTGTCGGTCTCCGTGCCCGGTCCTATCCCCCCCCTTCTAAACACGTCGGCTTCCTATGGACAGGATATTCCAATAATACAACCGTGAAAAAAAAAACTCCAAATGTTCATATACACTTCTGTTACCCAATGTATTTGGGGGTCAAATGAAGGATAGGTTAAGTAGAGAAAAGAGAGAAAGAGTAGAGAGTGGAGAGAGAAATAGGGATTGAGAATTGCCTAACATTAGGTTGTGGGGGGGGTCTCGGTCTGGCCTAGAGATGGTAGAGAGAGAGATGCCTACATGTTGTGCCCAGGGTTCCCATGTGGCTTAAATTTTTTTTACCGCGTCCGAGAGTATACTTGAGAGCTTTTCTTGTGCCATTATCCAGAAGATTTTCAGTTTGGCTGCTTTAATGGAAATTTTTGGTTGTTTCCATGCCCTGGCTATTGTAAGTTTGGCACCCACTAAAATAAAGTTAATCAGCTGCCGCGTGGGTGAGGGGACTCTTGGAATCGTGACGTTGAGAAGAGCTACCATCGGGGACCTTGGTATCTGGCAGCCTGAGACCTTGTCGATGATATTGAAAATGTTTCTCCAGAAAGGGCGGACTCCTGGGCATTCCCACCAAATATGAGCCATCGTTCCAGACAGTTTGCATCCTCTAAAAAATAGAGGGTCTACTGAGGAATACATAGAGGCCAGTCTGACGGGAATATAGTACCATCTGGAGATCACCTTTACACTGGCCTCCATGAGGGAGGTGTTTAAAACTCCCTTAAAGGAGCTTAAACAGGCCGACCGCCATGCCTCCAGATACCAGCTGAATTGCAGGTCCGACTCCCACGCATCCATGAAAGAGTATTTAGAGGCTGGGAGCACTAGTGATTAATAGATGGTCGAGATCCCCCCCCCCCTCTGCTCCGAACCACACCACAGTTCATATGCTGTAAGCTTGGGCGGAAGCGGTTTTTCCGACCATATAGAGTGTAAGAAATGTGATATTTGTCTGAATCTGAAGTGTTCCGAGGCAGGCAAATCCAGTTTGTTGATACAATGCTGAAGGGAGAAGGGGCCTGAGGGGGTTAGAAAATGTCCGATTCGGTATAGTCCTTTGTCCAGCCACCATTTGAATGCTAGTATGTTCATGCCTGGGGGAAAGTCTGGGTTATTGAAAAGGTGAGACAACCGTTTGCTCGCCGAGGTCAGTGCCTTTGACGTGCGTAAATTGTCTCAAAGTGCCAGGGAATGAGACAACGTTGGAGCCATGATCAGTGGTCTGGTTTTTGGAGGGCACCACATCAAAAAATCTAGAGTGTGGCGAGGAACTGCTTGCCTTTCAATTTGGGTCCAATCTGGTTTTTCATACCTGGAGTAAAAAATTGAGATCTGAGCTAGTCTGGCTGCAAAGTAGTACTGAAGTACTCAGTAGTACTGAGGTAGGCCCAGGCCCCCCCTTTTCCTGTGACAGTACAGGGCGCTCTGTGTTACTCTGTAACCTCCCTTACCCAATATAAACTTCAGAATTTTACTCTGAAAGGCTCTAACATGGGCCCAGTTGATTGGGATGGGGAGAGAGCGAAACAGATATAGCAGTTTGGGAAGAAGGGTCATCTTAACAAAGTTTATTCGTCCTATCCAGGATAGGGTGTGTTTGGACCAGGCTTTTAGGTCTACTTCAAGTTTGCGAAACATAGGTGGATAATTACTATTGTATAGGGATTCTGTCTTAGGAGTCAAATTGATTCCAAGCTACAGTACTTGGAATTGGGTTCGAGGTGTATCCTTGAAGGTGAACCTTAGCTTGTGGTCAGGAGTAGAGGGCACGTATTAAGCCCATGAATCTGTCTCCAAAGCCCCACCATTCTAAGATGGTGAAGATATATGTCCAGAAAACAGAATCAAAGAATAGAAAAAACGCATTTGGGGAGAGTCCAGGAGTCGCGCACCCCAAGAATATATAGAGAATGGGAAGTTCCCCCAAGGATTTTTTTAGCGGCTTGAGGTATTGAGTTCAAAAAATAGGACTGTGTATGAATACGATCTGAATTTATTCAATTAAACAATGAGTAGAAATTACAAGTACATAAAATAGTTCAAGTTATACACTCTGGTTACAAACATGGGTATAAAAGGCAGGTAATAAATGATACAATGCATGGAGTGCAATCGATGAAGTAACATCCATAAGAGTACCCCGACGCGTTTTGACCATCACGGTCTTCCTCAGGGGATTGTACTCTAGTGGGGTATATTAGAGAATTATTAGGGTTGCATTAGGGATGCATAAAGTGGAATTATATTTACCTCTCAAATAGTAAAATTTGAAATGTGACACAACCAGAGATTGTGAATGAACATGTACCTGGGTCCAGAGATCCTCACATGACGGCCCTCACTCCTCCAAGCGGGGGCCAGACAAATTAGGGCTTGCAAGGGGTCACACATATGGACCATCAGAGGAGGAGGAGATGGGCGACACCTGCAGTTTAATAGAGTAAATTACTTTAGTATAGGTTATATGGATTGTTAATATACTCAAACAGATAATGACGATTTTGATATTGTTGAAATATCCCCACCCGCATGTCAGAAACTAATTGGGTCATAGCCTCAACATAGATTGAGACAGACAAAATGTGTTGGTGTTGTTATTAATAATGTCTAACTGGGTCTCTTGATAGAATTAATATGGTTGGGTCTATTACTGTATCAAACCCAAAAGGGTATGATAGATGTAATGTGTGTGTGTGTGTGTGTGTGTGTGTATATATATATATATATATATATATATATATATGAGTCGGCCACATAATGAATTCAGTGCGATAAATCAGTGTGAAGTGAATGGGTGCACAGGGGATGTTAAAAATTAGTGAACTGTGAATGTGAATGTGTGGTGAGGAGTGTGTGTGAAATGATCAATATGATGAGTGAAGGTCTGGGAGTGTATGTGCAATTGATTGTGTGCAAGAAAAAATATGGTTATAGGAAAGAATAAAAATGAAATATTAAGTGTAATTAAAATGGAAATAAAAATACAAATAAAAAATGTAATTAAAAATAAAAATGTATATCACAACAAGGGGGGTGAAAGGGATGAGTGCTGGATGAGTGAATGAGTGTGAATATTACATAGTGTGGGTGAAGGAAAGAATGTGTGAGATGTGAAAGTGAAATGTGTGGTGCAAGACTGTCAGTCTGTGACCCAAACCATATTAGTAGTTGGATATTTGCAATATAAGATTAAAAAAAAGGAAAAAAAAGCACAGTAGTGCTGTTAAGCAATGTTGACAAAATTGAAAAGAAAACATAGAAACATTATTGGCTGGTGGGGAGTAGGGATGAACTTCGTGTTCGAGTCGAACCCATGTTCAAATCGAACATCGGCTGTTCGATCATTCGACGAAGATCGAACATTATGGGCCGTTCGCGCCAAATTCGAGTGGCGCGTCACGGCCCATAATTCACTGCGGCATCGCAGTGCATTGCTGGCTGATGATTGGCCAAGCATGCACTGACCCACATGCTTGACCAATCACAGTGCAGAAAAAACGGAGAGCCATAATTGGCCAAAGCCAGGGTGGCTTTGGCCAATTATGGCTCAGGGGGTTTAGTACACGCCCCACAATATATAAGGCCGACGGCTCGGCTGCCTTGTGTAGTGTGTTGGAGTTGTGAAACAAGAGTTTACAGAGACACGGTGTCATTTATATTGAGTTAGCTAGAGCAGGCAGGCTGTAGTTACAGTGTGTAGAGGATATATATGCATCCTAGGTGTTGTGTATATATATTTATACACTGTATTGAGTTTAGCTAGATCCGTTCCTGTTAGTCTCTATACTGTGACAGGCAGGCCGGTGATTGTGCTAGCTGCAGATAGTCAGTGTTTCACTGTGTGCTTTGCATAGCATTCACCTAAAGCGTAACCTGAATACAGTTAGTGACTATTATAGTGGTGTTCTCATAATAAAACCACAAGCAGAGAGCTGCAAGTATTTTCAGTGTACTGTGTCCTCTGCACAGTTTTCACCTAAAACTAACTGAAAACAATTGCTGCTTTTCCCATACTAACACCACAGCAGGCCATTAGTATGTCTGGAAGGCAAACAATGAGAGGCAGACAGTCACGAGGCAATAAAAGAGGGCAATCAGGCTCTGTGTCTAGAGGCAACAGTGCTGCTGGTCGTGGACACGGTGCATCCTCATCAGCACGTGGCCGTGGGAAACGCTTGTCCTTCTTTTCGGCAGCTGGCCATGTTGAGCGGCAACATGCCCAAGACTTGGTAGAGTGGATGACCAAGCCGTCCTCCTCCTCCTCATCCTCTCTCACCCAGGCTCAGGGTACTTTGTCTGGCAAAGCAGCTGCCAAAGCGGCCTCTTCCCTCGGCTCAATGGCATCAGTCACTCCTTCCCTAGCCCCACCATGTCCTCCTGAGGAGTACTCTGAACTGTTTGACCACAGTGTTGGGTACATGCTCCAGGAGGATGCCCAGCTTTTTGAAGGCTCCGATGATTGAACCCAGCTGGAGGAAGGCAGTAACGTGAGCTCAGAGGGAGGGGGTAGTAACGTGAGCCCAGAAAGAGGGGGTGCCCAACAAGGTCATGTTCCCCCAGCTGCAGCATACTGCCAGATTGGCTCCAGTGATGAGGAGGGAGGGAATGATGAGGTCACTGACTCCACATGTGTGCCTGATAGGAGAGAGGAGGAGGAGGAGGAGGAGGCACATCTCCAACGAGGCAGGATGCCCACCAGGGGCCAGCTTAAGGGCAGCACACCGATTGCATCACACCGAAGAGCTCCGCATGTGCAGGGCGCTGCTGTCTCTGCGCGTTATTCCAAAAGTTCTTTGGTGTGGGCCTTTTTTCAGACGTGTGCAGCAGATCGCACCGTTGCCATTTGCAACATATGTTTAAAGCGTATCTTGCGTGGCCAAAACATCAGCCGCTTGAACAGACATATGTCGACCTGCCATGCAGTCCGTTGGCAAGCACACCTAAAAGACCCACACCAAAGAACAAGGCGGACCTCTCCTTGCTCCTCATCAGCTGGGATCTCCAACCCCACTATACCTTCAGACCTCTCTGAAACCTGCACTGAGAGGAATGAAGGTGTAGAATTAGGTGTGTCACAGCCAAGTACTTGCGGACAATCTGCTATCAGTACACCGACGTCCGATTGTACCAGGAAAATTTCCCTGCCCCAGCTGCTGCACTGCCAAAAGAAGTTCGCTCCCAGCCATCCACATGCCCAGTGGTTGAATGCTAGCTTGGCTAAATTGCTAGCACTTCAACTGCTGCCTTTTCAGTTGGTAGACTCTGCCCCCTTCCATGAGTTTGTGGAATGTGCGGTTCCTCAGTGGCAGGTTCCCAAACGCCACTTTTTCTCACGGAAGGCGATTCCGGCTCTCTACCGGCATGTGGAAGGCAATGTCTTGGCCTCGCTGGACAGAGCGGTCAGCGGTAAGGTGAATATTACCGCTGACTCATGGCCCAGCAGGCATGGACAGGGACGTTACCTATCTTTCACGGTGTATTTGGTGACTCTGCTGCCAGCTGGGAAGAATGCAGGACAAGGTGCAGTAGTGTTGGAGGTTGTTCCGCCACCACGCCTCCAAATTGTTACTACTGGTGATTCTGACTCACCTCTCTCCTCCACCCCCTCCTCTTCTTCTTCCTCCATGGCCTCTTCCTGTGCTTTGTCCTTGGAACCAGCGGTGCTCCGTAGGCGTTCAAGGGGCTACGCCAGTACGCAGGCAAAAAGATCCCATGCGGTGCTTGAGCTCATGTGCTTGGGGGACAGGAGCCACACTGGGGCAGAGATTCTGTCAGCTCTGCAGGGGCAGGCTCAGAGGTGGTTGATGCCACGCCAGCTTAAGCCAGGTAAGGTGGTTTCCGACAATGGCACCAACCTCCTCTCCGCCCTCCGACAGGGACAACTGACCCATGTGCCCTGTTTGGCTCATGTCCTTAACTTGGTGGTGCAGCGGTTCTTGGGCAGGTACCCGGTCTTACAGGAGGTCCTGAAGCAGGCCAGGAAACTCTGTTGGCATTTCCCGGGTCATATAATGCCAGTGCTCGGCTGGCTGAGCTGCAAAAGGATTAAAACCTGCCCAAGAACCGCCTAATCTGTGACATGCCCACCAGGTGGATCTCTACGTTGGCCATGCTGCAGCAGCTCCACACGCAGCAGAGGGCCATCAATGAGTATCTGTTGCAATATGGCACCAGGACAGGGTCAGGGGAGCTTGGATTTTTTTCCCCACGCCAGTGGGCCATGATCAGGGATGCTTGCACTGTCCTGGCACCATTTGAGGAGGCCACGAGGATGGAGAGCAGTGACAGTGCATGCATCAGTGACACTGTCCCTCTTGTCCACCTGTTGGAGCACACGCTGCATGGAATAATGGACAGGGCACTTGAGGCAGAACAGAGGCAGGAAGAGGAGGACTTCCTTACCTCTCAAGGCCCCCTTTATCCAGACAGTGTTCCTGCTGGCCCGGCTATCACACAGGAAGAGGACAAGGAGGAGGAGGAGGAGGAGGAGGAGGAGGATTGTGTCAGCATGGAGGTGGAGACTAGCACTCAGCATCAGCAGCAGTCTTCAAGGGATCAATTATAGTCCCAAGACACCCATGGACTTGTATGTGGCTGGGAGGAGGTGGCTGCGGATCATGTCGTCCTCAGTGACCCAGAGGACTCCGCACCAAATGCCTCAGCAAACCTATGCTGCATGGCCTCCCTGATCCTGCAAAGCCTGCATAAGGATCCTCGTATTCGTGCGATCAAGGAGAGGGATCATTACTGGCTGGCAACCCTCCTTGATCCACGTTACAAGGGTAAGGTTGTGGACCTTATCTTGCCGTTGCAGAGGGAGCAGAGGATGAGGCATGTTCGGGAGGCCTTGCAGAATGGTCTGTGCAACGTGTTCCCAGAGACTGGGAGGTTACAAATTCCTGGTCCTGGACAACGTGTTGCTGAGGCTTCGGTCAGTCAAAGAAGGAGCGTTGGAGAAGGTGGCCGTCTGACTGATGGTATGATCGGTTCCAGCAACCATCGCCAGCGTCTGGTTTACATGGTGCAGGAATACCTAGGGGTAAGATCAGACTTGGACACCTTTCCCACTGAAAATTCTCTGGGTTACTGAGTCTTGAGGATGGATCACTGGCCAGAGCTTGCACAGTATGCAATTGAGATACTGGCTTGTCCTGCATCCAGCGTTCTTTCGGAACGCACATTCAGTGCTGCTGGAGGCTTTTTAACCGATCACAGGGTGCGCCTGTCAACCGACTCGGTCGATCGACTGACCTTCATAAAAATGAATCAGTCTTGGATCACCACCAGCTACCAAGCACCTGATGTAACAGAATAATTTTATTTGAAATGTCAGCTCCCTTCAAGACTGCCTATGCTGATGCAGAGTGACTATCCTGTTATGCTGAGTGTCTATCCTCTTCCTCCTCAATAATCATGCTGATAGCTTGAAAGAACATTTTTGGTTCTGGGCACCACCACCACTGGCTAAGGCCCAATTTTTCAGCTTCTGTTTAACAGGGGCGTGTATTTACAATTTTTGATGCAATGCGCTCCAAGTACAGTATCTGTGAGGGGTGGCAGTGTTGTGGCACCAGCACCAGTGCCTAAGGTCCAATTTTTCAGACCCTGTTTAACAGGGGCGTGTATTTACATTTTTTTATGCAATGCTTGGCAGCAGGGCTCATTGCTGTGCTCCAAGTACAGTATCTGTGAGGGGTTGCAGTGTTGTGGCACCAGTGCCTAAGGCCCAATTTTTCTGCCCATGTTCAACAGGGGCATGTAATTACAATTCTTGATCTAATATTTCACAGCTGGGCCCATTCCTGTGCCCACCAAGAGTAACTGTGAGGACTTAGTGTTGTGGCACCAGCACCACCACCAAAGGCCCAATTTTTCAGCCCCTGTTCAAAAGGGGCATGCAATTACAATTCTTGATCTAATAATTCACAGCAGGGCCCATTCCTGCGCCCAACAAGAGTAACTGAGAGGGCTTACAGTGTTGTGGCAACACCACCACCAAAGGCCCAATTTTTCTGCCCCTGTTCAACAGGGGCATGTAATTACAATTCTTGATCTAATATTTCACAGCTGGGTCCATTCCTGTGCCCACCAAGAGTAACTGTGAGGGCTTACAGTGTTGTGGCACCAGCACCACCACCAAAGGCCCAATTTTTCCTACCACTGTTCAACAATGGCATGTAATTACAACTCCTGATATAATAGTTCACAGCAGGGCGGTCCAGCGCCCACCAAGAGTAACTGTGAGGGCTTACAGTGTTGTGGTAACACCAACACCTAAGAGGCAAATTTCTGCAGAGTATATACGGCAGGCCCCTACTTTCAAACATCCAACTTACAAACGACTCCTACTTGCAAACAGAAGGAGACAACAGGAAGTGAGAGGAAATCTACCCCTAGGAAGGGAAATTCTCTCCTGTAAGAGTTAATATGGGAAAAAGGTGTCTCCTCTCCACTGATGCTTTATCACCAATCCTTGTTTCAATAAAAAAAACAAATTTTCAAAAAACATTTGTCATTGGGACGGAAAGTGAGGTGAAATGTTCTGAACAGGTGCACAGACAGCAAAACAAATGTTACAGGGGTGATAACCCTTCCCTATGTTTTCCAAAAAGCTTAAAAATAGTTTTTTTTGGCTGGAGCTACATTTAAAAAATGTACCTGTTCCAAATTATAAACAGATTCTACTTAAGAACAAACCTACAGTCCCTGTCTTGTTTGCACCGCCTGTATACTGCTGTTCAGAGTATGTAGGGCCTTTTTTAAATTTGGGTGCAGGGTTCCCCTTAATATCCGTGCAAGACCCAAAGGGGCTGGTAGTGGGCTGGGTGGGTACCCATGCCATTTTTCTCAATGAATTTCATCCATATTGCCGAGACCAGACATTACATTAAAGCCGCAAGCAGTTTTAAATTACTTTTTTTTCCTTTAGAAATGTCATTTTGTGCAGGGACAGTTCTAAACACGGGAAACACGTGTCGGCGGCGTCCTTCGCTCACCGCTGAACGTCCAGAGACGCATTGCGCACGTGCGGCCATGGCCCTACGTGCGTCATGGCGTTGCGCAATTGCGACGGGGGTGACGACAGCGCTCGGAGCCGTTGGCTCACAAGGACACCGAGGGAGCCACACTGGCCGCCATTCCGGTGGCGCGGATGGACGGAGGGGGGAGGAGGGGTTGTATCACCTGCCATTAATGGGCATAGACCCTATTTAAGCCTGTATCTCCTTCGGACCTGGATGTGTTCCGAGGAGATCACACATACACAAAGACTGGGTCAAATGTAAGTACTCCTTTCAGTATATCAAATCTATCTCCCCACCAGCCAATAATATTTCTACATTTTCTTTACAATTTTGTCAACATTGCTTAACAGCACTACTGTGCTTTTTTTTTGCTTTTTATTTTTCAATCTTATATTGCAAATATCCAACTACTAATATGGTTTGGGTCACAGACTGACAGTCTTGCACCACACATTTCACTTTCACATCTCACACATTCTTTCCTTCACCCACACTATATCATATTCACACTCATTCACTCATCCAGCACTCATCCCTTTCACCCCCCTTGTTGTGATATACATTTTTATTTTTAATTTAATTTTCTATTTTTATTTTTATTTCCATTTTAATTACACTTAATATTAAATTTTTATTCTTTCCTATAACCATATTTTTTCTTGCACACAATCAATTGCACACACACTCCCAGACCTTCACTCACCATATTGATCATTTCACACACACTCCTCACCACACATTCACAGTTCACTCATTTTTAACATCCCCTGTGCACCCATTCACTTCACACTGATTTATCGCATTGACTTCATTATGTGGCTGACTCTATTTATATATATGTAGCGGCCTCACCCTCTCTCTTCTTCTTTAGCGGTTACTCTGGCTTCGGTCTAGGGCAGTGGTTCTCAACTCCAGTCCTCAGGGCCCACCAACAGGCCAGGTTTGCAAGATAACTGAAATGCATCACAGGTGATATAATTTGCTGCTCAGGGATTGCAGTATTCTAGTCTGCATCTCACCAAGGTAATACTTAAAATCTGGCCTGTTAGTGGGTCCTGAGGACAGTAGTTGAGAACCACTGGTCTAGGGGTACCTTGAAGGGGAGAGCGAGGTGCGCCACGGCCCATGTCCTCTAGATTACTGCATGTAGAGGTGAAGGCCAGCACCAGATTACCTTTTGGGCTGTGTATACGCTCAGAGCCAAGTCTGTTTTGCTGATAACCCCCTATGCTCCCAGTAATTGGAGTACCACACACTGAAAAGGTCCAACACTTATTTATTCCATAACGGTAAACAAATAGTCCTTTGCGAGCAGACAGTTTGAGACCCATAGAACAGTTCAGTATTGGTGGGTAGTAGGTCAAGGCACAATCCTCAAAGAAACGAAACCGTTGAGGTTCACCAACGGTTGCTAAGCACAGTGGCTGTAAAACATACTTTTTGGCTTCAGAGTCTCTTCCAGCGACTCTAATGAACAGGAACTGGAGTTACCTTCGCTACGCTGCAGCCCCTGTCAGGGGGAAGACATCCCTCCAAGAGAGTTACCAGAGGCCCCGCCGTCACCGGATTAATGCTGTACCGGGCTATTCGGAAGGGTTACACTCCCCGGCCTCCTCACCTCAGATACGGGTCCCAACACCTTAGGACCCCTCGGACTCCTCCACCCTCGCGGAACCCAGTCGAAGTTACTGGGCCCCAGGCCTCGGCCATAGTACCTCACCCCAGGCTTAAGGTGCCTGGGATGGACTCCATCTCTCGCTCCGGCCAGGTCAAGGGCACCTGGGCCCGGAACTCCGGAACGCCAGCACCCAGGCTGAAGGTGCCTGGGTGCGGCCGCGTCCTCCAACTCTGAACTCTGAACCCTCGAACCACAACAACCACGTGGTAAGGGCGTCCGCCCCTTTTATCCCCTCTCCCTTTGCATCACAGCGGGTTCCCCGCCCCGCTGTACCAGCTCCAGGGGAGGACAAAAAGGCACAGTCTTGCGATGTGAGTTCACCTCCGGCCGAGGGCAACAACGCCACCTGTAGGCCGCAGGGAACTTCACATCACCAGAGTCCTCCAAGAACCACAAAAGAGGTTCTCAGACTCCCTAACAATTAGTGCATCCAGGTTGAATAACCCAGATGCTCCCCCCCAAATTTAAATGCCCACTACATGTGTGTGTGTGTGTGTGTGTATATATATATATATATATATATATATACATTACATCTATCATACCATTTTGGGTTTGATACAGTAATAGACCCAATTAGTTTCTGACATGCGGGTGGGGATATTTCAACAATAACAAAATCGTCATTATCTGTTTGAGTATATTAACAATCCATATAACCTATACTAAAGTAATTTACTCTATTACACCACAGGTGTCGCCCATCTCCTCCCCCTCTGTTGGTCCATATGTGTGACCCCTTGCAAGCCCTAATTTGTCTGGCCCCCGCTTGGAGGAGTGGGGGACGTCATGTGAGGATCTCTGGACCCATGTACATGTTCATTCACAATCTCTGGTTATGTGCTACATTTCAAATTTTACTATTTGAGCGGTAAATATAATTCCACTTTATGCATCATTGATGTTGTCAATTGTTGGAATGTCAGAACCCTAATAATTCTCTAATATACCCCACTAGAGTACAATCCCCTGAGGAAGACCGTGATGGTCGAAACGCGTCGGGGTACTCTTATGGATGCTAACTCATCGATTACACACCATGTATTGTATCATTTATTACCTGCCTTTTATACCCATGTTTGTAACCAGAGTGTATAACTTGATCTATTTTATGTACTTGTCATTTTTACTCATTGTTTAATTGAATAAATTCAGATCTTATACATACACAGTCCTATTTTTTTAACTCAATACCTCAAGCCGCTAAAAAAAACCCTTGGGGGAACTTCCCATTCTCTGGAAACGGAATCAAAAGCCTTTTTGAGGTCTAAAGAGAGTAACATTCCTGCTTGTCTGGGACCCCCTTCCCAGTTAGATTGGAGAATAGATACTATATCAATCGCCCTTCTAATTTGATCTGGGCCCTGTCTGACTGGTATGAAAACAACCTGGTCTTTGTGAATGTAATTATTGATGAAAGAGGAGAAGTGATTGTGAGGAGTTTGGTCAATATTTTCAGGTCACAGTTAAGAGAAATCGGACAATAGTTACTAACTTTCTCTGGGTTTTTATCTGGTT
The DNA here is from genome assembly GCA_029206835.1 of Rana muscosa. Lineage (NCBI taxonomy): Eukaryota > Metazoa > Chordata > Amphibia > Anura > Ranidae > Rana > Rana muscosa. Next base: position 57,433,067 of record CM055119.1, read on the forward strand.
TAGGGATTACCGCTATAAATGCGGAATTAAGTTGTGCGTCTATAGGGTCTCCTTTGGTCTTGGCATTGAAATTTTTTACGAGGCGTGGGGCTAGAGTGGGAGCAAATGTCTTGTAATAGGGGTTAGAAAGACCGTCAGGACCTGGGGCAGACCCACTTCTGAGTCCCTTGATGACCCCCAGAACCTCCTCTTCAGAGAAGGGAGCTTCCATTAACTTTTTAATTAACCGGAATGGGTAATTTGTCTAGGAAGTGATCAATGGCCACTGTGTTTTGTGAGGGGTGACCCTTATATAGATTTGTGTAGAAGACCTGAAATGCCTCTAATATTTTTGGGGGGTCAGCAGCGCGTCCGTGTCCAGGAATTCTGATCTGTGGCATCGCATGCAGCTGCATTCTGTGGGATAATTTGAATGCTAACATGGGGCCTATCTTATCCTTCTGTGTGTAAAATTTGTGTCTGCACTCTGGCAGCAGAGGTTGCGTGGAACAATGAGGCCCTCGTGGCTGCTTTTTCTCATGGTCTCTCGGATAACATCAAAGATGAGGTAGCAGCCTGAGACATACCCACTGAGCTGGAGAAGTTGATCTCGCTTGCCATTCTAATTGACTCCAAACTCTGAGAGAGACCTTCCTTTAAGGAGTGCTTGCGGAAGCCTCCTGTACCTTCCATGCCTCCTAGGGTTACTTTATTGGTTACCTGTAATCAGTGCACATTTTGTATTGTCTGTACATGTATTTAATGACAATTGATTGTTGTAACAATAAAATATATTTTTTTATTATTCATTGTGGTTAATTAACTTTTCTGGCACCGCTATAATCCCATTATCCCTATCCAATTTCTATATAAAATTAGGGATGAGGTGCCATATCTAACAGAGGACCAGGCATGAGCCGAACACCCCCCTGTTCTTTTCGCACCAGAACCTGCGAACAGACAGAATGTTCGTGTGAACTTTAGAACCCTATTAAATACAATGGACTCGAACGTTCGAAATCTAAAGTGCTAATTATAAAGGCTAATATGCAATTTATTGTCCTAAAAAGTGTTTGGGGACCCGGGACCTGCCCCAGGGGACATGTATCAATGCAAAAAAAGGTTTAAAAAATAGACGTTTTTACGGGAGCGGTGATTTTAATAATGCTTAAAATGAAAAAATAAAAGTGAAATATTCCTTTAAATTTCGTACCTGGGGGGTGTGTGTGATATGCATGTAAAGTGGCGCATGTTTCCCGTTCTTAGAACTGTCCCTGCACAAAGTGTCATTTTTGAAGGAAAAAAAGTCATTTAAAACTTACTCACAGCTATTAATGAATTGTCGGCTTTTATCAATACATAGAAAAGTCATTAATAATAAAAAAAAGCGTGGGGGTTCCCCCAAATTCAATTACCAGGCCCTTTAGGTCTGGAATGGATATTAAGGGGAACCCTGCCGCAAATGTAAAAAAAAATGGTGTGGGGTTCCCCCTAAATATCCATACCAGGCCCTTGAGATCTGGCATGGATTTTAAGGGGAACTCCACCCCAAATTTAAAAAAAAATGCCGTGGAGTCCCCCCAAAAATCCATACCAGACCCTTATCTGAGCACGCAACCTGGCCGGCCGCAGGGGAAGAGGGGGCGAGAGAGCGGCCCCCCCTCCCTCCTGAATCATACCAGGCCACATGCCCTCAACATGGGGAGGATGTCCCCATGTTGATGGGGACAAGGGCCTCATCCCCACAACCCTTGCCCGGTGGTTGTGGGGGTCTGCGGGCGGGGGGCTTATCGGAATCTGGAAGACCCCTTTAACAAAGGGGACCCCTAGATCCCGCCCCCCCCTATGTGAATTGGTAAGGGGTACATTGTACCCTTACCATTTCACGAAGAAAGTGTCAAAAAATGTAAATAAAAATACACAAACACCTTGAAAAAGTCCTTTATTAAAAAAAAAAAAAGAATAAAAAAAAAAAAACATTCCAGCGATGAAATTTTGTGTCCCGCGGCGATCCCGATGTCCAGCGCTGTCCGTCATTGGTTGTGCATGAGCGGACCTGATGGGGAACTTCCTCCGCTGTGTTTTAAATGTATAGACCCGCCCCTTCTAAAGTTCCCCATCAGGTCCGCTCAGCGGACCAGATGCGGAACATGAGAAGGGGTGGGTCTATAGATGTATTACACAGCGAATGAAGTTCCCCATCAGGTCCGCCCCCTCGGTATGTCCGACCCCGCCTACGTCAATTTACACAGTGAAGGAAGTTTCCCGCTCAGGCCAATGACGTAGGCGGGTCTGACATACCGAGGGGGCGGACCTGATGGGGAACTTCGTTTGCTGTGTAATACATGAATAGACCCGCCCCTTCTCTCGTTCCCCATCAGGTCCGCTCAGCGGACCAGATGCTGAACATGAGAAGGGGCGGGTCTATACATGTATTACAAAGTGAGAGAAGTTCCCCATCAGGTCCGCCCCCTCGGTATGTCCGACCCCGCCTACGTCAATTTACACAGTGAAGGAAGTTCCCCGCTCAGGCCAATGACATAGGCGGGGTCGGACATACCGAGGGGGCGGACCTGATGGGGAACTTCATTCGCTGTGTAAGACATGTATAGACCCGCCCCTTCTCATGTTCCGCATCTGGTCCGCTGAGCGGACCTGATGGGGAACTTTAGAAGGGGCGGGTCTATACATTTAAAACACAGTGGAGGAAGTTCCCCATCAGGTCCGCACAGGCACAACCAATGGCGGACAGCGCTGGACATCGGGATCGCCGCGGGACACTGGATTTCATCGCTGGAATGTTTTTATTTTTTTTATTATTATTTTTTTTTTAATAAAGGACTTTTTCAAGGTGTTTGTGTGTTTTTATTAAAATTTTTTGACACTTTCTTTGTGAAATGGTAGGGGTACAATGTACCCCTTACCAATTCACATAGGGGGGGCTGGGATCTGGGGGTCCCCTTTGTTAAAGGGGTCTTCCAGATTCCAATAAGCCCCCCGCCCGCAGACCCCCACAACCACCGGGCAAGGGTTGTGGGGATGAGGCCCTTGTCCCCATCAACATGGGGACATCCTCCCCATGTTGAGGGCATGTGGCCTGGTACAGTTCAGGAGGGAGGGGGGCCGCTCTCTCGTCCCCCCCTCTTCCCCTGCGGCCGGCCAGGTTGCGTGCTCGGATAAGGGTCTGGTATGGATTTTTGGGGGGACTCCACACCATTTTTTTTTTAATTTGGGGTGGAGTTCCCCTTAAAATCCATGCCAGATCTCAAGGGCCTGGTATGGATATTTAGGGGGAACCCCACGCCATTTTTTTTTCTAATTTGCGTCGGGGTTCCCCTTAATATCCATTCCAGACCTAAAGGGCCTGGTAATTGAATTTGGGGGAACCCCCACGCTTTTTTTTTTTTTTATTAATGACTTTTCTATGTATTAATAGCCGCGAGTGAGTTTTAAATGACTTTTTTTTCCTTCAAAAATGACACTTTGTGCAGGGACAGTTCTAAGCACGGGAAACATGCGCCACTTTACATGCATATCATACACACCCCCCAGGTACGAAATTTAAAGGAATATTTCACTTTTATTTTTTCATTTTAAGCATTATTAAAATCACTGCTCCTAAAAAAACGGCCGTTTTTAAAACTTTTTTTTGTATTGATACATGTCCCCTGGGGCAGGACCCAGGTCCCCAAACACTTTTTAGGACAATAACATGCATATAAGACTTTATAATTAGCACTTTAGATTTCTCCCATAGACTTTTCGAATTTGCCGCGAACACTCCAAATTGTTCGTTGTTCGGCGAACGGGCGAACAGGCAATGTTCGAGTCGAACATGAGTTCGACTCGAACTCGAAGCTCATCCCTACAGAGGACAAACCAACCACTTCCAACACTCTCAAAGAATGTAAGGGCTGACGCTTTGTCATAACAATTTTCCTCCACTTCCAAGATGGAGTCGGTTCCGATTCCTGTAATTCCTCCTGATTGTATTCTGGCTACGGTTCGCACCAGTCTCACTTCTACTTTGGGTGACAAAATTCTTGTCGCTCAGGTCCATGCTCCTCCTGAGAAACCTTGTGACCGCAGCTTTGTCCCTGAGAGTCTCTGTACTGCTGTGCTTCAGACTTACCATTCTCCCAAGGCTGCTGGTCACCCTGGGAAGAATCAACTCTTTTGGGACATTTCTTAACAATTCTGGTGGCCTAGTCTACGTGCTGATTTAGCCACCTTTGTAGCTGCTTGTTCCATGTGTGCTCAGAGGAAGACTCCATGACACCTTCCAGTGGGTCTCCTACAACCCATACCCAATGGAGAGAGGCCTTGGAGCCACCTGTCTATGGATTTCATTGTGGAGTTACCCAACTCCCAGGGTAACACAGTAATCCTTATGGTGGTTGATCGGTTCTCGAAAATGTCTCATTGTATTCCACTTAAGAAGTTGCCCACATCGAAGGAACTGGCGTCCATTTTTGCTCGGGAGATCTTTCGCTTACATGGGCTACCCAAGGTGATCGCCTCGGACAGGGGTAGACAGTTTGGCGAGCCTTTTGTGCACAGTTGGGAATTCAGCTTGATTTCTCCTCTGCGTATCACCCACAGTCTAATGGGGCCGCAGAACGAGCCAACCTGTCCTTGGAGCAGTTCCTACGTTGCTATATTTCTGACTATCATAACAACTGGTTAGATCTCTTACCTTGGACGGAGTTTGCTCACAATATTGCCTTGAATTCTGCTTCCCGATTGTCCGCAGTTATGGCAAACTATGGTTTCCAACATTCCATGTTGCCTGACTCATTTGTTCCGCAGAGCATTCCTGTGTTAGAGGAGCATCTCTGTGGTCTTCGTTCCACTTGGGCACAAGTCCAGGAGGTTTTGCAACATGCCAATGATAGGTACATATTCCATGCTGACCGCAGACGCCTGCCTGCACCTTCCTACCAGGTTGGGGACAGGGTCTGGCTGTCATCTCGCAACCTCCGACACCATGTTCCCTCTCTGACGTTGGCACCTCGGTTTATTGGGCCTTTACGTATTCTCTGCAGAATTAACCCAGTGGTTTATGCTTTAGACCTTCCTTCTAATATGCGTATCTTAAATGTATTCCATGTCTCCTTATTAAAACCTTTGGTCTGCAACCGCTTTACCACCTCGGTGCCACGTCCTCACCCTGTACAGGTTGAGAACCATGAGGAGTATGAAGTACGGTCCATTTTTGACTCCCGTAGGTTCTGTGGGTGCATACAGTACCTGGTGCATTGGAAAGGATACGGTCCGGAGGGATGCTCTTGGGTCTCATCTTTGGACATACATGCCCCTGTCCTCCTCTGTGATTTCCATAGACATTTTCCCCTCAAGCCTGGTGGTCCTCCGAGTGGGAGGGGTCATTGAGGAGGGGGTACTGTCAGGGCTGGGCTCAGCCCTTCCTTCTCTGAGCTGGCCACTCAGCTGTCAGTTAATTTACAGCTCCTATCTCTCCACAGTGACTCACCTGTTGATGATATCCTGCTCGTCAGTCCTGCTTACTTTAGCCGTCCAGCCCAGATCTTCTCTGCATTCGCCTGGTCAACATCCTGCCTACGTGCCTGTTAAAGACTTGCTTGGCTGACGTCCCTTCTGGTTCCAGATCCTGCTTGCTGTTCCACTATGCTGATTCCTGGCTTCCTGACCTCCTGACTTCCTGGCTTGTCTGACTATCCATTCAGGTTACCAAACTTTGGCTATGTTTTGACTACATTTGTTCTATTTACTTGTATTATTATTAAACAAGTGTGATTTAACTGTACTTCTGTCTCGGTCTGATTCCTGGTTTCTGACAGTAGACTTCCTTCCTATGGAACTCTTTAGGACCAGAGGGGCATCTAGTATCTTATTACCTCTGCCATAGGTCCGCTGTTGGACTCTTTATGCCTTTGCCACTGGTTATTGTAGATTCTGTAGGCCTGGATAGGTGGATACCTTTAAGTTTCTTTGGCCTCTGCCACATGCAAAGTTAAAACAATTTTTAGGTCTCTGCTGCAGCCCAGTTTAGGACACTGTAGGCCTAGCAGCTAGGAGACCATTTCTTGTCCCTGGCTTCTCACCTGAGCAAAGGGCAAAAACTGGACCGCTGTGGGGCTGCACCCTCCCCGGGCAACAGCCTGAGAGGGAAGAACTTTCATCCACTTCATCCACTCTAGGCAAAGCTGGATTAACAGCTGGATGCTGCTAAATTCACATTCTTACCAGGCATAGAGGATTTCCCCAAATATGAATTCCAGAGACCACATCACTTGCATAAACCCCTCAGAAATATATTGTATCTTTTTACTCTATGTAGTTGGAAAAACTATCAGTATCAGGCAGAAGCAACCACCGTCCTTGGGAGAAACCTAACAATCCCAGATACCACAAACAAAACTCAGGCTGGTTAGCTGCAAACAGTACATTTAGATAGGGGCACTGCAGCGTAAAGCAGGGCCTCTACACTCTTTTAAGCTGTGTTAAAAGCAATGCCCAGTTTACACTGAACTGCTTAATACCCCATATGATATGGAGATGGGAAGAAGAGCTAGAGGTATCCAAACAGTAAAAACTTTTCCTGATTGGTGAACTCTCTAACTCATTCAGACCTCTCTCAGGTTGTTACTGCATGCTAAAGAAAATTTACTGTAAGGCTATATACATCACTTGTTCTGGAATGTACAGTATTTTGTGGATTTAAACTGAAGGTTCAACTCAGCTTTAATTTTTTTTTCTGGGGGGGGGGGGGCTTTTTTTACAATTCTTGGGTGTATATATACTTTAACTTCACACTCATACTCACATGCATATTAGAACCTTTTGAACTACAAAAAAATAAAACTATCTTTTCATGAATTTCACCTTTACAGCATTATGTCTGCTACAAAATAATGGTAATGCTTTAATGTAAGAAAAAGCCCTGAAACTGAGCTCTGCATTGTGTGTAGACACTTTGGAAGATATGTTACAGCCTGCTAAAGTAAATAGCCAATAATACAGCATAGCCTAATCAATAAGGACCTGTAATACTGTCTCTCAGAGGAGAACAGCACTTGTGCCAATAAAATTTTTTTTTCCGGCTGTCATTAATCTCTATTAAAAATGAGAAGCGTGGCATGCTTTTAGTTCAGTAATAAACCTATAGTGAGTTATTATATTGATGTTGTTTTCTGTTGGGCTCTTACAGTGCTGGGTATTGATTAGAACTGAATTAACACAAAACGTCTGCAGAGCAGATAGCAAATACATATAGGATTGATTTGCATTTGCTTTCCTTGGTTTTGCTTGTAGGAGAAAGAAACCATCCCTCACTTTATTTGCAGCAGCTGGGCTCCGTCACTCCACATCTTGTCGGAAGAAATCACTTCACAGTTTGATTTTAAAAATTACTAGCACAACCAGCATCAGGATAATATTATTATTATTATTATGATCACCAGTAAATAGGCTTGGCAAGCCACTCAATACAATTCATTACCACCCATCCAACAAATGTATCGATTTCTGTTTTGTGGTTACATAATACAATTTTAAGGCTGTTGCAGTTTAATGAGCCGTCTTCCTATGATGTTGCCAGGAGATTTGGAGCAGTTGTAGAAGTAAATATTATAGATTGTCTGTCTGCAACTGCACAGCTCCTCTTAGCTCAGCATGAGACTGAATGGAGGCATCCAACTATGCAATACTTTGAGCATACAAGATCAAAGTACCCTTAAAGTACAATAGCAGCCACACTTATCCTTTACACTGAGGACCACACACAGAAACACCTGCAGGGCAATAAATTGTATAGTGAAAGCCTCTCAGAGGTGTCTGGCAGGTACGTGTGATGGAAATGAACAGGAACAAGCACTGTAATTGTGTGTGTATGTGCAAAGTGATTCTTGGTGAACCAAGAAAAAGTTTGATTTCCAGTATTTCTGTCACTGAATTGAGCTTGTTGCATCTAACATCCACAGTAAGTGAGGATTTGACCAGGGTTTGGCTAATCTCCTAAGAAACAAAGAGAAGAACTTACTTACAAAGAACGTCATACAATAAATTGTGTTTTTGTGTGTGTAGCGGGGTCTCCTTTAAGGCCCCTGAACTACGTTACCCAGAACCCCGTTTGGCACCCAGGGTGCATTGGGCCACCGCAGAGACTCATGGGTGGGGCTACATAAGAAGAGGGCGAGGCTAGGCTTCTTTGGACACCGCGCTGCAAGCAATAGGACTCCCTGTGCGGATCCGCTGCTGTGTAAGGCCTGAAGCCTGGGCCTTGCATACCGACCAAAGAGCCTTCCACCCCACTGCAGAGCCTGGGTGGCATCTGTTCCTGCTAGAGTTTGTTGACGTCAGTTGGACCGGAGACCCGGCCGTTGGAGACACTGTGTGTGGATACACAGTGGTGGAAGCCCGGACTGGGATCGTGTCCGGAGTGGTGAGCGAGCACTTGCTCACTTCATTAACCTTTTACTTTGTTGGGCCTAGTGACTGCCTTGGCTCACCCTGTAATTTACTACCCTTTGGATTACAAATATTGTTTCTTAAAAGTGCACCACCGTTCAAGTTGCATGCGAAGAATTGTTCTCATCAGGGACTGAGTTTTAATCTGGGTCAGGCCTGACCAGGGTGGGGGCTAAAACTTTGTTGCTGCGCCATATTGCGCATAGGGAAAGAAGATAGTTGCACGTGGCGGGTGATCACTCTGCACTATCACTGAAGAATATGTTTATTGCTGCAGGGCTCTGCATGTATACTATGTGATGTGTTTAACTTTGAATCCTTATACCAAAGTAAATCCAGTTATATTTTATCACATTGGTATTAGTGTCATCTTTGCAGATAGTGGTTATCAATACTGCCAGATTGTGTATAATCAGGTATAGACCGTTACGAGGTAACAATCCCTTGACTAACTGTGCCAGTGTGGGTTGAGTAGATTGCCGGGGGTTGGCGGTCCTGTATACAGGGCCCGAAACAAAACTCAGTGGCTCTCTTAACTGGGGGTAGCGCTACACGTGTGTGTGTGTGTGTATATATATATATATATATATATATATATATGTAGCGGGATCCCCAAAATGTAACCCGCTATACCCAAATTTAGGGGAAGGTTTGAGCTGTAGTTGGGCTCAGACCACCTTAATTGTTAGGACATTCTATTTTACACCACAGGTAGTATACAGGTGAAAGAGGCATGTGTGCTACATATATATATATATATATATATATATATATATATATATACTGTATATGTGTGTATGTGTGTGTATATATATATATATATATATATATATATACAAATAGGCACTGTGACAAATCCTGGAGATCCGGGAGCTGTTACTAACCCCCTAAAGGGGAGGCCCAGATAGACCTATCTTTCCAATTGAGAGCATATGATAACAGGTGGAAGTCACAATATTGTATTTTTTCACTAGGACTTTTGGGGCTGAAGAAACACATTGGACTTAAAGTGTTCATTTATTTTCTATCTTGCTTTGTCTGGTAGGAATCATTTAATCGGGTATTTCATTATCACATAGATGTGAGTGATATTACATATTATTTTCAGGACACAAGTTATTTTTTATTCTTGTAGTTTTATTTATGTATTTTTTTATTTTCAAACAATGATTAGTAGTTTGGGGATGCACAATTGTTTATTAGGGCGGTGCCAAACTATTAGAATATAAATTGTTTTAAACGGAAACTCCACTTTTGTTAAAAAAAAAATAGGGGGCGTGGTTTGGCGCCGGACCTGAATGGCAGCGTGACTCCCGAGCTCCCGTCCACAGGAGATATAAAAGTAAGTCCAGCCGAGCCATCCGCTGCAAAACATGGGGAAAAATTCACAGGATCCCTCCCCAGCACGGTCCCGCTCCCCCAGAGGCTCCGGAACGCAGATCGGCCGCAGTATACCGAAGATCTTCTGGACCCAGTCACGCGAGGCCCCAGCTTCTACTCGGGCCTACTCGAGCGCTGCACGATCCTCCAGCCTCAGCCCCTCAGGCAGGAGTCACACACAGCCCCAGTCCTCAGCAGCCGCAGCTCACACCCCACAGCCGCTGAACATGCAGACCCTTTGCTCTGTAGCAGAGGACATCAAAGCCACACTTTCCTCAGCCATTACAGATCTCAGGAGAGACGTCCAGGCAATGGCAGTGCAGCTGGATGATCTGGAAGAAACAACCCTCCATGACACTGCCATCCAACAACTACAGGCCTCCTTTCACTCCCATAATACCCAGTTCAGAGACATCCAGAGACATATGGAAGATTTGGACAACCGCGGTCGTCTCCACAACATCAGGGTAAGAGGCATCCCTGAAACTATTGAAAATCCGCAAATAACGAAGACCACTATCGCCATCTTTAACAATCCTTTGGGCAGGCCCCCTGAAACACCTATTGAATTTGAATGCCTTCACAGAGCCTTAAAACCCAGAAGCAGAGACACCGACCCCCCCAGAGATGTTATATGTTGTCTCGTTAACTTTAAATTAAAGGAGGATATTCTTCATAGGGCCAGGGACCGTCGCACCCTACTCTATCAAGGGGCTGACATAAAGTTGTTCCAAGATCTCTCGCCTATTACCCTCCAGAATAGAAGAGACTTGCTCCCTCTCCTCGATCTCCTGCGTACCAAAGGGATCCAATACCGGTGGAAATTTCCCTTCTGCCTCTCTGCATCTTCTCAAGGACGCACACCTAACCTACGTCTACCGGAAGATCTACCCGCCTTCTACGATGCACTAAATCTCCCCCCCGCATTGTCTTCCCAGATTGGTATAACACACTTCGTACGCCATGTATGAGAAGATCAACTTCCACTGATGCTATTCCAGTCCATGACGACTTCCATATCAGACGCCGCAGGTCCACCCCACCGAGGATCACCAATATGTCTGACTCCCGGAATGCCATGCACAACGGCCCAACGGCCTCCCCGGCTCACAGGAGAGCCCGCCATGAAGTCTCCAACTGAACAATCTCATCTCTCCCCTCACACGCATTTCAACGCCAACAAGACCACACCAAGACTGGAACTTTCCTAAGACACCCATCTGCAGCGCTCAAGCTAACATGCTATCAAGCTAACCGATAACATTTACACCAAAGATAACTTCCCTTTTTTTTCAGTGACTGCTCTCCCTAGATGTCCCTGACCGATGTAAACATCGTGCCTCAGAAGTTCGATCCACAACAAGTGGACTCTACCCCATATGAACTGTAAGTTTGTTGTTCACCTTGGGAGACCCCCCGTGTTTTGACTGATCCTCCTAGAAGAGTAAGCAGTCTCAAAGGTAAAAGACAGTCTCTTAGGGGTAACCACATGCTCTCTGTTAAACCGCACAAGACTTAACTGGGAGATCAACTGACTCATATAAAAGAATATACATCTTTAGGAGCAGTATTCCCTCCCAAAAAACCTTCCCGCATCTTCCCTGATACCTTCCCCTACCCTTCTTCCTAACCAGACCCCTTCCCCCTCTTTCCCTCCCCAATTCCCCTAACCCTCCCCCACCCCACCCTTCCCTCCCTCCAATCCTATTTATCCCCGAAGGTATTTCACACACAGACCTCTGTGAATTACTGTCCACGGTACTACTCTGAACTGAGGTTCAATAAGTACAAAGATTGTTGTCCCAAATGCTACCTTATGGGGGATGATGTTGCACAGCTGCCAACTCTCTTCCTACGCAACGATACAAGCCTAAACTACCTATTCCACCATCCCCTTTCCTAAATTTAGGAAAATCTGTCAATTTAGATAAGCACTCTTTAAACGACCAAGAACTTCTAACATTTCCTATAGTTCTCCTGACACGGCGTCTGTGCAATCTCACCCCCCCACTGGATGCCACATATATAAAAGAGGTTACAAGAATGTTTAAAAGTAAGACTGCATTAGACGGCTGTTTCTCACTTATCCTAGTATACCTTTGAGTTTTAGTTAATCGATCGGTTTGGTAGCGCCTAAAACTATTACACTCAACCAATGGGTTGACTACACTTGCATAATCAACTCCATTACAAGGAGCTTCGGGACTATCCCACACGGAAACTTATGGGAGGATACCCATATTAGTGTCTATGGCGATCCCATTCCAACCCAAGTTGGATTGGAAGGTGCTATTTATTCGACCATAAACAGGGCGCTGCCTGACCGCATCCACAGGAAAAGTTACTGTCTTACGCAGATTCAGCCAAAGTTGTACTATTAGATCATTGTATAGAATGTTATAATTAATGTTGATTTGATTCACTGCTGGAGATCTCTCCCATATCCATTTAATGGGAGATACACCTTAGGACACTTACGTGTAAAGATGACCCTGTGTTCCTATTTTTGTTCCTATAACATGTTATGTTTTATACTCTAGAACTGTTAATATTTGTTCAATACACTTATTAGGTGACCTTAGGAAATCTCCTCGTGTTTAATTCCTTTGAGCTTAGAACTAAAGATACTCTGTCTTGTACTAAAAAGAATGGCTCCCACATTAAATGGTATCATATCCTCTTTTTTGTGGAATGGCAGACCCCCACGGTTGGCCATCTCCACCTTACAACTTCCCATTGCACGAGGTGGCTTATCCCTACCGGACTTCCAGGTGTATTTTTGGGTGGCGGTTTTGGTAACAGTCAGGTGGTGGTTTTCTCAACCCAAATACAACCCCGCGGTGACCCTTGAAGCGGGGATTATGGGATCATACTCCTCCCTCAGCAATTTGGTGTTCAGGGGACCGAAATCTCACCCCAGCCTTACGGAACCTATGCGTACGACAATATCAGTGTGGCGCAGGGTTAACACAAGTAATAGCTCCCCCGGTACATACTCCCCCCATCTCCCCCTATGGGATAATCCTAACCTCCCACACTTGAATAAAGTCCCGGACCCCCAGGTTTGGGCAAAGAAAGGGATAGTGAACCTTAAACATATAGTTGCCGGCGGAAAATTTTGTGTGTTCCCTGACCTCAGAGATGCCTATCAGCTGCCGGGCTGGATGCTGTTCCATTATTACCAATTACGCCATGCATACAATAAGCAATTCCCATCTTCCATTACCCACGGATCGGACTCTGTGGAGGGACTTCTTACTGCCAAGGTCATAGATAAACCCCTATCCTCCCTGTACTTCTGTCTGTCCTTAGGCCCCACTGGAAAGCTTGAGAAAGCCCTGATTAAATGGAGGGGGGACATCCCTGACCTGGAGGAATGGGAGGCTACCCTATCCTTCTTTGTGACGAACATGATCTCAGCCAAAGACCGGTTCTTGCAGGTTAAGTTCCTCCACAGGGCCTACTTCACTCCAAAACGACTGACTCCTATGAACCCGAAGACCCCGGTGAATTTTCGTTGATGTGACCTGCAGGCTGCCTCCTTCCTACATATGGTCTGGACCTGCCCACGTCTGGTAGCGTACTGGACGGGGATTGTGGACAGCCTCAACGGAATCACGTCCCTAGATATGGGACCTGATTCTCGGGTATTGCTGCTCAACATCTTTGGAGCAACGGTTCGGGGCAAGTATACTAGGCTGTTCCTAAGCTATGCCACATTCTATGCACGCAAGGTGATATTCCTCCACTGGAAAGACGCGGCGCCACCTACAGTTTATGTGGCGTACGGTTGTGAACTCAGTGTTACCACTCTACAAACTTACATACCTTAATCGGAATTGCCCCGGCAAATTTGATAAAATATGGTCGGGATGGATAGACGCCTGGGGGGAGGAGCCCCTGGAGAACGCACAGGATGTGGTAGCTGGAGATGCACCACAGCCCTGAATCCATAGGTTGGTTTTCCTATGAGTAGATGACCTGTTTTGATATGTAATTCATCCACTTGCTCGAGGTTCCTTTCTCTCCCCCCTCCGCCTTCCTCCCCCCTCCCTTTCCCCCTTCCCCCTTCCTTTCCCCTCCCCTCCCCCCTTTTCCCCCTCTCCCCCCTCCTTCTCCCCCCCCCTCTCCCCCCCATCTGGGTCATTCTGGGTTATTATGCTGAAATGTCTACCTCCTGAGCCAACGTCGGAACATTCTTTGGACTTTGTTCTCACCCATCCTGTGGTCAACATTGTTGCTGTTTACTAAGTCACTCTGTGTATTATCCTTCATGTAAAGGATTGTGTGTTTGCATCGCTTGTACTGTAAAGATGTAAATAAAAAAAAAATCTTCTTGTAAAAAAATAAATAAAATAATGGCTCCCTACCACGATCAGTGGCACAAATCTCCTGTGGACGAGAGATACTGAATCTAGTCTGTTCTAAAACTGACACCCTTCACCTCCCCACGAGATGGGAACGCACCAATTCCTGTCAAAACTTACCGGATACACTATCTTTCTTGCTCCTTCCTTCATGCCCCCTCCCTCCTCTGCCTCTCAGTCTCAGCCGCCACCACAATACCACTTAAACAAGATTACCCCAGAACCTGCTTTCTTCAGAGCACCCATTTACAAGTGAAGAGATATCTACTTAGCGCCTAGCGGTCTCTCAACAATCATAGGACCCAACACTAACACACTATGTCACACACCCGCCATACTAAAAAACCCTCCAGTCTTAAAGTAGTCTCATTAAACATGAAGGGTCTCAATATCCCGGAAAAACGTAGTCAAGTCCTTGACATGATGTATAAATTAAAGGCAAACATAGTATTCCTACAAGAAACACACTTTTGCACAAACAAAATCCCCAAACTCATGAACCACCTTTTCCCAACGGTATATCATACCACCAACTCACTTGCTAAATCCAAAGGGGTCTCCATTCTAATTTTCAAAAACCTTGATTGGCAGCCCATGGACTCACTTATAGACAGACACAGAAGGCAGATACATCTTGCTAAAGGGCCGACTCCAGGGGCGACCGGTGACCCTGGCCAACATTTACATCCCCAATACTGCACAAGTGAGCTTCTTTAGATCCATCTCACATCTCCTCTCAGACTTCCACTCCGGATTGACCATCCTAGGGGGGGATTTCAATGTAGCCCTATTCCGAATCTTGGACACCTCCACTAGTACAGCTTCTTTACCATACAAAGCTATTCGGCAAATTAAGTCACAAATCCAAGATCTTCTTTTACATGAAACATGGCGTACTCTTCATGGCGACAAAAAAGATTTTACCTATTTTTCTGCCCCACATAATAAATATTCTAGAATCGACTATCTATTCCTATCCCAGAAAGACATCCCTTTTCTATACACTGCTACCATTGAACCAATGCTGCTGTCAGACCACCACCCAATTACAATGACCCTGACATTTCCAGACAAAAACATCTCAACAAAAATCTGGCGCCTGGATTCGGCGCTGCTTACTTCAGAAGAGGTCGTCCAAGACAAAAACATCTCAACAAAAATCTGGCGCCTGGATTCGGCGCTGCTTACTTCAGAAGAGGTCTAGAAAACAACACACCTGACGCAGCCCCACTTACCCAATGGGAAGCCCATAAATGCGTAATTCGAAGGAAACTCATCACCCTTAAATCATCTCATCGAAAGGCCCAATAACAGACAATTACAGATCTACTCGACACGATTAAAAACCTAGAACTTGCCTACAAACAATCCCAAGCAAAGCAAATATATCACAAGCTTATCCAAAACTGGAAACTCTTACGTGAAGAATTAAACCGTAAAACTTTTCTATGAATCCGGCAACAAGGGTGGAAAATAAATTAGGGTGGAAAATAAAAAATTGTGGAAAATAAAAAAGGGTGGAAAATAAATTAAACCGTAAAAGCTTTTCTATGAATCCGGCAACAAGGGTGGAAAATACCTAGCTAAGGCCCTCCAGACCAGGAAAGCTCACACAAATATCCACACCATCAAAGATTCTCAAGGGAAGTCCCATATCACCCCGACAGACATCGCAGCCAAATTTGAGACTTACTACTCCAACCTATACAATCTGCCCAAACATACAAACAACCATATAGGATCTGACACTCGACTCACTTCAATTGAGAATTTCCTCAACAAATTTTGCCCCGAACCCATAGGCAAAGAGGAAGCCCTTCAGTTAGAAACCCCTATCTCGGAAGAGGAACTCAAATTGGCTATCAAACAGCTTAAAAATGGTAAAAGTCCCGGCCCTGGTGGGTTTACGGCTACCTATTTCAAAACCTTCACGGACACCTTAGCCCCACACCTCATTAAGACTTTTAACTCCTTAATATCAGCAGCTCTCCCCTTCCATAGATTACTAGAAGCTCACATCACAGTAATCCCGAAGGAGGAAAAAGATCCTACATCAGTTAGTAACTACAGGCTGATTTCCTTATTGAATGTCGACTTAAAGCTGTATGCCAAAATTCTAGCCACTCTTCTTTTACCTCTCCTCTTCTACCTTCCCTGATAGGGAGAGACCAAGTTGGCTTCATCCCTGGTAGAGAAGCCAGGGATAACATGATCAAAGCCCTGAATATACACCATTGGATTACGACCCACAAACAAGAAGGATTTTTCCTGTCGCTGGATGCAGAGAAGGCGTTCGACAGGCTAGCTTGGGATTACCTGGGGGCAGTCCTGAGACATGTGGGTCTCCAGGATCGGATGTTAAACGCCATTATGTCCCTCTATACAACTCCAACCGCCAGGGATGGGACAAGACAGGGATGCCCACTTTCCCCAATCCTTTTCATCCTGACCCTTGAACCCTTCCTCCAATGTCTCAGATCCAATGACAATGTCAAAGGCTTTCTCATCGCCGATCGCACCTATGAGTTTGTTAGAAAGGAGGCCTTCATTGTTCCAGCATTCACAGGCAATGCAGCAGTACGTTGTGGGAAGGTGATTGTTCATGGAAGTTTTCTAAAGTTTAAAGTTTGCACCCCTTGGCAAGCGGAGCAAGCCCCATTGTCATCTGGATATGAGAGATACTTTTTTCTATCCTTTGGACTGGATTGAAGTTTGATGTCCCCCATTTGAATCGCAGTTGGAGATTTGCTGTCCACAGCGGCTTACCTATGCTTGGTTGACCCTCTGAATGTAGGTTTTTGGGGTTCACTCTTTCTGGTAAGCCTTTCTTACAACCGATTTGGTGGTGGTCACTTTGAGTGCACTCTCTTCACGTTAAGTTTACTCATGAGCACCATAATTTGATTGTCATTCACCTTTCATCAATATATGTTCTATTTGTTTTTATCATGAACTCAGTATTTTTGGTGTCTATTGTGGCATTTAATTTGCATCACTGAGGACTCTTTGGACTCTTTGAACACTTTATTTTATTTTATTCAGTTTGTTTGGCAAAGATGTCACATTACTGAGGACTTTTTGTATATTTCATTTATTCAGTTTGTTTAGCAGAGATGTTACATTGTTTATCCAATTATATATCACTGTTATACACTGCTCCTTTATTGTGGGCAGTTCTTACTCATTTTTAGCGCTACACTTTTTTGTTTCGCACCTATAAGTTAGCTGCCTTCGGTGATGACTTATTACTATTCCTGAAAGAACCACACATATCGATCTCAAATCTCCTGAAAGAATACAAACTCCTTTCATAGTATTTCTAATTTCAAGATCAATTTCGCAAAATCCCATGCCCTTAATATCTCCCTCCCTCAAGAATTGGTAACACAATGTAAAAATAATTTCCCCTTTCAATGGAAGCGTGATCAGATTAAATATCTTGGGATATACCTAACAACAAACCTTTCAGACATGTTCTCAAAAAATTACCAACCCATCCTCAAAACCATTACGAACTACCTAAATAAGTGGAACAAACCTAATTTTTCCTGGTTTGGAAGCGCGTCAATTTTAAAGATAAACATACTCCCCCGCATTTTATATATTATGCAAACCATCCCCATTAAGCCCCCCCGACCTTCTTTCAATCATACAAACGACTGTGTACCGGATTCCTATGGAGACAGAAAAGACCTAGAATAGCTTACGAACAACTGACAAAACCCAAAACAAAGGGGGGCATTGGTCTCCCAGACCTTAAGAAATACTACTGGGCTTGCCGCCTCTCTAGAATTGTAGATTGGTCACTACATGGCCACAACAAAGATTGGGTCGTTCTCGAGCACACATTTTCCCCCTTACCACTGCGATCGCTGCCTTGGATCTCGACCCATCACACCCCACGGAACCTAAGAAACCACCCTCTCATTGACCCGACACTCCAGTGTTTTAAGGAAACCTGCCAAAAGCTGCATATCTCCTCTAACCCTGGACCTCTCACATCTGTAAAACTCAATCCAGAATTTCCACCTGGTATGTCCACACACTTTTTAGTTGATAGCTGGCAACATACAGAGGTTCTAGCCCACCACTTCTTCCGAACAGGTTTACTTCTGTAATGTTCCTCCCTACCAGTTAACACTGACAACACTACCCTTCCTCTCTGGACATATTTCCAGATCAGACATTTCCTAAAAGAAGTTGATCGAGACTGCGCCGTCTCTCATACACTCACCCCCTTTGAAGAGCTATGCTCCTACTCTGCACCACAACAGCATGTAATCTCCAATGCATATAATATAATCTCTTCAGATAGCTTGATGAAAACCAACAAAGCATGTCTAAGCTGGGGAAAGGGACCTACAATCAGAGATGACAGAGGCACAATGGGAACACATATCTACAATAACACACAAAGGCTCCCTCAATGTCTCAATCCAGGAAAACAACTATAAAATCCTAACCTGCTGCTACAGAACCCCAGTAATCCTGAACAAATATAACCCTGCCCTTTCTGATAAATGCTGGAGATGTTCCAGGGAAATAGGAACTTTAGCACACATTTGGTAGTCCTGCCCCCTAATCCAGCCGTTCTGGACTCAAATTCGAGAACTGACGTCACACATTTCTACATACTCCTTGGAACACACCCCAACACAGTTTCTCGTCCACCACTCTTAACTGCCGTCACACCAATAATGCAAAACACTAATACCACCCTTAATAAATGCGGCCAAAATGTGTATCCATCTTCATTGGGGAACAACCCATGTTCCGACCATTCCTGAATGGCTCAAACGAGTGGAAAAAGTTGCGGAAATGGAGTAACTAATCTCCATAGCCAAAGACTGTCCATCCAAATTCTCACATACATGGGCCAGTTGGATCCACTTTCGCACCACAGCTAGATACAAATTATTGATAAGCCAAACTCCTCCAGATCTCACACCCCAAGACAATTGTGACCCTTAATGACTCTTTTCCTGCATTTCAAAAACAAACCCTGTCAAAACATGAGACAATAGACCTCCCTCCCCCAAACAAGGGAAGATTGAGGGAGGACACTTCTCAAGTTATCTAAACAAACACCCAAAATTACTCAGATCAGGTTTCTATATACACCTTACACCAATCCTTTGGCAAAGGTGGTGGAGACTGGGAGGCAAGTCAACACACTCCCCCCCTCCCAACACGACCCATGCTCCTCCCCTCCCCCCTCATTTTTTTTTGTTCTCTTTTTTTTCTTCTATATTTAAGATATTTAACCAACTTTGGTTTCACGGTTAATAGGAGGAAGCTAATACTAAGTTGGTTACCATCCCACGAACTAGCAAATCTCGAAATCTATCCACGAATCACACCCAAGCCTATACTAGCACCAAACAGAAAGACTGTTACTGTGATATGCATTGTAATTTACTTTGTCGACCTAAGCTGGAACTTCTTCTTTTTCTGCTACTGATATTGCCTGCTAGTTCTGAACAACATTGCTGTAAAACCTTTTGTTATGAACAACAATGCCTCATGCACCTTGTTTAACCACTTGCTTACTGGGCACATAAACCCCCTTCCTGCCCAGGCAAAATTTCAGCTTTCGGCACTGTCACGCTTTGAATGACAATTGCGCGGTCGTGCGACGTGGCACCCAAACAAAATTGACGTCCTTTTTTTTTCCACAAATAGACCTTTCTTTTGGTGGTATTTGATCACCTCTGCGGTTTTAAATTTTTGCACTATAAACCAAAAAAGAGCGACAATTTTGAAAAAAAAAACACAATATTTTTTGATTTTTGCTATAATAAATATCCCAATTTAAAAAAAAAAAAGTTTTTTTTCTCAGTTTAGGCCGATACGTATTCTTCTTCATATTTTTGGTTAAAAAAAATCCCAATAAGCGTATATTGATTGGTTTGAGCAAAAGTTATAGCGTCTACAAAATAGGGGATAGAATTCTGACATTTTTTTTATTCTTTTTTTTTTACTAGTAATGGCGGCGATCTGCGATTTTTGTCAGGACTGCGATATTGCGGCGGACACATCGGACACTTTTGACACATTTTTGGGACCATTCACATTTATACAGCGATTAGTGCTATAAAACTGCACTGATTACTGTATAAATGTGACTGGCAGGGAAGGGGTTAACACTAGGGGGTGAGGAAGGGGTTAAATGTGTGCCCTATGAGTGATTGCTACTGTGGGGGGAGGGGACTGACTGGGGGAGGTGACCGATCTGTGTCCCTATGTACAAGGGACACAGCATCGGTCTCCTCTCTCCCTGACAGGACATGGATCTGTGTGTTTACACACACAGATCCATGTCCTTGTCTGTGTACCAGCCGATCGTGGGCACCTGGTGGACATCGCGGCCGCCAGGCACGCGCATCGGCATCTCAGTGATGCGCCGGGCACTCGCGCGCGCGCCACCGGTGGCGCTCGCGTGCCCCCCAGTGGCCGGAGGAGCGGAGGCCGTATAATGACGGCCTCCCGGCATTTTAGAACCACTTTGCATCCGTCATTTGTCGTATGGCGGGCGCAAAGTGGTTAAATGCATTGTAAACCTTTCTTTTTTCTTCATCAATAAAATATTGTGAAACAAAAAAAACATTCCCCTCTGGGTGATCTATGTACATTGTAGGGATTTTAACAAACTTTGTTGCAGATTCCTAACTTTTGTTATTCTAAAGATATACAGTAGCTGTTTGTTTGTCTGCGTTCATGTCAAAAGTGAATTTGAACGGCAGTAATTTTGTAATTATCAAGTTGCAGGGTTTGCATCCCTTTAAAAGTGAACAGGTTGCCTTATTGCATTGCATTTTACAGAAAATGACAGAGCTGCAGATTGAAAACGAAAGGTAATTTTAATAACATTCAATTATAATATGACTTGTGTAGCAATTGTATAGGCTTTATTATATTTGCTTTTTTTCCCTACAAAAGTAGATTTACCCTTTAAATAATATTACCAATGATCTTAAATGCACCATCAGTTACATCTATTTGCTAACTTCCTCTAACATTCTCTCTAGTATTGTTACATCACATCGCTGGATATTAAGACGTACTGTATATACTTTTATTTTATATTTTCTGCTAAGTTGGGTTAACAAAAATAAATAAATCAATAAAGTTGGGCTTTAGTGTTTCAGGGTTTCGTTTTTTGTGCGAGGTATGTTTTGTTATAAAAAATGTGTTGCAAATGGGCTCCTTCTTGCCCAGGATTCCGGACATGAAAGAGATGGACCATTTTTTTGGATCCCTCATCACCATCCAATAGGAAGGGACCCTAGCAAACCAAACCTGGGAGTTTTCCCTCATCCCTACATTTCATCTATCATCCCACACACGTTTACATTTTGTGGCAATCTTTTTTCAGTAAGCCACTGTCCTGCTGGGCTTTAAAAATATTGCATGGATTTATTTCACCATCATTATTCCATGCTTCAATTCTCCTTAAAAAAATAATTAAGATAACTGAGACCTAATACCAATCTTTTATTCAACACGGATACATTTTCCACATTTTACAATTATCCTTTATCTTTTTTTTTTTTTAAGTTTAAAGTTATCAACCCATGTATAAATGCTGTGTTCTTTTCATTTTAAATGTCTATACCAGGCTGTTATGAAGAACAGAAAGAATTCATTTTGCAATATCCAAATACTTTGTTTTAAAAACCTTGTTTCTGCATATAATTTGTAAGTATGTACATTTAAAGTAGAACTATAGGCAAAACTTTTTTTTTTCATTTTGTCAGATTTTTTTGTGCCATCTGTTTCCCACTGCAGAGATTTCCTTTCACTTCCTGTCCCATAGCCAAAAAGAAAGTGAGAGAAAATCCCTGCAAATTAAGGGTCACCCAGGTCAGCAGAACTAGTGTCCCCATTGGAAGATTTCCCCTCTATAAGCTTTCTGGGAACAACCCAAAATTGGGGATTTTCTTTTACTTTCAATGATAATAGTAAACAGGACAAATAGAGAACGTTAATCTCCATAGCGAGGGCACAGGCAGAAATAAATACTGTCAGGGGTTCTAATCCATCTCCACTCTATTCAAAACAAAACAAAAAAAGTTTTGCCTTTAGTTATACTTTAACCATCTTTTATTGACAGACACAATACACGCAGGGTACAACGCTATGGATACTCACTACTCATATGTTGCATTTATGTCAGAGAAATTATATTTATTCTTTTGTGAAGGTATACTCAGATAAATACTCCTTATTGCCTTCTATTGAATAGCTATATAAGTGATTTACTTGTGGAAAGGGATGTCCCGATGTTCGAGTTGAACGCAAGCACCCTCCCCATGTTGAGGGCAAGCGGCCTGATATGGTTCAGGAGGGAGTGGGGCGCTCGCTCGTCCCTCCCCTTTTCTGGTCTGCCAGGCTGCTTGCTCGGATAAGAGTCTGGTAAAGATTTTGGGGGGACCCCATTCCATTTAAGAAAAACTATTGGCGTGGAGTTCCCCTTAAAATCCAAACCAGACCCAAAGGGCCTGGTATGAATTTTGGTGGGGGACCCCACGCTGTTTTGTTTTTTTTAAATGGCGTGGAGTTCCCCTTATTATCCATGCCAGACCTGAAGGGCGGAACCCATGCCAAGTTTTCCTTGATTTTTACCCAGGAGCCGGCAATACATTACAACCGTGAACAATTTGAAATTACATTTTTTCCTTTATAAATTTCATTTTGCTGTGGCACAGTAAAACACATCAGACAGATGCTCCACTTTACATGCAGATTAAGGGGATCCCCAGGCATGATATTTAAAGGAAAATTTCCTTTGTATTGTTTCACTTTAAGCATTATTAAAATCACTGCAACTGAAAAAACGGTTGTTTTAAAAACTTTTTTTGCATTGATACATGTCCCCTGGGGCAGTACCCGGGTCTCCATACACTTTTTATGGCAATAACTTGCATATAAGCCTGTAAAATAAGCACTTTTGATTTTTCATGTTTGTGTCCCATAGACTTTAATAGGGTTCGTATGTTCGCACAAATTTTTTGTCTGCTCACATGTTCTGGTACGAACCGAACCAGACGGGTTCGGCCCATCCCTACTTGTGCATATAATTTTGGTGGGTTCTGGGATGCCTCGCCATGGTGCAGTCAATCTAATCCCTTTTATATTTGTTTTTGTGTAGGTTAGTACATTTGAGGACTAATTAAGTTAATTTCACCTTTGGGTATTTATGGGTATTACCATAATTTTTGTGTAACTAATAAAAAGTAAAATTAAGTGACAGCTTTCCTTCCATTTTAGGTTCTTACAATGCAGCCATGTTTTCCCATTGTAAAACACATCCAAACCCCTTACAGGTAAATCTTACATTAATAGCTCAGATTATACAACAATCAGATAAAAAAACACAAAAATACAAGAAAGCACACTTAACCAAAGCACTTAATCAACAATCATTTCTAAACTGAATTGATTATAGTTATCTGAAATCTGAATGATTTTACTTTTATTTTAACAGTTAATTGTTCTTTGCACTCTTTTTTAAAATGAGAACATATATGTGTACTTAATTAAATTTTAATATAGCTTTTACCATAATGTCTCACTCATCGTTTGTATTCTAGACTTGTTTCCACAACAGGACAGGAAAGATTCCACAATTATAGAACAATTACTCTCCGAGGCATTAGAGTCCTTTCTTGGACTAGGCTTCAAAATGTCTCAATTAGACAGCTTAGACCCTTGGCTGGAGAGGAAGAGATGTCTTCACCCTACCCACAAGAATATATAAAAAATATACTAAGTTCCCCACTCAAATAATTAAAGCGTGGAACTGTTTGTGTGATTACTTGTAAATTAGTTTTATGCCCAGCCAGCAAAAAAGGTTCAGAACAATCTGTTGGCAGAGCAATTACTAGCAATTACCACCTCAAAGAACAGAAAAGACCTTGTCATAAAACCCTCTGATAAAGGAGGAACATAGAGAATATTTTGTTGAGATAAGGGTATGCCCTCATCCCTATCATAAATGCACAAAACTGAACCCTCTTTGTGGGATTTTAAGGGACAAGAGAATACACACATATAAAAATAGTAGAAAACCTTTTACATATTAAAATAGTATAAGTGGTTAAAAAAGAAACCCAACCCAATGTGTTCACATAACATGTTGTACATGGTTACACAGTCGACAGTTACATCAAGAGGACTGAAGTACGCATTTCAAAATATTTGTTTTTGTGATCTTCTTCAGGGGTAAGTGGTAGTCAAATCTATTAATCATAATGGGTGTAATACATAGTATGAAAGACTGCAACATCAAAAACCAAAAGGAATGTTTTGCCGTTGCCTGTTACCAAAGATCCACCGTTTGGCGAGGGAGAAAGTAATGCCAGACTGCCTGTATCTCCCACCACTGGGGACATCAGGGGTAGTCCACCTAGAGTCTGCACCGGACCTCTCAGTCAAAAGGATCACTTTATGTTGTATTTAATTGTATGATTGTCCAAGTGTGTCCAAAAATAGGACTGTAGTTGGAGGGTACCAGGAATGTATGAAGGGGAGACGGTTATTTTATAGAAACTCCACATAGATTTCCCAAGATGTTTATGGTTATACAACAGCCAAGGTGGACCCACAGTGGGGAAAAAGGGAATATATGGACAGTCCAAAAGATATGAGAAAGTACTCCCATGTAATTTCCAAGGTTTACAGCACAAATGTCTGGTCCGTTTGTATGGGCACTCTGGTCAGTCAGTCAACAG
This sequence comes from Rana muscosa, assembly GCA_029206835.1. Taxonomy (NCBI): domain Eukaryota; kingdom Metazoa; phylum Chordata; class Amphibia; order Anura; family Ranidae; genus Rana; species Rana muscosa. The sequence continues at coordinate 57,457,974 of CM055119.1, forward strand.
TCTGAGGCACATCAATTCTTGATGTGAACAGAGCACAGAATTAGAAAGGTTGAGTCCCAGGCGCTAATCACTGTTAAAAAACACATAATGCAATTCATGTTCAGCTGAACCGTGCTGATGTCTAATGGCAAAGAATCAGATGCTGCAATGCTGAAGACAAAAAGGGTTGACAGTAGACATGTGCACAACATAAAAATTTGTTTCGTTTGGTTTAGTTTCCGTGCGTTTCCGTTGATTCATAAAATCGTAAGACGTGGGTTATCGTATTCGGACTCTTTCGTATTTCCGTAAGGGTTATTTTTCTGTTGATTTGTTTTTCCATTAGTCTAATTTTCGTTGATTCGAAATTCGTATTTACGTTATATTTTATATTCGGACGCGTTCGTATTTTCGTAAGAACTATATTTTCGTTGATTTGCAATAATTCGTATTTTCGTGTCTAATTTCCGTTGATTGGAAAATCGTACTTTTGTAGATTTAATTACATTCGTACTTTCGCTAGAATACATTTTCCGTTTATTCTAAACACTACTTGTCGTAATTTTGTAATTCGTACTTTCGTGAGATTGACTGGCTCATTTATTCGTACTTTCGTAACATTGTTTTCATAGATTAGTAATCGGGGCATAATTCGTAATTTTACATAATGTGTCATAATAGGAGAAAACAAAAATATGTCAGGGATATTACAAAATACAAATATACAAATTAGAATCTAGACAGAGTATGCTTAACCACTTAAGACCCGGGCCAATACGCAGCATAAGGACCAGGCCCCTTTTTGAGATTCGGCACTGCGTCGCTTTAACTGACAATTGTGTGGACGTGCGACGTGGCTCCCAAACAAAATTGGCGTCCTTTTTTTCCCACAAATAGAGCTTTCTTTTGGTGGTATTTGATCACCACTGCGGTTTTTATTTTTTGCGCTATAAACAATAATAGAGCGACAATTTTGAAAAAAAATGCAATATATTTTGCTATAATAAATATCCCCAAAAAATATATTAAACTATTTTTTTCCTCAGTTTAGGCCAATAAGTATTCTTCTACATATTTTTGGTAAAAAAAATCGCAATCGCCGTTTATTCATTGGTTTGCGCAAAAGTTATAGCGTTTACAAAATAGGGGGTAGTTTTATGGCATTTTTATTATTATTTTTTTACTAGTAATCAGCGATTTTTTTCATGATTGCGACATTATGGCTTATGGATCTTTGTTTGTTATTTTCGTTGTTTTGTTTTAAGTTTTCCGAATATTCGTAATTTTGCGTTTTCGTTCATTTTGATGTTCGGTATTTTCGTTGTTTTTATGTTTTCGTTTTTTACTTTTTCGTATTTTGGCTGCTTCAAATTTACTAAATTCGTATTTTCGTTGTTTTCCATATTCGTTCTTTTCGATAATTCGTTGTTCGTTTGTAATTTTATCAAACCGTTCGTTTATTCGTATGTTTACGAATCAACGAATATAATGAATTTTGACGAATAACGAATTCGTAACTAAACAAATTGCACATGTCTAGTTGACAGTGCTCAGTAACTAATCTGAAATTGATGGGTAATGGCACAAGGCTTTAAGGCTGGCTCAGGCACTGATGGATCACTATGACTGACCGGGACAACCAACCATGGGACACCGACCATGGAAAGCCACAAGGACACGCCAGGTGTAGTGTGTGGTGTGTTGAGCCGGACCCGCCGGCAAGGGAAGATGGTGTCACTGGCGATGTGAATATCAAGATCCAGACTTGACAGAGCTCGCAAGTGTGTGAACAGGTAGTCACGGCAACAGAGACGCCCTGCTCCACATTGGCCGCAGCTGGTCCTTCTCCGAAACCTCAGTTCCAACTTGTCTTCGGTGACGCCCCCTTCCTTCGATGCTCACCACGGAGCTTTTTCCCCTGGACACAGTCAGCTGCTTGGCTCTATTCACATCGCCAGTGTAAGTGACACCATCTTCCCTTGCAAGTGGGTCCGGCTCTACACACCACACACTGCAGCCGGCATGTCCTTGTGGCTTTCCATGGTCGGTGTCCCTTGGTTGGTTGTCCTGGTCGGTCCTAGTGATCCATCAGTGCCTGAGCCAGCCTTACAGCCTTGTGCCATTTCCCATCAATTCCAGATTAGTTCCTGAGCGCTGTCAACCCTTTTTGTCTAGAGCACAGAATTACACAAATACAATCTCTTCATCTTACAATTTATCTGCTTGAGTGTATATTGACTCATTCTGTATTTGTTTTTGGTGATTTACACTACCTCCAGGTACAGGGTGTGGAGGTGGGGGCAACATTAGGGATGAGCCGAACACCCCTGTCATTAGGGATGAGCCGAACACCCCTTGGTTCGGTTCTCAACAGAACGTGCGAAAAGGCAAAAAGTTTGTTCGAACACGCAAACACAATTAAAGTCTATGGGACACGAACGTGAAAAATCAAAAGTGCTAATGTTAAAGGCTTATATGCAAGTTGTTTCCATAAAAAGTGTTTGGGGACCTGGGTCCTGCCCCAGGGGACATGTATCAATGCAAAAAAAAAAAAGATAAAAAAATGGCAGTTTTTTTGGGAGCAGTGATTTTAATAATGCTTAAAACCACTTCCCTACCGCCCACCGTCAAATGACGTCCTTGACTTTGTGCGGTGATATCTGAATGATGCCTGCAGCTACAGGCATCATTCAGATATCATTCTTTTCAGCCGGCGATTCTGTACACGATAAGAATGATCATAGTGGCAATTCCGTCGCTTGATCGTTCTTATAGGTGGCGGGAGGGGACTACCCCCCTCCCACCGCCAACCGGTGCTTCTCCGGGCTCTCCCGTGCCATCGGGGACCCGGAGAAAGAATTGGCCTGCGCCGGATGGGAAGCATAGAGATGACTGGTGACCAGATGGTCACCAGTCATCTCTATGACCGTTAGAGGCCTGGGCGCGACGTTATGACGTCACGCCCGGGTTCCCGTATGTAAACAAGGCTGTGATCTCGGCTGTCAGCATGAGATTGGTGATTTTTTTTCCCGATCTCATGCTTTTCAGCCTGGAGGAGAGATGTGGGGTCTTATTGACCCCGCATCTCTCCATAAAGAGGACCTGTCACAATAGATTCCTATTACAAGGGATGTTTACATTCCTTGTAATATGAATAAAAGTGATCAAAAAATTAAATAAAATAAAAAGTGTAAAAATAAATACCATAAGTAAAACAAAAAAACAAAAACAAAATTTTAAAACGCCCCTGTCCTCAGTATCTCGCGCTCAGAAGCAAACAGGCATGCAAGTCCCGCCCACATATGTAAACACCGTTCAAACCACACATGTGAGGTATCGCCGCGTGCGTTAGAACGAGTGCAACAATTCTAAAACTAGACCTCCTCTGTAACATGAAAATGGTAACCTGTAAAAAAAATTCAAGCGTCGCCTATGGTGATTTTTAAGTACTGAAGTTTGGTGTCATTCCATGAGTGTGCGCAATTTTAAAGCGTGACATGTTAGGTATCTATTTACTCAGCGTAACAACATCTTTCACATTATACAAAAAAATTGGGCTAACTTTACTGTTTTGTTATTTTTTTAATTAATTTAACCGTTTTGTTCCTCAAAAAAGGCGTTTGAAAAATGATTGCGCAAATACCGTGCAAGATAGAAAGTTGCAATGACCACCATTTTATTCCCTAGGGTGTCTGCTAAAAAATATATATAATGTTTGGGGGTTCTGAGCAATTTTATAGCAAAAAAATTATGATTTTTACATGAAGGAGAGAAGTGCCAGAATAGGCCTGGTGCTAAAGTGGTTAAAGTGAAACAATAAAAATTAAATATTCATTTAAATATCGTGCCTGGGGGTGTCTATAGTATGCCTGTAAAGTGGCACAGTTTTCCCATGTTTAGAAAAATACCACAGCAAAATGTCAATCATTGAGAAAAATGGCATGGGTCCCCCCCAGTCAAATTACCAGGCCCTCTGGGTCTGGTATGGATATTAAGGGGAACCCCGCACCCAAATTAAAAAAAATGGCGTGTGGGTCCCCCAGACACTATGTACTCTGAACAGCAGTATATATACTATACGGCCTGCCCTATATACTCTGCAGAAAATTGGGACTTAGGTGTTGGTGGTACCAGAACACTGTAAGCCCTCAGTTACTCTTGGTGGGCACATTAACGGGCCCTGCTGTGAAATACTATATCAAAAATTGTAATTACATATCCCTGTTAAACAGGGGCAGAAAAATTGGGCCTTTGGTGATGGTGGTGATGGTGCCACAACACTGTAACCCCTCACAGATACTTTTGTTGGGTGCAGGAACGGGCCCTGCTGTGAAATATTAAAACAGGGGCAGAAAATTTTGGCCTTAGGCAGTGGTGGTGGTTCCCTAAACCAAAAATATTGTTGGAAGCTAGCATCATCAAGATTGAGGAGGAATAGGATAGTCACTCAGCATAGGCAGTCTTCAAGGGATCCGACATCCATAGAAAATTTAATCAGTTACATCAGCTCCAGGTGCTGATCCAAGACTGATTAATTTTTTTGAATGTGAGCCTATAAATGGAGTCTGAGGACAGGCGCACTCTATGATCCGTTACAAACCCTCCAGAAGCACTGAATGTGCGTTCAGAAAGAACTCTGGATGCAGGACAGGCCAGTAGCTCAATTGCATATTGAGCAAGTTCTGGGCAGTGGTCCATCCTCGTAACCCAGTGGATGCTCTGTTGGAAAGGTCTCCAAGTCTTCTCTTGCCCCTAGATATTCCTGCACCATGTAATGCAGACCCTGGTGATGGTTGCTTGAGCTGAAGACTGAAAATTGTCTAAAGGCATCGGTCAGCCGGCCACCTTCTCCACCTCTCTTCCTCTGACTGAACAAAGCCTCAGCAACACGTTGTCCAGCACCAGGAAATTGTAACCTCCCAGGGTCTGGAAATGCATTGCACAAACCTTTCTTCAAGGCCTTCTGAAGATGTTTCATCCTCTGCTCCCTCTGCGAAGGCAGGATGAGTTCTGCAAACTTACACTTGTAACATGGTTCAAGAAGGGTTCCCAGCCAGTAATGATCCCTCTCCTTGATACCACAAATCCAAGGGTCCTTTTTCAGGCTTTGCAGAATCAGGGAGGCCATGCAGAGCAAGTTTTCAGAGGCATTTGATTCTGAGCTCTCTGGGTCATTAAGGATCACATGATCCGTAACAACCACCTCCCAGCCACGTACAACTCCTTGGGTTTCTGGCGACTGAAAACCATCCCTTGAAGACTGCTGCTGAATGTTATCCTCCACGTCCATTCTGACACAATCCTCCTTCTCTTCTTCCTGTGGTTTTGGCGGGTCCGCAGGAATACTATCTAGATAAAAGGGGACCTTGAGAGGTAAGGAAGTCCTCCTCTTCCTCCCGCTGTTCTACCTCAAGTGCCCTGTCCATTATTCCACAAAGCATGTGCTCCAACAGGAAGACAAGAGGGACAGTATCACTGATGCATGCATTGTCGTTGCTCACCATCCTCATGGCCTCCTCAAATGGTGACAGGACAGTGCATGGATCCTTGATCAGTAGCCACTGGCGTGGCGAAAAGAAACCAAGCTCCCCTTACTCTGTCCTGGTGCCATATTCACACAGATACTCATTGATGACCCTCTGCTGCATGTGTAGCCGCTGCAGCATTGCCAACGTTGAGTTCCACCTGGTCGGCATGTCACAAATGAGGCGGTTGGTGGGCAGGTTGCATTCCCTTTGAATGTCAGCCATCCGAGCACTGGCATTGTATGACCGGCGGAAATTACCACAGACTTTTCTGGCCTGCCTCAGTAGATCCTGTAAGCCTGGGTACCTGCTCAAGAACTGCTGCACCACAGCAAACATGGAACATGGGTCAAGTGTCCCTGTCGGAGGGCGGAGAGAAGGTTGGTGCCATTGTCGCATACAACCATTCCTGGCTGAAGCTGGCATAATGTCAACCACCTCTAAGCCGGCCCTTGCAGAGCTGACAGAATCTCTGCCCCAGTGTGGCTCCTGTCCCCTAAGCAGACCAATTCAAGCACCGCATGCTTGCGTAGGCCCTTGAACACTACACTTACGAAGCACCACTGGTTTGGAGGACAAATCTGCAGAAGAGGCCATAGAGGAAGAAGAAGAGGAGGGGGTGGAGGAGAGAGCTGTGGCAGAATCACCACTAGCATTTTGGAGGTGTTGTGGCGGAACAAGCTCCAACAATACTGAAACCTGTCCTGCATCCTTTCCAGCTGCCAGCAGAGTTACCCAGTGCGCCGTGAAGGAAAGGTAATGTCCCTGCCTATGCCCGCTGGACCATGAGTCAGCGGTAATATGCACCTTACTGCTGGCCACCCTGTCAAACGAGGCCAAAACATTGCCTTCCACATGCCAGTAGAGAGCTGGAATGGCCTTCCATGAAATGAAATGGTATTTTGAAACCTGCCACTGAGGTATAGCACATTCCACAAATTCACGAAAAGGGGCAGAGTCTACCAGCTGAAAAGGCAGCAGTTGCAGTGCTACCAATTTGGCCAAGCTAGCATTCAGACGCTGAGCATGTGGATGGCTGGGACCGAATTTCTTTTTACTGTTTAGCAACTGGGGTAGGTAAATTTGCCTGCTAAAATCAGATGGTGGTATACTGCTAACAGATTGGCTGCAAGTACTTTGGACACCTATTGCTATACTTTTATTCCTCTCAGTGCAGGTTTTTGGGAGGACTGGAGGTGTAGTGTGGTTAGAGATCTCAGATGAGGAGTAAGGAGAAGTCAGCAGGGAGTCAGCAGTGCCCTGTACCTGCGGAGCTCTGCGGTGGGATGCAATAGGGTGGCTGCCCCCTAGAGGACATTCTGCCTTGTTGGAGTTGTGCCTCCTCCTCCTCCTTCTCCACCTCCTCTCTTCTATCAGGTACCCAAGTAGAGTCAGTGACCTCATCATCCCCTCCCTCCTCATCACTGGAGAAAACTTGGTAGTATGCTGCAGCTGGGGGAACATGACTGCTAATTTCTTGTCCTTCTTGGGCACCCCCTCTCTCTAGGCTCACCTTACTCCCTTCATTAACCTGGGAACCAACATCGGAGCCTTTAAATCGCTGCACATCCTCCAGCAGCATATACCCGACACTGTGGTCGAATAGTTTGGGGGACTCCTCCGTGGATGATGGTGGGTCTACGGGAGGAGTGACTTTGGGCAAGGAGGCGGTGGAAAAGGCCGTTTTGGCAGCTGCATTGGAAGGCAAACTACTCTGAGCCTGGGTGACAGAGTATGAGGAGGATGAGGATGACTTTGTTATCCACTCCATCAACTCTTCTGCATGTTCTGGCTCAATAACACGGCCAGCAGCAGAAAAAAGGACAAGCGTGCCCAACGGCCACTGGCAGAGGATGCAATGCACCATGTCCACAACCAGCACTGTTGACTGTAGACACAGAGCCTACTTGCCCTCTTTTATTGGTCTGTGAGCGTCTGCCTCTCCTTGGTGGCTTTCCAGACATGATGTATATTTTGTTTTGCAACACCACACTACACTGTTTAAGAAACTGTGTACACCACCATAAGTGTAGTAGCAACTGCACTACAGCTGCGCTGTATTGTGTACTGTGTACACCACCAGAAGTGTAGTAGCAACTGCACTACGACTGCACTGTATTGTGTGCTGTGTACACCACCAGAAGTGTATTAGCAACTGCACTATGGCTGCACTGTATTGTGTACTGTGCACACCACCAGAAGTGTAGTAGGAACAGTACACAACAGAATGCACTGTAGATATAGGCTACACTGGCTGCAGAGTATATATATACGAGACTGTGTGTGTATATATATATATATATATATATATATATATATATATATATATTAATACACTGCCTGAAGTGTATTAGAAAAAGTACACCACGGAATGCACTGTAGATATAGGCTACACATAATGCAGAGAATATATATATATATATATATATATACACAAGACTGACTGTATATACTGTATATATCAAATACACTGCCACTAACTGAGAAACCTGCATGCTTAATCTAAATCAAGCTATCTCTCCATCCACACCAATAACACTACAAAGGGCCACCGTGTAGGCAGCCTTATATAGTGTGAAGCGTGGACTTTGGCCAATTATGGCTCTCTTAGCAGAGGGCGCTGGGATTGGCCAAAGCATGCAGGTCAGGTGCATGCTTTGGCCAATCATCATTTGCCGCGAACGCCCCATAATGTTCGTTCTTCGGCGAACAGGTGAAGCCCCAATGTTCGAGTCAAACTTATGTTCGAGTCCAACTGAAGAGTAGGGATAAGCTTTATGTTCGAGTCAAACATGAGTTTGACTTGAACATTGGCTGTTCGCTAGGGATGAGCTTCGTGTTCAAGTCGAACCCATGTTTGACTCGAACATCGGCTGTTCGATCGTTCAACGAAGATCGAATATTATGGGCCGTTCGCGCCAAATTAGAGTGGCACGTCACGGCCCATAATTAACTGCGGCATCGCAGTGCATTGCTGGCTGATAATTGGCCAAGCATGCACTATGACCGCATGCTTGGCCAATCACAGCGCCGTCTGAACAGAGAGCCGTAATTAGCCAAAGCCAGGGTGGCTTTGGCCAATTATGGCTCAGGGGGTTTAGTACACGCCCCACTCTATATAAGGCCGCCGGCTTGGTAGCCTTGCATAGTGCGTTGGTGTTGTTTAAAGAGAGATTACAGAGAGAGACAGTGTCATTTATATTGAATTAGATAGAGCAGGCAGGAGAGTCAGTTAGCTGCAGTTACAGTGTGTAGAGGATATATATGCATCCTAGGTGTTGTATATATATTTAAAGCTTACCTGAATACAGTTAGTGACTAATAGTGGTGTTCTCATAATAAAACCACAGGCAGAGAGCTGCAAGTATTTTCAGTTAGTGTACTGTGTCCTCTGCACAGTTTTCATCTAAAACTAACTGAAGACAATTGCTGCTTTTCCAATACTAATACCACAGCAGGCAGTTGATTCTGAAAACTGCATTACAATCAGTACAGATATATATATATATATAGATATACACATCCCCCCTTTGTGCAGCTACATCTCACAGCAGGCCATTAGTATGTCTGGAAGGCAAACAAGGAGAGGCAGACAGTCACGAGGCAATAAAATAGGGCAAGCAGGCTCTGTGTCTAGAGGCAACAGTGCTGGTCGTGGACACGGTGCATCCTCATCAGCACGTGGCCGTAGGACACGCTTGTCCTTCTTTTCGGCAGCTGACCATGTTAAGCCGCAACATGCCCAAGACTTGGTAGAGTGGATGACCAAGCCGTCCTCATCCTCTCTCACCCAGGCTCAGGGTACTTTGTCTGGCAAAGCAGCTGCCAAAGCGGCCTCTTTTCTCGGCTCAATGGCATCAGTCCCTAGCCCCACCATGTCCTCCTGAGGAGTCCCACGAACTGTTTGACCACAGTGTTGCGTACATGCTCCAGGAGGATGCCCAGCGTTTTGAAGGCCCCGATGATAGAACCCAGCTGGAGGAAGGCAGTAACCTGAGCCCAGAGAGAGGGGGTGCCCAACAAGGACAGCTATCTGGCAGTCATGTTCCCCCAGCTGCAGCATACTGCCAGATTTGCTCCAGTGATGAGGAGGGAGTTGATGAAGAGGTCACTGACTCCACGTGGGTGCCTGATAGGAGAGAAGAGGTACATCTCCAACAAGGCAGGATGCCCTCCAGGGGCCAGCTTAAGGGCAGCACACCGACTGCATCACACCGCAGAGCTCCGCATGTGCAGGGCACTGCTGTCTCTGTGTGTTATTCCAAAAGTTCTTTGGTGTGGGCCTTTTTTCAGACGTGTGCAGCAGATCGCACCATTGCCATTTGCAACATATGTCTAAAGCGTATCTCGCATGACCAAAACATCAGCCGCTTGAGCACCACGTGCTTGACCAGACATATGTCGACCTACCATTCAGTTCGTTGGCAAGCGTACCTAAAAGACCCACACCAAAGAACAAAGCGGACCTCTCCTTGCTCTTCATCAGCTGGGATCTCCAACCCCACTATACCTTCAGTCCTCTCTGAAACCTGCACTGAGAGGAATGAAGGTGTAGAATTAGGTGTGTCACAGCCAAGTACTTGCGGACAATCTGCTATCGGTACAGCGACATCCGATTGTACCAGGCAAATTTCCCTGCCCCAGCTGCTGCACCGCCGAAAGAAGTTCGCTCCCAGCCATCCACATGCCCAGCGGTTGAATGCTAGCTTGGCTAAATTGCTAGCACTTCAACTGCTGCCTTTTCAGTTGGTAGACTCTGCCCCCTTCCGTAAATTTGTGGAATGTGCGGTTCCTCAGTGGCAGGTTCCCAAACGCCACTTTTTCTTACGGAAGGCGATTCCGGATCTCTACCGGCATGTTGAAGGCAATGTCCATGCCTCGCTGGACAGGGCAGTCAGCGGTAAGGTGCATATTACCACTGACTCATGGTCCAGCAGGCATGGACAGGGACGTTACCTATATTTCACGGTGCATTGGGTGACTCTGCTGGCAGCTGGGAAGGATGCAGGACAAGGTGCAGTAGTGTTGGAGGTTGTTCCGCCACCACGCCTCCAAAATGTTACTACTGGTGATTCTGACACACCTCTCTCCTCCACCCCTCCTCTTCTTCTTCCTCCATGGCCTCTACCTGTGCTTTGTCCTTGGAACCAGCGATGCTCTGTAGGCGTTCAGCGGTGCTCTGTAGGCGCAAGAATGCAGGCAAAAAGATGCCATGCGGTGATGGAGCTGGTGTGCTTGGGGGACAGGAGCCACACTGGGGCAGAGATTCTGTCAGCTCTGCAGGGGCAGGCTCAGAGGTGGTTGACGCCACACCAGCTTAAGCCAGGAAAGGTGGTTTCCGACAATGGCACCAACCTCCTCTCCGCCCTCCGACAGGGTCAACTGACCCATGTGCCCTGTTTGGCTCACATCCTTAACTTGGTGGTGCAGCAGTTCTTGGGCAGGTACCCGGGCTTACAGGAGGTCCTGAAGCAGGCCAGGAAACTCTGTGGGCATTTCCGCCGGTCATATAATGCCAGTGCTCAGCTGGCTGAGCTGCAAAAGGATTACAACCTGCCAAAGAACCGCCTAATCTGTGACATGCCCACCATGTGGAACTCTACGTTGGCCATGCTGCAGCAGCTGCACGCGCAGCAGAGGGCCATCAATGAGTATCTGTTGCAATATGGCACCAGGACAGGATCAGGGGAGCTTGGATTTTTTTCCCCACACCAGTGGGCCATGATCAGGGATGCATGCACTGTCCTGGCACCATTTGAGGAGGCCACGGGGATGGTGAGCAGTGACAGTGCATGCATCAGTGACACTGTCCCTCTTGTCCACCTGTTGGAGCACATGATGCATGGAATAATGGACAGGGAACTTGAGGCAGAACAGAGGCAGGAAGAGGAGGACTTCCTTACCTCTCAAGGCCCCATTTATCCAGACAGTGTTCCTGCTGGCCCGGCTATCACACAGGAAGAGCAGGAGGAGGTGGAGGAGGAGGATTGTGTCAGCATGGAGGTGGAGACTAGCACTCAGCATCAGCAGCAGTCTTCAAGGGATCAATTACAGTCCCAAGACACCCATGGACTTGTATGTGGCTGGGAGGAGGTGGCTGTGGATCAAGTCGTCCTCAGTGACCCAGAGGACTTTACACCGAATGCCTCAGCAAACCTACGCTGCATGGCCTCCCTGATCCTGCAAAGCCTGCGGAAGGATCCTTGTATTCGTGCGATCAAGGAGAGGGATCATTACTGGCTGGCAACCCTCCTTGATCCACGTTACAAGGGTAAGGTTGCGGACCTTATCTTGCCGTCGCAGAGGGAGCAGAGAATAAAGCATCTTCGGGAGGCCTTGCAGAAAGGACTGTGCAACGCGTTCCCAGAGACTGGGAGGGGACAAATTCCTGGTCCTGGACAACGTGTTGCTGAGGCTTCGGTCAGTCAAAGAAGGAGCGGTGGAGAAGGTGGCCATCTGACCGATGCGTTCAGGCAATTTTTTACTACGCAGCCCCAAGGTATGATCGGTTCCAGCAACCATCGCCAACGTCTGGTTTACATGGTGCAGGAATACCTAGGGGCAAGATCGGACTTGGACACCTTTCCCACCAAAAATCCTCTGGGTTACTGGGTCTTGAGGATGGATCACTGGCCAGAGCTTGCGCAGTATGCAATTGAGGAACTGGATTGTCCTGCATCCAGCGTTCTTTCGGAATGCATATTCAGTGCTGCTGGAGGCTTTGGAACTGACTCGGTCGATCGACTGACCTTCATAAAAACGAATCAGTCTTGGATCACCACCAGCTACCAAGCACCTGATGCTGATATAACCGAATATTTTTTTTAGAAATGTCAGATCCCTTCAAGACTGCCTATGCTGATGCTGAGTGACTATCATGTTATGCTGAGTGACTGACTATCCTCTTCCTCCTCAATGATCATGCTGATAGCTTGTAAAAACATTTTTGGTTCTGGGCACCGCCACCAGTGGCTAAGGCCCAATTTTTCAGCCCCTGTTTAACAGGGGCGTGTATTTACAATTTTTAATGCAATACTTTGCAGCAGGGCTCATTGCTGCGCTCCAAGTACCGTATCTGTGAGGGGTTGCAGTGTTGTGGCACCAGTGCCTAAGGCCCAATTTTTATGCCCCTGTTTAACAGGGGCGTGTAATTAAAATTTTTGATGCAATACTTTGCAGCAGGGCTCATTGCTGTGCTCCAAGTACAGTATCTGTGAGGGGTTGCAATGTTGTGGCACCAGTGCCTAAAGCCCCGTACACACGGTCGGACTTCCATCAGACTTTTCCGTGGTTTTTTGACCGAACGGAGTTGGTCGGGAACACCCATAGCATACACACGCTCTGACTTTTCTGCAAACTTTCCCAAAACTTTTTGCAACATCACGTGGTTTTTCTGCTCTTTTCTGCTCTTTACCGCCACCCTTTGGTCAACTTCTGCTATTGTTGGTTGATTTTAACATTAGTTGTTTTGTCCATCGGACAAAAGTCCGATGGTTTTCTATACACACGGTCAGACTTTGCTCCATCGGACTTTTGTTGGCCAAAAGTTTGTCCGTTTGCAGACCCAACTTTTGTCCGATGAAAACAAGAAAAAAGCAAAAAAAGTTTGTCCGATGGAGCGTACACACGGTCGGATTGTTGGTCCAACTTGCTCAAAATGAAGTTTGTTGGCCAAAAGTCCGACCGTGTGTACGGGGCTTTAGGCTCAATTTTTCTGCCCCTGTTCAACAGGGGCATGTAATTACAATTTTTGATCTAATAATTCACAGCAGGGCCCATTACTGCGCCCACCAAGAGTAACTGTGAGGGCTTACAGTGTTGTGGCAACACTATCACCACCACCAAAGGCCCAATTTTTCTGCCCCTGTTCAACAGGGGCATGTAATTACAATTCTTGGTCTAATATTTCACATCTGGGCCCATTCTTGCGCCCACCAAGAGTAACTGTAAGGACTTACAGTGTTGTGGCAACACCAACACCTAAGGGCCAAATTTCTGCAGGGACAGTTCTAAACATGGGAAACGCGTGCCACTTCACAGGCATACTTTAGACTACCCCCCAGGTGCGATATTTAAAGGAATATTTCACTTTTTTTTCACTTTAAGCATCATTAAAATCACTGCTCCCAAAAAAACGTCAGTTTTTAAAACTTTTTTTTAGCACTTTTGATTTAGAAAGTTCGAGTTCATTGTATTTAATAGGGTTCTAAAGTTCCCGCGAACTTTCGGTCCGTTCGTAGGTTCTCGTGCGAACTGAATCGGGGGACGTTCGGCTCATCCCTACTGTTTGCCCGTTCGGCGAACAGCGAACAATTTGGGGTGTTCGCAGCAAATTCGAGAAGCCGCGAAACACCGTTAAAAGTCTATGGGAGAAATCAAAAGTGCTAATTTTAAAGGTTAATATGCAAGTTATTGTCATAAAAAGTGTTTGGGGACCTGGGCCCTGCCCCGGGGACATGTATCAATGCAAAAAAACGTTTTAAAAACAGACGTTTTTTCGGGAGCAGTGATTTTAATGATGCTTAAAGTGAAAAAAAAAGGTGAAATATTCCTTTAAATATCGTATCTGGGGGGGTATCTAAAGTATGCCTGTGAAGTGGCACGTGTTTCCCATGTTTCGAACTGTCCCTGCACAAAATGACATTTCTAAAGGAAAAAAGGTAATTTAAAACTGCTTGCGGCTTTAATGTAATGTCTGGTCCCGGCAATATGGATGAAAATCATTGAGAAAAATGGCATGGTTATCCCCCCCCCAGCCCATTACCAGCCCCTTTGGGTATTGTATGGATATTAAGGGGAACCCCGCAACCAAATTAAAAAAAGGCCCTATATACTCTGAGCAGCAGTATACAGGCGGTGCAAACAAGACAGGGACTGTAGGTTTGTTCTTAAGTAGAATCGTTTTGTAATTTGGAACAGGTACATTTTTTAAATCTAGATCCAGCCAAAAAATCTATTTTTAAGCTTTTTGGAAAACATAGAGGAGGGTTATCACCCCTGTAACATTTGTTTTGCTGTCTGTGCACCTGTTCAGAACATTTCACCTAACTTTCCGTCCCAATGACAGTTTTTTGAATTTTTTTTTTTTTTTATTGAAACAAGGATTGGTGATAAAGCATCAGTGGAGAGGAGACACCTTTTCCCCATATTAACTCTTACAGGAGAGAATTTCCCTTCCTAGGGGTAGATTTCCCCTCACTTCCTGTTGTCTCCTTCCGTTTGCAAGTAGGAGTCGTTTGTAAGTTGGATGTTTGAAAGTAGGGGCCTGCTGTATATACTCTGAAGAAATTTGGCCCTTAGGTGTTGGTGTTGCCACAACACTGTAAGCCCTCACAGTTACTCTTGGTGGGTGCAGGAATGGGCCCTGCTGTGAACTATTATATCAATACTTTTTTCGGGAGCAGTGATTTTAATAATGCTTAAAGTGTGTGTATAGTATGCCTGTAAAGTAGCGCATGTTTCTCATGTTTAGAACTGTCCCTGCACAAAATGTAATTTCTAAAGGAAAAAAAGTAATTTAAAACTACTCGCGGCTATTCATGAATTGTCGGGTCCCTGTAATACAGATCAAAGTCATTGAAAAAAACGGCAGGGGTCCCCCCAGTCCATTACCAGGCCCTTTGGATCTGGTCTGAATATTAAGGGGAACTCCGAACCCAAAAAAAAGTGTGTGGGTCCCCCCAAATTCCATATCAGGCCCTTCAGGTTTGGTATGGATATTAAGGGAACCCTGCACCAAATTTAAAAATTAAATGGCGTGGGGTCCCCTCCAAAAATCCATACCAGACCCTTACCCGATCACGCAACCTGGCAGGCCGCAGGAAAAGAGGGGGGACGAGAGAGCGCCCCCCATCCTGAACCATACCAGGCCACATGCCCTCAACATGGGGAGTCTGTCCCCATGTTGATGAGGACAAGGGCTCGGATAAGGGTCTGGTATGTATTTTTGGGTGGTACCCTTAATATCCATACAAATTCTGAAGGGCCTGATATGGAATTTGGGGGGACCCCCACGTTTTTTTTGTGTGTTTTTTTTGGTTCGGGGTTCCCCTTAATATTCATACCAGACCCAAAGGGCCTGGTAATGGACTGGTTGGGGGACCTCTTCTGTTTTTTTCAATGACTTTGATCTGTATTGCCGGGGAGCCGACAATTCATTATAGCCGCGAGTGTTTTTTAAATGACTTTTTTTCCTTCAGAAATGAAATTTTGTGCAGGGACAATTCTAAACACGGGAAACATGCGCGACTTTACAGGCATACTTTAGATACCCCCCAGGTATGAAATTTAAAGGAATATTTCACTTTTATTGTTTCACTTTAAGCATTATTAAAATTACTGCTCCCGAAAAAACGGCCGTTTTTAAAACTTTTTTTTTGCATTTATACATGTCCCCTGGGGCAGGACCCGGGTCCCCAAACACTTTTTTATGACAATAACTTGCATATTAGCCTTTAAAATTAGCACTTTTGATTTTTCATGTTCGTGTCCCATAGACTTTAACGGTGTTCGCGTGTTCGAACAAATTTTTCGCCTGTTCGCATGTTCTGGTGCGAACCAAACAGGGGGGTGTTCGGCTCATCCCTTATTGTCCTCCCGGCCACCACTGGCCAGTAGTGTTGTAAACTTTTGTCATCACTTAACAGACTTATGCATCAGTTAATACTATTTTTATTTCTTCAGTTTTTTACTTATGTTGCCTATGTTGCTGTGAAGAGATGACAAATAGTATTTGCATGTTTATTGGACAGGTAAATCTGATTTTCCTATGTGACTCTGTCCTAAGCTGCTGTTGGCAGGAGACATATCATTGGAGTGGAGTCTGAAGCGCATGAAGTTGTAAAGTCAGAAGGTTTTTTATCTTAATGCAGTGTAACGATGAGGCTCCCTCCCAGCTCTCCCGGACTCCTCTGCAGAGGCACGCATCCCCACAGATGGGGATGCCCTCCTGCTATCCATTCTCCATGTCTCCCAGCTGACCACTCCCCTCCAGTGGGCTGGACCTGAGTTTATATGGGAGGCCTGCCCCCTGCCAATTCCAGTTGGGGATTGATCAGGGCTCCTTACATGAGCTCCTTGTCACGCCAGCTCCCAGCCCTGCCCATCTTCCAGAACATTCTCCCTGGAAGCAGGGGAGGCGTCTAAGAACTGAAGCACAGGTGGTCACACCCACTGCTACACTAACCTCTCCCTGCCCCCAGATCAAAACAAGCAGGCCTAGCCTGAAGCATAGGCCTGCCTAAATTTACCTGCTCTGGCAGCTACCACACAAAAATCCTCACTCTAGCACCTACCTATTGTAGAGGGTGCTACATTCACCCTCACCAATTTACAGCTGGTCCCCAGCTGTGGAAAGATAATATAATTTAAAAAAATACCTCCTGGGCCCAGGAGTAAAGGGCATCACACAAATAGGTTGGATGGGGGAAGGGAGAAAACTTGGACGGGGCTATGCACAAATAAGTTAAGTACAAAAATATAATATGTACATTCTGGTCACATATTTACACAGCCAGACATACATGCAGGTGGCAAGTGAAAACCTCTTTGTTGCTCCTGATGGAGGGGCCCCTCCTGAAGTAGCAGGTAGCAAGAGGTTTGGCAGGGACAGTACACCCTAGTGTCCATGATACTCTCTCAATCAGGCACCTTGGGTGGCAGGCAATCACTGTCCCTGCAGAAAGTTTGTCTGTGGAGAAAACCATTCAAGCCCTGCCCTGTCCTTACAGTCCTGGTGGCCGCTCCTACCTGTGGGCTACACAACACAGCAGTCCGTCTCACAGGTATAAACGCAGATCCGGCAACCTCCTCCGGCTATCCCCTTCTCCTTGGACAGAGACGGACAGAGACTGAGTGGCTCCTGGAAGGCCGACCTGCCCTTACAACCAGGACACAATCTTTTTGGATTGCACACCCCAACTTCCACTCCTCCCGAATGTCCTTAAACCCAGACCTCACTTTCTGCCACACTCAAAAGCTTGGGGACGTGCAAAGAATCCCAAATCAGGTCATCTTCCCACTCTCCCCATGAGTGCTTATTGACGTCCATGACTTGGGATGGGACATACGGGTAGTCAAGGCCCCACTCCAAAGCAACCCCGTGTTGAACCTCCCTTTGGAAACGGGAGAGCCTGGGCAGTTCTTTGGGTTTTCCCCTGCCAGGCAGAACACAAGCATCCTGGGCCTTGATTACCCACTGCTTGTAGGTGGGTACCCTGGTCTGGGTAGTGGAAGGCCGACTGATGAAAAGTCTGCTGGTTTGAAGTGGGGTCCATACTAGGGACTGTGGTTCCTCCATTGCCTCTGACTGGGTTTCTGTTGAGGGGGAATCTCCTGTCTCCCATTCCTCCTTACTGGAGCCTTCTTCTGGGGACGACCAGGAAAACAAGTGCTCCACAGACTCAAATCTGTCCAGTACTCTGGGTGAACCCTAATCAATGACTCTGCCCTCGTTTACTTCATCCAGCTCATCTGGTGGTTTTCCCTCCTCCAGCATGGGCTTCTTCTGGACAGGCACAGCAAAGGACTTAGAGCAGG
The DNA here is from genome assembly GCA_029206835.1 of Rana muscosa. Taxonomy (NCBI): domain Eukaryota; kingdom Metazoa; phylum Chordata; class Amphibia; order Anura; family Ranidae; genus Rana; species Rana muscosa. The sequence continues at coordinate 57,476,015 of CM055119.1, forward strand.
CCGGCTCTTCAGGGATATCAACCAGTGGCTGCTCACTGGCACCTGCAACCACCGGGCCCCTGGTCAGGCCACGGGTCTCCGCAGCATCCTCTTCTCCCTGTATATCCGGGATCTCTGTGGGTAACACATCTGATACCAGCTCCCCTCCATCTCTGGCAGGTGATCTTTGGCCCTCTCCGGCCCTTCAAGCCTCCTGCGGCTGTGGCATACATAGTCCTGTGAGCAGGTTGGCAGAGTAGTACCTTGATTCCTGCTGCACCAGCCCCAGCCGGGTTAATGGCTCCCCACAATGGCCGCACCGGGCCCAGGCGTTGACTCCAGCAGTTGAGATGTGGCACCTGGGACACAGCAGGCACAGCCGTTCCACTCCTCCTATCACTCCCAAGGCCAGTCCTCCACAGAGTTCCAGCCAGATACCGGTATCGACAAGAACCCGATCCTGCAATTCAGGTAACCACTGCACAGCGGGCATCCTCTGACCGCCCTCCGCCATTTTCAGCAGCCTCGTGTAGCGCGCAGCACGCTGGTCTCCGTTACTATCCGCTGGGGCATATCTCCGCCCCCACGCTCGTTGATTCAACGTGAGAGGAACTGTATAGGAGGCTCCAGGCAATGTGCGCTGTAGTGACACCTGGTGGCAAGCGCTGATTGCAGGCTCTGTCCAGGCATGTAGTTTTAGAAACTGCGTCACAGAGGCTGGAAACTGAATGCAGGCTAACGGTAGAGTGATCACCATTGACACAGAAAATCTCTCCTGTAACATCTCAATGTATAGGACTTACTGTGCAACATCCCATCATAGACACCGCCTGGTTACGTTCCGTTACTAGGGGCAACAGCAGACATTTCAACTCCTTTCACTGTGTCAGGCAGGAACAATAAAGTTAATAGTCATTTTGTGATTTCTGCAATGCAGTGAACAATGTCCGTGCCATGCTGAGCGCTGGACATATTTATAATCCATGAGCGAGATCGCTCGCTGTGGTTGCCACGGGTGATAGCACATGGTTACAGTCACTGGTTGCAGGGCTTATTACTGTTGTGAGTTTCCATTGAGGCAACTGGGTGCAGGGGCGTGATGGCAGCGCTGATCCTGGACGGTTGCTATGGACAATGGCACTTGGTAACAAGGTGGTTCTTTTGGTTGCCATGGGCAACAGCATGTGGCAAAAGTAATTTTTAAAGGCAAACACACAGTCCTTTCCTTGTTACATCTCAAACTTGGCAAAACAGGCAAAGTCTCCCCCGGCTACTGACGGTTGCTAAGGGCAATGGCCAGCAGGTTAACCGTGAAGGCGGATCTTGGTGGGACCTCCAAATGTAGCGGATGGTTGCTATTGGTTACTAACCTACACCATATCACCCTGCTACCAGACCTCCATATATCACTCTCAGAGACAATGAACAGTCATTTGCGTTGTTTTGTTTTTGTTTATTGGGGATATAACTTGGTTGGGGAAAAGTGATATGGGATGCCCATAGAATGGATTACTTTGCCATCATATTTAAAGCATGGGTAGAATAGGTTGAGCCTTAAAGAACTGATGGACTCTAACATATACAGTCTCTTCCCCTGCATAACTCATGCAGACTATTGCTCCTCCTCTGCATCAACTCCTGCAGACTGTTGGTCCGAGGACTTCTCTCCTCCTGCTCAAACTTCCACTGTAAACTATTATGCCTCGTACACGCCATTGGTTTTTCCGGTGGTCAAAAGACCGCCAGGAAAACCGAGGGGGAAAACCGAGAACCGGCTTGGTCACTTTTCCCCTGTGCACACACACACGGACGGTTTTCCCGACAGGAAAACTGCCAGGAGAGCTTTGGTCGGGAAAACTGCTATGAAGCATACACATGGCCAAAAGAAAACATGGCAGTTTTCCCAACGGGAAAACCGATGGTGTGTACGAGGCATTAGTCTTCCTGTCCCATCATCTTCACTTTACAAAAGAGATCACTCTGAATAATCCCAGATGCTGGTTGTATTTGCTAAACTGTTATTAGGCCAGGGGTCTGTAGTACCCCTCCCTGGCATCCTAGTTATTTAGCAGCTTGTATTAGTTGGTGGACTACTGATCCCAGCTAGCCCGACTTGCAAATCCTGTGCCCGCAGGCCACATCGATTTAAAACGAAACCCCACAGTCTCTCCTCTGGCCTTGCACCCAGTTCCCCTGGCATGCCTCTTCCAGAAATCCACTGTGACACACTCACCGGCCTTCTCCTGCCCTGAGTCCATGATGGAGAACTTAACTGGACATGTGTTCCGATAGCTTCTCCAGCCCATCTGTTCCAGGACACCTCCTCCATGACCGGATGGGGATGGCCTCCTTCTACTATCTAGCACTTTTTTTGGGCCTTAGCGTCTCTGTATTTTACGGGGACATGAGTAGTTTTCCTTTTTGGTCCTACCCACTTACATGGTTCCCTCAGTGGAATCCTACTCTTTAATTCCATTCTATTGCCCTTGGTTTGGTTATGCTCTTGTATATCCTTGCACGAGCATCCCGCCATCCCCTCCATCCACACCTTTTCCATCCTTGTGTTTCATTTGCGGCCAGCGGACACTGCTTTGTGCACCTCCATCTGCCGCCAGACATGCATCGAATCACATTCGGTTCTATACTTTGTTCCCCGGATGTGAGGTCATTTCCGGCCCTGGTGCGTACCACATCCGACTTCAGACTCTGGCTTTGTCTGACACCCGCCCTCCCGGATGTGCGGTCCCTGTACTTCCGACCAGGGGCGGACTTGCGGATTTACCGCCAATGCCCTTGGCGCCATGGCGCTGCGGGATGGTTTCCAATAGGTAGTTTCTGTGCCCGCCTCTATGATGCATGGGCTCCGCCCATCAGCGTCACATTGACACGCATTTAGGGTATATAAGATGATGCCGGGAGTCCTTTACTGCCAGTCTTCCCTGAACACTGTAGTGATAAGCCATCAGGATCATTTGCTGCCTTGTTCCATTTTCCTCCAAACGCCAATGTTTGCTGGGGGCTGTCAGGATTTCTGTAAGTACATCCTCTGGTATTGTTTTAGGTCCATCTATCTTTGGGAGATGTTTTGGCTCCTTTGACAATACATTTTTTCAATGAATCACCTTCAAATCATTGGTAATTTTCATTTTGTACTTTCCTGTTCCCCCCAGGTTCTATCCCTCCTTCCCTCACTGTGTCTGTGTTGAGATTTGGTGGATTTGCTCTTTGATCAGCTTTCCACTCGGATGTACCTTTTCTGCAGTATTTTATCCCCTTTCTTTACTATTGGCGGTTTTTGGAAGCTCTATTAACTTTTGTGAGTATAATCTAGGCAATAAACCTCCCCCGTCTTGTTCCCCGGGGGGGGGGGGGGTTTCTGGCATTCATTGATCTGTTTTGTCCCCCCTATGTCCTTCTCCTTCATTCCTAGGTTTGAGGAGTTTTTGTGGATTTGTTTCCTTTGGCAGTACTAGTTTACCCTTTTGGGTTCTGGACCTCTTCATGCCGTGCACTACTGATGGACCACTCCATGGGGTTGGAGATTTTTAGGGGGGCTGGCTTCCTCTTGGAGAATGTGTGCATATGTAAGTTTTGTTTTTTGCTTTGGGCATTCAAGCTTTCTTGGGTGCTTAGATATTTGTATAATCAAACATGGTTTGTAATAATGTTATGCAATGTCTATATCATTGATGTTGTAATCTGTATTTTCAGAAATGCTGTTACCTTTGAAGAAGACCTTTGGAAAACTCATACAGTCGAAACGCGTCGGCTTTAACAGCTCCAACCTCCAGGATCGCCTTCCTGGAGTTGCTATTTTACCACCTCCAATGTTATAGGCATTATGCATTCTCTATGTACAATTTGTTTTTAACTGTGTGCCACTTCGTGGCTTTCATGTTTTCTACTGTAATAAATTATATATTTTTAGAATTTTTTATCTCTACATATAATTTTCTATATATTTTGTATATTATCTCATTGCTCTTAAAATCCCACTTACTTGAGGCAAATTTTCTTGTTCATTCATTGGGGATGGTGGCAATGTACATGGCAACCTTTGGAAGTCCAACTTTTTCTATGCTATCTAGCACTCCATTCTCCACTTCTCCAAGCCGACCACTCCCCTCCCTCCAGTGGGCTGGACCTGAGCTTATATGGGAGGCCTGCCCCCTGCCAATTTCAGTTGGGGATTGGTCATGGCTCGTCACTTAAGCTCCCTGTCACTCCAGCTCCCAGCTCTGCCCCTCTTCCAGAACATTCTCCCTGGAAGCAGGGGAGGCGCCTAAGAACTGAAGCACAGGTGGTCACACCCACTGCTACACTAACCACTCCCTGCCCCCAGATACAAACAAGGAGGCCTAGCCTGAAGCATGGGCCTGTCTAAATTTACTTGCTCTGGCAGCTACTACACAAAAATCCTCACTCTAGCACCTACCTATGGTAGAGGGTGCTACAGTGGCAAAGGCTGTTTCCATTGGAAAGCAATCAAACATCTACCAGCCATTAAGACAGGGTTAATCAATTTAATTGTGTTTTTATATGGTAAAGGAAGCCCTAGTAAAAAATAAAATGGAACCAAGGAACAGAAAAACGAAAACATGAGTCCAAAATGGAACTAGGGGTTTCCCAAAATGGGCGAATTTTCAGGCAATCCTGGTAAATATGATAGTGTCCCTGTAGATTCATTACATCAACAACATACAGAGGGCAGGGCAGGATTAATAGCATGTAATGTTTCAGGGGTAAGGTACCAATAAAACTGAATTTTATATTTATGCTGTTAGGAAAGACACACCAGCAAGCAGGATGGTTCCCTTGGGAGGGGTTCTGTGCACAGCCACAGGTAAGCATTCTGTATTTTACATTCATTGGGGAACTCTGCGCATGGTCATGCACACGCGCATCTGGCTCATGCACATCCACGTGCACATTCGGCTCGTGCCCGGCCATGTGCGCATCTGCGTGTGCGTTTGTGCATAGGCACGCGCTCAAGTACATCTGTCATTGACGTTGACGCCAGATGGGCTATTTAAACTGAGTCAGTGTTCTGCCTCAGTGCTGTCTCTACAGTGTTCCCTTGCATCTGTGACCTGTTACTCTGCTTCTGAACCCAGTTACCAATCCCACTCATTTTGACTATTCCTGAACACCACCTGCACTGACCCCAGCTTGTTTCCTGGCCTACGCTTATGCCTGGTCCCACTGCCTCTGTACTACTGATCATTACTGACTTCGGCTTGGACCCTGACTACGCTCCTACAGCTGCACTTTTTCCTGATCCGTCTGCCAGTTCCTGACCCAGCTTGCCTGACTCTGATTTACCCACTTCTGGGCTGCTCCCTGCAAGCACCTCCCTACCATCTTCCAATGCCTGTTTATCATCTGCCTGCTACCAGCCCGTGCCTCACCTGTCTACTTCTTCAGTGCCAGCTATCTTCTGTCTTCTTCTCACCTGTCACTATCCAGCTCATCTGCTCCACTGCAGTGCACCATTTGTTTCCTGCTGCTTGACCTGGTGATTAGGAGATGAGACATATCGTTTTTCCTACTTAGTAGAAACAAACGATATGGCTCCACTCCTCTGACAACACAGGGATTTGTGTGTTTACACCAGTGTTTCTCAACTCCAGTCCTCAAGGCGCCCCAACAGGTCATGTTTTCAGGCTTTCCATTATTTTGCACAGGTTATTTGATCAGTTTCACTGCCTAAGTAATTACCACAGCCATTTCATCTGAGGGAAATCCTGAAAACATGACCTGTTGGTGCGCCTTGAGGACTGAACTTGAGAAACACTGGTTTACACACACAAATCCCTGTGCTGGTGCTCGTGCATGCGATTGCTTGTGGCCGGCGGTGATCGTGCCCGCCGGCCATGCGCATTGGGTCCCCTGCCGCGCAGCAGGCACGCGCCCTCTGGTGGCCAAAAATTTGATAGGACGTACCCAGATGGGATTTTGCCCAGGAGAGTCATTGTGCCGCAGTATATCTACGTGACATGGTCAGGAACAGTTTAAGTATATAAACAGTAAAAGAGGGAGGACAGACCATATTGGCCCTATAAAGAATGAGGAAGGTAATCTGGTTACAAAGGATGGTGAGATGGCAAAGGTATTGAATTCATTTTTCTCCTCAGTCTTCACGAGGGAAGCGGGGGGCTTCAGTAACCAAAACTGCAGTGTTTATCCTCATGACAAGTCACAGGAAGCACCCTCATGGCTAACAGAAGACAGCATTAGAAATAGACTTAAAAACCGCAACATTAATAAGTCACCGGGACCAGATGGCTTGCACCCGAGGGTCCTTAGAGAACTCAGTCAAGTAATTGCCAGACCATTGTTCCTAATTTTTACTGACTGGAATGGTACCAGCTAATTGGAGAAAAGACAATCTAACACCAATATTTAAAAAAGGGCCAAATTACATCCCTGGGAATTACAGACCAGTAAGCCTAACATCAATAGTATGCAAGCTCTTGGAGGGGATGATAAGGGACTATATACAAGATTTTAGTAATGAAAACTGTATCATTAGCAGTAATCAGCATGGATTCATGTAGAATCGTTCTTGCTAAACCAATCTAATAACCTTCCATGAGGAGGTGAGCATTTGATACAGTTCCCCATAAACATTTACTGTACAAAGTAAGGTCCGTTGGCATGGACCATAGGGTGAGTACAAGGATTGAAAACTGGCTACAAAGGCGAGTTCAGAGGGTAGTGATAAATGGTGAGTACTCGGAATGGTCAGGGGTGGAAAATGGGGTCCCCCAGGGTTCTGTCCTGGGACCAATCCTATTTAATTCATTCATAAAGTACCTGGAGGATGGGATAAACAGTTCAATCTCGGTATTTGCGGATGATACTAAGCTAAGCAGGGCAATAACTTCTCTGCAGGATGTGGAAACCTTTCAAGAACAAATTAATGGGGTGGGCCACTACACACTACATGGCAAATTAAGTTTAATGTCAAAAAATGTAAAATAATGCATTTGGGTGTCAAAAATAAGAATGCAATCTACTCACTGGGGGGAGAACCTCTGGGGGAATCAAGGATGTAAAAAAGGACCTAGGGGTCCAAGTAGATTACAGGCTCAGCAATGGCATGCAATGCCAAGGTGCTGCAAACAAAGCAAACAGAATATTGGCATGCATTAAAAAGGGGATTAACTCACAATTTTTAGTTTTGTGCTATACACCTTCATTTTACTGTTACATATTTTTTCTTTGTTACTATATGCACAGGTTGATCACTTAGAGTGATACATGTTTTGGCATACATTATTTATTAATTGTCCACTGTTGGTTACACACCTTTCAGGTGTACAGGTGTGATTCATTCAGTTTATGTACATATTATTTATGTTACACGTTGGTTGTCAACACGCTACTGCATCTGGTTGGTTTACATTAGATTCATTTATTTGGTTAGTATTAGTTTTCTTTTCCAGATCCTTCCCTTCACTACCTTCACTAGTTATAATCACAGCGCAGCCACCATCACCCTTTTTTCATTTATTCACTTTTGTCTGTTTGGATCAGACTCCCTGGTGACTGCTGCAGTGTCCCTAGCCCTTTCTCTTCCCTCCATTTCCATTCCCCTTCACTAGTTAAATACCCAGCTAGCGCGGGGGTTTCTTCTTTTTATATTTCAATAAGACATGTGGCCACTCATTAAAATTAGATAAAATTAGGTTTAACCTTAAACTGCATAGAGGGTTCTTTAATGTAAGGCCCCTTTCACACATGCGGACCGTATGTCCGCTTTTTTCATCCATCCGTTTACGGATGAAAAAGGGTCATACATTGGTCTCTATGAGATAGCGGGTGTCAGCGGATGAACATCCGCTGACACCCGATCTCATCCGGGTCTGCAATCCTCCGATTCTGCAGACAGAGGAAAATCCTATTTTTCAATACGTCTGCAGAGCGGATCGGGGAACACGGACAGACGGTCCACGTTCATCCGATCCCCCCATAGGGGAGAGCGGAGATCTAAAAGGGTGGTCCCTGTACAGTGTGCAGGGACCGCCCTGTCATCTGCTGGCTCAGCGGGGATCAACGGAGCGATCCCCGCTGAGCAAGCGGAGGTTCACGGGGCGGATCATCATGGATCTGTCCCGTGTGAAAGGGGCCTTAGAGTGGTAAGGATATGAAATTCCCTTCCACAGGAGGGCGCATGCGCGCGAGCAACGGAGATGGCCGCCTGACTCCACTGCTCCGCGCCGTTGGAACGAAACTACCGGCCTAATCCGACATAGGCACAGAGAGGACGCTGCATATAGAGCTTCGGAGGCTCCGGAACACCCCAGGCTCCCGGCGGTGATGCGCAGGTCGGCAAAAAAGCCCCCTAAGAACCGGCAACATAGTAAACTCTCCCCAGCATTAGGCAGAGGAAGATCCAAGATGGCGCCCGATCCTCCGGAGCCTGACGATGAGACCCAGCTTTCTGCTGCAGGCCCAGAGTCTCCTGCGGACAGCCTGCATCTATTCCCTACGGACCGGGTGAGTCCCCCCCCTGTGGAATCAGAGGACATGCTGGCCAAATTCCGCGCCATAGTCAGGGATGAAATTACAACAGCATCCCGTAAGCTTTCCTCTGACTTGGTGCGAGGCCTTAAAGAGATAGGCCACCGTACTAACCAACTAGAGCACCGCATGGACCTGGCAACCACTGTGTTGGAGGGCCATGAGGAAGAGGTGGACAAAATGTCCGGGGAGCTGGAAACCCTGAGAGACAAATTGGAAGACGCAGAAAATAGGGCCCGGAGGGATAACCTTCGTATCCGCGGTATCCCTGAGGTAATTACCGACCTGCAGGGTACAGCTACCGCATTTTTCCAAGAACTGGCCCCAGAACTTCCGGTGGAAAGATTGGAGTTTGACCGTATCCACAGATCCCTGGCTCCCAAACCCTCTGAAGGACCCCCGAGGGATATCATCATCAAGTTCCACTATTACCGGACCAAAGAGAGACTTCTACAAGCTGCGAGAGAGCAACAGAACCTCTCCTTCCAAGGTAACACCCTCCAGCTATTCGCAGACCTCTCCCCGGTCACTATCGCCAGGCGTCGAAGCCTCAAACCCTACCTCCAAGTCTTACAAGCTCATGCAATCAAGTACAGATGGGGGTTCCCATTTAAGCTCTCCTTCTCCCACCTAGGCCGCCAATTCCAAGCCACCTCTCCTTCAGACCTGAAACACCATTTCCAGGAACTACAGCTGGACCTTCCTCCATCTCAGCCTGATGCCCCATCCAAGTCCGCCAGACCCGGACCGTCCAGACCGGGACCCCCCAGGCTTCCTCGTCAATCCTCTCAAGCATCCCAAAAGTCCCAATCTGGTTCCCAGGCGCTGCGGGACCTGCAAGCTCAACGTTTCCATCCTTCTAACAACGGATGATGAAGATAAGTTCAATCTTTTGTTCATTTGAGCTTTTCTTGGTCATCGGAACTCATGCTGCCCAGTTCCCCTTGAACTACTGGTTGTTTTTATATGGGAACCAGAGTGACATGTTTTTGAAGTAGTTCCCTCACCATATTTTTCTTAACATTGGTTTCTAACACCTGGTCGCCGGGGGTCGCCCCAGGATAGGCTGCCCCGCTTGTGAGATGGCGGCCCGGGGCGTAATCTACCCCCCTTAGGTGGCCAGGCAGAACTTCGGCATCAATCTGCCTCCCCCACCCTCCCGCGTCCGTGAATACCCAAGTGGTTTGGGCTGCTACCTGTGGCCCTTTGTATTTTTTTTCTTTGTTTTTTGTCTTCTTTAGTGGTTTCTCGGGCTGCTGGGGGGAGGGGGGGTTTCGGGTCAAGTTGGGTGGGGGCACACGCTTATCTTTATGTTTATTGATCATTCGGTACATTGCTGTGTTGCGGTTCCCCAGCCCTCAATTGTGGATTGGTGGGGCTGGGGTGGTGATTGGTGCGCATGGTCCTGCCCGACCCCCTTGGGGGAATGGCCTGACGGCTGTCTCCTCTGGGGGATCGGGGGATCTCCCTCCTACACTCCAATTTGTTAATGATGTACAATGGTTGCCTTGTTATCACTGTCTGCAGCTTCCTCGCTTTGATGACTTTTGTTTCAGGTTCCATCACCCAGATCCTATGTCAAAAATGTTTAAAATGTTTGTATTGTTTTCACCATAGACCGGTGGTTCAGACGGACCACTGCTACCCCCATGTGTTGGCACCCGGCTAAGAAGTTTTTCTTGGCCGGGCTCCCAACCCGTAGTGGGTTTTATAACCCACGTTACGCTACATATATGCGCATGGCATTTGTTCTATGCCGAGCCTTCCTCGGTACTCTCATCTTTTCTATCTCTCCTCTTTCTTCTCTGTTTTCCTCTCTCCTCCCGGCCTTTCCCCCCTTCCTCCCTTCCTCCCCTTCTCCTATAACCCCGGGGTGCGGGAACAGAGTATTATACTGCTTTGTGTGTTTGATCCAATGACCCTCCGTTGGCTGTCCCTGAATGTTCAGGGCATGAACTCGCCTCAAAAACGGGTCAAGGCTTTCAAATTCCTTAAGCAACACAATATTGACATAGCATGCCTACAGGAGACCCATTTCTCCGCCTCCTCTTGCCCCAAATATTTTGATGCAAATTATCCCCAAGTTTACTTAGCAAGCGGTCCTAATAAACAGAAAGGGGTTCTCATAGCCATAAGAAAATCAGTCCCGTTTATTTGCAGTAAACAAATTGCTGACCCTTACGGTAGATACCTTCTCCTGCAAGGTTCAGTTCAGGACAATGAGGTAACTATCATGACCTATTACGCCCCAAATGTTAACCCAGGCCCCTTTCTGACGCATGTCTGCGCCCTGTTAAAGGACCACCAGAGGGGCATCCTCCTGTTGGCGGGTGACTCTAATGTCTCGCTAAACCCCTCCCTGGATAATTACCCATCGGACCATAGAGTCCCCTCCCCAGCCGCAAAAACCTTTTTACGAACCCTACAAAACCATGACCTAGTCGACATTTGGCGGGAGCTCCATCCCCTTGGTAGGGATTACACCCACTATTCTCATCCCCACCACTCACACTCCAGGATTGACCACATGCTTGTGTTACGGCAGCATCTAACCCTGATTGACGCAGTCTTTATTCTAGCAACCCCCTGGTCAGACCACGACCCAATTCTGACTATTTGCCACTCCCTGCTCAGCAAACCACAGCACTCTCCTTGGGTCATGAATGACTCCCTTTTGTCATTTGAGCCGATCCTTACTGAGATTCACAAGGCATCGATAGACTATTTTAAACTTAATACAGGGACGGTCTCCTCTCCGGTGACCCTTTGGGAAGCATATAAAGCGGTCCTCCGGGGCCACGTTATTCATATAGCGTCAAAGCGCAAAAAAGAGCGTACCCAAACCCGGCGTAGACTTGAGCATAACCTGGAGGCCCTCTCCACGGCCTTTAAACAAGCTCCTACCCCAACCAATCGCAAACTTTTAGACAAAGCCCGATCGGACCTGGATTTATGTGTTACGGATGATGCAGAACGCACCTTACGCTGGGCTTGTCAGAAGTGGTACGCTAAGGCAAATAAGCCCACGGCGATGCTAGCCAATAGATTGCACACTTTCACCCGGAAATTCGCCCCTATAGCCTTACGCACCCGCCATAATATCCTTACGGGCAACCCGCGTCGGGTCTTGGACGAATTCCGCCACCGTCTCACCAAACTTTATTCTGCCCCCACCCATGCTTCTACCGACGGCCTGACTCACTTCCTGAAGGATTTGCCCTTACCTTCCCTATCTGCCACCCACAGATCTGTTATGGACAGAGACGTGCAGGTGTCAGAAGTTCTCCACTGCATCAAAGAATTAAAGATAGGCAAGAGACCGGGCCCTGACGGCTTCACAGCCCTGTACTACCGGAAATTTGCAGAGGTCCTTGCCCCACATTTGGCGGCTATGTATAATTCGGTAAAAGAAGGCCACTCATTTACACCAGATCTGCTGACCGCCAATATTGTAATGATTCCCAAGCCGGATAGGGACCACTCTTCTTGGGCCAATTTCCGCCCAATTTCCTTAATAAATATTGACATAAAAATCCTGACGAAGATCCTGGCCAACCGCCTGAACTCATTTCTCCCGCGTTTGATAAAAAAAGAGCAGGTGGGTTTTGTCCCCCGTAGACAGGCAGGGGATGCTATTAGGAGGCTCCTTCAAATCCAACAAATAGCTCATGTTAGGTCTTTGGAAACCATGTTTCTGTCCTTGGATGTCAATAAGGCCTTTGACACCTTGTCTTGGCCCTATTTGACACAGGTTCTAGGCCACTACAGCTTCGGTACCTCCTTTTTGAGCTGGGTCTCAGCCATTTATGATTCCCCAGAAGCTAAGGTGCGATATTACGGTCATGAATCGCCCACCTTCCCCATAAAAAGGGGAACCCGTCAAGGGTGTCCACTCTCCCCCCCTTCTATTTATCTTGGCACTGGAACCCTTGGCGGAGGCCATTCGATCGCATGTCGACATAACTGGGGTGGAAGTGGCGGGGACCTCGCATAAACTATCCCTATTTGCGGACAACATTTTATTGTCAGTCACTAAACCCAGAATCTTCCTACCCAATTTGATGTCCCTTTTAGATACCTTCGCCACGTTATCGGGTCTATCTGTCAACCCGGCTAAATCCAAAGCCATGTCAATCAATCTTCGGCCCTCAGAGATGGAATCAATGAAGTCGGCTTTTTCCTTCCAATGGACCAACTCGTTACCCTACCTGGGGGTCAAACTTACCCCTAGTTACTTGGGACTATCTCAAGCCAACTACCCCTCACTATTACGGAAATTGAAAAACATGCTCGAATCTTGGTCCACTCTTCCATTATCCTGGTTCGGCAGAATAGCGACAGTACGCATGGCGTACCTCCCGAAACTGCTTTATTATTTTCGGGTTTTACCGGTCCAGATACCCTCCCATATCCTCCGAATTCACCAACGCAAGATCATGCAGTTTATCTGGGGCAAGATGAAACCCAGGATCAAACGGCAGGTGCTCTACGCACGTAGAATAGATGGAGGCCTTTCGGTCCCGAACCTGCAAGCCTACTATACAGCAGCCAGTATCGCCCCACTCGCTCTTCTCCACGAGAAGCAACAAATGCCACTGTGGGCCATCATTGATCTGGTGGACTCCCACCCGGTTCCCCTGGCCTCCCTTCCTTGGCTCCCCAAGGCTCACCACCCATCTACTATAGGTCCATGCTTGACTCATTCCCTACGGTTATGGGACACAGTTAAGTTCTCAGCAGGCCTGATTTCCCCCCATCTCCCCTTACTCCGTCTCCTTCACTGCCCGTTGTTTCCGCCGGGATGTGATAACCCCTCGCAGTTTGCATGGTGGACTGACCACGATTTTGTGGACGTTCAGTCTCTGCTCACTCCGACCAAAATTGTCCCATTCGCAGCCCTACGCTCTTCACACAACATCCCCCTAAAGGAACATTATAGCTATACACAACTCCGACACTTTCTCCAAAAATTAATAAGATCCCAACCTACTCCCTATGCCATGACCCCTTTTGAAAGTTTATGTAGATCACGTCCTCAATCCTCGGGTATGATATCACTCATATATAGGGCTATTATAAGCTCCAGGAAACCACCACTGAGACCTTATCATCGCCAATGGGAGGCTGAATTTGGGAAACAACTAGAGCCGGATGACTGGCGGAGAATGACCACGGCGCTAACTAAATGCTCCAGGAATGTCCTCTTCTTGGCAAATGCGTACAAAGTCTTTTATAGGTGGTACTACACCCCGGCCAGATTAGCGAGCTTTATCCCGTCTTACTCCCCTTTATGCTTTCGAGGGTGCTCTCAGGAGGGCACAATGGCGCACATCTGGTGGTCCTGCCCCAGGGTACGCAGACTGTGGATCAGAGTATATGCGTTACTTCGTAACCTTTTCAACGCCACTATAAAGAGGGACCCTTTTGAGGCCTTATTGTGCAAACCCATTGCGGAACTTCTTTGTCTTGAACGTCTATTGGCCGCACACATATTTACTGCAACTAAACTGACCATAGCACGGGCTTGGAAAACCCCGGCCCTCAGCTTTGAAGCAGTTAAAAACAGCGTGAACGACATTATGGTAAATGAGAAACTTACTGCCGTGTTGACAGACACCCACGCTAAGTTCCTCCGGATATGGCAACCCTGGGTGACTCATATCTGCCCTTCGCGATTTGATCCAACGCTCCTTTCCCTGTGACAAGCCTCTGTTCCCCCCCACCCCGGGGCCCCCCCTCTTTTTTCCCTTCCCCTCTCATTTCCCTTCTTTCTTTGGTTTCCCTCTATATTTCAACCTCCTCTTCTCCTCTACACTAAAGGCTCACATCACCCCTTTCTCCTTCTTTATCTTTTGAATTCTTCCTGAACTCTTCCCTCTTGGCGCTCTTTGCCAACTTTCTTCTTATTCTACCTTTTGGTCTCCCCAGCCTACGGGGCAGACCCTGCTGGGACTGGTTACCTGACAGGACACATTCCCCTTTCCCTTCTTAAGATTTTATTTTATTTTTGTTTTTATTTGCTTTTGTTGTCTTCACCGGGGAACAACACCATTCCCCTAGATGGTTGTCCAGTTTAATGCGTTCACAAGATATTGTTTGTCATATTGTTATTTTGCCTCAAGTTCCATAACCGACCTAGAGCGACAATATGTATTTCTGTTAGCTTCAAGGCAACATTATTATGCCAAGACTCAGGACCCGTTGGTCTCTTCTGAATGTCCTGCTACCCATACTCTTGGTATAATTCAGTAGGGCTTATAGTTTTTAGCTCGGAACCCGGGATCATCCCCATGTATTATACTGCTGTAAAATTGCACATTTTCATTGTGTCCAGTTCCATTTTTGTTTTGTATCCTTTTTTATTGATGTGAATCTTTAATAAAAACCTTTGTACAAGAAATTCCCTTCCACAGGCGGTGGTTTCAGCGAGGAGCATAAATAGTTTAAAAAAACTATTAGATAACCACCTAAACAACCACAACATACAGGGATATACAATGTAAAACTGACATATAATCACACACATAGGTTGGACTTGATGGACTTGTGTATTTTTTCAACCTCACCTACTATGTAACTATGTAACTATATGAAAGCAAAATAGACCTTTATGTACCAAAGGAAAAGTCACCTGCCACTCAAGGCTTAAAGGAAAGGATGGATTACCTACAAAAGAGATGGCTTTAACCATCAATTGGAATTTAGCGTTACAGTGAGATCAGATATTCTTTGTATGAAGCATAGAAGTCAAAAGTTGAGCACTGCCAACGTTCACATTGCAAGATCATAACAACAAGTTAGTATGTATTGGAGCTATCCAGAAATGTTCAATCTCTGTCCATTTATTGCATGGGCGCAATGTGGACCAAGAGGCCAGATGACGTTGAGTAGCCAGATAGTATTTTATATATTTTATTGTCGGGAAGATTCAGGCCTCCTTGGGACTTATGGACCAGCAATCTAAAGGCTTAAAGTGTCACTAAACCCACATCATAACAAACTATCAATAAATTGTGTAATACATGCTCTTCATACTCACTCAATCGCTATGAGATTTGTTGTCTGTATTCTGCAAAAAACCTGGTTGATCCTGCGGTTAGCTATATCCCCAATTCAGCTAGTGATTTGCGGAGCAGTGTTGGCAGTTCTGCACATACTCAGTTTTTATTGAGTTTCTATACTGAGCATTTCCCCCCTATCTCATCTGAGCAACCCATGTGACTATAGAGTCACACGTGTGTGCATATACACAGTGGTAAATGACATCCTACTCCCCCCTTCTTCCATGCCCAGTAACCAGCTAAACACAATCTGATGGAGGCTTCCTCTTATTCTAAGAAACAGGCTGGACTGGCAGAAGTCCACCTATATCATGTTATTGCCAAAAAATAGTAAAGATTTGATTTCAAATATATATTTGTATGACAATTTAAACAGTTTATTGATATTAATAATTAATTCTTACTCTGTATTACAAAGGCTGTTTTTTTGTTAGTTTTTTTTTGTGACCAGCAGCAGAGAATTAGAAGCTCCTCCTGCTTATGTTTCCCTGCAGATAGGCTGGGGAAGAGCTGGGTCATGTGACAGTTGTTTATCAATTAGGAAAAAGATACTTAGATGTTTCTGCAATTAAAATAATTACAGTGTCATCATCCATATACAGGAAACAAAAGGGCCGTGTACATTAACCACTTCCCATCCGGGCCAATTCTGGCACTTTGCTCCTACATGTAAAAATAATATTTTTTTTTGCTAGAAAATTACATAGAGCCCCAAAACATTATGTATGTTTTTTTAGCAGAGACCTTAGAAAATACAATGGCGGTTGTTGCAACTTTTTATCTCGCACGGTATTTGCGCAGGAATCTTTCTAACACGTTTTGGTTAAAAAAAAAAAAAACATTAAAGTTAGCCCAATTTTTTTACATAATGTGAAAGATGATGTTACACCAAGTAAATAGATACCTAACATGTCACCCTTCAAATTTGCACACGCTCGTGGAATGGGGCCAAACTTCGGTACTTAAAAATCCTCATGGGTGACACTTTAAACATTTTTACTGGTTACTTGTTTTGAGTTACAGAGGAGTTCTAGGGCTAGAATTATTGCTCTCGCTCTAAGATTCGCGGCGATACCTCACATGTGTGGTCTGAACACCGTTTTCATATGTATGCGGGACTTACGTATGCGTTCGCTTCTGCGTGCGCCCGTAAGAACGATCAAGCTGCGGAACAGCCACTATGATCATTCTTATGGTGCACAGAATCACGGCTCTAAAAGACAATATCTGAATGATGCCTGTAGCTGCAGGCATCATTCAGATATCCCTGCTCAAATTCAAGGATGTCCATATACGTACCTTGGGCGGGAAGTGGTTAAACAGTGTGTGTTTAGTATCACTTTAAGAATCTTTATTTCACAGGATTGTCCGAAACATAGGCAGGCAGCATAATAGCCCAGGAGAGTTGCAAAACCATAGTCAGGGAATAGGGAGCCCTTGAGCAGACTATAACTGCTTGGTTGTGTTTGTAAAATGATGTGATAACATACATGGGCTTTTCTGTTCAATTATAGCACAATAGGTGAAAAATGAAAAGAAATACTGACAACTAGCAGTAAGACTTGTCAGTGAAAGGCAAGGGTCTACCCAGAAGCTTTGGCAACCGTGTTACCAAAAATAGTCACATCTGATTACCACTGTGTAGGTGAGGGTATGTAAGTATAGCATTAATAGAAAATGGGGAAGCCTATGAACTGAAAATGGCCCAAATAATTTTATATAGAACTATTACAATTTCTAGGATATCCATATTGTTGCCAATCTATGCTGAATATCCAAATAATTGGCCAATCAATGCTGCACTCGTTTACACAAATTGCTTTTCCATGTTAAATACAATCAATAGAAAGAAAAGCGATTCCCTAGAAACCTAATTCATTCTATTATCTTCATATATGTAAAAAAAATTAAAAGTACCCCATTTTTGACCAGAGACACAAAACCATCTTAAGGGTTTTACTTTTTTTTATATTTTTTCGTAATTAGCTATAATAATTGAAACCAGGGAGTTATTCAGAGACACATCTAACAGTTTGATTATGTGTCTCAGGTTCACCTAGGTGATTACTCAACCCGAGACACATAATCAAAGCATTTATTGCTTTGTATACTGCCCACACAGATCACAGCTCACAAAGATGAACACTGGAGCACTCTTACTGTATAGAATGTGAGACGTACTGTAAATAATGTTTATTTAAAGAGTCGTTTAAAGCATAAAACAATGTTTACATATTTAGGAATAGGAATGCATACACCAGTGTAAACTCTAACTAGCTTTGCCCACATATAGCACAGTGGTCGCCAACTTTTCAGACTTCACAGACCTATTAAACTCACAATTTTGAATCCTGCGGATCACTAACATGAATTTTACATGTCTTCTACACTATGCTTAGGCTCTCTGCCCCTTCCTCCTGGATCACACTGCTGCCTTATACACACAATGCTCTGGCTTTCTGCCCCCTCCCCCTGGATTACACTGCTGCCTTATATACACAATGCTCTGGCTCTCTGCCCCCTCCCCCTGGATTACACTGCTGCCTTATACACACAATGCTCTGGCTCTCTGCCTCCTCCCCCTGGATTACACTGCTGTCTTATACACACAATGCTCTAGCACTCTGTCCCCCCCCCCCCCGCACTCTGAATCACACTGCTGCCTTACACAGACTCATCATTGGCTCTCACCTCTTTATCCAGCCATGTGCTCAAGCTCTGTGCTCCCTCCCACAGTCTGTGATCAGCACTGCCATTGGAAGTCCTTTCCTCCTTCACCTCCCACTCTATGCACTACTCCTGGCATCTCCATCTGAGTTCACAGGAGCTGGAACTACAGAGGAGGCATCAGGAATCAATGCATGTAGACAGTATTGACGGTCAGCGTGCATTTAGAACAACACAGGAAACAACATTGGGCGGTATACATCCGTCACAATGTTGATTTGCGGCAGAACCCCTGGAGACCACCAAAATTTTCTTGGACTACTGATTGGTGACTGCTGCTATAGCAGACACCTTAGCCTCCTACACACATGTACACACCAACAAAAGAGTAGGCAGAACTGTAAACAACTCAAAGCACTAGTGATATTGGTACTGCTTGATATTGTTATATGTGTTATTTAAGCATGCATTCTCTAACTACCTAAAGAGGCATTCTTGTATTATTCACCTGACATAGACTGTGTGGACCCTATGTTTCACCAGCAAGTACCATTGGAGGCAGAGTCTGGTAATATTTGGTATTTAGCAAGCATACACCCTCTGAAAAAAAGTAAGGGTTTTGCTGTATGATGCTCCCAGGTAATAATTTGAACATTAAGTTTCAAAAGTGAAAATTCACTTCTTGTATTATTCATATGGCATAGACTTTGTGGACACCGTGTTTCACCAGCAGGGAGCATTGGAGGCAGAGTCTGATAATATTTGGTATTTAGCATAGACCACTGCAAAGATATAAGGGTTTTCTGTTTAATACTTGGAACATTAACATTGAAAGTGAAAATGCTCGATTTCATTAGTAAATCAAGTCCACAGTCACCATAATCTTCTTGACCACCGACACCATCTTCATAAGTGCATTTCGGGTAAATAGAACACAAATGAGCTTTAAAAGGAAAAAAATTATGGTTTTATTTTTTAATTTAGATTTTTTACCATGTGTACCAAATCTGTTTTACAAATACATATTTACCAACAAAGGATTTCCAAAGCCCTATGAGTTTTCTAAATTGATATCACAGCAGTAGCAACTGGTCTAAAGACAAATTTTGGCTGAATAAAGCTTGAAATTTGTCTGATAAGGGAGAAGTCACTGTGATGAGTCACTAATCTGACTCCATTCATTTTTTTATCTTCAGCTTGAGTAAACATGATTTTTACAACCATGGTGCTAGAAAACATGTGAAAATAAGATTAAGGACTACACCTGGTGGCTCAAAAGTAGAATACTAAATATTATATAGTAAAAATCTTCTGCGTTCAAGTATGACACCAATACTGTGGAAGAACTACCTCAAAGTCTAAGGCATATCTGGCGTATAAACTTGGTATCAGTCCACTGAGTTCCACTTACCTTGCTACCCTCCTCAGACCAGGAAATCCATAGGCACTATATGTGCAAGAACAAGAGGGCACATTAGTCTTGTGCATTAACAAAGACACCTTTTATTTTCAAAGATAAAAATAGGTAATGCACTCACAAACGGTAGAAAACAACATACTCATCACGAATTTCCAGAGGAACAGCCAGAACTGATGTGCATGCCTTCAGATGGATTAGGAAGATGTCACTCAGCCCTACAAATGTTATAGAATTTCAAAGGTGCCCCTCTTAATCAGAGCAACAGTTTTGCTCTGATTAAGAGGGGGCACCCTCAAAATGCATTAGAATTTGTAGGACTGAGTGACATCTTCCTAATCCATCTGAAGGTGTACACATAGGTTCTGGCTGTTCCTTTGGAGATTTGTAATGAGCAGGTTGGTCTTTACCATTTGTAAGTACATTACCTATTTTTATATTTGAAAATAAAAGGTGTCTCGATTAATGCACAGGTCTTTCACATATACTAAATATTTATATGCTATATTTCTCATTAAGATAGAAAATATTTAATCACTTCCTGACTGGCCTATAGCAAAATGATGGCTTGCGTTATCCTGACTGGACATCACATGACATCCAGCAGGATAACAGCCGCCACGCGCCCGTGGGGCGTGGATTGCGGCGATCGGTGGTGCGGTGTGTCAGACTGACACACCGCTACACCGATCTCGGCAAAGAGACTCCGTAGGAGGCTCTTTACCACGTGATCAGCCGTGTGCATTCACGGCTGATCACGGTGTAAACAGGAAGAGCCATTGATCGGCTTTTCCTCACTAGCGTCTGACAGACACGAGTAGAGGAGAACCGATCGGCTGCTCTCCTGACAGGGGGGTTATGCTGATTGTTTATGGACCACCAGGATGGCCACCCAACTGGATTACCAGGTATGCCACCTAGACCACCAGGGAAATGCCAATCTGTGCCCAGGCAGCTGCCAATCAATGCCCAGGCAGCTTCCAATTAGTGCCCACCCACAATGCCTGCCAGTGCCACAAGGGATGCCTATCAGTGCCATCTATCAGTGACGCATATCAGTGCCCATCAGTGCCACATATCAGTGCCCATCAGTGCCCAGCGGTGCCGCCTATCAGTGCCCATCAGTGCCCAGCAGTGCCGCCTATCAGTGCCACTCATAAGTACCCATCAGTGCAGCCTTTTAGTGCCCATCAGTGTCGCCTATCAGTGCCCACCAGTGCCACTCATGAGTGCCCATTAGTACCGCCTATCAATTACCATCAGTGCTGCATATCAGTGCCACCCCTCAGTGCCGCCTACCAGTGCCCATCGTCAGTGCCCGTCAGTGCCACCTCATTGGTGGCACCTCATCGGTGCCACCTTATCAGTGCCCATCAGTGCTGCCTTATCAGTGCCCATCAGTGAAGGAGAAAACTTACTAATTTACAAATTTTTATAATGGAAACAAAAGAAGAAAAAAAAATCTTCGAAAATTTGCAGTCTTTTTTTATTTGTTTAGCAAAAAATAAAAACCGCAGAGGTGATCAAATACCACCAAAAGAAAGCTCTATTTGTCGGGAACAAAATGATAACAATTCTGTTTGGGTACAGTGTAGCATGACCACGCAATTGTCATTAAAACTGCGACAGCTCTGAAAGCTGAAAATTGGCTTGGGCAGGAAGGGGGGTAAGTGCCTGATATTGAAGTGGTTAAAAGAGTTATTTTTTTTTTTTTTGGTGGCTTTAATAAATAAATAATTAGAATAATTCTATTTAAAATCAGTTTTTAATTCAGAAACTATCTACATTTGGGCATAAACCAAGAAAGTATTATGGGAAAGAAGGCAATATTTTATCAAGATTTTGAAGTGTCCCTTAAAACAAGTGTGGTCCAGGGGATTTATTTTTATTTTATTTTTCAAATATCCAGTGTATAAAACAAATCTTCCAATTCTATTAACAACTGATATGTGCACAGGCTTGCCATGCAATTTCTAACCTGAGTTGTGCAATGTTTGTTTTTTTTGAAAATTGTTTATTGAAAATATTCAAAAGAATACAAGAGTGGACGAACATCAGAGTCCAGCATAGGTTTGTATACAGAAGAACATGACCGATGAAAGGGTTTGTCTAATGGCTTCCATCCCCTTCACCTCCCGCACCCCTTAAGGGATCTAACTGTGCTGGAGGTAGCCAGGTTGGCCTGCCTGAGGTAACTGCAACATTCAGTGTGTCTAAAATAACAAAAAATGCGGTCAGAGAATCGAGCACTTATAAATTGAGGCTCTGGATCAATATAACTAAGAGCTTATAAACCGTGTAAACTGTTGGCCAGGGTGAGAAAAAGGAACACTATCCCACCTTGGCTCATATAGGCAAATTTGTAAAAATAACAAAGAGAACCCTAGTCAAGAGGATACATAGTGAAGACCCTTGAGGGTTCAAGCCTGCACCAGGTGCAGGAAGAGATAGTAAAAGGAATGAGAAGGAAAGGGGGGGTTGGAGACAGGAGAGGGGGGAGGGGGGCGCTGGTAAGAAGAATAATGATGAGAGAGAAGGAATTTCACGGAAGGCTGAGGGAAAGACGGGGGTTCGGCCATGGCGCCAGTAAGGTAGGTGCCCCTGGAGTCACCATACCGTAGTCAGAGAGAGACCCCGACATGCATGGCCCAAGGCTCCCAGGTGAGTTTAAATGTATCTACCGTGTCAAGTATGGTGTTAGAAATTTTTTCCTGGAACATTTTTCAGGAGATTTTTTGTTTGGACAGGCGGTAGGAAACTGTAGGAGATTTCCAAACCCAGGCAATAGACATTTTGGCTCCCAAAAGGATGAAGCGAATTAGCGCCTGGGTTGGTTTGGGAGTTTTTTGAATCTGGCGGTTGAGGAGAGCAATTGCAGGGTCTTGCTTGATCGCAATTCCAGTGGTTTTGCGAATTAGGTTGAAAATTCTGTTCCAGTAGCCTCTGATTCTGGGGCACTCCCACAAAATGTGGGGGAGTGTGCCCATGTGACCACATCCTCTGAAGCAGAGGGGGGAAGATTGGGGGTAATATTTGGCGAGGCGGGTAGGAACTAGGTACCAGCGGGACATGACCTTGAGGCTGGTTTCTATTAGAGAATTATTCAGGATCCCCTTGTATGAACGGACAAAGTTGGGATGCCAAGTGTCAAGGTCCCAGTTATTCTCAAGGTCGCGTTCCCAGCTCAACATATAGGTCGCTTTCCCCTGAGGCTCAGCTAGGGTCGAATATATCAGGGAGATCCCCCCTCTCATATCCATGGCTGAGGAGCACCAGTGCTCGTATCGGGTTACCGAAAGTGGTGTCGCGCTACTCTTCCAGAATAGGTTTAAAAAGTGTGCTAGTTGGTACTAGTAACTGAATTTTTCTGAGGGGGGCATTTTAAGTTTGGAAACACAGTAGCTTATGGTCAGGGGACCATTTGAATTAAAATAGTGTCCAATTCTATATAGGCCTTTGTCCAGCCACCACTTGAAGGCCTTGATATCTAACCCTGGGGGGAACTGGGGGTTGTGAAAAATATGGGCAAGTGGGTGCCAGGCAGAGGTCAGGGAATTTGATTTGTGTAGAGAGTCACAAAGTGCTATCGAATGGGAGAGTGTAGAAGCTAGAATTGGGGGCGGTTTTTGGGTGGGCTCCAGAGCAGGAAGTCTAAAGTGTGGTTAGGAGTCGCTTGTCGCTCCATGTTCACCCAGTCAGGTTTTGGCCCCTTAAAGTAGATAATCGATATTTGGCTGAGTTGGGCCGCCTGATAGTACCACCACAGATTGGGTAGGCCCAGGCCGCCTTTCGTTCTGGGTCTAGAAAGGACATTTTTAAAAAGGCGGTGCCCTTTTTTGCCCCAGATGAAGCGGAGGATTGCTGACTGTAATTTGTTAATGTGTAGTTTGGCGATCGGAATGGGGAGGGAGCAGAACAGGTACAGGATTCTGGGTAACAGGGTCATCTTGAGAGCATTTATTCTTCATAGCCAGGACATTTTATATAAAGACCATTGGAGGAGGTCTTCCGTTTTTTGAATATGGGGGGCTAATTATGTTTATATAGGGGATCAATATTGGACGTGAGATTTATGCCTAAATATGGTATAGATGTAGGGTTCCAGGCAAAGGGGAAGTGGCCTTTCAGCCTATCTACCGGGTCATGAGGGGTTGAGACATTGAGGGCAATCGATTTTGTCATGTTAACTTGTAAGCCCGAGACACACCCAAAATCGCTTAGGAGTTGTATAATGTTAGGTGTTGAGATAAGCGGGGAAGTAATAAAGAGGAGGACGTCGTCCGCAAAAAGTGCACATTTGTGGATTGATTGACCACATCGTACCCCGTGAATGTCTGGGTGAAGTCTTAACACGATCGCCAAATTTTCTATGGCTACCGCAAAAAGAAGAGGGAAAAGGGGGCAACCTTGCCTCGTGCCTTTCTTAATTGGGAACAGTTCCGAGTGGTGTCCCTGAAGTCTGACCTGTGCTTTAGGTTGAGAATAGAGGGCCTCCAGGATTTTAAGGAAATCAGGCCCAAAGCCCTATTTCTGTAGCATAGTAAAGAGGTAAGGCCAGGCGACCGTATCGAACGCCTTTTGGAGGTTTATGGAAAGGAGGTATCCCTCCTGAGGGGGACCCCCTTCTCATCCCAACTTCATGAGAGAAATTGTGTCTACTGCTCTCCTTATCTGGTCCGGACCCTGCCTCCCAGGGATAAATCCCACCTAGTACTTATGAATATATGAACCGATAAAGGATGCCAGTCTGTTCGATAATATCTTTGTCATTATCTTTAAGTCGTTATTAATTAAAGAGATCGGTCTATAGTTGCTTACTTCACTAGTGCAAAGTTTTCTTATCCATGCACAGAGAAACAAAATCTGTGAAACAGCTATAGTTGAAAATATCTGTAACTGCCAGTAACATAAGCAGTCATTCTTTTTTTTATTTATTTTTTATTGTTTTTTATTGAAACATTTTCATAATACAATATAAAGTACAAGTAGTACAACGTATAAAGATATACATTCAGCTGGCTGTGGTAGTGGAGATATCCTCGTAAGGCACAGATATGTGGAAATTCAACAACCATTGAATTACTTATTCTAGATCAAATAGTTGCAGAAGTTACATGAGCCTATAAGTAGGGGACCAATGATCTAAAGAGGATCTATACTGAGAGATTATAATCTCAGAATATCAGTAGCCGAGTATATTCTAGATACAAAGTGTATAAAGAAAAATAAACTTTATATGGAGAAAAAAACAAAAAAAACAAAGGGTGGGATATGAACAAGGGTAAATAGAGAGTAGACTTTTGGTCAGACCTTTGCCTGAGCGGAAAGAAGCGGATGGTGTGGTGATAGGTATTGTCATCAAAGAATGGGTCAGCAGTTTTTCCATATTTTACATTGCATATCAAACTGTTTACTAGTACCGCATCTGCTAGCCAGTAATGATTTGTAAACGTAATGGGATTGAGATAAGTAGTCATTCTTGCTCATCATCACTTGTATTTTACACATTAAGTAATCTCAAATAGGTCACTTGCTAGTTACAAATGGACTGTGTATGGCCAGGCAAATAGAACCAGATTTGTTGTACTTTATATTCAACTCAAAATTTTACTATTATGATTCTATAATGTACATTTAAATTTAGAGAGTACATTTAAATCTATTTCTAAGGATCATGAACCCTTAGAGAAGTTGCAGGAGGTTAATACACAATAATATTTCATCTGCCCTTTCTTAACATATTCTGTATTAGGCTGTTAAGAAGACAAAATGCAGAAAACACAAGGGCTAGATGTCAGTGACCTATTATTTAAGCAGTGCGTGCCTTTAAGTACTGTATCATTTTATGTACAATAACCTCCTTTATTCCTCAGAAGCATTGTGGGGGAAAAGCTGTAATTAGATATTCGGAATATTTAAAAGATCTTTTAACACAGTCACAAAAAAACCTGCGCTTCAATATGACGCATTCAGAATTGTGATTCTTTATTAATTCTTTGTCCTTCGATATTAACTGTTTCCTAGAAAAAAGAAGAGAAGGCTCCATATTGTAGCAGATGATAGACATTCAATGAGCTGGCTGGGAATAGCCAGCTGCAAAGTACTACAATTAAAGAACTGGAAACATATCCTACCTAGAACTGCTAAGTAGTTATTGATGGTAAATAGTAAAATAACAATAGCACATAGTAGGTGAAATATATACGAAAAAAGTATCTTCTATCTTTTTTTTTTGTTACTATTATATAGGCCGTTCGGTGCGATATTGCTATGTCCACTGAATCAGATAAAGAGTAAAGGTGTGCTTAAAGTGATAATAAGGGCAATTGTTTTTTAATGAAAATAAAAAATAGGTTACGCTTACCTGCTCTGTTTGAGTGACACAGGAGGAGGCTATGGCTCTGGCTACTGCTAGCGTCTCCTGTAAAACCAGGCAGAGAGGAAAGTGGTGCTGAAACTAGATTAGTGCTGGATCAGTAAGAAGAGTCAGGTAAGGTTTTAGAGATGGGGGGGGGGGCAGTTAGTGGGGTGTTTTATAAGGTTAAAAAAACTGTTAAAACCCAATTTAATGTTCTCACAAACATGAGCTGATACTTATCTGATCGATCTAAATAGATTCAGGTGACGATCATCATATCTGTGAATGGCTACAGACCTCTCTGGCCATTAATTTCCATGGGAGCAGAGTGGAATTACTTTTATCGGCACCTGCTTTTATTTCCACTGTGATAAAGTCAGCATAAAGGGTGTCTGGAGGTATCTCCAGCTTCTTGCCTCCATAGACATTAACATACAAGTTAGGGAAATTTGAGTGTTAATAGGTGTTTGGGGTTTGGATCAATAATGTTCCTCTAACCACCATCTACTGTCTGTAAGTAGCTGTGAATATCAGATATTTATCCCCTTATGAAATTGACTTTAGGGTTGATTAGGTGACTATTGTTCAATTAGTGGTTATCAACTACTTTTTGGGGATTGGCATTGACCATCTATATGGACTAAAATTGTGACTTTAATTTTATTTTCATTTTATGTTTTTAAACAGGACTGGCTAACAAGACCAGCTGAAGCAGGTCTGGCTGCTTTGGGCCAAGGATGAGCTCACGTTTATTTGGTGTGCTTGAATTCTAGTGTAAGCCTCCCTTGAGCTGTCCCACCAGGAAGCTGTCACAGCAGACTGGCAATCATAAGAAGCCGAGGCATTTCCCGCCCTGCAGCCCCATGTATACACACCCCTTGTATACTTGAGGCTGTGGGGTGGTGAATGCCTTGGCTGCTAAATATTGGTGGTGTGCAGGGACAGCTTCCTAGCAGCATTGCTCAAGTGGGTTCAGGCTAGGGTGTGAAAATGCCTGAGCTCATCCCTTCTCTGGTCTGTATAAAACTCCAAGCCTGCTTAGAGATGATGCTCTACCCTGGATCCAGTTCTCTGTGCAAGTCAAACTGGAAAGCAGGAAAAGCTGAGTCAGGAGAGATGAGTCATTGTTCTGATTCATTCACTTGTATGTATAAATTTACCATCAGCTATCCAACTCTGTAAAACACAAACTTTTTTTCAATCAGTGGTAAGGAAAACCCAAAAAACACGTGAAAGGGAGCTAAGAAATTACTCAATTTGGGACCCAATGGGAGACTGTGAGGAAGATTCTAAATAAACATTGGGATGTATTGACCAATACTCCAGGGATAGCAAAAATAGTTGGACCAACTCCTTTGGGTAATATGTTGATACACTCAAAATTCACGAGAACTGTAGATACAATTTGGCTGTCTGACTATCCAAGAAGTAAGGGCATGTTCCCCTGTGGACACTGCCAGGTATGCCCTTATGTTGATAGGACTGCTACCTTTTATGATTCCAAAAAGAACAAAGTTACCAAATTAGGGATCTCATCAATTGTGCTACGTCTAAAATTATTTACATGTTAACATGCCCGTGTAAAAAGATCTACATTGGCAAGACTAAACACCAATTAAGGGTACGGTTGGGGGAACATATGAGGGAAATCAAAGAAAAGAACCATGAGAAACCTCTAGCTAGACACTTTACACGCTTTCATGAAGGTAATTTAGCCGGCATGAAAGTATAAGGTATTTATTCCCTCAATCTCCCTTTGAGGAGGGGGGATTTCGATCAGATACTCCTTCAGAAGGAGAAAATGTGGATCTATAGTTTGGGTTCCCTCGTGCCTATGGGCTTGAACAATGAGCCTAATTTACAGCCATTTCTTGAAACCTGATGGACATTATATGTTAATTGATAAACTGTCCTACATTTGAATTCATTGTACTATATGAGGACATACCCCTTGTGACAGAGCATCCCAGAGAGAGCCTGGGAAAGTCCTGTTCGGGGTTTATACATCTCCCAGGCTCCTCTCATATACATTCAGGGATCTCTGAGCCAGGATCCACTTCAGGTGTTGGTTCTCTCCACCAGCTTAATTAAAAGCTCACCTGAGCAGACAGCCTTTGCTCAGCCTGGGAAACACAGACAACATTGGTATGTGAGAGCAAGAAGGTTGGTAAAACATTGTTACTCTGTGAATGTGGAAGCTGACAAGCGTTAGGCTTGTTCAGCCTAGTAGTGAGGGCCTGTAAATACTGTGTAGTTAGAGCCGAGACACGGCTAGGCTTTTGTTTAGATATTTTTTCTTCTGTTTGTTTTCAGCACACTGTACAGCACCTGTCATTGACATTGTATATAGCACCAATAAACCACACTGTGTTTTCACTGATCCAATGGACTTGGTATCTGTGCCTGCTCATCCCAGGGAGCCTTTGTACCTACTACCTGTCCCCCAGGTTACATATGGTGGAGGCTGCGACCAGCTGTAGTAAGTTACTACTTAAAAGGCCAGTACCTAAAGTGATAACATGGAGGACCTCCTCAAACAAATGGTGTTGGCAAACGCTGCACAACAGCAAACTAACGCTGAATTTCGGCAAGCAAACGCTGCATGGCAGCAAGCAAATGCTACACAACAGCAAACTAACGCTGCACAACAGCAAGCCAACGCTATCGCACAGGAGCAAACCAAGGTGCTGTTCCAACAGATTGGTGCTGTACAGGAGCAATCGCAGAGGCTGTTTGAACAGCTTGCCACTGCTGCAAAAGCGGATAGGAAAACCCTCACTGAGGTTGTGGAGACGCTAGCACAGGGGTCACCTGCGATAATGAAGGATATTGGAGACAAGCCCTCAGCCATCCATGTGGGTCGCTTTCTTTCAAAGATGACGGCAGATGATGATCCAGAGGCCTTCCTACTAACATTTGAACGGACTGCTGAGAGGGAAGGTTGGCCCCAAACCCAGTGGGCAGGACTGATCGCCCCCTTACTTTCTGGAGAAGCGCAGAAGGCCTACTATGATCTGGAGTCAGCAGAAGCGGGAGATTATGAGAAGGTCAAGCGGGAAATCCTGGCACGACTTGGCGTTACCTTGGCTGTTCGAGCTCAGCGGGTCCACAGCTGGTTCTTCCAAGAAAAGAGGCCCCCAAGATCGCAGATGTTTGATCTGATCCACCTGGTGCAGAAATGGCTACAGCCGGAGTCCCTGTCTGCGCCACAAATAGTGGAGCGTGTGGTCATGGACCAATTCCTGAGGTCACTGCCAATTCCCCTGCAGAAGTGGGTGAGTCAAGGAGACCCCAAGTCAGCAGACAACCTGGTGGAGCTCGTTGAGAGGTACTTTGCTGCAGAGAACCTGGTCACCACCCCTACAGCCGCACGGACTTTCCACCCAAAGCCACGGTCTCCCCAGGCAACCGGTAAGACTGTTCCAGGGGTAGTGGGTGGTAAGCATGGCAAGGAAATAGGGGGGAGGATTTTTGGTGCCAGGACTGAAGTTTGGCGGCCCAAACAAGGGAAGCCACTGCCTGTCAGCAAACCAAACTGGGGAAACATCAGGTGTTTTCGTTGCCAAGAACTGGGACATGTTGCAGCAAACTGTCCATTGACAGATGAACCAATGCAGTGTGATCTATCTTTTAGAAGGCAGTCTATGTTTGCTGCTGTTTCATGCGCTGCAATGCCAAATGTGGGAAAACACATGTGTCATGTGACTATTAATAATAAGCCTATTATGGCCTTGCTGGACTCTGGAAGTCTGGTTACTTTGGTTACAGCTGAGATGGTTGAAACTGTGAATTTTCATGCAAAAAAGGTTGCTGTGATCTGTGTACATGGGGATACCCGCGAGTATCCAATAGCCACTGTTCAGTTTAAAACTGGCTTAGGTACGGTGACCCATTCGGTCGGACTGGTGCCCCACTTGGTGCATGAGGCTATCATTGGTAGGGACTTCCCTAAGTTTTGGGAACTGTGGGATTGTTCCGACCCAGTCGCAGTACCTAACTCAGTCGCAGAGCCAGAACTCGTGGCCATTACTGACCTTGTGAGTTCAGGGGACTCCTCTCAGGGCTCTCCGGGTGATCCTTTCTCAGTTATGGCAGGAGAGCTGGGGGAGCCGGAAGAAGTCCCCACAACCAGTAGAGCTGGACAGCCGTCTGCTGAATCTGAGCCTACGTTAGAGTTTGCCAATCTTAATGTGCACAAGGAAAATTTTGGTACGGAGCAGAGAAAAGACCCTACCCTTGCCAGGGCCTGGGAAAATGTAATAGTGATTAATGAGGTACCTGTCGAACCAGGGGACAGGCTCTGTTTTCCATATTTCTGCAGCAATGAGGATTTACTGTATCGTGTATGTAAATCTAATGATGAAGTGGTTGAACAGTTGGTAGTCCCTAAGTTATACAGACGGGTGGTGTTGGAACTTGCCCATGGGCACTTGCTAGGAGGCCATTTAGGGGTTGAGAAAACCACTGAAAGGGTGTTGCGCAGGTTTTACTGGCCTGGGATACGGAAAAACATAGAAAATTATTGTCAATCCTGTCCTGTGTGTCAGATGTCAGCCCCCCAACCCCACTTCCGAAGTCCGTTAGTGCCCTTGCCCATTATTGAAGTGCCTTTTGAGAGGATTGCCATGGACCTTGTGGGTCCACTCCCCAAATCTGCCCGCGGTCATCAACATATCCTCGTGATCATGGATTACGCTACCCGTTACCCCGAGGCCGTTCCCTTACGCACTGCATCTGCTAAAAACATTGCCAAAGAGCTGTTTATGGTGTTCAGTCGGGTTGGCGTCCCGAAAGAAGTCCTTACAGACCAAGGTACCCCATTCATGTCACAAATAACTAGGGAGCTCTGCAAGTTATTTAAGGTGACGCAGTTGCGTACCTCAGTGTACCATCCTCAAACGGATGGCTTGGTGGAACGCTTCAATAAGACATTAAAGAGTATGTTAAAAAAGGTTGTTGATAAGGATGGGAAAAACTGGGACTTCCTGATACCTTACTTGATGTTCGCCATCAGGGAAGTTCCCCAGTCCTCTACGGGGTACTCTCCATTTGAGTTGCTTTATGGGAGACACCCTCGGGGACTCTTAGACATAGCCAAGGAAACTTGGGAGGGGGAGCAGACACCTCACAAAAGTGTTATTGAGCATATCGCTCAAATGCAGGATAGGATTGCAGCAATCATGCCGGTAGTAAAAGAACATTTACTGCAGGCCCAAGCAGCCCAACAGAGGATATACAACAGGGGGCCCAACTTCGTGTTTTCTCACCTGGTGACCGGGTCCTCGTGTTAGTTCCCACTGTTGAGAGCAAATTCCTGGCTAAGTGGCAGGGACCCTTTGAAGTAATTGAAAGAGTTGGGGAGGTCAATTACAAGGTGTATCAACCAGGTAAAAGGAAGCCCGAACAGATTTACCACATAAACCTGTTAAAACCCTGGAAGGATAGACTGGCATTAACTGCGAGGTCCCTCCCGGTAACCCTTAAAGGTACTGAATCCCCTCTGATCCCTGAGGTCACGATTTCAGACACCCTGTCATGTTCCCAGAAACAGGAAGCTAGAGAGTTCAGGATGAGGAATAAAGAGAAATTTTCAGAGTTGCCGGGCACGACTTCAGCAGTTCAGCATGATATTGTTACTGAACCTGGAGTCCGTGTCAAGCTCAAACCATACCGAATTCCCGAAGCTAGAAGAAAGGACATCGGTGAGGAAGTTAAAAGGATGTTGGAGCTAGATGTTATTGAGGAATCCAATAGTGACTGGTCTAGCCCCATTGTATTGGTCCCAAAACCGGATGGCACTTGGAGGTTTTGTAATGACTTCAGAAAGCTTAATGCAGTAACAAAGTTTGACACATACCCAATGCCCAGGGTAGACGAGCTTATAGACCGTCTTGGCAAGGCCCGTTATCTGACTACTTTGGACTTGACCAAAGGATATTGGCAAATACCCCTGACTGGTAGTGCCAAAGAAAAGACTGCATTTGTGACCCCGGAGGGGTCGTTTCAATATAAGAAAATGCCTTTTGGGTTGCAAAATGCCCCTGCAACATTTCAGAGGGCTATGGACAGGACCCTAAGACCTCACCGACAGTATGCTGCAGCCTATCTGGACGACATAGTGGTGCATAGCACTGACTGGGAGTCTCACTTGCCCCGTGTCCAGGCTGTCCTGGATTCCCTCTTCAAGGAGGGGTTTACGGCAAATCCAAAAAAATGTGCCATTGGGCTAGAGGAAGCCAGGTATTTGGGCTACACTATTGGCCGGGGTGTCATAAAGCCCCAGGTGAATAAAATAGAAGCCATCCAGGAGTGGCCACGCCCTGCAAACAAGAAGCAGGTCAGGGCCTTTCTTGGCATTGCGGGGTACTATAGAAGATTTATCCCAAATTTCGCAACTATAGCTGCCCCACTGACAGACCTTACGAAAGGGAAAGCCTCCGTAATGGTGAAATGGTCTCCAGTAGCAGAAGAGTCTTTTCAAGTCCTGAAGAAGGCTCTTTGTGCACAGCCAATCCTATACTCCCCCGATTTCTCCAAAAACTTTTTGGTCCAGACAGATGCGTCTGATGTTGGTATCGGGGCAGTAGTTTCACAGGTACACAATGGGGAAGAACACCCTGTGGTGTACTTAAGCAGAAAGCTCAATGACCATGAAAAGAAGTACGCAGTCATTGAAAAGGAGTGTCTGGCCATAAAGTGGGCCGTGGACGCGCTCAGGTACTACTTGTTGGGGCGCCAGTTTGAGTTAATAACTGACCATGCTCCCCTGAAATGGATGGCCCAAAAGAAGGAGACTAATAGGCGGGTGAACCGGTGGTTTTTGGCCCTATAAGATTACGCCTTTACGGTAAAACACAGGCCAGGTGTTGAGATGGGGAATGTAGATGCCCTCTCCCGTGTTCACTCCTGTTGGGCTACAGGTGTTCCAACCCTGGGGTTGAAACAAGGGGGGAGGATGTGTGACAGAGCATCCCAGAGAGAGCCTGGGAAAGTCCTGTTCGGGGTTTATACATCTCCCAGGCTCCTCTCATATACATTCAGGGATCTCTGAGCCAGGATCCACTTCAGGTGTTGGTTCTCTCCACCAGCTTAATTAAAAGCTCACCTGAGCAGACAGCCTTTGCTCAGCCTGGGAAACACAGACAACATTGGTCTGTGAGAGCAAGAAGGTTGGTAAAACATTGTTACTCTGTGAATGTGGAAGCTGACAAGCGTTAGGCTTGTTCAGCCTAGTAGTGAGGGCCTGTAAATACTGTGTAGTTAGAGCCGAGACACGGCTAGGCTTTTGTTTAGATATTTTTTCTTCTGTTTGTTTTCAGCACACTGTACAGCACCTGTCATTGACATTGTATATAGCACCAATAAACCACACTGTGTTTTCACTGATCCAATGGACTTGGTATCTGTGCCTGCTCATCCCAGGGAGCTTTTGTACCTACTACCTGTCCCCCAGGTTACACCCTACATCCCCCTTGTCCTGTCCCCTGTCTGTATTTGTAGATCTTTTCTGTGTGGTTGTTGTCCTTGTCCTTTTGCTTGATCCAAGCTCCCTCTATTTGCCTATCCCCATACATCTATTTAGCTAGTGGAAGTTACCTTCTTGTTTTTTATGTGCCCTATTGATTGAGCATATTTCCCCCTTTTTATTGTTTAAATTGACTATACCATCACCTGAATTCTCTTAGTGCTGCCGGAAGAATTGCCTAAGTAATGAACGCCTATTAAGCCACATATGTCGTTTTCCTTTTTTCAAAAATATTGTAAAGAGGCGGATCGATACAAGGGAAGGATCCCATAAAAAGGAACCCTCGCACTCCGTCATTACATCCAGACGAAGCTACGCACCTGTAATGCGAAACTAGTTGACGTAATTTCCGCCTGGACGCCAGCCACGCTATGGCACGGCTTTACTCCCCCAGGGTGACGGAGAGCGTATGAAGGAGGAAGGGGTACGAATCAACATACCTAGTGACACGGGACAGAGACAGAGATAAAGATCATACTCATTAGATGTCCCCAGGCCTGGGATCTACATTTGGTTTCTAGTGCGGCTGTGTGCCCCGCCACCTATACACTCCATCAGAGACTCCAGCTACAGCACTGATCCTGACACGGCTGTGTCGTGGATCTCCCTTTGCAATATACAACCAGGGGATGCTAATTAGCCGTATCGGAACCTCAGATGCTACAGGAGTGGTAATGTTATTGACTTATATCGTTGTGATACGATTCTTTGCCAGCACACACATGCTTCATGAAGCCACTAGGACATTAATACCTTCAGTGCCGGGCATCTTCATCTTTGTGGTTCCAGCCTTACTGTGGATCTTTGGAGGAGATTTTTGATGGACTCTGTTGCCCGCTACTCCCCACCATCCTTTAGCTTTGTGCTCTCAGTTAGTCACTAGAACCGCTTCCCAGTCCCTGTCCCATCTTCCCTCTCCCTGCTTTTGTGGGTCAAGCCTCCAGGGGATTTGGGTGTGGGTTTTGCTCCTCACACAGCTTTGCTGTTTCCATGGGATTTCCCGTTATGAGCTGACCCTTCAGAAATCACCTGGCGTCCGGACTTTGTTACTTGTTACATGTTTTATGTCATGTATGTGTCAGGGAATTAGTTGACCAGACTGTGTGGACTGCACAGAGAGAACCAAAAATGCATGTAAAGTGAATTATAATGATGTTTATTAAGATAGGTGATATATAAATAAATACAAACAGTGCAAAACCAACCAAACAACCCACAAACAACAAATAGTATATACAGCAAAGGGCAGTACCAGAATCTTGAACGTAAGCTAGGCCAGGGTCATACACAGCAGATCATGAGATGGACAAAGGGGTGTTCCAGAAGCATAAACGTAGCCAGGCCGAGGTCATACACGGGGAGTCAGCAGATGAGGACAGGGAACAAACAAGACAGGGAGAGGACGGATGGATATGCTGCAGGGCAGGGATCCAAGGAAATCAGCTATGAAAGGTAATCAGGGGGGCAGGTCCAGGATAGGCTCAGGATGGGGCTCAGGATGGGGATCAGATCAGGACAGGTGAGGTACAGGCTCAAGGTCAGAATACAGGCAGCGAGGTCAGGGCTCATGGAGAGAGGTACCAAGGCAAAGTATGTGAGGCCTTGCCGGGTATTTTTGAGACTGCAGTAATTGTCCTATGTAACACCTGAGCGGAGGAGGTGCTGCCTGCCCCACACTGCCAGAATACACCCACTGGTGGACGCCGGTACTACGGCCCATGGATCAGACAGCACCACCAGCAGGTGAGATCCCCCACTATAGATACTGGCTGCAAGAAGACACCTGCTGGTGGACACTAGTACTGCAATCCATAGGACCAACAGCGCCACCAGCGGGTGAACCCTTTCCTGACAGTATGTTCTTGTCATATGTGTGCAATTGTGGATCTGCCTGGATTCTCCATCCATTTTTAGTCTCCACGTAAATATGTCCACTTACCATGCTGTTTGACCTATAAAGGTTATACTTTTTGATACATGATATTTTTCATTGCTATTCTTTTAATCATTCTTAATTGAAAGGTTTTGCTCTTCCTTCACCAGTATGCACTCACCAGAATGCCATTGATTAACAGCATTAGATATCAATCCAATCTAGATCAGTCCTCCATATAGACAGTGCTCAATCAAGGGGAATCCTAGCCAAATAAATGCTTGCTACACCGAGCCCTGGTACTGTGGACCCCAATAGCAATCCCCTGCCGCTAAACTCCTGAAAATGCAGATAGTGTGCATGGACACTGAAAGGGAAATAACAGGCAGAGAAAAGTAAAAGCTCAAAACAGCTCAAAGGCCTATAGGAGCAGCTTCTTTGGGCTGAAGGCCTTAAGCTGAAATGCATTCAAAATTGAAAAATTTCAGAAGGTAACCCTTTCCCTGAATAACAAGTGTTAAATATTTGATGTGAGGGTAAGAGACACGCAAAAACACTTACCATTTGCCTTTCTCCTGCATTCTTCCTCCCAGCTGTAGGTTTGGTCCCCCTATGAAGCCAAAGCTTATGTACCTACAAACTCCAATATTAAAATTCTGGCTATAGCATTGGTTATAATAATAACCATATTCATTGCTTGCAAAACAAGATCATCTTGTTGACACCTATTCAATTTTATATAACTGTGTCACTGTTAAAAAAATGTTTTGTAAAAACACAGCTAACTTGGTAAGTACAATAGTTTACTATTACATTGCCTGCTTACTCTAATCAACTTTCTATACAAATAATAAAAAGTTAGATATACGGGTGAAACTCGAAAAATTTGAATATCGTGCAAAAGTTCATTTATTTCACTAATGCAACTTAAAAGGTGAAACTAATATATGAGATAGACTCATTACATGCAAAGCAAGATAGTTCAAGCCGTGATTTGTCATAATTGTGATGATTATGGCTTACAGCTAATGGAAACCCCAAATCCACAATCATGCAATCAATAAAACAAGGATTGCACATAGAACAATATCGGACCTCTGAAAAGTATAAGCATGCATATGTACTCAGTACTCGGTTTGGACCCCTTTTGCAGCAATTACTGCCTCAATGCGGCTTGGCATGGAAGCTATCAGCCTGTGGCACTGCTGAGGTGTTATGGAAGACCAGGATGCTTCAATAGCCGCCTTCAGCTCTTCTGCATTGTTTGGTCTCATGTCTCTCATCTTTCTCTTGGCAATGCCCCATAGATTCTCTATGGGGTTCAGGTCAGGCGAGTTTGCTGGCCAACCAAGCACAGTAATCCCACGGTCATTGAACCATGTTTTAGTGCTTTTGGCAGTGTGGGCAGGTGCCAAGTCCTGCGGAAAAAATGAAGTCAGCATCCCTATAGAGCTCATCTGCGGAAGGAAGCATTAAGTGTTTCAAAATCTCCTGATAGATGGCTGCGTTGACCCTGGACTTAATGAAGCACAGTGAAACAACAACAGCAGATGACATGGCTCCCCAAATCAACACAGACTGTGGAAACTTCACACTGGACTTCAAGCATCTTGCAGTGTGTACCTCTCCATTCTTCCTCCATACTCTGGGTCCTTGGTTTCCAAATGAGATGCAAAATTTGCTCTCATCAGAAAAGAGGACTTTGGACCACTGAGCAACAGACCAGGTCTGTTTTTGTTTAGCCCAGGTAAGACACTTCTGATGTTGTTTGTTGTTCAGGAGTGGCTTGACAAGAAGAATATGACATTTGAAGACAATGTCCAGGATCCGTCTGTGTGTGGTGGCTCTTGATGCACTGACTCCAGCCTGAGTCCACTCCTTGTAAAAGTCCCCAACACTTTTGAATGGCCTTTTGCTGACAATCCTCTCCAAGCTGCGGTCATCCCTGCTGCTTGTTCACCTTTTTCTTCCACACTTTTCCCTTCCACATAACTTTCTATTAATGTTCTTTGATACAGCACTTTGGGAAATTCCAACAGCTTTTGCAATTACCTTTTGAGGCTTTGCCTCCTTATGGAGGGTGTCAATGATGGTTTTCTGCACAACTGTCAGGTCAGCAGTCTTTCCCACGATTGTGATTCTACTGAACCAGACTGAGAGACCATTTAAAGGCTCAGGAACCCTTTGCAGGTGTTATGGCTTAATTAGATGATTAGAGTGGGACACCCCCTTGAAAGGGGTCCTCTGCTCGCTGAGCAGGTGGTCAGTAGGGTTTATGTGGAGGGTGGAGGGGCAAGTCAGGATTATCAGATAGGAAGATGGGTTAATGCAGTTAGAGGGAGTGGAAGGCCAGTCCTGTATTTGTGCATCAAAACAAATTTGCCAAGTTGGGTGAAGATGTGGAGGTGGGAAACACAGAGGTAGCAGCCTTAGATGTCACTGCTACCCCTAATAGCCAGGAGAGCAGGCCATCTAGTAGAGGTGGTGAGGGGAGTGCAGGTAGGCCTAGACAGTTGGTGGTAATAAGGGATACTATAATCAGAAGGACTGATAGAATAATTTGTCGCCAGAATTGCCTCAACCAAATGTTTTGCTGTCTCCCTGGTGCTAGGGTTCGGCATGTGGTGGAGAGGGTGGATAAATTACTGGGAGGGGCTGGGCATGACCCAGCTGTCTTGGTCCACGTTGGAACCAATGACTGTATACATGGAAGGTGGAGGCTCCTTAAGAATCAATTTAAAGAACTAGGCTGCAAGTTGAAGGGAAGGACCTTCAAGGTGATATTCTCTGAAATATTGCCTGTGCCATGCGCAACACAGGAAAGGCAGGGGGAGATAACAGAGCTGAATGCATGGCTAAAGACTTGGTGTAGGGAGGACGGATTTGGATTTCTAGAGCACTGGGCTGACTTTTCATTAGGGTGCAACCTATATGATAAAGATGGTTTGCACTTGAATGGAAGGGGGTCTGCTGTGCTGGGGGAGAGGTTTATGGGGAGGATGGAGGAATATTTAAACTAGGATTGAGGGGGAGGGTGAACTAGAATTACATTGGGCAGTTAGGGGTCAGACATTAACCACTTAACGACCGCTCACTGTATATATACGTCGGCACAATGGCACCGACAGGCACAATCACGTAGAGCATACGTGATTGCCTTTGTACAGTTGGGGGGTCCGATCGGACCCCCCTTCTGTACAGTGAGCGGTCGGAATTCGTCTGGGAGCGTTCCGAGATGGGGGGCGGCCGTTCGATTCCGACCACCCCCCGCGATCGCTCCCGGCGAATAGAAATGCCCCCTCTGTCTGTGTAATGTTTACACAGACCGAGAAAGCAGGAGGAAGTGATGTCATCTCCTGTGCGGCGCTCACATATACCGAGCGTCGTACAAGAGAAGACACACAGGTCAGTGCACTAACACTACACTAACACCAGCACACATAGGCACATAAATCGCCCCCCCAGGCCCCCCCAGATCACCCCCCAGCCCCCCAGATCACCCCCCAGCCCCCAGTCACAGTGTCACTG
The DNA here is from genome assembly GCA_029206835.1 of Rana muscosa. Lineage (NCBI taxonomy): Eukaryota > Metazoa > Chordata > Amphibia > Anura > Ranidae > Rana > Rana muscosa. Next base: position 57,514,949 of record CM055119.1, read on the forward strand.
ATTGCAGTGACCATTTATTTACTGATCACTGTAATCAGTGACATTTGTGACTGTAAAAGTGTCACTACGTTTAGTTTTAGGTCCAGTGTAGCCCCCTAACCCCCCCCTAATAAAGGTTTAACCCCCTGATCACCCCCCAGATAACCCTTTCACCCCCTAACACCGCTGTCGCTTGGCGATCATTTTTCTGATCGCTGTCTTGGCGTCGGTGATGCAGATCGGTACCCAGTAATTTTTTTTAGGTTCGCCGCAGGTTTTTATAGCGTCGGGTACCCCCATAAATGATCTAATAAAGGTTTTAATCCCCTTGATCGCCCCCCAGGTAACCCTTTCACCCCCTATCACCACTGTCACTAAGCGATCATTTTTCTGATCGATGTCTTAGCGACGGTGATGCAGATCGGTAGCCAGTATTTTTTTTTTAGGTTCGCCGCAGGTTTTTATAGCGTCGGGTACCCCCATAAATTATCTAATAAAGGTTTAACCCCCTTAATCGCCCCCCAGGTAACCCTTTCACCCCCTATCACCACTGTCACTAAGCAATCATTTTTCTGATCGATGTCTTCGCGTTGGTGATGCAGATCGGTAGCCAGTAATTTTTTTTAGGTTCGCCGCAGGTTTTTATAGCGTCGGGTACCCCCATAAAATATCTAATAAAGGTTTAACCCCCTTGATCGCCCCCCAGGTAACCCTTTCACCCCCTATCACCACTGTCACTAAGCGATCATTTTTCTGATCGCTGTCTTAGCGTCGGTGATGCAGATCGGTAGCCAGTAATTTTTTTTAGGTTCGCCGCAGGTTTTTATAGCGTCAGGTACCCCCATATATTATCTAATAAAGGTTTTAACCCCCTAATTGCCCCTAGTTAACCCTTTCACCAGTAATCATCATATAAGTGTTACGGGTGACGCTGGTTAGTTAGTTTGCTTTTTATAGTGTCAGGGCACCCGCCGTATATAACCCAATAAAGGTTTAACCCCCTGATCGCCCGGCGGGTGATATCAATTAGGTTTTAGCGTCAGAGAGGGTCTGCGTCACACCCCAGGCAGCGTCAGGTTAGTGCCAGTAACGCTAACACCCACGCGTGAAGCATACACCTCCCTTAGTGGTATAGTATCTGAACAGATCAATATCTGATCTGATCAGATCTATACTAGCGTCCCCAGCAGTTTAGGGTTCCCAAAAACGCAGTGTTAGCGGGATCAGCCCAGTTACCTGCTAGCACCTGTGTTTTGCCCCTCCGTCCAGCCCAGGCCACCCAAGTGCAGTATCGATCGATCACTGTCACTTACAAAACACAACACACATAACTGCAGCGTTCACAGAGACAGGCCTGATCCCTGCGACTCCAGTGCTGTAGGAGGTGATTTCACCACCACAGTTAAAAAAAAAAAAAGCAAATATGCCGAAGCATTGGGGCAGCAGGGGCGGAGGAGCGATTTTGTTCCTAATGCCGCGTACATACGGTCGAAATTCCGACGGAGGCTTGCCCGTGGAAAAGTCCGACCATGTGTGTGCGGCATAACTTTTTTGCGGGAGGATGCCCCCATGCTTCGGCATATATAAATGGTGCATGTATGCCCATCATTAGAAGTGGGTGGATGAAGGGCGGTATTCTAATGGTGGGCATACCCACCGATCAATCTCTTTTTTTCGTTCAGCCACCTGGCTGCATGAAAAAAAAAGATTACAATACATGTCCAACAAGGACCAGCAACGTACTGGTATGTTGCTGGACTTTGAATGGTTATACCAGATTGATGCCTGCGGGTTTAGGTATCATCTTGGTATCATTCTTTTCAGCCAGCGGCCGGCTTTAATGTAAAAGCAACCCTAGTGGCTAATTAGCCTCTGGACTGCTTTTACAAGCAGTGGGAGGGAATGCCCCCCCGGATATAAAAAGCGCCATTGGGAAATTGGGAAAGCATTTTATCACACCGATCTTGGTGTGGTCAGATGCTTTGAGGGCAGAGGAAAGATCTAGGGTCTAGACCCCAGTTTTTTCAAAAAAAGAGTACCTGTCACTACCTATTACTATCATAGGGGATATTTACATTCCCTGAGATAACAATAAAAATGATAAAAAAAAATAAATATGGAAGGAACAATTTAAAAATAAAATAAATAGCAAAATTAATAATAATTAAAAAAAAAAAAAAAAAAAAAAAAAAAAGCACCCCTGTCCTGCCCTGCTCTTGCCCAATGGCGAACGCAAGCGTCGGTCTGGCATCATATGTAAACAGCAATTGCACCATGCATGTGAGGTATCACCGCGAAGGTCAGATCGAGGGCAGTAATTTTAGCAGTAGACCTCCTCTGTAAATCTAACGGGGTAACCTGTAAAGGCTTTTAAAGGCTTTTAAAAATGTATGTAGTTTGTCGCCAATGCGCGTTTGTGCGAAATTTTAAAGCATGTCGTGTTTGGTATCTATGTACTCGGCCTAAGATCATCTTTTTTATTTCATCAAACATTTGGGCAATATAGTGTGTTTTAGTGCATTAAAATAAAAAAAAGTGTATTTTTTCCCCAAAAAATGCGTTTGAAAAATCGCTGCGCAAATACTGTGTAGAAAAAAAAAATGCAACACCCACCATTTTATTCTGTAGGGCCTTTGCTTAAAAAATATATATAATGTTTGGGGGTTCAACATAATTTTCCTGCAAAAAAAAAAATGTTTTCATGTAAACAAAAAGTGTCAGAAAGGGCTTTGTCTTCAAGTGGTTAGAAGAGTGGATGTAAGCTTCCTAATGTTGTGTATAAAATGCCAGAACAGTTCAAAACCCCCCCAAATGACCCCATTTTGGAAAGTTGGCCCCCCAAAGCTATATACTGAGAGGCATGTCGAGTCCATGGAATATTTTATATGTTGACACAAGTTGCGGAAAAAAGACAATTTTTTTATTTTTTTTTATTTTTTTTGCACAAAGTTGTCACTAAATTATATATTGCTCAAACATGCCATGGGCATATGTGGAATTACACCCCAAAATACATTCTGTTGCTTCTCCTGAGTACGGGGATACCACATGTGTGAGACTTTTTGGGAGCCTAGCCGCGTACGGGACCCCAAAAACCAATCACCGCCTTCAGGCTTTCTAAGGGTGTAAATTTTTGATTTCACTTCTCACTGCCTATCACAGTTTCGGAGGCCATGGAATGCCCAGATGGCACAAAACCCCCCCAAATGACCCCATTTTGGAAAGTAGACACCCCAAGCTATTTGCTGAGAGGTATTGTGAGTATTTTGCAGATCTCGCTTTTTGTCACAAAGTTTTGAAAATTGAAAAAAAAAAAAAGAAAAAAAAAAAAATTCTTTCTTCATTTTCAAAAACAAATGAGAGCTGTAAAATACTCACCATGCCTCTCAGCAAACAGCTTGGGGTGTCTACTTTCCAAAATGGGGTCATTTGGGGGGGGGGGTTTGTGCTATTTTGGCATTTTATGGCCTTCGAAACTGTGATAGGTAGTGAGGAGTGAAATCAAAAATATTTGTGCCTAGAAATCCTGAAGGCGGTGATTGGTTTTTGGGGTCCCGTACGCGGCTAGGCTCCTAAAAAGTCCCACACATGTGGTATCCCCGTACTCAGGAGAAGCAGCAAAATGTATTTTGGGGTGCAATTCCACATATAACTATGGCATGTGTGAGCAAATATATCATTTAGTGACAACTTTTTGTAATTTTTTTTTTTGTCATTATTCAATCACTTGGGACAAAAAAAAATATTCAATGGGCTCAACAGGCCTCTCAGCAATTTCCTTGGGGTGTCTACTTTCTAAAATGGGGTCATTTGGGGGGGTTTTGTGCTATTTTGGCATTTTATGGCCTTCAAAACTGTGATAGGTAGTGAGGAGTGAAATCAAAAATTTGCGCCCTTAGAAATCCTGAAGGCGGTGCTTGGTTTCCGGGGTCCCGTACGTGGCTAGGCTCCTAAAAAGTCCCACACATGTGGTATCCCCGTACTCAGGAGAAGCAGCAGAATGTATTTTGGGGTGCAATTCCACATATAACCATGGCATGTGTGAGCAATATATCATTTAGTGACAACTTTTTGTAATTTTTTTTTTTTTTTTTGTCATTATTCAATCACTTGGGACAAAAAAAAAATATTCAATGGGCTCAACATGCCTCTCAGCAATTTCCTTGGGGTGTCTACTTTCCAAAATGGGGTCATTTGGGGGGGTTTTGTACTGCCCTGCCATTTTAGCACCTCAAGAAATGAGATAGGCAGTCATAAATTTAAAGCTGTGTAAATTCCAGAAAATGTACCCTAGTTTGTAAACGCTATAACTTTTGCGCAAACCGATAAATATACACTTATTGACTTTTTTTTACTAAAGACGTGTGGCTGAATACATTTTGGCCTAAATGTATGACTAAAATTGAGTTTATTCGATTTTTCTTATAACAAATGTAGAAAATATCATTTTTTTTCAAAATCTTCGGTCTTTTTCCGTTTATATCGCAAAAAATAAAAATCGCAGAGGCAATCAAATACCATTAAAAGAAAGCTCTATTTGTGGGAAGAAAAGGACGCAAATTTCGTTTGGGTACAACATTGCATGTCCGCACAATTTACAGTTAAAGCAGCGCAGTGCAAAATTCTGAATTCACCTCTGGTCCTTTAGCTACCAAATGGTCCGGGGCTTAAGTGGTTAATGGAGGGTGGAATGGGGATAGATGGGGGAGGGTTATGGCAAGTGACAAGAAAGTTCCCATGTTGCAAACAGCCATTGGAAATTATAGTACCATTTGTACTACTAAAAATTATATGAAAAACACCAGAGCAAAATGTAATAATGCATTAAAGTATTTGTTCACCAATGCCAGAAGTCTGCCAAGCAAAATAGGTGAGTTGGAAGCTTTGGTGCATGAGGAGAGCTATGATGTAATCGGTATTGCTGAAAATTGGCTTCAATCCTCACATGACTGGGCTATTAATAATTCTGGCTATGCACTCTTACGGAGAGACAGGGTAAAAAGGAAAGGTGGCGGGGTCTGTCTCTATGTGAAAAGTGATCTCAAAGCAAGTGTGAAAGAGGACCTGGTTGATGGAGAGTGTGATGAGTCTGAAGCATTATGGGTGAAACTGCATACAGATGTGCGTAGTTCAAAGTTAATTATTGGAGTTTGTTATAGACCACCCAATGTTAACGAGGAGGTGGAGACTCAGCTCCTTGCACAGATGGAAAGGGCTGCAAGGGTCGGGACGGTGATAATAATGGGGGATTTTAACTACCCAGAAATTGACTGGAGTAATGGCACTGCTGGGACAGTAAAAGGGAAAACATTTATAAACCTATTACAGGACAATTTTATGGTCCAGTTTATTGAGGCCCCAACTAGGAATGATGCTCTGTTTTTCCTGGTAATCTCAAACCATGCAGAGCTTATTACTAATATTTCAGATAAAGGAACACCTGGGTAGCAGTGATCATAACATGATTTCATTTGATGTTAGCTGTAAGCAATAAATACATACGGGAAAGATAAAAACGCTCAACTTCAAGAGAGCAAATTTTCCAAGGATGAGGGCTTCTCTCCAGGACTGATGCCGCGTACACACGATCGATTTTCTCGACGGTGAAAACACCGTCGAGAAAATCGATGGGAAAAACGAGGAATGGCTTGTTCCCCTACACACAGGCCGGTTTTCCCAAAAAATTTTCTCCTGGTCGAGAAAAACAACCGTGTGTAGGCTCCCTGGCAGTGTTTCCCTATGGGAAAACTGCCGCGGAAAAAAATGCCGTGAATCACGACGAGAAAAATTAGAGCATGTTCTAATTTTTCTCGTCGTGATTCATGACGTTTTTCTCGTCTGGAAAAATGATGGAAAGCCCACACACGGCTGTTTTTCTTGTCAAAGAGAAAAAAATTCATTTTTCCCGATGAGAAAAATGGTTGTGTGTACGTGGCATTAGACTGGGAGGGAATATTGGCATCGATAAACACAGAACAGAAAAGGGAAATCTTCAAAAAGACTGTTTGGGACCTCACTGCAAAGTATATTCCCATGGGCAATAAATGTTTAAAAGGCTAAAAATAAAACCTATGTGGCTCAGGGTCAAAGTTAAAAAAGCTATAAACAATAAGAAAAGAGCTTTTAAAAAATATAAAAATGAAGGAGCATTAGTGTCGTTTAAATATTACAAAGAATATAACAGGATATGTAAAAAGGAAATCAAGGATGCAAAAATTCAAAACGAACGACAAATTGCAAAGGAAAGTAGGACAAACCCCAAAAAATTATTTAAATATATTAATAGTGGGGGCGTGTCCAAGATGGCGACGGGAGCGGACATGTATTAGCTCCGCTCCGCCGTCCGGATCTTTTATCCTTCTTCCCTGCAGTGCTGGGTGCCCTTCCACCAGCTCGTTCACTTGCTTTCTGCCCCGGGCAACCCCCGCTCATGCCCGGCTATCGGAGAGGGGGATCAGCGCGCCGGCAGAGCCAGAAGAAGTGCGGGACCGCGCGCCATACTGAGGGCAAGGCCGCAGCAGTCTCCCCCATCATGTCGGCTCAGGAAGAGGAGGAGGTGAGTCATGGGGCTGCAGCTCCTCAAACCTCCCCTGAACACACAGCCCTCATGGATGCCATTAATGGCTGTAAAACAGCCCTTACAGAGAAGATTGACAGCATGTATATTGAACTGGGCCTGATTAGGAGAGATATTGACGCTTTTAAAAGCAGGGTGTCAGAGGTGGAGCAGCGTGTGTCTGTGGCTGAGGATGTGCAAAGGGAACACACGGCTGACCTTCATACCCTCAAAATTAGAGTCAAGCACCTGGAGTTCCGTGCTGAAGATTCCGAGAACCGCAATAGACACAACAATTTGTGCATCATAGGGCTGCCCGAGGGGTCTGAGGGGAACGACTCCACCACGTTTACGGAGCAGTTGCTGCGCACCCTCCTACCCCGTGCCTCTTTCTCCCCTCACTTCGTGGTGGAGAGGGCTCATAGGATACCCGCCGCTAGGGGCCCACCGGGAAACCCCCCACGCACGTTCATCTTCAAGCTGCTGAACTACCGGGATCGGGACCTTGTCCTCAGAGAGGCTAGAGGTGTGGGTGACCTGAAGTATGAGAACGCTAAGCTCCTTATATTCCCTGACTATTCTATTGAAACGCAGAAGCAGAGGAAGTCGTTTGACCAGGTCCACTCCCGCCTCCGTGCCAAAAATCTGAAATACAGTATGCTGTTTCCCGCCAGGCTCAGGGTCCAAGATGGCGAACGAGTGAGATTCTTCACATCACCTGAGGAGGCGTCTTCCTGGCTTGATACGATCCGTGCGGGATAAAGCAAGTATACGAACTACACTTCCTTGTTGCCTTGAAGTTCTCCATCCTCCATGCATACATGTGGCCCTCTGGCAATCTTCCTTCCTCTTGCCTTGCGGTTTGACTGTGGTCTTCCCCCTTTGCCATTGTGATACCTTGACGTTTCCCCTTTGGGTTTTTGCTTTTTATTCTTTATTGGTGTGTTTTTTTTTTCCCCTACCTGTTATCCTGCTGAGAGACAAGGGGTCGCACTACACTGTGCTCCCCACGGTGGGAAGGCCCGGAAGACATGCTTACCTGTACCCCCTATGCCCCCATTATGTTGCCCTTTCCCTGTTTCTTAACTACAGGGGACCTTTGCTAAAGCCGGGGGCCCATGTGGTTTCTTCTGAGGAAGGCATGTAATAGCACCAAGTTTTGTACCCCCAGCCTACTGGGAGACTGGCACCATTTTTTATTATCCGGACGGCCCTAGCAGTTATGGGTCTGTAGACTTATGTTCAGTAAGCCTCTTGCACACGTTACCTCCAATGCATGGCGGCCTGCCGTGCTGTTTTTGGGAAGAGGAGCCACCCGCTGTTTCAGGGGGGGGGGTTGGCGGGGAGGGGGGGGTTGTTTTGCTGTTGGTTTTGTTTTTCTTTTTCTTTCTGTTTTACTGTTTATTTTATGGTTGAATATGTGATACAGTCAATTGGGCCTACGTTTTTACTACCCTTCATGGGATACTCTTTGTGTACTATTGGGTTGCTTGCTTCCACTCCATCCGGGTCGGGCCTGTCCTCTGAGTACTCTCCATTACTGATGCGCCTGCTTGTAGAATGGCGTCGCTGACACTTGTCTCTTGGAACACCAGGGGCCTTAACTCCCCTGTGAAGCGGTCACTGGTGTTCCAATTCCTGAAGACCTACAACCCTCATATATGTGTCCTTCAGGAAACTCACCTCATGGGGAGGAAAACCCTTAGTCTAAAAAAAAACCTGGGTTGGTCACCACTACCACTCCACCTATTCTAATTTTGCTAGGGGTGTTAGTATACTGGTGCGCAAGTCCCTGCCGTTTAGGCTCTTGGGGCTCGTGCTTGACCCGGATGGACGGTTCATAATATTACATGCAATGGTGGAGGCCCTCGAGATGGTGCTGGTGGGTGTCTATTTACCCCCTCCTGCGTCGGTCAAGGTACTTCACAAATTGGGCCCCCTCATTGCCAACTATAGTACTGACAACTTGATGATTGTAGGGGATTTTAACATGCCGCCTAACCCTGGGCTGGATCGTCTTGGCTCGGTGGGGGGATCCACTTTGGACCTCTCGGTCTGGGCGGAGACCTACGGCCTGACGGACCGGTGGAGGTGGCGTCACCCCTCCGATAGGTCCTTTACCTGTCACTCAGCCACCCATAGGACTCTCTCACGCATAGACCTGATGTATGCAGGGAGACCTCTATTGTCTAGGGTCCAACAGATCTCCATTCTTCCAAGAGGTATATCCGACCATGCCCCACTCCTCCTTAAATTGTCCCTGGAAGGCTCCCCCATGGATAAACTGTGGCGGCTGTCGAGATTCTGGATCTCTGACCCTGGGGTGGATTCTGGGTTTCGCCTGCATATGACCACTTACTGGGCTCTTAATCCGGGGTCGGCCCCGGCGGCGGTGGTCTGGGATGCCTTTAAAGCCTCCTCTAGGGGCCAGTATCAATCGCTTATTGGCGGTACTCGTAGACAACTGAAGGCTGATTTGGTTGAGGCGGAGGATAAGGCCGCCTCCCTGGAGCGCCAATATGCCCAGTCAGGTGATCCACTGATCCATACTAAGCTTCAGGAGGGCACCAGAGAGGTTATGCTGCTTCGCACTGCCCTGACTAAAAAGAAGTTGCTCCAACAGTCCCAGAGGATCTTTGAGGAGGGCGAGCGGGGGGGTAGGTTGCTGGCGTGTTTGGTCAGGGAGCAGTCTGCCTCCATGAGCGTTCCCGCCTTGATTGACGGTGCCGGGGTCAGACAGACTTCATCTAGGGCGATCAATGAGTGTTTTGCGTCCTCTATTCTACCCGGGTTGACTACTCGTCGGACGACCTCCATATCTACCTGTCGGACGTTGACTTCCAAGTCCTGACCGATACTTATAGAGACCAACTTGACTCCCCTATTGCCCTTGAGGAGGTCCAGCGAGCTATCTCCTCACTTCAGGCTGGGAAGACACCGGGCCCTGACGGGTTCCCCACGGAATTCTACAGGACGTACGCTGAGGATCTGGCCCCTAAGTTTCACTCCATGCTTCTGACCTCACTGAGGGATGGGGCCTTGCCGGCCTCCATGTCAGAGGCGGTCATAGTGGTTATTCCAAAACCGGGTAAGGACCCCGAACTGTGCAAGTCCTATCGCCCGATCTCCCTGATCGACGTGGATGCCAAGTTGCTGGCCAAAATACTGGCAACGCGATTGAATAGAGTGATCATAGCTCTGGTCCACCCGGATCAGTCCGGCTTCGTGCCAGGCAGAGGCACGGATATCAATATCCATAGGCTGTATACCCACGTCGATCTGGCTGGTGAGGGCGATGCTGGGGTGGTGGCGGCGCTTGATGCCGAAAAGGCATTCGACTCAGTCGAGTGGCTTTTCCTCTGGAAGGTGCTGGAGAATTTTGGTTTTGGGCCTAGGTTTATCTCCTGGATTCAACTGCTCTACAGGGACCCAACCGCACGGGTCAGGGTCAATGGCCTGCTGTCCCCTCCCTTTAGTTTACATAGGGGCACCAGGCAGGGATGCCCCCTTTCTCCGGGGCTTTTTGCCCTGGCGATTGAACCCCTGGCAATCTTAATCCGGCAGGATCAGAGGGTGAGGGGCATTCGGGTCGGGACACTTCAGGAGAAAATTTCGCTGTATGCCGACGACACCCTGCTGTACTTGGCTGATGCGGGACCCTCTCTCACCTCGGCACTTGAGATAATAGACCAATTTGGGAAATATGCTGGGGTTCGTGTCAACTGGGACAAGGCAGTCCTTTTTTCCCTTCACCCTTCGGGCTCCGGGGCGGTCACAGACACGCCACTCCAATGGGTGAACGAATTTAAATATCTTGGGGTGGTGGTCCGGGGTCCCCTCAGGCGTATATCGATGACAACTTTCTTCCCCTGTTGACCCAGTTCGGCAGGAAATGCCAACTCTGGAAAACATTGCCCCTATCCCCGGTGGGTAGGGTGAATTTAGTAAAAATGGTTTATCTCCCCAAATTTTTGTATTTTTTTAGAAACACTCCCTGCCCACTCCCTAAGTCCTTTTTTCAAAAGATTGACTCCATTGTCTCCACATTTGTCTGGGCTGGCAGGATCCCGCGACTGGCGAGGAGGACACTCCAGCTCCCCCTGTCACAGGGGGGCCTGGCAGTGCCCCACTTCCTGCTCTACTATTGGGCTGCAGTCCTGGTCACGGTCCGGTGGTGGTTTGATCAGCCCAGGCAGAACCCGGCGGTGACCCTCGAGGCTGCCATCTTGGGGTCTTATGCGGCATTGACTAATTTTCCCTATAGAGGGCCTAGGGCCCACCCCCAGGTCACAACTTTAATGCGCACAACCATTTTGGTGTGGCAGAGAGCCAGATCGGTCTACAGATCGGACTCGGTCATCTCTCCCCATACTCCCCTATGGGGTAACCCATTGTTGATGCACATCTATGGGCTCACAGAGCCACAGTTGTGGGCGGCTAGAGGGGTAGTCACCATCAAGCATGTATACACCGACGGCTCCTTCTCTTCCTTTTGAGACGCTGAAAGCCAAGTTCCATCTTTCTGCCTCCATGAGGTTCAGATATTATCAGCTCAGGCATGCGATGCTGGCACAGTTCCCTGATCCTCTGACCCTCCAAACTGATGCGGTTGAACGACTACTCATATCAAAATTCATGGATAGGCCCCTGTCCTCCCTCTACTTTTATCTCTCCGCTGCGCATGTGTCGCCCCTGACGACCGTCTGCGACAAATGGAGGGCGGACATCCCAGACCTGACCGACGAGACCTGGGGAGATGTGGTGTCTGACTATATTACTAAAATGATTTCAGCTAAAGATCGCTTCATCCAACTGAAATTCCTGCACAGGGCATACTATACCCCCGCTAGATTAGCGAACATATACCCCGGAACGAGTGCTCGTTGCTCTAGATGCGGTCTGTCTCCAGGCACATTCTTTCATATGGTGTGGTCATGCCCTGTACTGCGTCCATACTGGGAGGGGGTGATGGGTGTCCTGGGAACGTTTGGCGACTGGTCCCTTACCTTGGACCCGGCCCTGGCGTTGCTTGGGGTCATGGAGGGTGTGGAGGTGTCCAGGCATGACAAACTGTTTTTGTTATATGCCCTATACTACGCTAGGCGGGAGATTCTTCTTAAGTGGAAGCAGCCCGGCCCTCCCATGCTTCAAGCGTGGACGGCCACGATAAACTCTGTCCTACCTTTGTACAAGCTAACATACGAGAGTAGAAACTGCCCCAAAAAATTTGATAAGGTCTGGTCCCAATGGAAAGATGCACATGCAAAGGAGCTTTAGAGCTCGTGGGTTAATTCTATTTGTTATTGCTGTCCTCTATTTTGTCTCCTGGTTGTGACTAGAAACCTTGTTCTATTATATGTCTTTTATGTCCCCTCCCCTCCCTTCTCCCCTTCCCTTTCCCTGCCCCCCCCCCCCACTTCCTTCCCCCCTTTCCTTCCCCCCCCTTTTTTTTTTCCTTCTCTCTTCTGCCCACCCCCCCCCTTTCCCCCCTTTCTTTCACTCCTCCTTCCCTGCTTTTCTTTCCCTTCTATAGCTACTATTGATATTAGCACTGGTTCACAACTATGCACTATATGCTATAGACTACTGATATTTTGAGACAACGATTTGTGATTTTCATTGACCTGTTTCCTTAGACCTCTGTGACCTTACGCTTATGTTTGTACTTGATGTCCATATTCTGTATCATTGTCAACTTTGATTCTTTTCAATAAAAAAACATTCACTGTTAAAAAAAATATATATTAATAGTAAAAAGGTCAGGTCTGAGCATGTAGGCCCTTTTACAAAATAATCTAGAGTGGGTGACTGGGGACAAAGAGAAGGCCAATTTATGAAATACTTTCTTCAGCTCTGTGTATACAAAGGAGCAGGGGGGGGGGGCTCATGTCCATAATGGGAGTGGTATTGACAAAGCCCCAAATTATCCACAATGGCTCAAATTGATATGGTCCAGAAATATTTAAACAGAATAAAGGTGGATAAAGCACCTGGACCTGATGACATCTACACACAGATCCTAAAAGAACTGAGCTCTGTAATTTTAAAGCCATTGTATCTAATTTTTAGGGACTCATTATTGACGGGAATAGTACCACTGGATTGTTGCAGGGCAAACGTGGTGCCTATATTTAAAAAGGGAACAAAGTCTTTACCAAGTAACTATAGACCTGTTAGTTTACCTTATATAGTTGGGAAGATACTGGAGAGTATAATAAAAGACCACATACAGTAGATGAGTTCTTGCTGAAATGTTGTTGCATTTTGAGCAACAGACAGCATGGATTCATGAAAGACAGAAGTTGTCAGACAAACCTGATTTCTTTCTATGAAGAGGTAAGTAAAACCTTGGACAGAGGTGTGGCTGTGGACATGGTATACTTGAATTTTGCAAAAACGTTTGATACAGTTCCGCACTAACGGCTTATGTGTAAGGTAAAGTCTACAGGCTTGGAAATATCAGTTTGTAAATGGATAGAAAACTGGCTAAAAGACAGAATTCAGAGAGTAGTGGTTAATGATTCTTACTGTGAATGGTCTAAGGTTATTAGTGCTGTACCCCAAGGTTCAGTGCTGGGACCCTTACTTTTTAATATATTTATAAATGATATAGGGTCTGGGATCAAAAGTAAAATTTCTGTCTTTGCAGATGACACCAAGCTATGCAATGGAATAACGTTCTTACAGGATGTCTCCAAATTACAAGCCGACCTCAATGCACTGTGTAATTGGGCGACTATGTGGCAGATGAGGTTTAATGTTGATAAATGCAAAGTTATGCACTTGGGGGCTAAGAATATGCATGCATCATACATATTAGGGGGAGTATAACTGGGGGAATCCATAGTGGAGAAGGATCTGGGGGTTTTGGTAGATCATAAGCTCAGGGCTGGCCCAAGACATTGTGCTGCCTGGGCCCAAGAATGAAATGCTGCCCCCCCCCCCCAAAAAAAAAAATCCTATGCCCATCCAGCAAAGAAACGTTTCCATAAAGCAAAGAGACAGCCCAATATATTCAGCAAGAGACATCCCATATATTCAGCAAAGAGACATGCCCCTTCTAGGGTGACCATGCATTTTGCAGGTCTGCCCCGGGCACATTCATTCCAGGACAATACAGTGTCCCGGAATGAAACTGACACAGCCACCCCCCTAGGCCAATCTGATGCCCCCAAAAAAGGCCGCCACATCACCGCTTTACTCACTGACAGTACTTGTCCTGGCCGGGAATGCCTGGAGGAGCACAATCCCCTCCCCCTGCATGTGATTGGAGAAATCATAAATCCCACCTCTTGTGTCCAATCACTGTGCTGTGATTCGTTACAGAACAAGCTGATGTTTGGGAAGGGGGGGTGTCCGTGAATAGTAGTTTAAAAATGTGGTCACCCTAGCTCCTTCCTGCAAACAGTATTGTGTAGCACCACGAAAGCTCCCCCCTTTCTCTCCACTGCCACCGACCAGCTATGCTCTGATCCCAGCTCAGTAATGCAACATGCTGCAACAACAGCGCTGCATTGACCACATTTCCAAACTGCCATTCAGGGATACCGCCCTTCCTTCCCAAAAAAAGATGAGGGGGGGGGGGTGTAGTCTCGCTGACAGGGAATTTGGCAGCGGGTGATTTGTCGGGCGAATGGCTGGTGTTAGCACTTAAATCATCCTAACATTATGATTGATATAGTGTCAGGATGATCAAATCACATTATTTCTATTACTACATTGTAATATATAATGAAATAGTTTAACTCACCATAATGCCAAATCAGTGGGAACCCTGAGCTTGTCATTTGCCACCATTGCTTGCCACCAGATGTAGCTTATTGCTTGCCACCGTTGCCTGCCACCAGATGCAGCTGTGCCACTTGCCACCCATAGCCTGCCACAACATGCAGCCTGTCACTTGTCACCAATGCCTGTCACCAGATGCAGCCTGTCACTTGTCACCAATGCCTGTCACCAGATGCAGCCAGTCACTTGTCACCAATGCCTGTCACCAGATGCAGCCTGTCACTTGTCACCAATGCCTGTCACCAGATGCAGCCTGTCACTTGTCACTGATGCCTGTCAACAGATGCAGCCTGTCACTTGTCGCCATTGCCTGTCACCAGATGCAGCCTGTCACTTGTCACCGATGCCTGTCACCAGATGCAGCCTGTCACTTGTCACCATTGCCTGTCACCAGATGCAGCCTGTCACTTGTCACTGATGCCTGTCACCAGATGCAGCCTGTCACTTGTCACTGATGCCTGTCAACAGATGCAGCCTGTCACTTGTCACCATTGCCTGTCACCAGATGCAGCCTGTCACTTGTCACCATTGCCTGTCACCAGATGCAGCCTGTCACTTGTTACCATTGCCTGTCACCAGATGCAGCCTGTCACTTGTCACCATTACCTGTCACCAGATGCAGCCTGTCACTTGTCACCGATGCCTGTCACCAGATGCAGCCTGTCACTTGTCACCAATGTCTGTCACCAGATGCAGCGTGTCACTTGTCACCAATGCCTGTCACCAGATGCAGCGTGTCACTTGTCACCAATGCCTGTCACCAGATGCAGCCTGTCACTTGTCACCATTGACTGTCACCAGATGCAGCCTGTCACTTGTCACCAATGTCTGTCACCAGATGCAGCGTGTCACTTGTCACCAATGCCTGTCACCAGATGCAGCCTGTCACTTGTCACCATTGACTGTCACCAGATGCAGCCTGTCACCAGATGCAGCCTGTCACTTGTCACTGATGCCTGTCAACAGATGCAGCCTGTCACTTGTCACCATTGCCTGTCACCAGATGCAGCCTGTCACATGTCACCATTGCCTGTCACCAGATGCAGCCTGTCACTTGTCACCATTGCCTGTCACCAGATGCAGCCTGTCACTTGTCACTGATGCCTGTCAACAGATGCAGCCTGTCACTTGTCACCAATGCCTGTCACCAGATGCAGCCTGTCACCAGATGCAGCCTGTCACTTGTCACTGATGCCTGTCAACAGATGCAGCCTGTCACTTGTCGCCATTGCCTGTCACCAGATGCAGCCTGTCACTTGTCACCGATGCCTGTCACCAGATGCAGCCTGTCACTTGTCACCATTGCCTGTCACCAGATGCAGCCTGTCACTTGTCACTGATGCCTGTCAACAGATGCAGCCTGTCACTTGTCACCATTGCCTGTCACCAGATGCAGCCTGTCACTTGTCACTGATGCCTGTCACCAGATGCAGCCTGTCACTTGTCACTGATGCCTGTCAACAGATGCAGCCTGTCACTTGTCACCATTGACTGTCACCAGATGCAGCCTGTCACTTGTCACCAATGCCTGTCACCAGATGCAGCCTGTCACTTGTCACCATTGACTGTCACCAGATGCAGCCTGTCACCAGATGCAGCCTGTCACTTGTCACTGATGCCTGTCAACAGATGCAGCCTGTCACTTGTCACCATTGCCTGTCACCAGATGCAGCCTGTCACATGTCACCATTGCCTGTCACCAGATGCAGCCTGTCACTTGTCACCATTGCCTGTCACCAGATGCAGCCTGTCACTTGTCACTGATGCCTGTCAACAGATGCAGCCTGTCACTTGTCACCAATGCCTGTCACCAGATGCAGCCTGTCACCAGATGCAGCCTGTCACTTGTCACTGATGCCTGTCAACAGATGCAGCCTGTCACTTGTCGCCATTGCCTGTCACCAGATGCAGCCTGTCACTTGTCACCGATGCCTGTCACCAGATGCAGCCTGTCACTTGTCACCATTGCCTGTCACCAGATGCAGCCTGTCACTTGTCACTGATGCCTGTCAACAGATGCAGCCTGTCACTTGTCACCATTGCCTGTCACCAGATGCAGCCTGTCACTTGTCACTGATGCCTGTCACCAGATGCAGCCTGTCACTTGTCACTGATGCCTGTCAACAGATGCAGCCTGTCACTTGTCACCATTGCCTGTCACCAGATGCAGCCTGTCACTTGTCACCATTGCCTGTCACCAGATGCAGCCTGTCACTTGTTACCATTGCCTGTCACCAGATGCAGCCTGTCACTTGTCACCATTACCTGTCACCAGATGCAGCCTGTCACTTGTCACCGATGCCTGTCACCAGATGCAGCCTGTCACTTGTCACCAATGTCTGTCACCAGATGCAGCGTGTCACTTGTCACCAATGCCTGTCACCAGATGCAGCGTGTCACTTGTCACCAATGCCTGTCACCAGATGCAGCCTGTCACTTGTCACCATTGACTGTCACCAGATGCAGCCTGTCACTTGTCACCAATGTCTGTCACCAGATGCAGCGTGTCACTTGTCACCAATGCCTGTCACCAGATGCAGCCTGTCACTTGTCACCATTGACTGTCACCAGATGCAGCCTGTCACCAGATGCAGCCTGTCACTTGTCACTGATGCCTGTCAACAGATGCAGCCTGTCACTTGTCACCATTGCCTGTCACCAGATGCAGCCTGTCACATGTCACCATTGCCTGTCACCAGATGCAGCCTGTCACTTGTCACCATTGCCTGTCACCAGATGCAGCCTGTCACTTGTCACTGATGCCTGTCAACAGATGCAGCCTGTCACTTGTCACCATTGCCTGTCACCAGATGCAGCCTGTCACTTGTCACCGATGCCTGTCACCAGATGCAGCCTGTCACTTGTCACCGATGCCTGTCACCAGATGCAGCCTGTCACTTGTCACCGATGCCTGTCACCAGATGCAGCCTGTCACTTGTCACCGATGCCAGTCACCAGATGCAGCCTGTCACTTATCACTGATGCCTACTCAGCCTGGCTCTCTCTCCCTCCCCTTCAGATGGGCATGCTGGGGGCTGCAGTTTCCCCCCTAGAATTGCAATGGGCCAGCCATTTGCACTACACATCCCATAATCCTCTTTTCTCCTTTTAGTTTTTTTCCCTGGCCAATGGGAGGAAAAGGGGGAAGAAACATAGCGGTGGCTGTCCTAGGAACAGCAGCATGAGGAGGAGAAGGAGGGGGGAGAAGAGCCCGCAGCTGCTCTCTCTCCACACACACACACACACACACACACAGCCGCTCCGATCTCATGCTGTTACATACAGGGAGGAGGTGGGTGGAGCTAGCGGAGGAGGAGGAAGTGAAATACTCTCTGCAATGAATGATGGGCCTCTCTCTCCTTACGTCACTGGTTGCTAGACACAAAGTGGTCCGCAGCTAGCAACCAGTTTGGGCAGTAAAGCAAGGGCCGCTGGAGAGACCCTTGAAGTGGGTCTTGCCACTGCGGCCAGTGACAGCGGCGCCGGCGATGCAGTACAGTATGACACTGCACACTAGATGGAGGGAAACCCAGGTCCTCAGGCAGTGCGCCCTTGTTGCCGCTCCTCTTAAAGTGCCGCCTGGGACCATGGTCCCACCGAGTCCCATGGTAGGGCCGGCCCTGCATAAGCTCAATAATGGCATGCAATGCCAACCTGCAGTTTCCAAAGCGAGCAAAGTCCTTTCTTGTATTAAGAGAGGTATGGACTCCAGAGAAAGAGATATCATTTTGCCCCTGTTCAAATCATTAGTAAGACCTCATCTGGAATATGCAGATCAGTTTTGGGCACCAGTTTAAAAAAGGATGTTGGGGAACTGGAGAAAGTGCAGAGAAGGGCAACCAAACTGATAAGAGGCATGGAGGAACTCAGCTATGAGGAAAGATTAGAGAAACTGAATTTATTCACTCTTGAGAAGAGGAGAATAAGGGGGGATATGATCAAAATGTTCAAATATATAAGGGGTCCATATAGTGAACTTGGTGTTGAGTTATTCACTTTATGGTCAACCCAGAGGACAAGGGGGCACTCTTTATGTCTAGAGGAAAAGAGATTTCATCTCCAAATACGGAAAGGTTTCTTCACAGTAAGAGCTGTGAAAATGTGGAATAGACTCCCTCCAGAGGTGGTTCTGGCTAGCTCAGTAGATTGCTTTAAAGGGGAGTTCCACCCTTTTTTTATGTTTATTAAAAGTCAGCAGCTACAAAAAGTGTAGCTGCTGGCTTTTAATAAACATACACTTACCTGTTCCACTGTCCAGCGACGCGCCGCCTGGAGCTCCGCTCCTCTCCCCCCCCTTCTCCACCGGCGCCTCCATTCATTGTGTGGGCACCCGGCCGTGACAGCTTTCGGCTTCACGGCCAGGCACTCACTGCGCATGCGCAAATGGCGCAGCGCTCTCTGAATGGACAGGCGATCGCCTGGGACCTGTCACGTCCCAGGTGATCGCCTACAGGGAGGGGCCGCCACAAGGCGATATGACGTATCCCCTAGGTGAGCCCAGGGCGGAAGGAGGAAGTGGGACAGGAAGTCCCACTCCTACTGAAGCCCCCACTCCCCCCCAGAAAAAATTACATGCCAAATGTGGCATGTAAGGGGGCGAGGAGTGGATAAAGCGGAAGTTCCAAATTTGCGTGGAACTCCGCTTTAAGAAAGGTCTGGATACTTTCCTACATATACATATTATAACTGGGTACTAATATTTATAGGTAAAGTTGATCCAGGGAAAATCCGATTGCCTCTCGGGGGATCAGGAAGGAATTTTTTCCCCTGCTGTAGCAAATTGGAGCATGCTCTGCTGGGATTTTTTGCCTTCCTCTGGATCAATTGTGGGTATAGAATTGGGTATATGGGATTGTACGATATTTTTTTTCTAATTTTCTGAGATTGTGGATTTGGGGTTTTCATGAGCTGTAAGCCATAATCATCACAATTATGACAAATTATGGCTTGAACTATCTTGCTTTGCATGTAATGAGTCTATCTCATATATTAGTTTCACCTTTTAAGTTGCAATAGAGAAATAAATGAACTTTTGCACGATATTCTAATTTTTCGATTTTTACCTGTAGTTCATCAAAAAGTTCACTATATGTAAAAAAGATGTATACGCATCAGTTATGTCAGAAATCCCATTATTATAAGGCCTCATGCCCACGGACTTTTTACAGCCGCGTTTTTGAGCGTTTTTTACAGCTTAAAAACGCCTGTCCATTTTATTGTATAAATTTTTCGACCATATTTTTTTCCCAAAAAAAAAAATGCCGGAGCTCAAAAATGGAATGCCTAACACCGACGCCACGGAACGCACTGGTCCTGTTTTTTTTTTTTACAGCTTAAAAACGCCTATGCTATTTGCAGCTCAAAAATGCCTAGGTGGGCATGAAGCTATAGACTAACATGGACAGGCGTTTTTAAGCTGTAAAAAAACGCTCAAAAACGCGGCTGTAAAAACGTCGGTGGGCATGAGGCCTAAGTGTATAGACTTAGATAGAAAAGTGTGGTGGGCATGTACAGTAAGTAACAGTAAGTCATGTACAGTAAGTAAGCAAAGCTTTCACCGAACAGCCAAGTTTCTTGCAATAAGAACAGCTCATGACCATTTCAAGCACTATTAGAAAACATATTAACCAATGAGTATATGACTAGTGCTGTCCCGGATCATAATTCTTCATGTGCAAACATGTCCGTGTTCAAAGACACTTTCATCTCTATTACTGTACCTTCATGCATGACTATGTCCTTATTAAAGGGCACCAGACTTATGCCGCGTACACACGATCTGAATTTCCGACAACAAAACCGTGTTTTTTTTTCCGACGGATGTTGGCTCAAACTTGTCTTGCAAACACACGGTCGCACAAATGTTACTCGGAATGCGCAGCACTTTTGTGCGTCGGAAATGGCTACACACGGTCAGAAATTCCGACAATAACTTTTCTTGTCGGAAAAATTGAGAACCTGCTCTCAAACATTTGTTGTCAGAAATTCCGACAGCAAATGTCCGATGGAGCCTACACACGGTCGGAATATCCGACCAAAAGCTCACATCGAACATTTGTTGTCGGAAATTCCGACAGCAAATGTCCGATGGAGACTACACACGGTCGGAATATCCGACCAAAAGCTCACATCTAGAGTTGAGCGGACACCTGGATGTTCGGGTTCGACAGGTTTGGCCGGACTTCGGAAAAAAGTTCGGGTTCGGGACCGAACTTTAACCCGAACCCGAACCCCATTGAAGTCAATGGGGACCCGGACTTCTGAGAACTAAAAAGGCTCTAAAAAAGTAATGGAAAGGGCTAGAGGGCTGCAAATGGCAGCAAAATGTTGTTAAGAGCATGGCAAGTGCTCTGCAAACAAATGTGGATAGGGAAATAACTTAAAATAACATAAAAAAAATAAAAAATAATATGCTGGATGCCCCCTTCTCAGCATAAGAGGTACAGGAAGTCATTAAGAACCTCAGAAACTCAACGGCACGATGCCACACATATGGTGGAAATGCCCCAGAATACGCCCTTTCTGGAATAAATTATTAAATTTAATGGATAAGCTAGTGGGAAAATAAAATACTTTGAAATAAAAATGTAGTGGGGTGCTAAATTTAAGGGAAGTGTTTGAGTGGTAAATAGGCTCAAACACCCTAATTCTGTAGGATTCATGGACCATTTTGTCCTCGGGGGACAGTATTGGTGTGCAGTTCCTTGCGGTCTACAGGTGGCGCTGCCATGGTAGGCTAGGGTTGAACCGCGATACAGTGTTGTGCCTTTTGTGTCCCCTCTTGGCAGTAGTACAGCGGGGCAGTGAACCTGCTGTGCATGCCGGGAGAGCATATAAAAGGGGCAGACCTTTGACCTGGGGGCTGATGTCCAGTGGGGTCCGAGCCCAGGTGCCTTCGGCCTGGGTGCATGTGTTCCTGTTCCATCTCGGGCACCTTTAGCCCGGGGTGAGGTACTATCCTGGAGTTCCTGCTGCCCTGGGTATGGAGGCCTAGGGGCGGGAGTAAAGCCTGGAGTCCAGAGCCTTCGTCTGGAGTCCGCTAAGGGTCGAGGAGTCTTAGGGTGCCGCCTCGTGTAGGGGACCCTGTTCCAGGGAAGGGAGGATCATTCTGATGGACCGATGCGGGAGTCACGGTGAAGGAAGGGTCTGTTGACTCCCTGGAGAGATGTCTTACCCTTGATATGGGCTAGGTATGTAGAAGGAGAAGCTCAAGGTCATCTTGAGTGTATCAGAGGCCTTATTCACCCAGCCCGTGGCAGGGGCCTTATACACCCTGGTCTGTGGCAGAGACCAAAGTTCTCCAGGTCCGTGGCAGGGGCCTTGTACACCCGGTCTGTGGCAGAGACCAACCTCCAGGTCTGTGGCAGAGACCGTGCACCTAAAACTGTTTGAGAAACCTAAGCAGTGAAGTGAATGTGCTACGTTTGTGCCTGGACCTCCTCCACACCTTAAGCTGTCCTGTTTCTTTGCTCTAACCTTTTCTATCCGTGTAGAGCAGTGTTTCTCAACTCCAGTCCTCAAGGCGCACCAACAGGTCATGTTTTTGGGATTTCCATTGATTTGCACAGGTGATTTGAGCAGTTTCACTGCCTTAGTAATTACCACAGCTGTTTCATCTGCAGGAAATCCCAAAAACATGACCTGTTGGTGCGCCTTGAGGACTGAAGTTGAGAAACACTGGTGTAGAGTTTATTTTGCCATGAGAGAATAAGAGTTGTAGTTTCAGCTGGTGTGGACATTGACTTTACTGGGAATTAAAGGACTTGCCTCTACCTACAGTAGAGGTGAGAATCATCCTCTGGAGGAGTTTTGACTCCGGCTGTGGACACGGCCCGTCAAGTACACCGCTCAACCTCTTTATATAGGAGGGTACGGGCTGGTAGTGCAGTGTGCCTTTCTCCCTCCTGTGAGGAGCCAACAACATAAAGGCAGGTAAGGGGGAAAGGATCTGTGGGCTACAAAAAAATAAAATAAAAATGATAATCTTGACCTAGGAGGACGAGGTCCATATGGAGTAGGAGGTTGAAGTGGCGGTGGATGTGGCTGTGTAGGTGGAAGCGGCGGTGGAGGAGGACGAGGTAGGAAACACTGGTTCAAAAATACAACAATGGCTGGGTAAGGCCGGTGATGTGTCGAATGTTGTTTTTTTAGCATAGCACAGTAGAAGACAAATATATAGAAATGGTTTATTTCACACGCCTCCAGATATGTATTTCACACTGCAAAATATTTTTTGTGGCACTAAATGGCATTTTTTGGAAGACCACAACACACCCACAGTACGTAACCGCTGAATCGCACAGCTACAGAACTGCAGAAAATGCTATTCCAAAAAAATGTGTTTTTTTTTAGTATAGCACAGTACAAGAAAAATATATAGAAATTGTTTATTTCACACACCTCCAGATATGTATTTCACACTGCAAAATATTTTTTGTGGCCCTAAATGGCGTTTTTTGGAAGACCACAACACACCCACAGTACGTAACCGCTGAATCGCACAGCTACAGAACTGCAGAAAATGCTATTCCAAAAAAATGTTTTTTTTTAGTATAGCACAGTACAAGAAAAATATATAGAAATTGTTTATTTCACACACCTCCAGATATGTATTTCACACTGCAAAATATTTTTTGTGGCCCTAAATGGCGTTTTTTGGAAGACCACAACACACCCACAGTACGTAACCGCTGAATCGCACAGCTACAGAACTGCAGAAAATGCTATTCAAAAAAAATGTTGTTTTTTTAGCATAGCACAGTAGAAGACAAATATATAGAAATGGTTTATTTCACACGCCTCCAGATATGTATAACACACTGCAAAATATTTTTTGTGGCCCTAAATGGGTCTTTTTGCAAGAGCAGAATACACCCACAGTATGGAAACGGTGTATTTCTCAATGTAATATATGCAGTGCTGGTGCACTGAGCTTGCAGATAAAAGTTAGATTTTCTCTGACACTGGGCTCATGGCAGTGTAAAAAGACTGTGCACTGCAACACAAACAGGTAAACCTATGCAGATCGCTGAGTTATATCTCTGAATCTGGACTCCTATATAATAAATCTCTCTCCCTGAAAGCACCAACAGGAACCTGGCCCTACACTACACTATCTCTCTATCTTTTCACTCAGATTGCAGAATCAGGACTACCTCATGTATTTTACAATCTCTCCCTAAAAGCAGCAGCAGCAGACAAGATCCTCTCCCTATCTATTCTGAAGCAGAGTGACGTGTGTGCTGTGTGCCTCTAGCTTATATAGAAGCTGGGTCACATGTTGCACTGACCAATCACAGCCATGCCATTAGTAGGCATGGCTATGATGGCTTCTAAGGGCACACCAGCTAATCAAAAGGTGATTGGCTGGCCCCTGAAGCATTTCTAACTGCGCCAGTAGATTGCCGAACCCGAACCCGAACTTTCGCGCAAAGTCCGGGTTCGGGTTTGGGAAAAAGCTAAAGTTCGGTACGAACCCGAACTTTACAGTTCGGGTTCGCTCAACACTACTCACATCGAACATTTGTTGTCGGAAATTCCGATCTTGTGTACGCGGCATTAGACTAACATATTTAACCTCACTAAAAGTTCCCTTGACCTTTATTGTGGCTTTTGATTCCTATTATGTGGTACATTTTGGCTCTGCTGCAATAGTTGTTGAACTTATTGATTTCTACCATTTTCACAATCCCTGATTAAAATTCTGTCTCTACTTTTGTATGGTTGGTATGATGCTTTTTTTAGCATTACAATACTTTGTTTGACTCCCTTTTAAATTTTCTGCTGGTTTGACTTTGGTCTGTTTTATTATCTTTTACTAGCCCACCTAACCTTTTTCTGTTAAGTTTTACCCTATAAGGGTGCTATACTCCACTATATAAGTACCTAGGAACACCCAAGTTTTTGCATAAAAAACTGTACTAAAAAGGTAGATGATTCACTGTAGGTGAAGGATGGTGCAACTATAGGGTTTGAACTAGCATCAGTATTTTGCACTACCAATTTTACATGTATAAACTGACCCAAACACTTGTTTGTATATTAGCTAATTATTTATTTAGAAATAGATACATGTTATTAGACTGTAAGCACAATTAGCGTCTGTCCAATGTTAGGGGGCTATTGTTCTGCAAGAGTGCAAAGATCAAAGAAATGGGTGGCAGGACAGGTGAGTATAAAGCCTGTCCACTTGCAGGTACTGCTTTGAAACAGTTGGACCAATTTCTATTATTTCTCCCTTTAATTAGCTGGTGGTGGCAGTGTCTGCAGGTATCTCCCTTTGTCTCTGTATGATAATGCATGATCCACTGAACCTTACCTTCAGTTTTGCATAGTTGTATGGTCTCCTCCTGAAATGATTTACTCTGATTTTACCACACACTGTAAGCTTCTCTGTAAGCACGTCAGACATAGCCTGCCTAATTATTTAGTTGATGGACATCCAGCATCATCTAACTATTTCCCCCCAAGCCTTTTTGTCCTTGATCCATTAATTGGGTTTCAGTTGTTTCAGCATCACCTGTGGACATGACCTAGGGTAGTCGGCATGCAAATACAGCCTGTCTAGAGTGCCCCCTTCTCCAGACTGACATTTACTCACCAAGGCATTTTAATATTTGTGTAACTCTTCCAGGGGTGAGAATTTTTGAGAGGAGTACTGAGGCTGCGCATTGTGATGTTTTCAAGAAGCTATGTAGCATTCTGTCAGCTCCTGCTACCCTCCATGGTCTATCCTCATTGCACAGAGACCCAGTGATGACATCACTGGGTCAAAAATGAGATATGTAATTAAAGCACAAAGGATTTATTAAAACATTTCCTATGCATGTTGCTTGTGATAGGGAGAAGGAGGAATCAGAGACAGAAAAATTGGAAAAAGGAGAAAATACAGTGCAAAACTTGCATAGCGCAATATATAAAATCATTGGAAAATGTATTAATAAATAAAAGTTGGGATACGCTTTGAGGTGTCACACCTCTTCATCAGCCTAATTAAAAGACTAACCGCATGGTATGAAAGAGCAACTTGGTGGCGGACATCCCGTACAATGCAAAATATAAGCAGATTAAACTCCAAATTTAGGTCCATGTGTTTATGGAATTGTCTAACAGAAAAGATTTAGGGTTGTTGGATAATGTCTGCATGTCCAATTACCCTCTAGTCCAGGGGTAGGTAACCATAAAGAGGTGGAGATCTACCTGAACAACATGGGAGGAGTCAAAGATCACTGGGCACAGTATCGCCTCCTCACACCTGATTTAAACCTCTTATTGCCATACTACCATGTCACAATCCTGTGCATTGCATGGCAATCATGGTGTCATGTACCAGGTGTGACCAGAACTGTGTGGCTAGCAACAGAGGAACACCAAACACATATAAGTGAAAATATAATGAATTATTTAGGAATAATATAAATATAACCACCTCCAATATGACACAGTGCAAAAAACCAACCAACAGACAGAGACCCACAAATAACAACAGACAGATATGTACAATAAATGGGAAATGCCAGAATCATGAACAATAGCCAGGCCAGGGTCATGCACAGCAGATAGGCAGATGGACAAGGGAAATTCCAGAAACATAAACATTAGCCAGGCCAAGGTCATACACAGGGAGATCAGCAGATGGGGTAAGGAACACAGGACAGGGAGAGGAAGGATGGATGGGTCAGGTCAGGACAGGGAGACAAGAGCAGGAACTCAGGTAGCAGATTCAGAAACAGGTTTAGGTAATCAGGCAGCAGGTACGGATCAGGGCACGAGGACGTTACTAGGGCAGTGTGTGTGTGCACTTGCCGGGTATTTATACTACACCTGTTAACAGGCTCAGGTGACCCCTGATTCCAGGAAGTAACATATGCACCACACTGCCAGGATCCATACGCTGGTGGGCGCCAGTACTGCGGCCCAAGGAGGACATAACACCAGCAGAGAGAAGTTCCCCTGACAGTTCAAAACTGCCAGGAGACACCTGCTGGTGGACCTCAGTACTGCATGCCAGATGATAGATATTACCAGCGGATGGAACCTTTCCTTACAGTACCCCCCCTCGAAGGAGCGACCTCCGGGCGCTCCAACCAGCCGTTGCTGGAGAAAGTCTATGGCGCCAAGCCGGGCAGTAGACAAAGTCACAACAGGTTGGGCATGAGGAAGGTTCATGGCTTTAAACTGGGCAGGGTGCAGCTTGAGCTGAGCAGCGGATACAGGCACATCAGGCTGGGCAAAAAGTATGTCAGGCTGAGTAGTAGGCACAGGAACCTCAAGCTGAGTAGCAGGTACAGGTACATCAAGCTGGGTAGCAGGCAAATCAAGCTGGGCAGCAGGTATGGGTACATCAAGCTGGGCAGCAGGAGCAGGCACATCAAGCTAGGCAGCAGGCACATTAGGCTGGGCAGCAGGCACGGGCACATCAAGCTGGGCAGCAGGCTTCGGCTCGTCGAACTGGGCAGCAGGCTCTGGCTCGTCGAGCTGGGCAGCAGACAGGAACACCTCAGGCTGGGCAGCAGACAGGAGCTCATCAGGCTGGGCAGCAGACAGGAGCTCATCATGCTGGGCAGCAGACAGGAGCTCATCAGGCTGGGCAGCAGACAGGGACACATCAGACTGGGCAGCAGGATCCTCAGGCCAGGAAATGGGCACCACAACCTCAGGCCGGGAAACGGGCACCACAACCTCAAGCTGGGAAACGGGCACCACAACCTCAAGCTGGGAAACGGGCACCACAACCTCAAGCCGGGAAACGGGCACCACAACCTCAAGCCGGGAAACGGGCACCACAACCTCAAGCCGGGAAACGGGCACCACAACCTCAAGCCAGTAAACGGGCACCACAACCTCAAGCCGGTAAACGGGCACCACAACCTCAGGCCTGGAAACGGGCACCACAACCTCAGGCCGGGAAACGGGCACCACAACCTCAGGCCGGGAAACGGGCACCGAATCTTCAGGCGGGGACACAGGCACGAATCTTCGGGCGGGGACACTGGCACCGAATCTTCAGGCGGGGACACCGGATCTTCAGGCGGGGACACCGGATCTTCAGGCGGGGACACCGGATCTTCAGGCTGGGACACCGGGACTTCAGGCTGGGACACCGGGACTTCAGGCTGGGACACCGGGACTTCAGGCTGGGACACCGGGACTTCAGGCTGGAAGGCAGGCACCAGGACATCAGGCTGGAACACTGGCATCAGGACTTCTGGTTGGAAGGCAGGGACCGGGACATCAGGCTGGAAGACAGGCATCGGGACATCAGGCTGGAACATTGGCTCTGACACTTTAGGCTGGAACACTGGCTCTGGCACTTCAGGCTGGCAGGCTGGCACAGGAACTTCAGGCTGGCACAGGAACTTCAGGCTGGCATACAGGAATTGGGGCATCAGACTGGACAGCAGGCACTGGGGTGTCAGACTGAAGCAGTTTGATTGGTGTGGAGGCAGGTTGGGTTACTGGCAGGATCGTTTTGGTTGGAAAGAACTTTGGTCTTTTCTTTGGCTTAACTACTGAAGCCCTGTAGGTAAGGGTTGCAGCAGACTGAAAAGTAGGATTTTTAAAACAGCTTACCTGTAAAATCCTTTTCTTGGAGTACATCACGGGACACAGAGCAGCATAGTCATTACTATGTGGGTTATATAGAATTACCTTCAGGTGCTGGCACTGGCAACTTCCAAAACAGGAAGTACCCTCCCCTATATAAGCCCCTCCCATCCGGGAGTACCTCAGTTTTGTAGCAAAGCAATACGTGTCCCCAAAAGAGGGGTGGGAGCTCTGTGTCCCGTGATGTACTCCAAGAAAAGGATTTTACAGGTAAGCTGTTTTAAAAATCCTACTTTCTTGTTCATACATCACAGGACACAGAGCAGCATAGTCATTACTATGTGGGACGTCCCAAAGCAATGCCACATGAGGGGGGGGGATACACCATACATAAGCTGGGCGCCATCAGGCATGAGGATCTTTTGCGGCCTGCAACACACTGCGCCCAAAGGCGACATCCTCCTGACTTCTAACGTCCACCAGGTAGAACCTAGTAAACGTGTGTACTGAAGACCATGTTGCGGCCTTACAAATTTGAGCCAGGGAGGCCTGGTGATGCACTGCCCATGAAGTTCCAACTGCTCTCGTGGAGTGCGCCCTAACTTTGAACGGAGGCGGTCTACTTTTCAAGCCATAGGCTTGTATTATGACCTGTCGAATCCACTTGGCTAAAGTAGATTTTGATGCTGCCTGACCCTTTCTGGGGCCTTCCGGCAGAACAAACAGAGAATCCGTTCTACGAATCTGAGCAGTGGCTTTTAGATAAGCTTTAACTGCTCTTACTACATCCAAAGAATGCAATAACTTTTCCTCTACCGAGCTTGGTTTGGGGAAAAAAGAAGGAAGAACCACATCCTGGTTCAAGTGAAACCTCGATACCACCTTAGGAAGAAAGGCTGGGTGAGGACGTAATACTACTCTGTCCTTATGGATAACCAGATATGGCTCTTTACAGGACATGGCGGCTAATTCCGACACTCTTCTAGCCGAGCATATGGCTACTAAAAATATCAATTTCCTGGTGAGTAGAACCAAGGAAATGTGCCGCAAAGGTTCAAATGGCTGCTTCTGCAGAACCGACAGAACCAAATTTAGATCCCATGGGCATATGGGAGCTTTAATCGGTGGAATAATACGAGTCACACCTTGCATAAAGGATTTGACAAGTGAATGCATAGCCAGGGGCCTTTGAAATAGTATTGACAAGGCCGAAACCTGGCCCTTGATAGTACTTAAGGCAAACTTCCTGTCTACAGCCCACTGCAGGAAGTCCAGAATTCTGCCTATAACGTACTTACGTGGATGCCATTTTCTGGCCTCGCACCAAGTGATGTACGCCTTCCAAACTCTATAGTAGATCTGCCTGGATACAGGCTTCCTGGCATTGATTATAGTTGATACCACAGAGTTAGAGAGACCTCTCTTCTTTAGGATGTGGGACTCAATAGCCAGGCCGTTAAACTTAGAGTTAGTAAGGAAGGGTGGTATATCGGTCCTTGCGAAAGCAGGTCCGGACGACGTGGAAGGGTCCAAGGACTCCCCACAGACATTTTGAAGATCTCCGCGTACCAGGCCCTTCGGGGCCACGCTGGAGCCACCAGGATCACCGGCTTCTTCTCCAACCTGACTCTGCGAAGGAGTCGAGGCAACAATTGTAGCGGAGGGAATGCATATATCAGTCTGAACTGATCCCAAGGGAACACCAGAGCATCCGAGCCGCAAGCGAGGGGATCCCTTGTCCGGGAGACAAATCTGTCCACCTTTGCATTGAATCTGGATGCTAGCAGATCTACTTCCGGTGTTCCCCACCGCTGACATATTGCTCGGAAGACCACGGGATGAAGGGACCATTCCCCTGGGCATAACTGTTGGCGACTCAGAAAGTCCGCCTTCCAATTCTCCACCCCTGGAATGAAGACAGCTGATATACATGGGACATGCTTTTCTGCCCATTCCAGGATGTGACTTACTTCCCTCTGGGCTGCACGACTCCTGGTGCCTCCCTGATGATTGATATATGCCACTGCTGTGGCATTGTCTGATTGAATTCTGACAGGGGACCCTTGGAGTCTGGATGTCCAGGCTACTAGGGCGTACCGGGCTGCTCGTATCTCTAAGAGATTGATGGGCAGGGTTTTTACTACATTTGACCATCTGCCCTGGAGAGACCATTGCTCCAGTACTGCCCCCCAGCCTGTAAGGCTGGCATCTGTAGTGACCACCTTCCAAGATATCGGGCTGAAGGGTTTTCCCTTCTGGAGATTCTGGGGGATCAACCACCAGCAGAGACTCTTCCGAACGGAAGGGGACAAAGCCATCGGGAAGTCTAGAGCCTGAACTTTTCCGTTCCAGGCTGACAATATGGCCCTTTGTAAATTCCTTGAGTGGAATTGGGCGTATGGCACAGCTTCGAATGATGCTACCATCTTTCCTAGCAGCCTCATGCACAGGCGTATGGACGGCTGTCTTTTTGCACAAAGCAGACGGACCAAGCCCCTCAAAGAGGATACCTTGTCTAGAGGTAAGAAAATCTTCCTCTGGTCTGAATCCAGCCGTAGCCCTAGATATACCAGGTTTTTCACTGGCTGTAGGGCTGACTTGTCCAGGTTGATGACCCAACCGTGAGACTCTAGATACTTGATTGTATCGACAATTACCACTTCTAGCTTGGCAACTGAGTGGTCCATCAACAACAGGTCGTCTAGGTATGCCATTATCGTTACACCCCGTGTTCTTAGATCGGCCAACAGTGGGGCCAGAATTTTTGTGAACACTCGTGGTGCTGTGGCCAGACCGAATGGTAAGGCTCTGAACTGAAAATGGCGCCCTTCTACTGCAAAGCGTAGGAATTTTTGATGACCTGGAAAGATGGGAACATGCAAGTAAGCATCTTTGATGTCGATCGAGGCTAACCATTCCTCCCCTTGTAGGGCAGCGGTGACCGATCGGATCGACTCCATCCGGAAAGACCGGACGTTTAGAAATTTGTTTAGACTCTTTAGGTCCAATATGGGTCTTATGTCCCCGTTTGGCTTCGGGACTGTGAAAAGGTTTGAGTAGAAACCCAACCCCCACTCTTCCATAGGAACCTCCATAATTACTCCTTGGAGCAATAGTTGTTCTAACGCCAATAGGAGAGACCGTCTTTTCAGAGGGTCTCTTGGCATGCCTGACCACATAAATTGGGACGGAGGAGACTCTTTTAACTCCAACTTGTATCCCAGAGTTACTGCGGAGAGCACCCATCTGTCTTTGATCGTCTCCCGCCAGGTCTCTGTGAACAACTGAAGTCTTCCCCCCACCCGTTTGAGTGGGGGCAGCCCTTCATAGGCTTGACTTGGAGGCTGGTTTAATACCTCTTCGGATCCAGGGCTTTTTATTACCCTGTGGCTGTCCCTGATTTTTACCTCCTGAGTTTGACCGAGGAGGCCGTCGGAACTGCTTAGTAGCAGACGTTGCAGGGATAGGAGAGGTAGTCCTCTTAAAAGATGGACCCCTAGACCTCTTCTTACTCGGTAAGAGAGTACTTTTACCACTGGAAATCTTCTGGATATACTTATCCAGGTCTTCGCCAAAAAGGCGTTCCCCATGAAATGGGAAGCTAACTAAGAGCTTCTTACAGGGAGCTTCAGCAGACCAGTTTTTGAGCCACAGAAGCCTACGCATATGTACCAAAGACAGCGAGAGGCGGGAGGCCTGATGGATAGAATCCTTGATGGCGTCAACCGCAAAGCATAATGCTCTAGGCAGATCAGCCAGAGCCTGGGCCTGTTGGTCTGGCAAATCCCTCAGGACCATTTTCATTTGATCCTTTAAAGCTTGGCAGACTCCAATAGCTGCCACTGCTGGCTGTGTAACAGCCCCTGCTGTGGAAAAAGCAGATTTTAATAAAGATTCCAATTTTTTATCCACTGGATCTTTGAACATTTGAACATTATCTACTGGACATGTCAGTGATTTGTTCACAGAAGAAATGGCTGCGTCCACCGTAGGAACATTCCATCTCTGGGTGAACTTTTCCTCCATGGGATAGATCACCGGAAACCTTTTAGGCGGAACAAATAGTTTATCAGGATGTTCCCAGTCCTGGTATATAAGTCCTTCCAATAATGGATGTATTGGAAAGGAGCAATTAACCTGGGGAGCTTTTAGCGACCCCAATGAGGAGACAGCAGTAGTTGATGGTTCAACAAGAGGCATTTTAAATGCAGATCGAACCATGTCAGTTAGGGTCTGGACCCACAATCTTTCAGTCTGTGATGCTGAAAATGGTTCATCTACTGTCGATTCCTCAAAAACAGAGCTAACCTCCTCCTGATCCCCTTCAGGTAGGTCGGTCCCTTCCTGGGACTGTTGCTCTGCCAACAGGCACTCTAATGGAGGTGATGGAGATCTGGCGCGCTTTCTTTCCTATAGAGAAGAAGCGATCAATGCAGCCAATCTCTGCTCCAATCCCTCCAGAGTTGAGGAAAAAACCTCCTCTGTTATATATGCAGGAGCAGGTGGACTGAGGACAGCCGCAGTACCTGGCACTCCCGGGGGTTCCTTATGGGTATTAACCTCTGATTTCTCAGGGGAGGAGGGTGCAGATGACTGCTCCAGATCCTCAGAGCCCGATGGAGACCCCCTACACTTCCTGAGAGGTATATCTCTGAGTTTTTTAGGCGGCATATTCCTTAGTTCAAAGCTGAGGTATTCCAGCCGCAATACACCCCTTACTGAAATAGTCTAATGCAATTTGCTGCTATGTACATCAGTGGGTGTCTACTAATGCGTCTTTCTGGGGATGCCTGTATCAACCGCCCGCTGTAAGCCCCTATACCATGCTACCAGCTCCTTTTCATGCTCTGTGTCCATAGTAAGCAGCGTGGACTGAGTCCTTTTATCCTTCTGGGATGCCCGCACATGCGCAGAAGCGCTGGGCGCACAGAGCGCGTCATCCGCCAGGCTCCACCCCCTTTTTTGAAGCTAAACCTTATAAAAAGAAAGCATGTGTGCGCGCGCGTGCACGTGTGCGCTCTTGGCGCCATGTAGGGAGAGGAGCCAGGGTCCCTGTTTCACCAGGACTCGGGGATGGAAGGAAACTACTTGGCAGCATGACAGAGGAATGCAGCTTCCCTGATAGAGAGCTCACTCATCTGCCTGGACTTTCACCATGGAAGGAATAGTCCCAAGAAAAAAGACGTTCCACAGCGGCCTCTAGTGGACAAACACAGGTACCGCACTTTTGTCTTTTTTTTTTTTTTTTAAAACCTCCTTTATGAAAAACATTTCCAGGTTTACAGTTTTTTTAAAACTTCCCTTATGAAAAAACATTTATAGGATTTCTTAGGCATATACAGCTATTAGCGGGAATACCCTTTAGGTAACAGGCAGAAAGACATATTAGGCTTGGGGGTCCCCTCAATAGAACCAAGTTCCTGAGGGGCCCCCACTTACCTTTTCCCCGCCGCAGGACTTTGTTTGGTCCACAGAAGCCCAAACTTCACCTCTCACGGCAGGCATTGTACTAGACCTTCAGGGACCGGGTTCCCAAGGATTCCACTCCCCTGGACCTGTATAGCACCCTGCACAGATAGCCTCTTGGTTTTGGGTATGACCAGAGCTCTGGATCCCAGGGTCCAGCCCTCCTAAGAGAGGCATTACAGGCAAAACCCTGCTCTTCTCTGCAAGGCCCGGGTACCGACCGTTTAGCTATGAAGCTTTTTTGGTCGGATCCGGAATAGCTTGCTAAGGCCCAGAGAACCTGTACACAAGCCCAGATGAATACATGTTAACCTTGGCCAACACCTTAGACACTGGCAAAAAAAAAACTGAGGTACTCCCGGATGGGAGGGGCTTATATAGGGGAGGGTACTTCCTGTTTTGGAAGTTGCCAGTGCCAGAACCTGAAGGTAATTCTATATAACCCACATAGTAATGACTATGCTGCTCTGTGTCCCGTGATGTATGAACAAGAAAGGAGGATTGGGATACGGCAGAGAAGAGGTAACAGTAGCTGGAGGAAGTTCTTGTGGGTTTGTAGGCAGCTGAGAAGAGGCAGGTGGGTTAAATGCAGGATAGGTACAGGGAGCAGAGACTGGATATTGGTATCTGGTGGGAAGCAGTGTGTGCTGAACTGCGACTGGGGTTGCCATGGGTGATGGAGAAACATACATTTGGGTAGGCTGGTGTCTGATGGCAGAGGTGGTTTGTTGGGGGCTGGCTGGGGCTGATTGCAAAATATCAGACCATGCTAAGACCAGTGGTTGCACAAACTGCGGGTTACATACTGCCTGTCTGACAAGGAATTGTACAGAATCAACACATTCTATTATCATCTGCTGGGAACAGGCTGTGTAATGTTCAAAAAAGTAAGGGGAGTCATCTTCCAGAAGCCATACTAGTGATGTGACCTGATTAATACTGAAAGGGGGAGAAAAATCATCATGGCCCACTGGGATGCAGCCAGCTTTGTGCAGATTTGGATTAAAGGCTGAACATCCCCAAACAGCATACAACCCTGATCAACCCAGGAGTGAGCTAAATGAATGATTTCTAGCAGCTGATCACTAGTCCACTCTTTCAGTGTCTGGCAGAGATATGCACTACTCTCAGACGCCAGCAGAGCATAATATCGAATCACATCCAAATTAATTTCAGCAAGGCAACCTGAACCAAGATGGTTCCTCTGTGTAGCCACTTCTGGTTAGAGGTGGCCCTGGTATACTGTCATGTACCAGGTGTGACCAGAACTGTGTGGCTAGCAACAGAGGAACACCAAACACATATAAGTGAAAATATAATGATTTATTTAGGAATAATATAAATATAACCACCTCCAATATGACACAGTGCAACAAACCAACCAACAGACAGAGACCCACAAATAACAACAGACAGATATGTACAATAAATGGGAAATGCCAGAATCATGAACAATAGCCAGGCCAGGGTCATACACAGCAGATAGGCAGATGGACAAAGGATATTCCAGAAACATAAACGTTAGCCAGGCCAAGGTCATACACAGGGAGATCAGCAGATGGGGTAAGGAACACAGGACAGGGAGAGGACAGGGAGAGGATGGATGGGTCAGGACAGGGAGACAAGATCAGGAACTCAGGTAGCAGATTCAGAAACAGGTTTAGGTAATCAGGCAGCAGGTACGGATCAGGGCACAAGGATGATACCAGGGCAGTGTGTGTGTGTGCACTTGCCTGGTATTTATACTACACCTGTTAACAGGCTCAGGTGACCCCTGATTGCAGGAAGTAACATCTGCACCACACTGCCAGGATCCATCCGCTGGTGGACGCCAGTACTGCGGCCCAAGGATGACATAACACCAGCAGAGAGAAGTTCCCCTGACAGTTCAAAACTGCCAGGAGACACCTGCTGGTGGACCTCAGTACTGCACACCAGATGATAGATATTACCAGCCAGGGCCACCATCAGGAATTTTGGGGCCCCTTGCACAGCTTCAGGCATGGGCCCCCTGGAGCAGAGGAGAACCGGGGGGGGGGGTGCTGCCACCGCAAATTGAGAAGTGGTGGGGGCTGCTGCGAATTGAGAGGCGGGGGGTGCCACGAATTGAGAAGCGGGGGGTACCTCTGGGGGCCACTTACAAAAAAATGAAAACAATTTTTTTTATTTTTTTTATAAAAGGGGGGTTGCCATCCGGGGCCCTGGGGACCTCTGGGCCCCTTACAATAAATAAATAAATAAATAAAAAATAAATAAAAATATATATATATTTTTTTTTTTATAAAAAATAAATAAAAAAGGGGGGTTGCCATCCGGGGCCCTGGGGACCTCCGGGCCCCTTGCAAAAAATAAATAAATAAATAAATAAATTAAAAAAAAAAAAATATATATATATATATATATATATATATATATATATATATTAAATAAATAAAAAAGGGGGGTTGCCATCCGGGGCCCTGGGGTCCTCTGGGCCCCTTACAAAAAAATAAAAACTGGGGTTGCCATCCGGGCCCCTTACAGGTGTACTGCCTGTACCCCCCTGATGGCGGCCCTGTTACCAGCAGATGGAACCTTTCCTTATACATGGGTTTAAATCAGGTGGTGAGGAGGCAACATATTGCCTCCTCACTACCTATCAAACACATTTGGATCGTTTTCAGAGGCGCAGGAGTGCCTGCTGCACTTGTGAATAAGCCCTTAGTTAAATTGGCAACGGTACCCTTAGGGCTTCATTCAAAGTTAGGGGGGTAAAACCCTGCAGTTTAACCACCCCAATCCCTACCCCCTTTAGCTCCTGAGGCAGCAGCTAAAGGTATATACATGCCGCTGCAGGGATTAAACCCCCTGTTGCTTTTGGTGGGTGCTACTACCTGCCAATCCCCCATGATCCATTTAAGTAAATAGGGCCACTCTGCAAGTGCTCTGTAAATGCATGCTTCTGAAGGGTGCAAGGGGTTAAAGCAGGTGGTGAGAAAGCAACACAATGCTGGCTGCTTTATCCTCTTTTTTGCTGTACTGCACAAGGTTGCAGGGCAGTTGCAGAGTGGCCTGATTCACTTGAATGGGTCATGCTTGGCAGGTTCTACACTCATCAACCATGAGAGGGTGTATAACTCCTGCTGCGTCTGCCACATGTGTACACCCCTAGCCACTGCAGCTAAAGGGGGAATGGTTGGAGCAGGGCAGGGGTGATAAAAGCACGTCTTAACTATGGCGTTTTACCACCTCCCAACCTGCAAATGTAAATATACCCTTACAGTTCTGAGCCCCCTATAAGGCTGCTTTCGCACTGATGTGCTGCATTTTATCAGCGCAGTGCATCTGCAACTTTCCTAGGTTAGCTGCGCTTTGCCATAAACTTCTATTATATCCTGCAGGTGTGGTGCACTTTCTGAAAGTGTACCAAAACTCCTGCATTCAGGAGTTTTGGTGCGTTTTTAGAAAGTGCACAAAACACGCAGGATATAATAGAAGACTATGGCTAAGCCCAGCAAACCCCCAGGAGAGCTGCAGGTACACTGCGCTGCACCCGCAGCCCTATACTATTATGCCCAGTGTATTGTATTGTTTTACTCTAATCTGAATATCTCTTCATTGCTGCTGGTGGCACCACTCTGGAGGCAGCTAGCCGGGAAAATATGTGGAGTGCAGTTGGTATCACACCGCATGGGACAGGAGCCGGTATCCTGCCGAGAATTGCCCCCCAGCGGATTCTGCCCCCTCTGTACTGTGCAGGCGCGGCGCTTGCCTCCGAAAATAGCCAAACATCTACAGCTGAGAGTCAGCTCTGGATGGCGCCTGCGTACACCAAATTGTGCTACGCTTCTGACATCCAGGCTCTTTCTTTACCATCCCCGTGGACATGGAGGATGTTAAAAAAAGAGCCAGGAGGCCGAGCGAGCGAAGCGAGGACGTAAGGCCGACTGGCCACTTACAGCTAGGTCCACGCAGGCGCCGTCTAGAGCTGACTCTCAGCTCTACACGTTCGGCTATTTTCGGAAGCTAATTCAGATTCGTACTGCGCAAGCGCCGCGCCTGCGCAGTACAGGTGGGGGCAGAATCCGCCGGGGGGACGTTTCTCGGCAGAACACCGGCACTACAGAGGAGGCATCGGCTTATGCGGCTCTTGCTCTTTACTACAGCTCCAACTTTACAAGTAGTCCCTCTGCCTTGAACTCTGTTTAATGCTCTGGAATGGTGGGTCAGCAAGCCCAGACCGTGATCTATTAGTCACCTGTCCCCGATCTATTGGTAGATCATGATCTACAGGTCGCTGACCTCCGCTTTAGTTTATATGGATGACCTTATGTCACTTTCATGGCAATCTTTTATCTACAAACCTTGACAACAGCAGCAAGAAAAAGAATTAGTTGCAGGTAATTTTAAATGTGTTACTGTTTTTAGGCATTGCTTTTACTTCTATATAGGACTTTGTATCTGTCTCTTAATCCCCATTATATCATTTTATCACCTTGCAAAAATAGTCTCCCCTGATGCTGTCAGTACTGGCTTTTGTCTTAATCCTGAAGGATTTCTGTGTTGATTTGAGGTCAAGTGACTTCCATCACAGTAACTTGAGACCTCTTAAGTGTTTTCAGAGAAAACCAGTCAACCCAAGCTGAGAAAAAAAAAAATTGTGACATAATATTTTGAGAGTTGTCATTTAAGGGCATTTATAAGAATGTCAAATACATCAGCATGGACAGTTTGCAGTGAAAATTAGACATCTTTGAGTTCTTTGATAGTAAAAAATATAAGAGATGAACACAGGAATACACATTCACATAGCTGCCGTTTCTCTTTGGAGGTAGCGAAAACAAGATATACCTATCTAGGATGATTTATATGTTTGAGTAATGTTCAGTTGCATTGTTTACTCTTTTAAAGTGTGACCTGGAGATGTTTGCAAAAGGCATCAAGATAGCCTTCTATAATGCCTCCTGAGTCAAACAAGTAAAATAGAATTATTACCACTCAGACTTTAGATTAATTGATGATCTTGTTATGTTTTATTAGTGTATTGCTTGATAAAATCTAAATCCAAATCTTGAAAAATCTAAATCAAAACAAAATTTGGTGTGACTACCTATTGGCTTTACACCAGTATCCATTCTTACACTTGCACACTTAGTACGCTTGCACAAAGTCATGAATTTTGTAGGATTAGAGTCAGCTACCTGTATGATTAACCAATTACCAACCAGATCATCAATTTCATAAGTAGGTTTAAACACAGTCATTAACTGAAACAGAAACAGCTGTATGGAAGGCTTAAAACAGGGTGAGGAACAGCCATACTCTGATGAGTCTGTGGAAGACAATTTCGTGTCACAGGTCATACACCATGGCAAGATTGAACACAGCAACAAGACACATGGTAGTTATACTGCATCAGCAAGGTCTCTCCCAGGCAAATATTTTAAAGCCAACTGGGTTTCAAGATGTGCTGTTCAAGCTCTTTTGAAGAAGCACAATGAAACAGGCAATGTTGAGGACAGTAGACACAGTGGTCAGCCTAGGAAACCTAATGCAGCAGATGAAAGACACATTGTGCTTACTTCCCTTCAATATTGGAAGATGTCCTACTATGCCATCAGCACAAAACTGGCAGAAACCACTGGGACACAGGTACATCTACTGTTCCGCAACGTCTGGCCAGAAGTGGTCTTCATGGAAGAATTGTGGCCAAAAAGCCATACCTCTGATTAGGGATGAGCTGAACACCCCCCCAGGTCGGTTTGCACCAGAACTTGAGAACAGGCAATAAATTTGTTCTAACATCCAAACACTGTTAAAGTCTATGGGACTCGAACATGAAAAATCTAAAGTGCTAATTTTAAAGGCTTATATGCAAGTTATTGTCATAAAAAGTGTTTGGGGACCCGGGTCCTGCCCCAGGGGACATGTATCAATGCAAAAAAAAGTTTTAAAAACTAACGTTTTTTCGGGAGCAGTGATTTTAATAATGCTTAAAGTGAAACAATAAAAGTGAAATATTCCTTTAAATTTTGTACCTAGGGGGTGTGTATAGTATGCCTGTAAATCAGCGCTTGTTTCCCGTGCTTAGAACTGTCCCTGCACAAAGTATCATTTCTGAACGAAAAAAAGTCATTTAAAAGTACTCGCGGCTATAATGAATTGTCGGCTCCCGGCAATACAGAGAAAAGTAATTGAAAGTCACTGATAAAAAAAAAAAAAAGGCGTGGGGGTCCCCCCAAATTCAATTACCGGGCCCTTCAGGTCTGGTATGGATATTAAAGAGGAAGTAAACCCATGTTTTTTTTTTTTTTTTTTAAAAACCCTGCAAAAGAAAAAAAACACCACATGATTGACCAAGATTTACTGAGAAACCGCTCATGTAGGGTAGAATCACTTCTGGGAAACATAGTAGGAGGAATTGCATATCAACACTCTTTTGTCCCCTAATAGAAAAAGTGCTTCTCAGTTTGTATGTACTTGAACATTTCATCATATTCTATAACCGACCATAACAGGAATTTTACACAGGATAAAGTATATAGTTATCTCATACCTACAGACAATTCTATAACTACAAACATAATATATCTACAAAAAAATAATATTTTCTGATGAGTGCCAGAGCACATAATTAGTGGCTTACCCGACAGAGATTCTTAGACAGTTATCAAATAGAGGCAACAGGTAGAACTGATGTAGTCTACTCAAAGGGGAATAGAATGCTATATACTGTATCAGGGCTTCAGAAATACTCTCAAACTAAATTCAGTGTTCAGGCCTCTAGGTTGAAGTGTCTGGAGCCTGAATCCAGGATTTTTCTTTTTTAATTAATACTGAGTCAAAATCTCCCCGTCTCTCTGAGAGGTCAAGTGCATAAAAGCCCTTTACTTTGAGTCCCACTGTTTTTCCTTGATGATATTGTAGAAAGTGCTGAGCAAATTTGTGATCTCCAGACTTCCCCCATCCTTTAGAACAGGGATATGCAATTAGCGGACCTCCAGCTGTTGCCAAACTACAAGTCCCATGAGGCATAGTGAGACTCTGACAGCAGCAAGCATGACACCCAGAGGCAGAGGCATGATGGGACTTGTAGTTTTGCAACCGCTGGAGGTCCGCTAATTGCATATCCCTGCTTTAGAACATACCAATATACTGTATTAATATCATGAATATAATCAGGATTCACGAGATGGTGCTGTTGCTTTAATGAGGCCGAGAACGACCAGTGAGGCATTTATTTGATCCTCAATATAATTCTGGCTTTTTCGTTTATTGTTTCTCTTTTCGCCATTGTTTTCTTTATTAATATCTTGTTTATTGCAGAAATTGTATCGACCTTAGCATTTAAATTATTCTGAGTCCTGTATATGATGTCATCTTTAGTTCCAGTCTTTGAAGCTTGTGGATGCATGGTGTTTCTTGCTTCTCATGTCTGGTTCTCTTACTATTAGTTGTGTGCTTGCGTCTGCCGGTCATGCCTCCGATGACATCCTTTTATGACGAAACGCGTGAGGATGGACCTTGATGCATGATGCAAGCATGCTGGATTCCGTGGCCATCTTGAAATTTTGTTTATTGACGCTTGTATCATCTGTTTACATGTTATTACCACTATGATCGGATGAAGATTGTGGTTAAGGTGCCGGTTATTTTTAATTACTTGGTGTTACTGCAAATGTGTATGGTTACCTATTGAGAGTATTGCTTCTTACTGTGGATTCTGAGCCATCCGGTTGATGTTGGAGACAGTTTCGTGGACAGGGGTTCATCATATAAACAATATTGTGCTATTGACCACTCTATAAATCTCCTCTGGTAAGGAGAATTGCCTCATCATGTGGTGCCATGTGTATTTATCTGTCATATTGAAGCTGGTAACCTTTTTTAAATGGATTTTTGCATGAATTTATAATTACTTTATTAAGCGCTGCAAATTATTTTTATTCATGTTTTAATTTGCAATCAACTAATTTGTGCTGGCTGCTGATCTATTTTATATATGTCTGCGTGGATATTCTGTCTTTTTATATTAGTTATGCCCCATTGTTGGTGTAGAAGAAATAGTGCCATGTATCAGTGGGAGGAATATTATCCTATGGGCCTGATGAAAGCAAGAAAAGGGCCACATCCACCCCCTGGGCTGCAGTTTGGAGACCACTGTTCTACGTTATTAACCCCTTAACGACCGCTCACTGTATATATACGTCGGCAGAATGGCACGGACAGGCACAATCACGTACCTGTACGTGACTGCCTTCGTATAGTTGGGGGGTCCCATCGGACCCCCCTTCTATACAGTGAACGGTGGTTATCGTTCCGGGAGCGATCCGTGATGAGGGGACGGCCATTCGTTTCTGGCCACCCCCTCGCAATCGCTCCCGGCGAATGAGAATCTTCCTCTGCCTGTGTAATGTTTACACAGGCATGAGGAAGTGATGTCATCTCTCCTGCGGCGCTCACATATACCGAGCGTCGTGGAGAGAAGACATACAGGTTAGTGCACTAAACAGCACACTGACATCAGCACACATAGGCACACAATCAACCCCCCCCAGGCCCCCCCAGACACCCCCAGATCACCCCCCAGCCCCCAGTCACAGTGTCACTGATTGCAGTGACCATTTATTTACTGATCACTGCAATCAGTGACATTTGTGACTGTAAAAGTGTCAGGGCAGTTAGTTTTAGGTCCAGCGTAGCCCCCTAATCCCCCCTAATAAAGGTTTAACCCCTTGATCGCCCCCTAGGTAACCCTTTCACCCCCTAGCACCACTGTCACTAAGCAATCGTTTTTCTGATCGCTGTCTTAGTGTCGGTGGTGTCGATAGGTAGCCAGTTATTTTTTTTAGGTTCGCCGCAGGTTTATATAGCGTCAGGTACCCCCATATATTACCTAATAAAGGTTTAA
The DNA here is from genome assembly GCA_029206835.1 of Rana muscosa. Classification (NCBI taxonomy): domain Eukaryota; kingdom Metazoa; phylum Chordata; class Amphibia; order Anura; family Ranidae; genus Rana; species Rana muscosa. Next base: position 57,557,173 of record CM055119.1, read on the forward strand.
CCCCTTGATCGCCCCCCCAGGTAACCCTTTCACCCCCTTTTGCCAGTGTCACTAAGCAATCGTTTTTCTGATCGCTGTCTTAGTGTCGGTGGTGCCGATAGGTAGCCAGTTATTTTTTTTATGTTCGCCGCAGGTTTATATAGCGTCAGGTACCCCCATATATTACCTAATAAAGGTTTAACCCCTTGATCACCCCCCAGGTAACCCTTTCACCCCCTTTTGCCAGTGTCACTAAGCGATCGTTTTTCTGATCGCTGTATTAGTGTCGGTGGTGCCGATAGGTAGCCAGTTATTTTTTTTTAGGTTCGCCGCAGGTTTTTATGGCGTCAGGTACCCCCATATATTACCTAATAAAGGTTTAACCCCTTGATCACCCCCCAGGTAACCCCTTCACCCCCTAGCACCACTGTCACTAAGCAATCGTTTTTCTGATCGCTGTATTAGTTATGCTGGTGCGGCTAGGTAGTCATTTTTTTTAGGTTCGCCACAGGTTTTTATAGCATCGGGTACCCCCATATATTATCTAATAAAGATTTTAACCTCCTAATTGCCCCTAGTTAACCCTTTCACCAGTGATCACCGTATAAGTGTTACTGGTGATGCTGGTTAGTTAGTTTGCTTTTTATAGTGTCAGGGCACCCGCCGTATATAACCCAATAAAGGTTTAACCCCCTGATCGCCCGGCGGGTGAAATCAATTAGGTTTTAGCATCAGAGAGGGTCTGCGTCGCCCCAGGCAGCGTCAGGTTAGTGCCAGTAACGCTGACACCCACGCGTGAAGCATACACCTCCCTTAGTGGTATAGTATCTGAACAGATCAATATCTAATCTGATCAGATCTATACTACTGTCCCCAGCAGTTTAGGGTTCCCAAAAACGCAGTATTAGCGGGATCAGCCCAGATACCTGCTAGCACCTGCGTTTTGCCCCTCCGTCCAGCCCAGGCCACCCAAGTGCAGTATCGATCGATCACTGTCACTTACAAAACACAACACACATAACTGCAGCGTTCGCAGAGACAGGCCTGATCCCTGCGACTCCAGTGCTGTAGGAGGTGATTTCACCAAAAAAAAAGCATATATGCCGAAGCATGGGGGCAGCAGGGGCGGAGGAGCGATTTTGCTCCTAATTCCACGTACATACGGTCGAAATTCTGACGGAGGCTTGTCCGTGGAAAAATCCGACCATGTGTGTGCGGCATAACTTTTGCAGGAGGATGCCCCCATGCTTTGGCATATATAAATGGTGCATGTATGCCCATCATTAGAAGTGGGTGGATGAAGGGAGGTATTCTAATGGTGGGCATACCCACCGATCAATCTCGTTTTTTTCGTTCAGCCAACAGGCTGCGTGAAAAAAAAAGATTACAATACATGTCCAACAAGGACCAGCAACGTACTGGTATGTTGCTGGACTTTGAATGGTTATACCAGATTGATGCCTGCGGGTTTAAGTATCATCTTGGTATCATTCTTTTCAGCCAGCGGCCGGCTTTCATGTAAAAGCAATCCTAGTTGCTAATTAGCCTCTGGACTGCTTTTACAAGCAGTGGGAGGGAATGTCCCCCCCGGACATAAAAAGCGCCATTGGGAAATTGGGAAAGCATTTTATCACACCGATCTTGGTGTGGTCAGATTCTTTGAGCGCAGAGGAAAGATCTAGGTTCTAATAGACCCCATTTTTTCAAAAAAAGAGTACCTGTCACTACCTATTGCTATCATAGGGGATATTTACATAAAAAAATATGGAAGGAACAGTTTAAAAATAAAATAAAAAAGCAAAATTAATAATAAAAAAAAAAGCACCCCTGTCCCGCCCTGCTCTTGCGCAATGGTGAACGCAAGCGTCGGTCTGGCGTCATACGTAAACAGCAATTGCATCATGCATGTGAGGTATCACCGCAAAGGTCAGATCGAGGGCAGTCATTTTAGCAGTAGACCTTCTCTGTAAATCTAACGTGGTAACCTGTAAAGGCTTTTAAAAGCTTTTAAAAATGTTTGTAGTTTGTCGCCACTGCGCGTTTGTGTGAAATTTTAAAGCATGTCGTGTTTGGTATCTATGTACTCGGCCTAAGATCATCTTTTTTATTTCATCAAACATTTGGGCAATATAGTGTGTTTTAGTGCATTACAATTAAAAAACATGTATTTTTTCCCCAAAAAATGCGTTTGAAAAATCGCAGCGCAAATACTGTGTGGAAAAAAAATGCAACACCCACCATTTTAATATGTAGGGCCTTTGCTTTAAAAAAATCTATAATGTTTGGGGGTTCAACATAATTTTCTTGCAAAAAAAAAAATGTTTTCATGTAAACAAAAAGTGTCAGAAAGGGCTTTGTCTACAAGTGGTTAGAAGAGTGGATGTAAGCTTCCTAATGTTGTGTATAAAATGCCAGGACAGTTCAAAACCCCCCCAAATGACCCCATTTTGGAAAGTAGACACCCCAAGCTAAAAACTGAAAGGGATGGCGAGTCCATGGAATATTTTATATGTTGACACAAGTTGCGGAAAAAAGACAATTTTATTTTTATTTTTTTATTTTTTGCACAAAGTTGTCACTAAATGATATATTGCTCAAACATGCCATGGGCATATGTGGAATTACACCCCAAAATACATTCTGTTGCTTCTCCTGAGTACGGGGATACCACATGTGTGAGACTTTTTGGGAGCCTAGCCACGTACGGGACCCCAAAAACCAAGCACCGCCTTCAGGCTTTCTAAGGGTGTAAATTTTTGATTTCACTCCTCACTGCCTATCACAGTTTCGGAGGCCATGAAATGCCCAGATGGCACAAAACCCCCCCAAATGACCCCATTTTGGAAAGTAGACACCCCAAGATATTTGCTGAGAGGTATGGTGAGCATTTTGCAGATCTCGCTTTTTGTCACAAAGTTTTGAAAATTGAAATTATTTTCTTTCTTCATTTTCAAAAACAAATGAGAGCTGTAAAATACTCACCGTGTCTCTCAGCAAATAGCTTGGGGTGTCTACTTTCCAAAATGGGGTCATTTGGGTGGGTTTTGTGCTATTTTGGCATTTTATGGCCTTCGAAACTGTGATAGGTAGTGAGGAGTGAAATCAAAAATTTGTGCCCTTAGAAATCCTGAAGGCGGTGCTTGGTTTTCGGGGTCCCATACGCGGCTAGGCTCCTAAAAAGTCCCACACATGTGGTATCCCCGTACCCAGGAGAAGCAGCAAAATGTATTTTGGGGTGCAATTCCACATATAACCATGGCATGTGTGAGCAATATATCATTTAGTGACAACTTTTTGTAATTTTTTTTTTTTTGTCATTATTCAATCACTTGGGACAAAAAAAAAATATTCAATGGGCTCAACATGCCTCTCCAGCAATTTCCTTGGGGTGTCTACTTTCCAAAATGGGGTCATTTGGGTGGGTTTTGTACTGCCCTGCCATTTTAGCACCTCAAGAAATGAGATAGGCAGTCATAAATTAAAAGCTGTGTAAATTCCAGAAAATGTACCCTAGTTTGTAGACGCTATAACTTTTGCGCAAACCAATAAATATATGCTTATTGACATTTTTTTTTACTAAAGACATGTGGCTGAATACATTTTGGCCTAAATGTATGACTAAAATTTAGTTTATTCGATTTTTCTTATAACAAAAAGTAGAAAATATGTTTTTTTAAAAAAAATTCGGTCTTTTTCCGTTTATATCGCAAAAAATAAAAATTGCATAGGCAATCAAATACCATTAAAAGAAAGCTCTATTTGTGGGAAGAAAAGGACGCAAATTTAGTTTGGGTACAACATTGCATGTCCGCACAATTTCCAGTTAAAGCAGCGCAGTGCCAAATTGTGAAAACACCTCTGGTCATTAAGCTGCGTAATGGTCCGGTCCTTAAGTGGTTAATCATAACATATATGAGTCTGGCCATGAGCAGTCTAAAGCCCCGTACACACGATCCGAAAATCAGACGACAGATTGTCCGACTTTTTTTGCTTACTAGTCGCAAGTAGAAATTGAATAGGTTAATAAAGTTACGAAAATTCTCGTACGACAGAAAAAAAAAATCGGAAGTGATGTCATGTGTTGTAGTGTATTTGTATTGTATTTGCGGACGACAACTGTACTGACTAAACGAAAATCGTATGATTTTTCGTGCTTCGGATGAGCTATCGGATGAGCTGTCGTGATCGACTCTCGAAAGCTCTGTACTAACGATCCAATTATCGTACGATCCCGTAGAAAGCGGTATTTTTCGTCCAATTTTTGGATCGTGTGTACGGGCCATTATTGTGGCAACTTTGCAACACATTGGTATTAATAAACAAAAAGTGCATAACATAATGAAAGAACAATAACAGGCACTCAGGTATAGAATGACTGTGTTGTTTTAGGCTGGCACATGTTTTGCTGAGAGTTACAAGGTTGAAACATCTGCTTGTTTCCACTCACATCACGTCTTCAGCAATAGTTTAGTCCAGCTGATGTCATTTGAGTAAGGCCAGACTCTTTGATAAATGATCTACCTGGGTAATACTGGCCCTGGGCCATTCAGCAAGGTATATGCAAAACATGGGCAGTGACATTTTTTATAGTAAATTTGTCTGCTTTTGTTTAAACTTAGGCTGGCCATAGATTATGCAATTTTCTTTCCTTCAGCCAAGGGTTGAAGGAAAGAAAATTGCTCAATTCAACACAGTCAACCCATCCCTCCCGCAGCGCTATTGTATTCTGACAGTGGGAGGTGTCCCCACCAGAATACAATGGTCAATGCCGGTGTCTTGTCGAGCTGGTTCCCCTATCGATATGGTTCCGGGCTCGACTGCGCAGGCGCTGCCGAACAACTGTTAAAGCTTGGAGATTTCCGTCTGCTCGGCTTGCGCCTGCGCAGTCAAGAGGGAACCAGATCGATAGGATGAACCATAGGCTCGGCAGCTGTGGACGCGCTCGCCCCCGATGCTTCATTACACACGCCGCTTTCTTGTTCATGCCGCTCTATACAGCAAGGGGCGGATCAGATGTGATATTGAGGAGTGCGATTTGTTTGTTTATATTTGTTTATATTTCCATTTTTTTTATATATATATGTTTTTCTTTTTTATTCATTTTCTTTAAAAATATATATTATTTATGTACTACTCTGGGGAGGTGATCAGATTTTTTTTTTTTTTTACACACTATGATTGCTTAATCACAATGGAAGAAATACCATTATGTTCCCAGTTCACTTCTAGTTTATTCATGTAGCACTACCTCTGAAGGAGCTGCTGGTTTTGTTTGGGTCTGCCCTCTGATTCTCAACCCCTTAACTGGATCGAACCCTCTCTTGGCACAACTGGTATAGAAAAGAATTGTAATACCCACTGACTAGTGGGGAACACAATTCTGCATATATTACCACAGTAAATTACACATATATGTTACCTTTCTCCGTTGAAGTCCTTCAGGCTAACAAAAGTGCATCACACAGGTTTTACACTTAACCAAAAATAAAGTTTACTTGGTAAGGGATAAGAAAACAGGTTAAGACATTTATGTACATTCAGTTGGCTCTGCAGGGCCCTGCAAGAGTCAATAATATGAATAAGACAATAGTTTTACACAATGTTAATGCCTACTTTCTATGAATAAAAGTCCTATGCTTGCGAACTCCTCCTAGTCGGCAATACCACCCTGTGTCATGTCACTGTTAGTTTCAGTCAAGCCTGACTAAGATTAGTGTACAAATTCCTCAATGGTGGGAGTCTTCGCTAGCAAACGTTGGTGCACATACTATTTGTAATCCAAAGGGTGTTAAAGGAAGAACTGAACTCCCGCAACGCTTTTGGGAGTGTGAAGCTCTCAGGCGGTGCAAACGCCAACTTTAAACTGCGTACTACCACACGATGCAATATGTTCTGGTGCGTGGCGCACTACTCTAATGGTGATGGGCCTTAAGAGTCACAGGCCTATACAGTAGTTAATGAATCCTGGGCAGGTGCCCGCTCACCCAAACAGGCCTAGTCCGCCTGGCACGTTCCGCTGTCGGTACCTCAATCCGAGACCTCTCCGCAACGTACAGCCTCCGGTCCCTCTCACAGCCGTAGATGTCGGGTGATGGATGACTCCGGTCTCTGGGAAGCTTGATCTGGTCACACGGAAAGAGATCCCTCTTCTGGCTTGGTGATCCTCCGCAAAGCTGTAGGCCCAAGCTTTTGGGCCTAGTTGCTCCGGCAGCAGGCTTCACACAGACTTTCTCCTTGGTTGAGAGCGAAGTCCAGAGAGACTGAGCGCGACCCCGTCCCTTTCTTAAGTAACCTCCCCCAGAAGGCTATGCGGTGGTTGCAATGCATTTTGGGAGTACAGTTGCTCTGTGGGTACCGTAGTCTATTAGATATCCATGGCAACGGAGTCCCTTTCTCCCTGTACCACAAGTTCCATAATGCATCCCTGAACATATGTAAACAAACAGTCTATAGGGTTGTAACTGGAACACTGGAGGGAATTTGGTGTATACTCACATAACGACAGTCTATAACAGTAGAACCCCGCTACATTCACATTGTTGTAAATCAAGCCCTGATGAAGTCGACACTCTTGGAACCCTGAAACTCATTGGCTACTTTTTGGATTGTGCCCCTGACTTTTGTTGGAATAAAGTTGTATCTGGACCTCTTAGCAATGATGTGAAGCTTCAATTTCCATTTTTTTTTTTTTTTTTTACATTTAGCTTGCTATAGCATTGTTTATTATTAACAAATAATATTTTCCTCAATTCACCTTTGCAAATTATGCAGACTCTTTGCAAACATTTCCTGTCCGTATACATGTGCTCCAGCAATAGCTGCATGCATTTCTCAGGGCAGGCTTTCTGAAGGTGATAACAGTGGACCCTGCCTGCATAATATGTAATAAAATGGCCATGTATAGTCTCCTCCAGAAGCCAGAATGATAGTATAGCATCACAGGCGACAGCGACAAAGCAATGTCAGGAAGCTTCTGACCAAAGGCCTTCATGGCAGGATCACCAGGTATTATTTTAAAGAAAGATGCAGATTGAGCCTTCAGTGAGTGGGTATACATATATTTAAATCATTATAAAGCCAAAATGTTATATATTGCAGCTTACCAATGTAGCACACGGATCCTTTTCTCCCTCTTACCTTCTCAAGCAGGGGGATAAGACACACCATGCCACATGCCCATGTTCTCTAGATTATAAAGGTCAGGCGGTGTTACATACTTGGGTCCCACAGCGAGTTGCTCCCTTCTTCTGGTTCTCCCCTCTGTTTATAGAGGCGAGTCTTTATCTTTCCCAAATGAGGTCAATGTCCACACAATACATCAACTCCAACGTGAGTTTATTTTATCTTGCTTTCAGGAACCAGAGAGTTGAAGTGAGAAAAGGTTAGCAGATAGAAGTGGATTCAGGCACACTCTTGGCTTCGTCGCCACTCGATCCCGAGTGGGTACAGCTCACCCGGATAGTCACTCAATAGCACTAGCAGCCGGCGTGATGCTGGAACAATGACTCAGTCCCTTCCAAGGACCAAGTCAAGGAGATCCCTTATGAACTTTGAACACTCCGCAGAGGCAGTCTGCGAAGCGAGGAATCCTTCCCTCCGACAGGTCACCAGGCCTTTCTCGAATCAGCAATACTTTATTACTCGCCCTCTTGTTATGGGATCGATCCTCCCCTGGTTTCCTCTGTGTCAGAGCGGTTACCCTCACGCGGGTTCCCTGGGACTCCTCTTCGGTTGCAGACCCAGCTAAAGGTACTGGGCCTACCTGGAACTCTGTAGCCTAGGGCTGAAGGTGCCCGAGACTCCTCGATCAAGATGGTGCGCACCCCCCTCTGAGGGGTAGCTCCCTCCAGGCAGTGGGCCCCCGGGAATTGGCTCCGGGTATGGGCCCCGGGAATTGGCTCCGGGCATGGGCCCCGGGAATTGGCTCCGGGCATGGGCCCCGGGAAATGGCTCCCCGGGTAATGGCGTCTGCCCCTTATATATCCTCTCCCTGCATGCACAGCAGGCCAGAACCGCCCACCAACGGCAGCCGAGAGAGGACATCCAATACCTACTCCATCACCTGTGGGTCAACCCCGGGTATTGGTGACAGTACCACCTATACGCCCAAAGGGGAACTGCACGCTAGGTGACACAGCAGTAAGGCAGAGTCCAAATAATTAAGAGACCCGAGCCAACTATTGCTCTGGTCACCCCTAAATTTAGGTATAGCGGGGTTAAATTTGGGGACCCCGCTACACCAATCTTTAGATTGGTTGGCTGCATTTGTTTTTTTTTTCTTTTCTTTTTTTTTTTTTTTTTTGGCTCTTTCCCCTTTGTTTTCACCTGGCACCTCCTGTATTAGAGTGCCCCTACTCTGGAAGAATGAGCAAAGAGGGCAGTTTTGGAATAGAAGCATTGTCAATCTGGGGGAGGGTAGTGTCAGATATACTAGCAGATTTAAATGCACTAACAAATTTAAGCCAACTCCAGCTAACAATTTATAATCAGTTACAGCAAACAGGTTTTTTTTTACTTTTGGGATAAAGGTTTTACATAAATAAATAAAAGCTGATCATTGTAAGCAACCCTGTCAATGTTGAATAGTTTGTCTCAACCCCGTAACTTATACATCAGCAAGAGAGCTTGTTCTTTTCAACAAAAAAACGATCAACAATAATTGGTCCAGATGAACATATCTGCACCTCATCCCACTGAGGTAGAGAACAACACATAGGAGAGTGAGTGGGATTTTTATGGGGCCGAGTCCCCCCTCCTCCCACAGAAAAACTTGTATCAAAAAAGCATATACCGTATATACTCGAGTATAATCCGACCCGAATATAAGCCAGGGCACCTAATTTTACCACAAAAAAATGGGAAAACGTATTACCTCGAGTATAAGCCTAGAGTAGGAAATGCAGCAGCTACTGTAAGTGAAAAAAAGGGTCAAAAATGCCCATTTGCAGCTTCACTGTGCCCATTTGCAGCCTCACTGTGCTCATTGCATGCCTCGCTGTGCCCATTGCAAGCTTCACTGTGCCCATTGCAAGCCTCACTGTGCCCATTGCATGCCTCACTGTGCCCACTGCAAGCCTCACTGTGCTCATTGCATGCCTCACTGTGCCCATTGCATGCCTCACTGTGCCCATTGCAAGCCTCATTGTGCCCATTGCATGCCTCACTGTGCCTCAAATTTCATGAATCAAGTTTACATCCACTTTAATAGTGAGTATCATGTGCTTGGATGACTGCTGTCTTCATTCTACACAAAAGTACTCTCCTGGTACAGTGCATGGATCAGGTCATGAAGCCGCCACTCTTCTCCTCTCACCTCTTCACTAAAAGCCTTATAATCTGTTCACAGAATACAAAACGAACGCTCTTTGAATGGACAGGTGGAGATTCAGCTATTTACCTGCCATTCCTCTTCCCATATGAGTGCTGTGTGTAGTATCCATCATCTCTATGTCATGCAGTCGGCAGCCGTAAAGTGTAACCCCGCCCCGCCTCCTCCTCCTCATCCTCATCCGTGATAGACGGAACACTCAGTTTCCCAGCAGTGAGTTAGTCTTCAGTGTTCCGCTTTATTACAGACGAGGACGAGGAGGAGGCGGGGCGGGGTTACACTGGACGCCATCTAACAGCATTACACAGGGGCTGATCGGAGAGACTTGAGTATAAGCTGAGGGGGGCTTTTTCAGCACAAAAAAATGTGCTGAAAAACTTGGCTTGTACTCAAGTATATACAGTACTTAGAATCAAAAAGTTTTATTAAATTTTTAAAATCTTTTTGGGAAGACGGAACCTCAAAACACATAGATAGGTAAGAAACAACTCAGCCTTTCTGAAATATCATCCTTCCTCATATACCCATATCACAACTTAAGAAGGATAAATATACAAAGTACAATATACAGTATGCATCAAGAGGTAGGGTGATAGTTAACCCAAGGTTTTTGCATCTTCAGGGGTTCAGGAGGTGTCGTTGAGCGTGATTAAAATACTTTGACAGAAAGATAAGTCACCTGAGCTGGTGTAAACTCCCCAGAATATGGGGTGGTGTGACAGGTGATTAAATGAGAGTAATGTGCCCATGAGGTCCTCTGCGTTTTTTCCCAGACAGGCTAAGACATTAGACCTCATGCTCCACTTATTTACTGCAAAGTGTTAAACATTATTTTCTGTCTTACCGCTGCCTTTTGAAACCTTTAATTCAAACTGCCTCCATTTGAAGGAGTTGGTCATGGTCTCCACCCCTTATGTATAGTCTCCTGGCCCTGCAGGCTGGGCACATTTCTCTCAAGCAACATCACCTGTCACTCCACTCCATATCAGGTTCTGCAGAGTTTATACCAGCATAGATGACTTTTCTTTCTGTCAAAGTATTTCAACCAAGCTTAATGACACCTCCTGAACCCTGAAGAAGCTACAACTGCAAAAACGCGTTGGCTTAACCATCACCCTCCCTCTTGATGCCTATATTGTACTTTGTATATTTATCCTTCTTATGTTGTTACATAGTTACATAGTTAGCCAGGTTGAAAAAAGATACAAGTCCATCTAGTTCAAGCAAAAAAAAAATACAATCCCATATACACAATCCTTCACCCACAGTTGATCCAAAAGAAGGTGAAAAACCCCAGAAAAGCATGATCCAATTTGCTACAGCAGGGGAAAAAATTCCTTCCTGTTCCCCCAGAGGCAATCGGATTTTCCCTGGATCAACTTTCCTATGAATGTTAGTGCCCAGTTATATTATGTATATTTAGGAAAGAATCCAGGCCTTTTTTAAAGCAACCGACTGAGCTTGCCAGAACCACCTCTGGAGGGAGTCTATTCCACATTTTCACAGCTCTTACTGTGAAGAAACCTTTCCGTATTTGGAGATGAAATCTTTTTTCCTCTAGACATAAAGAGTGCCCCCCTTGTCCTCTGTGATGACCTTAAAGTGAATAACTCAACACCAAGTTCACTATATGGACCATATATACTCTCTTAACCTTTTGACTTCTGACATTTGCTCTCAATCTCCATCTTATGGAATATTATCATGTTATATATATATTTAGGGTAACCCACAGTTCCCTTTCTCTGAGACTAAGTCCAATGTAAACTCTAATTTGAGTCTGCAGCTGTCAGATGATATATTCTTTTACATTTGCAATTGTTTATATCCCATGTATATTAGGTTTCTCTTTTCTTTCTGCTTTGTTGCTTTGACACTTTTCATTCTCTAACCTTTAATTTGAGTTTAAAACAAACTTTTTCTTTTTTTGTTATCAGTCATACTTACTGCATGACTGCAACTTGGGTACCCTCCACCCCATGCGTTTTCTTTCCTGATTTTAAGTAAGTGCATTTTCTATTCCACTCATTCACATGTATCCTGTTCCATATACAACACATATACATTTTATGCAGTATCATTCCATTACCCTCTACCTTTTTTTGAGCTGTCCCTAGCCCCTTCCCCTTTCATTTGTATCTCCATTTAGATAATTTTTATCTTTTCCCCTTTCAAGCCGGGCTTGTGTGTGCTCTCTGTGGCTGCTCACATAGCTCCCATATTTAGGCCTTCGTGTGCCCTGTGCTGGACGGCGGTCCTTCTTTGGAGGCTCCTTCCGGATGGGTATGTGTTCTTGCCTATGGGGAGGGCGGATGTTCTTGAATATTGGCACTTTGTTCCTATCATGTGTTTTATACTGTGAAAAAACGTATTTGATACCCGTTTCTAATTCATTTATTTTTGTATTCATGTTTAGTATCCTACAACTTCTTCTCTGTACTCGTATGTCCCCCAATGAAGCGATAATGCGAAACATGTCGGGACTTCACGTGTAATTTTGTACTGTATACAACCAGCCGTTACCTCTGCCAATTGACCATCCAGCTGTCTGTTGTTCTAAATAGTAACTACTGTTATATGGTTCCTTGTATTTTTAAACTGAATTATATTAAAATATTTGAATTTTATTATCTTTTTCCTGTTTGGACTTCTCATTATCACATACAGCACCGTGAAAATCCCTTTCCTCCCCTTGTTATCATGCATACATACTTTATGGGATGAGGTGCTTCTTTTTCTTGGGTGTCTTTACCATCAGCCGGACTTACCCCTCATTTTGGTTCATACTTACAGTATGTATTTGTACATGTTGATCATATCCCCCCTTAATCTCCTTTTCTCAAGAGGGAATAGATTCAGTTCCTCTAATCTTTCCTCATAGCTGAACTCCTCCATGCCTCATTTCAGTTAGGTTGCCCTTCTTTGCACTTTCTCCAGTTCCTCCAGTTTCCCTTTTTGAGAGCTGGTGCGCAAAACTGAGCTGCATATTCCAGATGAGGTCTTACTAGTGATTTGTACAGGGGCAAAATTATATCTCTCTCTCTGGAGTTTATACCTCTCTTAATACAAGAAAGGTCTTTGCTCGCTTTGGAAACCGCAGCTTGACATTGCATGCTATTATTGAGCTTATGATCTACCAAAACCCCCAAATTCTTCTCCACCATTGATTCCCCCAGTTGTACTCCCCCTAGTATGTATGATGCATGCATATTTTTAGCCCCCAAGTTCATAACTTTACATTTATCAACATTAAACCTCATTTGCCACTTAGTTGCCCAATCAGATGGGAATGTACTTTGCCGTGAGTTTACATACAGTCACTTAGAAGAATTCCCATTTCTGTTCTGTGTCCATTGATGCCAATATTCTCTCCCAGTCTGTCTTGGAGAGCAGCTCTCATCCTTGGAAAATTTGCTCTCTTAAAGTTAAGTGTTTTTATCTTACCTGTATGTGTTTGTTGCTTACAGCTAACATTAAATGAAATTATGTTATGGTCACTGCTAAGCAGATGTTCATTTATATGAATATTGGGAATAAGCTCTGCATGGTTTGAGATTACCAGGTCCAGCAGAGCATCATTCCTAGTCGGGGCCTTAATAAACTGGACCATAAAATTATCTTGTAATAGATTTATAAATTATTGCCCTTTAACTGTCCCAGCAGTGCCATTACTCCAGTCAATTTCTGGGTAGTTAAAATCTCCCATTATTATCACTGTCCCAGCCCTTGCAGCCCTTTCCATCTGTGCAAGGAGCTGAGTCTCCACCTCCTCACTAACACTGGGAGGTCTATAACAAACTTCAATGGCAACCTTTGTAGTACGCACCCACCCATGTACAGTTCCACCCATAATGCTTCAGACTCATCACACTCTCCATCAACTAGGTCCTCTTTCACACTCGCTTTGAGATCACTTCTCACATGGAGACAGACACCACCCACTCTCCGTTTTACCCTGTCTTTCTGAAAGAGAGCATAGCCAGGAATAATAATAGCCCATTCATGAGAAGAATGAAGCCAAGATTTAGCAATACCAATTAGATCATAGTTCTCCTTGTGCACCTGTGCTTCCAACTCACCTATTTTGCTTGGCAGACTTCTGGCATTGGTGAACAAATACTTTAATTGATTGTCACATTTTGAAAACGTATGCTGCATATTTTTTATTCTAGTAAAAATAGTACCATTTCCAATTTTAACATAGGAGCCTTCATATCATCTGCCATAGCCCTCCCCCTCCTTTCCCCATTCCACCCACCAATAGGGGCTGACCCCTGTCTGATCTGTCAGCCCCATTATAATCTACTTCCCCCTCCCTCCTGTGATATGTGTATATGAGGGAGGACAATATATCAGGAAGGCTGGGCTGTTTCTTACTCATATATGTGTTTTAGGGGTCTGTCTCCCCCAAAAGATTTTAAATTTTAACTGTAATAAAAACTTTTAGATTTTTTAAGTATATGATTTTTTGATACCTTTTTGTCTGTGGAGGGGGGCTCAGCACCATAAAAAATCCTACTCGCTCACCTTTTGGTTGTTCTTTTGAAAAAAAACTGACTTACTGGCTAGATCACCAGATGAAAAGAGAAGAAAGAAAGCCTAAAAAAGAAAACGAATGCAGCCATCACATCTAAGAATTTACAAGATGCAAGATAATGTTTGCCTTTGGCTTTAATATCACTTTAATGAATCCCTTCATGATGTCATTTTCACAGTGATGAGACAGTTAGTTTGTGTAGGGATAGGGGTGTGGTAATGGCATAGTGTATAGAAATTAATAAATCTTAATGCAGGATTTAGTACAGTTATAATGTGACCAATCCTCAATGATGCCTTTTTAGGTAATCAAACACAATGCTCCTTTCCTAGTACATATGACATATTTAATGTCTAAGCAAGAGTTGGAGCAGAAAATTTTGATTTTTAGATCTTTCCCTCTTCGGCCATCACTGATATTTTCCCATCTTCAGCAGCCAATAATATTGTAGACATAAATAGCATCTTTACTCAAGACAAAAACATTACTGCAGCAGTTTGCTAAAGTAATGATTCCAAAGAATCAGGAATCCGTCATGATTCCTATTACTATTTTACAAATGTTATAATGTAATACAAAATTTACCTTTTAATAAATAAATAAATCTGTGCTTTGCCCATGTAGAATAAAGTAAAGGGTTAATTTTAATGTCCCCTTCCTTTTGTTTAATTTATTATTATTATTATACAGGATTTATATAGCGCCAACAGTTTGCGCAGCGCTTTACAACATGAGGGCAGACAGTACAATTACAATACAATTCAATACAGAAGGAATCAGAGGGCCCTGCTCGTTAGAGCTTACAATCTAGAGGGGAGGGTCAAGTTATACAAAGGGTAATAACTGTGGGGTATGAGCTGATAAAGAAAATAAAATAACAGTTTTTAGGTGGAGGCAGGGTAGGCTTCTCCAAAGAGAAAAGTTTTCAGGGATTGCCTAAAAGTAGATAGATTTGGAGAGAGTCTGACAGATTGGGGTAGGGTATTCCAGAGGATGGAAAAGTATGTATAGTAATTGCACAGATTAAAAAGTTAAATAATCAAAACAGCAGCTGGCAATCACACAACAGAACATTGGTGTATAAATAATAAAAACTCAAGATTACCGCGCTAAAAGGATTGATATGACCAAAACACAAAATATAATGGATGTATATATGTGTATTTACAGTGATCATTCTATGAAGACATCCAAAGTAACAATGATCAGCCCATAAAGGAATCCAAAATAAGTGAAATGTCCTTGAATATTCGTGTCTCAATGGTAATAAACAACTACAAACCAAAAGTGCACCTTTCACTGTGATAAAAAGAAAGGCTGTGCCTTTACCAGATGACTAGACTCCACATTATAGGAGCCTAGTAAAGCGTGGGCTCATACAATACATAAGGTCCGTCCTGTGGATGAGGAGGATATCAATTCAAATGGCTGCTCTCTCAATCTCTCGCTCCCAGGTAAGGTATAAAAAATAGGAGAAGAAAGCCAACATAGCAGAAAACCATGATGGTTTATTGAGATAATACAAGTCCAATCAGACAGGAATAAAAAGTTTAAGGATAAAACAATCTGCAGATCACATAATAATTAGCGTGGTAAGACTGAGCATAGACCCCACCCTACTAGTTTTTCCATAACTGACATCATTGGGGGTGTTCCAGAGGATGGGAGAGGCTCTGGAGAAGTCCTGGAGGCTAATATGGGAGGAAGTGATGAGGAAACTAGAGAGCAGGATGTCTTGGGAGGAACAAAGAGGATGATTAGGTTGGTATGTTGAGACTAGGCTAGTGATGTAGCTGGGGGTAGAGTTGTGGATGTTTTGTAACTTATTGTTAGTATTTTGAATTTAATTTGTTGGGTAAGTGGCAGGCAATGGAGGGATTGGCAGAGAGAGGTAGCAGACGCTGAGTAGTTTGTAAGGTGGATGAGTCTGGTAGCATTATTCATGATGGACTGAAGAGGGGATAGTCTATTTGAAGGGGGAGTTGCAGTAGTCGAGACGAGAGATAACCAGGGAGTCAATGAGGAGCTTTGTGGTTTCATTGGTTAGGAGGTAACGTAGTTTGGAGATGTTGTGGAGGTTGAGGCTAGGGATGGGCCCGGTGTTCGATTCGAACCCACGTTCGAATCGAACATCGGGCGTTCACCCGCTCGGCGAGCCCAGGACTATTTGGGCCGTTCGCAGCACATTCGTGTGATGCGAGCGGCCCGCAATGCATTGCGCCAGTCGCAGTGCATTACTGGCTGATGATTGGCCAAGCATGCACTGTGACCCCGCATGCTTGGCCAATCACAGCGCCGGCAGCGAGGAGAGCAATAATTGGCTACAGGCAGGACGCCTGTAGCCAATTATAGCTCAGGGGCTTTAGTACACGCCCCACTGTATAAAAGGCCGCCGCGCCGTCGGCCTAGTGCACTGTGTTCCGGCTTGATTCTGATATAGGCAGACTGCTGATGCTGATGCTGATTCATTATCATTACTACTGAATACTGATCATTTGATTGCATCACTGATTCATTCTGCTGATTGCACTGCTGCTGAGTGGTGACATTATCTGCTGCTGAGTCTAACTGCTGTGATTCTGGGGATTAGTCTGGTGTGTGCGTGCTGTTAGTACAGCATTGCAGTATCACCTTCTGTCCTATTGTGATCTAAGGCAGGCAGGCATTTATAGGAGCTAGTGTGTGTGTGTGTGTGCTGTGTTAGTACAGCACACATAAAACCACCTCAGTCACTCTATCTGCTATAAGGCCCAGTTGTTGTCATCGAAGGCAGTCAGGCATCTCCAGGAGCTAGCGTGTGTGTGTGTGCTCTGTTAGTACAGCACACATAAAACCACCTCAGCCTCTCTATCTGCTATAAGGCCCAGTTGTTGTCATATAAGGCAGCCTCTATCTGCCGTAAGGCCCAGTTGTTGTCATCGAAGGCAGCCAGGCATCTCCAGGAGCTAGCGTGTGTGTGTGTGCTCTGTTAGTACAGCACACATAAAACCACCTCAGCCTCTCTATCTGCCATAAGGCCCAGTTGTTGTCATATAAGGCAGCCTCTATCTGCCGTAAGGCCCAGTTGTTGTCATCTAAGGCAGCCTCTATCTGCCGTAAGGCCCTGTTGCTGTCATCTAAGGCAGCCATCTGCAGGAGTTAGTGTGTGTGCTGTGTGACTCCAGCACAATATACACTACCCACTACAATGCCTGGAAGACCGCCAAGGAGGGGCAGACAGTCCCGAGGCAAGAACACAGGGCAAGCAGGCTCTGTTTCTAGAGACAACAGTGCTGGTCGTGGACGTGGACGTGGTCGTGCATCGTCATCAGCACGTGGCCATGGGACACGCTTGTCCTTGTTTTCGGCAGCTGGACATGTTGAGCCGCATCATACCGAAGGCTTGGTAGAATGGATGACCAAGCCCTCCTCATCCTCCTCATCCTCTCTCACCCAGGCTCAGGGTACTGGCATAGCAGCTGCCAACGCGTACTCAATGGCATCATCAGGCACCCCTTCCCTAGACCCACCATGTCCTCCTGAGGAGTCCCCCGAACTGTTTGAGCACAGTGTTGGGTACATGCTCCAGGAGGATGCCCAACGTTTTGAAGGCTCGGATGATGATACCCAGCTAGAGGAAGGCAGTAGCGTGAGCGCAGAGAGAGGGGATGCTCAAGGACAGCAATCTGGCAGTCATGTTCCACCAGCTGCAGCTTACTGCCAGGTTTGCTCCAGTGGTGAAGAGGGAGGGGATGATGAGGTCACTGACTCCACGTGGGTGCCTGAAGGGAGAGAGGAGGAGGAGGCGGCGGCACATGTCCAACGAGGCAGGATGCCCTCCGGAGGCCAGCTAGAGGCCAGCACACCAACTGAATCACACCGCAGAGCTCCGCCTGTGCAGGGCGCTGCCTCTGCACGTTATCACAAAAGTTCTTTGGTGTGGGCCTTTTTTGAGACGAGTGCATCAGATCGCACCACTGCTATTTGCAACATATGTCTCAAGCGTATCTCGCGTGGCCAAAACATCAGCCGCTTGGGCACCACAAGCATGACCAGACATATGTCGACCTGCCATGCAGCTCGTTGGCAAGCGCACATTAAAGACCCACACCAAAGAACAAAGCGGACCTCTCCTTGCTCCTTATCAGCTGGGATCTCCAACCCCACTATATCTTCAGTCCTCTCTGAAAGCTGCTCTGAGAGGAATGAAGGTGTAGAATTAGGTGTGTCACAACCAAGTACTTGCGGGCACTCTGTTAGCAGTACACCGACGTCCGATTCTACCAGGCAAATTTCCCTGCTCCAGCTGCTGGACCGTCGAAAGAAGTTTACTCCCAGCCATCCACATGCCCAGTGGTTGAATGCTAGCTTGGCTAAATTGCTAGCACTTCAACTGCTGCCTTTTCAGTTGGTAGACTCGGCCCCCTTCCGTGAGTTTGTTCAATGTGCGGTTCCTCAGTGGCAGGTTCCCAAACGGCACTTTTTCTCACGGAAGGTGATTCCGGCTCTCTACCGGCATGTGGAAGGCAATGTCCATGCCTCGCTGGACAGGGCGGTCAGCGGTAAGGTGCATATTACCGCTGACTCATGGTCCAGCAGGCATGGACAGGGACATTACCTGTCTTTCACGGCCCATTGGGTCACTCTATTGGCAGCTGGGAGGGATGCAGGACAAGAAGCAGTAGTGTTGGAGGTTGTTCCGCCACCACGCCTCCAAAATGCTACTACTGGTTGTGACACACCTCTCTCCTCCACCCCCTCCTCTTCTTCTTCCTCCATGGCCTCTTCGAGTGCTCTGTCCTCGGAACCAGCGGTGCTCCGTAGGCGTACAAGGGGCTACGCGAGTACGCAGGCAAAAAGATGCCATGCCGTGCTTGCGCTGGTGTGTTTGGGGGACAGGAGCCACACTGGGGCAGAGGTTCTGGCAGCTCTGCAGGGGCAGGCCGAGAGGTGGTTGACGCCACGCCAGCTTAAGCCAGGAATGGTGGTTTCTGACAATGGCACCAACCTCCTCTCCGCCCTGTGACACGGGCAGCTGACCCATGTGCCCTGTATGGCTCACGTCCTCAACCTGGTGGTGCAGCGGTTCTTGGGCAGGTACCCAGGCTTACAGGATGTCCTGAGGCAGGCCAGGAAAGTCTGTGTGCATTTCCGCCGATCGTATAATGCCAGTGCTCGGCTGGCTGAGCTGCAAAAGGAGTTGAACCTGCCCAAGAACCGCCTTATATGTGACATGCCCACCAGGTGGAACTCAACATTGGCCATGCTGCAGCGACTGCACACGCAGCAGAGGGCCATCAATGAGTACCTGTGTGACTACGGCACCAGGACAGGGTCAGGGGAGCTTGGATTTTTTCCCCACGCCAGTGGAGCAGGGATGCATGCACTGTCCTGTCACCATTTGAGGAGGCCACGAGGATGGTGAGAAGTGACAGTGCATGCATCAGTGACACTGTACCTCTTGTCCACCTGTTGGAGCATATGCTGCGTGGGATAATGGACAGGGCACTTGAGGCAGAACAGAGGCAGGAAGAGGAGGACTTCCTTGCCTCTCAAGGCCCCCTTTATCCAGACAGTGTTCCTTCTCTCCCACCCATCACACAGGAAGAGGATGAGGAGGAGGAGGAGGAGGAGGAGGAGTAGGATTGTGTGAGCATGGAGGTGGAGCCTGGCACTCAGCATCAGCAGCAGCAGGAGTCTTTTAGGGATGATGTACAGTCCCAACAAACCAGTGGACTTGTACGTGGCTGGGAGGAGGTGGCTGGCGATCATGTCGTCCTCAGTGACCCAGAAGACTCCTGACCGAATGCCTCAGCTAACCTACGTTGCATGGCCTCCCTGATCCTGCAAAGCCTGCTGAAGGATCCTCGTATTCTTCGGATCAAGGAGAGGGACCATTACTGGCTGGCCACTCTCCTTGAACCACGGTACAAGGGTAAGGTTGCGGATCTTATCTTGCCATCGCAGAGGGAGCAGAGGATGAGACATCTCAGGGAGGCCTTGCAGAAAGGTCTGTGCAACGCGTTCCCAGAGACTGGGAGGTTACAAACTCCTGGTCCTGGACGACGAGTTGCTGAGGCTTCGGTCAGTAGCAGAAGGAGCGGTGGGGAAGGTGGACGTCTGACCGATGCGTTCAGACAATTTTTAGTCCGCAGCCCCAAGGTATGATCGGTTCCAGCAACCATCGCCAGCGTCTGATATACATGGTGCAGGAATACCTAGGGGCAAGTTCAGACTTGGACACCTTTCCCACCGAAAATCCTCTGGCTTACTGGGTCTTGAGGATGGATCACTGACCAGAGCTTGCACAGTATGCAATTGAGCTACTGGCCTGTCCTGCATCCAGCGTTCTTTCCGAACGCACATTCAGTGCTGCTGGAGGCTTTGTCACCAATCACAGGGTGCGCCTGTCCACCGACTCGGTTGATCGACTGACCTTCATAAAGATGAATCAGTCTTGGATCACCACCAGCTACCAGGCACCTGAAGCGGATATAACTGAATAATTTATAATGTCACATCCCTTCAAGACTGCCTATGCTGATGCTGAGTGACTGTCCTGTTATGTTCACTGACTATCCTCTTCCTCCTCTTCAATGATCCATTCCTTGATAGCTTGGAAGAACATTTTTGTTTCTGGGTGCCACCACACCAGTGGCTAAGGCCCAATTTTTCAGCCCCTGTTTAACAGGGGCGTGTAATTACAATTTTTTATGCAATGCTTTGCAACAGGTCTCATTGCTGTGCTCAGAGTACAGTATCTGTGAGGGGTTGCAGTGTTGTGGCACCAGCACCAGTGCCTAAGGCACAATTTTTAAGCCCCTGTTTAACAGGGGTGTGTAATTACAATTTTTTATGCAATGCTTTGCAACAGGTCTCATTGCTGTGCTCAGAGTACAGTATCTGTGAGGGGTTGCAGTGTTGTGGCACCAGCACCAGTGCCTAAGGCACAATTTTTCAGCCCCTGTTTAACAGGGGCGTGTAATTAAAAAATTTTAAGCAATGCTTCGCAACAGGTCTGACTACTGTGCTCCAAGTACAGTATCTGTGAGGGGTTGCAGTGTTGTGGCACCAGCACCAGTGCCTAAGGCACAATTTTTCAGCCCCTGTTTAACAGGGGCGTGTAATTACAATTTTTTAAGCAATGCTTCGCAACAGGTCTGACTGCTGTGCTCCAAGTACAGTATCTGTGAGGGGTTGCAGTGTTGTGGCACCAGCACCAGTGCCTAAGGCACAATTTTTCAGCCCCTGTTTAACAGGGGCATGTAATTACGAATCTTGATCTAATAGTTCACAGCAGGGCCCATTCCTGCGCCCACCAAGAGTAACTGTGAGGGCTTACAGTCTTGTGGCAACAGCGTTCACCACCAAAGGCCCAATTTTTCAGCCCCTGTTTAACAGGGGCGTGTAATTACAAATCTTGATCTAATAATTCTCAGCAGGGCCCATTCCTGCGCCAACCAAAAGTAACTGTGAGGGCTTACAGTCTTGTGGCAACACCGTCCACCACCACCACCAAAGGCCCAATTTTTCTGCCCTGTTCAACAGGTGCATGCAATTACAAATCTTGATCTAATAATTCACAGCAGGGCCCATTCCTGCACCCACCAATAGTAACTGTGAGGGCTTACAGTCTTGTGGCAACACCGTCCACCACCACCACCAAAGGCCCAATTTTTCTGCCCTGTTCAACGGGTGCATGCAATTACAAATCTTCATCTAATAATTCACAGCAGGGCCAATTCCTGTGCCCACCAAGAGTAACTGTGAGGGCTTACAGTGTTGTGGCTACACCAACATCTAATGGGGCAAATTTCTGCAGAGTATATACGGCAGGCCCCTACTTTCAAACATCCAACTTACAAACGACTCCTACTTGCAAACGGAAGGAGAAAACAGGAAGTGAGAGGAAATCTACCCCTAGGAAGGGAAATTCTATCCTGTTAGATTTAATTTGGGAAAAAGGTATCTCCTCTCTACTGATGCTTTATCACCAATCCTTGTTTCAATAAAAACCCCACTTTTCCAAAAACATTTGTCATTGGGACGGAAAGTGAGGTGAAATGTTCTGAACAGGTGCACAGACAGCAAAACAAATGTTACAGGGGTGATAACCCTTCCCTATGTTCTCCAAAAAGCTTAAAAATAGATTTTTTTTGGATGGAGCTACACTTAAAAATGTACCTGTTCAGATTCTACTTAAAGGAGTAGTAAAGTTACATGTTTTTTCACCTTAATGCATCCTATGCATTAAGGTGAAAAAACATTCGACAATACCGCCCCCCCCCCGAGCCCCCGTTTTTCTTACCTGGCCCCTCGAAAGTCCCATGCTCGTCCCCGTCATCCTCTTCGTTTTTCTGCCTGGCCGCCGATTGGCTACACTGGATAGATTGAAAGCAGCGCAGCCATTGGCTGGCGCTGCTGTCAATCACATCCAATGACGCGGCACGCCGGGGGGCGGGGCCGAGTGATACAGTCGGCGGCTATGGCCGCCGCTGTATCACGGGAGCGCGCCCGCAATCACTCCACACCATGCGAGCTCACTCACATTAAGGTGTGGAGTCCTTGCGGGGAGGAGCCAAGACAGCCGCCGAGGGACCCCAGAAGACCAGGATCGGGGCCACTGTGTGCAAAACGAGCTGCACAGTGGAGGTAAGTATAACATGTTTGTTATTTTTAAGGAAAAAAAAAAAAGGTATAGTGCTCCTTTAAGAACAAACCTACAGTCCCTGTCTTGTTTTCACCGCCTGTATACTGCTGTTCAGAGTATATAGGGTTGTAGGTATAGGGTTATATTTTGGGTGCGGGGTTCCCCTTAATATCCATACAAGACCCAAAGGGGCTGGGGTGGGGGGGGGAGATGGGGTAGCCATGCCATTTTTCTCAAGGATTTTCAGCCATATTGCCAGGACAAGACATGACATTAAAGCCGCAAGCGGTTTTAAATGGCTTCTTTTTTTCCTTTACAAATGTCATTTTGTGCAGGGACAGTTCTAAACACGGGAAACACATGCCACTTCACAGGCATACTTTAGACACCTCCCAGGTACCATATTTAAAGGAATATTTCACTTTTTTTTTCTCACTTTATGCATCATTAAAATGACTGCTCCCGAAAAAACTTTAGTTTTTAAAACTTCTTTTTGCATTGATATATGTCCCCTGGGGCAGGACTCGGGTCCCCAAACCTGTTTTATGACATTAACATGCATATTGGCCGTTATAATTAGCACTTTTGATTTCGAACGTTCGCGTCCATTGTAACGAATAGGGTTCGAAAATTCGCACTTACTTTCGGTCCGTTCGAAGGTTCTGGTGCGAACCGAACCCGGGGGTGTTTGGCCCATCCCTAGTTGAGGCGGCAAGCTTTGGAAATGGATTGTATGTGGGGCCGAAAGGAGAGTTCAGAGTCCAGGATAACACCTAGCACCCTGGCATGTGGGCATTTGTTGATGGGTGTGCCCTTGCTCTTGACAGAGAAGTCAGGGGAAGAGGCACGTTGGGGAGGAAATATTGTGAGCACGGTTTTGGACAAGTTGAGTTTGAGGAAGTGGTGTGACATCCAGACAGATATGTCTGTTAGTAAGTTAATGATGCATGAGGAGACTGATGGAGTGAGTTGAGGGGTGAAGAGATAGATTTGGGTGTCGTCAGCATAGAAATTATATTGAAAGCCATGTGAGGCAATCAGCTGACCAGGGAAGAGGTGTAGATTGAAAATAAGAGAGGTCCAGGAAAAGAACCTTGGGGGACCCCGACAGAAAAGGGAAGTAGAGAGGCGGAAGTAGAATTGTAAGTGACACTGAAGGTGCGTTGGGATAGGAAGGATGAGAGCCAGCGAAGAGCGCAGTCATGGAGACCGATGGAGTAATGTTTTTTGAGGAGGAGGGGGGTGGTCAATCGTATCAAAGACAGCCAAAAGGTCTAGAATTAGGAGTACAGAATAGTATCCGTTGGTTTTTGCGGTTAGTAAGTCATTTGTGAGTTTTAGAAGAGCAGTTTATGTGTTGAAGGCAAAATCCAGACTGAAGGGGAAGGTTATTCTTTATGAGGTGTTCACTCGGTTGGTTGTAGACAAGGCATTCATTGAGTTTAGAGGAAAAGGGAAGCAAGGGGATAGGGCCATGGGCGTCTTCTCCATAGGGAAAGGGGGGTCAATTGCCCCCCCTTGAAGTCAGAGTGAAGACACACACTTGCCCCCTATGCTGCAATGGCCGCCGTGGCTGCCTCCGCGGCAGCCGTGGACTTTTTTTCTGAGTCTGCAGACTGCTGCTGGCCTGGAGCCTGGGGCTGCTCTCAGTCTTTTCCGACTATCCGTCCCTCCCTCCTCACCCCTGGCCCAAGCATCGGATTGGCTCTGCCGCTCGGGCCTCTGCTTAACATCACTGTGACCCTGACCCGGCTGTTCCGTGATTGGCTGCTGCCTCAGCCTGCCTCTGCCTGTGTAAATGTGCCTATGCTGATGCGGCGCCGGCTCCTCCCACAGGTGTGTGGCATACAGTGGCCAAGAAAAGAGACTGAATACACTGTCAGTGCCTGCCCTATCGCTGAAGGTAACAGCAGTGCCTGTGCCACGACACCACTGTGTACATCTTTTTGTATTGTGTTGTGAGCGGCCATATTTTAATATTGATGAAAACAACCTATACATACAGTATAGGCTGTTTTCATCAAGATCAAAATATGGCCACAACAGATGTATTGCAATACATTGCAATATAGAAAGATGTACATTCTCTAGGCTATACAGTATTTATATGGACATGGAGTGAAGCAGAATTATCCTCAAGAGCTATTTCACACTGCCAGCTGGCCACGTTATCCGTAAAGCGCCGCTAGTTTTAGCGGCGCTTTACCATCGTTTTAGTGGCGCTATTCGGCCGCTAGTGGGGGGGGTTTAAAAAAAATAGAAATTGCTTATCAGACAATGGCAGCTTGATCCTTCTATTAAGCTTTTGCATCAGGTTTCTCGAACCTTTGCATGCCTACACTTTATGTCATAATGACTAAGCCCCTCCCCTTCATGACATTGTCAAAAAGGGGCCGAGCATGGATGACCTTAAAATGATGCCCTCCCCTGAAAAAATTTCAGCGGACGCCCATGGATAGGGCATAGATTGTTAAGATTAGTAAAGTCCAAGGACAGCTTTTTAAGTATGGGGGTATGTAGGTGTGTGTGTGAATCCGCGCTAAGGATTTTTAAATACTGGCAGAGGTAAATAAATAATTAAATATATAAATAGAACTGCAGCCTCTACTGGTTACTGTCACCAGAGGTGAAGTAAAGAAATTGAAGAGAAAGAGATAGTAGAGTGTGGTGCTGTTCTATGTGATACTATAAATAATTCTAAAATGTATATGACACAAACATCATGTGGTGTAAAATATAAATATAAATAGTCCAATCTTTAAATGGTACAAAAGTGCATACGTGCTTGGTGCAATCAATGCAAGTAAACAATAAATATAAATTAGTGCTCCTGTGCAGTAAATAAACTGATGTGCAAACAAAAAATCAATAAATCTAAAAATCTAAAAAATTTAAAATATGATAAATCGCTGCAATCAATACAAAACAGCTGGTGCAAGCATATTAATGTGCGTTTGATATACTGTATATCAAACAGCTGTAAACAAGTCCATTTATGGTAGGTGAAAACACAAATCCTGGAAAAATAATTTCCCTCGTGCTGGATGCTTTTTGATGCGTGCTTGGTGCTTAGTAAAAGTGACACTCCTAATTTCAGTGGGTGGTCACTGCACTCCTTGCCCCTGTAAAGCCTGCACTCACCAGATATACACCCCGTCTTGGGGTGTTGAACCTTCACAGTGTCAGTCACTGAACCAGATTGGGAAGAGAGGAGAGAACAGATATTTAGACCCCAGAGATGGGAAAGAGGAAACGCACCCGAGGGAAACTAGGGGGTATCAAGAAAAAGAAGGCGAGAATACTAGGCAGGGGCATTTTTAATCTAAGTGGAGAAGTTTTTAACGATGAAGAAATGAAGGTCTTATGCCGCGTACACACGATCGATTTTTTCGACGGTGAAAACACAGTCGAGAAAATCGACATTAAAAACGAGGAACAGCTTGTTCCCCCCACACACGGCCGTTTTAAATGTCTTTTTTTTTTTTGGTCGAAAAAAACGACCGTGTGTGGGCTCCGCGGGAGTGTTTCCCTATGGGAAAACATGTCGAAAAAAACGACGAGAAAAATTAGAACATGTTCTAATTTTTCTCGTTGTTTTTAATGCCGTTTTTCTCGCCGAAAAAAACGACAGAAAGCCCACACACGATCGTTTTTCTCGTCGAATGGGAAAAATTTCGTTTTTCTCAACGAGAAAAATGGCCGTGTGTACGCGGCATTAGACTTGGGTCTAAAATATGCTCCCGATAAGGAAATGGACAAATTTTAAACGTACATAGACTTACAAAAATTCATAAGGAAGATGAATATAATAGGATTTTTAAAACAGCTTACCTGTAAAATCCTTTTCTTGGAGTACATCACGGGACACAGAGCAGCATAGTCATTACTATGTGGGTTATATAGAATTACCTTCAGGTGCTGGCACTGGCAACTTCCAAAACAGGAAGTACCCTCCCCTATATAAGCCCCTCCCATCCGGGAGTACCTCAGTTTTGTAGCAAAGCAATACGTGTCCCCAAAAGAGGGGTGGGAGCTCTGTGTCCCGTGATGTACTCCAAGAAAAGGATTTTACAGGTAAGCTGTTTTAAAAATCCTATTTTCTTGTTCATACATCACGGGACACAGAGCAGCATAGTCATTACTATGTGGGACGTCCCAAAGCAATGCCAAATGAGGGGGGGGGATACACCATACATAAGCTGGGCGCCATCAGGCATGAGGATCTTTTGCGGCCTGCAACACACTGCGCCCAAAGGCGACATCCTCCTGACTTCTAACGTCCACCTGGTAGAACCTAGTAAACGTGTGTACTGAAGACCATGTTGCGGCCTTACAAATTTGAGCCAGGGAGGCCTGGTGATGCACTGCCCATGAAGTTCCAACTGCTCTCGTGGAGTGCGCCCTAACTTTGAACGGAGGCGGTCTACTTCTCAAGCCATAGGCTTGTATTATGACCTGTCGAATCCACTTGGCTAAAGTAGATTTTGATGCTGCCTGACCCTTTCTGGGGCCTTCCGGCAGAACAAACAAAGAATCCATTCTACGAATCTGAGCAGTGGCTTTTAGATAAGTTTTAACTGCTCTTACTACATCCAAAGAATGCAATAACTTTTCCTCTACCGAGCTTGGTTTGGGGAAAAAAGAAGGAAGAACCACATCCTGGTTCAAGTGAAACCTCGATACCACCTTAGGAAGAAAGGCTGGGTGAGGGCGTAATACTGCTCTGTCCTTATGAATAACCAGATATGGCTCCTTACAGGACATGGCGGCTAATTCCGACACTCTTCTAGCCGAGCATATGGCTACTAAAAATATCAATTTTCTGGTGAGTAGAACCAAGGAAATGTGCCGCAAAGGTTCAAACGGCTGCTTCTGCAGAACCGACAGAACCAAATTTAGATCCCATGGGCATATGGGAGCTTTAATCGGTGGAATAATACGAGTCACCCCTTGCATAAAGGATTTGACAAGTGAATGCATAGCCAGGGGCCTTTGAAATAGTATTGATAAGGCCGAAACCTGGCCCTTGATAGTACTTAAGGCAAACTTCCTGTCTACAGCCCACTGCAGGAAGTCCAGAATTCTGCCTATAACGTACTTACGTGGATGCCATTTTCTGGCCTCGCACCAAGTGATGTACGCCTTCCAAACTCTATAGTAGATCTGCCTGGATACAGGCTTCCTGGCATTGATTATAGTTGATACCACAGAGTTAGAGAGACCTCTCTTCTTTAGGATGTGGGATTTGTGACAGCAGGAAGGTAAAGTCACCTGGTTGCATCCAGGGGGGTAGATATATTTCTCCCAGATTCAGGCTTTATGCCGACTTATACAACTAGGGAGTTGATGAAGCCCAGCTGAGGCTAGTGGGCTCATGAATGACTCATACCTCTAGGGAGAGTGCTGGGCGTCGTGAGGCAGGGAGTTGATGAGACCAGCTGAAGCTTGTCAGCTCATTTAGGCCTCTATAAGAACTCCCAGATTCATTAGGTGTTAGCTCATGCCTGGAACCAGACCTGTGTGGACTGTCTAGGGAGAGTGAACCCCTGTGCGGTGAGACAAAGCCTGTGTGGCTATTTGCTTGGACATTTAAAACCAGGGACTTAGGGACTAGGACAGCACTAGGCTGATCCCAGTTGTTAGTTAGGAAACCTGTATGTTTAGTCAGAGGTCAAACTGACCAGGATTTATTTTGTTTATGTTTCTTTTTGGCTTTGCTGTGTTTTTGTCACTGTACATAGAGAAATAAACCGCACCTTTTGATTTTGAAAACCACAACCTCCGTCTGCTGGCCCTGTTTTTGTGTGGGGAGCCCAACCAGGGGGTCACACACACCCGCTACCGAGTTAACCCCCTCACAGATGGTGGAGAATGCGGGCAGTTTTTTTTAAGCCAGCATGGAGGAGATACTGAAACAGCTGGCTCTAGCAAATGCCAATCAACAGCAGACAAATGCAGGTTTGCAAAGGAGCCTTGCAGCCCAGCAGCAAGCTCATCAACGAGCCCAGCAGCAATCTGAGGCCCGCTTCATAGACCTGTTGCAGAAGCAAGAGCAGAGACTACAACAACAGATGGAAGCAGTAATGCAGCAACGTCCGCAGACCAGTGAGGAAAGCCGTCCCACTAATACCGCGTCCTTTGGGGTGAGTCGTTTATTGACAAAAATGACTGGAGAGGATGATCCAGAGGTATTTTTGACCACATTTGAAAGGACCGCTGAAAGAGAAAAGTGGCCTGAGGAGCAGTGGGCTGGACTGGTGGCTCCTCTGTTAACTGGTGAATCGCAGAAGGCTTACTATGACCTAGAGCCTGACCAAGCAAAAGACTATGTGATGCTAAAAGCTGAAATATTGGCAAGGCTGGGTGTCACCCTGGCTGTCCGGGCTCAGCGTGTGCATAACTGGACTTTCCAGCTTGGAAAACCCCCCAGGTCTCAAATGTATGATCTCATTCACCTGAGCAGAAAGTGGCTACAGCCAGAGACTTTGTCCGCACCAAAGATTGTGGAACGTGTTGTAATGGATCGGTTTTTGAGAGCTCTTCCTACTGCCATCCAAAAGTGGGTAAGCCATGGAGACCCAGAGACGGCCGATGGTCTTGTGGATCGTGTAGAGAAATACTTGGCTACAGAGAACCTGACGGCCTCTTCCAGAGACTCTCGGACTTTCCACCCTAAGACCAGACCATCCCCAGGGGCGGATAAGAGGATTCCAAGGGGTGAGGGTGGAGAGAGTGAGAGGGTGGGAGCTCTACCCAAAGTTTGGCGAGAACAGCCTGGGAAGTCAGGGGCTCAAGAGGCAGCCAAATGGATTGTTTGCTACCGCTGCCGGCAAGCGGGACATATTGCAGCAAATTGCCCGGTTGTGGAGGAACCCATGCAATGTGACTTTCTGATGGACAGACGTCAGTCGCTGTGTGCGACAGTCGCATGCACTGCCATTCGGGGAACTGAGAAACATTTATGCAAAATGTGTATTAATGGTAGAAATGTTGTGGTATTACTGGATTCAGGTAGCCTTGTGACCCTGATAAAGGCTGAATTAGTTAAAACAGAGGTCTCTGGGAATAGCAAGGTAGCTGTTATTTGTGTGCATGGGGACACCCGAGAGTATCCAGTGACTACAGTGTGTTTCGAGACCCCCAAAGGTACCCTCTCTCATCCAGTGGGGTTAGTATCTCAATTACCGCATGATGCCATTGTGGGAAGGGATTTTCCGAAGTTCTGGGAACTGTGGGATGATCCTGAGCCCCCCACTGGTGCCCCTATGTACCAGGAATGTGATAGCCAGAACTCCTCTGAGAGTGGTGAGGACTCTCCAGAATTTCCCTTGTCAGTATTGGCAGGGGAGACTCAAGAAACTGGAGAGGAGCCCACCTCCTCAGACGAAAACCTACCGTCTGTGGAGTTTTCTGATCTGGAGGTTCACAGGGAAAATTTTGCCACAGAACAGTTAAAAGACCCCGCCCTAATAAAGGCACGGGAAAACGTAGTGAAAATAGATGGCGAGTTAGTGAACCCAGATAATACCTGCACTTACCCATACTTCAGCGTAGAGAAGGACCTACTGTATCGGGTGGCAAAAAGGGCAGAAGAAACCGTTGAGCAGCTTGTGGTGCCCAAACCTTACAGGAAGTTGGTGTTGGAGTTGGCCCATGGGCACATTCTTGGAGGTCATCTGGGGACAGAGAAAACCCGAGAGAGGGTATTACAGAGATTCTATTGGCCTGGGGTGATGAAGGACATAGAAAATTATTGTTCCTCCTGCCCTGTGTGTCAGAGGTCGGCCCCGATGCCACATTTCCGTAGCCCGCTGGTCCCTCTACCCATCATTGAGGTCCCGTTTGAGAGAATCGCAATGGATTTGGTAGGTCCTATAATCAAGTCCGCTAGGGGGCACCAGTACATATTGGTTATAATGGACTATGCCACCCGTTATCCAGAAGCGATCCCTCTCAGAAATACCTCGGCCAAAACCATAGCCAAAGAGCTATCTCTTGTTTTTAGCCGGGTGGGTATTTGTAAAGAACTGCTTACGGACCAAGGTACACCCTTTATGTCCCGGGTTATGAAAGAGCTGTGTAAATTGCTCAAAGTGACGCAATTGCGTACATCTGTGTATCACCCCCAAACCGATGGGCTGGTTAAAAGATTCAACAAAACCCTAAAACAAATGTTGAAGAAAGTGGTGGATAGAGATGGAAAGGATTGGGACTGTCTACTTCCTTATTTGATGTTTGCTATTAGGGAGGTGCCCCAATCCTCTACGGGATTCTCCCCCTTTGAGTTACTGTATGGGAGACACCCAAGAGGGCTGTTGGATATTGCCAAGGAAACTTGGGAAAGTGAGAGTTCTCCCCACAGGAGTGTGATTGAGCATGTCGCCCTGATGCAAGATCGAATTGCACAGGTAATGCCCATCGTGAAGGAACATTTGGCCCAAGCGCAGTTGGCACAGCAGAGAGTGTACAACCGTGGAGCAAAGACCCGTACCTTTTCCCCGGGGGATAGGATATTGGTACTTGTCCCTACGGTTGAAAGTAAATTCCTTGCCAAATGGCAAGGCCCCTACGAGATAATGGAAAAAGTGAGCGAAGTGAATTACAAGGTCAGACAACCAGGAAGGCGAAAGCCCGAACAGATATATCACGTTAATCTGTTGAAAGCCTGGAGGGATAGAGAGTCCCTAGTCGCAGAAACTTGGTCACCAGCTCAAACTGGTTGCGTGATTCCGGAGGTTGGAATAGCAGCCACCTTGTCACAACCCCAACAACAGGAGGTTAAGGAGTTTGTGCTTCGCAACAAGGAGGTGTTCTCTGAGCTGCCGGGACAAACATCTGGGGTAGAGCATGATATTATTACCCCGCCCGGTGAAAGGGTGAAGTTAAAACCCTATCGGATCCCAGAGGCCCGACGGGAGGCAATACGGGAGGAAGTACAGAAAATGCTGAACTTAGGGGTGATAGAGGAGTCCCAAAGTGATTGGTCTAGTCCCATTGTGTTGGTGCCTAAACCGGATGGGAGCTGGCGATTTTGTAACGATTTTCGTCAGTTGAACAAAGTTACAAAATTTGACACCTACCCCATGCCACGTATAGATGAGTTGATCGACCGGCTGGGAACAGCCCGATACATGACGACTCTTGACCTCACAAAAGGGTATTGGCAAATTCCCCTGGCCAAGTCGGCCAAAGAGAAAACCGCATTTGTAACCCCAGACGGGGCGTTCCAATATAAGAGAATGCCGTTCGGGTTACAGAATGCGCCGGCCACATTCCAGCGGAAAATGGACCAGATACTGAGGCCCCATCGGAAGTATGCTGCGGCTTACCTGGATGACGTAATTGTCCATAGCACAGATTGGGCCTCACATCTGCCAAAAGTGCAAGCAGTCCTAGACTCTATCCGGGAAGCGGGGTTTACGGCTAACCCCAAGAAGTGTACCATTGGGCAGGAGGAGGCCAAATATCTTGGGTACACCATTGGCAGGGGAGTAATAAAACCCCAACTCAACAAAGTCGAGGCCATCCAGAGTTGGCCACGTCCCAACAGCAAGAAGCAGGTACGAACCTTTCTGGGAATCGCGGGTTATTATCGGCGCTTCATTCCCCACTTTGCTTCTAAGGCTGTGCCCCTAACCAACCTGACGAAAGGGAAAGGGTTGGTCATGATTAAATGGACCCCCGAGGCGGAGGCAGCATTCCAATTCTTGAAACAAGCCTTATGTAGCCAGCCAGTGTTGTACTCACCCGACTTCTCTAAAGACTTTGTCGTACAAAGTGATGCGTCAGATGTGGGGTTAGGAGCAGTATTGTCCCAGGTCTGGAACGGGGAAGAGCACCCAGTCATTTACCTCAGCAGGAAGTTGAAGTCCCATGAGGTAAATTACGCCACGGTTGAAAAGGAGTGTTTAGCGGTGAAGTGGGCTCTAGATTCCCTTCGGTACTATCTGCTAGGTAGGCACTTTGACATGGTTACGGATCACGCTCCGTTAAAGTGGATGGCTCAAAACAAGGAGACAAATAGAAGAGTAAATAGGTGGTTCCTGGCCCTACAGGAATTCAACTTCACAGTAAAGCATCGCCCTGGCGTTCAAATGGGGAATGTGGATGCTTTGTCTCGAGTACATGAATGCCTGATTGCTGGTGTTCCAACCCCAAGGTTAAAACAAGAGGGGGGGGTATGTGACAGCAGGAAGGTAAAGTCACCTGGTTGCATCCAGGGGGGTAGATATATTTCTCCCAGATTCAGGCTTTATGCCGACTTATACAACTAGGGAGTTGATGAAGCCCAGCTGAGGCTAGTGGGCTCATGAATGACTCATACCTCTAGGGAGAGTGCTGGGCGTCGTGAGGCAGGGAGTTGATGAGACCAGCTGAAGCTTGTCAGCTCATTTAGGCCTCTATAAGAACTCCCAGATTCATTAGGTGTTAGCTCATGCCTGGAACCAGACCTGTGTGGACTGTCTAGGGAGAGTGAACCCCTGTGCGGTGAGACAAAGCCTGTGTGGCTATTTGCTTGGACATTTAAAACCAGGGACTTAGGGACTAGGACAGCACTAGGCTGATCCCAGTTGTTAGTTAGGAAACCTGTATGTTTAGTCAGAGGTCAAACTGACCAGGATTTATTTTGTTTATGTTTCTTTTTGGCTTTGCTGTGTTTTTGTCACTGTACATAGAGAAATAAACCGCACCTTTTGATTTTGAAAACCACAACCTCCGTCTGCTGGCCCTGTTTTTGTGTGGGGAGCCCAACCAGGGGGTCACACACACCCGCTACCGAGTTAACCCCCTCACAGATTCAATAGCCAGGCCGTTAAACTTAGAGTTAGTAAGGAAGGGTGGTATATCGGTCCTTGTGAAAGCAGGTCCGGACAACGTGGAAGGGTCCAAGGACTCCCCACAGACATTTTGATGATCTCCGCGTACCAGGCCCTTCGGGGCCACGCTGGAGCCACCAGGATCACCGACTTCTTTTCCAACCTGACTCTGCAAAGGAGTCGAGGCAACAATTGTAGCGGAGGGAATGCATATATCAGTCTGAACTGATCCCAAGGGAACACCAGAGCATCCGAGCCGCAAGCGAGGGGATCCCTTGTCCGGGAGACAAATCTGTCCACCTTTGCGTTGAATCTGGATGCTAGCAGATCTACATCCGGTGTTCCCCACCGCTGACATATTGCTCGGAAGACCTCGGGATGAAGGGACCATTCCCCTGGGCATAACTGTTGGCGACTCAGAAAGTCCGCCTTCCAATTCTCCACCCCTGGAATGAAGACAGCTGATATACATGGGACATGCTTTTCTGCCCATTCCAGGATGTGACTTACTTCCCTCTGGGCTGCATGACTCCTGGTGCCTCCCTGATGATTGATATATGCCACTGCTGTGGCATTGTCTGATTGAATTCTGACAGGGGACCCTTGGAGTCTGGATGTCCAGGCTACTAGGGCATACCGGGCTGCTCGTATCTCTAAGAGATTGATGGGCAGGGTTTTTACTACATTTGACCATCTGCCCTGGAGAGACCATTGCTCCAGTACTGCCCCCCAGCCTATAAGGCTGGCATCTGTAGTGACCACCTTCCAGGATATCGGACTGAAGGGTTTTCCCTTCTGGAGATTCTGGGGGATCAACCACCAGCAGAGACTCTTCCGAACGGAAGGGGACAAAGCCATCGGGAAGTCTAGAGCCTGAATTTTTCCGTTCCAGGCTGACAATATGGCCCTCTGTAAATTCCTTGAGTGGAATTGGGCGTATGGCACAGCTTCGAATGATGCTACCATCTTTCCTAGCAGCCTCATGCACAGGCGTATGGACGGCTGTCTTTTTGCACAAAGCAGACGGACCAAGCCCCTCAAAGAGGATACCTTGTCTAGAGGTAAGAAAATCTTCCTCTGGTCTGAATCCAGCCGTAGCCCTAGATATACCAGGTTTTTCACTGGCTGTAGGGCTGACTTGTCCAGGTTGATGACCCAACCGTGAGATTCTAGATACTTGATTGTATCCACAATTACCACTTCTAGCTTGGCAACTGAGTGGTCCATCAACAACAGGTCGTCTAGGTATGCCATTATCGTTACACCTCGTGTTCTTAGATCGGCCAACAGTGGGGCCAGAATTTTTGTGAACACTCGTGGTGCTGTGGCCAGACCGAATGGTAAGGCTCTGAACTGAAAATGGCGCCCTTCTACTGCAAAGCGTAGAAATTTTTGATGACCTGGAAAGATGGGAACATGCAAGTAAGCATCTTTGATGTCGATCGAGGCTAACCATTCCTCCCCCTGTAGGGCAGCGGTGACCGATCGGATCGACTCCATCCGGAAAGACCGGACGTTTAGAAATTTGTTTAGACTCTTTAGGTCCAATATGGGTCTTATGTCCCCGTTTGGTTTCGGGACTGTGAAAAGGTTTGAGTAGAAACCCAACCCCCACTCTTCCATAGGAACCTCCATAATTACTCCTTGGAGCAATAGTTGTTCTAACGCCAATAGGAGAGACCCTCTTTTCAGAGGGTCTCTTGGCATGCCTGACCACATAAAATGGGAAGGAGGAGACTCTTTTAACTCCAACTTGTATCCCAGAGTTACTGCGGAGAGCACCCATCTGTCTTTGATCGTCTCCCGCCAGGTCTCTGCGAACAACTGAAGTCTTCCCCCCACCCGTTTGAGTGGGGGCAGCCCTTCATAGGCTTGACTTGGAGGCTGGTTTAGTACCCCTTCGGATCCAGGGTTTCTTATTACCCTGTGACTGTCCCTGATTTTTACCCCCTGAGTTTGACCGAGGAGGCCGTCGGAACTGCTTAGTAGCAGACGTCGCAGGGATAGGAGAGGTAGTCCTCTTAAAAGATGGACCCCTAGACCTCTTCTTACTCGGTAAGAGAGTACTTTTACCACTGGAAATCTTCTGGATATACTTATCCAGGTCCTCGCCAAAAAGGCGTTCCCCATGAAATGGGAAGCTAACTAAGAGCTTCTTACAGGGAGCTTCAGCAGACCAGTTTTTGAGCCACAGAAGCCTACGCATATGTACCAAAGACAGCGTGAGGCGGGAGGCCTGATGGATAGAATCCTTGATGGCGTCAACCGCAAAGCATAATGCTCTAGGCAGATCAGCCAGAGCCTGGGCCTGCTGGTCTGGCAAATCCCTCAGGACCATTTTCATCTGATCCTTTAAAGCTTGGCAGACCCCAATAGCTGCCACTGCTGGCTGTGTAACAGCCCCTGCTGTGGAAAAAGCAGATTTTAATAAAGATTCCAATTTTTTATCTACTGGATCTTTGAACATTTGAACATTATCTACTGGGCATGTCAGTGATTTGTTCACAGAAGAGATGGCTGCATCCACCGTAGGAACATTCCATCTCTGGGTGAACTTTTCCTCCATGGGATAGATCACCGGAAATTTCTTAGGCGGAACAAATAGTTTATCAGGATGTTCCCAGTCCTGGTATATAAGTCCTTCCAATAATGGATGCATTGGAAAGGAGCAATTAACCTGGGGAGCTTTTAGCGACCCCAATGAGGAGACAGCAGTAGTTGATGGTTCAACAAGAGGCATTTTAAATGCAGATCGAACCATGTAAGTTAGGGTCTGGACCCACAATCTTTCAGTCTGTGATGCTGAAAATGGTTCATCTACTGTCGATTCCTCAAAAACAGAGTTAACCTCCTCCTGATCCCCTTCAGGTAGGTCGGTCCCTTCCTGGGACTGTTGCTCTGCCAACAGGCACTCTAATGGAGGTGATGGAGATCTGGCGCGCTTTCTTTCCTGTAGAGAAGAAGCGATAAATGCTGCCAATCTCTGCTCCAATCCCTCCAGAGTTGAGGCAAAAACCTCCTCTGTTATATATGCAGGAGCAGGTGGACTGAGGACAGCCGCAGTACCTGGCACTCCCGGGGGTTCCTTATGGGTATTAACCTCTGATTTCTCAGGGGAGGAGGGTGCAGATGACTGCTCCAGATCCTCAGAGCCCGATGGAGACCCCCTACACTTCCTGAGAGGTATATCTCAGAGTTTTTTAGGCGGCATATTCCTTAGTTCAAAGCTGAGGTATTCCAGCCGCAATACACCCCTTTACTGAAATAGTCTAATGCAATTTGCTGCTATGTACATCAGTGGGTGTCTACTAATGCGTCTTTCTGGGGATGCCTGTATCAACCGCCCGCTGTAAGCCCCTATACCATGCTACCAGCTCCTTTTCATGCTCTGTGTCCATAGCAAGCAGCGTGGACTGAGTCCTTTTATCTTGCTGGGACGTCCGCACATGCGCAGAAGCGCTGGGCGCACAGAGCGCGTCATCCGCCAGGCTCCGCCCACATTTTTGAATCTAAATCTATAAAAAGAAAGCGTGTGTGCGCGCGCGCGCGTGCACGTGTGCGCTCTTGGCGCCCTGTAGGGAGAGGAGCCAGGGTCCCTGTTTCACCAGGACTCGGGGATGGAAGGAAACTACTTGGCAGCATGACAGAGGAATGCAGCTTCCCTGATAGAGAGCTCACTCATCTGCCTGGACTTTCACCATGGAAGGAATAGTCACAAGAAAAAAAGACGTTCCACAGCGGCCTCTAGTGGACAAACACAGGTACCGCACTTTTGTCTTTTTTTTTTTTTTTTAAAACCTCCTTTATGAAAAACATTTCCAGGTTTACAGTTTTTAAAACTTCCTTTATGAAAAGACATTTCTAGGATTTCTTAGGCATATACAGCTATTAGCGGGAATACCTTTAGGTAACAGGCAGAAAGACATATTAGGCTTGGGGGTCCCCTCAATAGAACCAAGTTCCTGAGGGGCCCCCACTTACCTTTTCCCCGCCGCAGGACTTTGTTTGGTCCACAGAAGCCCAAACTTCACCTCTCACGGCAGGCATTGTACTAGAACTTCAGGGACCGGGTTCCCAAGGATTCCACTCCCCTGGACCTGTATAGCACCCTGCACAGATAGCCTCTTGGTTTTGGGTATGACCAGAGCTCTGGATCCCAGGGTCCAGCCCTCCTAAGAGAGGCATTACAGGCAAAACCCTGCTCTTCTCTGCAAGGCCCGGGTACCGACCGTTTAGCTATGAAGCTTTTTTGGTCGGATCCGGAATAGCTTGCTAAGGCCCAGAGAACCTGTACACAAGCCCAGATGAATACATGTTAACCTTGGCCAACACCTTAGACACTGGCAAAAAACTGAGGTACTCCCGGATGGGAGGGGCTTATATAGGGGAGGGTACTTCCTGTTTTGGAAGTTGCCAGTGCCAGCACCTGAAGGTAATTCTATATAACCCACATAGTAATGACTATGCTGCTCTGTGTCCCGTGATGTATGAACAAGAAAAAGAGATTTTTTTGTAAACAAGGGGGCAAATAGAAAGGGAAACCCAACAATTTACAAACATTCCAACTTGAGGAATAACTCAACTTTTAACCCGAAGACCCAACAAAATGAAAGTTTAATTGTTTTTAAGAAAATGGTGGAAGACAATTAAGGCAATTGAAAAAAAGAAGAACATAATTATCAGACCAGCTGATAAGGAGGGAGGTTTTGTAATCCTTACCAAACAGGATTATGAACTAGAAATGAACAAGACACTTATAAGAACTTAAAAGGGAACCCGAAAAGTGAATATGAAAATAAATTAAAACGTTATGTAAAGAAAGGGGAAGACATGGGTATCTTTACAAAAAAGGAATCCACCTTTCTAACTCCAGAAGCAGCAAAAATACCAGTCATCTATTATGTTCCGAAAATACACAAAGACCAAACCACCTGGAAGACCAATAATCAGCGGCATAGACTTGCTTTTTTCAAGACTGGGGGCCTACCTAGACGGCTATTTACAACCATTGGTAAAGGAGGGAAAATCTTATCTAAAAGACAGCAGACAACTAATCGATGAGCTACAGAACTTTGAGGTGGAGCAAAGTGACATATTAGTAACAATTGATGTCAATTCATTGTACACAAATATAGTACAGGAGGATGGCATACAGAGTGTCGAATGGGCATTTGTCAGGAAGGACACACCAGCAATACAAATGGCGATATCGGCGCATCCGCGGGTGCACGCATGCGTGTTAGCGTTGCTTCGGCGCGCGCCTTTTGCGCTTTTATTGCGGTTGCGGCGCGCGGGCGTGAGCTGGATGTGCTCGGGAGCGCGCGGTGACGGCTCTCTGTGCCAAATGGGCCTATTTAAAGGGGCTGATGGCTGGGCTCCGTGCCGTTCGGTCCACAGCGTTACCTGAGACCTTTTGACCCCTTGCTTGCCTGTATCCTGCTCCAGCTGATCCTCCCTGGCTTGTTTGACCACCTCCTGTTTATCTACCTGCACCTGACCCTCGGCCTGTGTTGACTACGTTCCTGCCTGCTCCTTTTGCTACCTTGCCGCCAGCCCGTTGCCGAACCTGGCTGTACCTGAGACCTGCCAGCTGCCTAACCTGCCTATACCTGATCCTGCTCCAGTGTTTACCTGTTTGGACTGGTGTACCCACTCTCCAGCCCATCTGACTGCACCTGCCTGTGCTCCAGTTGTCAATCTATCAGCTATTCCCGGATCCATTCCAGTCCCTGCTTCGGCTCCGGTCCTGCTCGCCTACCAGCAACTCTGCCAGGCTCCCGTGCGACTCTGCACTCCTGCGCTTCCTGTCTTCTTTACCAGGGGCCTCGAGTGAGAGGTGTAAGAGAGGCCTCCTCCTGCATAATCAGACTCTTCCACCAGGTACGTGACAGCATTATATAACCAAACTGACATGAAGGACGAACAAATCAAATATATCATTGAAGGTCTAACGCTAGCCATGAGCCATAACTATTTCTGGCACAAAGGAGAATTTTTTAACCAGACAAAAGGTGTAGCAATGGGGGCTAAATATGCCCCCAGTGTAGCGAATATCTTCCTGAACCACTGGGAGGAAGAACAGATTTATAGTGTACCAAGGAAAATTCTTAAACTATACCGCATGACTATGGCATTACTTTCTCTGGATCTTGGGATAAGCAAACTGTGGACTAGTTGGTTCTCCAGCTGTATATCAACAACGGTTCTATCAACACCAGGACTTTTTTTTTAAAACTGATAGAAACGGATACATTCCCACAAGCAGCTGTTATCACAGGCAGTGGATATGGAACATACCAAAAGGACAGCTGATGATAATACACAGAAATTGCAGTAACATCAAGGATTATGATACCCAAGCAGACACTATAATAAATAAATTTGTATCAAAAGGATATAAGAAGAAAGACATGATAGTGCTGAAAGAAAATGTGAGAAAATGAACAGAAATCTTATGATAAACAACGTACCACAAAAGAAGAATAAAAAGAAAAAACACATTGATAGGGCCTTCCTTACTGGATATAATATACAGCACAAGGCTGTGGAAAACATCATAAAAAAACACTGGCCCATCCTGCAGTCAGACAAAGTGCTGAATAA
The DNA here is from genome assembly GCA_029206835.1 of Rana muscosa. Taxonomy (NCBI): domain Eukaryota; kingdom Metazoa; phylum Chordata; class Amphibia; order Anura; family Ranidae; genus Rana; species Rana muscosa. The sequence goes on from CM055119.1 coordinate 57,597,066, forward strand.
AATAATACCGACTAGGCCTTCCTTCAGCTACAGAAGAGCTCCGAGTTTAAGGAATAGACTTGTACACAATGCCCTGGACCCTCCGAAACAGATTAGTATTTTTTTTTTTAATTCAACAAAGGTTTTTATTGAAGAAAGTCAATGTATACATACATATCAAACAGCACACAGCTCAAGTCCAGTGACATTTTGTACAATCACACAGTATACAGTTACATGTATCTATTAAAATAGGGTGTTCCCACTGGGTATATGCATGGCACGAAATTTCATCCTTAAAAAAACAGTATGCGGGGTGCAAGGAGTAACCAAAATTGCATGTGAGTGTTAGTCAGCGCAACATTATACACAGGTATCAGAACTCTGTAACCATCGGTCCCAGATCTTCTCATATTTAGCCAGGCATCCTCTGTTTATATAGATGCATTTTTTGTAAGGTAAAGTAACGTTGACCTCAGCTTTCCACTCGGATAAAGTTCGGGGGGCCACTGTCTCATCCATTTTCTAGCTATTATCTTCCTAACTGAAAATAGAGTTTCTTGTAAAAATATTTTGGTGAATTTGTCTACCCCCACTGGGAAAACTCCCAGTAAGCACTGTTTCAGGTCCATTGTAAGTGGTGAGCCCATACTGTCATGCAAAAAGTCTACCACCTGTTTCCACAGAGCCTGGATCTTGATACAGGCCCACAGCAAGTGGAAGAAGGTGCCCGTCTCAGATCCGCAGAGTGAGCACAGAATGGACTGTCCTCTCTTGTATCTAGCCACTCTAAGTGGTGTCAGATACGCTCGGTGTAGGATGAAAATTTGGGACATTCTGTCTGACAATCTGGGAGACACCACCCTGCAAGTCTCAAGTGCCTCCTCCCACTCCTCGTCATCCATTGGGCCCACCTCCCTCTCCCACCGTGGCTTCAAAGAAAATGCCAGTTTATTAGAGACAGGAGTATTCAACATATTGTAGAAATACGATATGAGGCCCTTAGGGTCTGATCCCCGAGCAACCACCATAATCGGATTAGGTGTGGGTCTGGGGGGAGACTGTGGGAATTGAGCCCGAGCTGCATGGCGAACCTGGAGGTATTGGAAGAACATATGATCTGGGAGCATAAATTGGTCCCTCAGTGTATCAAAGGATTTGAAACTGCCATCAGACAGTAAATGGTGCAAGTAATATACCCCTCGGGAACACCAGATCCCCGGATCCTGGATCTGTCCAAATTCTGGCATGGATTTGTTGTGCCATAGTGGCGTGTAGTCATTATGTGGTGGTATGTTTAGCTTGACGGACACAAGGTTCCATATACGTTTATAATGGTACAAAAGGGATTTAGTGTCTCTTCCTGGATCTGTACCACTCACCCCTAGGGTCACCGGATATAAAGGGTCATGGGTTAGTTGCGCCCACTTTGGACAAAGTAAGGTGCGAAATCTTTCGCCATCCGTCTTATCTATATGATATAAATGGGACAGCTGGGCTGCCAGATAATACAGGTTAAAATCCGGCAGGGCCGTGCCCCCCATGTCTGTTGGGTTTTTGAGTGATTGCCACGAAATCTTATGTCGATTCGGTCCCCATACAAATGGTTTGAGGAGAGCTTCTAATGCCTTGAAGTGTTTTAACTGGAGATAAATGGGGGAATGCCAGAGTACATATAAGGCCTTGGGCAGGAGGATCATTTTAATTAGATTGATGCGTCCCCACACCCCAAGGAGCAGCCTGGCCCATGTGCGTATTTTGGTTCTAACTAAAGCAAAAAGGGGTTCAATATTGAGGGCCAGGTAGTCCGAGGGGTTCCTGGATATGTGTATCCCAAGATATTTTATGACACCAACTCTTTGGAGCTGGGAATGGGCCTGAGACTCCGTGGGGGGAAAGCTGTCTAATGGCAAGATCTGTGATTTATCCCAATTAATCTTGAGGCCAGAGAAAATTCCGAATTGCTCGATGACTTGGAGGGCCTTGTGGAGGGAGGGGCCCGAATCCGCGAGGTATAGCAATGTGTCATCTGCATATAAACTTATTTTTTCTGTTAGGGGGCCCAGACTCAGTCCCACTATCTCCGGATCCGTACGGATTGCCAAGGCCAGGGGTTCCACCGCCAGGGCGTAGAGCAGGGGAGAGAGCGGGCAGCCCTGTCTTGTGCCCCTACTTAGGCTAAACAATGAGGAGGGCCATCCGTTCGCTACCACTCTGGCCGACGGATCCTGGTATAGGATCCGAGTCCACTTTATAAAATTTGGCCCAAATCCATAACTCTCTAAACATTTCCACAAGTATCTCCATTCAACTGAGTCGAACGCTTTTGCGGTATCCAGTGACACCACTACTCGCGTTCCGACATTTTCGTGGTTAGCCTGTAAATTAATAAAAAGTCTACGCAGGTTGAACGATGTATTGCGGCCCGGCATGAAGCCTGCTTGGTCTGGGTGTATGAGGGATAAGATAGTTTGATTGAGGCGCAAGGAAAGGACTTTGGCTAGGATTTTAATGTCCACCTGTAGCAAGGAGATGGGGCGGTAGGATTCCGGGAAGCCCAGATCCTTCCCAGGCTTGGGAATAAGGACAATCGTGGCCTCTCGCATGGATAGTGGCAGGGTAAATGACTCAAACAAATCTTCATAAAGCTTCAGCAATTTAGGTATGAGAATTTCACCAAATCGGGAGTAGAATTCAATGGGGAGGCCGTCTGATCCTGGGGACTTAGATCTGGCAAAACTTGCCACAGCATTGGTAATCTCAATTTCCGTGAGGGGTGCCTCAAGAAGAGACACCTGATCTGCCGTCAGCTTTGGGAAGGGCACATTCGCAAGAAAAAAAGTCATGGGATCACTATCTGGGGGGGCTTTAGATTGGTATAGGTCAGCGAAGAAGTCCTTGAATTTCGAGGCAACCGTGGGTGGGTCGGTAATCTGAGTCCCTCCCGGTTCATGTAGGGTAATCACCACTGGAGGTCTGTCCTCGCTATGGACTAAGTAAGCTAATAGTTTGCCGGCCCTTTCGCCGTGTTCAAACATCTTCTGTCTGGTAAAAAACGATTTTTGTTTGGCTTTTACAAAGTGTAACTGATTAACTAATCTAGTTTGAAGTTTAAGTGCATCTGCATTGGGAGGAGATGGATCAGTTTCATATGCACGTTCTGAGCTGGAGAGTGCCTCCAACGCCCTATCCAAGGCCCTAGAGGAGTCTGCCTTGATGCCATTGATGTGAGAGATTAAATGTGCCCGGGCATGGAGCTTGAATGACTCCCAAACATTTGAGGGGGAAGCGGAGTGATCATTCTCCAAGAAGAATCTCCTCCACTCCTCTGTGAGTTTGTCCTCCTCCGGTAAGAGTGACAACCAGAATGGGTTTAGGCGCCACGTCCGTGGTGGTTTGTCTAGGGGCACACTCAGTGTAATCATGTAGGGGCTGTGGTCCGACAAAAGTCTGGGTCCAAACACCGCGTCCTGTAAGCGCGGTGCAAGGCCCTGAGAGACAAAAATAAGGTCAATTCGGGACATAGATCCGTGTGAGGCAGAAAAACAGGAATAGGCCCTAGTTTGTGGGAACCTATGTCTCCAAGTGTCAATAAGGTGAAAGGAAGAGACAAGCCTATAGAATTTTGTATCCCCAGTAGGGCCCGCCCCCCCCGGTGATATCTGCAGCCTATCCATATCTACGTTCAGAACCATGTTAAAATCTCCCAGCCAGATAGCCTGTGTGGTGGGATACCTGGCTAGGAGCGAAATACCATCTAGGATTATAGATTCACTATACGGAGGAGGTACATAGAAGGCCAATATTAGAAGGGGTTCCCCATACAATTTAGCTGATAAAAATACATAGCGCCCATTTGGATCTGTAGTAACCTCCCCCAGTTCAAAATGCACCGACTTTGCCACCAGCACCGACACCCCCCTGGAGTGGGATGTGTGGGTCGAATGGTACGTCCACCCCACCAAGGGACGGCGGAGGGCCATCTGGAGTCTCCCCTCTATGTGCGTCTCCACCAGCACAGCCACATCAGCCCGCTGCTTCTTTAGAAACGTGAGGGCAGCTGCGCGCTTAATCTTATCCCGCAACCCCCTCACATTCCATACCAAGAATTTTAGGGACGCCATAACAATTCCCTCTCAGTAGAACACCTCCATATTTTAGCCATGTTTGTTATAGTTCCATAGGATATTATCACAGTGGGCCCGTGAGACATAGAGAAATATAGTAACATTGAGCGAAGCAAAGCATAAAAGCACCAGATTAACTTCATGCTATAGAGCATGTAACGTATCGAACTGCGTGTACACATTGACATAGGGTTCAACATAAACTCCCTCCCCCCCACCCCCCTCCCTGCCCTGCATCTTTTCAAACTGATGCGGGCGTTGTCCCAGAACAAAACTGTACCTGCCCTCCAGGAAAAAATTATCACAACAGATATCATAAGTGGAAGTTCATGGGGTCCTGATGTGTACAAAGCATTATAAGTAAGCAAATCAGGGAAATATTGACTAGGAGAAGTCAGCAGTGGTATCAACCTTCCTCTGCAGGTGTGTGGGGACTCCCAAACGTTACCACTAAGGTTCCGTGTATAATAGGGACATATCCTGGATGAGCTTGGGGGAAAGTCTCGCTGCACTGTACACTTGAACAGCAGAACTCCCACCGACTTGGAGCTCCAACTGCCATCACAGCAAAGGATGTATGAGAGCCTGCAACGTGGCTCAGGGATCATAGTCAGTAACAGAACTAATAGTTTACCACAGGTTGTGTAAGCTGGTTAGTCCCTGCCGTCCAGCCAGGGGGACCAAAAACCGAGTTGTTAAGGAGTCGGCTTAGTAAAGTTCACATTTCAAACAGCATGCGGGGTCTGAAGGTGAGGGGATTGAACTTGGATAACGGTTCAGGCCATACAGCATACGGGTAAGGAGCGTGTAGAGTGCGGGCCGATAAGGGAGAATAAACAGTGTATTTTGTAGAGTACCTCAGTTCACAGCTCCCTGGACAGCGCAGCGTTCCAGCCAGTTGATTGCGTCTTCCGGGGTATCAAAAAAGGAGACCTTGCCATCGTGTTCCACCCGAAGTCGGGCCGGGAACAGCATGGCATATTTATAGTTGCGGATGCGAAGTCTGCGTTTGGCTTCCATGAAATTATGGTGGCGGCGCTGGACGTCCGCTGAGAAATCTGGGAACACAGCAACTTTAGCATTCCCTAAGGTGATGTTGCCCTTTACTCTGGCCATTCTGAGGGCCGCATCACGATCCTTATAATTCAGCAACTTAGCTATAAATGTGCGTGGCGGTGCGCCTTGCGGTGGCGCTTTGGCCGGCATGCGGTGAGCTCTTTCAACCGCCAGCATGGGGGAGAAGGCCTCCCTGCCATAGGATGTGATGAGCAACTGCTCCAAAAAAGTGGTAGGATCCTTACCCTCAGCTCCCTCGGGAAGGCCGACCAATCGTAAGTTGCATCTTCTCAACCTGTTCTCCATCTCATCCTGCTTGGAGAACAGCTGCATGATCTGTTGTTGCATGCCGTCTGCTCCAGTATGCAATGGCGGGAGTGCACCCTCCACCTCGCTCAGTCGTGTCTCCGCGGTTCTAACCCTGTCGCGCAGGTTTTGCATGTCCTGCCTGATGAGGGATACATCCACCTTCACCTCCTCGATCTGTGTTGCGAGGGATGTGCAACATAGGTTAATGGCCTCCAGGAGTTGAGCTGTATCCCCCGCAGGCCTCCCGCTGCCCTCCGGCACCGCGCCGCCATCTTCCTCCGACTCCTCCGCACCTTGATGGCGGAATTGCGCTAGCCTCGCTGCCGCGGCTTTGTTCGTTTTTGAGGGCGACATGACGTCCGCGGACTGGGGTGTCTAGGCAGGTATGAGCTGTGCAGAAATCTGCTCTGTGGGTCACAGGATGGATTGGATTGCAGGATCAACGGCCGGAGCTCCTCAGCAAGCGTCCTACTCCATGCACCGTCAGGCCACGCCCCCCACAGATTAGTATTTTTAAACATCTCAAAGGATTGTTTAAATGTGGCACCTGTCTTCCTTGCAGAGTAAGCAAAAAAACCAATAAGAAGAAAGTGAATTTTACCTCCTTGTCCAATGGGTCAGAATATAACATCAAAGAACTCATTACATGTAAGAGCACCCACATCACATATGTTATAGAATGCCCCTGTCAAATGCAATACATTGGAAGAACCACAAGGGAGCTGCATGTGAGGATTCATGAACACATAACCAACGTAAAAAAATGGGTTCAACAAACATAGTGTTTCACGACACTTTAGAGACTACCACAATCGTGATCCCACATGCATGATTTTTAACGGCATCGACAAAATCAAAGGGCATTAAAGAGGGGAAAACAAAAAGATCAAAGTATCCCAGAACAAAACCCGTTGGATCTTCCAGTTGGATACCCTTCAGCCGTCGGGCCTAAACGTAGATCTGTACTTGAACTGTTTTTTAACAAATTTTTGATTTTCAATTTTCAATTTTAATTCCACACCATTTTTTTTTTAGCTAACCACTAATTCAGTTCATATCTTGATTTACCTAAAACAAATTATTTTAATTAAACATCATCCTATAATTCTCATTTTCATCTAATTTTAAATAACCAGTCTTCACACCATATCTTTGATACACTATGGTTATTTTCCTTATATAGGCACTCCCCAGCTGGGTTTAGCTTCATATCAGGCTCATTTCCAAGTATTTTTACATTCCTTCCCTTCATATATTTACATTCCCTTCTTTAATGATTATATTAAATTAGTTTCCTTTTTCATATTTATTTTTTACTCTCACTTCCATACCTTAAGACCACATTAACAATAGGGGTTTTCTAATGCAGTAATGTTATATTAGCACAATAGTGATAACACGAGCGGATTGTAGTACAGTTTAAGTATCTATGACGTCAAAACATGTAAAGTTAAAATCGGACCGCGGATGTGACTGAAAATACACTTATTCAAGCCCAAATGAATATGATCTAGCGGGCTTCGGTCCTCAAGATCTAACTCAAAATGGCTGCTGGTCACAACACTATCCGTAACCGCCTACCATCTTAACACACCAAGGTCTCATAGACTTCGGTCTCCAAAAACCAACCAAAAATGGCCGCCGGATATATATATATTTTTTCGAATAGACTTCGGTCTTCAAAAATCAACCGAAAATGGCCGCCGTACATCTTCTAATGCACAGAGATATGACAGGCTACTGTCTTCAAAACCCTACCCAAAATGGGGGCGTGGCTTAGCAATGGCCGAGTGAGGACGTCTTTTTGTGTGCTCCTGGCTTTCCCCGGCTTACCCCGGCTATTATACGACTGATGAGCACAGACTGTACGGCATGCTAGCCCACAAGAGACCCAGAACCAAGCTATCACCCCGCAGAAACCGTCCGCTTACCTTGAGCAGTGGAATCCGGAGGTTCCTACAAGACCAACGGCGCGCCTCGTCAGGCACCATTACAGACCGCTCACGTGTCCGGTCTATGGAGAGCAGCAGCGCTTCCTCCCTGCCATCGCTCGCAGAACAGGACCTCTCTCAGCAAACTCCGGCCGCCTTCGGCTCGGACATGGCAGGCTCCTCACAACAATTCCACAATTTACCGGAGGCCCTCCGCTCCGTGCTGCTGACGCTCCCCACAAAGGCGGACATCGCAGCGATGGTGCTCCGCATTGAGGGGGCTCATGGACTTGCTATCCAGGAGGTGAGGGAGGAGGTGCTGTCCCTAGCTGTGCGTGTGGAGACTTCTATTACCTCCCTGGAGAGCGAATGACAGCCCTGGAACAGACCCAGACATCCCAGGCGCTCACAGCGATGGACCTGCAGCTCCACTTAGAAGACATGGAGGACCGCAGCCGACGCAATAACTTGCGGCTGCGAGGACTCCCGGAAGCCACTGGTGCAGAGGATCTGGGGAAGACATTGGTTACCATCTTCCGCGACATCCTGGGAGCTGATCCACCCCGCCTGCAACTAGATCAGGTCCACACGACCCTGGGCCCCAGGTCCTCGGACCCGGATCGCCCTCGGGATGTGCTCTGCCGGCTGCATAGGTATACTCATAAAGAGCTTATCCTCCGTAAGGCATGGGAACATGGGGATGTTAACTTTGACGGTGCCACAATAAAAATACTCCCAGACCTATCTAGGACCACCCTGCAGCGGAGGGCCCTCCTGAGACCGATCCTAGAGCTTGCCAAGAGGAAGGGATTTACGTATCACTGGGGGTATCCCCTAGCGGTGACTTTTTGCAAAGCCATGGCTTCCTTCACCCTGCGCACACAGGCTGACCTGCCAGCTCTCTTTCTCTTCCTGGAGACGGACCCGGTTCATGTCCCGGATTGGCTGGCCATTCTACCGCGCCAGTCAGGTCATTCAGGCTCCACGTACCACCGGAGTGCCCAGCCTCCCCGCCCGCAGAGATCTGGCAGGCGATCACAGGCGACGTTCTCGGAGGTGACACGTGAGTCCTAAAAGACAAACTTTTTTTTACACAGACCTGTCACTGGAACCTCATGTTTGATGCTTACCCCCTCCCCCCTCAGCTCTTGCTGCTGTTGGCCCCCCCTCCCCCTGCCTTGATGATAAACGCTCTCAGGCTGACCCGTTGCCCTTAACCTACCCCAGTGTGAATCTGGACCTGGCCAGAATACTGTCTGAAAAATGAGGGGACCCTGACTTGTTTAACCACACCCGCGAGCGGCATGGAGGCTTCCCTCTCCAGTTCGGAATGGGGATGGGGGCCCTGTGCCATCACCGTGCTGCTTTTCACCTCCTAAGGTGACTCTATATACGGGTCTCCCCGCCTGGTGATGGATAAGTGGGTGGCCATTGCTACAGGTAACGAACACTCACACTGCCTTATGTGCCCAGGGGACGGCATTTGTGTGCCATTGTGGACACCTCTGGGGATCATGGGGGATTCAGGTACTGCCTACTCCCTGGTTCACCATTTGCACACGTGGAACTGGGGTCCTATCATGGATATTACTGGGGGGCCCCTCTGTGGTGGGTGGGGGTGGGCTTTGTCATGTTGGGACACCCTGGGTTGGTTGATGCTGCCCACCTGTTATGATCTGGTTGCTAATGCCTTCATGTTGGGGCTGTGCCGATGTCACCCCTGTGTAGCTGCGGACCCCCTGGAGATGGAAATTGAGAACTGGCGGCGTTGACTGCCAATGATACACCTCAGAGACTTCCCCCCTCAATGTGCAGCTGCTCGGACTTGATTTTGGGGTGCCCGAGGCGATATAGGGGGAGATGAGGTTACACGCCTGGGCCCCGGTCATGGGTTGGAGGGAGTGTTTTCCACACATGTGCACGACAGTTGGGGTGGGAGGTTTACATCTCCTTATCTGATATGTTCCGTGTCTGTTATAATTTGCATTTTCTAAAATTCTGGCTGCTGCCTAGTTATTTATGGGTTTCCGTTGTGCTATATACTTTATTTTGTTCATAGCTATTACTGTCAAAAGTCGTTCATATGTATATGTTTTCTCATTTACACGCGAAAAACCTGGGTGGCCGGGGGCGGCTAGTGGGCTAGTGGGCTAGTGGATTCCCCACAGCCAGCTACATGTGGTACGTGAATCCACGATCGGCCATATTACATGGTCGGACCATGCCCCCATTTCCCTCACATACACATTGGATGGAGGGCACTCCATTAGGTCCAAATTTTGGCGACTAAATGAGAGTCTCCTACAAACGCCTGAGGTTCTGGCGGATGTCACGAAAGGCCTGACCTTATATTTCCAAGAGAATGACACCCAGGACTGTGACCCTGGATATCTCTGGGAGGCTCATAAAACAGTCCTCAGGGGGATACTCATTAAACACGGGGCACGCATCAAGAGGAAGCGCAACGCTCAGCTTTCCAAGCTTCTTGACACGCTTGCCCTGACAGAGTCCCGACATAAACACACTCCCACACCAGCATTAGAGAGAGAACTGGGAACATTACGCAAGCAAATCACAGACCTACTACACTCTAAAGCCAAGGCGGCATTGCAATTCTGCCGTAAGCTGAATTATGAGTCTGGGAACAAATGCGGGAAGCTATTAGCCAGAGCCGTTAGAGACCTAAAATCAGAAACCTACATCCCCCACATTATACGCCCGGACGGTCGGAGAGTCACTTTACCGAAACAAATCTCCCATGAGTTCAGGGACTTCTATCATTCTCTATACAATTTACCGAACCGAGACCCACCCCAGGAAGTTGTTGAGGAATATGTACTTTCCTCCCAAATGCCATCTCTTCCTTTAGAGGCCCAAGAAGACCTAGATACCCCGATCACTCTAGAGGAGCTCCAACTAGCCATAGGAGCCATGAAGCCAGGAAAGGCCCCAGGCGCAGACGGCTTCACTGCCCAATATTACAAAACTCTCCTCCCGATTATTGGCTCACGGATGGTGACGTTCTTCAATGCAGTGGGCACGGAGGCTATATTTCCCAGAGACACCTTAAAGGCCCATATTACGCTGATACCTAAAGAAGGGAAGGACCCAAGTTCATGTGGGATTTATAGGCCCATTTCCCTCCTGAACACGGATTTAAAACTGTTCACTAAAATTTTAGCCACCCGCCTAGCACAACATCTCCAATCCCTGATACACATGGACCAAGTGGGCTTCGTCCCTACTAGAGAGGCGAGAGACAACACTATCAAAGTCCTAAATCTGGTCCATATAGCAAATACAAAAAAGATCCCGTGCATTTTCGTCAACACTAATGCCGAAAAGGCTTTCGACCGGGTGAACTGGAACTATATGTTCTCAGTTCTTAGACACATAGGGGTGGGGGAGCGGATGATTCGATGGATACGCAGAATTTACTCCAATCCAACGGCGCAGGTGAAGGTAAATGGTCTACTCTCAGACCCGTTCCCTATTGGAAATGGCACTAGACAGGGATGCCCACTGTCGCCCCTTCTCTTTGCCCTTTCCCTGGAGCCGTTCTTGTGTAAAGTGAGGCTGAACCCGGACATACAGGGCCTTCACGTCGGAGATTCGCAATGCAAGGTCTCTGCATACGCTCTACTCTTCAGCTTGACAAATCCCACAATTTTGTTACCTAATCTCATGAAAGAGTTTGACAAATCGGAAGCTACGGTATGGGTATCGCGATCACCCCTCACTCCATACAGAACATTCAATCCAACTTTCACTTTAAATGGACAATCTCGGCCCTTAAATATTTAGGTACACATATCCCCCATGATGTTCCTCATACGTTTGCCCTCAACTTCCCTCCACTGCTGAATAAGACACGCTCCCTCCTGGAAAGCTGGCATAAGGGCTTACACTCTTGGTTTGGCAGATGCAATTTAATAAAAATGTGCATCCTCCCCAAGTTCCTTTATCTGTTCCAAGCTCTCCCTATACAAATTCCTACCCCTTTCCTCAAACAAGTGCAGTCCCTTTTTACTCACTTTATCTGGGCCCACAAGAAGCCTAGGCTAAGCCGCACACAAATGTCACTCCCGAAACACAACGGGGGCCTAGCTATTCCTGATGTCCGACAATATTATCAGGCCACACACTTGGGCAGGGTACTGGATTGGAATCGAAACACATCACACAAACTGTGGACGCAGATAGAACAATCCCAGACCATAATCCCTCTGAAAAGCGCGTTATGGTGCTCCGAATCTCTACCTCCGAGATTGAAATCTCACCCTTTGATAGGACCTATGCTGCGGCACAGCACGGAGGGAGCCATGCAAACACAGCTGACGACAAAGACGTCACCCCTATTCCCGATTTTAGGTCATCCGAACTTTACGCCAGGCCTACAACACACAAACTATACTAACCTGAGGGATTTGGGATGGGAGCAGGCCTCCAGGTTTGTGACGTCGGGCCGCTGGGTGTCTCTTGCGGAATTAACAGACATGTCGGGCGACTACCATCTTCTCTTTTGGAGGGCAGCTAAATTGCACTTCCTGCATTCAATCCTGAACCCACATTCCTTTTCTTGTCTACAGACAACTTTTGAGGATTGCTGCTCGGAGTCCGAGCCGGTATCCCAGACACTCTCTAATATGTACACACTTTTAAACTCTCCCGCTGAACAACCACGTCTTCTATGTTTGGAGAAATGGAAAGCTGATCTTGGCTGTTCATTTTCGGAGTCGCAAAAACAACGCATTATCACCTTTGCCATCAAGTCCTCCATGTGCACTAAACTTCAGGAAACAAATTTTAAAATTTTCGGTAGATGGTATCTCACACCCACCAGGTTACACAAGTGCTTCCCAACGGCCTCAGACCTGTGCTGGCGCTGTGGGGAAGACAAGGGTTCCCTATTACATATCTTTTGGTCCTGCCCAAAACTGCAGAACTTTTGGGAAGACGTGCGCAATACAGCGCAAAGGTCTACAGACTACACAATCCCTGCAGACGCATCTTTCTTCCTACTGCACTTATCCAAGATCTCAGCCAAAACATACAAAAAATCTCTGCTACGACACCTACTAAACGCCGCTAAGGCGTGCATACCCCTCTACTGGAAACAGCAGTGCCCACCAACCATTCAGTGCTGGCTGAGAAAGGTGGAGGAGATAAAGAAATGGGAAGACCTGATTCTCACGGAGCAGCATAAACATGAGAAATTTACAGAGACCTGGAGAATTTGGAACATTTTTATCTACTCTGATGAGGGGATGGTCCTCTTGGGGACATAGAACTATAGCGCTCTGATACGGCTCCATTCCCCCGTGCCCTCGCCCTGTCTCGGCTCTTTCTCCTTCTCTTTCCCCCCTTTTTCTTATCTGTCTTTTAATTGCCAATTTTTCTATTTTTTATATATAGAGCTTGGATGTTTCCAGGCTAGTGTTGTAAAAGAAAAAAATCTAGGGAAGATCCCGTCATCTACCTTGTTCACATGTAATCCTTTGTTTATGAATGTTCCAGACATGCGATGATGTTGTTGACCCAGTGGGTCTAATGTTTGTAATTACCATGTATCACAGGCGTAGTGAAATCTATGCATCTGCTGTGGTGATGAGTTTTCTCCCTTGGTGCCTAATAAAACTTATATTTGAAAAAAAGAAAACCCTACCCAAAATGGCCTCCGTCATGGTCTGCTATAAATAAGGAAGTGAAAGCGGCGTTCTGCACGCTCCAGATGACGTCAGCAGACTAAACCGGTCGAGCAGCAGAACGCCTCAACACTTCCTAATAGGATTGATTACATGCTATTTATACTCTACTAAAGTTTTATCAATAAAATCCTTTGTTTAAAAACGATAAAACACTATGTGGGGCCTTTTCTTTTGTACATGAGCTGGATTGGAGAAACCAAAGCAGCAATAAAGGTCGGTCTGACTGCCAGAGAGTGACATAGTGACTGACATTGTGAAGGTTCAACACCCCAAGAGGGGGTGTATATCTGGTGAGTGCAGGCTTTACAGGTGCACGTTGGCGGATGCCGTATTCCGGGTAACACCATAGCATTGAGTCCAGGACATTGTGATATTGCGCCCGGCCTCGGACAGCGGCTCCGGTAAAGCTGAGATCGGGTTTATCAACAGTAGGATCTGTGAGAATTTCCAGCCGTGGAAGCTGCTCATGGAATCTCCAGACAGAGCCTTTTTGATCTCCTGAGCCTGGTTAGTTCTCTGAGTTGTGTCCGGGATTTCAGAGCGAGTGTCAGAGCCACCATCCAGAGATTTTGTGCTTGCTGAGTCACAAGTATAACATAGAAGTACCAGGTTTCTGCAAGATTCAAAAAGGACCAAGAGTTTTGTATACTTTAAAGTGAAAGTAATGTCAAACAAAATGAATGTTAATTTAGATAATCAGTGTTGACATCCAATCTATGGTCAAAGTCTGTCTAGTCAATCCAGCTAGGATTTATTCCATGCGATTTGAGGTCCTCCTTCATAGGGGACCAACATGCTCTGGTAAGCAGGACTACTTACTTGTGGTGGTGGATTTCACTTCTGGTTATCAGCCTTCAAGTGAAGAATCTGAGAGCCCTTGGATATGTGCACGGGTGCTTTTTTTGAACACAGAAGATTTTATGGACTTTGTTTATTAATTACAATCAAGTGGACTATATACCATATCACTGTATTGGTGTTTAATGTTTTATTTTATTTTATTTTTTATTAGACACAGTTTGTAATCACTATTATCATTTGTACCTTCATCAGCATTTGATCACTTAGTGGTTTATTATTACAGTTCCTGGTATTCTAATACCCAGGTCTAGCGCAACTATATACTTTTCTGCACAGAGTGCAGTGACCACCCACTGAAATTAGGAGTGTCACTTTCACTAAGCACCAAGCACCCATCAAAAAGCATCCAGAACGTGGGAAATTGTTTTTCCAGGATTTGTGTTTTCACCTACCATAAATGGACTTGTTTACAGCTGTTTGATATACAGTATCACAAATGCACTTTAATATGCTTGCACCAGCTGTTTTGTATTGATTGCAGCGATTTATCATATTTGACAATTTTTTGATTTATTGATTTTTTTGTTTGCACATCAGTTTATTTGCTGCACAGGAGCACTAATTTATATTTATTGTTCACTTGCAGTGATTGCAACAAGCACGTATGCACTTTTGTACCATTTAAAGATTGGACTATTTATATTTATATTTTACACCACATGATGTTTGTGTCATATTATACATTTTAGAATTATTTATAGTATCACATAGAACAGCGCCACACTCTACTATCTCTTTCTCTTAAGTATGGGAGTGACCAGTGCATGCTTTAGAGCATTGGGGAAGATGCCAGAAGAGAGGGAGAGATTGAAGATGTGGGTTAGCATGTGTAGGATAGAGTCAGAGGGTGACCGTAGTATTTGAGAGGGAATAGGGTCCAGGGGACAGGTGGTTAGGTGGGCGTTAGAAAGGAGTTTACTCAACTTTGTCTATAGTAGCAGGTTTGAATAAGGGGAGTGTCAATTGTACCGGTTGACATGGGGTTTTAACTGGGGGAGATACCTGTAGAGTGGAGATTTCATCACAAATTGTATCAATCTTATTTTTGAAGTGATTAGCAATCTCATGGGCAGTGAGAGAGTTAGTGGGGGGAGGCAGTGGAGGACGAAGTAGAGAGTTGAAGATAGAGAAGAGTTGACTGGGACTGGATGAGAAGGTGTTAATGACAGTGGTAAAATAGGTCTGCTTGGCAGTGTGGAGGCAAGAATTGTATTTTTGGAGGGCACATTTGTATTGATTGAAGTCTTTGAGAGACTTATGCCGTGTACACACGATCGGCTTTACCGATGAAAACAGTCCGATGGACTTTTCTCATCGGACAAACCGATCGTGTATGGGCCCCATCGGTCTTTTTTCCCATCGGTAAGAAAAAATAGAACATGTTTTAAATTTATCCGATGGGAAAAAAAATGATAGCAAATTCCGATCGTCTGTGTGGAACTCCATCGGACAAAAACCCACGCATGCTCAGAATCAAGTCGACGCATGCTCAGAAGCATTGAACTTAATTTTTCTCGGCTTGTCGGAGTGTTTTACGTCACGGCGTTTGGGATGGTCGGATTTTTGACTGATGGTGTGTAGGCAAGACTGATGGAAGTCAGCTTCATTGGATTTCCGATGGAAAAATCCATCAGATTAGAATCCATAGGAAATCTGATTGTGTGTACCGGGCTTTAGTCTTATGCCACAGACGCTCAAGAGCATGGCTAAAGTATATAGTTGCCTTTTTTTTCATTACCCCTGTAAAGAAGGTCAGATTCCCATCAGTAGAGGGAAGTGTGGTCATATGTGCTTGTGAATTATGCTGCTCATACCTCTGTCCATAAGGTAAATGCCAGATGTGCATTAGTGAGCAGGAACACACGCATTAGCATGAAAATAAAAGCGAGCACACTCAGCACTGGCATTTGTGCCCAGTGGCCTATATAAACTGAAGCACTGCAGAAGGAAATTGCTGAGTGGTCGTCAGCTTGGCCTTATTTACCTGAGAGCTGATCTACTGATTATGTCCCTCTGTGTATGACACAGCTTTCCTTATAGACCCTGCTACCACCTTCTGCCTTGTATGCTTTTTTCCTAGCTGTTATTGACCTTAGCTTGTTTCTTAAACTCTGCCTTTGCCACCTAATTTGGTACTATGTTGCCCAGCTGCTACTTGGCTTAGTACTTGGACTGTTTTGTCTTCTGTTCCGGTGCCACATTTTTCCTATGCTTTATTCCTGCTCTGTGATCCTCAGCTCCCAGTTCTACACATCTGGCTGCAAAACAGATCTGGATTGGTCTACAAATTCTGGCACTCGGGCCACTCTGTGCCCTCACACTGTGTCACCATCTTCAGGAGTTTTGGGCAGGAGGTGCAAGAGGAGCCCCGTCGTCTACTCACGTCTTTGCCATGTATTCAGCCTAAGGTAGTGAGGGATGACAGCTCTGTCTAAGCTTAAAGGGGTAGTAAAGTCTGAAGGTTTTTTATTTTAATACATTTTATGCCTTAAGATAAGAAGCCTTCTGTGTGCAGCGGCCCCTCAGCCCCCCTAATATGTACTTGAGCCCGATCTTTGTCCAGTGATGTCCACGTGTGTCTCGGCCGTCTGAGACTCTTCCTACTGATTGGCTGAGACACAGAAGCAGCGCCATTGGCCAAGTCAGCCAACCAATCAGGAGAGAGAGGGGCGGGCTCCATGTCTGAATGGCCACAGGGAGCTGCGACAGCTTGCGTGCCCCCATAGCAAGCTGATTACTGTGGAAGCACTCAACAGGAAGGAGGGGCCAGTAGCACAGAAGAGGGACCCAAGAAGAGAAGGATTCAGGCTGCTCTATGAAAAACCACTGCACAGGGCAGGTAAGTATAACATGTTTGTTATTTTTATAGAAAAAAAAAAACAAGACTTTTTACAATCGCTTCAATTCAGATTTACACTCAGAACTCACACAAGGCTGAAGGTCTCCTAGCGTAGGTATCTTCTTTTCTCTTGGCAGCTGAACGGAGTGACAGGTGTGCAAAGAATAAGTGAGTATATGCTGGTGGAATGCGGGTCATTGAAGTCAACTTGTTGCTTTGCTTTAGATGGCAAAGCACAGGTTTGTTTTAATAATTATCACCAGTGTTCAGGCATACAGCAATGCTAAAAGCTTTATATCTATGCAGTCCCTTAAAGGAGAAGTCCAACCAAAGCTTTTTTGCCTGTACTTCACCTATGGGTCACAGGAGTGCAATTAATTTTGCACTCCTGTGACCCGTTTTCAGCAGAGAGCGGACTTCAGTCCGCTCTCTGTTGATGTCTCCAATGTCAGTCCAGGCACCGCATCATCCCAACAATGGAAGTCTGGATCCATCAGGTGCCTGGACTGACACCGGGCTCAGCCTCTCAGCGAGTGCTGAGAGCCTGAGATGGCCGCTCCGCCCCCTCCACAGCCCAGCGCTCCAATGAGCGAGGAGGGAGATGAGCAGAGAGCAGTGACTGATAGTCTACAGCAGGGATATGCAATTAGCGGACCTCCAGCTGTTGCAAAACTACAATTCCCATCATGCCTCTGCCTCTGGGTGTCATGCTTGTGGCTGTTAAAGTCTTGCTATGCCTCATGGGACTTGTAGTTCTGCAACAGCTGGAGGTCCGCTAATTGCATATCCCTGGTCTACAGCTTTCTGCTCTTGGAGCTCTAAAAAACGGCGATGTTCGATCGCTCGGTTTTCGGTGCAAAGGCGGCAGGGGACAGATGCAGCATCAGACCCATGCTGCATCCACCTAGGTAAGTAGGAATCTAAAAAAAAAAGATTCATTTTCTTCTCTATTAAACACGATGAGGATTGCACAGCAGCCAGGAGGCACTAAGGTTGATATATTTTATACCTCCAATGTAACACAGATAAAACTGATGAAGTGGCGTATCAGCCACACAACGCATCTTTGCTGTAACTAATAAATGTTTACTAAATAACTGCAATGACTTTGACTTCTATATAACACACTACCAAGAGCGCCTCTACCATATAAGCTGTTTACATTTTTATTCTTCTACTAATGAGCTTCTAAACTGTTTCCTCAAAAAGTGATAGAGGTTTAACGAAAGGTTCAAAGAAAAGGTTTTCCACTGGTAGCTTGGACATGACAGCAGCAGTGTAAATTGATAAAGTAGTAGTTCCTTAATGCCCTGTACACACGATCGGATTTCCGATGGAATAAAATCCGATGGAATTTTCCGATGAAGCTGACTTTCATCAGTCTTGCCTACACACCATCAGACAAAATTCCGACCGTCCAAAACGCTGTGACGTAAAACATTCTGACGAGCCGAGAAAAATTAAGTTCAATGCTTCTGAGCATGCGTCGACTTGATTCTGAGCATGCGTGGGTTTTTTTCTCCGTTGGAGTTCCATACAGACGATCGGAATTTCCTATCGTTTTTGTTTCCAAAAAAAAATCCGATGGGGCCCACACACAATCGTTTTTCCCGATGAAAAAACCGACCGTGTGTACAGGGCATAAGTGTTTCCACACTAAAGCACCATGGTTGTATATTACACATGTACTTGCAGGTATAGTTTCAATAAAGTATTTCTGAACCTAAATTATCAGGTCATATATCAGAAAATATAAAGATAAACTATGGGATTTGTTTTTTTAGGTTTACTACAAAACATGTACTTTAATTAGTTGAATATGTAAATTTTCTCTTTTATGTTAATAAAGAATAGTGCATTTCTACAATCAGTCTTAAAAGAAACAGGGTCCGTGTTAGAATTGTTGATAAGCATTTGATGTAAAATAAGTTTTAACTCATAACACAAGAGATGCAATTAGTTTAAACATTAAAATTTACACCCATCATCCTGTTCTGCAAAGTGTAATCTTGCCCCGACACTCTGTATAGACTATAAAATAATGTTTAATCTCAAGCCTGCCCAAATCTCTCTTTTTAACAAAACGTTGTCCCATAAAGAGTATATTTTCTACAAATTGTTTTAGTTCATTATCTCTTATATTGGAATCAGAAAATTGGCATGGCAGTGTTCCAGAGTATTTAAATCAGTCAAATGTTGCATTTTTCTCAATTTAATTGAAAAGACTTTGCTTATTCATAAAGGCGAGTGAATTATGGCAAGGACTTCAGAAAAATAAAAGTTTATTTGATGCAATAATTACTTGTGTGAACCTGATGGAACTTTAACACATTCTGTTGAATAGTTGTAAGAATTTTCGCTTATCCAGCAAGTGAGGAATATCTGTTTGAAATCTGAAGCCAGTAAGGGAAGAATGACAGATTTTCGGTTGCTTAAAGAATAAACAAAAAAGGAAGCATCTTAGATCAGGAAGCGGATTCCCTTAACTCAAATAAAAGTGTCTTCTATTTAGTGACCAGATGTGAGTGTCAGGGACACAAAAGGCACATCAGAAAGGCATCATTTAGCCCACAGATCTTGTAAATATTGCAGACTTTTAGCCAGCTATAAAACCCGGGTATAAAAAGAATGCTCAAATTAACAGATCCTGCATTGCAGGAAGTTCAGTGATGTGGAACATTTAGCACAGCTATTGAAAAGGGGTTTAAAAAAAATAAAGAAAATCTAAGGCTCCCTGCATTCTTTAAGATGCCAATAAATTTCCAGGGATAACTTAAGTGTCATTATACTGCCAGGGCCCTCCAGCACCAGGTCTTGCAATCAAGTAATAAAACAAAATAAATACATACAAATAGCATTAACATATTATAGCTTAGTAACACAGGAGATTTTAAAATAACTTGCAAGCATGAGATTTAACTCATTGCCGAAGATCAACTTATTTTCAATATGTCGATTTCAATAGCTGTTGTCAAAAAAGGAGTTAAAATTCACATTCACAAGGACTCAAAATCTTACATGTAACTGAGCTTTTAATCTTACGAGGCACACAAAACTTTTAAATATTGAGTAACTTATTGATTGCTATTTTAATTGAAGACATTTTGTAAGGGGTGGCAGATGTCACAAAGTCGATGCAAGAGAGAACAATCAATTCCTACATTTGAGTCTGCAAAAACAAAAAACAAAGATAGATAGATAGGTAGATAGATAGACAGACAGATAAAAACAATTATTGACAAATAAATTATAGATATACGGCTCAAAAAAAAAAATGAATATAGGGTGAGACAGATGGACAGACAGATAGAATGGCTGATCATTTACTAATCTAACATTTTAGTCAAGTGTCAGTATAAGATGAACAGAGGAGTAAAAAAAAAAAAAAGAAAAAAAAAGTGTCCTATAGATTTTTCTGTTGCACTGTCAATTTTGCTAAAACCAAATCAATTATTAGCAGAAGACAGGACATCCAGTAAAACATACAGAAAGTCTAAGAATGCATACTGTACAAAGAGAGTTTAGGGGGATAACATGCTGTTTTAGACGTAACTGTGGTGCTTTGTTTTGGAGGAAACAGCTTTGATTCATTCTACATATTCACTATCACATGGGATGATACTGTAGAGTTCTTTGACAGCAGGCATACAGTAAGTACTACACTTAGGTAAAGTCATTTTTAAAACAGCAGATTTTGATGGGGTCCAGTCTCAGTTTGGCCACATATGCAGCCTTTTACCTGAAAGAACATCTCTCCATTGCTTAGAACAGTGGTCTTCAAACTGTGGCCTTTTGCTTGCCTTTATCTGTCCCTTTGGGCATCATTCCCAACATTGTCAGCAACGGTGGGGCATAGTTCCTGTCACTGACATAGACAACGGGGCACAATCCCTCCCACTGACACCAATGATGGGGCACTATTACTCCCACTGACACTAACAGTGGGGCACTAATCCTCCCCCTAATAGCAAATAGGGAAAACTGTTTACTGCCACTGACACCAGAACATTTTCTACTCTGCTAACTACTGTCCGGCCCCCGTTAAGTTTGAAGAACAGTAAACTACCCCTTTGTTTAGAAAGTTTGGAGACCCCTGGTCTAGAACATAAGTTCACAGACACACAAACAATCTCCTGCGCTTGGAAGTTTGGTCTCTTAGTGACACAACCAGAGTGTTCCGTAGGGAAGGAAATGACCAGGGATCTTGCTGCCCTCTTCAGTATAATTGGTATTCTTTAAGACTAAAAAGTAAAAGGAAAAAAAGAGGGCGCACCGACCTAGTGCATAACCAGTGGCTAGGTTTATTAAAAATATATAAAAAGATTACAAATACTCACAAAGCAAGTATGAAAATAGGCACGTATAACATTCCATCAATGGGAATTGCCTCCTGCTGGAACCAGACACCAGAGAGTCCAGATGACAGGTGTAACAGCTACGGCTGACGCGTTGCGAAGGCGAACCCTCTTCCTCAGAGCCAAAAAGTGATAGTATCTGGACCCCTCTCTGGACTCTTAAAGCCATGTGTAAGTGGGTGTGAGTGGTCATCAATCTAGAGCTCCACCCACCACAGGTCACTCCTCCTCTCACCCAAAAGGCATGCCCATATGAAGTTAACCCCTCACTGCCCACACTGATGTACCCATCAATACATCAGATAGTATATGCATACACCATGTGATAATGTGTATATGTGCTTCAACTGGCGGAGGATGTATGGCATATATACATATATGGTGGGACGTACCCCTATCGCACAGGCCGTCAAGGACAGTCAATCAATGCTGCCACCCATCTGAATATCGCCACAGTTGCTTCCCGTGGTGCTGAGCTATGGTCCCACCACTCGATGGGAAGTGCATTACATTATATACACTAGTTATAATTTTAATATTTTAATAATTTTAGCTATCAATCACCAATTTTAATTAGGTAACCATACAATAGGTTCTATATAGATTTTACATTGTGGTAGTGGGGCTCGTGGTGGGCCAGCCATATAGTCCAGAGTTAATTGTTAGGCCATCATATTTTAGAGTATATTCCCACTAATTGTAATGGTCTTTCATTAATTTTGGATTTAGACTGTGGGTGGGTTATTTTAGATGTTTTTAATGCTCCTGCATAGATTGGGTACACTGTTCGAGAGTTTGTACATGTGTGTGGGCGCATGCATATGTACCCAGAGGGTTGGTTGACTCGGTGCACATATGCGCCTGCCGCTGGCTCAAATGGTATGGGGAAGCGGTGGGGCGAGTGTGTGTCCCGAGTGGGTGGCATGCGAACACATACATGTTATTTAAATTGCTTTGGTTTGTAATATTTGGTGCCATATTATGATATATGTATGGACCAAAGTGTGGGATTGGACTTCTCCTGGAACAATCAAGGAACTGTGTGTTCCTTTTACCCAGTGTATCTGGCATCTGGATTCCATGTGTATTTGGGCAAGTACTAATTATGAAACTACGGGCGCATACACTATCAATTTGGTGTATATTTGCCCTGTCTATGTATAGGAGAGGGGTCACATGCTGGAGCGACAGCCCTCACAGGTCACCTAAAATAGTATTGTCCTTCTTCAATTATTTTTGGTTCCCTCTTATGGTTTGAGTTGCCATGGGTTGGAGGATGTGGGGTGTCACCAATTAGCGTTGGTCATCAATTGGCTCCTGGGGACCCCCCCCCTTCCATCTTCCCCAGTCCCCCCCCCCGTTTTTGATATGTATATTGGCCCCCTTGTGCACACCCTGACTTCCTTATCCATAGAGGGGCGGAGGCTTACTGCTACTATGGTGGCTGTAGGACCCCATATGGATTGGAGGCTGTGTTGGTGGCTATGTAGGTCTTCCGGTTTTTTTGGTCTGCGCGGTGCACGTTGTGCTGCGCGCGGATCTATTACTCTGGGACATTGTTTCTGGCTGGTACTGGCGTTTGTATAGGGAGGTTGTTGATACCGGATGCGGAGTGTGAAGCCCGCCTCCGTATCCGGGACAACCTCTGAAGCCTGTCCAGCCCATCTGAGGGCGGACGTGACGCATTCAGTTACCGGAAGTGGCGGGTGGAACGCACATCCACCGCCACTTCCGGGTCTTCGGCCAATGCACGTCCCATCGAGTGGTGGGACCATAGCTCAGCACCACGGGAAGCAACTGTGGCGATATTCAGATGGGTGGCAGCATTGATTGACTGTCCTTGACGGCCTGTGCGATAGGGGTACGTCCCACCATATATGTATATATGCCATACATCCTCCGCCAGTTGAAGCACATATACACATTATCACATGGTGTATGCATATACTATCTGATGTATTGATGGGTACATCAGTGTGGGCAGTGAGGGGTTAACTTCATATGGGCATGCCTTTTGGGTGAGAGGAGGAGTGACCTGTGGTGGGTGGAGCTCTAGATTGATGACCACTCACACCCACTTACACATGGCTTTAAGAGTCCAGAGAGGGGTCCAGATACTATCACTTTTTGGCTCTGAGGAAGAGGGTTCGCCTTCGCAACGCGTCAGCCGTAGCTGTTACACCTGTCATCTGGACTCTCTGGTGTCTGGTTCCAGCAGGAGGCAATTCCCATTGATGGAATGTTATACGTGCCTATTTTCATACTTGCTTTGTGAGTATTTGTAATCTTTTTATATATTTTTAATAAACCTAGCCACTGGTTATGCACTAGGTCGGTGCGCCCTCTTTTTTTCCTTTTACTTTCTAGAACATAAGTTGCTTGATTACGTGTTTAAAAAGGCAAGGTTAAAAATAAAAAGTGAGAATCTGGTTGTTCCAACCAACAAAAACAGCTTTTTTTTCAGTCTTTAAAACATTTGGAAGGAAGTGTTGTTTGGTTAAAAAAAAATACCAAACTGATTATACTTGGTGAAAAAATGTTTAAAGAAAAATATATATGATGGCTACATGCTCCTATGTTGGCTTAAATTAAAACATGCTTTCATGGATCTCAGCCCTCTATCGAAACCCGCGTGCAAAGATCAAAGTCAACAACATCTTCTCTGACCCCATTAAGATCCACAACGGTACACGTCAGGGATGTCCCCTCTCCCCCCTTCTCTTCATCATCTCTCTGGAGCCCCTGATAAGGAACATAAATCTGACGGATGATGTATCAGGCTTTAAGATAGGAAAGAGAGAATATAAAGTTGCCGCTAATGCGGATGATTTATTATTTTTTCTATCACAACCACACATATCTATCCCTAATTTTAAAAAAAAATCTTTGAGACGTTTGGATTTATATCCAATTTTAAAATTAACCAATCTAAATCTGAGGCCCTGAATATTAATCTACCTCTTGACCAACTAAACTTAATAAAGGACAACTACAACTATAGATGGGAACAAAATACACTGAAATACCTGGGGATAAACCTGACTGACAATTTAGACTCTCTCTACCGAGACAATTATAAGCCACTATTTAATTCACTGATTTAGAGAACTTCGAGCATGGTCCTCCAAGACCTTCTCGTGGTTCGGCAGAGCCTCAGTTTTGAAAATGACGGTCCTCCCGAGACTGCTCTACCTCTTTAATGCGCTTCCCATTAAAATCCCAGAGGCTTTTTTCACAAGCCTCCTTAGGGCACAGAGAGGTTTCCTATGGGCAGACAGGAAACCAAGAATTAACTTCAACTTGCTGACACGTTCCAAAAATAGAGGAGGAATAGGTCTGCCGGACTTTAAAAAATACTACCAAGCTTCCCACATCACTAGAATACTTGACTGGCACTGCCATGGACAGGACAAAGATTGGATCCAACTGGAACAAAGCTTAACTCCAAACAACCTAATTTTCTATCCTTGGACACTACACTCCAAAAGAGACAAAAATCAGACGCATCCCTTAGTAGCAAACACTCTTCACATCTGGCACAAAATTGTAGGCAAACACAACATTGCCTTCATACTTGGCCCTCTGACCCCAGTCACCAACAACTCTGATTTTATCCCGGGACACCTCTTGAAGGATGTACTCCCATGCACGACCTCCCAATGCCTATCAGACTCAAAGGTTAAACCTTTGGATGCCTTACGGGCAGACTGGGGGGGACCGTTCCCTGGCCTCTGGTTTTACTTACAACTAAGAGACTTCTTGATTAACAGCAAATTTAGGTCATTATATGGCATGCCAATGTCTCCACTTGAAAATCTCTGCTTTAAGAAATCCTCAGTAGCACATACCACTTCTCTAGCCTACTCCTGGTTAAATCAGGCTCAGCACACAGATGACTTGAAACATAAGGCTAAATGGGAAAGTGACCTTAACATTAAGATATCGACAAAACACTGGGAGAAGGCATGTATTATGACGCATAAATGTTCCTTAAGCTCCAAATATCAGGAGGTCTCTTACAAAATTCTTACCCAATGGTACATTACACCCCAGAGGTCCGGGAGATGGTCCACCGCAGCCTCGGATACATGCTGGCGTTGTGAACAGGATATTGGCACCTTTCTCCATTTATGGTGGGAGTGTCCAAAAATTCTTGAGTACTGGGATGAGATCAGGAAATGGATCCAATTCATAACTGAAACTAATCTAAATCTTACAGCAGCAGCCTGCCTGATTAACGTTAACACACTCACCATAAGCAAGTATAAGAAATCTCTCACCAGACACCTCCTCCTTGCAGCGAAAACACTTATCCCCCTTCATTGGAAGACCAAACGTGTACCAAAAATCAGAGATTGGTTGGATAGAGTAAAACATATACACAAAATGGAAGAAATCGCAGCCATGAAAAGAGAGAATAGCACCAATTTTAACGAAACCTGGCAACCTTGGGTTTTATTCTCGTACTCCCCCGAATTGCAGTTGCTTAATGCATAGTTCCTCTCTTGCCACATTAGGTAACTTGGGCTGACCGTGCCTTTCTTAAATAATTGGAAAAAAGAGTAAACTGCGCTAAATATATTGATAAAGAAAAGACACCAAGTGTTCTCACTGGTGACTCAATGGGAGCTGCGATTAAGATGTGAACCACCATACATAATAGCAAAATAGGAAAAGAGAAAAATCGCGCTAACCCGTGTCATAGGCTCCGTGAGGAGTCTATAAATAATTTGGATCTGTAATTGTTTAAAAAAGAACAGAACATAAGATTTAAATAAATTAAATAAACACCCATCAAACGATGAAGAACTGATAAAAAAAAAAAAAAAAAGGTGTACTGTGATGTAACTTCAAAATGTAAGGTCCATAAATGATATAAAGTCCATAAAATAAATCTCTTAGGTAAAGTCCGTTATGAAACACCAGTGCTCCGTGTAAAAAGTCATACGAAGTGGATAATTGCATCCAATTTTGTGATCTTCCACCACCAAACAACAGAAATTTCTCCTTACCAGCTACAATTGACCCCCCATGACAGAGGATCAATAAATGCAGAGATTAAGCAGTTCCTCCCACAGGTCAGCACAGCAATTGGGACTCCTAAATCACCAATCCCCGATGGACATCCGTGGACACAGGTAGTATGTAAAAGATAGACACACTCCACATAGCGCATTACCGTTTAAAATATTTATTCTTTAAAATAAAGTTTGCACTTACATTAATGCAGTTTTAAAATAGCCCATTCAGTCTGGTGTGCCGGCCGCTGCACATTCATCAGACACCCGTCCCGTCCTTCTCGGAAGCGTTTGAGGTGACGTCAGTGCGCTGCTCCGCCCTACGTCCGTTTCACAAAAACTTGCTTCTTCCAGTGCCCCTGGAAGAAGCAAGTTTTTGTGAAATGGACGTAGGGCGGAGCGACGCACTGACGTCACCTCAAACGCTTCCGAGAAGGACGGGACGGGTGTCTGATGAATGTGCAGCGGCCGGCACACCAGACTGAATGGGCTATTTTAAAACTGCATTAATGTAAGTGCAAACTTTATTTTAAAGAATAAATATTTTAAACGGTAATGCGCTATGTGGAGTGTGTCTATCTTTTACATACTACCTGTGTCCACGGATGTCCATCGGGGATTGGTGATTTAGGAGTCCCAATTGCTGTGCTGACCTGTGGGAGGAACTGCTTAATCTCTGCATTTATTGATCCTCTGTCATGGGGGGTCAATTGTAGCTGGTAAGGAGAAATTTCTGTTGTTTGGTGGTGGAAGATCACAAAATTGGATGCAATTATCCACTTCGTATGACTTTTTACACGGAGCACTGGTGTTTCATAACGGACTTTACCTAAGAGATTTATTTTATGGACTTTATATCATTTATGGACCTTACATTTTGAAGTTACATCACAGTACACCTTTTTTTTTTTTTTTTTTTTTTTTTTTAATCAGTTCTTCATCGTTTGATGGGTGTTTATTAAATTTATTTAAATCTTATGTTCTGTTCTTTTTTAAACAATTACAGATCCAAATTATTTATAGACTCCTCACGGAGCCTATGACACGGGTTAGCGCGATTTTTCTCCTTTCTTAAATAAGACCACACTTGCTGAGGCTAAATTATAACACATTGAGTATGTATTTGAGATGAACTGTTACTGTATCTGTTTTACCTGAACCTCCATTCTCTACTTATTCTGCTACCACCCCCCCCCACCCTCTTCTCTCCTAGCCTTTTTCTTTACCCATTTACCCTCCCCATTTCTTTCCCCCACATTTTCTTAATATATGTTCAGCATATACTTCCCTCATATTACGCCATTGTCATTTTCCGGGCTTTGTAATGATTAAGCCCTGGATGTTTAATTTTGTAAGTATGAATGCATCTTTTTTTTTTTTTTTACTTGTTATTTGTACCAAACTTCAATAAAAACCTTTGATTGTGAATAAAAAATAAAGGTTCCCTCTTGCTCCTTGTGACACATAAAGGTTTCGCCCATTGACCATTTCTTCATTTCCTGTAGTACTGGACTGAGCTTTCTCTTAGTAGTTGATCCCAATGGAAAATGTGGGGGGAGGGGCACGAGCCTGTTGGAACCATGAAGTGAGGAACCCTATTGCTATCACATTTCTGGCGATTCCATCTAAATTAATATATTCAGCTGCGTGTGAATGAAAAATACGCATTTACCCGGATACCACTGAGTAGTTTGGTAACAAACTGCTTGTGTTGTAAGCAGTCAATTTTGTCAACACCAAGTAAAGGCTGAATTAATAGTATGTATTTAAATAGAACTCAAAGATTAAGTGCAACTATATGTTCAAAAATTTTTTTTTTAAGTAGAATCAGGTTTTTACTACAATCCAGGGCTTATTTAGCAAGATTAAGGCAGAGTTCCACCCAAAAGTGGAACTTCAGATTATTCTCCTCCCCGTCAGGTGCCACATTTGAAACTTTCAGGGGGGAGGGGGGATGGAGACCTGTTTTTGATAGGTACCCTGTCCCCACTTCTGTCGGACCTCGTCCGTCAGAAGTCTTGCCCCCTCCTCGTTTCTCCACCGCCGGACCAATTGGAATTCACAGCGCGCTTCGTGCATGCGCAGTAGGGAACCGGGCATGAAGCCAAAAAGCTGCACTGCCGGGTTCCCTTATCGGCAATGGCAGCGGCTGCACCCATCAACCGATCCGAAGATCTGCTGCGGTGCCAACATCGCCGGAACCCTGGACAGGTACGGTATATATTAAAAGTCAGCAGCTGCAGTATTTGTAGCTGCTGACTTTAAATTTTTCGTGGAGTGAGCGGACTTCTGCTTAAGTCTCACTTCCTGTCCTGCTGCCAATACTGTGCTTTATTTTAGTAAAGCATGACATGTCCCTGTTACAGATTTTTTCTCTCTCCCTGTCTGATGAGGTTGACTTCATCAATTCAGCAGAACAGGAAGTGGTAGTAAATCTTTTAACTGAGCCCTGGATCGAAGGTAAAACCCAACAGGACTTTTACTGCTTCAACACTCTATTGAAAACAAAAAAAGTTATCCAAAGAATGCAAGATCCTGGGCTGCCCTCTTTCCATCACTACTTTGTGAAGGACAGACCTGGAACAAATATGTGACCGTTTACTGCTTCCAGGCTTTGCTCAGGTTATTGACTGTAGGTATAAAAGGCAAGTATTAGAATGGTAGGACCAGAGATGACGCTATCACAAAAAAGTTAATAATGGCACCTCCTATATTTCAGTTCTGACAGGTTCTCTTTAAATCATCAGAAAATAGTATGGTAAAGCAGTTACAATCAAAGTCTTCCTTTCCATTTGGACATAATTGGACGATGCCTCAACTATTTCACAAGATATGCCATCTCTGCTCACCCAACCAGTCTGTAACCTTTTTTCTCAACGTGTATGTTTTTTTTATCTCCATGCAATACAAATGATGCTGTAACAAACTTGGAGCATTCCTTTATTAGTTGCAGGGATAATCAGCCATTCATTTGATCGTTGTACCCAAGCACATTTTTGCTCACTCCCTGCACTGTATGCATATTGTAAAGTCAGACTAAAACTAGAATAATTCTAGAAATTCACTGGGTAAGATAACTGGTCTACTGATTACATTGATTTGTACTGACACCAATAAAGATTCTCGAAATCCAGCTGAGTTGAAATAGTTCTGAAATATTTATTGCATGCTGTGATAGGGACTTATGGGATCTCTGCAAAATAGTTCATCATCCACATTTTCTATCTTCAGACATAGTATATTCAAAATGAAAACTTTAATATATTGTAATTCACCAACCCTCAGAGGTGGTGACCTCACAACAACAGAGTACCTGCATTTGTGCAATGTGTTGCTAGTCATTCTTAACCCCTTGGCACCGGCCACACGCAAATATGCAGCCTTTCTGCGCCTGGGCCCTAGAGCTGAGAGGCACAGTGACCAGCGTCTAACCGAAAGTTTTTGGATCACATGACCGCCGTGACAGTCAATCACGGCGGTCACATGATCTTAAGCCACACCCTGCCTCCAGGCATCTTAAAAAGCTGGGAGGCGCCCCGTGAAGAGGTTAATGGCACTCCAATTAACCTTGCTGATGAACATGCATTTATGCATGGCAATGCACCAACACAACATACGCTGCCATGCTTTGCTGAAATGACACATGAACCTCTGAAGGTGGATGCTGGTGCCTTAAGCAGCTCATTCAAATAAATAGGCTGCCCTAACCCAATGCACACTAATGTGCAGCAGTATAAGCGAACAAATCTCACATGCATTTAATCTGGCCATACATTATACAATATTTTTGTTCAATTTCCTTTAGATTTACCTTCAACCAGTGGCGGCCTGTCAATAGGGGACGCCCCCCCCAAAGCTAATTATAAAAATAAAAAAAATTAAAAATCTAAAGTGTCCCTTTAAGTGGGTGTGTTAAGGGCGCCGGACACGGGGTGCTATTGGAGGCATGACCCGTGTGTAAACACGTTATGGGAGCTAAGAAGCTCTATTGGCGTAGTTTAGAGTGTGTTAGGGGCGCAAATCTTGTAGCCACGAAAACTCCACCTCTAGCATTAGGTTTCCAGTGCTTGTAATTGATTGGGTCCATAGGGTGGGGCTTTAATCAGACCTGCAGCGTCATTGGCTCACAGGCTGCCTGTCTCCTTCAGTAAGTGAGGGGGGAATCACCAGCAGAAGAGAACTGGTCAGGGCAGACAGGGAGCGATGTGCAGAGGCAGCTTCATTCATCTCCCTGTGACACAGACTCGGCATCCAGCAGTGCACACAGAAATCTTCAGGTACACTACATGCCAGGACTGGAGGGGGAAGGTGGCAGAAGGGGCTATTATCACTGTGTGATGAGTGACTGTACAGCAGCATTTTAATCTCCAACTTTACTTCACCTCTCTCCATGGGGAGAGAAACAAAAGGCATTGTTCTTAAATTAACATTATTCACATGTAAATCGTGCAGGCATTGTTATGCAAATTAGATCGGCCGCCACGATTCATATGCAAATCACGCCCCATCCTCTGCATGCCGCCCACCTAGACAGCATACAGGTGAGCATAGGGGACATGTAGAGGTAATCAAAAAGGGGGACTTGAGGTGCACTGCAGAGGTGAGCAGATGATGAGTTAGGGGCAGAGTTGTACTGATGGGAGATAAGAATGCAGAGATTAGTAGACAGATGGGGGGGGGGGGGTTACTGTAAATACACCTGTTATATGGCTAGTCACTGTAAATGTCTCAATTACATTGGTGGTTGATGAAAATAGTCCTCTGTTGTGTTGGGGTAAGTGTAAATGTCCGAGTTACATTGGGGATCAGTTTAGGGCAGTGTTTTTCAACTCCAGTCCTCGAGGCGCCCCAACAGGTCATGTTTTCAGGCTTTCCATTCGTTTGCACAGGTGATTTGATCAGTTTCACTGCCTTAGTAATTACCGCAGCCATTTCATCCGAGGGAAATCCTGAAAACATGACCCGTTGGGGCGCCTTGAGGACTGGAGTTGAGAAACACTGGTTTAGGGTACCCCCTTACATTGGTTGTCAGTGTAGAAATATTAGTTGGTTATATTCTATTAAATATTTTAATAACCATTTAATAACCATTTGGTTCAGATTTTTTTTTCTTCATATTTTCCTCCTGTAAAACCTAGGTGCGTCTTATGATCAGGTGCATCTTATGGAGCGAAAAATATGGTAGATATTCACTGCTCACATCCTGCAGGCTCCCGGTCTCAGATCTGACCATTCCAATCACTGCCTCACACCCTTTCCATTCCAGATTACTTTTTATCTCTTCCAAACTGTTTAGCAGATCAGAACATTCTCTGCAGTGCAATCATTTAAGGTGGCTGTAGGAATGACGTTAAAAAGGAATCCTCTATTCTATGAGTGCAGAATGTACTGATCTGCTCAACAGTTTGGAAGAGATAAAAAGTAATGTGGAATGGAGAGGGTGTCCATCAGTTATTGGACCCCTAAAGAGGAATGCCCAGATCTGAGAACCACACTTGTAAAGAAGAACTCAGCATAGGGATGGTGGGAACCCCTCATAATAGGCACATCAGCTTACAGACCCAGGAACTTGTTACAGGGATGGTAGGAACCCCCATAATGGGCACATCAGGTTACAGACCCGGGAACTTGCCACAGGGATGGTGGGAATCCCTCATAATGGGCACAGTAGGTGTACTATGTGTACAGACCCAGGAACTCAGCACAGGGATGATGGGAACCCCTCATAATGGGCACAGCAGGTGTACAGACCCAGGAACTCAGCACAGGGATGGTGGGAACCCCTCATAATGGGCACAGCAGGTGTACAGACTCAGGAACTCAGCACAGGGATGGTGGGAACCCCTCATAATGGGCACAGCAGGTGTACAGACCCAGGAACTCGTTACAGGGATGGTGGGAACCCCTCATAATGGGCACAGTAGGTGTACAGACCCAGGAACTCAGTACAGGGATGGTGGGAACCCCTCATAATAGGCACAGTAGGTGTACAGGGATGGTGGGAGGAACCCTCATAATGGACACAGCGGGTGTACAGACCTAGGAACTCAGTGCAGGGATGGTGGGAACTCCTCATAATGGGCACCTCAGGTGTACAGACCCAGGAACTCTGCACAGGGATGGTGGGAACCCCGCATAATAGGCACAGTAGGTGTACAGACCCAGGAACGCAGTACAGGGATGGTGGGAACCACTCATAATGGGCACCATAGGTGTACAGACCCTGGAACTCTGTACAGCCTGTCCTTATACATTTACTTGAGATCACTTAGACACGGTGGGTCTCTATAGTGGGAGGTAGCGCCAACACCCCATTCTTTTATATTATATCCTATTCTCCCTAGGGAGTTTTTAGGGGGGCTGCAACCTCTGTCTGGTGTTTTCCTGAGCGCGGATTCCCTACTTCTTTAATAATAGTCTAATGTCCATAAGATTTCATAATCTACCCAATAGACCCAATAGACCTCATGCACACAGGGTGTTTGCTTTGCTCCTCTAAAGGTCAGAACTCCTGGCAGGAGAAAAGCCCACTGCTATCGTAAATGTATCCTATTGGCCAAAATATTTATTTGTTCTGGCCATTTAAATGCATTACCTCTCAAATGTGCCTAAATGCGTCTAGCGTTTCAGTGTGTTTAGCTTTTTTCTGCGCTTCACCTCCTCTCCTAAACGTGCTTTCCATGGGGGTTTTTTTCAGACTGTAATTGCTCTGCTTCTAATATGTCTGTAAATGCCTGTGTGCACATGGACACATAAGCTAACATACAGGTGCTTTTACAGGCTGAGAAAAACAATGTCAAATGCCAGTATTTTTTAACCACTTCCCGCCCGGTCAATGGCAAATTGACGTCCGGGAAGTGGTTGCATTATCCACACTGGACGTCTATTGACGTCCTGCAGGATAATGCCTTGCGCGCGGTGATCGGGGACGGCGTGTGTCCCTCGGACACAGCGCTTCCCCGATCACGGTAAACATTTCATTGGCTGTTTACCATGTGATCGGCTGTGTCAAAGTCACAGCCGATCACATGTCACAACAGACTCGGCGGCGCGCTCCGTGCGCGCCGCCAGAGGCTTGCAGAGCGGGGATCGGGGAAGGCGAGTGTCCCTTGGACACAGCGCATCCCCGATCAGGGTAAACAGCCAATGAAATTGGCTGTTTACCACGTGACCGGCTGTGTCCAATCACAGCCGGTCACAAATGTAAACAAACCGCAGCAGTTACTACCTGATCCCTGCTCTCTCCTCACACACCGATCTGTGAGGAGAGAGCAGAGATCAGTAAGTTAGCTCAGTGTAGTTTGTCTACATTCTTTTACAGTGCACAACACGCCCCCCACAATAAAGAGGACCTGTCACACAGCCCAGCACATCAATCAGCCCAGCCATTCAGCCCATCTGTCAATCAATCAGCCTATCTGTCAATCAATCAGCCCATCTGTCAATCAATCAATCAGCCCATCTGTCAATCAATCAGCCCACCTATCAATCAATCAGCCCATCTGTCAATCAATCAATCAATCAGCCCATCTGTCAATCAATCAGCCCATCTGTCAATCAATCAATCAGCCCATCTGTCAATCATCTGTCACAGGCCCACCTCCATCGGTACCGCCATTGGTACTGCCACACAGGCTACCAGTACCGCCATCGGTACCACTACCAGTACCGCCACCAGTACCGCCACCAGGCCCAGCATCTATACTGCCACACAGGCCCGCTACCAGTATCACCACTAGTGCCGCCATCGGTACCACCACCAGTACCACCACCCGTACCACCGTCGGTAGTGCCACCATCACCTGTACCGCCATCGGTACCATCACCACCCGGACCACTATCAGTACCACCACCACCTGTACCGCCATTGGTACCATCACCACCCGTACCGCCATCGGTACCACCACCACCTGTACCACCATTGGTACCACCCCCACCCATACCGCCATCGCTACCACCACCACCCGTACCGTCACCTGTACTGCCATTGGTACCGCCACCACCACCACCCGTACCGCCATCGGTACCACCACCACCTGTACCGCCATTGGTACCACCACCACCACCCATACCACCATCGGTACCACCACACAGGCCCACCACTAATACCTCCATCGGTACTACCACACAGACTGCCACCACTACCACCAGCAGTACCATTACACAGGCCCACCAATAAGCACTGCCATAATGTCCCAAAGGGTTTACACACCTGAGGAGGCATATGCCATTCTTGCCATGTCGGATGATGAGAGCAGCGGGGAGCTCCCATTATCCGATTCTGGTTCGGAATACGAGCCAGTGGAGGATAGTGGCTCAGAGTCCGAGTCCCCGGAGGAAACCGTCCCTCCCAAAAAAAGGCGATCAGCACCAAGATCAGGAGAACTGCCCACCACCAGCAGCGCCAAACCCCAGGAAGAGGAGCCCAGTACAAGTAATGGAAATACACGCCCAACCCGAAGAATCCAGCCCCAGTCCTACCTTCCCGATGCCCTGGCAAACCCCTTATGGTTGCCTGCCAACTCAGGATCCGCTATCATCCCCCCTTTCACCGCACAGCCAGGTGTGCAGCCCGACACTACCAATTTTTCTAAATTTGATTATTTTTGTTTATTTTTCCCACAAGATTTGCTGCAGAATATAGTGGATCAAACGAATCTGTATGCATCCCAATTTATTGCTGCAAACCCGGATTCTTCCTACGCCCGCATGTTCCAGTGGCGGCGTCTAACATTGGACGAATTTAAATTGTTTTTGGGCCTTATGTTCAATATGGGGCTTACAAAAAAGAACGAAGTCCATGCATATTGGTCCAAACGCCCCATCCAACACATGCCCATATATTCCGCTGTCATGTCCAGGAAAAGATACGACATGATTATGCGCTTTCTCCACTTCAATGACAATTCACAGTGCCCTCCCCAAGATCATCCCAACTACGACAAATTATACAAGATACGCCCCTTAATCAATGCCTTTTCCCAGTGATTTCAAGATGTTTTCATCCCAGACCAAAAAATTTGTGTGGACGACTCCCTCGTACATTTCACCGGCCGACTGCAGTTCAAGCAGTACATACCAAGCAAGAGAGCCAGGTATGGGTTAAAATTAAATAAATTATGTGATCGAGCCACTGGATACGTCTTCAAATTCAGGATCTACGAAGGCAAAGACTCCCAGCTCCAGCCCCGTGATTGCCCCACATATATTGGAACCAGTGGGAAAATTGTCTAGGAGTTGGCATACCCCCTGTTCGGAAAAGGTTACCATTTATATGTTTACAATTACTATACCAGCCTGCCCCTTTTTCGCCACCTTTACAGTAAGCAAACCCCGGCCTGCGGTACCTTAAAAAAAAAACGGAAGGGATTCCCACAAAATTTATTAACCAAAAAATTGCGACCTGGAGAATCGGCATTCATGAGGAACGAGGAGGTGTTGGCCATGAAGTGGAGGGACAAGAAAGATGTCCACATCCTCTCTACGA
Source organism: Rana muscosa (assembly GCA_029206835.1). Classification (NCBI taxonomy): domain Eukaryota; kingdom Metazoa; phylum Chordata; class Amphibia; order Anura; family Ranidae; genus Rana; species Rana muscosa. The sequence goes on from CM055119.1 coordinate 57,632,736, forward strand.
TCCACAATGACACCGTGGTGGAGATCCAAAGAAGACGCGGCCCCATTGTAAAGCCCGAATGTGTCCACGACTACAATTTGTACATGGGGGGGGTGGATTTAAACGACCAGATGCTACAGCCCTACTTATCAACCAGAAAGTCCCGTTATTGGCACAAAAAAGTTGCATTTCACCTGTTTCACATGGCCCTTTTTAATTAGTTTGTCTGCTACCAAAAAGCAACTCAAAATCAACAACTCCACTACCTCCAATATATCGAAGATATCATTGATGCCCTCATTTACCAACAAGATCCCGCCCCAGGAAGCATTCGCTCTGATAGTGTGAGTCGGCTTCACAAGCGACACTATCCCTTTAGCATCCCCCCCACAGAATCTGGAAGAAGACGCCAAAAGAAATGCCGTGTATGCAGCAGAGGAGGAGTAAGAAGAGACACCAGCTATTATTGTCCCGATTGTCCCTCCCAACCTGGCCTGTGCATCGGAAATTGCTTCAAAAATTATCATACATCCATTAGTTCCCCTTATTATTAACAGACTGCCATTTCCCCATTTGCCTGCTACCATGTTACTACCTTCCATGTTAATTAACTGACCCTGGCCTGTTTACCGACGATGTCTTTGCTTGCCGATTTAAACCTTGTTTCTGACCTCCACGTGCACCAGCCTCAGCCTGTTTATCGACGATGCCTCTGCCTGCCGATTTAAACCACGTTTCTGACTTCCACGTGTACCGACCTTGGCCTGTTAATCGACCATGTTTTTGCCTGCCACTTGGACTGATCTTTTGGCCATTTACTTTTAGTACACAGGGGTCTCACATATGTGAGGGGCTTCAGAATAGCGTTCTGAGTAGAGAAAACCAGTTTTTCATTTTCTGTGCTCCAAGAACAGGGTCTGGTTGCCCGGAGGCTTCAAAGCGATTTGGGTGGGAGAAGCCTCTACCCCTGTTCCCCTGGCCCTAAGCTTGATGGTCCTTCCTGCTGCCTGGACCAATACTTTGGCTGTGCTGACCATATTAGTGCCTGTAATGACCCATGACATTATGGACCATGTTTCTTCCTGCTGCTTGGACCAATACTTTGGCTGTGTTGATCATATATCTGCCTGCTGCCTCGACTGACTTTGGACAGCATTTCTGCCGGGACACCTCTGCCTGCTACCTGGACCTGTGCTTTGGTTGTGCTCTGGCTGTGCTGCAGTATCTCTGCCTGTGGGAACTATGGACAGTATTCCTGCCTGCTGCCTGGATGATCACTTTTGCTGTCGCTGACCTCATCCCTGCCTGCTGCCTGGACCGATGCTCTCCTCTGTGGACCACTGCACTTCTAAAACCACAGGTAATCTTTTGTTATTTGGTATGTACCTGCTATGTGTTAGATATATGAAGGGCCTTCAAAAATGTGATCGGTAGTCAGAAAATGATATGTGCAATTAATGCTGCTAGAATGCCCGGAGGTGCTACTTGGATTTTGGGCCTCTGTATGTGGCCAGGCTGTGTAAAAGTCTCAAACATGTGGTATCGCCATACTCAGGAGGAGTAGCAGAATGCATTTTGGGGTGTCATTTTTGCTATGTATATGCTATGCATTAGAAATATCTTATAAATGGACAACTTTGTGTAAAAAAAATGCATTTTCATTTTTTCTCCACATTTTCCAAAACCTTCTGGAAAAAAATGAACCGTTCAAAAGACTCATAATGCTTCATAGATTATACGTTGGGGTGTGTGCTTTCCAAAATGGGGTCATTTTGTGGAAAATTCTATTGTCCTGGTGCTCCAGGGCCTTCAAAATTGTAATAGGTGGTTGAGAAAAGGATATGAGCGATTTATGCTTGTAGAACGCCTGAAAGTGCTACTTCAATGTTGGGCCTCTGTATATGGCCAGGCTGTGTAAAAGTCTCACACATGTGGTATCGCTATACTCAGGAGGAGTAGCAGAATGCATTTTGGGGTGTCATTTTTGCTATGTATATGCTATGCATTAGAAATATCTTATAAATAGACAACTTTGTGTAAAAAAAATGCATTTTCATTTTTTCTCCACATTTTCCAAAACCTTCTGGAAAAAAATGAACCGTTCAAAAGACTCATAATGCTTCATAGATTATACGTTGGGGTGTGTGCTTTCCAAAATGGGGTCATTTTGTGGAAAATTCTATTGTCCTTGTGCTCCAGGGCCTTCAAAATTGTAATAGGTGGTTGAGAAAGAATATGTGCGATTTATGCTTGTAGAACGCCTGAAAGTGCTACTTCAATGTTGGGCCTCTGTATATGGCCAGGCTGTGTAAAAGTCTCACACATGTGGTATCGCTATACTCAGGAGGAGTTGCAGAATGCATTTTGGGGTGTAATTTTTGCTATGTATATGCTATGCGTTAGAAATATCTTATAAATGGACAACTTTGTGTAAAAAAAAATGCATTTTCATTTTTTCTCCACATTTCCCAAAACCTTCTGGAAAAAAATGAACCGTTCAAAAGACTCATAATGCTTCGTAGATTATACGTTGGGGTGTGTGCTTTCCAAAATGGGGTCATTTTGTGGAAAATTCTATTGTCCTGGTGCTCCAGGGCCTTCAAAATTGTAATAGGTGGTTGAGAAAGGATATGTGCGATTTATGCTTGTAGAACGCCTGAAAGTGCTACTTCAATGTTGGGCCTCTGTATATGGCCAGGCTGTGTAAAAGTCTCACACATGTGGTATTGCTATACTCAGGAGGAGTAGCAGAATGCATTTTGGGGTGTCATTTTTGCTATGTATATGCTATGCATTAGAAATATCTTATAAATGGACAACTTTGTGTAAAAAAAATGCATTTTCATTTTTTCTCCACATTTTCCAAAACCTTCTGGAAAAAAATGAACCATTCAAAAGACTCATAATGCTTCATAGATTATACATTGGGGTATGTGCTTTCCAAAATGGGGTCATTTTGTGGAAAATTCCATTGTCCTGGTGCTCCAGGGCCTTCAAAACTGTAATAGGTGGTTGAGAAAGGATATGTGCGATTTATGCTTGTAGAACACCTGAAAGTGCTACTTCAATGTTGGGCCTCTGTATATGGACATGCTGTGTAAAAGTCTCACACATGTGGTATCGCCATACTCAGGAGGAGTAGCGGAATGCATTTTGGGGTGTAATTTTTGCTATGTATATGCTATGTGTTAGAAATATTTTATAAATGGACAACTTTGTGTAAAAAAAATGCATTTTCATTTTTTTCTCCACATATTCCAAAACCTTCTGGAAAAAGATGAACCGTTCAAAAGACTCATAATGCTTCATAGATTATGCGTTGGGGTGTGTGCTTTCCAAAATGGGGTCATTTTGTGGAAAATTCCATTGTCCTGGTGCTCCAGGGCCTTCAAAAATTTAATAGGTGGTTGAGAAAGGATATGTGCAATTTATGCTTGTAGAACGCCTGAAAGTGCTACTTCAATGTTGGGCCTCTGTATATGGCCAGGCTGTGTAAAAGTCTCACACATGTGGTATCGCTACACTCAGGAGGAGTAGCAGAATGTATTTTGGGGTGTAGTTGCAATTATGCATATGCTGTGTGAGAGAAACAAAACTGTTAATATGACCCGTTTGTGTAAAAAAAAAAAAAAAAAATCCAAATTTTCCCAAGAATTGTGAGAAAAAAATACAACTTCAAAAAACTCACCATGCCTCTTAGTAAATACCTTGGACTGTCTACTTTCCAAAAAGGGGTAATTTTGGGGTATTTGTACTTTCCTGGCTTGTTAGTGTCTCAAGAAATGAGATATGCCTTCAGTACATCAGGCGTGATCAGATGTGATACATTTTCAGTGATTGCCACCATAGTTTGTAGACTCTATAACTTTCACAAAGACCAAATAATATACACAAATTTGGGTTATTTTTTACCAAAGATATGTAGCAGTATACATTTTGGCACAAATTTATGAAGAAAAATAACTTATTTGCAAAATTTTACAATAGAAACTAAAAAAAAGTGTGTTTTTTTTAAAAATCGCTGTTTCTTTGCTTATATCGCAAAAAATAAAAAACCCAGTGGTGATTAAATACCACCAAAAGAAAGCTCTATTTGTGAGAAGAAAATATAAAAAAAATTGTTTGGATACAGTGTAGCATGACTGAGTAATTGTCATTCAAAGTGTGAGAGTACTAAAAGCTGAAAATTGGTCTGGGCGGGAAGGTGCATAAGTGCCTGGTATTGAAGTGGTTAAGCACTATCGGAGCCCTTTGTAATCTCATGTAGCCATATTCCTAAGCAATTATCACAAGTCTTTTTCTGTGCTTGATATACCATCAGTCTGATTCATGCTTCAGAGTAAGTTTAAGGCCCCGTTCAGGCTAGATTCATACTGTTGTGCAGAGAGGCTCAAAGCAGGGGTCCGGTGCGTCCCCTTTCTCCATTTCAGGGATGAATCGGGCCCAAATTTTTGCCTGCATTTGGACTTAAAACTAAGCATATTTCCAGGTTGTAAGTTGGCAAATGTCATTGCAGATCCCTACTTGTTATTGCTTGTATTGAAACTTACATAACACAGTTGGTATTCTGTATATTGACCGTGTACTAAACACCACCCTACATGTACACCATGTTTAAACATTTGCCAGTTTTATGAGTCATAGCGGGCAGCAGATGAAACTACATAGGTAATTGTAATTGTAAAAATACAAAATGTAGTGTAGTACTTACATTTTTTTCTTATCAAAAGCGAAATGACCTTTTAAATGCAACCCCTGTCGTCTAACGTTTAATGTTGTAGTGAGGCTATGCAATGGGTTAATAAAGTCAGAACTTAAAATGCAAGTTTAAACCATTTCCTAGCCTGTGATCTCCAGATACCGTCTGGGTTTTAAAACAAATTGAAGCTTTGTCGGTGTATAATGTGCAGCCTGGTATATGATGTGCAGAGCCCTGTGTATAATGTGCAGCCTGGTATATGATGTGTAGGGATGAGCTCTGGCATGTTCGCATACTCCACGTGCAGAGCCCGCCAGGAAGTCGGCACGGCGCTGCGCTGCACTAATCACAGGCAGGGAGACATTGTCCAGGTGCTCGGCTGCAGAGATCGGGAAATGTCTCTCTGCCTGTGATTAGCGCAGCGCCGTGCCGACTTCCTGGTGGGCTCTGCACGTGGAATATGCGAACACACCAGCGCTCATCCTTAATGATGTGCGGAGCCCTGGGTATAATGTGCAGCCTGGTATATGATGTGCAGAGCCCGGTGTATAATGTACAGCCTGGTATATGATGTGCAGAGCCCTGTGTATAATGTGCAGAGCCCTGTGTATAATGTGCAGCTTGGTATATGATGTGCAGAGCCCTGTGTATAATGTGCAGCCTGGTATATGATGTGCACAGCCCTGTGTATAATGTACAGCCTGGAATATGATGTTCAGAGCCCTGTGTATAATGTGCAGCCTGGTATATGATGTGTAGAGCCCTGTGTATAATGTACAGCCTGGTATATGATGTGCAGAGCCCTGTTTATAATTTTCAGACCCCTGTGTATAATGTGCAGCCTGGTATATGATGTGCAGAGCCCTGGGTATAATGTGCAGCCTGGTATATGATGTGTAGAGCCCGGTGTATAATGTACAGCCTGGTATATGATGTGCAGAGCCCTGTGTATAATGTGCAGAACCCTGTGTATAATGTGCAGCTTGGTATATGATGTGCAGAGCCCTGTGTATAATGTGCAGCCTGGTATATGATGTGCAGAGCCCTGTGTATAATGTACAGCCTGGAATATGATGTCCAGAGCCCTGTGTATAATGTGCAGCCTGGTATATGATGTGTAGAGCCCTGTGTATAATGTACAGCCTGGTATATGATGTGCAGAGTCCTGTGTATAATTTTAAGAGCCCTGTGCATAATGTGCAGCCTGGTATATGATGTGCAGAGCCCTGTGTATAATGTGCAGCCTGGTATATGATGTGCAGAGCCCTGTGTATAATGTGCAGCCTAGTATATGATGTGCAGAGCCCTGGGTATAATGTGCAGCCTGGTATATGATGTGTAGAGCCCGGTGTATAATGTACAGCCTGGTATATGATGTGCAGAGCCCTGTGTATAATGTGCAGAGCCCTGTGTATAATGTGCAGCTTGGTATATGATGTGCAGAGCCCTGTGTATAATGTGCAGCCTGGTATATGATGTGCAGAGCCCTGTGTATAATGTACAGCCTGGAATATGATGTCCAGAGCCCTGTGTATAATGTGCAGCCTGGTATATGATGTGTAGAGCCCTGTGTATAATGTACAGCCTGGTATATGATTTGCAGAGTCCTGTGTATAATTTTAAGAGCCATGTGCATAATGTGCAGCCTGGTATATGATGTGCAGAGCCCTGTGTATAATGTGCAGCCTGGTATATGATGTGCAGAGCCCTGTGTATAATGTGCAGCCTGGTATATGATGTGCAAAGCCCTGTGTATAATGTGCAGCCTGGTATATGATGTGCAGAGCCCTGTGTATAATGTGCAGCCTGGTAAATGATGTGCAGAGCCCGGTGTATAATCTGCAGCCTGGTATATGATGTGCAGAGCCCGGTGTATAATGTGCAGCCTGGTATATGATGTGTAGAGCCCTGTGTATAATGTGCAGCCTGGTATATTATGTGCAGAACCTGGTGTATAATGCTGACACTATGAGTGGAAGCAAGTGGAATACAGGGGACGGAGTGGGTGGTTATATAAGGGGTGTGGCCTATGAGAAGTGGGTGGGGCCAACCATGAAGGCTCGGAGTCTTGCGCCCCCCCCATCCTAAAACTTCACCAGCCGCCACTGCCTTCAACTATGTAGTGCAAGGGCCTGCCTGATTACATACAAATTTAAAGTGTTTAGGTTTGACCTCATATTATATGTTTTGGTAAATCTAAAGGAAAATTGGACAAGAAAATTGCATAATGTATGGCCAGCCTTAGATTTATATCTTTGCCCACATGTTTAAAGAACTCCTCCAGAAAACAAGTAAAATCAAGTAATCTGCTGACGCGGTCAAAAAATAAATAGTCTGATGCTTCACCCCTCACATGTTTTGCATTGAAAAGGTGCTTTTCAGCACAGAACATGTCAGAGGTGACTCCTGCTACTATTCAATAAATAAGAAAAGTTGCTGGCAGCTCAGAGTGAAAGGATTCATGAATTTTTCTGGCTGGATGACATTTATTTTGCTAAAGTGCCATGGATCTTAATACTTTCTTCTTGAGTCTGTTTCAGCCCTTACTAAGTATCTACAGGACTCCACTGCAGTGAAGACCTATGTCATTTTTCAGGATGGGTTTCTTTATGGTGACAGTGGTAGAAAATGCCTGTAACTGAGTGACTTCACAATCACTTGTAGTTTCCATTGGAGAAGAGAGTGCCCAAACAAGAACCTTCATGGCAGTATCAGTCATTATTACCTTAAAGAAAGCTGCAGCCTTAAAAAAATAAATAAAAATACTTTACCATTTTAAAGCATATTTTAGTAACTGGTTTTAGAATCCTTTTACATAGACCAGTGGTTCTCAACTCCTGCCCTCAGGACCCATTAACAGGCCAGATTTTAAGTATTACCTTCGGGAGATGCAGACTATAATACTGCAATCACTGAGCAGCAAATGATATCCCCAGTAGGAATGAGCTTCGTGTTCGAGTTGAACACGCGTTCGACTCGAACATCGGCTGTTCGATCGTTCGACGAAGATCGAACGTTATGGTCCGTTCACGCCAAATTCGAGTGGCGCGTCACGGCCCATAATTCACTGCGGCATCGCAGTGCATTGCTGGCTGATGATTGCCCAAGCATGCACTATGACCCGCATGCTTGGCCAATCACAGTGCCGTCTATACAGAGAGCCGTAATTGGCCAAAGCCAGGGTGGCTTTGGCCAATCATGGCTCAGAGGAGTAGGTACACGCCCCACACTATATAAGGCCGCCTGGAAGTCGGCCTTGTGTAGTGTGTTGGCGTTTGTGAAAGAGACAGTTACAGAAAGAGAGACAGTGTCATTTATATTGAGTTAGATAGAGCAGGCAGGTGAGTCAGTTAGCTGCTGTTACAGTGTGTAGAGGATATATATGCATCCTAGGTGTTGTATATATATTTATACACTGTATTGAGTTTAGCTAGATCCGTTCCTTTTAGTCTCTATACTGTGACAGACAGGCAGGTGATTGTGCTAGCTGCAGACAGTCAGTGTTTCACTTAGTGCACTAATGTGTGCTTTGCATAGCATTCACCTAAAGCTCACCTGGATACAGTTATTGTCTATACCAGGGATATGCAATTAGAGGACCTCCAGCTGTTGCAAAACTACAAGTCCCATCAAGCCTCTGCCTATGGGTATCATGCTTGTGGCTGTCAGAGTCTTGCTTTGCCTGATGGGACTTGTAGTTCTGCAACAGCTGGAGGTCCGCTAATTGCATATCCCTGCTCTATACTGTGACAGGCAGGCCGGTGATTGTGCTAGCTGCAGACAGTCACTGTTTCACTTAAGCCCTGTACACACGATCAGATTTCCTATGGATTCTAGTCTGATGGATTTGTCCATCGGATATCCGATGAAACTGTTTTCCATCAGTTTTGCCCACACACCATCAGTCAAAAAACCGACCGTTCCAAACGCGGTGACGTAAAACACTCTGATGAGCCGAGAAAAATGACGTTTAATGCTTCTGAGCATGCGTCGACTTGATTCTGAGCATGCGTGGGTTTTTTATCCGATGGACTTGCCCATAGACGATCGGAATTTGCTATCGGTTTTGGATCCATCGTAAAAATTTAAAACATGTTCTATTTTTTAAAACCGATGGAAAAAAGACCGATGGGTCCCATACACGATCGGTTTGTCCGATGAAAAAAATCCATCGGACGGTTTTCATCGGTAAAACCGATCGTGTGTACAGGGCTTTAGTGTACTACTGTGTGCTTTGCATAGCATTCACCTAAAGCTCACCTGGATACAGTTATTCTCTATACTGTGACAGGCAGGCCGGTGATTGTGCTAGCTGCAGACAGTCAGTGTTTCACTTAGTGTACTACTGTGTGCTTTGCATAGCATTCACCTAAAGCTCAACTGAATACAGTTAGTGACTAATACTATTATAGTGGTGTTCTCATAATAAAACCACAAGCAGAGAGCTGCAAGTATTTTCAGTGTACTGTGTCCTCTGCACAGTTTTCACCTAAAACTAACTGAAAACAATTGCTGCTTTTCCCATACTAACACCACAGCAGGCCATTAGTATGTCTGGAAGGCAAACAATGAGAGGCAGACAGTCACGAGGCAATAAAATTGGGCAAGCAGGCTCTGTGTCTAGAGGCAACAGTGATGCTGGTCGAGGACACGGTGCATTCTCATCAGCACGTGGCCGTGGGAAACGCTTGTCCTTCTTTTCGGCAGCTGGCCATGTTGAGCCGCAACATGCCGAAGACTTGGTAGAGTGGATGACCAAGTCGTCCTCCTCCTCCTCTCTCACCCAGGCTCAGGGTACATTGTCTGGCAAAGCAGCTGCCAAAGTGGCCTCTTCCCTCGGCTCAATGGCATCAGTCACTCTTTCCCTAGCCCCACCAAGTCCTCCTGAGGAGTCCCCCGAACTGTTTGACCACAGTGTTGGGTACATGCTCCAGGAGGATGCCCAGCGTTTTGAAGGCTCCGATGATGGAACCCAGCTGGAGGAAGGCAGTAACGTGAGCTCAGAGAGAGGGGGTAGTAACGTGAGCCCAGTGAGAGGGGGTGCCCAACAAGGTCAGCTATTTGGCAGTCATGTTCCCCCAGCTGCAGCATACTGCCAGATTGGCTCCAGTGATGAGGAGGGAGGGGATGATGAGGTCATTGACTCCACGTGGGTGCCTGATAGGAGAGAGGAGGAGGAAGAGGAGGACAAGGCACATCTCCAATGAGGCAGGATGCCCTCCGGGGGCCAGCTCAAGGGCAGCACACAGACTGCATCACACCGCAGAGCTCCGCATGTGCAGGGCGCTGCTGTCTCTGCGCGTTATTCCAAAAGTTCTTTGGTGTGGGCCTTTTTTCAGACGTGTGCAGCAGATCGCACCTCCGCCATTTGCAACATATGTCTAAAGCGTATCTTGCGTGGCCAAAACATCAGCCGCTTGGGCACCACGTGCTTGACCAGACATATGTTGACCTGCCATGCAGTCCATTGGCAAGCACACCTAAAAGACCCACACCAAAGAACAAGGCGGACCTCTCCTTGCTCCTCATCAGCTGGGATCTCCAACCCCACTATACCTTCACTCCTCTCTGAAACCTGCACTGAGAGGAATGAAGATGTAGAATTAGGTGTGTCACAGCCAAGTACTTGCGGGCAATCTGCTATCGTTACACCGACGTCCGATTGTACCAGGCAAATTTCCCTGCCCCAGCTGCTGCACCGCTGCAAGAAGTTCGCTCCCAGCCATCCACATGCCCAGCGGTTGAATGCTAGCTTGGCTAAATTGCTAGCACTTCAACTGCTGCCTTTTCAGTTGGTAGACTCTGCCCCCTTCCGTGAGTTTGTGGAATGTGCAGTTCCTCAGTGGCAGGTTCCCAAACGCCACTTTTTCTCACGGAAGGCGATTCCGGCTCTCTACCGGCATGTGGAAGGCAATGTCTCGGCCTCGCTGGACAGAGCAGTCAGCGGTAAGGTGCATATTACCGCTGACTCATGGTCCAGCAGGCATGGACAGGGACGTTACCTATCTTTCACGGCGCATTGGGTGTCTCTGCTGGCAGCTGGGAAGGATGCAGGACAAGGTGCAGTAGTGTTGGAGGTTGTTCCACCACCACGCCTCCAAAATGTTACTACTGGTGATTCTGACACACCTCTCTCCTCCACCCCCTCCTCTTCTTCTTCCTCCGTGGCCTCTTCCTGTGCTGATTTGTCCTCGGAACCAGCGGTGCTCCGTAGGCGTTCCAGGGGCTACGCAAGAACGCAGGCAAAAAGATGCCATGCGGTGCTTGAGCTGGTGTGTTTGGGGGACAGAAGCCACACTGGGGCAGAGATTCTATCAGCTCTGCAGGGGCAGGCTCAGAGGTGGTTGACGCCACTCCAGCTTAAGCCTGGAAAGGTGGTTTCCGACAATGGCACCAACCTCCTCTCCGCCCTCCGACAGGGACAACTGACCCATGTGCCCTGTTTGGCTCATGTCCTTAACTTGGTGGTGCAGAGGTTCTTGGGCAGGTACCCGGGCTTACAGGAGGTCCTGAAGCAGGCCAGGAGACTGTGGGCATTTCCGCCGGTCATATAATGCCAGTGCTCGACTGGCTGAGCTGCAAAAGGATTACAACCTGCCCAAGAACCGGCTAATCTGTGACATGCCCACCAGGTGGAACTCTACGTTGGCCATGCTGCAGTGGCTGCACATGCAGCAGAGGGCCATCAATGAGTATCTGTTGCAATATGGCACCAGGACAGGGTCAGGGGAGCTTGGATTTTTTCCCCACGTCAGTGGGCCATGATCAGGGATGCATGCACTGTCCTGGCACCATTTGAGGAGGCCACTAGGATGGTGAGCAGTGACAGTGCATGAATCAGTGACACTGTCCCTCTTGTCCACCTGTTGGAGCACACACTGCGTGGAATAATGGACAGGGCACTTGAGGCAGAACAGAGGCAGGAAGAGGAGGACTTTCTTACCTCTCAAGGCCCCCTTTATCCAGACAGTGTTCCTGCTGACCCGGCTATCACACAGGAAGAGGACAAGGAGGAGGAGGATTGTGTCAGCATGGAGGTGGAGACTAGCACTCAGCATCAGCAGCAGTCTTCAAGGGATCAATTACAGTCCCAAGGCACCCATGGACTTGTACGTGGCTGGGAGGAGGTGGCTGTGGATCATGTTGTCCTCAGTGACCCAGAGGACTCGGCACCGAATGCCTCAGCAAACCTACGCTGCATGGCCTCCCTGATCCTGCAAAGCCCGCGTAAGGATCCTCGTATTCGTGCGATCAAGGAGAGGGATCATTACTGGCTGGCAACCCTCCTTGATCCACGTTACAAGGGTAAGGTTGCGGACCTTATCTTGCCATCGCAGAGGGAGCAGAGGATGAGGCATCTTCGGGAGGCCTTGCAGAAAGGTCTGTGCAACGCGTTCCTAGAGACTGGGAGGTTACAAATTCCTGGTCCTGGACAATGTGTTGCTGAGGCTTCGGTCAGTCAAAGAAGGAGCGGTGGAGAAGGTGGCCATCCGACCGATGCGTTCAGACAATTTTTTAGTCCGCAGCCCCAAGGTATGATCGGTTCCAGCAACCATCGCCAGCGTCTGGTTTACATGGTGCAGGAATACCTAGGGACAAGATCAGACTTGGTCACCTTTCCCACTGAAAATCCTCTGGGTTACTGGGTCTTGAGGATGGATCACTGGCTAGAGCTTGCACAGTATGCAATTGAGTTACTGGCCTGTCCTGCATCCAGCGTTCTTTCGGAACGCACATTCAGTGCTGCTAAAGGCTTTTTTAACCGATCACAGGGTGCGCCTGTCAACCGACTCGGTCGATCGACTGACCTTCATAAAAATAAATCAGTCTTGGATCACCACCAGCTACCAGGCACCTGATGCTGATGTAACAGAATAATTTTCTTTGATATGTCAGATCCCTTCAAGACTGCCTATGCTGATGCAGAGTGACTATACTCTTATGCTGAGTGACTATCCTCTTCCTCCTCAATAATCATGCTGATAGCTTGAAAGAACATTTTTGGTTCTGGACACCGCCACCAGTGGCTAAGGCCCAATTTTTCAGCCCCTGTTTAACAGGGGTGTGTAATTGCAATTTTTGATGCAATACTTTGCAACAGGGCTCATTGCTGCGCTCTAAGTACAGTATCTGTGAGGGGTTGCAGTGTTGTGGCACCAGCACCAGTGCCTAAGGCCCAATTTTTCAGCCCCTGTTCAACAGGGGCATGTAATTACAATTCTTGATCTAATATTTCACAGTTTGGCCCATTCATGCGCCCACCAAGAGTAACTGTGAGGGCTTACAGTGTTGTGGCACCAGCACCACCACCAAAGGCCCAATTTTTCCTACCACTGTTCAACAGTGGCATGTTAATACAATTCCTGATATAATAGTTCACAGCAGGGCGTTCCAGCGCCCACCAAGAGTAACTGTGAGGGCTTATAGTGTTGTGGCAACACCGACACCTAAGGGGCAAATTTCTGCAGAGTATATACAGCAGGCCCCTACTTTCAAACATCCAACTTACAAAGGACTCCTACTTGCAAACGGAAGCAGACAACAGGAAGTGAGAGGAAATCTACCCCTAGGAAGGGAAATTCTCTCCTGTAAGAGATAATATGCGAAAAAGGTGTCTCCTCTCTACTGATGCTTTATCACCAATCCTTGTTTCAATAAAAAAACCACTTTTCCAAAAACATTTGTCATTGGGACGGAAAGTGAGGTGAAATCTTCTGAACAGGTGCACAGACAGCAAAACAAATGTTACAGGGGTGATAACCCTTCCCTATGTTTTCCAAAAAGCTTAAAAATATATTTTTGGCTGGAGCTACACTTAAACAGTGTACCTGTTCAAAATTACAAACAGATTGTACTTAAGAACAAACTTACAGTCTCTGTCTTGTTTGCACCGCCTGTATACTGCTGTATATAGCCTTTTTTTATTTTGGGTGCGGGGTTCCCCTTAATATCCATACAAGACCCAAAGGGGCTGGTAATGGGCTGGGGTAGGGGTTGGTGATGGGGTAGCCATGCCATTTTTCTCAATGATTTTCATCCATATTGTCGGGACCAGACATTACATTAAAGCCGCAAGCATTTTTAAATGTTTTTTTTTCCTTTAGAAATGTCATTTTGTGCAGGGACAGTTCTAAACACGGGAAACACGTGCCACTTCACAGGCATACTTTAGACACCCCCAGGTACGATATTTAAAGGAATATTTCACTTTTTTTTTTCACTTCATGCATCATTAAAATCACTGCTCCCGAAAAAACGTCTGTTTTAAAAGATTATTTTTACATTGATACATGTCCCCTGGGGCAGGACCCGGGTCCCCAAACCCTTTTTAGGACAATAACATGCATATTAGGCATTATAAGTAGCACTTTAGATTTTGAACGTTCGCGTTCATTGTATTTAATAGGGTTCTAAAGTTTGCGCGAACTTTCGGTCCGTTCGAAGGTTCTGGTGCGAACCGAACAGGGGGGTGTTCGGCTCATCCCTAATCCCCGGTGATGTATTTCAGTTATCTTGCAAACCTGGCCTGTTAGTGGATCCTGAGGACAGGAGTTGAGAACCATTTAATATTGGGGTGCCGTGAAGAGGCTCTGTAGCTTACACATGTGTTTGCAAATGTGTGCAAACTAAATCCTGGTTTTTAACGCATACTGTTAGACAAGATAAGTCAGTTGGTTGCAGACTGGTCAGTAAGTAAAGCTGGGAATTTTTCTTTGCTTTTGTTTGACATGCGTCGCACTTGCTTGTGCTCCTTGCTACAAAGACCAGTTATAGGTGGTTGTTTGTACACTTTAAATAATTAGCATCTTTAATATCTGCATAGCATCCATCTTTAATCATTATTTCCTCCAGGCACAAACAGTGTCTTGCGTGATGACCTTAATGCTAACTTTCCACCAAAACTTTCCAAGTTTTATATATGGACATTAGGACATTTACATATCCGTTGTAAAGTTTGGGGATTATAGCTCCACGGTACCAAGTGCATGAACCGTTTGATCTTGAAAAAAGGCCTTTATTTGTAAACAAACCAAAATAAAGCTTCATTCAGCACACAGGAAGACTATAAAACAAAGTCCGCTTATCTTCAGCATAAAATAAAGTCCATGAAAATAACAGTGTAATAAGGAACAAACCGCCCTCTTTCCCCAATACACTCCACTGCGCCTTTAAGTGACGTCCGAAAAATTCCGGACAAAGTAACCCTACCAGCTGCTACTTTAAATAAAATAGAATGAAAAGTAATTTTGAATAACCAAAATAGTAGCGCTCAGTGTATAACAACACACCTCTATATATAAATTATATACACTCTATAACCAAATGCATACATATAAATTCATAAATATACACCCTGTGAAAAAATGTGCATATAATAAACTCAGCAAGTGTCCATAACGTTCAGAACAGTGTTTTTAAATAATTGCTACAAAGTGCTTATGAAAAAATAATAATAAGTCCATGAATGAAATTGCATTCAAATGGTGGCTTCAAATCAAAATTGTGTAGACTGTATTTTCCTGTGTTTGCTTGAAAATCTTCACCACATCAACATGCTCAGTGATTCCACTCCCTAAGGACTTGTACTCACCAATATGATATGCCTCGCACTCTCATGCTTGGCTAATCAGCTTAATTACCCCCCAGGGTATCAAAAACGGATCCAGATGAAATTAGGTCAGTCAAGTCTCCCACATGAAAAAAACAACAAGTATCTCCGATAGTGAAGTATGTCACAACTTTCATAAAAATAGCACAGCACAAGTGACCCTCAATGGTTAAACTCACAATAGGCAGATCAAAATCAAGCACTTCAATAAAACTTCTCCAAACGCCAGGCAAGTATACAGCAGGCAGCCGCGATGTATTGCGGTCTCGACGGACCAAACAACTATGTGTGTCTCACCCTTCTTCATGTAAGCTTGCCTCTCCACTGCAATCGAACCACCGCAAACTCCCGTCCAAACACCAAACTATATTCGACGAGTGGTCGAAAGATCCGAACGCTGCACATCAGGTGACTGTCGTGTAGCTCTTCCCAGACTAGTTTCGTCTTACAAGACGTCTTCCAATGGGATCAGTCACACGAACGTACACCTCCCTCTTTATACTCCGTACTCCGCATATTCGCAGTAGGAGACAAGCCCGTGACCAATCACGGTCGGAGTATAAAGAGGGAGGTGTAAGTTTGTGTGACTGATCTCATTGGAAGAAGTCTTGTAAGACGAAACTAGTCTGGGAGGAGCTACACGACAGTCACCTGATGTGCAGCGTTCGGATCTTTCGACCACTCGTCGAATATAGTTTGGTGTTTGGACGGGAGTTTGCGGTGGTTCGATTGCAGTGGAGAGGCAAGCTTACATGAAGGAGGGTGAGAAACACATAGTTGTTTGGTCCGCCGAGACCGCAATACATCGCGGCTGCCTGCTGTATACTTGCCTGGCGTTTGGAGAAGTTTTATTGAAGTGCTTGATTTTGATCTGCCTAATGTGAGTTTAACCATTGAGGGTCACTTGTGCTGTGCTATTTTTATGAAAGTTGTGACATACTTCACTATCGGAGATACTTGTTGTTTTTTTCACGTGGGAGACTTGACTGACCTAATTTCATCTGGATCCGTTTTTGATACCCTGGGGGGTAATAAGCTGATTAGCCAAGCATGAGAGTGCGAGGCATATCATATTGGTGAGTGCAAGTCCTTAGGGAGTGGAATCACTGAGCATGTTGGTGTGGTGAAGATTTTCAAGCAAACACAGGAAAATACAGTCTACACAATTTTGATTTGAAGCCACCATTTGAATGCAATTTCATTCATGGACTTATTATTATTTTTTCATAAGCACTTTGTAGCAATTATTTAAAAACACTGTTCTGAACGTTATGGACACTTGCTGAGTTTATTATATGCACATTTTTTCACAGGGTGTATATTTATGAATTTATATGTATGCATTTGGTTATAGAGTGTATATAATTTATATATAGAGGTGTGTTGTTATACACTGAGCGCTACTATTTTGGTTATTCAAAATTACGTTTCATAAAATAAAGTCCGCTTGTCTTCAGCACAAAACAAATTAAAGAAAAGGCACATACAGTTTTTTGTAGATGGGTCTTCGCCCCAAAACTTCAAGAGTCCTTGGCAGCTTACAGCAGACACACAACTCATCACAACAGGTGCAATCCCATACTCCTGCTCTCCACCTCTAGCACCACTTCCTGTCTTATGAGCTGTTTCCTGGAAGCCTTTAACCCCCTGTGTGCTGACACCCAGTGGTCAGGAGTGGAGGCTCTTTCCCACCCGAATATCACTTTAGAGCCTCCGAAATTCCGGGCCCCAAATGACTCTCTATCAAGACAGAGAGGGCTGCGAGCCAGTCTTCTCTGGATTAATCTTACTGCCGGGAATTCCTCACCCATTTTGGGTGACCCCCTGAACACTATCACAATTCCCTTAAAGGGACCACAACCCAAATACTGGTGCTATATAGCACCCGTCCAGGACCCAACCTTGGCGTCCTGTACATACTCCCTCCTCTGCCTCAACGTGGAGGTGTTGGAGGCACCACTCGACATCATACAATGGACTCGGGAGAGAGCATCAGCATTCTGATGTTGTCTCCCGGGTCTGTGCTCTACCACAAAACTGAACTCCTGGATAGAACGGAACCACCTTGTTACCCTGGCATTGGTGTATTTGTTCTGCCTCATCCAGGTAAGGGGAGTGTGGTCTGACACCAAGCAAAACCTCCTACCTAGGAGGAAATATCGTAGGTAGTCCACAGCCCACTTGATGGCAAGACACTCCCGCTCTACCACAGCGTCGTTTTTCTCAGCTGCCGTCAGCTTCCTACTAAGAAAAACTACGGTGTGCTCTTCCCCATTGATTTCCTGCAACAGGACCGCTCCCAACCCTTCACTTGAAGCATCTGTCTGTACTACAAAATCCTTTGCAAAATCCGGAGCTACAAGTACCGGATCCAGGCACAATGCCGTCTTAAGCTTTTGAAAAGCTTTTTCGGCCTCGGCATTCCACTTTTTCATCACCGACTTTCTGCCCTTGGTCAAGTCAGTCAGCGGTGCAGCAACGGTGGCAAAGTTGGGGACAAACCTTTTATAATAGCCAACTATGCCCAAAAACGCTCTGACCTGCTTCTTGGTTAGGGGATGGGGCTAGTCCTGTATGGCTTACACCTTACTCATTTGGGGCTTCACCAGCCCCATACCCACAATATACCCTAGGTACTCGGCTTCCTCCACCCCAACGGCACACTTTTCCGGATTGATGGTGAACCCTGCTCTTCTCAAGGAGTCTACGACTGCCTGAACCCAGGGAAGATGGGACTCCCAATCAGTGCTGAAGATGACTATGTCATCTAAGTAGACGGAAGCGTACCATTGATGTGGATGCAAAGTTTTGTCCATTGCCCTTTGGAGGTAGAGAAGGCTGTTTTCTCCCTGGCTTCCTTGGTCAGGGGAATCTGCCAGTACCCTTTTGTGAGGTCCAGTGTGGTGATATACCTGGCAGGACCCAACTTCTCAATTAGCTCATCTACCGGTGGCATGGGATATGCATCAAACTTGGAGATTTCATTACGTTTTCTGAAGTTGTTACAGAAGCAGAGGTTGCCGTTGGGTTTGGGTACCAACACGATTGGACTCGACCACTCGCTCTGTGACTCTTCAATGACTCCAAGTTCGAGCATTCTTTTAACCTCTTCAGATACTGCCACCCTATGAGCTTCTGGGATACGGTAAGGCTTTAACCGTATTTTTACATTGGGCTCGGTTACAATGTCATGCTCGATGACGTTGGTGAGACCGGGCAACCCTGAAAACATGACCCTATTTCTTTTCAGAAACTCTTTTGCTTGCTGGGTTTGGGACCTAGTTAGGGTGGCAGCAACCTGCACCAGGTCGATCCCTGCATGGTCCCCTGACTGTACCCCTACCACCGCGGATACCTGTTCTCTGTCTCTCCAGGGTTTCAACAAATTTACGTGATAGATTTGGTATGGTTTTCTTTTCCCTGGCTTGTGTACTTTGTAGTTCACCTCACCCAATTTCTCTACTACCTCAAACGGACCTTGCC
This sequence comes from Rana muscosa, assembly GCA_029206835.1. Classification (NCBI taxonomy): domain Eukaryota; kingdom Metazoa; phylum Chordata; class Amphibia; order Anura; family Ranidae; genus Rana; species Rana muscosa. Next base: position 57,651,506 of record CM055119.1, read on the forward strand.
ACTTGGCCAAGAATTTGCTCTCCACCGTGGGTATTAGAACAGCCACTCGGTCTCCTACTTGAAACTGTCTAATTTTAGCCGACCGGTTATACACTCTTCTTTGGGCATCCTGAGCCTTCTGCATGTGCTCCCTCATCAGCGGCATCACCTTAGCCACCTTCTCTCGCATTTGAGAGATATGCTCTACCAAGGTTTTATGTGGTGAGGACTCACTTTCCCAAGTTTCCTTTACCAGATCGAGCAACCCCCGGGGCCTTCGTCCATACACTTGCTCAAACGGTGAGAAGCCCGTGGATGCTTGTGGAACCTCCCGGATAGCAAACAACAGGGCAGGGAGTAACATATCACAATCCTTCCCGTCTTTCTGGAACACTCTTTTCATCATGGACTTTAGAGTTTTATTAAACCTCTCGACTAGGCCATCAGTCCGCGGGTGATAGATGGACGTCCGCAACTGCTTAATCTGAAACAGTTTGCACAAGTCCGCCATCACCTTTGACATAAAAGGGGTGCCCTGGTCCGTCAGTATCTCTTTGGGGAACCCAGTTTGTGAGAACATTTTAAATAACTCCCGGCAATGGCCTTAGAGGAAGCTTTCCTCAAAGGGACTGCTTCTGGATACCTAGTTGCGTAATCTAGGATGACTAATATGTATTGGTGCCCCCTTGCCTACTTTACCAGGGGTCCCACAAGAGCCATAGCGATCCGCTCGAATGGGACCTCAATAATTTGCAAGGGTACTAGAGGGTTTCTATAGTGGGGCACTGGGGCAGTTAACTGGCAAATGGGACAAGATGCACAATATCTTTTAACCTCGGCCTTCACCCCTGGCCAGTAAAATCGGTTGGTTATCCTGGCCTCTGTTTTCTGCACCCCCAGGTGTCCTCCCAGTGTGTCGTTGTGGGCTAGATCAAGGAGCATCCGCCTATACAGTTGGGGAACCAGCAACTGCTCTACAGTTTCCTCTCAGCTCTCAGCTACTCAATATACCAAGTTCCCCTTCAACGCAAAATGAGGAAACCTCTGATCTGCACCTGGTATTTGTGAGACCCCATCAATAACAGAAACCTGCTCTCGAGCATTCATCAAGGTAGGATCCTGTAATTGGTTTGGATGCACTGGCCTCGAGGATGTTTCCCCCTCATCCTCCTCAACCGGAGAGAGCTCCTCATCATCCTCCCCCAGAATAACTTGTAACGGGAAAACTTCCCTCCCTCAGAGATCAACTCGGTTTTGAGACCTGGAACAGGAACATTATCATCCAAATTAGCATTCTCTGTAATTTCATTATCAGTGACTGTATCTCCATATTAGAGGGGTGTGTTGTGGGGGTTTCAGGCCCGGACCCCTCAGACTCTGTCCCTTCCAGGCCCAGTGTCCCCAGTTCTCCTGGCAGCCCCATCTGTACCAGGTTCCATAGTTCAAGAAATAGTGGACAGTCCCGCCCCACTATGATGTCATGTATTAAACTTTTTACCACCCCAACCTCTTGTGTAACTGAGGAATGGCCATAGGAAACCGTCACCAGGACCAGGGGGTACTCCCTGGTGTCCCCATGGATACACACTACCCGTAGAGTCTTATTTACTGGGCCAAGTCTCCCAAACACCCTGGCATGTACAAGTGTTACCATGCTACCGGAGTCCAGTAGAGCCCTGGCAGGAAGGTGGTTCACCCACACTTCACACTTGAACCGTCCTGCAGCCAGATCAAGATGAGTGCCACACGCTCTTTGCACATATAAGGAGCTTCTCCGACTAGTCCCACAGTCCATAGGCTCCTCCTGCAGTGGGCACTGTGCCCAGGTATGCCCCCAGGACCGAAATCGCTAACATTGTAGGTCCCCTAACCTTGGGACAGGAACCAATTTTCGCAGTTCTGCGGAAGATGATGCAGGGTTGCGGGATCCAATGTCAGGCAGGGCTTCTCTCCTAGGTGCTGTGGCTAGTCTGGTTGCCCTTGGTGTGGGTTCCCGACCCTTGGCAGGCCCAAGCAGGTCCTCTACCACGGTATACCTTTCGACCAAGTCAACCAGCTGGTCAGCAGTTGCAGAGTCTCCATGGCTTACAAAGCGCTGTAGGTCATCTGGCAGGGACCGCAGGTACCAGTCCATCACCACCCGTTCCACCATTTGTGGGCATGACAATTTTTCCGGCTGCAGCCATTTTTTAACCAGCTGCACTAGTTCGTGCATTTGGGACCTAGGTGGTCGGACAAATTTGTACCGCCAGCGATGCACCCTCTGAGCCCGGACGGCTGTGGTCACTCCCAGGCGGGCCAGGATCTCTGCCTTCAGCCGGTCATAGTCGCTGATGTGCTCAGATGGGAGGTCAAAATAAGCCTTTTGCGGGTCACCGGTGAGGAAAGGGGAGATAATGCCAGCCCATTGGTCACGAGGCCACCCCTCTCTCTCTGCTATCCTTTAAAAGTTAGTGAGAAAGGCCTCTACGTCATCGCTGGGTGTTAGCTTTTGTAAGAAATGGCTGGCTCTCACAGACACTTGGTTGCCAGCGGCAACGACCGTTTGCTCTCGTCCCTGAGCCAGCCGCTGTACTGCCTCCTGCAAGGCAGCCACCTGTGCTTGAGTGGACTCCTGGCAGCCGTGTGCTTTTATGCTGCTGAGCCATCGCTTCCTCATGGCGAGGGTTTGCCTCTGCTAAAGCTTGCTGATGGGTCACAGTGGCTTGCTGCTGGGTCACAGTGGCTTGTGCCAAAGCCTTGATGACCTCCTCTATGCCTTTGTCTGCTGCTTGCAATGTCTGAGCTGACTTCACCCAAGACATGCTATAAGCACCCTGTCTCTTTAAATGTCAGTTGTTTTAAATGGTTTTTGCAGCTGCAAATGCACTTTGCCAGCATCCAAGACACCAGTTGTAAAGTTTGGGGAATTATAGCTCCACGGGACCAAGTGCATAAACTGTTTGATCTTGAAAAAAGGCTTTTATTTGTAAACAACCCAAAATAAAGCTTCATTCAGCACACAGGAAGACTATAAAACAAAGTCCGCTTTTCTTCAGCATAAAATAAAGTCTGCTCGTCTTCAGCACAAAACAAATTAAAGAAAAGGCACATACAGTTTTTTGTAGATGGGGCTTCCAGCAGACACACAGCTCATCATCACAACAGGTGCAATCCCATACTCCTCCTCTCCACCTCTAGCACCACTTCCTGTCTTTGTAGATGGGTCTTCGCCCCAAAACTTCAAGAGTCCTTGGCAGCTTACAGCAGACACACAACTCATCACAACAGGTGCAATCCCATACTCCTCCTCTCCACCTCTAGCACCACTTCCTGTCTTTGTAGATGGGTCTTCGCCCCAAAACTTCAAGAGTCCTTGGCAGCTTACAGCAGACACACAACTCATCACAACAGGTGCAATCCCATACTCCTGCTCTCCACCTCTAGCACCACTTCCTGTCTTATGAGCTGTTTCCTGGAAGCCTTTAACCCCCTGTGTGCTGACACCAGTGGTCAGGAGTGGAGGCTCTTTCCCACCCGAATATCACTTTAGAGCCTCTGAAATTCCGGGCCCCAAATGACTCTCTATCAAGACAGAGAGGGCTGCGAGCCAGTCTTCTCTGGATTAATCTTACTGCCTGGGAATTCCTCACCCATTTTGGGTGACCCCCTGAACACTATCACAATTCCCTTAAAGGGATCACAACCTAAATACTGGTGCTATATAGCACCCATCCAGGACCCAACCTTGGCGTCCTGTACACTGTATAATGTGATGATATCCCCTTTCCCAACCCCTTTGATTTTTATATATATATATACCGGTAGTGTATATATATATATATATATATATATATATATACTGCTCAAAAAAATTCAAGAAACACCTTGAAAACACCAGATCTTAATGGGGAAAAATATGCTGGATATCTATACTGACATGGACTGGGTAATGTGTTACAAACGAAAGTATGCCACATCGTTTGATGGAAGTGAAAGTTCTCAAGCTATAGAGGGCTGAATTCAAAGACACCCCTAAAATCAAAGTGAAAATATTATGTAGCAGGCTAGACCATTTTGCTGAAATTTCGTTGCAGCAACTCAAAATGCTACTCAGTTTGTATGGCCTCGAAGTGCTTGTATGCATTCCTGACATCTTCAGGGCAAGCTCCTAATGAGATGACGGATTGTGTCCTGTGGTATTTCCTCACAGTTCTGGACCAGAGCATCACTGAGCTCCTGAACAGACTGAGGTTCAATCTGGTGGCGTCGGATGGATCAAAACATAATGTCCCAGAGGTGTTCTATTGTATTTAGGTCAGGCGAGCGTAGGGCCATTCAATGGTATCAATTCTTTCATCCTCCAGGAACTGGCTGCATGTTCTCGTCACATGAGGCCGGGCATTGTCGTGCACTAGTAGGAACCCAGGACCCACTGCACCAGCATAGGATCTAACAATGGGTCCAAGGACTTCATCCCGATACCCAATGGCAGTCAGGGTGCCATTTTCTAGGGCTAGCCTGTAGAGGTTTGTGTGTCCCTCCATGGAAATACCTCTTTGATCATCACTGACCCACCACCAAATCGGTTATGCTGAATGATGTTACAGGCAGCATAACAATCTCCACGGCTTCTCCAGACCCTTTCACGTCTGTCACATGTGCTCAGGGTGAACCTGCACTCATCTGTGAAAAGCACAGGGTGCCAGTGGTGGATCTGCCAATTCTGGTTTATAGTGGCAAATGCCAATCGAGCTCCATGGTGCAGTAAGCACAGGGCCCACTAGAGAATGTCAGGCCCTTAGGAAGTCTGTTTCTGATTGTTTGGTCAGACATTCACACCAGTGGCCTGCTGGAGGTCATTTTGTAGGGCTCTGGCAGTGATCATCCTGTTCCTCCTTGCACATAGGAGCAGATACCAGTCCTGCTGATGCGTTAAGGACCTTCTACGGCCCTGTCCTGCTCTCCTAGAGTAACTGCCTGTCTCCTGGAATCTCCTCCATGCTATTGATCTTGTGCTTGGAGACACAGCAATTCTTCTGGCAACGGCACATATTGATGCGCCATCCTGGAGGAGTTGGACTGCCTGTGCAACCTCCATAGGGTGCAGGTATTGCCTTATGCTACCAGCAGCGACACTGACCTTAGCCAAATGCAAAACTAGTGAAAAAAAGTCAGAAAAGATGAGTAGGGAAAAAAAATTCAGTGGCCTCCACCTGTAAAACCATTCCTGTTTTTGGAGGTCTCTCACTGTTGCCCATGTAGTGCACCTGTTGTTAATTTCTTTAACAGCAAAGCAGCTGAAGCTGTTTAACCACCTCCCTACTGGGCACTAAAACCCCCTTCCTGCCCAAGCCATTTTTCAGCCTTCAGCGCAGTCACACTTTGAATGACAATTGCGCGGTCGTGCGACGTGGCTCCCAAACAAAATTTGCGTCCTTTTTTTCCCACAAATAGAGCTTTCTTTTGGTGGTATTTAATCACCTCTGCGGTTTTTCTTTTTTGCGCTATAAACAAAAGAAGAGCGTCCAGTTTGGAAAAAAAACACAATATTTTTTACTTTTTGCTATAATAAATACCCATTTTTTTTTCTATTAAAATTTTCCTCAGTTTAGGCCGATACGTATTCTTCTACATATTTTTGGTATAAAAAAAATCGCAATAAGCGCGTATTGATTGGTTTGCACAAAAGTTATAGCGTCTACAAAATAGGGGATAGTTTTATAGCATTTTTTATTTTTTTTTATTATTTTATTAGTAATGGCGGCGATCTGCGATTTTTATTGTGACTGCGATATTGTGGCAGACACATCGGACACTTTTGACACATTTTTGGTACCATTTACATTTATACAGCGATCCCTGCTATAAAAATGCATTGATTACTGTATAAATGTGACTGGCAGGGAAGGGGTTAACCAATAGGGGGCGGGAAGGGGTTAACTATGTTCCCTCAATGTGTTCTAACTGTGGGGGGAGGGGACTGACTGGGGGAGGTGACCGATGGTTGTCCCTATGTACAAGGGACACACCATCAGCCTCCTCTCCCTCACAGGACGTGGATCTGTGTGTTTACACACACAGATCCACTTTCCTGCTTGGTTCCCGGGCAATCGCGGGTGCCCGGCGGCAATCGCAGCCGCCGGGCACGCGCACCGGGTCCTTGGTAACGCGGCGGGCACGCGCCGCCGGCGGCGCGCGCGCGCGATCCGCCTCCTTCTGAAGGACGTTCAGGAACGTCCACTCAGAAGGAGAGAGCACCCACCCGGCCGTATATGTACAGTGGCCGGGTGGGAAGTAGTTAACAACCCCCTCTGTTACTTAACTGACCAGATCAATATCCCAGGAGTTTAATTGACTTGATGCTACACTCTAATTAAAAAGTGTCCCTTTATTTTTTTTGAGCAGTGTATATATACACATATATATACACACACACACACACACATATACAGTATATCATGCCCCCATGAGGTCATACCCACCATCACCTCTGCTGAATGCTGCCCACTGGGGAGGTAAAGGGGCATGCTTGAAAGTCCTGCCTACAACTGCAGTCATTAAGCCTAACATCAGCCTGTTCTGCAAAGGTAAGCAAATTGGAGGTGGAACCCTTTTTCGAAATAACATGGTTATTTTAGCGCATGTAAATATGCACATCTCAGCAGATGCGTGAGGGTGTCATTAACAATTAGGCCTCATGCCCACTGACGTTTTTACAGCTGCGTTTTTTGCAGCTTAAAAACGCCTGTCCATGTTATTGTAAATATTTTTTTTTTTGAAAAAAAACAAAAAAAAAAAAACATCGGAGCTAAAAACGCGACCGCGCGTTAGTGCGCGTTTTTGCGCGTTTTTTGACGCTCGCGTTTTTTTCTGCCTAATTCTGATGCTGAGGAACGCACTGGTCCTGGTTTTTTTTTACAGCTTAAAAACGTCTATGCTATTTGCAGCTCAAAAACGTCTAGGTGGGCATGAAGCTATAGACTAACATGGACAGGCGTTTTTAAGCTGTAAAAAACGCTCAAAAACGCGGCTGTAAAAACGTCCGTGGGCATGAGGCCTTAATGGCACTGCTGTGTATCTGCTAAAGGACAGCACGTTTCTGTGGTGTCAGGAAAGCGATTTTGCATGCTTTCCTGACACACACAAATGTGAACGCAGGCTAAATGTCTCAGTTATGTTGGTGGCCAGTGTAAATCTTCTCATTACATTGGGGCTTGGTGTTCAAATCTTTTCATTCACACTAGTGGCCAGTGTGAAGGTCCCCCTTACAGTGATGGTCAGTGTAATTCCCTCCTTACATTTGTGGTTACTGTGACTGCTCCTATTACATTAGTGGTCAGTGTAAATCCCCATTACATTAGTAGTCAGTGCAAATCCCCACTACATTGGTGGCCAGTAGGGATGAGCTTCAAGTTCGAGTCAAACTCATGTTCGACTAGAACATTGCCTGTTCGCCCGTTCGCCGAACAGCGAACAATTTGGGGTGTTCGCGGTAAATTCGAAAAGCCACGGAACACCCTGTAAAAGTCCATGGGAGAAATCTAAAGTGCTAATTTTAAAGGCTTATATGCAAGTTACTGTCATATAAAGTGTTTGGGGAACCGGGTCTCCACTTCAACGTTGCATCAGAGGGGGGCGGGGTCACCCGCACATCACTGGGGAAGCCCGGGTTTCCCCTTGCATCAGAGGGAGACAGGGTCACGTGACGGGCCCCGTCCTCAGCTACATACGAGACCTGTCAGGCTGCGGCAACGATATTCCCGGGGTGTCTCCGGTGGAGACAGGATGCGCTGCGCTGGACATCTCATCGCTGGAGCCTGGACCTGGATGGAGAGGAGATCATCCACCGCTGGACCCCGGAGAGGAGAGCATCCATCACAAGATACCGCCAGCGTTGGAGTGGATTACCACCGCTGGAATCTTTTTTTTATTTTTATTTTTTTATTTTTAATAAAGGACTTATCCCAACGGTGTCTGTGTGTTTTTTTTACAATTATTTACACTTTCTTTGCGAAATGGTACCCCTTAACAATTCACATGGGGGGGCGGGATCTGGGGGTCCTCTTTGTTAAAGGGTCTTCCAGATTCCGATAATCCCCCCACCCGCAGACCCCCACAACCACCAGGCAAGGGTTGTGGGGATGAGGCCCTTGTCCCCATCAACATGGGGACATGGTGATTTGAGGGGTCACAGACTCCCAAAGCATCCTCCCCATGTTGAGGGCATGTGGCCTGGTACGGTTCAGGAGGGGGGGCGCTCTCTCATCCCACCTCTTTTCCTGCGGCCTGCCAGGTTGCGTGCTCGGATAAAAGGTCTGGTATGGAGTTTTGGGGGGAACTCCACACCATTTTTTTTTTTTTATATCAATGACTTTTCTCTGTATTGCCGGGAGCGGACAATTCATTACAGCCGCGAGTACTTTTAAATGACTTTTTTTCCTTCAGAAATTACACTTTGTGCAGGGACAGTTCTAAGTATGGGAAACAAGCGCTGCTTTACAGGCATACTATACACACCCCCTAGGTATGAAATTTAAAGGAATTTTTCACTTTTATTGTTTCACTTTAAGCATTATTAAAATCACTGCTTCCGAAAAAACATCAGTTTTTAAAACTTTATTTTGCATTGATGCATGTCCCCTGGGGCAGGACCCGGGTCCCCAACCACTTTTTATGACAATAACTTGCATATAAGCCTTTAAAATTAGCACTTTAGATTTTTCATGTTCGAGTCCCATAGACTTTAACGGTGTTCAGATGTTCGAACAAATTAATTGCCTGTTCGCAAGTTCTGGTGCGAACCAAACTGGGGGGTGTTCAGCTCATCCCTTGTGGCCAGTGTAGAAACTCCTCTTCACATTGGTAATCTGTAAAAAAAAATCCAAACCTGCATTTGTGTTCAGTTTCAAATCCTCCCTTACATTGGTGGTCCATGTAGAAGCCCCCTTTAATTGGTGGTGAGTGTAAATCCCCCCTTACATTGGTGGCCAGTGTAGAAATCCCCTTTATTGGTTGTTGATGTAAAATCCCCCATTACATTGGTGATCTGTGTACATTTCCCTTTACATTGGCAGTAAGGACAAACTTACCCTTACACTTGTGGTCAGTGTAAATCTGCCTTTGCATTGGTGGTCAGTGTAAATCCCCCTAATATTGGTGTTCGGTGTAGAAGTGTCACCTTACATTCATGGTCAGTGCAAAGATCCTCGACAATGGTTGTCAGTGTAAATTCCCCCTTATTTGGAGGTCATTGTATATTCCCCCTTACATTGGTGGTTGGTGTAAATGCTCCTATTATATTGGTGAAAGGGAAGTGACCGCTCCAGATAGGTGTGCTTGGCTGATCAATCTCCTCCTGAACACCATGGGTGCTGGCCATGCCTATAGCAGAAAACGAAAAGGATGTTTGGACAGCCTTACTCCAGGAAAAAATTCATGAGTAAGCACTGAGTACCAGTGCGAAACGTCAGCTGTGTGTCCCAATTTTCTGTTTGCTGTGGATTGTAGTGTATTCCATTTTTACCAATAAAGGACATTTAAGGAATTTTTTCCTGGAGTGCGGCTGTCCAGACATCCTTTTCTCCTATTATATTGATGTCAGTGTAGAAATCACTCTTTATATTAGTGGGTGGCATAAAATCCCCCGTTGCATGGTGGTAAGTGCAAATTCTCCTTCACATTGGTGGTAATTGTAAATTCCCCATTACATTGCTGGTCAGTGTAGAATCACCCATTATATACTTGCCAAAGATTTCCAGCTTTGCTCTACATGATTCAGAATTTGCCACAGTGTACTGCCTCCTAACTAATCCCATCATCTTACCACTGCCACTGATCCCATCAACCCCCCAGCATTGCCACTGATCCCAGGAGTCCTAGGAGTTTTCTGTCTATTGATGGGTCCCCTCACCTCCCCAGTCCATGGTGTGCAGGCAGTGAGGAGATGATGTGCTATAACCTTTAGCAACCAATTAGTGAGCAGTAATGATGTGCACTAACCTCTTGCAACCAAGCATTGAGCGGTAAGGATATGCAGTAACCTCTAGCAACTGAGCAGTAATCATGTCCACTAACCTCTCGCAACCAATCATTTAGAAGTAAGGATATGCAGTAACCTCTAGCATAAGGTGACCAGATCTTTAAAATGAAATCAAGGGACATATTTTTATTTATTTTTTACTAATAATTGTGGCAATCAGCAACTCTCTGACCGTCGCCGCCTGCCTCACAGCCTGTCAAGTGTTACTCCCTGGGCCCCGGCTACTACTGGGTGGGGAGTGGAGGAAGATCACTCAACCAGGGAAGGCAAGGAGATAAGCAGGCAGGTGGCTGGCCGGGACTTGAGCCAAGGCAGCAGAACATGAGAGCGGAGCTGAATGGGCATGCACCCGAAACTGAAGAAATATTCCCTCCGTTTCGACCAGCAGAAAAGGGCACATATAATGGAAAAAATGCACCCCCCTAAGCTAGTAGGAGCAGGGGGGGTGTAATTATGATTTTTTTTCTTTTTAATTCTGCACTGGCTGTCTTTGAAATTGCCCCTGCCCCTGTTCAATTCCAATCTGGGGACAAAACCGGGGACAGTGTCCTCAATCTGGGGGCTGTCCCCTGAAACCGGGGATGTCTGGTCACCCTACTCTAGCAACCAATCAGTGAGCAGTAATCATGTCCACTAACCTCCAGCAACCAATTAGTGAGTATTAAGGATGTCCAGTAACCACTAGCAACCAATCAGTGAGCAGTATTGATGTACAGTATTTCTAGCAACCAATCAACAAGCAGAAGCCATGTGCTGTAACCTCTATGAAATAATCCGTGAGCCATAATGTGTGCTGTAACCTCTAGCAGACAGTCAGTGAGCAGTAACGATACACTGGAAATATATGGAAAAGGTATTACCACGCTACCAAAGAAGTAAGGGAAAGGGGGTACTGCTGCAGCAGCACTAAAGGTATATCAGAACCCAAAGTAAATAGCCTAAAGAGGTAATGCTGAGCTGTATAGAATGGGAATGTGTGAGGGTGAATACACCTAATAGATAATGAGGTAGCTAATAATCTAAATAAATGGTGAGCATATATGACATGGAAAACATCTGTGAATCCAAATAAAATAAATAACTCTATAAGTAAGTGATACTAAAAAATGACATCAATCCAAAGTGAATGAAATATAATATGCAACTGTGATGAAGCATGCACTGCTATCATTAACCACTTCGCATCCGGGCCAATTCTGACACTTCGCTCCTACATGTAAAAAGCCTAATTTTTTTGCTAGAGAATTACATATAACCCCCAAACACTATATATGTTTTTTTTAGCAAAGACCCTAGAGAATACAATGGCAGTCATTGCAACTTTTTATCTCGCACGGTATTTGCGCAATAATTTTTCAAACGCATTTTTTTTGGAAAAAAAAACGGTTTCATAAATTAAAAAATATTAAAACATTAAAGTTAGCCCAATTTTTTTGCATAATGTGAAAGATGAAGTTACACCGAGTAAATAGATACCTAACATGTCACCCTTCAAAATTGTACACGCTCGTGGAATGGCGCCAAACTTCGGTACTTAAAAATCCTCATGGGCGACGCTTTAAAATGTTTTATTGATTACATGTTTTGAGTTACAGAGGAGGTCTAGGGCTAGAATTATTGCTCTCGCTCTAACGTTCGCTACGATACCTCACATGTGTGTTCTGAACACCGTTTTAATATGTGGGCGGGACTTACGTATGCATTCGCCTCTGCGTACGAGCTACCGGGGACAGGGGCGCTTTACATTTTTTTTATTTTTATTTATTGTTCATTTTACACTTAACTTTTTACTTTGACAGTTAGAAAAAAATAAATAAAAAATGATCACTTTTATTCCTATTACAAGGAATGTAAACATCCCTTGTAATAGGAATAAGCATGACAGGTCCTCTTTACAGTGAGATATGGGGTCAATAAGACCCCACATCTCACCTCTAGGCTGAGAAGCCTGAAATAAAAAAAAATAAAAAAACGATCACCGCTTCCTAGCCGAAGCGGCGCCGTTTTTTTGAATGCAGAGGCCGGGTGTGACGTCATAACATCGCGCCCGGCCTCCGAACGATCATAGAGACTCCGGTGACCATCTGGTCCGCCGGAAATCTCTATGGTTAGAAGCCGGGGCCGGCGGATCCTGTCACCGACTCACCAATCGCTCAGGTGAGTCGGTAGAAGCACCGGAGGGCGGCGGGAGGACGTCCCCTCTCGCCGCCTGTAAGAACGATCAAGCGGCGGAACAGCCGCTATGATCATTCTTACGGTACGCAGGATCGCCGGCTCTAAAAAACGATATCTGAATGATGCCTGTAGCTGCAGGCATCATTCAGATATCCCGGCTGAAAGTCAAGGACGTCCATGGACGTCCTTAGGCGCAAAGTGGTTAATCCTCAAAATACATGAATAAAAAATGCATACGAATCCAAAGTGAATCAAATATAAAGTGCTAGGTGCAACTATGATGAAGCATGCATTGCTATCACAAATCCTCGAAATGCATGAATGCAAAAAACACAAGTGATTCCAATAATGGCATAGGTAGATTGGAGCATGGAACAGTGTTCATGCGTAGACAGCAAAGCAAATGCTGGTTCAGGTGGTGTAAAACAAAAAACTGGTGCTTGTGCCAAATTTCCAACGTAGAAAGTGCTGAGAGAAAAGGAAAGGATTCCTGTTTCTTTTTAAAATTGATGAGGGTGTCCCCTTACCTTACTACTGTAAGGTAACAGCATGCATGTATAAAGAACTATCTGTGCAGATGTAGCAACATGGTTCTGGCCGCTTCCGAGTATGGCGTATCCTAATAGTGTTCGCCCTCTATCTGTGGACATAGTCACCCTAGGGAGTCCCGTCTGATAACAGCAGTGACCCTCACACAGGGAGATAGATGCACCAATAGTGTAGTATGGTTTTAAAATGTTTAATAACAATAAAAGCATACATAAGGGTACTCACATAAAAACCGGCATATAAAAACGAGCAGCGGGCTCGCACACGTCACCTCAGGTACCTCTGGTAGACTCGACGCGTATTCATCACGATCACATGACTTCATCAGAATGAAGTCACGAATACGCGTCGAGTTTACCAGAGGTACCGGAGGTGACGTGTGTGAGCCCGCTGCTCGTTTTTATATGCCGGTTTTCATGCTTTTTATGCGAGTATTTGTTATTAAACATTTTAAAACCATACAGCAGTAAGGTAAGGGGACACCCTCATCAATTTTAAAAGGAAACAATAATACTTTCCTTTTCTCTCAGCACTTTCTACGTTGGAAATTTGGCACAAGCACCGCACCCAGGGCTGGCCCAAGACATTGTGCTGCCTGGGCCCAAGAATGAAATGCTGCCCCCCCCCCCAAAAAAAAATCCTACGCCCATCCAGCAAAGAGACATTTTCATAAAGCAAAGAGACATGCCCCTCCTGCAAAGAGACATGCCCCCTCCTGCAAAGAGACATGCCCCCTCCTGCAAAGGGAATTGTGTAGCACCACGAAAGCTCCCCCTTTCTCTCCACTGCCACCGACCAGTTACGCTCTGATCCCAGCTCAGTGATGCAACATGCTGCATGCAACAGCAGCGCTGCAGTGGCGGCTAGGGTGACCACATTCCCAAACTGTCATTCAGGGATACCCCCCTTCCTTCCCAAAAAAAGATGTATTAGCACTTAAATCATCCTAACATTATGATTGATATGGTGTCAGGATGATCAAATCACATTATTTCTATTATCATTACATTGTAATATATAATGAAATAGTTCAACTCACCATAATGCAGAATCAGTGGGAGCCCTGAGCTTGTCACTTGCCACCATTCCACCAGATGCAGCTTGTTACTTGCCACCGTTGCCTGCCACCAGATGCACTGTGCCAATTGCCTTCCAAAGCTGTGTCACTTGCCACCTATAGCCTGCCACCAGTTGCAGCTGTGCCACTTGCCACCCATAGCCTGCCACAAGATGCAGCGTGTCACTTGTCACCATTGCCTGTCACCAGATGCAGCGTGTCACTTGTCACCAATGCCTGTCACCAGATGCAGCGTGTCACTTGTCACCATTGCCTGTCACCAGATGCAGCGTGTCACTTGTCACCATTGCCTGTCACCAAATGCAGTGTGTCACTTGTCACTATTGCCTGTCACCAAATGCGTGTCACCAATGCCTGTCACCAAATGCAGTGTGTCACTTGTCACCATTACCTGTCACCAAATGCGTGTCACCAATGCCTGTCACCAGATGCAGCGTGTCACTTGTTACCATTGCCTGTCACCAAATGCATTATGTCACTTGTCACCAATGCCTGTCACCAGATGCAGCGTGTCACTTGTCACCATTGCCTGTCACCAAATGTGTGTCACTTGTCACCAATGCCTGTCACCAGATGCAGTGTGTCACTTGTCACCAATGCCTGTCACCAGATGCAGCGTGTCACTTGTCACCAATGCCTGTCACCAGATGCAGCGTGTCACTTGTCACCATTGCCTGTCACCAAATGCAGCGTGTCGTTGTCACCAATGCCTGTCACCAGATGCAGCCTGTCACTCATAGCCTGGCTCTCTCTCCCTCCCTCCCCTTCAGCTTTGCATGCTGGGGGCTGCAGTTTCCCCCCTAGAATTGCAATGGGCCAGCCAGTTATTGGGACTACAATAATTTTCCCCTGGCCAATAGGAGGAAAAGGGGGAAGAAACATAGCAGGGAACAGCAGCATGAGGAGGAGGAGGGGGGGAGAAGAGCCCACAGCTGCTCTCTCCACACACACACAGCTGCTCCGATCTCATGCTGTTCTGCTGCCCGTGCCCGCTAATAGAAGGGAGAATGGGCAGGAAACAACTGACCTCTTCTGATAGCAGCGCCTGGGGGGAGGGGTTGGGGGGGAGTAGGCTGCACAGTTTCTGATCCTCGGACCGCTCGGCGCTTGCCGCTCATTAGATTTGCTGAGAGGAACACATGCAGGGAGGAGGTGGGTGGAGCTAGCGGAGGAGGAGGAAGTTAATTCCTCCTCCGCAATGAATGGTGGGCCTCTCTCTCCTTCTCTGCTGATGTCACTGGTTGCTAGACACAAAGCGGACCGCGGCTAGCAACCAGTTTGGTCAGGCAAGCAGGGGCCGCTGGTGAGACCCTTGAAGTGGGTCTTGCCACTGCGGCCAGTGACAGCGACAGTGACACACTAGATGGATCATGGAGGGAACCCCAGGTCCTCAGGCAGTGCGCCCCTGTTGCCGCCCCTTGTAAAGTGCCGCCTGGGACCATGGTCCCACCGGGTCCCATGGTAGGGCCGGCCCTGACCGCACCAGCACTTTTGTTTTACACCACCTGAACCAGCATTTGCTTTGCTGTCTACGCATGAACACTGATCCATGCTCCAATCTACCTATGCCATTATTGGAATCACTTGTGTTTTTTGCATTCATGCATTTCGAGGACTTGTGATAGCAATGCATGCTTCATCATAGTTGCACCTAGCACTTTATATTTCATTCACTTTGGATTCGTATGCATTTTTTATTCATGTATTTTTAGGATTGATGATAGCAGTGCATGCTTCATCACAGTTGCACTCAGCACTTTATATTTCATTCACTTTGGATTGATGTCATTTTTTATTATCACTTACTTATAGATTTATTTATTTTATTTGGATTTGCAGATGTTTTCCATGTCATATATGCTCACCATTTATTTAGATTATTAGCTACCTCATTATCTATTAGGTGTATTCACCATCACCCATTCCCATTCTATACAGCGCAGCATTACCTCTTTATGCTAGTAATGATACACTGTTGCCTCTGGAAACCAATCGCAATCGCTGCCTGATCTGATTCACTAAACTGATTTTGAGTCTAGCTGCTATTTATTGTATGTCTCAGAGCCGGTGGAGAGCGAAGGTGCATAAGGGGGGGCCCAAGGAAATGTTTGCCCAGGGTCCAATCAATATTAAAGATGGCCCTGGAGGGTTGTATTCACTTTTGTGAGACTAAATATACAGTGGGTATAGAAAATAATCACCCCCTTAACCTAGGGTGAGCAGACATCCCCGGATTCAGGGGACAATCCCCGGATTAAGGACACTGTCCCCGGTTTTGTCCCCGGATTGGATTTGAACAGGGGCTGGGGCAATTTCAAAGACAGTCAGTGCAGAATAAAAAAGAAAAAAAAAGAAAACCTGAATTACACACCCCCACTCCACCGCGCCTACTAGCTTAGGGGGGGGGGTGTATTTTTTTTTCCATTATCTGTGCCCCTTTCTGATGATCATGTGCTGGTCGAAGGGGAGGGAATATTTCTTCAGTTTCGGGCGCATGCCCATTCAGCTCCGCTCGCATGTTCTTCTGCCTTGGCTCAAGTCCCGGCCAGCCGCCTGCCTGCTTAT
Organism: Rana muscosa; assembly: GCA_029206835.1. Classification (NCBI taxonomy): domain Eukaryota; kingdom Metazoa; phylum Chordata; class Amphibia; order Anura; family Ranidae; genus Rana; species Rana muscosa. The sequence continues at coordinate 57,667,873 of CM055119.1, forward strand.
CTCCTTGCCTTCCCTGGCGGAGCGATCTTCCTCCTCTCCCCACCCAGTAGTAGCCGCGGCCCGGAGAGTAAAACTTAACAGGCTTTGAGGCGGGCGGTGGCAGAGAGTCGCTGATTGCCGCCATTACTAGTAAAAAAATAAATAAAAAATATGTCCCCGGATTTCATATAAAAAATCTGGTCACCTTACCTGAACCCTTTTCCCTGCCAGGTCCATACGTCGTACGGACCTAACAGCGAGGGGTATTACACAAAATCTGGTGGCTCCAATCACTGGGATTGTGTGTAAAACTGACAGGCAGACTCCTGCCTGTCAGGTGAAAGCATTTGGGCGGCTGTGCTGCTGCCCGATTGATTCCACACACCCCGGTACTAGCGCCCCGTCATGTTTTCCAAGCTCTACTTGCCCCTCTGTGGGCCTTGTACCGACATGGTGGGTGCCGATGAGAGGAGGGAAGGGAGAAGAGCGGAAACACGTCCACTCTTACCCTTCTCGCTGTGATCCAGAAAACTACGTCTATTATGCCACTTTCGGGACAGCCTCTCAGTGCCCTCGGCTAGCATAGCCGGAAAGCAATGTTTTGCCATGCGATCTGCGTTAAACATTCAGCGGAGTCCAGAGGAGACATGCAGGGTCGAAAACGTTGATTGCGATACACGTTCCATATCGCAACGCAAGCTGGAGTGAGAGCAATAATTCTACCACCAGATCTCCTCCATAACACTAAACAGATGACCAATAGGGGGCTTTTAAAGCATCGCCTATAAAAAATAAAAAAAATATAGACTTATAGAGGACTGAAGTTTGTTGCCATTTCACACACAAAATTAAGGTTTGACATATTTGCAAGCCATTTACTTAGTGCAACCCCTTTTGCCCTAAAAATCACTTTAGTGTGTTTTTTCTGAAATGTTGCGTTTCCTATTCCTTTGATGTAATATCGTGAGACATAAAAAATTCAAACTACCACTATTTTATTCTCTAGGATGTTGGCATTCAGAAAATATATAATGTTTGGGAGTTAAAAAAATAAATTTTAGGGCTGAAAATTACACCAATTGTGTTCAAAGAAAAGCAAAAATGGCTCTGGCAGCGAAAAGCTTAAAATGATCACATTTTGTTCATCCAGCTATATTTACTCAGTGCAAATTATAACATCCAAGTGAAAGATATAACACCAAAATGTCATATTTTTTTATTTTAAATAATGCAAAATCAGAATCACAGAGGTGGAAAAAGGATCTGCCCCTTGTGTCAGTATTTTGTTGAACTACCTTTTGCTTTAATTACAGCCTTTAGTCTGTTGGGATATGTCTAAAGCCTCTTACACACGGTCGGACTTCCATCAGACTTTTCCCCCTAACGGAGTTGGCCGGGCACACCCATAGCGCGCGCACACACACACACTTTTCTGCAAACTTTTTCCAACATCACATGGTTTTTCTGCTCTTTACCGCCACCCTTTGGTCAACTTCTGCTATTGTTGATTTTAACATTATTTGTTTTGTCCATCGGACAAAATTCCGATGGTTTTCTGTACACACGGTCGGCCTTTGCTCCATCTGACTTTTGCTGGCCAAAAGTTTGTCCATTTGCAGACCGAACTTTTGTCCGATGGAGCGTACACGCGGTCTGATTTTTTGGCAAACTTGCTGAAAATGAAGTTTGTTGGCAAAAAGTCAGACTATGTGTACGGGGATACACATACACATACATATATACACACACACTTTGCAATATTTGCCCGCACTTTGCAGAACTGCTCATGTTCGATTAAATTTGACTGTTTGTGGACTGTAGTCTTCAAGTTGTTCCACAGATTTATTTTTTTAAATGCGGTTTAAAGGGGGATTCCACCCACAATTTTTATTTATTTTTTTAAAAGTCAGCATCTACAAACACTGTAGCTGCTGACTTTTAATAAGGATACTTAGCTGTCCTACTCGCCCACGATGTCAGCCTCCGCGAGGCCGTTTACTCTATCCTGGCAGCTCCCGGCACCGCCATCCTCAGTAAGGGAAACAGGCAGGGAAGCCGTGCGGCTTCACTGCCAGTTTCGTACTGTGCATGCGCGATCCGCGCTTTGTGAATGGGCCGACTGCTCTCTGGGATACACACACACACACACACACACACACACACACACACACACACACACACAGCGGGCCCCATTCACCAGAAGACACCGCGAGTAGGACAGAGGAAGAAGACCAGCCGCAGACAAGGTAGATTAGGGACTTCCGCATAGCAACCGCTATTTCTGTAACATTTTTATTTATTTTTTAATTTTTTTTTAAAAATTTTTTGGGGGATTTTTGGTAAAAAAAAAAAAAAAAAAATTCTGGGTAAAACTCCACTTTAAAGGGGTTGTAAAGGTTAGTTTTTTATTTTATAAATAGGTTCCTTTAAGCTAGTGCATTGTCGGTTCACTTACCTTTTCCTTCTAAATGTTTTCTTTGTCTGAATTTCTCACTTCCTGTTCCTCCTCAGTAAGCTGTTCAGTAAGCTGTTCTGGCTGACTCCACACCACTCGGATGATGGTGTGAAGTTCAGTGAGGCGAAACAGGAAGTGAGAAATTCAGACAAAGAAAAAAAACATTTAGAAGGTAAATCAAAGGAAAAAGGTAAGTGAACCAACAATGCACTAGCTTAAAAGGAACCTATTTAGAAAATAAAAAACAAACCTTTACAACCCCTTTAAATCTGGGCTCTGACTAGGCAATGCAAGGACATTCACCTTTTTCTCTTTTAAACACTGACTCCCATTGACAACTTTCTGGCAGAGGGCAGCAGATTTTCCTCAAGAATTTGATTGTATTTTGCCCCATCCATTGTTCCTTCTAGCCTGACAAGTTCCTGCTGCAGAGAAATACCCATATCACAGGATATTACTACCTCAATTCTTAACGGTAGGAATATTATTTGGATTGTGACCTGTATTGGATTTCCACCAGACATATTGTTTGGTGTTGAGGCCAAATCATTCAATTTTAGCCTCATCTGACCATAACACCTTTTTTTCATGTGGCCTCAGAATCTTCAAGGTGCATTTTGGCAAAGATCAGTCCTGACTGAATGTGACCTTTCTTGAGGAGTGGCTTTTTTTCTTGCAACCCTCCCAAACAAGCCACATTTGCATAGTTGCCAACATTGCAAAAAAAAAATCAGGGACACTTTTTTTGCATGGAGGCGGAGCCTTGCCATAATTAGGGGGTGGGGCATTCATTTGTAGGCGTGTCATAACGTATCATAAACGGGCGTGGTTTACACGTGATAGTGGGCGTGGCTTAAATGGGAGTGGCTCAGAAGGGGTGTAGTTTGAGTCCGAGAGGAAGAAAGAAAGGAAGAAGCCAGATCCTACACCACAATAGAAATGTGTGTATTCCAGAAAGTTTAACAAAATCGGCAGATAAAGATACACCAAAACACCTGATGTTGACGCTTCAATCATCCCAGCACCATGGTTGTTATGGTGTCAGGATGATTGAAGCGCATTATTCCTATTATTACATTGTAATATAAAATGAAATCATTCAACTCACCATAATGCTGAATCAGTGGAAGCGTGTCACCTGCCACCAGATGGCCTCCCCAGCAGAGTCCCTCCTTACATCAGGTGCCCCCAGCAGAGCCCCCACCACACTTCTGTGTCCCCATGATGAGCCCCCACCACACTTCTGTGACCCCATCAGAGCCTCCACCACACTTCTGTGACCCCATCAGAGCCCCCACCACACTTCTGTGACCCCATCAGAGCCCCCACCACACTTCTGTGACCCCATCAGAGCCCCCACCACACTTCTGTGACCCCATCAGAGCCCCCACCACACTTCTGTGACCCCATCAGAGCCCCCACCACACTTCTGTGACCCCATCAGAGCCCCCACCACACTTCTGTGACCCCATCAGAGCCCCCACCACACTTCTGACAGAAGATGGACGATCGCCGAGGATGGGGAGGGTTGGCCCCATAGGGCACTGCTAAAAAAAAGTCTGGAAGAGGGAGGTGGGGGGGACATTGCGAAATCTACCTGATCTGGGTCCCAGGGCCAGCAGGAGCAAAGGACCCCCTCCATGTGAAGGGACTTCCATGGGTTACACTCCCCTCTCATTATGCGGCTATGCCTGTGTCTCATCTCTTGGCTCTCCCACCCTCCAACGATGTCATTCTATCAGCAGAGCAGGGGGAGATTTCATATTAACAAGCAGATAATTATCAGTTTGTTATTATAATCCATATCTGCAGCTCCTCCCAACCCCTGGTCAGCTGATAGGATGACATTGTCGGCAAAGTGGGAGACCCTGCAAAGGACACACAGGCTAAATCCTGCTGAAGGTATGACTGTGTAGGGGAGGCAGAGAGTACAAGGGGGCACTGTGATTGAAGAGAAAAAGTGTGTGAGGGATAATATAAAGGAGCACTGTGACATATTGTCAATAGACTGCACTGTAAAAGGGAACTGTAATCATTACAGTGCAATCTTTTACATTACAGTGCGGAGGATCGACTCAGTGAGTATCCCTTCACCAAACACCTGTAGGTACAAGAAATATCTCCTTAACCTACACGGTTAAGGAGATATTTTCAGAAAACCCTGCACCGATGTCAATGGCGCAGGCGCACTGAGCGTTGCCAGTTGTCTCAATGAAGACTGACGGCCCGCGCGTGTGACGTCATCGCCGCTCTGGCCAATCACAGCGCAGGAGCGGCGCTCACAGGAAGACAGTCGGAGCAGACATGGCGGTGGAGGGGGACGAGGAGCGCGGAGGAGGCTTCGATCGGAGGTAAGTGCCACATAATGAGCTAGTATGCATAGCATACTAGCTCAGTATGTAATTTTTTTGCAGTTTTTTTGCTTTTAAAAGTGGGTTTACAACCACTTTAACCATGTGATATAACCACAGTGAATACAAATTTAAAACAAAAAGTTGCGCTTATTACAAAAGAATGTAAGTGAAATAAACATTCATTGAATAATAGCTGCACATTGTTAGAAACGTCCACGTGAAAAAGTTATAATTATTGAAAGATTCTCCATAAAAAGTTAAAGAAATCCAACACCATGAATAATAAAAACTCCTTCTGTGAAACCACCACTTCTGATTATAGGGGCGCTTATCCGATCCTATTGACCCTCCATCTCTAGAGAGGTCAAAACGAGCTATGATCATAACACTATGGAATGTTGGCTCCCACTGCTTGTCTCCAGGTCAGCCATACTGATTACCATGGATTTGACACACAAAGCATCGACCCAACTTTCCTGGGGAGGAGCCATTTGTACAATAGCCTGATGAAGAGCAGAAGCCCAAGGTCCATAGGAGTGTACTTCTATCTACAACATCCCATAGAGGGTTACGATCATAGCTCGTTTGACTTCTCTAGAGATAGAGTGTCAATAGGATCTGATAAGCACCCCCATCTTTAGAGGTGGTGGTTTTCACAGAAGGAATCCTATTATTCTTGGTGTTGGATTTCTTGATTAACTTTTTAAAGAAGATTTCTTCAATAATTATCACGTGGACTTCTCTAATAATGTGCAGTTATGATTCAATGACTGTTTATTTCACTTATATTCTTTTGCAATAAGAGAAACTTTGTTGTTTTATAGCTGTACATTAACAACCTATTCAAAATAAATGCTCTAAAATGCATTAGGAAGTTAAGCAAAAATGAAACAGGTTGCATTTTTTGCCACAGGGCAATGCACGGGATAGTGCATGTTGCAGTGCATTCAGTTCCAATGTGTTAGGGTGCCATTTACAATGAATGGCACAACAGCATACCAAAGCACATATCATGTAATAGTGTGAATGGGGCCTGAGATGCAGGGGTTGTAAACCATTTTTTAAACAAATAAAAATAACAAACATGCCTATAGCTACCTGCTCTGTGCAATCATTTTGCACAGAGCAGTCCTGATCCTCTCTTTCTGGGGAGCCCCTCTGGTGCCTCAGGCCCTTCCTCTTCATCAGGTGCCCCCACAGAAAGCAGCTTTCCCTGTGGGGGACCCACATGGGCTTGCTCCCGAGTCCTACATCAGTTGAACCAGACAGTGGGACTCAGCCCCGCCCCTCACTCCCATGTCACTGGATCTGATTGACAGCAGTGGGAGCCAATGGCTCTTGCTGCTATCAATCTGTCCAATGAGGAGAGAGACAGCGGCTCGAGCCTCTCTGCTCATGCACATTGCTGAATCTGGCTCAGGTAAGAAAGGGGGGGTCTGGGGGGCAGCACAGAAGGTTCTTTACCTTAATGCATACAATGCATTATGGTGAAAAACCTTGAGGCTTTGTATGTAATGTACTCAGCTGTGCCCTGTACAGACTCTTTCTCTGTAGGAAACTACTTTCCCCAGCTTTGGTATAGAAGGGTAACATGGAAAATGTTGCCAGTCCTATGACACTTCTCCCTCTGCATTGTCTGAGCGAGCGGTCTATTGTGACACCTGCTGTAGGAGTGGCCGGTGGAGGCATGATCCACATCATATAATCCATATCCCCCAGCATTATTACTGGCAGTGTGCCCACTGCAGCATTAAGAACCACCAAAATTGACTGTTTCACCTTCAACGATTTCAATAGTTAGTGAAATGCAAAAACATAATTTCACACATCCCTATCTGCGATTGCTATCCCCACTTACACAGCACAAATAGTGAGTTTTCTAGGCCAGCACTGGCAGCCTGTATTTTCTCTCATGACAAGTGTATTTTTAAAGGAGATCACCAGACAGGTGGCTCAACCGCCGCCATTATGGCACCTATTCAAATGTGCCGAAAGGCTATGCCTGGCCTTTGGATCTTGGTGGAGCAATTTGGAATAATCCCTGCTTGCACAGGTGATTTCCCCACACATGTGCAAAGACAGCAAATTCTTGGAATTTAAGAAAAAGCCATTCTTGGGTATGCGATGAGAAACCCCATGCATATGCAGCTAACTCAGAAGCTGAAGCCTTGCAACACATCTTCACATGGTCAGGGAGAAGGAAAAACAAAAAACCCTTATTCTCAGCTAGGTCGAGAAATCACTGAAGTGCCCTTCTTTACACCTCATACGAGATATATATCCAAATCCAATTATAAAAAAGGGCGGGTAACTTGACATCCTTAAGATAATAGTCTGATTTAACTTTAGAACGCTCCTCCTCAGGACCCACCCCCCCCCATTTTCCTACCTGAGCCGATCCAGTGATGTGCATGAGCACAGCAGCTCCAGCCACTGTCACTCTCCTCATTGGACAGATTGATAGCAGCAGGAGTCGTTGTCAATCAAAAGCCATGACCCGAGAGCAGGCCCGAGTCCCGCTGTCTGGGTCAATGGACGCAGCAGCGGGACTCAGGAGCAAGCCCGCACGAATGCCCCCATGGAAATCGGCTTTTCGTGGGAGCACTCGATGAGGAGGGGCCTGGATAACAGGTGGAGGACCAAATAAGAAGAGGATCGGGGCTGTTCTATGCAAAACCATTGCACACAGCAGGCAAGTATAGGCATGTTTGTTATTTAAAAAAAAAAAGAAACATTTACAACTACTTATATGTCAAAGTATATTATAGAAACAAAATACTATCTAAATATTAAATGATATAATTATCTGCAACGTTCAAGTATTATCCGCTGCTGGAGTTGTCCTATCACATCAGCCCTCAAAATTGCAGTTCCCAGTAGCACTCCATTTGTATACATTAGATGGAACTGAATGTCTCAAAAGCTCTCTAACGGGCAGTTGTCATAGATCAGTTTTTCCCCAAGCGTTAACGTGTGCTTTTAGTGTTTAGACTTAATGGGGGATGGATACTATGATGCTCTTCAGGAGAATATATTAACTCGTTAGCTACAGCTAAAAAAAAAAAAAAAAGCCAATCTACTTAGCTGCTCAAAAAGCATGTGAGCAGGACACAGGGACAATTTTTTAAATGACAGGTGAGACTTTGTTGTGAAATAATGGTATAGATAAACCAAAAAGTATTCAATGTATCAATGCATACAAAAGGCCAATAACAGATGTTGATTTACTTAAATTGGAAAGTGCAAAATCTGGTGCAGATGTGGATAGTAGCCAGTTTCTAACTTCAGCTTGTTCAATTAAGCTGACCAAAAAACACTGGAACTCGATGGGCTGCTTTGCAGAGCTGCACCAGATTTTGCACTCTCCAGGTTTAGTAAATCAATCCGAGTGTCTAAATCTAGCCTGACAAAGCACCCCTTCTCTAGTTCTCTACCATGCTAGAACAAACTTAAGACACACTAGAACAGTGTTTCTCAACTCCAGTCCTCAAGGCGCCCCAACAGGTCATGTTTTCAGGTTTTCCATTATTTTGCACAGGTGATTTGATCAGTTTCACTGCCTTAGTAATTACCACAGCAGTTTCATCTGAGAGAAATCCTGAAAACATGACCTGTTGGGGCACCTTGAGGACTGGAGTTGAGAAACACTGCACTAGAACATGGGTAATGATGCCAATATGGCTGCAGGTAAAAAAAAAAAAAAAAAATATCTGTAAAAAAAAAAAAAAAAGTACCCACCCTAAATCTAATAATCTGCTGGCTTTTTCCTTGTTAGCAACCCTGAAGTGCAAAATACTTTCCGAATCAGTCTACTTTCCGAATCAGGGCTGTCCACACATGACTGATACCTTTGCCTGCAGGGCAAGTCCAGGTTCAATTTAAGAATCTTGGCTACCTGGGGAGGCAGATAATTTTAGGTCAGATTTGAGTACTTGACCCTGCCCTTCCCATATAGATATAATATTAGCCAGTTAGTCCTTCCATCACATTAATAGGCCAATAGTGAGGCTTAGAAAGCAGGAGAAATGGTACTAAGTGCTCAAACCCTCTGATCCAAAACATTATACACATCATATTTAGGGCGTAGAAACAAGGTCATATTCCAGTCTGCCACCCTCAAGCCACACTGTTCTCCCTGTACACACTAATTTGTTTTAAAGTTGGGGTGGCTGGGTGAAGCTCTTGGCACAGCTGTATCCATTCACATGGATCTATAAATTGAAAGACTACAAATCCCATATATCACCATGGCAGGAGGACTCCTAGATCTCAATAGAGCACCGGCATCACTAGCACCAGCAAATCCTAGCACCAGCTACAAGCAGATTATATTTTTGCCAAAAGTGCATCAAGCATGTCCTTTCATTGTCTCACTAAGTCAAAGAACCATCAAGGAAAAGCTTAGTTCTAATCGCCAATAAAAACTACCAAATTCGTAGCATAACAAAAGGTTGTAAGTATGCTTAAAATGTCAAATTATCCATTTTTAAACTTCTAAAATGAATCACTAATGCATTTACCATTTTTCATTAGCTTGCAGTAGAAAACCTGCAATTTTAAAGACAGGTGAATAGCTCTGCAATATTTTTTTTAGGAATGTCCATACTGAGAGCATTCACTACAAACAGCTGGTACCAAGAAATAACCCAGATAATTTATATATATATATATATATATATATATATATATATATATATATATATATAGATAGAGATATATATATATATATATATATATATATATATATATATATATATATATAAAAAAAAAGCAGTGCTATTTTGAGTAAAGCAAAGGTTTCTCAGCATACCCCAAATTTAGTTTTTTTCCCCCCCAGAATTTAATCTCTCCCATAATGTGAAGGGTGCAGTGATCATTTGCAAGCATTTCCCAGAAAATAATGAACGTGCATCAATAAAGCAAATCAATCAGCTACCTTTATCTTTACACCCACTAACAATTGCCAGTATAAAAATGTTAAAGCCTTAACAAGTAGTGAGTATAGGGGTGGATAGTGTGATATCCAGCCAAAAATGCTTGGAATCGCATCTTCTGGAAGAGAAAAAAAAATTGATAAAAAAAAACAAACACACACACACACACCACAAAACACTGTTTTCTTTCTTTGTAACAAACCAACATCTAATGTTATATTACACTTACTAAACCCTGCATTTTCCATCATTAACTAGCACACAATTTAAAATAAGTCAATGGTTTGCCTTTGTGTATAAAAAAAAAATTAATATGTATTCATGCAGGTGGGTTAAAAATAAATCCAGTTGATACTCGGAATACATTCCACCTGTTAGTCCTTCAGGGACATAGAAGCTGCACACAATCTGAGCGTTTTTCAATAGCCTGTCTAAGCTTTAGTGTCATTTATAAATCTAAACAGCTGACCACACACAAAGACCACAGGGGGCTTAGAAGATTTGTCTATACATGCAAATGCATTACAAAAAAAAAAAAGAAGCAAATTACAGTACAAGTTGACCCGACCCTATGGACTGGAATCACTGTGAAACTCCATTTCTCGTTGATACCGATTAGAAATCGGTCTTGTGGTAGTGTGGCAAATAACGCAACTTGCTACAGTTTCATGTATGCGTTTGTAAGGTGTAGGTGAATCTGTAAGTGTTGTCTGACAGATGCAGCAAACCTACTTTCATGCATGGCCTGATGTACTTCATAATAAAATGGCTTTATTTTGGTCTACTTTAGTGGGAAAGTGAGGCTTTTTTTTTTTTGGTTGTTACAACAAAAAAATTTTTGCAAATAAGAACTACATTATTTTGACACATTATATTAGTACTAATACAATTGTTGCACGGGTTTCATGAATTTGGTGCAAATTATAGACTACATTCTTACCGCAAAAAATAAATAAAAATAAATGCATTGCAAGGGTCTTATTAAATTATTTGGCATATTGGCCACACTTTTTTGGGATCCTATCAGAACTTTAAAATTGCTTTTGTGGTGTCACTTAATATAGAATTTTTTAATATCGGAACTTTACAGGAAGTTAAAGGGGGGAAAAAAAAATAAAGAATTGAAATATGGAGTAAATTTTAGGGGTTTCTCTATACATGAAAAAAATTTTGGTCTGCCAAACTTCAAAAGTTAAGACAGCATTGTTTCTCCTTCATATGGTAGACTGGAGACATAAATTTGAGATATATATATATATATATATATATATATATATAATATATATATAATTTTTTGCTTATTCCCCCCCCCCCCCTTATTTCATTCACGCTGAAACCACCACACAATGCCAAGCGTTAAAAACACACGTTGGAAAATTGATGTATTTGATTAAAGATTAAAATTACAGTATTTTTTTCCTATTTATCAGTAAATCAAATGGGAGTCAAACATCCAACTTTCCAAAAGAAAAAAGTCAATTTCCCCTTTAAAAACAAGTAAAAAAAAAAAAAAAAAAACATTTTGAACCACACCTCACTTTGTTCTGCTATTAGAGAATAAAAAGTACTGGTTTTGTTTCAACATTGTCACTGCTAAAGAACTGCAATGCATTGAATTTTTTGCAGGCCCAGGAGGCTTTAAGATCATAAAGCTTATTTACAATCAATGAAAATGAATATTTTCTCATTTATATATTTATATATGTACATATACACAAGCATCTACATTTTTTCTTCATTTTGAAATGGAAGGTTTTTTAAGATGCTATATTTAGCAGCAATTGTGAAATTCCAGCACATCTCCTATGATGAACATAACTACAAATAGGGATGAGGAAGGTGTCCGTTGCAAAGAATAAAATCGCATCCCGTTTCTTACAGCCTGCATTCTTTCCACTGTACACAAGTCTATAGACATTAGAAACAATAAAATCGCAAGAACATCTATTGGTGAACATGTAAGGGTTTAAATTTAAAAATTTAAGTCCTCTTCAAATAAAAAAAGTGAAACAAAAACCCAACAGCTGTACAAGATTACACTGTACAATCCATAAAATCAGTCCTTTTCATAGTCCATGCCCCTCCAATCCAAAAAAATGCAGGTGAGAAACGTCTCAAAATGTAAATTCACTTATGGTCATAAAGTCAATTTTCCCACATTACTTTATGCATTAACAACAGGGACCATGTTAAAAATGAATATATAAAATAAGTTAATGCCAAATGATCAACTGTCAAGACTTGCAAGTTGCCATAAATGTTACAGCCTGTTTACAACTCCAGTCTATTAGTATTTAGTTTCAAATACAAAGACCAAAGTTAATGCTTGCATTTGTATGCAGAGCAAACGTTAGTATCACTAATAAATACACTCACTTGAAACTCTACAACTTGAACATGATACAAAAAAATAAAAAAGTCTCCATGGTGCAGTGGAAAAAAAAAACCCTTAAAAAAAAAAAAAAAATTAAAAAGAAGCAACCTCTGGCTGCGCATACTGTCCTCAAGAAGAGACGTGCTAATTTGTGGCAATCTCTTTGCTGTCCTCCACGAAACGCATAAACCTAAAAGAAGCCCCATTTTCACTGCTTGCTAGTTTCTCCAGACCAGCTAGAGGTGCATTTGGTTCGGAGTTTTGCAGTTTTTCTAAGTTTCCAGTCATGCCACTAACAGGTGAGCTCCCACCATTTCCCAAACTTCCAGTCATTGGAGTAATTCCACCATTCTGTATAACCGAGATTTCATTGGTCTTCATGGCCAATCCATTTGACAGTGCTGCAGCATACTGGTTCCAGAAAGTTGATGGATCCCCATTTCCTGTCCTGGCAACCAATTCTTTTGGGAACATTTCTGGAAATTTAACTGGATTTGCTCCCAAAAATGCCATGGGTCCATCCACAGAAAGTCGCCTTCCTCTCCTTGCAGGTGTACTGTTCCACATGTGAGTGCCCATGTGAACCTGAATTAAAAGTAAATTAAAAAAGGTTAGTTTACTGAGCAGGAACAATTCAGATTGTTCAATTTAGAAAAACAATTGTATTACATATCTAAAGTGATAGAGACACACCCCACATAACCTTTGGTGTCATGGATTAACTGGATCAAAAAGAAATAAGTGCCAAACTACTTCTAAGAGGTCCAGACACAACTTCATTCCAACGGTCAGGGGGTCAATCCAAAAAATATCCCAATGTGTTTTAGGTGTTAGAGAGCTCCCTTCATTTGGCCAAAGTGAATAGACCAGAAGTGAAATATACCTTTAACGTTATATGTAGAAAGAAGATAGATGAAAGCAGGGAAAGCGTTGGGTAAAGTTGGTAATACCCTTTTACCTAATACTTACCCTGCTTTCATTCTCTTCTTCCTACAGATAGTAAAAAAAGTAGTTTAATTTTAGTCTATTCACATTGTTGTCAATCAAGCCCTGATAAAAGGGGAACTTTTGAATCCCAAAACATGTTGGGATACTTTTTGGATTTTCACACTTCGCAGTGGTATGGCAGTTCAATGTCTATTTATGCTACAAGCAGCCAAGGAGACCATGGAAATCCCCTGGGGTGTAGAAGCCACCTGCTTTGGAACGAAATCATGTACATCAACATCAATACTTTAAGATTGTAATACCAATGAGCTAACCCTATGTGTTCAGCATTATTTTACCACTTTTCTCAAATGGATTAATTGGAGGCCTGCAAACATATGGCACCCATGCACTCATCTAGCTTTGCTTTTAGTAAACACACACACACACACACACACACACACACACACACACACACAATCAAAAGAAAGCCATCAAGTGCATTGCATGGGATAATAAAAAAAAAAAAAAAAATACCCACACCCACCATGGCAATACACATCAATGCATGCATGCATGTGCATTTGAGTATGAATGAGCTCTAATTGTTTTGGCATTTTTTCCCCCCCATGTTTACAAGCTGACCTTTCATCCATTTTAATCTGGTTTACAAGTACCGGTAAACATTTTATACCGGGTGCTTCTACTGACATTTTGTTTACAGATGCTGGGTTTTCTATTAAATCTCCACAGTGCCAGCTTACTTGGACTGAATCTCCCAGAATCCATTTAGAACTGTATGAACTAGAAATACAGCAAGACTCTTCAGCTGTGGAGTGTTATGAACAGAAGAGGATATCAAAGCGTAAGTCACTCAGCTAAAAAGACTGAGTCAACTGCATCCCTCAGTAGCCTCAAGTGGTAAATTTTTTAATCCAGTACTTTAAATTTATGTAGCTTTAGAAAGCCAAAAATACATACCTACCTACAACTCTTAACCCTGTAAGGTATTAACATGATACCACTTGTGAAAAGTCATAATGATAGATGGACATCTATCATTTTTGTAATCTGCTGTCTTCATTGAGCCTGTGATACAATACACTTTAGAGAAAAGGTGTGTGGAGAGACAAACATGTTATGATATGTGGTGTTGCGCAATTCCGCTATTGCTCCAATGTGAAAATAAACATAAACCTTCATATTGTATATTCAATAGCTGAAAAGGGATAAATATAAAAACAACAAACCATAAATCAAAAATGAACCAAAGCAAATATGGTCAATAAACTAAGTGTCCAAGTGATCTATTCAAATATGGTGTATAGTCCTTTGTTGAAATCCAAAAAAACACTGTGCTTTCACCAATCACCTCAGTGCTCACAGAACTCACCTCATAGCCGCATATAAAAAGCCTTAGTATCAGGTTTTAATTTGGGACTGGTAATCCTTCCTTGGGATATCTCTCTCCTTAATGTTGGTTCCAGGCCCTGAGTGGGTGTGGCTGGAGTGGACGGCAAACCGGTAGGGACGTGAGGCGTAAACGCCGATGGTTTAAGCTCTAATGCAATTTTAACTCTGTTTTGAAGCAAGCATCTAATTGTCTTAATAAATGGCTGTGTATTAAATAATTTTACCCTATGGGAGGCATATTGTCCATTTCATTCCCCTATGTGGACTGGAGCTATTAGCGATACTTTAAGAGCCTGAATCTTGGAACCAACATAAAAAGGAGATAATGGAGAGAAATATCCCAAGGAAGGATTACCAGTCCCATATAAAAAGCCTTTAGGATCAGGTTTTAATATGTGGCTATGAGGCGATTGGTGAAAACACAGCGGTTTTTGGACAACAAAGAAGGACTATATACCATATTTGAATAGATTACTTGGACACGTATTATAGTTTATTGAACATATTTGCTTTGGTTCATGTTGATTTATACTATTAATCACTTTTCAACTATTGAACATGTATGTTATGAAGGTTTGTGTTGATTTCACATTGAAGCATTAGAGGATTTGTGCAACACCACTTATAAATATTACATGTCCAATTGTGAACACATTAGGTATTGCAGTATCTCCATAGAAACACTTTTGCTTTATTCACTTCACTATTTGCCATATCAGTTTGAAGGATATCCATCTCAGCACAGGGGACAAAAAAAAAAAGTCTACATTTTATGATATGCTTTTCACAAAAAGCATTAGCCCAGCAACTTGACACACACACACACACACACACACACACACACACTTTTAGATTTTATTTTCCTTAAGATTGACCAAAACCATATAATATGAGGTCAAACCTAAAAACACACTTTGAATTTGTGTGCACTCAGGCAGGTCCTTGCACTTCATAGTTGAAGGTAAATCTAAATGAAAGGCACTGGGGTCCATACCAGAGATGGACAGCATGCGGTTTCCAGTGTACAAAAAAGCAGCAGGCCAACAGCCTGCATGCCTGAGTTGTGGGGGGGGGGGGGTTGCACTACACAGCAAATGCCTCTTCAGCACTATATTTTTTTATGCCAGTGATGAGGGTTGACAGCACACATGGGTAAAGGGTTAAATTCAGGGATAAAAAAAAAAAAAAAAAAAAAAAAAAAAATTATTTAGCACAACATTTACAGATCCCACAATTTAATCGCGTCCACAGACTGCATGACCTAAAAGTCATTATTCATCTCACATTTCTGACAGCAATCTCTAGAGAAATTCTCTGTCAACACTGAACAAACGCAAGGGCTTAGCTACTTTTTAAGAACCTGAGTCATCCATGCTGCAGATGAATAAACATCTTGGTTAAGCACTTAAGGTTTGCAGCAGATAAACTCACCTGTTCAAAAAGTCAATAGAATAACGGTTTCACATAAGAATGAAGCTGCGTGTCGTGTTAGGATAGAGTAGTAGGCCCCCTCCCCTTCCCAATTGCTCCCTTATGTGCCTACTACAAAGCATATAATACCAGAATATTCATTGAATGCTGTATGTTGTGATCAGAAACACAGGTTACATGAGGAAACTGGTATGACTCAAGTCCTATAAAGGAGGACATGTTAAATAAATATCACCGCTTTCAAGGTCTCTGGTTTAATGAAGCCCAAGCATACATGAGTGATACTTTCAAAGGGCAGTGAAGGCTGATGAACGTGTGTGCAGTCCTTCAGCCAATTCAAAATGCCTAGGTCAGGTCTTACAATAGTTAAGATGCCAACAGGAATTCTGGTAAGAACATGCACATAAATACTGCACACATGTTGAGCTATACAGTGCCCATGAATACAGTTACCAGGCCTAAAGAAAATAAATGTGCAGTTTTTCAAGCAAGTTTTCGTGGTCCTGATTAAAAAAAAAGTTTATAGCCCAACAAAAAGGGACTAATACAATGCTAGCACTTCGGAAGGGGTCTACACAAGGACATCATAGCAGAACATCATTGATTACACCTGCCAGATTGGTCTTTCCACAGTTCTTGTGTTTAATTACAAATGAGATGGCAAAAGCTATGAAAAGCATTTTAATATTTTGTTCTGACTGCTCTACAGCAGTCAAAAGTAAAATTGTGTTGCCACACATTAGTACCTTTTAACTGAATGCAAAGTTTTCTGGTGAAATGTTTTTTTTTTTTTTTTTTTTAAAAGGACAAGATAAAAAGGAAAAAACACACAGATTTTGAATTTAAATTCCCAAGTCGGTCAGTGCTCAGATTAATGTTAAATTGTAATACAACAGTCCCTCTAAGCTTGGCCATTTTGAATAATTATCTGCAGTGTTTGAAAATAGAGCATTGCTGAGCAGTCCAAATTTACTATACAGCTTTCTATCAAAGACAAAAATAGAAGGCAGCAACACTACTGCCCAACAAGCAAAAGCATTTCAAAAAAGGTAAAAGCACTTTAGTAGATGTTATAAACCAGCGTCAAACTATTTTCAAACAGTGTTGGAAGCATAGAATCTCCCCTATAAAAAGCCACCCCCCCCCCCAATTTAGAAAATGAACGTTCCATCACCCACTCTTAAAATTGCAAAAATATATATATATATATATATATATATATATATATATATATATATAATTCATATATTCTACTATGAATGCCCAGATAAAAGGGCAAAGTTGAGGGACATTTTACAATCACCTGCTTCTACGCTATATAGACTGACATTTTTTGCCTATATACACACACACACACACACACACACACACACAGCAAAACAGTGCATTCCCCATTTTCTGTATAATCAGGTTGTCATTTCTGCATAACAAAATGTTTTAAAAAAAAAAAAAAAAAAAAAAAAAAGTATTTTCTTGGATTTTTCCCATTACCCTAAATTTACAAATCTCAATAAAAATTAAATTAGAAAAAATGATTTTTCACTACATTCAGGAGGTTTCCTGACAGATTTAATAATCAATATTTAGTAGAAATAGGAATAGTTTTACCATACCCATTGAAAACTATTAGAAACATTTACAGATACTGAAAATATACCATAGAATAGAAAATCAAAGTTAAAAAAAAAAATAACCCTTAACCTCCTGGCATCATTGAAAAATCATTCAACAACTATCCTTTTGTAAAAAAGGTACCCATAAACATGAGACGACTATCAAGATTGTTCAGTTTGACCTTCTTTAGAAGTATCGACGGTTAAAACATGCATGCTTACTGGCTTAGCGTACATATTTATGTACAGAGCATCCCTGAACTGTCATAGGAGACTAGTGAACAGCTGGGGAGAGGGTGGGAATCAGCTCAGCCACTTAATCCCCCCACTGCAAGCACTGGTTGGCCAGGCAATGTCTGCTTGGGTTGGAACAGTGCTCACAGACATGCAATCATTTTCCGAGCTGGCTGTAATCTGTCAACTGAGGTGATAATCATCTCACATCAATGGGCACCTTAAGAATAAATGCGAGAAACAGGACTTCGTCATTAGAGATACCAGAATTGCACTTATATTAAAATACTTCTACTACAATCTAAACAAAAAGTTACCAGAAATGGGATGGCTAATTTGCCTTAAATGTAATGTTATACTTGGGCAAAAAATATTTAGCAGATTTAAATTCTAGATGTTTAGAAGGTAAAATGTGTTCTATTCTTTGAAGAAAGTAACATAGAAGTACATCTCCATTAAATTGGAAATTTCAGCTACAGCCCATTCTCAATTTCCCCATAACCCCTAAAGGGCCCCAAACAACGAGGTTTTACTAGTAATTATGAATTCACCTAGTCACTTCTAGTAAAGTCTATTACCTCTAATAGGAAGGTAGCCTAGTCTCATCTAGTAAAGTCTATTACCTGTTATGGGGAGGTTTGTGGTTTGTCACCCCAGAGCCGTTTAGTTTTTCAGATGGGAAAACTGGATAGAACGTTTTAATTAACACTAGTTACCATCTGAAGACTGCATCTTTCCACCACAGCCATCAACTGACCATTCTTTCAAAAAGGTAACATTTCCCAACAAGTAAAATACCAAATTATTCTAAAAGTGGACATTAAAGGTCGGCAAGGTATAAGGAATTCTCCGAACGCAGGCTTAGCAAGCATTGCTGTACATCAGTCAAAGGAAAAATTAGGTAATAGTTATTGAAAACTGGTTCAATGAAACAGCGTTTGACTTAACAAAACCAGATGATGCTATACAAGAATTGAAACACTACAAGAACTACCTTAACTTTGCATAATTTTTACTTAAAAATGTCAACATTGGGGGGAAAAAAAAAACCCAATGCTCTGCAATAGTGAGAATACATACATACATATATACGCACACACACAAAAAAAACACAATCAAATGAAGATCAGAGCTTTATAGCAAAAATAAGATGGGGGGGGGGGGGTTCTAATTATAATTTTGCAGTATGAATTGCATTTGCATCACTTCTCTATGTCTGGACACTAAAAGATATGTATTCAATATGGCTGCATCCAGAGGAAATTTACCATGTCATCTTAACCCTGACACAGCTCCAAAAATTTAACTTCTGCTTGACTGACAGACAGTCCTGTTTTTATAACCAACTTAAAATATACATTTAGACACATTTTAGAGAAAGCAGGAATAGAACCAAATAATCTTATTACTAGCATAGTTAATAGAAGCTTAGTGATGCAGCCTAGTGGAGATAAAACAGATACTGTAAGAGTTTGTATCTAAACAGTGTTTTTTTTTTTTATATAAAGAAAGGTGCAATTACTGTCCAGGAGAATATATATCCAAAAAATGTATTTATTGTGCAAACAAGCATTATTAGTGTAACGGACTGAAATTCAGCAATAAAAAGGCACTGTCCCTTGTACACGTAGTGCACTATTTCATAGAGGCCAAAAGCAAGAGAAACAAAATTCTCGGGGAAAATGGTAGCAAAAGCAACACTGAAAGTCTTCACTGTTCAGGCATTTAACAAAAATAGGCAAGGGAAATTGTTTTAGTTAGTAGATAAGATGGTATGCTATATGATTCATGTAAGAAAATAAGATACCTATGTGGTGCATGTAATTTTTCAGGAAACAGCCAGAAGCTCATGACATACTAGAGGCATGGTTTAAGCAACCTCTGCACGGACAGCTTTAGTTTTTGCTGCAATGTGCACTTCCATTTAGCATCTGATGGCATAACATGGGAAAGGGGAGTACAATGAGAACTCTCCAAGTTCTGGCCTAACTCAACTCCCTATTCTTTGCTGGCAAGTCTATTTTTTTCTGGATGATAGACCTGGACCAACAAAGAAGGAGACCAACCATCCCTGTGGACTGATGATGGGCAGCCTGTGTAATCACTTGTTCTCTTCAGCAATTTGATGAAATTAAACAGTTCCTGCCAAAGGAGATGTTCTATGGGCATATCTAAAAAAAAAAAGGTCAAATGTTTAATTGACTGCATACTCTAAAAAATGGCTACCACCCTCCTGGACTGTAATGCCTACATTTTTAAAATGTGCTGCTCACCCATCTACTGCATTAATTCATTTTTCTTTCAGAAAACAAAAAGTGACCAATGATCACAACAGGTAAGAGAACATAATGGGGGGGGGGGTACCCATTAGAAGATTTTGCCTCCATTTCCAATTTGGTGACAGCAGCAACTACCAAAATTCTCGAATGGGAACACAGACGGCAATGAAAACCTGATGGAGGTTTGGCTCAAGATAACCAACCTACTCTTTTAAGCTGCATGCTTGTTCCAGGCCAGTGTCTAGTCTAAGGCCAGAGACAGCCAGGAACTAACAGCTTCAGAAGGCAACGGCAGCATTTATATTTCCCTCAATACAGGTTTCTTTGGCGATCACCAGTATTATAGTCTAAATAAATCTCTCCAGCTACTGATGTTTTTATTGGTTGCATCAACTAGCAAAAAAAAAGGGCATACTCCTGAATGGCAAAATATTAACAAATAAAAAAACAAAACAAAACAAACACACCCCTTTGGAAGCTTGAGACATACAATTCAGAAAAGGTTGAAGGTGAAGATTAGCATGCCAACACTTGTTGGCAAAAAATAAATCAATAGATAAAATAATCCTCTCATTGCACTTTTTACATCAGTAATAATTAATTTTACCTTAAGATTCCCTTTTGTAGTAAAGGCTCTGCCACATATGGTGCAAGCAAATGGTTTTTCACCAGTATGGGTTCGCTCATGGATTTGTAAAGCACTGGAAGATGAAAAAGACTTGCCACACGCATGGCAGTAGTGCTGTTTGGGAGTCCTTCTGGCCAAGGATGAAAGGAGAGAAGGAGATGTGGCTGAAGATATAGATCCTGAAGATGTAATACTTGAAGGTTGTTCCTTGTTGTCCTGAGGTGAGCCATGTATGAAACCATTAAATTCACTTTTTATGAGGGCTGCTAGAGGATTGATAGCTGGGTTTATGGTTGAGCTAATGGTGGTGGTCGTCAAATTGGAGTTAGGCTCAAAAAGTTGGGATGGTAGATCTCTCATCTGATGCGTAAGCATATGCTGTTTCAAATTGCCTTTAGTGGAAAAGCCACGGTTGCAGGCTGTGCAAATAAATGGTCTCTCTTTGGTATGGCTTCTGTAATGAATGTCCAAGGCACTCTGACATGCAAATGTTTTGCCACATATATCACAAATTGTGTTTTTAAACTTACTCCGATCTCTGAATGAAAATAGCATACCCAAAGATTCTTCTTTGACCATTTTATCAGTGTTAGTGGAAGTCAAATCAAGGGCACCGCCATTGGCAGGGGTTGGAGACATTCCATTAGGAAGATCAGGTGGTAAAGCTTTTTGCTGCTGCTCTTCTGTGTTAGAGAATTTCATAAAGTCATTTGTGCTATTAGGTGACAAAGCATTCATGGAGTATGTCGATTCTGAAGCTGCCGGGCTTCCAGCACTCTGACTTTCTATATCTCCCCCAAAAGATGAAGAGTCATTAGTCATATGATCACCCTCAACAGAACCATTTTCTGTTGACTTCAGACTGGCCTGGAGCTGCTCTACTAGTCCAGCACTAATCATCTTCATTTGATTCTCCAAAGCAGCAATGCTTGAGACTTCATTGGGCACAGGGGAGGATGAGCGACTATCCTGGGACACATCTGCAGATTTGGGGGTATCCGGGACACTGCTATCAGGACAATCTTCCATGTTTTCATCTGAGAAGTTGTCTAAATCATCAATAGTTTTCTCATCAAAAGAACCAGTATCAGATTCCATAGAATCAGGATAGTTTTCAGCAACAGGAGTATTAGGAATTTGTCCACCCATATGCATTCTGATATGCTGTTGCAGAACAACAGCATTGGTAAATTTCTTTTGACAAATCGGACATGAATGCTGTACTCTAAGTGGTGGCATGGCACGGTGAACACTGTAATGGGTCTTTAGGTTACCTTTTGTGGTAAAAGCACGGCCACATACTTTGCATTTGAAGGGTCTTTCTCCAGTGTGAATGCGGTAATGCATTTTCAGGGCACTCTGACAGCTCAGTACCCGGTGGCAAATGACACACTCATTGGGGTCACTAGACTTTTTGTCAATGTTTTCCACAAGCTGTTGCAATTTGGAAGTCTCTGATGCAGGGGCTGCATCCAAAAGACCTCCAAATGGAAATTTAGCTTTGAACTGCTCTGACATTAATGGTAGAAGGGGGTTAGAAAAAATTTCAGTATTGGTACAACCAGAATCACCTGCAGGAGAACAGCCCCCACTATTGTAATTTTGAAAGTCATTTGACTGCTGTAAAATTTCTTCACCTTTCTCTTCTGAGCTAGGCAAGTCACTGGGTTCAGCACCTTCTGGAAGACTGCTATTTTTTTTAATTAGTGGTTCCGTATTTGTCAAATCACTTTTTACTGAATCTGATGGGCTAGCTAGTGGATGACCAATAGCAATAGGCTGGGGCTCCTCAGTCTTAATAAATGGTGTTAAGTTAGGAATGGTTGGTGGGAGGGGCATCCCAACAGAAGTAGTCAGTGTAGGCAACACTGGTTTAGCGTCCAGCCAGTTGGTTACAGGTTTTTCGGGTGGTATTGACATCCCATAAGGGATTCCTGTACTTGTAGGAATGTTGTCTAAATGCTCTGGCACGGGATATGGATTCATCTGAATGTGAGGATATTTCTCTTTGTGGCGTTGAAAGTGAACTTTTAGATTCCCTTTAGTGGAAAACCGGTTTCCACAAATGTTACATTTAAAAGGCCTCTCACCTGTATGAGACCGTAGGTGAATCTGCAAGGCACTGTCACTGCCAAAGACCTTTGCACAGAACCTACACTTGTGTTTGAAGAATGCCTCATCGGACGGGCTCTTTGTTTCAAAAGCAGTTACACTGGCTGGCTTGTTTTTCCTCAGAGAATTTAAATCCTCTGCGGTTGTTCCAACATTGGGTAATGTACTAGGAAAAAGTGTGTTACTTGGGACAGGTTGAGGTAGTAGTGGGCTAGCTGTGGGGCTCAATAAACTGCTTATTGCAAAAGCTGGTGAAGATGTTACAGGTGCTGGTGGATTAGTGACCTGTGAGCCACCAGTGGTTGAAGGTACTCTGTCTAAAGATGGTGGGATTATAGTCGTTGTCAATGTATTCATATTTGGAGAGGAACTACTGCTGGATGGAATAGTGTTAGGACTGCTCTGAGGTAGCTGTACTGGGGGTAGTTGCTTTATACCACTAATGCTAGCAGATTGACTAGCAAGATTTTGTGCCAAGCCAGCTGCTGCAGCGAGCTGTTGTGACAAGTGGGAGCTCAATGTAGTCAGTGGTGTTGCTGATAATCTCAATGTCCCTTGAGACCCACTAGAAGATGTAGGTACCTCTGCACTTTGTGAAGCCAGCAGTAATATTTGGTGCCGGATTTGCTCAATCAGGTGCAGCTGATGTATTTGTTGCTGCTGTAATGCCAGGAGCTGTTCCATTAGGGCAGGCACAGCCAATTTATTGTTGGTGACCCCTTTAGATTTTGCTTCTTGTGAAAACTGTGCTACTGCCACCCTAGTACTCTGAAGGTTTTCAATGATAACATTGCTGTTAAAAACAGAGAAGTTGCCCAAAGTTGTCAGATCCCTTACTTGAGGTAGTGAGGTTGTGATAGCTGAGGTACCCAATGTGGAATTATTACTGCTTGAAACGGCATTGTCCACTTGGTTGGAACCACTGCTGCTATTGCTAGCTTCGATCTCCACCTCCATGGATTCTTTGTCAGGCTTATTAGGTTCTGAAAGGTCACTACAGTCTGCTTGATCTGTGTTATTAACTGTGTCATTCATGTGCTCGTCAGGATTATCTGAGGGGGGACTTGGAGAGCTTGTTTCAGCAGGAGGTGGTGGATTTTCATTCACAATTAGAACCAATTGATTTTTAGTGCAGTTCTTCTTATGCTGCAACAAATCTGATAATTCAAAAAACTCGGCACAGCATCTGCTACAGACATGAGCCTCCTTGTTCTTGGGTGTCCGATGAGTTTGACCTCTCTCTGCAACTCCTTAAAAAAAAAAAAAAAAAAAATTAACAAAAAATTTGCAGATTCAAAACAAAAAAAAAATCTGAATCAAGAGACCCATTCTTTAAACCTCAGACTTTACATAACTCATTGTCACTCATATTAAATTTGTTTTTGGGTAGGAAAACAAATCAATACCACACATTTCTATTTTCTTCTTCTATAATCTTAAAGGAAGCATAATGAGCACTGGTGCCTTACATAATCATTTACCTCAAATAATCCATCAAAATATTAAATACCACAAGAGGCGCCATCAGGCAATAATGAAATAAATTCCATAGCAGATATTGATTTTCAATATTGCATACTCTTTCATTGAGTAGCTCTTCATTGCTCAAAAAAAACAAAAACAAAACCTCAGACATTGTAAACGTAAATGACCCAGTGGTTTTAACGTATGCAGGACAACTTTGTCTGACACCCAATGAAGTCACTTAAAACCAGCCAGTGCTGACAATTGTCAGCAATAAAATGTGAACTGTATAATATAAATAAGTAAGTAAAAATGCAAGCCATTACACATAGGCACATTATTTTCACTAATATGCGGAGTCAAAAAAGGCAACGGGAAAATAGAAAAGCAATCGTTTTTGTGATTAGCAATGAAGCCAAATGGCTCCATTGTGGTTTCTCCAATATTCTTTTCCCACTAGTTGCTCACATGACTTATCACATTCACAACAAGTGCCATTTAAAAATTTAACATTAAAACTCCCAAACTGATCCTATTGAAGACAGGATAGTTTCCTATTGTTCTCCCAGTGTGAAGACAAACTTCTGTCGTTATCTTACAAGGCTGAGGGGGAAAAAAAAAAAAAACCCACAGTAAAAATTCTGAGATTACCTCCCTGCATGTGTTACTGCAATCCTAAAATAATAAATCACACAATGGAGTTTCCATGACACCACCCGGTTGAACCATATAGGAAAAAAAAAAAAAAAAAAAAACTACTACACAAAACACACAACACCCCAACCTATAACTAACACCACACTTTAGACCCAAACCAGAAAATAATAGATATGAAAGATGGTAGGAAAAGCCCTTTTGGGACAAAATTTTGAAGTGCGTGTATATATATATATATATATATATATATTTAAATAACATTTTACATACAAAAAAAAGGTGTCAAGCTTTTCCATAAAATATGCCTATGCATTGGTCTATGTTTATAGAGCATTACCATGAATGCTTTCATGTTGTGGTGTTTTGACAAGCAATATATGCATTTTAGATGCAGCTCTTTTCCCATGAAAATTCATCATCTAATATATTCAAGAGAAATCTTGCACATTTCCATATGTAATGGTTATGTCCCCATCTACTTTTACAGCCAATTATGAGGGAACAAAAAGCCATTCTGTTTGTGCACACATTTTGAACAAAATGCATTAAAACTATTATGTCAGCATGTTCATTTAAGCTCTACATTCAGTGGAAAATACTTTTCAACCAGATCACATTTATCAAAACATAATGCCACTTTAAAACACAGTTTTGCTTGGTCAGCTGTGCTTAGGCAAATAATAGCAAACTCTCTACTAAACAGCTTGTAGAGGGGGCCAAAGACTTGTCTCAACTAAAAACGGGATGCGCTTTTCCCAAACTTTTAAAAAGGAAAAAGCTATTAAACTTTAAAATCTACAGCTTAGTCACAAAAGCAGCGATCAAGCTTTGGCCACATAGCAAGAAAAAAAAAGTGTTTTAAAAATGGGCATATAAAAAACATTTAAGGCAAATTTTACTCTTTTTTTTTTTTAAAGTGTATACATACTTTCATTTTTAAAAACAAATTTCATTTCTTTTACTTCCGATTTCATTTCTTCAGATTCTTTATTGATCCTCAGCTGCAACAAATCCAGTGTACCTAGAAATACAAAAAAATGCAGATGTGGGGGAAGTTTAAATAAAGAAGACAAATAATTGTGATCAGCTACAATCTGGACTAATTGAAGTCTAAGTTTCGTAAAACTGTATAGCTACAAGATATTTTGGAGATGCTAAATTCCCCTCATTAAATATGCATTTAATTTATGTTAAATCAATGTTAAAAGGGGAAAAATAAAATTAAAAAAACCCACACAACAGCAGTTCAGAAAATACATTTTAACCATAAACTTTGCAACTGCTGATATAGAAATTATTAAGTGTCTCAAATGCTTTCCCTAAAACATAAATTGCAGTTTAAGTATTACCTAAAAAGCTTTCCTGATGCATGTCATTTTACAGGATTTTTATATTAAAAAAATATAATCTACTATTAAAGAAAAAAATAAAGAAAAAAATTGTATAGTGGCATAAAATAGCATACTAATTTACACAACAAATTACAAAAATACTGTTTGATTAAACACTTTAAAAAATAGTTACTGTATGTTTCCCAGTGCAATACATTCAAATGAAGTTGACATTTTATAATACTGAACACTAGGTGGGGATCCAGATGCAATGGTTTCAAGGGGAAGAAAAGAATGAATGACAATCCCAGTATCAGTGAAAGAAAGGCTCCTGGAGGCTACATCTACACTTTGGCTACATAAATATTGGCATTGAGACAAGAAACTAAATCCCAGTTGTTTTGGAGAACACTGCTCTATGGGAAGCACTTGTCAATCCACTATGGGTTTCTGTTGTCTGAGGGCAGGAAAGGGGGAATAGGGTTAGAGAAGAAGTGGTGCTGATAAGGTGTAGTTAGTTTGTTAACTCCCTGCTAGGAGAGATGATGGGGGGGGGGGGGGGGCGTTTCTGGATCCTGGGTCAGCAAGGGAGAATCTAAAAACATATTGCAAGTCTGAACTGTGTCACCTTCTCCAGAGAGAGGGCCAGCAGAGGTTAAGAAAGCACAATACTTAGATTGATGTACATGATGATTAGAGTTAGCAGACTTACTACACTCTTCGGTTTGCATAATGTCCCCTTTTTTTAACTATAAAAAAAAAAAAAAAAAAAAAAAAAAAAAAAAAAAAAGTGAGAAAATAAAATGTGATATATACACTATAAATATATATATATATATGAAAATAAACTTTGATGTTGTTGTCCCCCCCCCCCCCCTTCTAGGTGTTTTACATTCATACAGTTCATTCATTTTCAGGACTGCAAATTAAATGCATCTCCACCCTGCTTTCTGCAACGGAAGGACCTGTTGAATTTCTTACAAGATAACACTGTTTGCAAATGCTGATGCCCTGCACTACAAAAAAGGGGGAAAAAACAAAACAAAAACAATACTTAAGCAAACCTGCAGCTAAAATACACTTGAGAACGCACAAAAAAAAAAAAATACACCATCTATTACAAGACAAACTTCAAAGTTTGCCACCCTGCTTCATAGAGAATATTACTTAAACCAAAAATGTAACGATTTAAAAAAAAAAAATGTAACTTTCACGTGAAAGTTGCTCAAATGGAAACGTAACGAATCTGTGTGTTAAGTAAACTATAGCTAAAGAATTGTAGCCCTCAGTGGCTTTAATGGAATAATAATATTATTACAAGATAATCCTCTCTACACTATTACAAACATGTCCTGCAGGCAGATTTAAAGCTTATTGTTCGAAACCTGGTGTAAAAGCTAGGTTAAAAGATTTAGATGTGATAAAAATAAATAAAAAACAAAAAAACAAACAAAATAAAACAAATACAAATCTGTTTTGCCAATAACGAAACGCTTTAAAAAATAAAAAAAATTACCCCTTCTTTCCTGCATCCCCAAAAATATACGTTTGATTAGGTGCGAGTCAAAATAAAAAAAATAAAGTTAATTTACTGCCATGACGATCTTAAAACAAACAAAAAAAAAACCTTGTCTGAGCACGGCGGAGGCTAAAACAAAGTAATTATGTTGCAAATGTCTAGATGTTATTTAGAAGCAAACAAAAGACTTCTTTGATGTAGTTTGCATTCAAGCCATAAAAGTTTCCAAGGAGACAAAATACGAAACGGGTGGTTGGGGGTGAACTTAGTATATTTTATTTTTCTCTTTTAATAAGTGCAAACGAGTATAAAACAATCGGACGAATTAAAAAAAAAACAAAAAAAAAAAAAAAAAACACTTTTGTACAAGTTTAATAAAATGCACCCAACTACTATGTACATTTTTTTTTAAAAAAGAAGCTCCTAAAGTCTAATATTAAATGATATTGTGTTTTATGTTACAGGCGCAAAGTAATAGTTAAGAGCTTCAAGCCAGCCTGGATTATTATTTTGGATCTGAAGCAGGAGACTTTTGTACTTTTTTTGGGGGCTAGATGTGGATTAATCAGTAACCATCTCATGCTGGATGTGGTTAATATTTTAGCCGCATGGGAAAAGGGAAATGTATAGGGTCACCTTTGTGGAGGACTCAGAAGAAGGCCAGCCTTCTAGTCACCCATATTGCCTTTTTTTGGGGGAAAACAAAGTCAAGGAGCACAAGGAGTTAAATCTTGAGAACATCACTACTTAAGAAGTTATCTACAGGAGTCAAAAAGGTGCTTCCTTCAGTGCAAAGCAATCATGGTACGTTAATTCCTAGAGACAGATTAAACTAACCAGATATCATAAATAAGGGATATATCCTGGAGAAAAAAATAACATAAAAGTTAGTTTTTTTTTGCCCCCTCTTACTCCCCTTTAGCCCATGTGGAGTGTATTGTTTGTTAGTGAATAGCTCGGAAGGTCTGACCCTAAATGTTGCAGGATTTCACAAAAGGGCATGGGGAGAAGCCTGCTATTCCTCTAGGATGTTTGGCATAAGGGGACAAATCGCTTTTCAATGGGGGTCTGGTGTAATGAAATGGGGATTGTCACACAAGGTGCATCCATTGGATTAGCAGGATAGAAGTGAGGACAGCAGCGGAGAGATCAGGACATGGAAGTGGCTGTAAAGGTCCCATCTGCCCTACAGGGATCTATCCACAGACAGCAATGCTCAGGATCTGCTACAAAACACTAAATAAAGTCCTTCTTACGCCATTCAATAAGCAGACTAATAATAAAACCACGTTTACAAACAGCCTAATCCCTTAAGAGCATTTCCAGATATTGCAACAACTCAAACTCTCATGCAATTTACAGGGAAAAAAAAAGGGATTTAAATATTTAAAAAGTGGAAAGAAAATAGATATACATATAAAAAACAAAAAACCGTTGGTAGCCTAAAAGCAACAAAATTGCATATCTGCAACAAGACAACGCAGCCCATACACAGCGATAGTCTGAGTAAAAAAGTTGCAGATTTATAGAAAAATTAGAACCGTAAAATAGTATCTCTAACATCTACAAAGTCCATACAGGATTTACAGATCTATTGGTAGCCCGCGAGTAAGGCTGGGCTATACATTGTACAATTTTCCTTTAGATTTACCAAAACCCATATAACATGGGAGGTCAAAACTAAACACTTCCAATTTGTATGCAGACAAGGCCTTGCTCTATACATGGTAGAAGGTAAATCTAAAGGAAATTGAAGAAAATTGTATAATGTATGGCCAGCTTTACATCGCTGCATATTTATATAGATATCTCAACATAACCCATACATGATTTTATAACTGCAATAACTATCTCCAACATCCACAAAGTAACAATGAGCTACAGCATTATTAGTAATGTTAACCGAACAATTGTATCTGTAAACACCTACAAAGTAACAATGTAGCCCATAATTAGTAGCCGGAGAGTAACCCAATTGCATATGCATCTGTAACATCTACATAGTAACAATGTAACTCATACACGATCTATAGAATCCTTAGTAGCCTGAGAGTAACAGTTGCAGATGCATCTCTAGCAACTAAAAAAAAAAAAAAGAACGTGGATTATAGATTAAAATAAAATAAATGGTAGTAGCCTGGGAGTAACATTGATGCAGATAAAGTAAACACGGTAGCCCATACACGATCTATACAACTATTGTCAGCCTGAGAGTAGATTTGGATCTCCAAGACCTATAAAGTAACTATAGAATTCTAGGCAGCCCAAGTAATTTAGTTGTAGCTCTCTGTAAAGTAACAATGTAGCTCCCACACGATCTATAGAAGTCTGAGGTGCAGATTTGGATCTCTAACATCTATAAAAAGGAAGGAGTGTAGCCCATACACGATCTATAGAATGTTTAGATGCAGGAGAGTAACATAGTTGCAGCTGCATCTCTAACATCTATAAAGGAACAGCATAGAGGATATAAAAAGGTTTGGTAACTTAGTTGTAGATTTGGATCCCTGACATGTATAAAAGTACCAATGTAGCCCATACACGGTCTATAGAAGTCCTAGCAATCTGTGAGTAAGCTAGTTGCAGATCTGGATCTCTAACATGTAGACGATGAGTAGAGTTGTTGGTAGGCTCATGTACAGGGGAAGAAGAATGGAGCCCATACACCAGGTAGAAAGGTGAGATCGTCCTGCGAACAAAGTAGCAGAGTGACAAAGTGAAAGCAGTGGGTGTCAGCAGCCTGGAGCCCACTCGTGTAAAGTTTGGTGTGGACTTTTCAGGTAGGACGAAGTGAGAGAGATGGATGCGATGTCTCTCGGTGTGTGTGTGTGTATGCGGAGATCGGTGCTGGGATAGATCCAGGGGGGTGACAGATGATAAGAGGGGTGCCCACTTACCATGACTTCCAGGCGGCAGGGCCAGGCCAGGCTCCGATTGGAAATGCTGGGGCTTCGCCTGCTTCCTCCGAGACATGCTGGCTCACACATCAGCTGGGGCAGAAGACAAATAATTTACTCCCAAAATGTGCTCCCAATTCCGGGCAGGGAGCCCCAGCCAGCGCGCATGTGTCCTGCCATAATTATGATGATCAATAATGCATTGCGATTAATCATAGGAGAGGGCTTAGTAATGGGGAGGGGGGGGGGGGGGTTGGCACATGGCCAGCTCTATTCAAACCAACTCGCCCTAATCAATGAGCCTGTGATTCGCTGGAGGCTCCTGTCTTTCTCAGCTGCCACCCAATAATAAGGGGGCCGGCTTGTAGGGAGGGAGGGAGGAGGCAGGGACTCGGGCTTCGGAGACACTATTAACCCTCTTAGCAACAACAATTTGTTTCTTGGACGGGATCTGCTCTCTGACCTCCCTCTCTACACATCCGGATCGTGCTGATCGCAAGCTCTGCGGACCAGTGCACTCACCTGACAACCCACTTGTCCCATTAATGTCACACGATCCCACGATCGGATCGACCTAAAAAAAAAAAATGTCACTTGAGCTTGTCTGTCCTGTGTAGCTGCAACACAGAGAAGAGCGCAGTACACACGTCCCCTTTATGATCACACATCTGATGAGATCTCAAAGTCAAGATGACTTTCTTTTCACTTTCTAACTATCGATCGCTGGCTATTAGGAATTCAAAATAAAGTGTTGACAATGGCATAGGAAGTGCTGGTGTACCTGTCATTACAGCTGGGATCACCATTCCATTAGATCCGAGAAGCAATTGCATTTATTAGTACATAGCACGATCCTCAGCTGTCTCACTAATAAAGCAATCTGTAGAATCTGTGGGATTAGGAAAGTTGTTGTTCAGGTCTGCCCCTGAGCTGGGACTGGTGGCTGCTGCTGTCACTCAAGGGGGGTTCTGCTGTGCTGGGAGCTGGAGGAGCAAAGGGACTAATGTTTCCTTCTTCCAGCAGAGTACATGGGATGGCGGGATGGCTGGCAGCTCCTGGATCAGGCTGATTCACATAATAAAAAAATAAAGAAGAGAGAAGCAGATCATCATACCTTCTACATCCTCCCATCTCCTCCAAGCCCAGGAACACCATTCATCTGATCTGTCCCTTCATTTCCCAGACTTGACCTCAACACCCTAAACCATGACGGCTGACTGATGGGGCGACCAGCTGTAGTGTCTTAATCTTACCTTTTATTTATGTTCTTCCCATTGTTCTGCTGTTGTCAATGCAAAATAAAAATGACATGTCTATTATTAAAATATATATATATATATATATATATATATATTATTATTATTATTTTTTTTTTTAACTTTGATTTAATTGTTTCATCTATTGTATGACTTCTATGGTGTTTTGGGTCCTGTTTTGATATGTAACTTAAACTAAAACATTTTTTTTTTTAACTTTTATTTTGAATATTGACACATCTTTTTTTCTTTTTTATTTGTATTATTGACTCCAGCAGTTTTGCATTTTTCTTGCTATTTTAGGGTGGATTGCACATGAAGCTCAGTCGGGGGCTGAGTTTGAAGGATGGACATAATAATCTTCCTATAAGTGATACTGAACAAGTCATTATTTTTCACTGAATATTTAAACACATGCCTTGGCAGAGATTGATATATAGCTGCTAGAGAGGAGATGGGGTAGGCTTTGCCTGTCTCCGTATATGTGTGGGTGTGTGTCTTATTTTTCCTGTACAATGCACAATGTAATACATGGAGAGCACAATGTACCATGATGGATCAGAACATTGGAATGTTATACTGTACTGATGGATCAGAACATTGCCATATTATACTGTACTGATGGATCAGAACATTGGTATATTATACTGTACTGATGGATCAGAACATTGGCATGTTATACTGTACTGATGGATCAGAACATTGGCATGTTATACTGTACTGATGGATCAGAACATTGCCATATTATACTGTACTGATGGATCAGAACATTGGCATGTTATACTGTACTGATGGATCAGAACATTGGCATGTTATACTGTACTGATGGATCAGAACATTGCCATATTATACTGTACTGATGGATCAGCACATTGCCATGTTATACTGTACTGATGGATCAGAACATTGCCATGGTATACTGTACTGATGGATCAGAACATTGCCATATTATACTGTACTGATGGATCAGAACATTGCCATATTATACTGTACTGATGGATCAGCACATTGCCATGTTATACTGTACTGATGGATCAGAACATTGCCATATTATGCTGTACTAATGGATCAGCACATTGCCATGTTATACTGTACTGATGGATCAGAACATTGCCATATTATACTGTACTGATGGATCAGAACATTGCCATATTATGCTGTACTAATGGATCAGCACATTGCCATGTTATACTGTACTGATGGATCAGAACATTGGTATATTATACTGTACTGATGGATCAGAACATTGGCATATTATACTGTACTGATGGATCAGCACATTGCCATGTTATACTGTACTGATGGATCAGAATATTACCATGTTATACTGTACTAAATGAGGATGTCAGCACACAATAGCAAAGTTTAGGGACACATACTTATCTTAGACCTGAAAGTACCATGTAGAGAATTCTTTGGGGTATCAGATGTAAAGGTATAATTAATATCTATATATGGAATGTATTGTACATGTCCGACCGAGATATATACATACATATCTATCACACACACGCATAAATATATTTAGAGAAAGAGAGATACTTTTGTGCATTTCCAAAGCCACCTCTGTCTGCAGCGCTAAGCTTAGGTATGTGTGTCTCTAATGTGTCTGAGAACTGGTCCGCTCCCTTGTTGATGAGAATACATTAATTCCATGTCATTGTATATGTGATTTGCACTATTTGTACATTTTATGCATTTAGTATTATTTTACCTGTTTGTATCGATGTCAAAGTAATTTTAAGCTTCAAAATTGGATATTTTTTTCTCACTCTTTTAGCTCTTGAGCTCATAGAAAACACTTCTAATCTAACGATCTAAGAAAGACCTATGGGTTATGTAGGGGGAGAGTCTAAATAGCTAGTGCAGCCTAATCACTGCAAAGGGTTAAACAATGCATGAGGAGTGGTCATTATTACTCTTTCACTGAAAAGGGGCATCAGTAACACAAGGCATTAGCATTGACAAGCAAGTTGCATCTTCAATTGTGAGATATATATATATATATATATATATATATATAAATATATAATCTATACATCAAAAGTGAAGGTACATCCTACTTCTAGTTAAAACGTGTTTGTCAATATAATATAAAAGCAGGATGTACCTTCACTTTTCAGTTTTAATATATATGTAAAAGCAGGATGCATCTCCACTTTTGAGGTTATAATATATATATATATATAAAATGCATCTCCACTTTTGAAGTTATAATATATATATATATATATATATATATATATATATATATATAAAATCTAGCTATACATATATAATCTAAAAAGTGAAGAAGCATTATTTATATATATATATATATTAGAACTTCGAAAGTGGAGATGCATTATATATATATATATATATATATATATATATATATATATATAAAATGCATCTCCACTTTCGAAGTTCTAATATATATATATATATATATATATATATATATATATATATATATATATATATTTATATATATATATAAATAATGCTTCTTCACTTTTTAGATTATATATGTATATATAAATTTTTAGTTTAACATATTTCAGTCTTTATGCCTTTTCTTTCTCTTCCTCTGTATGCATTTATATATTAACCCCCATGCTTCCAGTATCACTCCAAGCCTACATTTACATCCTAACATACAGATGAAATCTGCAGCCCTATCCATATGCATAGCTTGCTTATGTAAATGTACATCTTGTTAGAATCTGTTACTCCTCCAAGGTGTTTTTCCTCTTTGGAATTGATTACAACGTAGTCCCTCTTTGTCTTTCAATCTAGTCCCCCACTCCACCCAACTCCTTTGCCACTGTAGAGTCTTCAGCCCTTGGGGTCCTTCCACTTTTTTTTTTTCTAAACAATAGGAACCCATCACCTCCCTAGTTTAGATTTATTTCCAGATGATCAATACACAGTATAGAAGCCCCAGATTTAATCCTGATCCATTATTTCTGACAGCACATAATTGATCAGAGGTCAAACAAATACATATAATTAAATCATAAGTAATATGGGGTGACTGAAGGCGAATCTTTAAACAGGAAGCAAAAAGAAAGGAGGTGAAGGGAATTAGTACATTTATTTCTGTTTTGTTGTCTGTCCTATGCCTTTTGGCATTTGATGACTACTTGCCACACTTCAATGTGTCCTTTTTTTGTAAGTGCTGTTACTGTTTATGATAGTGTTGGAAAATTCACAGCTGCCAGCCCTTTAAATTAGAAGGAGACCCTTCATCATCGTAGAACAAGAAAACACAATTTTACTAGGAAAAAATTGTCCAAAATAGGAACCTGAAATAAAATGACTTTGATATCATACATAATATAAAACCAAACCCTTTTAGAATAGAAAAGATAGAGAAATCAAAATTCAAATTGTGATCAAATTGTCATATCAGAATTATTACAAATGTAAAGCTTGCTTTGTGTTGTTTTTTTAAATTCTTGTTTACTTTTCAAATGTATAGATAATTCTAAGACTTGGGGCATTGGACATTGTTATTGATGTTTCTGGCCTTCTGTTTAAAATTTCAGTGTTCCCAATAAATATATAGATCTTCTGCCTAACCTCTCTCATTTCTTTTGGAGTGTATCCTTTTTTTTTTTTTCTAGATTGTTTGTTAACCCTTATATGTTAATTTGGTATTTCTCACATCTTGCTGTAAGGATAATGCTGCTATTGTTGTCACTATTATTACTACAAATACAGAATAGATTGGTTTAACATTATTCTGAATCTACCATTAGGATGTTATTATAGTGGTACATTATATATTTTAAATACTTCCAGACAATAGCATAAACTTCACAAATTCAACAAGTATGCTGGGTATTTTATCTTTTACAATGACATTTATACAGGCATTTTTTAGCACAATACATGTGAATTTTGGGAACATCATAGGCGTGCACACAGGGTGTGCCAGGTGTGCCTGGGCACACCCTAATCACCCCATGTGCCACACATTCCCCCTATTTTCAATAATTATAAAAAAAAAAAAATGAAAAATTAAATTGTAGAAAAGAATACAAAATAAAATAATAATACAAAAAAACTACTGACACCAATTTCTACCCTACTGACACCGTCCACTGCTCTAATGACACAGTCAGTATATATACACATACACTAGAGTTGCCACCTCATCCCTTTAAACCCGAACACATATGAATTACACAGGTTCTGTGGCTGATTAAGGTGGTAATTAAACTTACTTGGTGCCTTATCTGCATTAAATTAGCCACAGAACCTGTGTAATTCAGATGTGTTCGGGTTTAAAGGGATGAGGTGGCAACCCTAACATACACACTAACATGTGTTTGAGCTTTGGGGTGCACACCCTAATGCAATGGGCTGCGCACACTTATGGGGATCATATATACTTGACGTGACGATATGACATTTTTATTAAGATACTTAGTTATTGGTAGCAATGTATAATATACCATTGATTTGAAAATCATCATTCGCACATGCATATCTGCTGGTGACCTAACAGCTTATACCATAAAGGACAGGTGCATGTTTTAGATACCATAGATTGATATGTGATTTTGGCCAGTACATGTTTAAGCCCAATGTCTGGAGCTGTGAAAGATGTGGATTTTGCTTGAGTTTCCTGTTTCTATTCCCACTAACAGTCATTCTTTGGAATGTAAAGTCACAGGACTCCGGCGAGGTACTGATATTAATGGATACAGCTGCATCTACTTGTTTAGCAATGGAGTTAAATTTGTTTTTTTAAGTTAATGAAATCTATAATTTTAGCACTACAATTTCTCACATCACAAATAAATGCAAGACCAGCAACTATAAAACAAACTAGAAATACAGGTGAAAACTAGAACACCTTTTTTATTTATTTTTTCAGTATCTTATTTTAGCAAAGTCATTTCATTTCTGGATAAATGTGTGCTGCTGCCATTCAAAAGTAATGCTCACGTTGGAGTGATCTATTGACCATTAATCAATAACCCATTAGCATAATGCAAGTTAAGAAAGTGCATTATTATGTTATAAGATATGTGACACCCCTGATTAAAGATACACTCCAGTTTAACATGAACATTTTGCATGTAGACCGACCCAGAGGACACACTCCACCTGCTCAATGGATCTGATTTTTATGCTGGCATTTGTCTTGAGCGGCTAATTGCCCTGTTAGTTAAATCATTGTGTTTGCTGGTATCCTCAGCTCCTAAATTATACACTGTCTTCTGTTGAAGTCCACCGTAGCCCCCCCAGACACACTGGAGCACTGAGGGGAGGTTGAACAGTACAGAACCATGTAATAGTGGACTGCAACCTTGTCCAGAAGCACTGTGATAATCCTGCTGGATCTGACTGCATTGGATTAAAGATTTAGATAATTAAGTAATTTATAAGCCTTTTAAATTATGTTTAGGGTGTCAGTGGATACATGTCCGCTGCTCCATAGAGAGCTATGGACAGTCTGAAAAACTGACAGGCGGACTTGATCGGAAAGCCCATGTGAAGCCAATCTTACAAAGCAATTTATTTAAGAATGTTTGAAATCAGGTGAAGTGTAGTGAAGGGCCTGTGTTCACCTGAACATCCAATCATGCATAAGAGAAGCTGTCTTTTTATTCACGTCACATGATTGAATATTTATGCTCACATCACTTCAACTCCTATCATACTTAAAGCATATCTAAACCCAAAAACAAAAACATACTTAATGGTCCTTAGATGTGGTTGCATTCGTTTTCTTTTTTTCTGGCCTTTTCTCTTTATTTTCACCTGGTGATCCTGCCAGTAACACAGTTTTTGTTCTAGGTGACAACTTTTACTTGCTGTATCTATGGAGCATCGGTATTTTCACCCTAGCCTGCTCTCCTGAGTTAGCTTACGCCTCACCCTCTCATTATCTCTGTTACAAAGGGAGGAGGTGTCTTGTAGTTCACAGAAGATAGCTGGCAAGAATGAAAAGACTGTTTGATATTTCAGCTCAGTGTACAGGAAGCTATAAGCCCACAACAGTTTTTGCAAGATCAACAGGATTCTTTTTGCACTTGCAGAAAATGTACATAGTATGAAAAAAGAAAACAAATGCAGCCAAGGACTAATAAGATTCAACATATGCAATGTTGTTTGCAGATTTAAATAGTCTTTAAAGTGTTACCAAACCCACAGCGGTAAAATCAGTTTGTATATACAATAAAGCATGCTTGTTATACTCACTGTGGAACCTAAGGGGTTAATCCTCTGTTTTGTGAAAAAAGGCTGTTTGATCCTGTCCTCCCCTTCTCCCAGCGTCCCCAAACCATCTCTGGATAGTACAGAGGCTAGGGGACAAGCTGCACATGCTCAGTTTGGTGTGTATTGCTAAAGTTTGTTTTTCTTGTAAGAGTGCATGTGATCAGCACAGGGCCAATCAGCACTGTCCAGAAAGAGGATCAGGGGCCCTGCATCCTAATAGGACAATCATGGGAGAATGAAAACTCCTCCTATAAGCTTTAACTAGACACTGATAGAAGTCACAAGGCTGCTATATACTGCTGATGAGAAAAGGTATTTAGCAGTTTATATTTACTAAAACTTTTGCATTTCCATGTTCTGTGTACTGTGGGAGACCAGATATAGTGAATGCAGGGTCCTGGGTTTAGTAAGACTTTAAGAAAATCAGGCCCAAAGTATTACCGGGTCCTAACAGAATACTAATATTTTGTAAGTGCCAATGGGATGATGCATGGTAGGACAATTTCTTTATTTCAGGTACTTATATAGTGATGACAATGTATGCAGTGCTTAGATATACTGTATATTGTACATTCTCATCAGTCCCGGCCCCCAAGGAGATTACAATCTAAAGACTCCTCCACTGTCAAAATACACTGATCAGCGCTGGAGCCGATTGGCTGCTGCCACTGACCGAATTAAAATTTACCAACATTCCTGTTTGACAGAAGTTGATCATTAAATCGACTTCTTTGGAGGGTAAACATTCTTACAGTAGATGGATGGAAATTTGGCTGGCCCCTGCTGAACCGGTCACATTTTGATCCATCCATGGCCAGCTTTATTTTCACCATCAGCTCATCCCAAACAGTTACTGTATTACCTTTTGTATCACTTGACTCTCCCCATTAGATAGTAAGCTCTTATGATCAAGGCCCTCTGATCCCTCCTGTATTTAATTGTATTTAGATTGTAAGCTCCATAAGCAGGACCCTCATATTCATTCTGTATTGAACTGTATTGTAAATTGTGTTGTCTCCCTTTTTATTGTAAAGCGCTGCGTAAACTGTTTGCGCTTTATAAATTTTGTATAATAATAACAATATTGTAAGACCACTTTCACACTGAGGCTCTTTTCAGGCGCTTTCACGCTAAAAAACAGCGCCTAAAAAGCTCACGAAAATGTATTTCCATTAAAATCAATGAATGCTTTCACACTGGGGCAGTGTGCTGGCAGGGCTGTGAAAAACTCCCCTCTCCATTGAAATGAATGGAAAGCTCTTCAAAAGCGCCTGAAAAGCGCTTCAAAAGCGCTCAGTGTTTTTACTGGCAGTTTAGAAGTGCCTCAGTGTGAAAGTGGCCTAAATCTTTTGTAAAGCACTGCACAACTTGTTAGTGCTACGGTAAAGAAATTCTGAATAATAATAATACCACATGTAATACACTCATCACATTGCTGTGTTTTGCACAGAACCTAGCAGTTCTTTCACCTCTTTCTAAATTTGTTATGCCACGTACACATGATCGGAAATTCCGACAAGAAAACCGTGGATTTTTTTCTGACAGAATGTTGGCTCAAACTTGTGTTGCATACACACGGTCACACAAATCTTGTCAGAAATTCCGACCGTCAAGAACGCGGTGACTTACAAGACGTACGATGAGCCGAGATCAATGAAGTTCAATAGGCAGTTCGGCTCTTCTGCTTGATTCTGAGCATGCGTTTTTTTTGCACATCGGAATTGTATACAGACGAGCGGATTTTCCGATAGAAACTTTTTCCGTCTGAAAAATAGAGAACCTGCTCTCAATCTTTTGTTGGATGAAATTCCGACAGAAAAAGTCTGATGGAGCCTACACATGGTCGGAATTTCCGACAAAAAGCTCACATCGGACTTTTCTTGTCGGAATTTCCGATCGTGTGTACGCAGCATTAGGCTAGCCATACACAGCCCACAGGCTAAATAAAAATAAAATAAATTGGAAGTAAAAGGGAAAAAAACTGCGCTAAGAAACAAAACATAAACAAAACCCACAGTGATGAGTATGAGTGGGGGAAAGCAGCAAACCTTCTGTGAACAAAAACAGTGTAAAGCAAATGGAAAAAATATGTGGATGCGCTAACCCTAATATAAACGTCACAACTAAATGAATATTGGTGCAACAATAATATATAACAGCATAATGTGATAATACAATAGAACCATAATAGGTAATCCTGAATGAAAAAAAAGGTGTTCATATAAACTGAAAAAGCAACAATGGATCATGAAATGAAAAGAATCCAAAAAAAAAATTTTTGTAAATGAGCCCAAATGAAGGGTTAAAGTCTGTGCAAGTGAATCAACAAATTAGAATTCACAGTGATACGAACTCAAACTGTACACCCGTGCAACATAAGAAAGTCTGTGATGAGGAGAAATTCCCTTGAGAGAGTCTTCTCATTTGTAAAAAACAGGAGAATCCACCACCAGGTAAGGTAAGGTAATGCCTGCTTACCAAATTTATATGATCCCCCACTACAGAGGATCACAGAAAGCCTTGATTGTATATGGATAAGATCAATCAAATGACATCAGGATGGATCCAGCCCACAAACAGCAAACGATCCAATGGGTTCAATGACAGCTCTATGGGTCCCGTGTTTAAATCTCAGGGCATGTGAAGAAACAGGAGACTCCCATAGCGTAAAACAGTTTCATTTATTAAAAAGTTAAAAGAATCACACTTACAGTAATAAAGTTGATATACGGCCTGAAGTCTGTGGTCCCGGCCGGACACACGCAGGCAAAGCCGTCCTGACTGGATGGAGGTAGGTGGTGACGTCAACGTGCCACTCCGTACCGCCCTACGTCGTTTCGCAACAGAATTGCGTCTTCCAGGGGCACGGATTTTTTTCATTTCATGATCCATTATTGCTTTTTCAGTTTATATGAACACCTTTTTTTTTTTTTCAGGATTACCTATTATGGTTCTAATGCATTATCACATTATGCTGTTATATATTATTGTTGCACCAATATTCAATTAGTTGTGACGTTTATATTAGGGTTAGCGCATCCACATATTTTTTCTAAAAATAAAATAAAGCTCGGATGGACGAATTTTCTGCTGTGTCTATTGTATTTAGACAGCCTCCACAAGTGGATACAGCCACTGTTCAGCTCCTTTCATTTTTCTATTGCAGGATTCCAGATAGGAGGGGGCAATAGAGCTTCCCTGTCAGACTATACGTACCAGACTGGTGAGCCCAATGGAGCAAAGGAAGGCCTCCCTTACGTGTCCGACTCGCGGCCCCTGGTAGTATGAACAGGAGGCACGGGGGTGCAGAGTGATATGAGAGCCTGGCAGGTAGTTGCAGGGGATGCGACTCTAGATCCAGGTGCAGAGGAGTAGGTGTCCGGCCGGACAGGCGACAGAAAACAGGAACACAGGCAGAGGATGCTGAGCAGGAGCAGAGCGGGATGGTCGGGTCACAGGCAGGATCGGCAACAGGCAGGCAGCAGAGTACAGAGGAACAGGCAGGTTCAAGGTCAAGGTAAGCTGAGGTCAGGTGCAGGCAGGAGACAAGGGTAATCCGATGGGCAGGCCGGGTAATCAAGAGGCAAGTGTTCAGACAGGTATCAGGAGCAAAAGGTCACAGGTAAGTGCAGATCAGACAGCACCGGTCTGAAGTATTCCAGGGGTTTAAATGGACTGTTTGGCGCGCGCATCAGCGCGCGCATCAGCGCACGTGCGCGCACACATACACCCGCGCGCACAGGCACACCATCGCGCACAGGCGCGCGCACCTGCAGTCCAAGACGTGAACCAGCACGCACCGGAGCATGTATAACACGTCCAGCAAGGTGAGTTCTCTGACATTCCCACTTGGCAAATTTCATCCAGTTAATTAGGTTCTACCTACAATTTAGACAGTGTTGAGTTGAGAGGTATCTTGATATAGCACGGTCTTACCCCAAAGGGTCCCGACACACTTGACTAGGGCCAATTTAGACAGGGAGCCAATTAACTTACCAGCATGTCTTTAGAGTGTGGGAGGAAACCGGAGTACCTGGAGGAAACCCACGCAGGCATAGGAAGAACATGCAAACTCCAGGCAGATGGTGTCGTGGTCGGAACTTTATGCAGTTTTCATGTTTTATTGCTGCCTGTGTGCTTGGTGAGGAGATTCACCCTTATTCTGATAATCCTTGTCTCCGGTACAGAAAGTGATGGGACCCAGATAAGGATAAATCTTCCAACTGGGACACTTGTTCAGAAACGCGCTGTCTTTGTCATCTTCTGCAAGTGCCAAAACATTGTTATCATCATCCCAAACGCAAACCGTAATTGCAGCGGGCACCATTTGTGGGCACCAGATTGCATGGTACTGCAGTAAATGTGATTTGGTGTTGCATTTGTTTTCAAAAGTAGTGCATGTTCTTCTTTTTGTGTGTTCCAGTGCAATTTACAGCCCGTTCATTTGAATGAGCTGCAAAATGTCACTGCAGGGGAATGTGCCGGAATCACACAGGAACGTGGACAGTGTTCTGTGCAATTCTGCTGTGAACCGGACCTGAGGTCACAAAGCACCATGAGTGGGTTGGGTTTTGGGAGACTGTGCAATATCATTTTGTTAATAGGATCCAATCTGTAGGAAAGTTTTTGCAACCAGTATTTAAATGTGTTGAAGCTGCTGTTTTTGTGTTCCTGATGTTGTACCTGTTACTATATTGTTGTATAAAAGAAACCATGGTTCCTGGGATGGTGTAAACAATCAATCCATTAGCCCTGCAGCATCTGAATTGAGAACTGTCTTTGTGCTGAGAGTCCCAGCAGACCACAAGTCACCAGAAGGTCAGACAGTAAAGATACATGGTCTACACTCCAAATGGACAGAGAATTATTATTTCATTTTTAATAAAGAGTCTCCTAAGGTATATTTTTAACTTTCCTCTCTTTAAAAAAAAAGTGGTAAATAAGATTGGATACATTTATTTATATATATTTAAATACATAAATTTTTACTTTTATAGTGGTAAAGCTGATGTCCAGACACAAAAACTTTTACCCAAACATATTTCTCAACAGCTACAAAGACTGTAAATCCACTTTGTGTACACAAAATGCCATTGCAAACCAAGATACAGTATTACTTTGTAAAACCAGTGGGGACATTAGCACTGTACAGTATATAGCCTGTGCAGAGAACAGAGCTGTGGACTACAGGCTGTCTGCAAAGGACTACAGGAGGGGAGGGAGACAAGACCAGTGGCGGCTGGTGTTTTTTTTTTTTTGGGGGGGGGCAGCAAACAACCATCCCCCCATCTGCCGGTCAGCCTGGCACTTACCCCATCTAGGCAGCAGGCATCAGACATCGGGCAGCAGGCATCGAGCAGCGGCTCCTAGTGCATCTCCTCCCCTCCTCGTCCAATAGGATCGCCTATCCTTTCAGCCCATCAGATGACGGGTCTCAAAACCGCTTCCTGATTGGCCGGGAGGAGGATCAGTGTTAGAATAGCGAATATTCATTCGCTATTCTAACACATCTGGGTGGGCTGTGGGCGCATTCTCTGCGCCCCTGAGTCCACCCTATTTTGAAGCCTATTATTGCCTTTGGCTCTAATTAGTGCTTCAAAAAAACACCCCCGCCATTGGATTTTATGCGCCCAGCATCCTGCAAGAGGCGGATGCATGGAAATGGGGGGCGGTGGCATGGATAGGGTGTCAGGTCACCTGAGGACATGTGACAGATGCACGCTGTTGGGGTCAGGAGTGCACCGCTAAGGTAGTGGACCCTACGGCTGACTGCTGCGGATGCAGCTCTGGGTGGTTCAGGAAGCAGGTCCACTGGAGCACCAACAAGGATCACACAGGGAGCTAGAGCATAAAATTCCCCAGGGCGCGGGGTCTAAGAGCCAGCAGGTGTTCACCAGAGCCTCTAGTGAGGAGAACATGCCAAGGTCTGCCAATCACCCTGGATAAAGGGAAAGAGCAGCACACAGAAAGTTCCCATACAGAGACAATGTTTCATACTGTATTACTGCACAATCTGTAAGAAATACACAAAGTACACCAAGATTCACGTAGGAATACACATGCATTTTGCACTATTTGCTTATCCTTGATTTATCTCAAGTATTATCAGCTTTAATTAGGAAGAAAGAGA
Source organism: Rana muscosa (assembly GCA_029206835.1). Lineage (NCBI taxonomy): Eukaryota > Metazoa > Chordata > Amphibia > Anura > Ranidae > Rana > Rana muscosa. The sequence goes on from CM055119.1 coordinate 57,712,079, forward strand.
AATACATCAGATAAAAATAAATTTCTCAGAAATTGTTATTAATGTAACTTTCATGTAATTTGCATAATCCCAAATATTCACCCTAAAATATAATTCTTTATTTTTCCCATGTACAATACCATAAAAGTATATATTTTTTTTGTTTAAAACAAAATGAAACAGAGTAAAGCCCAAAGTGAAACTTTATGAATTAAGTTTATTGAGATTGGACCTGAGCTCTGGTCCCTTGCTGTCATTATAGCAGAACTAAGGACAAATATGTTTTTTACATTTTGGATAGCATAAGGGAGAATTATAACCTCCATTGTTTTTTTTTTTTTTTGTCGTATGTGTCTCACTGGGGAGATTTTCTTTCATTTCCTGTCCCATAGCCAAAACAGGAAGTGAGGGGAAATCCATCCAAAATGAGGGACCAGGTCACCAGAACTAGTGTCCCCATTGGAAGAATTCCCCTCTATTGCTGTTCTGGTAACAAGCCAAAATGTGGGATTTTATTTTATTTTCACTTTCAATGATAATAGTTAACAGGACAAATAGAGAAGGTGAATCTCCCTAGCGGGGTCACAGATAGAAATAAAAACTAACGTGTTCTAACCCCTCTCCACACTATCCAAAACTAAAAAAATTTAAGTTTTGCCTTTAGTTATATTTTAACAATCAGTGATTTCTTTAAAAAAAAATAATACGTTTAAAATGGTGCTGTGGTTGTTCCTGCAGTACCATTTTGAAGGGGCCCTTTATCTAAAAGTTAAAATAAGTGAAGCCCCTCTTTTTCCTTACTATTGTAGCACAAATGAACAGGCAAGAGATCTTAAAGTGGAGTTCTAGGCATTTTTTAAACTCCCCCTTTTATTTAGGTCGATTGTGCCGTTTCCGCTGTACCTCATGACGGCGAGGTACGTCAAGTCCGCCCATTGGCTCCTGGGATAAGAGTGTCATCAATCCCAGGAGTCAATGGGCATCCACCGCTTGTAGCATCACAATGTGTGCACCACACTTTGTACTATAAGCGCATGCGCAAGATCAGAAGGCACATGCTGGGTAACCAGCAGCTCCGTATCCTGGAAGGAGGAATGAGTGGGCTTCAGATGCCCACACTAAAGATGGGAGCGCGCTCACTGTGGACAGCAAAGTGAGTTTTATTAAAAAGATAATGATTTCTACAACCTACATTTCATACACATATCATTATGTATTGCATTAGGTGCGACCATCACGGGGGGTGTTTTAAAAAAAAAAAAGCTCGAACTCCTGTTTAAGGACCCTCCACCTGTTTATTTGCCAGGGGTCTCAGTTTACTTTAAGAGGAACTTTACCCTACCCTTTGCCTTTTTATGAACCCCTCTTACCTGGGTTGCAGGAGCACAATACGTAATTTTCTTCTAGGTGAGAATTGAGGCAGGGGGGCAAGTTCAATTTTAAAAAAAATGGTGTTATATTTTTATGGAGGGGTTGTTGAGTGCAGGAAGGAAAACTCAATTTTGGGAGTGATGGACTGCTTTTAAATTTTTAGGGGCAAGAAGGTTCAGCCCAATTCATGCACCTAATGAACTCCTGTGCATCACAGATATGGGAAAGCCAGGTGCCATTAGAAAACAGTACCTGTGCTTTGTGATAGGGGTTCTTTTTTCTGAGACCCTACCTAAAGTTTTCTTATCTGAGGCTGATAAACAGACACGCTAGTATCAGCACTGATAGGGGCCAAACATTTGCTTAGGGATACCAACTCAAATGTCTGTTTGTTGTGCAGGCATAGTATCATTGGTGCTAAGGTAGTCATTTAATATAAAAATACATAAACCAAACATAAAAATGATTTTAAAGCCCAGCACTGCTCTCATGTTTTTCCCTAGATCATACCCTGTAAAAAGTTACAGCCATGTTAACACCTAAAATTAGCTTTATTTCTCACAGAGATGTTTAAAACAATTGCAACTTTTGTACATTCAGCAATATTCATTGCAGAGTATCAGTACAGGTGATAATGATACTTGGAATGACAAAGAACAAAGGGAACATGAGTTACTGCATTTTAATGCATTCAGCCTCTGGATGAGAATCAATGCAGCGGTTTACTGAACCAGCTATACAGGTAATACTCGTACAATGTCCAGACAGTTTTTCAATGAGATGAAAAACACATTCTTTAATGTGTTCACGGTCCTCAAAATTAATTGGGACTTCTTATTATCAATCAGCTTAGCTAAGGGTAAACCCATATTTAATTCAGTTGGGCGAGCCCAAAAAGCACCTCTACACACTATGGGGTTGATTTACTAAAACTGGAGCACACAGAATCTGGTGCAGTTGTGCATGGTGGCCAATCAGCTTCTAACTTCAGCTTGTTCAATTAAGCTTTGACATTGAAACCTGAAAGCTGACTGGTTACTATCTAGAGCTGCACCAGATTTTGCACGCTCCAGTTTTAGGCTGAGTTCACACTAGTGCCAATTGGATGTGGGTTAGGGTGGCATCCAATCTGCATGACAGGAAAGTGTGCCCGGCTCTCAATTGAGACGGTTCACATATCTCTGGGACAGCCACAGAGTGGATTGCACAGGGGTCCTGTGCGTCTTTGGCTCCATTTCTGGTCTGAATTCAGGCAAAAATTTGAGCCTGATTCATCCCTGAAATGGAGAACAGGGATACACTGGACCCCTGCTGTGAGCCGCGTCCACACACAGTGTGAACTCAGCCTCAGTAAATCTTCTCCAGTATGGCAGGCTAATCAACTTAGCTTCCAGCACATCTTTATAAGGCTAAACTCCAGGGTAGACCACACAAATACTCTTGCACTGATGTCCAGCTGCACTACAAGGGTTAAATTCTCATTATTTCTAGGGGGTAGGGTATGAGGCTCTATTACTTATCCTATTCTCTATTCTATCAGGCTCCATCGCTGTCCTCTTCTCCCAGAAGTGGACTGTGTCTCAGCATTATCAAGTAGGGCTATTTATCCTGCATTATATGTGGAGGAGACAAGAGTGCAACTGCAGTCACGAGCAGCTTAGAGGGGCAGCAGTGCTGGACAGGTTGCATTGATAGAAGGGCCTTGCTGGAGCGTGAAATAAGGTAAGCATGTCTGGCACCCCTAGACATAATAAGCATTTAACCCTTTTAGTGCAGAGGTTCCCCACTGCCAGGATTTTTTTTTGTTTGCTCCAGCCTAGAGTCCAGCTTTAATATACTTGGCTGAGCAACTGGACAGAAAGTAAGGACACACTAGTAATTTTTTTTTCGTTCAACCCAGCAGGACTGAACAAAAAAAAACTGACAGCTCAGGAGGAGCCGCTGTACTAACTATCCAACGTTAGTACAGAGATCTCCCCCACTTTTCTATTGTGTTCTAACAGGGGGACACCCCTGCCAGAACACTCCAGACAGCGCTTACAGCCAATGATCGGGAGCTGGTCAGCAGACCTTTTCTGGTCATGCCCCTTCGACAGAAGCCGGCTTCTATCGGACCGACTCCACTACACAAGGGCAAAATGTTGCCCGGCTTCTATTGAACCGGCCGATGCTGCCCGACATTCAGCCTGTGTGTACTAAGCTTAAGAAATCTTCCTGTCCTTGAACACCCAATCCCTAAAACCTATTTAAGTTTCAATATGTTAATGTAAAGTGCAATCTTTCTAAAATCTGCAACTTTCATTACAATAATATCTGATGATCCCAGTAGAAAGGTCCTTGTTTAAGCACTTCTTCTTATAGATTGACAATGCTCTGTCATGGTCTCCCAATTGTGTTCCTGTGTTATCCCCCTGATGAAGACTATAGGTGGCTGGGCCGACACACATTACTCAGACATGTTCCACTGTTGTCACCATCGGGGAGCCGGTCCAGAGAAATATTGTGCACCTGACCCTGTAGACGGGAAGTGGCTGCATAGAGGAGGAGGAGAGGGAAACACAGGAGAACCGCTGTCACGTACCTAAAGGGAGACTGAAGTGACGAGGTCGGCCTCTCTTTTATCTCCAGCCCTGGTCCCGCTGGAGGTGGAACAGAAGGAACTGAGGGACAGGAGGAACACGAGTGCCTGCAGATGTAGACCCGGAAACCAGTAGCAGGGGGTGCGACCCTGGACGAGCAGGAGGATCATCAGATCACGGAAGGCTGCTGTGCACCAAGGATCAGCCGGGGTTAAAGAGGCACTCCGCTGGAACAGTGGCACTGGGATGTCAGATGATGTAAAGTCCCTGGAAGACTTGCAGTAGGAAGTTGCAGAGAGTCGCAGGACTGAAGTCGCAGACACTAGGAGGTTGAAGAGGAGCGACACAGGAAGCAGATGCAAGGTCACAAGGGTAGCCGGGTCAGGTAACAGGCAGGCAGCGAAGTACAAGGCAGCAGGCAAGCGCAGGGTAAAATGGGTAGCCAGGATCAGGAGCCAGTAATCAGAACAGAGCAGAGTCCAGAAGCAGGGTCAAGGCAAGCCAGGTTCAGCAACAGGTATCAAGCAGGATCACAACGGGGATCAGGATATCGGGTAACAGCTGAAGACCAGTCAGCAAGGGTCTGGGTCAGGGCACTTCCTTAAATAGGCCGTCTGGCGCCAATTGGCACTAGGGACACGCTCCTGCGCATGCACGCAATCCGTTGCGTGTGCGCATGCGCATTGGTGCGCCAGTGTGCACCCGCATGCGCATTGGTGCACTCGTGCGTGCGCGCATGCGCATTGGACGAAAACGGATGGTTCTCTTACAACTGCAAGCACTGACATGTAAAAAAAGTAAAAAAAATACTTTATGACCACTGACAGGTTAAATGAATAATATTGATGGCATCTGAAAGTCAAAGAGATATATTAGGCAGCAAGTAAACATGTTGTCCCTGAAATTAATGTGTTAAAAGCAGAAAAAATGCGCATCACTGTTAATTGTGTATGGGGCTGCGTATCCACAGAACGGTTAGGGTGACCCTGCTGACCCACACCCACAGCCAAAAGCACCTACAATGGGCATGGGGGCAGCGCAAATAGACCATGGAGCAATGGAAGAAGGTGGCCTGGACTGATAAATCACGTTTTCTTTTACATTATATGGATGGCCGGGTTTGCGTTTGTCGCTTACATAGGAAAGAGATGGCACCATGCTGCACTATGGGAAGAAGGCAAGCCAGTGGAAACAGTGTGATGCTTTGGGCAATGTTCTGCTGGGAAACCTTAGGTCCTGCCATTCCTGTGGATGTTTTTTGATACGTACCACCTACCTAAACATTGTTGCTGATCAAGTACACCCGTTCATGAAAACAGTATTCCCTGAAGATCTTTGGAGCCCTCAGTCTAGTGCTCTGCATTTGATACCTAAATAATAATTAGATCTGGCACAGACACAAACAGGCAGAGCAATTAACAGAGAACATCACCATGCTGGAAGAGATGTGTTTTCATCACATTAGCACTCCCAGATTTGTGATACAATATAGGGAAAATAGCTTGGCATGTACTGGATGTTGTGTGACCTGGAACAAGACATCGCCTGTCCTTCTGGTGAATAGAAAACAAATGCAGCCACCACATCTAAGTAAAATATTATATTCTTGTTTTTGGGTTTAAATACTCTTTAAAAAATAGTTTTGAGTGGATTGACTCTTTGGTGGGTTCATACCTAGATCTATAACAGTAAAACACAATAGTTAATAAACACCTTGCAAATAAATAGATCATTCAATTTTATCTTCACATTCCTGATAAATGTAATGTAAAGATATGCAAAGCATGTGCATGGGGATTTCATACGCAAACTTGCTCTAAAGGTGGCTTTAAAAAAATGTAAATGCTAGAAAGGAATAAGCATAACTTCTGATCAAATTAAACTCAATACTGAGTTGATTGGCAAGGGCAGAAAATTGTTAATAATTTTGCTTCGACTGGCAGCACTGAAACGTTTTGGTTATGAATTTGATCGTATTTCAATTACCGTATTTATCGGCGTATAACACGCACAGGCGTATAACACGCACCCTAACTTTAAGAGGGAAGTTTCAGGAAAAAAACGTTCCACAACCCCCTGCATACAACACGCATGCACAGTTTACCCTCTATTTTCAGGGTAAAAAAGTGAGTGTTATATGCCAATAAATACAGTAATCAGGTTATGAAATGCCTATTGAAAATACTGGTGTTATCAATAACCTTGGATCGCATCTTTCATTTATCAAAATCCACTTCCCTGTGTGTGACATATTGATTTTATAGGTTGTACACTATAGATTGATTATTCCTATCAAGCAATTGATAATTTACTGAAGTCCGTGTGGCTACTATAAGATATAATCTTGATCGACACATAAATCTAGTAAGCACTAATGCGATCATGAACCCAACACACTTACCTTACCTTGCACTGACGTTGGGTGGTTAATATAATTTATGCTCATTATAGTTCTATGACTGACTGGCTTCTGACGTGCTTATTTTTACATTGAGTTACCAGATCTGCCAATCTTTCACAGATATTTTTAACCATTTTGGATCTTTAAAATAAACTGGGTAATGCTGTTGGAGAATTATGACATCTGCTGCTACAGAGTGAGATTTCATGATGGTGGGTGGGATTAGCCTAAAAAGTGAAGATCCCACAAAGTTATAAAGAGCCAGGTCAAGTTTACTTTGTCGATGTCTATTCATAACTAAAATATCAGTTCTGTCTGGATAAACCTTTTAACTGGTCATTTGCATGCCTTATTTATTTGTCTAAGGCAAATTCTGTTTACCTCTCAACTGAGAATTCACTTTCCAGATCCAACCTCTACACTCACAGTTTGTAATTCATTCTGTAGGGCAGCATTACAATATAACTAATTCTTCTGTCATGCAATAAAATATTTATAGGTGTAGCCAGCAGGAATTTGCATAGGGCCGGTTTGAGTTACACACATTGTAAGACATGTGAACCACTTTACATTGTGTTAACCCAAGTAGCTACACTAGTATACACTGTTATTCTGTGTACACTTAAATCAACAAACAAATGGTTATTTTAGTATGCACTGGAAAGAGAACTGGTACGGACTACGGATGGAAACATACTTTTCACTTTTGCTTTGGTGCAAAAACATAACTAGGAACATGATTTAACGGAACTATTTTTTCATATATTGCAATTAACAGATTATCCTCTCTATCTGCAGTCTATAGTCTAATGTCTATACAGTAGGTTGTTTGGTTTCTTTTGTCAGTGCTGATTTTTTTTACAGTTGTGATAATTGTAAAATATATGGTATAATGAGCTCAGGGCAGCCATCAGAAATTTTTGGGCCCCTTACACAGCTTTAGGCCCCCCAGAGCCTGACCACCAACATTCCCCAGGGCTTGCCCATGGGCCATCCCACGAATCCACACACTGGCCACCTTACCTGTATATATGTTAGCGCCCCCCCACACCTGCGTGTATATATGTGTTAGCCCCCCTCATTCCTTTGTGTATATATGTCAGTCCCCTCACATCTGTATACATGTTAGCCCCCCTCACACCTGTATATATGTCAGCCCCCCTCAATCCTGTATATATGTAAAAATATATGTCAGCCCCCCTTAATCCTGTATATATGCCAGCCCCCTCACACCTGTATATAGGTCAGCCCCCCACCTGTATATATGCCAGACCCCCTCACACCTGTATATATGTCACCCCCCCTCCACACCTGTGTGTGTGTGTGTATGTATATGTGTCAGCCCCACTCATACACAAATCTGTAAACACACAAGGCTCTGGCCCCTCCCTGTACACAAACAGGCCCCCCTCCCTTTGCTTCACAGCCCCTACTTGTAAAGGTCTTCCTACCTAGTCCCAGCTTGTTTTCACAAAGCTGACATGTTGCTGACACAGAGGAGCACAGTACAGGCAGCTCACACGAGGGGTGCACATGCACATAATAGCCAGAGGTGGCAGTAAACAGCTCGATGTCTGAGCTCAATGACAGAGAGCAGCAGAAGCTGCAAGATCATTTCTATAGTGCACACCACTGCTCCCCTTCACCCGTCCTGTCTTCTTCTGGCCCGGGCAGGCCCCTTACAGTTGTATTGGCTGTACCCCCTGATGGCGGCCCTGAATAAGCAACCAAACTTGAGTTTGAAAGCAATCTTATGTCAAAATTTGTAACATTAGAACAGCTAAGCAAAAGATGCAGATTACTGATTGGCTGCCATTAGTCACTGTACATTGCTTCATTTATTACCAGTCTGTACCAAGCAGATTCCACTTAAAGTTGCTACACCTTTAGGCATACCAGATGCTGTTGGGTATCTTGAGTTAGGTCTTCCCCATGACTCAACACTTTCTGCCTTCGTTCTCCGTGACCCGACTTTCCCCCTTCCTCATCTCTTCCTTTCCTTTGCTAGGCAAGGCTACATGGACCTAAAAGTTCATTAAATAATTATGTATATTTTTCTAATTTGGCATTGGCACTCTGCATAAGAAGTCACTGTAATCTGGAATTGTAACCCCTGTCTGGTAAATTACATTTTCGAAAGCTTTAACAAAAAAATAGTCCATACTTAACTATGAGGTTAAAGCCAGTAAAAACATATACAGGCTATTTTGGACATAAGCATAAGGAAAAATTGCGGTGGATGGAAAGATTTCCACCCTCCAACAGTGGTTACTGAAAGAGACTAAGTGGTATATGCCAGATATTGTATGAAAAAGTTAATTTTTGTTAATGTTTAAAAATGTCAAAATACAAAATTGTGAAAACACCTTACATCCACCCCCATTAAAAAGAGACAACATTGTCTTCCCACCTAACTCCTTCCCTCATATGATGTAAAAAAAGTGGCCAAAAAAAATGAGTGGATGGGTCATGGACTAATAGGCCTAGTCCTAGAACCTCTCTACACTACTTCACTATTGGACACTACTTCAATATCCTGGACATAAACACCCATTGAAGCCCAGGATATTGAATATGCAATGGTTCCTTCAGTTCCAATGTTAAAATATTGATATTCCTTCCACCTGTACATTTGTCAATGCCTCTAACAAACAGGAATCAGGGTGCTGACTGTGTGGCCTGGAAGTCAGTATTTATAAATTGAACGTCATGGGTTTATGAGTTCAGAAACAGAAACAAAGGTACGTGTAGGCAAATCTTTGTGCTTGATATAATTCCTTAGATCGGGTTTTATACTTTATTCTGCTCATTATTTAGAATTTTTTAATTTTTTTACCAGACATGACACAGAGGAGCTGAGAACAAATTACAACAAATAAAGCATATAGAGATTCAAACTGTGTATTGGCAGGCTGAATGTACCAAGGTGATCGATCAATCAACTTGGGTACAACCAGCTTGCTGGGTTTTACCTGTAATTATTGCAAGCGGCTGCTATAGCCGCTAGCAATAATCACTGTCTTCTCCCGGCAGGTACAGCTTCCCCTGACCCCCTGCCATGAGAAGACAATGGCTGGGCCGGAGGGATTCCTGCATCAACACTGTTTGTGTTAAAGGAGGAATCAAGCAAATTACTTTTGATCCATGTATGGCCGGCCTTAGATTGTAAGCTGCTTGAGGGCAGGGACTGATGTGAATGTTTAATATATACAGTATCTCACAACAGTGAGTACACCCCTCATATTTTTGTAAATATTTTATTATATCTTTTCATGTGACAACACTGAATAAATCTTTATGTAGAGAAGCAATTTTTTTCCGATCCTCAGAGAGTTCTTTGCTTTGCCATGAGATGCCATGTTGAACTTCCAGTGACCAGTATAAGAGAGTGAGAGGGATAACACCAAATTTAACACATCTGCTCCCCAGTCACACCTGAGACCTTGTAACACTAATGAGTCACATGACACAGGGGAGGGAAAATGGCAAATTGGGACCAATTTGGGCATTTTCACTTGTCGTCATGGAGGAGTGGAAGAGGACTCCAGTGGCATCCTGTGAAGCTCTGGTGAATTCCATGCCCAAGAGTGTTAAGGCAGTGCTGGAAAATAATGGTGGCCACGCAAAATATTGACACTTTGGGCCCAATTTGGACTTTTTTCCTTAGGGGGTGTACTCATTTTTGTTGCCAGCGGTTTAGACATTAATGGTTGTGTGTTGAGTTATTTTGAGGGGACAGCAAATTTACACTGTCATACAAGCTGTACACTCACTACTTTACATTGTAGCAAAGTGTCATTTCTTCAGTGTTGTCACATGAAAAAATATAATAAAATATTTACAAAAATTTGAGGGGTGTACTCACTTTTGTGAGATACTGTATATGTAAAGCCCTGCATAAATTTACGGTGCTATATAAGTACCTGTAATAAATAAATATATTAGGCATTTTTGGGATCTTCTCAACACACTACTGATGGAAGGAATGGAGTGGCCTGAGCAGGGGAAAACATTTGGCTCCAAAAACCTGCCAACCCACAGCCAATAAGGTTCCTGTTTTCAAGGTAGGATCCAAACAGTTTAGGACCAATCTTGCTAGCTGAAAAAAATAAATTGGGCAGGGTATGCAATCACATGGGGGTCCCCAGTATTTGCTGGAATGCCCCTGCTATTTGTTTCACGAATTATAGTGCTGCTTCTAGTCAACACAATGCTGGCCAGGGACAGAAAGGACCTTGACAATTATTAATCCTTCTGTACCATAAGCCTGGTTTCCCCTTGATGACATTGCCTTCAGCATAATGTAAAGGTGCTATAGGTCACCACTCACCAAGTAACGGTCAACAAGATTGTCCCTTTGGCAACAGAGAGCAAATGCATCGGCACTAACCCCAAAAACAGTCTACTCTACAGTAATAGCACACATCTAGGAATTTGCCTTGTACAAGCATGACTATTCCTTTGGCATTTCAGACCAGTGACCTCTCTTAAAGGAGTTGTAAATCCTCACTTTTTTTCACCTTAATGCATTCTATGCATTAAGATGAAAAACCTTCTGTGCTGCAGCACCCGATTCTGTGCTGAGCCCGATTTTTCCAGCTGTGGGGACAAGCACAGAAGCTCCAGCCCCTATCTCGGGTCCTCATTGGATAGATTGATAGCAGCAGGAGCCATCGGCTCCCGCTGCTGTCAATCAAATCCAGTGACACGGAAGCCGGGAGGCGGAGCCGAGTCCTGCTGTCTGTGTCAATGGACGCAGCAGCAGGACTCGGAAGCGCACCCTTACGAGCGCCCCCATGGAAAGGGGCACTCTGTGGGGGCACTAGAGAAGAGGAGGAGCCAGGAGCACCACGGGGGGACCCCAGAAAAGGAGGATCCGGGCCACTCTGTGCAAAACCCTTGCACAGAGCAGGTAAGTATAACATGTTTGTAAAGCTTTTTTTTGTAAAATAACAATCACTTTAACCACCTCAATACCGGGCCTATTCTGGCACTTTTATCCTTCATGTAAAAATCATAATTTTTTTGCTAGAAAATTACTCTGAACCCCCAAAAATTTATATATATTTTTTTAGCAGACACCCCAGGGAAGAAAGTGGCAGTCATTGCAAATTTTTATCTCGCACAGTATTTGCGCAATCATTTTTCAAACTTTTCATGAATTAAAAAATAACAAAACAGTAAAGTTAGCCCAATTTTTTTGTATAATATGAAAGATGATGTTACGCCGAGTAAATAGATACCTAACATGTCACGCTTTAAAATTGCACACACTCATGGAATGGCGCCAAACTTTGGTACTTAAAAATCTCCATAGGCGACGCTTTATTTTTGTTTACAGGTTACCAGTTTAGAGTTACAGAGGAGGTCTAGTGCTAGAATTGTTGCACACGCTCTAAAGCACGCGGCAATACCTCACATGTGTGGTTTGAAGGGCGTACACATATGTGGGCAGGACTTATGTGTTCGCTTCTGAGCGCGAGCAACCAGGGACAGGGGTGTTTTAAATATATTTTTTTGAAATTTTAGTTTTTATTTTACTTGTTTTTTTACACTTTTTTTTTTTTTTTTTTTTTTTACACTTTTATTCCTATTACAAGGAATGTAAACATCACTTATAATAGGAATCTATTGGGACAGGTCCTCTTTATGGAGAGATGCGGGGTCAATAAGACCCCACATCTCTCCTCCAGGCTAGAAAGCATAAGATCGGGAAAAAAAATTCACCAATCTCATGCTGACAGCCGTGATCACGGCTTTGTTTACTTCTGGGTACTCGGGCATGACATCATAACGTCAACGGTCATCTCTATCCTCGTCATCTGGCGCCTGCCGATTCGTTCTCTGGGCCACCGATGGCACGGGAGAGCCTGGAGAAGCATCGGATGGCGGCGGGAGGGGGGGACATCCCCTTCTGTCGCCTATAAGAATGATCAAACGGTGGAACTGCCGCTATGATTATTCTTATGGTGCGCAGAATCGCTGGTTGAAAAGAAGGATATCTGAATGATGCCTGTAGCTGCAGGCATCATTCAGATATCCTCCCTAAAGTCCAGGACGTCATATGACATCCAGCGGTATTGAGGTGGTTAATGCCATTAGACATTAGTCTTCATTAATCCTTAACAAGGGTCTCCTAGTACATTCTATCGTGATTCGACTGCTTAAGCCCTTTAAAAGGGGGAGATTATTTTCTCCCAAAAATTATTGGTTGTATTTGATGCTCTTATCCATTAGATGTACTGCAAAAAGTTTGCGACTTTATATGAGACGCATGCACCCATGCGACTCCATCCCTATATATGAACACAAAAAGGTGGGGTTTTGGAACTTCAAATGAGAGATGTATACCAAAAAGCAGTCATTGCAAAGAACATTTTTACTGTACCTTATGAGGTCATGTACAGCATACTCAATGACAAAAAGTGCATACACAAGATTGCATAAACACAAGGCATGCTAAAAACCACATATATATATATATTGACACAATGGTACTTTGGCATAACATGGGGTGAAGACAAGTTCTACACAACATAGGCCACTGGAAGGACTGAATGGTATTCAAAATTCTTGAGTGGAACAATGTAAAAAAAAAACATATAAAATCATCTGTATGGACATCATGCATCTAAGTAGGCCCGGCGCGTTTCGTTGGGGTATACCAACTCTTCAGGGGTGAATGCAATGGAGATCAATAAAGAGACATAACCAGATGGTATAGTATTGTAACTAAATAATTAAGGTAAGTGATGGGTATAAGGGACAGAACAAATACTCAAAAAAACAACTGAGTATGAGAAAGAAAGAAACACACCCTAAGTGAGATGATGTAGAAACCAAAAGGGAAAGAAAGACATAGTGCTAAGGATATAGGTACAACCTGTGGTGATTTACCTTGTTGGTTTACATGGAACTGGGAACCAAAATGTAAGGTGCTGCCAGGAAGACACACAGACACGAAATGAAGCAAGTTAAATGCTACCAGCTGATACAACGTGTCCCGCCCAGCGTCACGTGGGCGTGGCAAGGAAGGTGCCTTTGCCAGAGCGAAAGAATCTGTCCATACAGGCTCAGATAAAACCTCCCAAATGTCAGCCTAGATGGAAAGAAAAACCTGCTCATGCAGTGCGACTTTTTGTCATTGAGTATGCTGCACATGACCTCATGATGTACAGAAAAAAATGTTCTTTGCAATAACTGCTTTTTGGTATAAATCTCTCATTTAAAGTCCCACCCCCCCTTTTTTTTATCCATTAAATGTTTCAAAAATGCCTTTATGTAAAATGAACTTTTGTCCCAGGTGCTCCTCAGTACACATCCAAGAATTTACCACCTGTTGACATCTGTTGAGAACTCCCTTTGTTGCAATCACAAGGAAAACACATCTTACGGTATATCCCTCAGAACCAGTTTTCACTTTTATTAGTCCGGTGCTATCATACACACATTTGGCTTTTTAGAGGCAGTTTAACCACTTTCCGTCTGCGCTATATTCAATATACGGCCTCGCTGTCATTCTCTAGTTCTGTGTGCGCGCTTCCCGCCCGCCCCCTGGGGCATGCATCGGGAACTCTCTGTAACCAATGTGTGCCTTGGACACAGCACATAATGGATCGGAGTAAAGTTCCAATCACAGTGGCCCTTTACCACATGATTGCTGGGCACAACAGATCTTTGCATGTTGACGGCTCTTCTTCACTCACACAGAGACTATGTGTGAGGGAAGGAGAGCCAGTGTTCTATCGATAAGTGCCCTCCGTCGAATAGTGCCTGCACATGCGCAGGATGGAGCAGCACTTCAGCTGATTTGCCGATCAGCTGGAGGGACGTGACCATGGCGCATGCGCACATCACAGGAGGCAGTTTTCGATGGGAGAGAGAATATGACGGACACTATTAAAAGCTATTCACAGAGCGGAGGGACACCGTAGTTCTTATATTGTACCTTGATGTTGCGGGGCGGGTTTCAGTCTGCTCAATGTCGCCCTTTGTCATTGTTGTACAGCGGCTTTAGTGTCTTGATCAGCGCCTGTTGCCTGTGTCTAAGGGCGGGTTGCAACACAGACAAAACCTGCCCTTCAACACAGCCACAAGCCGCCCTGCATCAGTGAGCCATAATGTAACATCTACAGTGATCCCCTGCTCTGTATATAGCTTTCAATAGTATCCGTGAAATTCCCTCTCCTGTCGAAAACTGCCTCCTGTGATGTGCGCGGGCACTATTTGACAGAGGGCCCTTTTTGACAGAACACCAGATCTGTGAGGGGTACAGTGAATACAGTTTTTTCCAGTGGAACACAGTGCCCTGATCATCACTGCAGCCTCATTAGTGCCCTGATTATCAGTGCCCATCAGTGCAGCTCATCAGTGCCGCCTTATCAGTGCACATCAGTGCAGCTTATCAGTGCCCATCGGTGCAGCTCATCAGTGCACATCAGTGCAGCTTATCAGTGCCCATCAGTGCAGCTCATCAGTGTACAAATCAACAATGCAACCATTAGTCCCTCCCCTCACGCCAGGGTACGAGGTGTAATCCTAGACTCTAACTTGTCATTTCAGCCTCAAGTCCAATCGTTATCAAAAGTTTGTAGAATTCACCTCCGTAACATCTCTAAAATGTGCCCCTTTTTAACAAAAGAAACCACCAAGCTTCTCATTCACTCCCTTGTTATCTCTCGCCTTGACTATTGCAACTCTCTTCTCATTGGCCTACCTCTCCATAGGCTATCCCCTCTTCAGTCTATCATGAATGCTGCTGCCAGACTTATCCACCATACCAACCGATCAGTGTCTGCCACTCCTCTCTGCCAATCCCTACACTGGCTCCCGATCGCCCAGCGAATTAAACTTAAAATACTAACCACAACCTACAAAGCCATCCACAACTCTGCTCCGAGCTACATCACCAACCTTGTCTCCAAATATCACCCAAATCATCATCTCCGCTCCTTTCAAGACCTCCTACTCTCAAGCTCTCTCGTCTCCTCCTCCCATGCTCGTCTCCAGGATTTCTCCAGAGCTTCTCCCATCCTCTGGAACTCGCTACCTCAACCTGTCCGGCTATCCCCTACTCTTGCTACCTTCAGGCGATCCCTGAAAACTCATCTCTTCAGGGAAGCCTATCACGTCTCAAACTAATCTTTTGCCACTTCCATCAGCTCATTCCCCACAGTTACAACCTTTTGTTCCACCTGCCCCACCCTATTAGATTGTAAGGTCTTCTGAGCAGGGCCCTCTTAATCCACTTGTATTTTATTGTATTATAACTGTATTGTCTCCCTTTTATATTGTAAAGCGCTGCGTAAACTGTTGGCGCTATATAAATCCTGTATAATAATAATAATAATAATAATACTACATCAGTTCAGCCTCATCAGTGCAGATCAGGGCAGCTTATCAGTACAACCTTATCAGTGCCCATCGATACAGCCACATTAGTGGCCATTAGTGCAGCCTCATCAGTGCCTATCAGTGCAGCCTCTTTAGTGCCCATTAGTGCAGCCTTAGTCAAGAAGAAAAACTACTTATTTGCTAAATTTTATTACTTATTTGCTAAATTTTATAACAGAAACCAAGAAAAATGTTTTTTCATTTATTTTTAAAATGTTCTTTTTACGTTTATTTAGCAAAACAAAAAAAAACGCAGTGGTGATTAAATACCACCAAAATAAAGCTCTATCTTTCTCCAAAAATGATAAAAATGTCATACTGCATGACTGAGTAATTGTCATTCAAAATGTGACAGCACTGAAATCTGAAAATTGGCCTGTGCAGGAAGGGGGTTAAAGTGTCCGGTATTCAAGTGGTTAATCTACATAGAAACGTATAATCCGCACTAAGGACTTGTATTCATATAAAATAGCTTACCCTAAAATAACATGGAGGCTCAGTGGAGGTAGAGCTTCAGATAGTGTGCCAAACGTGGGACACAGTTTTAATTTGAGCAAAAGTAGAAATATTTCTTAATTTCTTAATATAATTCTTGGTTCTCTACATGCCAACTAGTGTCATAGGCAATGATGATCAAAGTTATGGCTATATTTTAATATTATTATTATTTATTTTATTAATAAAGAATCTAAAATAATCCACTGAATATTTTAAGAAACAAAAAAAAAAAAAATCTGAATTTGTGACACTGCATTTTAAATACTTTTCTTTACTATAATCCTGTTAACACTCAAACGACACATTGCCTCAGGACAGAGGCATTTGGAAAGGCTGTGTTTACTATTTATACACTTTGCATACAGACAATGCCACAGTGAATACCTTACAAAGTAAACAAAATATAGATGATAGTTCATTTACATACCTGTGGCAGAGTTTCTGGACCAGACATAATTGGTTGTGAAACATAAAGTGAAAAAATAGGTGTGATTTACGGTATGTAACTCACTCTATTGTCTGCGTAAAAAGAAAGCACAACAACTGGCAGCTGTGATATCACAAGCACATGGATGCTGTGTAATCGCTCCAGTATATGATTACACACCCTTGTTGCTGCTATAATTACCATTTATTTCGAAAATTCTATCCATTATTTGCATTAGCAGAAGCTCATACTTGTCTTCATATGCCCTTTGTGGCCACAGACAAGCTCTGATTGGCCATCATTAAATTACTGAGGATTTTTTTTTTTTTTATCTCAGCATGACGTATAACCGTTAGGACTGTTACTGATTAAAATTTTCGTGTTCGATTAATCAATTTTTTTTAAATCAACAAATTTTGATTAATTATAACGCACTTACAGATCCAACTACTTTTAGCTGATCTCCTTGCAGGCCGATTCCCAGTGCAGCTACCAACCACTGGAAAAATGGATAGCAGGATACAAAAAACACACAAAGGCAGCGCTCAATGGGAATAGCATTAAAACTTTTATAGTCTTCAAGTAGGTAACAAAATAAATATTGCACTGGAGATAAAATCGATGTAGCTACATAAACTGTAAAAATGGTGGGAGTAATACCAAACGGTAGCAAAAGCAGTTATAAAAACATGTAGCTAAGTATGATACTGGTATAAAAATGTGTACAATGATACCACTGCTGAATCCAGATGAGGAGGGGTTAACATCAGTCTGTCAGCATGTAGATGTCCCGTGAAGGGAACTATCACAACTCCCAGTGGATGGCTGTAGAATCCCAGGTTGATAGAGGGAAGTGATAGAGGGAAGTGCAACAGCCCTTGCGTGTGGCAGATAGTAAGGTCCTGCCGGCATGCAGATATGAAGGCACAGCAAAGGAGCCCTTCAGATGGACACGGCAAGCCCCGGCCGGTGTCCGTGACGTCACCGGATCTCCAACAGAACTCCCTGAAGACCCGGAAGCCGGCAGAGAGGTGAGTACCGATCAAAAGAATTTTGATCGATAAAAAAAATTAATCGATTAATCGAGGAATTAATAGTTCATTTCCACAGCCCTAATAACCATATATAGTTAATGCCTAAGACTGGCCATACATTATATCATTTGTTTTGTACAATTTTCCTTTAGATTTACTAGGAGGTCAAACCTACACCATTTCAATTTGTATGCAATCAGGCAGGCCTTTGCACTACATAGTTGAAGTAAATCTAAAGGAAATTGAATAAGAAAATTGTATAATGTATGGCCAGCTTAAGCTTAGTTATTTTATTGTAAATTATTACAAGGGACAGTGCTTACATTGAATGAGAAGTTTCTCTTATGTGGGTGGCTGCTTAGTTCATTAATATCTGAAGTCCTCTGCCCCATCATACCCCAATAGCTGTGATTTTCCAGTGCTGCGGGGGTTAATACAAGTCGCGGACTTGTGCAAACTATATCTGCCCTTTTTGCACACCTCTGCTCCAATCATAAAAGCTGTACAATTGCTTCCTGCAATGAAAACCGCTCTATGAATGGAGGAATGGACGGATGAAAGAAAGGTCTGCCTCCTCCACGACATTAGCGCTTTTCATTGTAAGAAACGATGGAACAGCTTTTATGAATGGAGCAATTATCTAAATTTAAGGTTTAAGCTGGCCACACACCAGCAGAATTTTGTTTGCATAAAATAGTTTTTGGAATGTTTGTTTGATTTTCGAAATCTGACTTTTTTTTTTCTTTTTATTATTAACCATAGTGATAAGGAAAATCAAAGGGGAAGGAGAGAAAATGTTCCTTGAAAATTGAAAAATTGGAAATTCTATTTTTGAATGTGGTTTTTGTTTGGTAAAAACCAAAGTTATTGTAATGTGCATGTGCACCCCGAATTCCAATAGGGGATTAAAAACATTGCAATGAACTACATTTTTCAGGGTTTTCGTATAAAATTTGTAAAATCCATAATGGTACTATTGAGTGCTTAAACAAATAATTTTTCTAAAATGTAAAAAAAAAATTCTACTGGTGTATGTGCAGCTTCCGTTTGCTTAGACCTCTTGCACACCGGACATTTAAAAAACGCCAGCGCTGCTTCCAGGAAAAAGCAGCATTGAAACCACGCTGTTAGCCGCGTTTTTGAATAGCGTTTATGGCCATTTTTCTCAGTTTTTTGTTCAGTAATGTAAAACCGCTTAAAAACACCAAACGCGGCTAAACGAAGCAAAACGCTTGTTACAGCATTTAGCAGCGTTTTTTGGTGTTTTTCATTTTTACAATTCAACTGCCTCTGCTCCTGGATGCACAGGCTGCCGTTTTTTTCTACTGCCCCTAAACTCTAAGGCCTCGTACACACGACCGATTTTCTCGGCAAGAACCAGCAAGAAACTTGCTGGCAGAGAGGTCTTGCCGAGTAAATCGGTCGTGTGTACGCTGCTAGCGTGTTTCTCGTCGAGAAAACCGACAAGAAACCTCGACGAGAAAATAGAGAACCTGCTCTCTATTTTCTCGTCGAGATTCTCCTCGGCGTGTTTCTCGACGAGAAAAGTGAGTGTGTGTACACTTACCTGTCCGCCCGGAAGCCCGCGCATGTTCGAAATGAATTTGACGCATGCGCGGTAGCTTCCTAGGCATACGTAGGGTATACCAAGATGGCGGCGACGGCATCGAATGTGACGAGCGCATGCTCGACGTAGTCGATGACGTCACCGCGTACACTCCTTTCAAAGAACCGCGGGTTCTTTGAAACGAGCGTGTGTACACTCGGCCGGGACAAGTTTCTTGTCCAAGAATCTCGTCGAAAAAAACGACATGTTTTTCTCAACGAGAATCTCGGCCGTGTGTACGAGGCCTAAGGCCTCCAAACGCCTCTGAAAGTTTAGGTGTGCATGGACACATACGCTAACATGGAGGGACATTAAAACCACGTTCGAATGTCAAATCGCATGCCAAATCAGCGGCTATTGCTAGTGTTCTATTGAATAGTGCCCTCCGTCGAAAATTGCCACTCCGGCTAATTTCCTGATCAGCTGGCGTGAAGTCACCAAAGCGCATGCGCACATTGTAGGAGGCATTTTTCGACGGGAGATAGCATTTGACAGGCCCAATTGAAAGCTATGCAAACAGCAGAGGGAGACCGTTGTTGTCAAATTGTGCCTCGCTGTTGCAGGGGGGGTTTACAGTGTGTAAAAGGTCGGGTTTTGTCTGTGTTACAGGGCGTGTTCGGTGTGTTGCAGGGCAGTTTTGGTGTGTTGAACGGCAGGTTTTGCCTGTGTCTAAAGCCCCATACACACGGTCGGACTTCCATCGGACTTTTAGGTGGTTTTTTGTCCGAACGGAGTTGGTCGGGAACACCCATAGCATACACACGCTCGGACTTTTCTGCAAACTTTCCCAAAACTTTTTGCAACATCACGTGGTTTTTCTGCTCTTTTCTGCTCTTTACCGCCACCCTTTGGTCAACTTCTGCTATTGTTGGTTGATTTTAACATTTAGTTGTTTTGTCCATCGGACAAAAGTCCGATGGTTATCTGTACACACGGTCGGACTTTGCTCCATCTGACTTTTGTTGGGCAAATGTTTGTCCGTTTGCAGACCCAACATTTGTCCGATGAAAACAAGAAAAAAAGTTTGTCTGATGGAGCGTACACACGGTCGGATTGTTGGTCCAACTTGCTCAAAATGAAGTTTGTTGGCCAAAAGTCTGCCCGTGTGTACGGGGCTTTAGGGTGGGTTGCAAAACAGCCACAACCTGCCCTGCAACAGCGAGGCACAATCTGACAACAACGGTCACCCTCCGCTGTTTGCATAGCTTTCAATTGTGCCCGTCAAATGCTATCTCCTGTCGAAAAATGCCTCCTACAATGTGTGCCTGCGCTATGGTGACATCATGCCAGCTGATCGGGAGTGGCCTTTTGTACTGCGCATGCGTGGGAACTTTTCGACAGAGGGCACTATTCGATAGAACACTGGCACTGGCACTGTCCGAATTGGTGCAACATGGCACCGATTTCCAAAAGTAGTTCCTGTACTACTTTTGGTGGCTTCAGGGGCGATTTGAATAGACGTCTGTGCAGGAACCCACACAGATGTCTGTCAAATCGCCCCAAAAGTCGGACTGCATTGCCAGTTTGAAATCGTGGAAGTTCACCCGAACTCGCACAATTTCTAACCCTCATCAGTGTGAACCTGGGCTCAAAGACAGTTAAAAAAAATCAGACACCCCTAACAGCAGCTGTAAAAATGTCCTGTGTACATGAGCCCTAAACTGTTGGTATGTATACCTACAGAGGCAGGAAGAATAGCATGACCAAACACCTCCAGCATTACCTTGTATTGGGGTAAAGTAGTATTGATTGGCTAAAACCATCCAAATTAGTCAATTACGATTTTCCCTGAGATTGATAAACTAACTTGCTTGAATTAATCTGCTGGTTCCCATACACATACAGTAAGTATCTGCACCTGATTTAGCCAATATTAGTGTGTGGGACTATGGTGATTCTTGTATAATGGAGCATTCTTTCTGTTCTAACACATTAAAAAAAATTCTAGGTATAAAGTACAGTCTTACAGTGAGTTGTTAATGCTCTTTAGGAAACATTCCATCAATGCTAAAGACATTAAATTTCACTGACTCTAATCTGAGTTTTGTGCTTCCATAGCAGCCAAATTCAATAGAGATCCTGGTGTGGGGTGGACGAGCTTGCTTCCTAAATCTGTGCTGGCTCTCTGTGATGAGTCACTGGATTCTTTCTTCCAAAGCATGCTTAAATCCTATTATCGTCCATGATGAGGGACTCCAATACATTTTTTTGCTTTCTTTTATTTACTCACTTTTTTTCCCAAATTTTGCACTTTGCAGTGACTCACTAAGTAATGCCGTGTACACACGACCGTTTTTAATGTCATTGAAAAAAACAATGTTTTTCTCCACATGATTCTTCTCAAGCCTGCCTTGCCTACACACGATCGTGAAAAAAAAATGCTCGAACAAAGCGCGGTGACGTACAGAACGTACGCCAGCACTATAAAGGGGATGTCCCATTCTGTGGAAAGTTTTTTTCCTGAAACTTCCCTCTTAAAGTTAGGGTGCGTGTTATATGCAGATAAATACGGTATATATGTATACATATACATATATATATATATATATATATATATATATATATATATATACACATATATATATATATATATATATATATATATATATATATATATAATGTTGTTTTTTTTTCGAAAATAAAACCCTGAACACACATGTCTCGTAAACAAATCTTGAGTTTGGCCCAGAGTTGGAGCTCCAGCCCTGGCCTTGGCATCTCATAATGTGTTGTACAATGCTTACAGTTTTCTCATATTTGCAGTGTGTCGCAATCTGAGATCCATGTTGTGTGTTATGGATTAAAGGTGTGGAGTGATGGCAGCACAGCTGAAAGCTATGATCTCCCCATCTCCCCCTATACAGCAACGCAGAGTGAACATAATAAAAAAAAAAAAAAAAAAACAAGCACTCCCTATTCTTTATCCTAATGCTGGTGAGATTATTTTAGTTTTACCAGAAATTTTCAGCACGCCGATATAACGCTTTTATTGGAAGTGGCTGTTTATGAATCATTGAAAATTCCCACCTGGAATAAACATTACTGTAAGAAATACACACGTCACATACAAAAAAATGCTGATTATTTTTAGGATTAGTATTATTATTATACAGGATTTATATAGCACCAACAGTTTGTGCAGTGCTTTACAACATGACGGCAGACAGCTATTGTTATTTCTTAAACCTAAGCCTAGCTAGAGTGTTTTTTTTTTTTTTGTGTACAGCGGGGTGACATCAATCAAGTTTTTATGCTGTCCCCATTAGGAAGACTTACTCTCACTTCCTGTGACAGGGGGTCATAGGGACAGGATGTGAGCAAGTATCTTTCTGACAGGTCAGAGGTATAAACAAAAGCGCATTGATTTAAGAGAGTGAAATGGTCTAGAATACCACAGTTTTTTTTTCTTGTCCTAGTGTTACTATGACACAAAATGAGGGGAAATCACAGCAATAAAAACCTAACAGAGGTTCTGACTCTTATCTATTCATCCAAAAAAAAAACTTTTTTTTTTTTTTTTTAAAGAAAATCTGTTTTCCATTACCCTTTCCCACCCTACATTTTATAAAATTCCTTTTAATATTCTAGTAATTTGCATAGACCCTCCTGTCTTTTCTTATATGATGTGTTTAGGCTATGCCCACATTCTGACCTTTCTCACGTGTAGTGAGGCATTGGGCTTATATTGAATCAGCTCTGCAATTTAGGAGTCTTGGCAGGGGTCAAAAACACATACTAAGCTCCTCTTTGTACTGTGATTGGGAATGGAGCACATAAAAGATAATGTCAGTGCAATCATAAATGAATGTTATGCTGCCAATATGGATGAGTAGAGTATTTTTAACAAAAATCATTCATGCCAAGAAATCACCAATATTGCTGTTGAGTGGAAACTCTTGATTTATATTATTGGATGGTTTAGACAAAAAAAGCTGAAAAAAAACATGTTTTTTTTTTTTTTTGTTCTCTGCATTTAGAGATATGTATTTGTTTTTAGTTACTGTATTTATTGGCAAATAACACTCACTTTTTTACCCTGAAAATAGAGGGTAAACTGTGCCTGCGTGTTATACGCAGGGGGCTGTGGAAAGTTTTTTCCTGAAACTTCCCTCTTAAAGTTAGGGTGCGTGTTATACGCCAATAAATACAGTATTTATTTTTTGTATTCAATTCTCTTTGTATCTGTACATTTTTCTTTTTTCTTTTGTATTTGATATATTTTTTTTTTTTTTTTTTACTGTTGACTTCATTCTTTTTATTGAGCTTTTTTATTCTGTGTCTGACTTTTTCTTTTTGTGAAAAAGAGGAAAATAATGGCGCAAATTAGGGGCTTTTTTTTGGCACAAAAAATGGCTAGAATAAGAATGAACCTGGAAGTTAATTGTCATTGCTGGTTCAATGAGCTGTGGGAAGGAGATTCCCAACCCGCAGCTGCATGTATACATGATGGACCTATAATGGCCACACGCCCATATTAAAATCAATGATGTCACAAGCATTTTAGCTCCTTTTTGCTTGTCAGTTGTTGAGTGGGGTATCTCCCATGGGCAGTTTATTGACCTAGCTAACTTCTGAGCCCAGATGAACTTCAATCCATTTTGCCAAAAAACTGTGAACTTTCACCATAATCTCCAGTCTTTCGCCAAAGTTTTGGAAAAATGAAAACTCTCAATTTTGCTAATCCCGAGTTGGTAGATGTCTTCAGAATAGACAATTATATAATCAAGTTTTGTTACTGAAAAGTAATGTAGCTTGTGAACCAAAATCACATGTAATTTAACTCATAAAACTATAACCTATAAAAATATTTTGTGCATGATACACAGTTTGATGTGGTAAGCGCAAAGCACACGTGGCTGTTGAAGATACAATGTCTACCTCCTCTGATGTCAGCTTCAACTTCATGTGCAGGAAACATTGCCACATCATCAGCATCATCAAATAACATTGTTGATGAAATGACATGAACTTACAGTTATATCAACCACACATTTTTATTTCTGTTGATGATAATGCCAGCAATAAAAATCAATGACTAATGTTCCAACCATGTGCATTTAGGACCTCATATTGTATTGTTTATGACCACCTTAAAGGAAAACACTTCTTCTAGTTAAAATGATATAACATATTATCACTACCTATACCATTATGTAATTTAATGCTATAAAAAAATAAGTTTCTATTTTAATATACACATATCCAAACAAGATTTTCTACAACACCCAAAAAATGTAATGCTGCTTCCTTGTAACTATACCAAGTATCCCCAAAAATGCACTTTCCACCCCTGTCCATCCTCAGCCCAGGTTGGAAAGGGGGGTTTTGCTGACATTACATACTTGTATTACCGTAACTGACACCTCCTCTGAGCTCTGTTACTCATTGGTCTTATGTCTATGTGAGTATTTGTCTCCATTGTGTGAGTTTTTGACCAAATAAAGAATGTTAAAAAAAAAGCAATTTCCTGCTCATGTAATTGGCTCATTGCTTTGTCCCACATTTTATATGTTTGTTATAATACTGGAAACAGTCACAATTATGTGCTAACATCCTTTCAATGTATACAACTTCCTTGGATAGGATTGTTTTTTTTTTTCTTAAAAAATTGAGTTTTACTTTAAAATACAAACATAGAATTTTTAGAAAAGGGAAAGCCGGGCACTCACATGGCTTACAAGCAGCAGAGAAAAATGTTTGCGGGAGACCTGTCTGCAAGTTTATTTAAAAGAAAAAAAAAATTACAGGCAGAATACCGACCAAAACTGAATGAAAATGATTTTTTCCAGGAAAAGGGGATAATTAGGAAGAACAATTAAGAGAGACCTATTTAATTATTACACTGTTTTAATAGTGTAAACTTACAAATAGACGCAGTTATACTTCAGTGCCTTAAATGGACACATTTGGGACTCCTTTTGTTTAACCAGTATAATAAAATTTCAAGCAATGCTAGCAATAATTTCACACTGTATAGAAAATTCATATTTAAAAATTAGCATTTTATAAGGCTAACATGACAGTGTAGCGGAGTCACAAAAATCCTGAATAATAATAATTACTATTATTAGTTGCTTTTCAAGGTATTTGACTGCTAACCAAAATATATGCATAAATACAAATTGTAAGGAGGATAATTGGTTATACATGAAGACCCTAGGACTGAATGTTTAAAGAATTTTATTATTATAATTATTATTCAGGATTTATATGGCGCCAACAGTTTACGCAGCGCTTTACAACATGGGGGCAAGACAGTACAGTTACAATACAATACAGGAGGGTTCAGCGGGCCCTGCTCCTTAGAGCTTACAATCTGGAATCAGTCCCTTTTGTTTGAGATGATACAATACAACATGTATGGTTAAAAAAAGATTACTGTATCAAGTGGCATTAGTGAAAAACATTTGGTACTCAATAGATCTTGATCTACACATAGCAGTAGAAGCCTGCTTGTCTAGTGCTTGTGATTTGGACATAATTCCTAGAACTACAGAGGACCTCATATTAAAGTTTGCCATGGCAAGTTGGGAGTATTCCTCCATTGCTCCTCTGTATATCCCTGTAGTGCAAAGACAAACACCAATATCAGCGGTTTTAGAACATGCAGTGTCTATACTGGTGCCTGTGAGAGGCTCTTTATCTTATAGGTTTTTCCTCTTATTGCTTTGCTGGCGAAGGGTTAAGCACATTACAACTGTATGACATTTTTTACACTGGGTTTCGATTTGCTTCAAAAGATTGTTGAAGACACACAGTCCAGTTTTATTTGGGTAGAAGCATTTTTGCAGGAAACATAACAGACGTTTACAAGTTATAATTATCACTCTGGTGCTGCTTATATGTGTTCTGCCCCATGTTTTTCTTTTCTTCTTAACAAATCAATGGAAACATCAAGGTGTTAACCTGGTGTGATAGTTCAGAGGTGGCTGATAAGCCTGAAGCACTTATGCATTGCTTCCTCTCCGGTGTGAATAATACTACCGACACCAGCTTGACTAATATACGTAGAATCCAGCTTGTATAAAAATGTTGCACATTCGTTCATTATCACGCAGTAATATTACCAGTGGGGCAAATGTGATGTTTGAGTGATGTCAGATGGGAACTCTTTGTGCCGTTTAAACATTGCCACCTTATTAACTTGTGTGTTACCTAGCAAAACATGTGATCCACCAACATACCAGATTTTTTTTTCTCCAAAGAACATCACAAGTAGGGTGTAACTACGGCATCTCTCATTTTAGTTAATTCTAATTACAAATCACCCTGGCCCAGGCACATGGAGTGTATCAAATGTTCCAAAGATACCAAAAATATGCTGATTTAAAGTGGTTGTAAAGCTTATTTAAAAAATAAAAATAAAAAACATGTTATACTTACCTGCTCTGTTGCAGTGGATTTGCACAGAACAGCCAAGATCCTCCTCTTTCAGGTCCCTCTTCTTTGCTTCTGGCCCCCCCCCCTCCTGTTGAGTGTCCACACAGTAAGCAGCTTGCTATGGGGGCACCCGAGATGAGCTGCAGCTCCGTGTGTCCGTTGAGACACAGAGCTGTGGTTCGGCCCTGCCCCCCTCTCCTGATTGGCTAACTGACTTTGATTGACAGCAGCAGGAGCCAATGGCGCCACTGCTGTGTCTCAGTCAATCAGGAGGGAGAGTCCCGGATGGCCGAGACACTCGTTGACATCACTGGACAGAGATGGGGCTCAGGTAAGTATTAGGGGGGCTGAGGGGGGCTTCTGCACACAGAAGGCTTTTTATCTTAATGCATAGAATGCATTAGGATAAAAAACCTTCTGCCTTTCCATCCCTTTAATATTGCTGAAAGCTTTCAGTGGTAGTTAATTGCTAGATATGATGTTAAAAGCTTCCATTTATCCTTATTATTAAAGCAGTTTTAAACCCAAAAATGAAAATATAATATATTGCAGCTTACTAATATTTAGATGTGGTGGCTGCATTAGTTTTCTTTTTTAGGTCAGGTTCACATATGTGAGGCCGCGATTCCCAGCATGGGGTTCGGTGCATCCCTGTTCACCCATTCAGGTGCGATTCAGGTCCAAATTTTTGCCTGAATTCGCACATGAACCGGATCCAAAGACGCACAGGATCCTTTTGGAATGCGGATCTGTGGCCACCCCGGACCTGTGTGAACCGGCACCATTGCGAGCCGGGCACACTTGCATGTCATGTGCATTGAATGCGTAGAAATTTGCACATACGTGAACCCAGCCTTATGCCGCGTACACACGATCGATTTTCTCGACGGTGAAAACACCGTCAAGAAAATCGACGGGAAAAACGAGGAACGGCTTGTTTCCCTACACACGGCCGTTTTTCCCGTAATTTTTTCTCTTGGTCGAGAAAAATGACCGTGTGTAGGCTCCCCGGTAGGGATGAGCTCGATGTTCGAGTCGAACGCATGTTCGACTCGAACATCGCCTGTTCGTCTGTTCGCCGAATTGCAAACATTATGGGCCGTTCGCGCCAAATTCGTATGACGCGAATGGCCCACAATGCACTGTGCCATTGCACTGCATTTCCGGTGCTGTGATTGGCCAAGCATGCACTGTGACCCCGCATGCTTGGCCAATCACAGTGCCGGCAGCGAGGAGAGCCATAATTGGCCACAGGCAGGATGCCTGTGGCCAATCATAGCTCAGGGGGGTTTAGTACACGCCCCACACTATAAAAGGCCGCCAGCGCGGTGGCCTCGTGCAGTGTGTTCCGGTGTGCAGGGAAAGAGATACATAGGCAGGGACAGCGTGTTCTATGTTCTATTAGTTTCTCAGGCATCTGCAGGAGTTAGTGGGTGTTGTATGCCTCCAGCACAGTATACACCTGGATCTACACTTTATTGCTGTTCTCTTAGCTAGATAGGCAGGCAGGGAAAGAGGTACATAGGCAGGGACAGTGTGTTCTATGTTCTATTCTTTTCTCAGGCATCTGCAGGAGTTAGTGGGTGTTGTGTGCCCCCAGCACAGTATACACCTGTATATAGCCATCATTGCTGTTCTCTAATACAGGCATCTGCAGGAGTTAGTGGCACAGTATACACCTGTATATAGCCGTCATTGCTGTTCTCTAATACAGGCATCTGCAGGAGTTAGTGGCACAGTATACACCTGTATATAGCCGTCATTGATGTTCTCTAATACAGGCATCTGCAGGAGTTTGTGGCACAGTATACACCTGTATATACCCGTCATTGCTGTTCTCTAATACAGGCATCTGCAGGAGTTAGTGGCACAGTGTACCCCTGTATATAGCCGTCATTGCTGTTCTCTAATAAAGGCATCTGCTGGAGTTAGTGGGTGTTGTGTGCCTCCGGCACAATATACACTACCCAATTGCTGGTTTTTCCATCTCCCTGCAGGCCATTACTATGTCTGGAAGGCCAACAAAGAGAGGCAGACAGTCACGAGCCAATAAAAGAGGGCAAGCAGGCTCTGTGTCTGGGGGCAACAGTGCTGGTCATGGACGCGGTGCATTGTCATAAGCACGTGGCCATGGGACACGCTTGTCCTTATTTTCATCAGCTGGACGTGTTGAGCCTCATCATGCCGAAGACTTGGTAGAGTGGATGACCAAGCCCTCCTCATCCTCCTCATCCTCTCTCACCCAGGCTCAGGGTACTGGCAAAGCAGCTGCCAAAGTGTCCTCTTCCCTCGTATCAATGTCATCATCAGTCACTCCTTCCCTAGACCCACCATGTCCTCCTGAGGAGTCCCCCGAACTGTTTGACCACAGTGTTGGGTACATGCTACAGGAGGATGCCCAGCGCTTCAAAGGGTCTGATGATGATACCCAGCTAGAGGAAGGCAGTAGCGTGAGCGCAGAGAGAGGGGATGCTCAAGAAGGACAGCAATCTGGCAGTCATGTTCCAGCAGCTGCAGCATACTGCCAGATTGGCTCCAGTGATGAGGAGGGAGGGGATGATGAGGTCACTGACTCCACGTGGGTGCCCGATAGGAGAGAGGAGGAGGAGGATGAGGAGGAGGCACATCTCCAACGAGGCAGGATGCCCTCCGGGGGCCAGCGTAAGGGCAGCACACCGACTGAATCACACCGCAGAGCTACGCCTGTGCAGGGCGCTGCCTCTGCCCGTTATTCCAAAAGTTCTTTGGTGTGGGCCTTTTTTGAGTCGAGTGCATCAGATCACAACGCTGCTATTTGCAACATATGTCTTAAGCGTATCTCGCGTGGCCAAAACATCAGCCGCTTGGGCACCACTTGCTTGACCAGACACATGTGGACTCTGCCATGCAGCTCCTTGGCAAGCGTACCTTAAAGACCCACACCAAAGAACAAAGCGGACCTCTCCTTGCTCCTCATCAGCTGGGATCTCCAACCCCACTCCTCTCTGAAACCTGCACTGAGAGGAATGAAGGTGTAGAATTAGGTGTGTCACAGCCAAGTACTTGCGGGCACTCTGCTAGCAGTACACCGACGTCCGATTGTAGCAGGCAAATTTCCCTGCCCCAGCTGCTGGACCGTCAAAAGAAGTTCACTCCCAGCCATCCACATGCCCAGCAGTTGAATGCTAGCTTGGCTAAATTGCTAGCAATTCAACTGCTGCCTTTTCAGTTGGTAGACTCGGCCCCCTTCCACGAGTTTATGCAATGTGCGGTTCCTCAGTGGCAGGTTCCCAAACGCCACTTTTTCTCACGGAAGGCGATTCTGGCTCTCTACCGGCATGTGGAAGGCAATGTCCATGTCTCGCTGGACAGTGTGGTCAGCGGTAAGGTGCATATTACCGCTGACTCATGGTCCAGCAGGCATGGACAGGGACGTTACCTTTCTTTCACGGCCCATTGGGTCACTCTTTTGGCAGCTGGGAAGGATGCAGGACAAGGTGCAGTAGTGTTGGAGGTTGTTCCGCCGCCACGCCTCCAAAATGCTACTACTGGTTGTGACACACCTCTCTCCTCCACCCCCTCCTCTTCTTCTTCCTCCATGGCCTCTTCCTGTGCTTTGTCTCCGGAACCAGCGGTGCTCCGTAGACGTTCAAGGGGCTACGCAAGTACGCAGGCAAAAAGATGCCATGCCGTGCTTGCGCTGGTGTGTTTGGGGGACAGGAGCCACACTGGGGCAGAGGTTCTGTCTGCTCTGCAGGGGCAGGCCGAGAGGTGGTTGATGCCATGCCAGCTTAAGCCAGGAATGGTGGTTTGCGACAATGGCACCAACCTCCTCTCCGCCCTCTGACAGGGACAACTGACCCATGTGCCCTGTGTGGCTCACGTCCTTAACCTGGTGGTGCAGCGGTTCTTGGGCAGGTACCCGGGCTTACAGGATGTCCTGAGGCAGGCCAGGAAAGTCTGTGTGCATTTCCGCAGATCATAAAATGCCAGTGCTCGGCTGGCTGAGCTGCAAAAGGAGTTGAACCTGCCCAAGAACCGCCTTATATGTGACATGCCCACCAGGTGGAACTCAACGTTGGCCATGCGTCAGCGGCTGCACATGCAGCAGAGGGCCATCAATGAGTACCTGTGCGACTACGGCACCAGGACAGGGTCAGGGGAGCTCTGTTTCTTTTCACCACGCCAGTGGGGCATGATCAGGGATGCATGCACTGTCCTGGCACCATTTGAGGAGGCCACGAGGATGGTGAGCAGTGACACTGCATGCATCAGTGACACTGTACCTCTTGTCCACCTGTTGGAGCATACGCTGCATGGAATAATGGACAGGGCACTTGAGGCAGAACAGAGACAGGAAGAGGAGGACTTCCTTGCCTCTCAAGGCCCCCTTTACCCAGACAGTGTTCCTTGTGTCCCACCCATCACACAGGAAGAGGATGAGGAGGAGGAGGAGGATTGTGTCAGCATGGAGGTGGAGCATGGCACTCAGGATCAACAGAAGCAGTCTTTTAGGGATGATTTACAGTCCCAACAAACCCGTGGACTTGTACATGGCTGGGAGGAGGTGGCTGTGGATCATGTCGTCCTTAGTGACCCAGAGGACTCCGGACCGAATGCCTCAGCTAACCTACGCTGCATGGCCTCCCTGATCCTGCAAAGTCTGTGGAAGGATCCTCGTATTCTTCGGATCAAGGAGAGGGACCATTACTGGCTGGCCACTCTCCTTGATCCACGGTACAAGGGTAAGGTTGCGGACCTTATCTTGCAATCGCAGAGGGAGCAGAGGATGAGACAACTCTGGGAGGCCTTGCAGAAAGGTCTGTGCAACGCGTTCCCAGAGACTGGGAGGTTACAAACTCCTGGCCCTGGACAACGAGTTGCTGAGGCTTCGGTCAGTAGCAGAAGGAGCGGTGGAGAAGGTGGCCGTCTGACCGATGCGTTCAGACAATTTTTTAGTCTGCAGCCCCAAGGTATGATCGGTTCCAGCAACCATCGCCAGCGTCTGATATACATGGTGCAGGAATACCTAGGGGCAAGGTCAGACTTGGACACCTTTCCCACCGAAAATCCTCTGGCTTACTGGGTCTTGAGGATGGATCACTGGCCAGAGCTTGCACAGTATGCAATTAAGCTACTGGCCTGTCCTGCATCCAGCGTTCTTTCGGAACGCACATTCAGTGCTTCTGAAGGCTTTGTCACGGATCACAGGGTGCGCCTGTCCACCGACTCGGTTGATCGACTGACCTTCATAAAGATGAACCAGTTTGGATCACCACCAGCTACCAAGCACCTGAAGCATATATTACAGAATAATATATTTTCAAATGTCACATCCCTTCAAGACTGATGCTGATGCTGAGTGACTGTCCTGTTATGTTGACTGACTATCCTCCTCCTCAATGATCCGATTCTTGATGATAGCTTGGAAGAACTTTTTTGTTTCTGGGTGCCGCCACCAGTGGCTAAGGCCCAATTTTTCAGCCCCTGTTTAAAGCGGAGGTTCACCCTAAATCTAAACATTTGCTCATCCCAATTAGTATAACATTTATAACAACATTTGGCAAATAATTATCTTGTTCGTTTTTTTATTTACCTTGATTTTCATATTAAACAGGGACACTTCCTGGTATCCCTCCCGCGGGAGTGGGCGTTCCTTTACTTTCCCCAGCGCCCCAATGCCTCCTGGGAGTGCAGTGTCATGCTTTCCCAGGAGACAATTCACCACCTCGTCATCAGCTTCATCAGCTTGACAGTCTCAGAGCGCTCGTTCTGAGCTGCAGCTGATGTTAGCATACAGGACAGGAGCCAGAGTATAGGAGACAGGAGCGCTGATTTCACTGAGGAATGTGAAAAGAAAACACATCTCGCAGCGGGGGGGGGGGGGATGGGGGGTGCCGCGCCGCTGCGAGATGTGTTTTCTTTTCACATTCCTCAGTGAAATCAGCGCTCCTGTCTCCTATACTCTGGCTCCTGTCCTGTATGCTAACATCAGCTGCAGCTCAGAACGAGCGCTCTGAGACTGTCAAGCTGATGACCTGTAAAATGTAAAAAGAAAAGCACATCCCGCGGCGGCTCCCCCCACACCCCCCCTCTCAACAACTTCACAGTATGTGTCCGTTGTGATGGCAACAGTGCAGTGGGAGAAAAGCATTCACGCTTCCCGGAAGTATTTGCTTGTGGGCTTCACAATGCCCACAAGCAAAATGGCAATTTCCAAAAGGATTTTTATAAGTTCTAATTTAGAACTGATTCTGACTGGGGAGACTGGGAAACATCTGATACGTGAGTAAATACATGAGAAAGTAATACTCAACCAATGCAATGTAAAAAAAAAAAAAGATATACCGCGGAACCTCCGCTTTAACAGGGGCATGTAATTACAATTTTTGATGCAATGTTTTGCAGCAGGGCTCATTCCTGCACTCCAACTAGAGTATCTGGGAGAGGTTGCAGTGTCGTGGCACCAGCACCAGTGCCTAAGGCCCAATTTTTCAGCCCCTGTTTAACAGGGGCGTGTAATTACAATTTTTGATGCAATACTTTGCAACAGAGCTCATTGTTGTGCTCCAACTACAGTATCTGTGAGGGGTTGCAGTGTTGTGGTACCAGTGCCTAAGGCCAAATTTTATTGCCCCTGTTCAACAGGGGCATGTAATTACAATTCTTGATCTAATAATTCACAGCAGGGCCCATTCCTGCGCCCACCAAGAGTAACTATGAGGGTTTACAGTGTTGTGGCAACACCACCACCACCACCACCACCAAAGGCCCAATTTTTCTGCCCCTCTTCAACAGGGGCATGCAATTACAATTCTTGATCTAATAATTTACAGTAGGGCCCATTCATGCGCCCACCAAGAGTAACTGTGAGGGCTGACAGTGTTGTAGCACCAGCACCACCACCAAAGGCCCAATTTTTCCTACCACTGTTCAAAAATGGCATGTAATTACAATTCCTGATATAATAGTTCACAGCAGGGCGTTCCAGTGCCCACCAAGAGTAACTGTGAGGGCTTATAGTGTTGTGGCAACACCGACACCTAAAGGCCAAATTTCTGCAGAGTATATACAGCAGGCCCCTACTTTCAAACATCCAACTTACAAACGACTCCTACTTGCAAACGGAAGGAGACAACAGGAAGTGAGAGGAAATCTACCCCTAGGAAGGGAAATTCTCTCCTGTAAGAGTTAATATGCGAAAAAGGTGTCTCCTCTCTACTGATGCTTTATCACCAATCCTTGTTTCAATAAAAACCCCACTTTTCCAAAAACATTTGTCATTGGGACGGAAAGTGAGGTGAAATCTTCTGAACAGGTGCACAGACAGCAAAACAAATGTTACAGGGGTGATAACCCTTCCCTATGTTTTCCAAAAAGCTTAAAAATATATTTTTGGCTGGAGCTACAGTGTACCTGTTCAAAATTACAAACAGATTCTACTTAAGAACAAACCTACAGTTCCTGTCTTGTTTGCACCGCCTGTATACTGCTGTTCAGAGTATATAGGGCCTTTTTTTTATTTTGGGTGCGGGGTTCCCCTTAATGTCCATACAAGACCCAAAGGGGCTGGTAATGGGCTAGGGTAGGGGGGGTGATGGGGTAGCCATGCCATTTTTCTCAAAGATTTTCATCCATATTGCCAGTACAAGACATGACATTAAAGCCGCAAGCAGTTTTAAATGGCTTTTTTTCCTTTAGAAATGTCATTTTGTGCAGGGACAGTTCTAAACATGGGAAACACGTGGCACTTCACAGGCATACTTTAGACACCCCCAGGTACGATATTTAAAGGAATATTTCACTTTTTTTTTTCACTTTATGCAACATTAAAATGGCTGCTCCCAAAAAAACGGCCGTTTTTAAAACTTTTTTTTACATTGATATGTGTCCCCTGGGGCAGAACCCGGGTCCCCAAACCCTTTTTAGGACAATGACTTGCATATTAGCCGTTATAATTAGCACTTTTGATTTCGAACATTCGCATCCATTGTATTTAATAGGGTTCTAAAGTTCGCGCAAATTTTGGCTCCGTTCGCAAGTACTGGTGCAAACCGAACCGGGGGGTGTTCGGCTCATCCCTACTCCCCGGCAGTGTTTCCCTATTGGAAAACTGCCGCGGAAAAAAATGCCGTGAATCACGACGAGAAAAATTAGAGCATGTTCTAATTTTTCTCGTCGTGATTAATGCCGTTTTTCTCGTCGGGAAAAATTACCAAAAGCCCACACACGGTCGTTTTTCTCGTCAAAGAGAAAAAAAAAAAATTTTCCCGACGAGAAAAATGGTCGTGTGTACGCGGCATTAGGCTTTTTTCCCTTCTGGCCAGTAACACACCTCCTATAATAGAGTGTCCTCACTCCGGATAAAGGAGCACAAGAGGCACATTTGAACAGCCGCATTGTCAGCCAGGGGGGGAGGGGAGTGTTAGATGTACTAGCAGATTTAAATACACTAGCAAAGTGAAGCCAAACTTCAGCTAATACTTTATAAGCCGTTTTAGCAACAAAAAAAAAATCCCTTTTGGGATAAAGGTTTTACATAAATAAATTACATAGTTATTCTGGTTGAAAAAAGACACAAGTCCATCTAGTTCAACCAAGGTGTACTGCATACAGGGAGGGGAGGGGGGTTAATATGTACAGGGGAGGGGGGAAATATGTATGGGGGGTAATATGTACAGGAGGGGGGTAATATGTACAGGGGGGTAATATGTACAGGAGGGGGTAATATGTACAGGGTGGGTAATGTGTACAGGAGGGGGTGATATGTACAGGGAGGGGGGTAATATGTACAGGAGGGGGTAATATGTACAGCAGAGGGTAAAATGTACAGGACGGGGTAATATGTACAGGGAGGGGGGTAATATGTATAGGAGGAGGTAATATGTACAGGGGGGTACAATGTATAGGAGGGGTAATATGTACAGAGGGGGTAATATGCACAGGGGGGTAATATGTACAGGAGGGATAATGTGTACAGGAGGGGTAATATGTACAGGAGGGGGTAATATGTACAGGGGGGTAATATGTGCAGGAGGGTCTAATATGTACAGGAAGGGGGTAATATGTACAGGGGGGTGTAATATATCTGTGACTGAGGCTACACTATATACCCTGATCTGTGACTGAGGCTGCACTATATACCCTGATCTGTGACTGAGGCTGCAATATATACCCTAGTCTGTGATTGAGGCTGCACTATATACCCTGATCTGTGAGGCTGCACTATATACCCTGATCTGTGAGGCTGCACTATATACCCTGATCTGTGAGGCTGCACTATATACCCTATCTGTAATGCTGAGCTATATACCCTGATCTGTGAGGCTGAGCTGTACACTCTGTCCTGTGATGCTGAGCTGTATACTCTGTCCTGTGATGCTGAGCTATATACTCTGTCCTGTGATGCTGAGGCTGTATACCCTGTGCTGTGATGCTGGGGCTGTTTACTCTTTCCTGTGATTCTGGGGCTGTATACTCTGTCCTGTGATGCTGGGGCTGTATACTCTGTCCTGTGATGCTAGGGCTGTATACTCTGTGCTGTGATGCTGGGGATGTATACTCTGTATACTCTGTGCTGTGATGCTTGGGCTGTATACTCTGTGCTGTGATGCTGGGGCTGTATACTCTGTGCTGTGATGCTGGGGCTGTATACTCTGTGCTGTGATGCTGGGGCTGCATACTCTGTATACTCTGTGCTGTGATGTTGGGGCTGTATACGCTGTCCTGTGATGCTGGGGCTGTATACTATGTCCTGTGATGCTGGGGCTGTATACTCTGTGCTGTGATCCTGGGGCTATATACTCTTTGCTGTGATGCTGAGGCTGTATACTCTGTGCTGTGATGCTGGGGCTATATACTCTTTGCTGTGATGCTGAGGCTGTATACTCTGTGCTGTGATGCTGGGGCTGTATACTCCTGACACTATGGGTAGAAGCAAGTGGAAAACAGGGGACAGAGTGAGTGGATTCTATAAGGGGTGGGGCTTATGAGAAGTGGAATGGGTCAAAGAGGAAGGGCGGGTCTGGTGCCCCCTCCATCCTAAAACTTCACCAGCCACCACTGGTTTTTTTCATCCCTGTAAACTGATACATCTAGAAGAGAGCTTGTTCTTTTGAAAAACAGACTTACTGGCCAGATCACCAGATGCAAATAGAAGAAAGAAAGCCTAAAAAACTAAATTAATACAGCCTTCACATCTAAGAATCTATAAGCTGCAAAAAAAAAACAATTTTTTTTAAATGCAAACAAACAAACAAAGTTACACCCAGGCAAAATAAAATCTCCCCCCACCCTTACATATACGCAAGTATACAAATGTAAACGCACATGTTGGAGGCATCTGGGCATGAAAACATTGATTGCAATACACATGTTACATATTGTAGCACATGCAAGGGTGAGAGCAATAATTCTAGCACAAGACCTTCTCCGTAACCCTAAATTGATGACCTATAGGGGACTTTTGAAGCGTCACCTATAGAAAATATAGGGTACTGAAGTTTGTCACCATTTTACAGGCCATTTTACAGGCCCGCACAAATTAGGACCCCTTTCACACTGGGGCCGCGGCCACGTTAGTGCTGTTTAAGTGATGATTTTCAGATGCTAGCGGGACGCTTGTAACCCCAAAAAAGGGGTTAAAAACTCCCGTGTTGCAGAGATTCTGAAGTGCTTTTCAGGCACTTCTGAAGCGTTACCCATTGATTCCAATGGTCAGGGCATTTTGGGAGCGCTAAATACAGATGCTGGTTGCAGGACTTTTTGGAACGTCCCGCAAGTGGTTTTCAGGCGCTTAGCAGAGGCTATTTCCAGCGACAAAGCACCTGAAAACCGCCCCAGTCTAAAAGGGGTCTTAAGGTTTGGCATTTTGGGTATCTTTTTACTTTTTTACTTGGCGTAGAGACATGGATGTGTGTCTGTGTATTTGAATGATGGGGGTGTGTGGAGCCCCGCACGGCCCCGCTGTTTTTCAAACAGTGGAAGCTTGTACTGCTGCCACAGGGAGGGGTGACGGCTGCAGCACTTGGAACATGTTACATGTTCCACCCTAAAATCGAGTGGAACGTGTAACATGTTCCCAAAGGTAAACTTATCCTTTAAGCATACATTCTTTGTTAGAGTTTTTTGTTTTGTTTTTTGGAGTTTAGTGTCACTTTGACCTTTTTATCTCTGGACGTCCACGGAAGACAACCGTGGTTGATGATCGCAGGATGCTCTCTATGGTAAGGACCCATTCACAACATCCAGACTTTGCCAAAAAACATCTAAAAAAGCGATACCAGTTCTGGAAAAGTATTTGTTGGATGAATGAAACTAAGAAAAAAGTGTGGAGAAGGCTTGGAACAGCTCATGATCCAAAGCACACAACGTCATCTGTAAAACATGGTCAAGGCAGTGTGATGGGATGGGCATGCATGGCTTCCAGTGGCACCGGGTCATTGGTGTTTATTGATGATGTGACAGAAGCAGCTGGATGAATTTTGCAGTGTTTAGAGGTCTACTGTCAGCCCAGATTCAGCCAAATGCAGCAAAGTTGATTGGACAGCGCTTCATAGTACAGATGGACAATGATCCAAAACACACTGCAAAAGCAACCCAGGAGCTTTTGAAAGAAAAGAAGTGGAATATTCTGCAATGGCTGAGTCAATCACCTGATCTCAACCCAATTGATCATCAATTGCTGAATGAAAAACTAAAGGCAGAAAGACCCACAAACAAAAAACAACTGAAGACAGATGCAGTTAGAGCCTGGCAAAGCATCAGAAAGGAGGAAACCCAGTCTTCGGTAATGTCCATGGGTCCCAGACTTCAGGCAGTCATTCCCAGTAATGGATTCTCAACAAAATATAAAAAAATAAATTTTATTTATGATTATATTCACTTGTCCAAATACATTTGAGCCCCTAAAAATGGGGGGACTGTGTAAAAAATTGTTGCAGTTCCTAAAATTTGTACTTGATATTTATGTTCAACCCCTTGAATTAAAGCTGAAAGTCTGCACTTCAAATTCGTTTGGATTGTTTTGTTTTAATTTTATTCTGGTGGCATACAGAGCCCAAAGTATGAAAATTGTGCCTGTGTCCAAATATATATGGACCTAACTGTATATAGACTATAAAATAGAGACAGTCAAAATAAATCAAAAGGGAAGTCCCAAAGATGTTAAATAAACTGTAGCAGCGCTTGCAATCAAATATTCATCTGAAAGTCCTCTATCATAGTGCCTAGATAGAAAATACAGTATGAAGCAGATGCGGTTGGTGGTAATTGCTGAACCAATCTGTGGGATAGTGCTCCTTTCACCAAACAGTGTGTTCACCTCGTGGGGAGATCTTGAGCCCCTATAGGGGATGCACTCACCAGATAATGGACATTAATGGGCCTTAAGTCAATTACTGCAACCGTTGTTAATTCTGCTCTCATCCACCGATCATATCAGGTCTCCAATGGCATGTTTAAAAAAATATATAAAGGCCACATAGAGTAGTACTGCTTAAATGATTTATTGAAAATTTCCCTTACAAGCATGAGTACCCCCTTAAGATAAAATGCGTACCAAAATAACAATGAAAACAAGCTTTGGATAATGCGCGTGCACTAAGGGATTTAGTACCGCGGTTTACCAGTATCCTGGCCGCTTCCTGGTCCTGCGTCCCGTGGAGCGCACGCGTCACTTCCGGTAGTTGCTGAGGAGTCACGCCTGACGCGTTTCGTCACTTCCGGACTTCGTCTGAGGGCGTGACTCCTCATAGCAAACTCCGGCCATATATAGTCACCACTTCCGCCCACTGCGAGACGTCAGACGCCACTGCGTGTGCTCCAGCCTTGCGACACAGACACACCATTGGCGCCGAGTGGAACGCAATGCGGAAGTGCGATATAGACAGTAGCAAGCGCTGGTCATAGTCCGTCCCTCCACACTGATTGGGTGATAGAGACACGTGCAGACGACCGCGCTGGGTAACCACATATACTGACATCCTTATTTAGATGTGTTTCCACAACAAAATCAGTGAAAAATCAAATGTAGAAAACAATCGGTAAATGAAAAAAGAGAGTTACAATGAGCTGATCATTAAATATGGTTATATCAAAGCGCAATGAATATACATATTGAAGTACACTACACAACCTACCTAATGAAGGTATTAATATCAGCCGATCCGTGCCCCATTATTAATCGTGATTCAGTGAGTTAAAATGTGTGACTGGATGCAGAGGGGACACAGTGTAGTATACTCCATAGTGGATATTAGATGGCCTACCCGCAATTACTGCCATGATAAAAAAAGCCTTTACTACTATAGGAACAGAAGGGTATATCTATGGTAAAGAGAACTGCCCTGTAATGTGTGTGTGGATATCCTCTCCCTCTTCATATATAATGGTGAAAAAGGAGAAGGAGATATTAGGAGCCCCACATAGGTAGGCTAGGGACTAAAATCAGGCAGGCTGGGTACTATAAGGTCGCTCTGCAATTTCCAAAACTGCTCTTAAATGAGAACGATCCTCATCAATAACCACATACAAAAGGTAACTGAACTGATATAAATTAATTTAAAAATAAAATGAAATATATAAAAAAGAAGAATAAAAAGTGAATAAAGATGAATAAAACCAGAATAAAACATCAAAATGAATACAACATGAATAAACCTGGATGAAAACCTGGGGACTTATTGTAAAACCACTATAGTACCAATAAAATCCAAAAAAGGTGTGGTGCAACCCTACGCACCTTCAATCCCCTGTATACATTGCTATGTATGTATCTATATGTAAATATATGTACCTATATATATATATATATATATATATATATATATATATATGTGCCTGCTCACTCTGATATGATAATCAGGTGAGATCATGTGTCACTTATAT
The DNA here is from genome assembly GCA_029206835.1 of Rana muscosa. Lineage (NCBI taxonomy): Eukaryota > Metazoa > Chordata > Amphibia > Anura > Ranidae > Rana > Rana muscosa. The sequence goes on from CM055119.1 coordinate 57,752,613, forward strand.
AACAGTTGATGTCCAACTCTATGTTCAAGCCTTTGGGGGCAAGGACGTCCATCAGGAAAATCCAGCGGGTTTCTCTTTTGGAGAGCTCCCTGATCCTATGAGAGCCTCTCCAATGAGCTTCCAGATGCTCTATGCCCCAAAACTCAAGACCTGACGCATCCTGATTATGTTTCAACTTGAAATGCAGAGACACATTATGATCTTTAAATCCGATTTTTATATTGTGGATGTGTTCAGCAATTCTTATTCTTAAAAGTCTTTTGGTGCGTCCTATATAAAGGAGGCCGCATGGACATCTTAAGGCATACACTACAAAATCACTATTACATGTGATGAATTGTTTGATTTCATGTGTCTGGTTATTGGAAGGGGAAGTGAACGTATCTATACCTCTTAAGGTGTTGGTAACTTCCCTACTACAAGCCTTACATCTTCTACATGAGAAAAAAACGTTGCGATCCCAGAAAGACTGTGGTTTCACTGGTAGGTCCAAGATCTTTTTGACCACCCTATCTCCATGATTGGGGGCCTTTCTGTATATGAACTCTGGTTTTGGAGGAAGCACCGTGCATAGTTTTTTGTCCATCAATAAGATGTGCCAGTGTTCATTGAAGATGGCTTCAATCTCCCTATATTGGGTGTTGAATTGTGTGATGAACCCCCACTCTTTATTATTGCCAACTGGAACAATCACATTTTGCACATTTCAACACCCAATATAAGGAGATTGAAGCCATCTTCAATGAACACTGGCACATCTTATTGATGGACAAAAAACTATGCACGGTGCTTCCTCCAAAACCAGAGTTCATATACAGAAAGGCCCCCAATCATGGAGATAGGGTGGTCAAAAAGATCTTGGACCTACCAGTGAAACCACAGTCTTTCTGGGATCGCAACGGTTTTTTCTCATGTAGAAGATGTAAGGCTTGTAGGGAAGTTACCAACACCTTAAGAGGTATAGATACTTTCACTTCCCCTTCCAATAACCAGACACATGAAATCAAACAATTCATCACATGTAATAGTGATTTTGTAGTGTATGCCTTAAGATGTCCATGCGGCCTCCTTTATATAGGACGCACCAAAAGACTTTTAAGAATAAGAATTGCTGAACACATCCACAATATAAAAATCGGATTTAAAGATCATAATGTGTCTCTGCATTTCAAGTTGAAACATAATCAGGATGCGTCAGGTCTTGAGTTTTGGGGCATAGAGCATCTGGAAGCTCATTGGAGAGGCTCTCATAGGATCAGGGAGCTCTCCAAAAGAGAAACCCGCTGGATTTTCCTGACGGACGTCCTTGCCCCCAAAGGCTTGAACATAGAGTTGAACATCAACTGTTATATAAGTGACACATGATCTCACCTGATTATCATATCAGAGTGAGCAGGCACATATATATATATATATAGGTACATATATTTACATATAGATACATACATAGCAATGTATACAGGGGATTGAAGGTGCGTAGGGTTGCACCACACCTTTTTTGGATTTTATTGGTACTATAGTGGTTTTACAATAAGTCCCCAGGTTTTCATCCAGGTTTATTCATGTTGTATTCATTTTGATGTTTTATTCTGGTTTTATTCATCTTTATTCACTTTTTATTCTTCTTTTTTATATATTTCCTTTTATTTTTAAATTCATTCATATCAGTTCAGTTACCTTTTGTATGTGGTTATTGATGAGGATCGTTCTCATTTATGAGCAGTTTTGGAAATTGCAGAGCGACCTTATAGTACCCAGCCTGCCTGATTTTAGTCCCTAGCCTACCTATGTGGGGCTCCTAATATCTCCTTCTCCTTTTTCACCATTATATATGAAGAGGGAGAGGATATCCACACACACATTACAGGGCAGTTCTCTTTACCATAGATATACCCTTCTGTCCCTATAGTGGTAAAGGCTTTTTTTATCATGGCAGTAATTGCGGGTAGGCCATCTAATATCCACTATGGAGTATACTACACTGTGTCCCCTCTGCATCCAGTCACACATTTTAACTCACTGAATCACGATTAATAATGGGGCACAGATCGGCTGATATTAATACCTTCATTAGGTAGGTCGTGTAGTGTACTTCAATATGTATATTCATTGCGCTTTGATATATCCATATTTAATGATCAGCTCATTGTAACTCTCTTTTTTCTCTTTTTTCATTTACCGATTGTTTTCTACATTTGATTTTTCACTGATTTTGTTGTGGAAACACATCTAAATAAGGATGTCAGTATATGTGGTTACCCAGCGCGGTCGTCTGCACGTGTCTCTATCACCCAATCAGTGTGGAGGGACGGACTATGACCAGCGCTTGCTACTGTCTACATCGCACTTCCGCATTGCGTTCCACTCGGCGCCAATGGTGTGTCTGTGTCGCAAGGCTGGAGCACACGCAGTGGCGTCTGACGTCTCGCAGTGGGCGGAAGTGGTGACTATATATGGCCGGAGTTTGCTATGAGGAGTCACGCCCTCAGACGAAGTCCGGAAGTGACGAAACGCGTCAGGACGTGACTCCTCAGCAACTACCGGAAGTGACGCGTGCGCTCCACGGGACGCAGGACCAGGAAGCGGCCAGGATACTGGTAAACCGCGGTACTAAATCCCTTAGTGCACGCGCATTATCCAATGCTTGTTTTCATTGTTATTTTGGTATCGCATTTTATCTTAAGGGGGTACTCATGCTTGTAAGGGAAATTTTCAATAAATCATTTAAGCAGTACTACTCTATGTGGCCTTTATATATTTTTTTAAACATGCCATTGGAGACCTGATATGATCGGTGGATGAGAGCAGAATTAACAACGGTTGCAGTAATTGACTTAAGGCCCATTAATGTCCATTATCTGGTGAGTGCATCCCCTATAGGGGCTCAAGATCTCCCCACGAGGGGAACACACTGTTTGGTGAAAGGAGCACTATCCCACAGATTGGTTCAGCAATTACCACCAACCGCATCTGCTTCATACTGTATTTTCTATCTAGGCACTATGATAGAGGACTTTCAGATGAATATTTGATTGCAAGCGCTGCTACAGTTTATTTAACATCTTTGGGACTTCCCTTTTGATTTATTTTGACTGTCTCTATTTTATGTACATTTTATTTTAGCAGCTGCTATTCATTTTTAGGTTGTCACTTTTATTTCTTGTGGATTTTAGTAGCATTTTACCCTAAGCGCAGAGTGGTACTTTTAATTGGGGAGGTTTTCTTAGAGTACCTTTTATAGATGTATATAGACTATGTTAGCATAAGTATAATATTTGATCAATACATCACAGTGTCTTTTTTTTTTTTTTTCTCTTTCAAAATATTTTATTTTTCAATAATCATAAAATAAATCATAAAATAAAACAAATAATATACAGTATAACATACGAATAATTCATACAGGAGAATAATAATATAGACAGCACAAATAATATTCCATATTCAAAAAATTTAATAAAAATAAATAAAAGAGCAAATACGTATCTCTACTTTCAATAGAAGATTTATCAGATAAAGGCCAGAAAGCCTAAAAAATGTTATATAGATTTACTTGAGCTAAACCAGAATAAAAAGAAAAAATGAATTAATCGAGATCCACGCCCCTCCATGGCACCCCTATAGGGATCATGCTGTGCCAGAAGAGGGGATCCCACGTGTATTTGAATGGGCTCTTAAGAAAGCCCTCTAACCCTTACAAATCAAGAGATAAAACCAATGAAATAGGATGAAGGGTCATCCACACTATAACCTATCAATCAAAAAAATGTTGTAAAGACCCTAGGAATATCATAAGAATATGTTTCTTATAAGGATCTCCAAAATTCATATCAGAAAAAATAAAGATAAAAATAAAAATAGAAGATAAAAGCACAATAAAAGATGTAAGGAGGGGGGGGAGGAGAGGGGTGTACATGCCTGACTTAACGATCCCAAGCTGGAAAACAATGGAACAATTCAATAAAGAGATAATCCAATATAATTCGCCCAAGGTTCCCATATCTCTTCAAATTTTGGAACTGTGTTATTCAATATACTAGCTAGTTTTTCTTGAGTCATAATCCAAGAAATCTTTTGTTTGACATCAAAAAGGAAGGGTTTTTGTTTTTTCCAAGCTTTTGCTATGGTGATCTTGGCTCCGGTGAGAATGAAGTGAATCAGTAATTGAGTAGGTTTAGATATACGAGGAAGATGTGCATTCAGGAGAGCAACAAATGGGGATCTGGGAATCTGGTTTCCAGTGACTTTAAAGATTAAATTAAAAACTTTATTCCAAAAGGGGCGAATCCTAGGACACTCCCACCATATATGGGCCATTGATCCTATAAGTTGGCAACCTCTGAAGCATGAAGGATCAGCTGAAGGGTAAATAGTAGATCATTTAGAGGGGGTAAGATACCACCTTGTTAAAACTTTTACATTGGCTTCCACCAGATATACATTCAGAACGCCTTTAAAGGACTTCGAACAAGCAGTATGCCAGACTTTCAGGTCCAAAGTACAACGGAAGTCCTTTTTCCAAGCTGTCATGTAGGGGGACTTCTCATTAGAATACACTAGAGAAATACCTCCCCCTGGTTCCATAGCTCTATCGCACCATGTTTCGTAATTAGTATATTGGATCGAGGAAGGGATATCCTTCCATGTACTAGTCAGGAATTGTGAAATTTGGCGATAATGTAATTTTTCAGAGTCTGGGAGTTTTAATATTTTAATACAATGATCTAGGGATATAAGACACCCAGATTTAATGAAGTTTCCTATACGGTATAGTCCCCTATTAGTCCACCATCTGAAATCATCAACATTCAGACCAGGGGGAAAATCTGGATTATTAAATACAGGTGTGAGAGGCCGTCCAGCAGATGTAAGGGTTGGAAGATTTCTAAATTTGTCCCAAAGCGCTATAGATTGCGACAAGGTAGGAGACATTATAGGAGGACAAAACTTGGTAGGGCACCATAGGAGATAATCCAAGGAAAAGCAGGGTACTACTTGATTTTCTTTTAAGACCCAATCAGGCTTTTCAGTCTTAGAGTATATTGAGGAGAGTTGTGCTAATCTTGCTGAAACAAAGTATTTGTATAAGTCTGGGAGACCTAGTCCCCCTCTATTTCTATGAAGAAAAAGAGTGCTCTGTGATACACGGTAACCAGAGGAACCCCAAATAAATTTGAGAATCTTGCTCTGAAATGACTTCAAATTTTTTTTTTTTTTAATAGGGATGGGCAATGATCTAAAATAATAAAGAATCCTCGGGAGTAAAGTCATTTTGACAGAATTGATTTTGCCAAGCCAGGACATATCATATTTGGACCAGGCTTTGAGATCAATTTCCAATTTCTTAAATAGGGGCGGATAGTTACAGTCATATAGATTTTCCGTTCGTGCAATTAGAGTTATACCTAGGTATTTGATAGAATCTTTCCATTCAAATTTGAATGATTGCTGTAATGAGGAAACAACGGAACAGGGGAGCGAGATGTTTAGGGCCTGTGATTTCGTATAGTTTACTGTTAGAAAAGTCATTAAGTACTTTGCAAATGTTTGGTAAAGAAATTAAAGGGGAAGTAACAAACAAAAGAATGTCATCCGCAAAAAGCCCACATTTATGTGTTTGATTTCCGCATACCACCCCCTTAACGCTAGGGTTTTGACGAATTGCTATTGCCAGGGTTTCTATCACAATGGCAAAGATGAGCGGAGAAAGCGGGCAACCTTCCCTAGTGCCTTTTTCTATGTTAATCGGTTTTGAATAATGACCTTGGAGACGAAGCAATGCTGTGGGATGAGAGTATAGGGAGTGAAGAAGACCCCTAAAGCGCATTCCAAAACCCCAACGTTCCATAAGGGTAAAAATATAAGTCCATGAAACCGAATCAAAAGCCTTATGAAGGTCTAATGATAAAAGGAATCCCTGTTGCCTCGTGCCCCCCTCCCAATTAGTCTGAAGTATAGAGATTAAATCTATTGCTCTCCTTATCTGGTCAGGCCCTTGTCTACCAGGGATGAAGCCAACTTGATCTTTATGTATATACACATTAATAAAAGAGGCTAGACGATTGGCTAGTATCTTCGTCATTATTTTTATATCATTGTTTATCAAAGAGATTGGACGGTAGTTATTAATTTCTTCAGGATTTTTATCAGGCTTAGGTAAAATTGTGATATATGCAGTATTTAATTGGACATCTAAAGGAACACCCACTGTTTTAGCATTGAAAAATGTAGTTAAATGTGGAGCTAATGTTTCCGCGAAGGCCTTATAATAGGGAATAGAGAACCCGTCAGGACCCGGAGCTGAACCCGCTTTGAGACCTTTAATGACTTCAAGAACCTCCTCCTCAGTAAAGGCAGATTCAAGTAAATCCCTATGTGAAGAGAGAAGGGTAGGAATGGGGAGATCATCAAGGAATTTAGTAACTGAGTCTGTATCAATTTGGGAGGAAGATTTATAGAGGTCGGAAAAAAACTCATGAAAGGCCTTCAGAACTTTGACAGGGTTAGCTGTGGGAGGCTGACCAGAAATTCTGATTTTAGGAGTAGTATTGATTCGAACTCGGGGGGATAGCTTAGCAGCTAATAAGGGTCCTATTTTGTTAGCATGAACATAGAATTTGTTACTCATCCAGCGAATAGCTTTATCAGCTTGAGTAGTGAGGAGTAAGTTTAGATCAAGTCTAGCTTTATCAATGAGGGCAATAGGAACTTTGAACGGGTCCTTTTTGTGTTTGGCTCTGAGAGAGGCATATTCTTTTTCTAAGCGGTCTATTTTATCTTTACGTTCCCTTTTGAGTTGCGTTACTAGCTGAATTATTTTACCCCGTATGAAAGCCTTATGAGCCGCCCAAAGCGTTTCAACCGAGACTTCTCCAGTATCATTGAGAAGAAAATAATCTCGAAGAGCTTTATTAATCGTCTCAACTCTTAATGGATCAGAAAGAATGGATTCGTTGAGTTTCCAATTGCCCCTCTTTCCGCTCAAAGCATTAGAGTGAAGAGCTATAAGTACAATTGAGTGATCTGAAAGGACAGTATCTTTAATACGAGCATTGAGAATAAATGGGAGAAGAGATGTGGATGTTAAAATATGATCAATTCTAGCATATGTATTATGCGGATGAGAGAAGTGAGTGAAATCTCTTTTTGAAGGATTCAGCTCCCTCCATATGTCAGCCAGGTTATGGGTCGAAAGTAATTTTGCAAATTTGTGGCTTTCTCTAGTAGGTCTAGTTAGTTGAGTACCTTGGGGTATAGATTTGTCCAAAGCCTGGTCCAAAGCAACATTGGAATCGCCTCCAAGAAGGATCGTGCCTTCTAGTAAGGGATTGAGGGAATCCATCATGACTTTAAAAAAAGAAGCTTGACCCTTGTTAGGGGCATAGTAGGAAACTAAAGAATAAAGGTGCCCTTCAATGGTACCTTTTAGTAGAATAAATCGTCCCTCAGGATCTAAGTATTCAGCAATCTTTTCAAATTTACAAAATTTTGAAAAAAGAATGGCTACCCCCTTTGTCTTATTCTCGGCATTGGCTAGGTGAAATTGTGAATAATGTGAATGTAGGAAAGTAGGAGTATACCGTATAGGAAAGTGTGTCTCTTGGAGTAGGAGAATATCAATTTTAAGAGTTTTATAATAGTCTAACATTTTTCTCCTTTTGGTTGGAGAGTTTAGGCCCTGTACATTGTGCAAGGCAATTAGTTGGTTGGAATGTGTGGTATTAGCCATGGAAGTCAAGGTGGAAGCATCTATTACAGTCATACCCACTCACCCAGAAGAGATAGCTGGTAGAAGTTGAGCTCAGAATTTCTCTCAGCAGATACCCATATGTGAATGTGCTCACTGTAAATCTGGTGGATGTGATCCTGTAAAATACAGATAAGTCAGGCATGTACACAGAGGGGAAGAAAAGAAGGATGAGGGAGAAGAAAAAAAGATGAAAAAGTAGAACCAAGAAAAAAAGAAAAAAAAAGAAAAGTCTCCTAGCATCAAATATCAGGATTCGGGGAGGGAGACAACCCCCCAGAGCCCTTCAACAAAAATGTCTGACCCAAAGGTACAGACAACCTATCCTCCAAAGACTACTGGTCTTCAAGAGATAGGTGGAGGCGCATGTGAGCCATCCCCCCACAGGACGCCCCCAAAAGAAAAAAAATTGCATTCAAGTTGTAACACTGTTATATAACATTTTGAACTGAACATATCAGGATGTCCACAAGTGACCTATATAGGATTAGCGAATCACTACCCCTCAAAAAATAAAATAAAAATTATACACATATACAGTATATATACATACATATCTATGTATACACATACATACACATACATATACATACACACATATATACATATACATACACATTTATATACACACACACATACATATGCATACACATACATACATACACACACATATACATATACATACATATACACATACACTTACACACATACATCTATTTGAAGAGAGATAATAAGAGTGTCAAGTCCATATATAAGTCTATATATGAAAGTTTAGAATTTATCCATATATATATATATATATTGTGAGGGGGTTAACTCGGTAGCGGGTGTGTGTGACCCCCTGGTTGGGCTCCCCACACAAAAACAGGGCCAGCAGACGGAGGTTGTGGTTTTCAAAATCAAAAGGTGCGGTTTATTTCTCTATGTACAGTGACAAAAACACAGCAAAGCCAAAAAGAAACATAAACAAAATAAGTCCTGGTCAGTTTGACCTCTGACTAAACATGCAGGTTTCCTAAACTAACAACTGGGATCAGCCTGGTGCTGTCCTAGTCCCTAAGTCCCTGGTTTAGTAAAAGTCCAAACAAATAGCCACACAGGCTTTGCCTCACCGCACAGGGGTTCACTCTCCCTAGACAGTCCACACAGGTCTGGTTCCAGGCATGAGCTAACATCTAATGAAGCTGGGAGTTTTTATAGAGGCCTTTAAATGAGCTGACAAGCTTCAGCTGGTCTCATCAACTCCCTGCCTGCACGACGCCCAGCCCTCTCCCTAGAGGTATGAGTCATCCATGAGCCCGCTAGCCTCAGCTGGGCTTCATCAACTCCCTAGTTGTATAAGTTGGCGTAAAGCCTGAATCTGGGCGAAATATATCTACCCCCCTGGATGCAACCAGGTGACTTTACCTTCCTGCTGTCACATACCCCCCCTCTCTTGTTTTAACCTCGGGGTTGGAACACCAGCAATCAGGCATTCATGTACTCGAGACAAAGCATCCACATTCCCCATTTGAACGCCAGGGCGATGCTTTACTGTGAAGTTGAATTCCTGGAGGGCCAGGAGCCACCTATTCACTCTTCTATTTGTTTCCTTGTTTTGAGCCATCCACTTTAACGGAGCGTGATCCGTAACCATGTCAAAGTGCCTACCTAGCAGATAGTACCGAAGGGAATCTAGAGCCCACTTCACCGCTAAACACTCCTTTTCAACCGTGGCGTAATTTACCTCATGGGACTTCAACTTCCTGCTGAGGTAAATGACTGGGTGCTCTTCCCCGTTCCAGACCTGGGACAATACTGCTCCTAACCCCACATCTGATGCATCACTTTGTACGACAAAGTCTTTAGAGAAGTCGGGTGAGTACAACACTGGCTGGCTACATAAGGCTTGTTTCAAGAATTGGAATGCTGCCTCAGCCTCGGGGGTCCATTTAATCATGACCGACCCTTTCCCTTTCGTCAGGTTGGTTAGGGGCACAGCCTTAGAAGCAAAGTGGGGAATGAAGCGCCGATAATAACCCGCGATTCCCAGAAAGGCCCGTACCTGCTTCTTGCTGTTGGGACGTGGCCAACTCTGGATGGCCTCGACTTTGTTGAGTTGGGGTTTTATCACTCCCCTGCCAATGGTGTACCCAAGATATTTGGCCTCCTCCTGCCCAATGGTACACTTCTTGGGGTTAGCCGTAAACCCCGCTTCCCGGATAGAGTCTAGGACTGCTTGCACTTTTGGCAGATGTGAGGCCCAATCTGTGCTATGGACAATTACGTCATCCAGGTAAGCCGCAGCATACTTCCGATGGGGCCTCAGTATCTGGTCCATTTTCCGCTGGAATGTGGCCGGCGCATTCTGTAACCCGAACGGCATTCTCTTATATTGGAACGCCCCGTCTGGGGTTACAAATGCGGTTTTCTCTTTGGCCGACTTGGCCAGGGGAATTTGCCAATACCCTTTTGTGAGGTCAAGAGTCGTCATGTATCGGGCTGTTCCCAGCCGGTCGATCAACTCATCTATACGTGGCATGGGGTAGGTGTCAAATTTTGTAACTTTGTTCAACTGACGAAAATCGTTACAAAATCGCCAGCTCCCATCCGGTTTAGGCACCAACACAATGGGACTAGACCAATCACTTTGGGACTCCTCTATCACCCCTAAGTTCAGCATTTTCTGTACTTCCTCCCGTATTGCCTCCCGTCGGGCCTCTGGGATCCGATAGGGTTTTAACTTCACCCTTTCACCGGGCGGGGTAATAATATCATGCTCTACCCCAGATGTTTGTCCCGGCAGCTCAGAGAACACCTCCTTGTTGCGAAGCACAAACTCCTTAACCTCCTGTTGTTGGGGTTGTGACAAGGTGGCTGCTATTCCAACCTCCGGAATCACGCAACCAGTTTGAGCTGGTGACCAAGTTTCTGCGACTAGGGACTCTCTATCCCTCCAGGCTTTCAACAGATTAACGTGATATATCTGTTCGGGCTTTCGCCTTCCTGGTTGTCTGACCTTGTAATTCACTTCGCTCACTTTTTCCATTATCTCGTAGGGGCCTTGCCATTTGGCAAGGAATTTACTTTCAACCGTAGGGACAAGTACCAATATCCTATCCCCCGGGGAAAAGGTACGGGTCTTTGCTCCACGGTTGTACACTCTCTGCTGTGCCAACTGCGCTTGGGCCAAATGTTCCTTCACGATGGGCATTACCTGTGCAATTCGATCTTGCATCAGGGCGACATGCTCAATCACACTCCTGTGGGGAGAACTCTCACTTTCCCAAGTTTCCTTGGCAATATCCAACAGCCCTCTTGGGTGTCTCCCATACAGTAACTCAAAGGGGGAGAATCCCGTAGAGGATTGGGGCACTTCCCTAATAGCAAACATCAAATAAGGAAGTAGACAGTCCCAATCCTTTCCATCTCTATCCACCACTTTCTTCAACATTTGTTTTAGGGTTTTGTTGAATCTTTCAACCAGCCCATCGGTTTGGGGGTGATACACAGATGTACGCAATTGCGTCACTTTGAGCAATTTACACAGCTCTTTCATAACCCGGGACATAAAGGGTGTACCTTGGTCCGTAAGCAGTTCTTTACAAATACCCACCCGGCTAAAAACAAGAGATAGCTCTTTGGCTATGGTTTTGGCCGAGGTATTTCTGAGAGGGATCGCTTCTGGATAACGGGTGGCATAGTCCATTATAACCAATATGTACTGGTGCCCCCTAGCGGACTTGATTATAGGACCTACCAAATCCATTGCGATTCTCTCAAACGGGACCTCAATGATGGGTAGAGGGATCAGCGGGCTACGGAAATGTGGCATCGGGGCCGACCTCTGACACACAGGGCAGGAGGAACAATAATTTTCTATGTCCTTCATCACCCCAGGCCAATAGAATCTCTGTAATACCCTCTCTCGGGTTTTCTCTGTCCCCAGATGACCTCCAAGAATGTGCCCATGGGCCAACTCCAACACCAACTTCCTGTAAGGTTTGGGCACCACAAGCTGCTCAACGGTTTCTTCTGCCCTTTTTGCCACCCGATACAGTAGGTCCTTCTCTACGCTGAAGTATGGGTAAGTGCAGGTATTATCTGGGTTCACTAACTCGCCATCTATTTCCACTACGTTTTCCCATGCCTTTATTAGGGCGGGGTCTTTTAACTGTTCTGTGGCAAAATTTTCCCTGTGAACCTCCAGATCAGAAAACTCCACAGACGGTAGGTTTTCGTCTGAGGAGGTGGGCTCCTCTCCAGTTTCTTGAGTCTCCCCTGCCAATACTGACAAGGGAAATTCTGGAGAGTCCTCACCACTCTCAGAGGAGTTCTGGCTATCACATTCCTGGTACATAGGGGCACCAGTGGGGGCTCAGGATCATCCCACAGTTCCCAGAACTTCGGAAAATCCCTTCCCACAATGGCATCATGCGGTAATTGAGATACTAACCCCACTGGATGAGAGAGGGTACCTTTGGGGGTCTCGAAACACACTGTAGTCACTGGATACTCTCGGGTGTCCCCATGCACACAAATAACAGCTACCTTGCTATTCCCAGAGACCTCTGTTTTAACTAATTCAGCCTTTATCAGGGTCACAAGGCTACCTGAATCCAGTAATACCACAACATTTCTACCATTAATACACATTTTGCATAAATGTTTCTCAGTTCCCCGAATGGCAGTGCATGCGACTGTCGCACACAGCGACTGACGTCTGTCCATCAGAAAGTCACATTGCATGGGTTCCTCCACAACCGGGCAATTTGCTGCAATATGTCCCGCTTGCCGGCAGCGGTAGCAAACAATCCATTTGGCTGCCTCTTGAGCCCCTGACTTCCCAGGCTGTTCTCGCCAAACTTTGGGTAGAGCTCCCACCCTCTCACTCTCTCCACCCTCACCCCTTGGAATCCTCTTATCCGCCCCTGGGGATGGTCTGGTCTTAGGGTGGAAAGTCCGAGAGTCTCTGGAAGAGGCCGTCAGGTTCTCTGTAGCCAAGTATTTCTCTACACGATCCACAAGACCACCGGCCGTCTCTGGGTCTCCATGGCTTACCCACTTTTGGATGGCAGTAGGAAGAGCTCTCAAAAACCGATCCATTACAACACGTTCCACAATCTCTGGCTGTAGCCACTTCCTGCTCAGGTGAATGAGATTATACATTTGAGACCTGGGGGGTTTTCCAAGCTGGAAAGTCCAGTTATGCACACGCTGAGCCCGGACAGCCAGGGTGACACCCAGCCTTGCCAATATTTCAGCTTTTAGCATCACATAGTCTTTTGCTTGGTCAGGCTCTAGGTCATAGTAAGCCTTCTGCGATTCACCAGTTAACAGAGGAGCCACCAGTCCAGCCCACTGCTCCTCAGGCCACTTTTCTCTTTCAGCAGTCCTTTCAAATGTGGTCAAAAATACCTCTGGATCATCCTCTCCAGTCATTTTTGTCAATAAACGACTCACCCCAAAGGACGCGGTATTAGTGGGACGGCTTTCCTCACTGGTCTGCGGACGTTGCTGCATTACTGCTTCCATTTGTTGTAGTCTCTGCTCTTGCTTCTGTAACAGGTCTATGAAGCGGGCCTCAGATTGCTGCTGGGCTTGTTGATGAGCTTGCTGCTGGGCTGCAAGGCTCCTTTGCAAACCTGCATTTGTCTGCTGTTGATTGGCATTTGCTAGAGCCAGCTGTTTCAGTATCTCCTCCATGCTGGCTTAAAAAAAAACTGCCACTGGTTCTCCACCAACTGTGAGGGGGTTAACTCGGTAGCGGGTGTGTGTGACCCCCTGGTTGGGCTCCCCACACAAAAACAGGGCCAGCAGACGGAGGTTGTGGTTTTCAAAATCAAAAGGTGCGGTTTATTTCTCTATGTACAATGACAAAAACACAGCAAAGCCAAAAAGAAACATAAACAAAATAAGTCCTGGTCAGTTTGACCTCTGACTAAACATGCAGGTTTCCTAAACTAACAACTGGGATCAGCCTGGTGCTGTCCTAGTCCCTAAGTCCCTGGTTTAGTAAAAGTCCAAACAAATAGCCACACAGGCTTTGCCTCACCGCACAGGGGTTCACTCTCCCTAGACAGTCCACACAGGTCTGGTTCCAGGCATGAGCTAACATCTAATGAAGCTGGGAGTTTTTATAGAGGCCTTTAAATGAGCTGACAAGCTTCAGCTGGTCTCATCAACTCCCTGCCTGCACGACGCCCAGCCCTCTCCCTAGAGGTATGAGTCATCCATGAGCCCACTAGCCTCAGCTGGGCTTCATCAACTCCCTAGTTGTATAAGTCGGCGTAAAGCCTGAATCTGGGCGAAATATATCTACCCCCCTGGATGCAACCAGGTGACTTTACCTTCCTGCTGTCACAATATATATATATATATATATATATATATATATATATATATACACATAAAAAATAAATAAAAGATAAGATAGGACAGGTTGTTGTTGTAAATTTAAGTCACTAGGGGCACAAAAAATGCGGAAGGGGGAGAACAATCGACAGACTTCCCCAAAGGGAAAAAGTTGGACCCTCGGTCCAAACGAGAATAAAGGGAAGGAAAAAAAAACAGACAATACAATCAAATCAAGTAGGGCCAGCATCCTTCATTTTTTTAGCTCTTCCTTTGTTCCATTGGAGAGAATTTGGACTCATCGGCGTTGGTCTTTTAGATGATCCAGAACTGGGCGGAGAAGTATCCATTTCTGCCTCATGCGAGATTAACTTCAGTTGTAAGAACAACGTTTCACCTTCTTGAAAGTTGGAGAAAGAATAGGATTTCCCGTTGATAGTAAATCTAACAGCGAATGGAAAGGCCCATCTGTATCTGATATCCCTTTTAGTGAGGACTAACAATAAAGGTTTCAATGACCTCCTGCGCTATATAGTGGACGGAGAAAGATCAGAAAACAATTGAATTGAATGACCCTGGTATGTCACTTGTGGAGAAGATCTAGCTTGCTTCATAATATCTTCCTTCACTGCATAGAAATGAGGCTTGACAATAATGTCCCTCGGATTGTCATCCTTCCTAGGTGGTCCCGGGGCTCTGTGTGCCCTATCCAGTTCCAGTCGGTCAAGTGGGGTATTAGGAAGCATATTTCTAAATAAGTCCTGGACCGCTTTGGGTACATCAATTACAGATTCAGGAAGTCCCCTAATTCTTACATTGTATCTGCGGGACCTATTTTCGAGTTCATCGATTTTTGACAATGCAATATCCAGTTGTTCCTGAACAGTGTTGATATGTTCCATATTTTGATTAGTAGCTGCAGCAGTTTCATAGATTTTATTTTCAATAAAGTCAATTCTAGAGCCCAAGCTTTGAAAATCTGCTTTCAGATCCCTTGTGATTTTATTAGCAGTTTGTGCCAGACCTTTATCAAGTAAGTCAGAGAATTTCTGAAATAAGTCCGCCATTTGATAAGCCTCTATTCCCTGACAGGCGTCTGAGGTAAAAGAAATGGCCTGAATAGCAGTGTCATGCCCCAATGCAGTATGGCTATATTCTGAGGCAGAGAGGTTAGTTATGGTTCCAGATGTAGTTGGAGTGGTGGTAATTACCTGAGTAAGTACCTCTTGAGTTCCTGAGGAGAACTTAGCAGTGGAAGAGCGGGCATTCTGTAGTTTTTCAGTCAGAAATGGCGTATCAGGGATCAAATGCTGTGATGCGGTGGCCATCTTGGATTTTACATCCGTCATTAGTAAGCCAAATAATGGCCTGAAAACCTCTAAAAAATAGGATTAGGTAAGCTGGGGATGTTCTCTGGTATTCCGGTAGTCAACTGTGTCGAAATGAGGGCAGAACCGCCACCGTGTTTGCCGCTATTGGCACCGCTGTGGAGGGATGGAGCGGAGCTCTCGGCTCAAGCGGCCATCTTAGGAGCCTCACGAATGCGCACTCTACATCACAGTGTCTTGATAGAAAAGCTTGAGATGCAGCAGACTACAAATGGACCAGTGTGACTTCCACCCAATTATTTACAGCAAATAAATAAAACTATTTTTATGATTTCAGAAAATATATACTTTTTGGGGGGTTTACAGTGTTTTCTGGCAAAAAAAGCTGATTTTTTTATGTGTGCAAAAAAATTAAAAAATGTCCCCAGTAGACAAGTGCCTAAAATAGAAACTACATAATAACCAGCAACTGTTGACACAATGAACACATTAGTCACATTAGTCAGAAGTATGTAATGTATAGCACAGCTTACAGAATACAATGGTTAGTACTGTAATGCACATGTCATAATGCTGGTCTGTGGAGAAAAGAATGCCTAGTATCTGTTTAAAAAAACGAAAAAACCTTGGGGTGAGTGGCTAGTACATAGAAGCAGTGGCGGAACTACCAGGGTTGCAGCAGTTGCACTTGCGACCGGGCCCTGGCATTCCGCCACCATCGGGGGACTCAGCGGAGTTGCTGGTTCCACGGCTCTGAGCAGAGAGTGTATCTCTCATACAGCTCAGAGCCGACAGTTCTCCCCCCTCCGTCCTCCCACCCTCCTCTCTCGCACAGGATGACATGGCTGATCTGCTCCTTCTCCCCCTCTCCTGTGTGTGCTTTGCGGGAAGTCAAGTGTGAAGCTAACAAGCTCACGCCTTCTGCAGTACACATATGGGAAAGTGTGGGGGGAGAAGGAGCAGATCGGCTGTGTCATCCCTTGCGAGAGAGAAGGGAGGGAGGAGGACAAAGGGGGGAGAACTGTCGGCTCTGAGCTGTATGAAAGATACGCTCTCTGCTCAGAGCCGTGCTGAGGAGGCAGGCAGCATTGATGAGCACTGATCGGCTGAACTGATAGGCAGCTTTGATAAGCTGCACTGATATGCAGCACTGATCGGCTGCACTGATGGGCACTGATAGGTGGCACTGATGGGCACTGATAGGTGGCACTGTTCGGCTGCACCGATAGGCAGCGCTGATAGGAGGCATTGATGGGCACTGATAGGCTGCACTGATATGCAGCACTGATATGTGGCATTGATGAGCAATGATCTGTGGCACAGATAGGCAGCGTGGCACTGATGGGCATCAATGAGCCCTTATAGGCAACATTGATGAGCACTGATAGGTGCCACTAATGAGCACTGATAGGTGGCACTGATAGGCTGCACTCATAGGCAGCACTGATAGGTGGCATTGATGAGCAATGGTCTGTGGCACAGATAGGCAGCGCGGCACTGATGGGCATTGATGAGCACTGATAGGCAGCATTGATGAGCACTGATAGGTGGTCCTGATGGGCACTGATAGGCAGCACTGATGAGCAATGATAGGTGTTACTGATAGGCGGCACTGATGGGCATTAATGAGCACTGATAGGCAGCACTCATATGCTACACTGATGGGCACTGATAGGCGACATTGATGAGCACTGATAGGCGGCACTTATAGGCAGCATTGATGGGCACTGATAGGTGGCACTAATAGACATTGAGCACTGATAGGTGGCACTGATAGGCAGCATTGATGAGCACTGATAGGCGGAATTGACAATCTCTGATAGGTGGCATTGATAGGCATCATTGATGAGCACTGATAGGCGGCACTGATAGGCAGAATTGATGGGCACTGATAGGCGGCACTGATGGGCATTGAGCACTGATAAGCAGCACTGATAGGTGGCACTGATGGACGCTGATAGTTGGCATTGATGGGCACTAATAGGCGGAATTGATGGGCACTGATAGGCAGTATTGATGAGCACTGATAGGCTGCATTGATAAGCTCTGATAGGTGGCATTGATAGGCATCATTGATGAGCACTGATAGGCGGAACTGATAGGTGGAATTGATGGGCACTGATAGGCAGTACTGATGGGCATTGAGCACTGATATGCAGCACTGATAGGTGGCACTGATGGACGCTGATAGCCGGCATTGATGGGCACTGAAAGGTGGAATTGATGGACACTGATAGGCAGTATTGATGAGCACTGATAGGCGGCAATGATGGGCACTGATAGGTGGTACTGATAGGCAGCATTGATGAGCAATGATAGGTGGCACTGAAATGCAGCACTGATCGGCAGTATTGATGAGCACTGATAGGCAGCATGGATGGACACTAATAGGTGGCACTGATAGACAGCAGTGATTATCAGTGTAAACAATTTACTGACATTCTTGTCAGTTAATGCCTCTCTTTTCCTTACACAGACACAGTGTGGAAGGAAAGGGCTGCCCATACCCAGCAAGTCTGTTAACATGTGATCAGCTAATCACATGGTAAAGGGCCGTCGTGATTGCGCTGGATACATGTCCCAGGGGGCATGTGGGAGGCAGAGTTCTGGGGATATCCATGGACACCCTCCCAAAATTGGAAGCCTGGGGGTCAGATGGAAATGGGGGGGTCAGGGGGCCCATCATGGTTTCTTGCACCAGGGCCCTGGAGCTTCTAGTTATGCCCCCGCGTAGAAGCATAACATACCCTGGTATCAGTGATAAGTGGAAGGAAAAATACCCCTGTGTTGGTGGGAGGAAAATTTGATGGTCATTTCAGCTGTACCAATGGTAAGAAAAAAATCCCTGGCACCTACCGTGTTTCCCCTGAAAATAAGACCTACTCCGAAAATAAGCCCTATTGTGATTTTCGGGGAGGGCTGCAATATAAGCCCTACACTGAAAATAAGTCCTAGTTTGGAAGAGTTGTGATGTGTGGTCTAGACTGTGTATGTTTCTGTGGTGAATACCTTATTTGCGGCGCTGCTCAGCTGATCCACCGCTGCTCTCATTCTATTCTGCCAGCTGTCAGCGGGGGATCTTGGGACCTACTGCCTCTACAGTGTGCGAAGCAGGAAAAGACCATTCAGGCGGTACATGGATGCGCCGAGCGGCGTTCAGCTGATTCCCCGCTGCTCTCCTACTGCCAGCTTTCAGTGGGGGATATGGAGCCCCCCTCCCTCTGCAGTGCTCGGAGCATGGAGGACCGATCAGACAGGTCACAGAAGCGTCAAGGAAGGCGCTGTAGGGAGGTAAGGTGCCCACTTTACATTGTATAGGGCTATAACGCAATGCATTTAATAATTTTACAGGCACTTTTAACTCTGTTCTACTGGCCACTGGGGATTTCTGACAGGCAGAGAGGGAGATGGGGAGAGAAGACAGCACATGACAAGCCCTACCCTGAAAATAAG
The DNA here is from genome assembly GCA_029206835.1 of Rana muscosa. Taxonomy (NCBI): domain Eukaryota; kingdom Metazoa; phylum Chordata; class Amphibia; order Anura; family Ranidae; genus Rana; species Rana muscosa. The sequence goes on from CM055119.1 coordinate 57,771,474, forward strand.
CCCTACTGGGTCTTTTGTTGAAAAAAATAATATAAGACCCAGGCTTATTTTTGGGAGAAACACAGTATACTAGGATAAAATGCCTAGGCACCAATTGTAGGAAAAAATGGTCTTGTGGAATGTGCCCTACTATAACACAAGCTCCTCACTGCAGCCTGTGTACAAGGACTCTAATTCACTCTAGGTTTGTTGCAGGGCACAATAGCAAGTGACAGAATTGGGTACACCCAGTCCCTATAGCATTAACCCATTCTCCGACAATGCCTGATCCAAAGAATGTGTGAGCTGCAAGGTGAACTGAAAGCGGCAGAGGCACAAAGTAAATCCCACTAATCACATAAATATTACACAGCACGGCTCTGAACGATTGCCAGACTCCATCTGTACATCCATCCTCTGCCACACATGTTATGGTGGCTTCTACTGGTCATTGAGCTATGCTCTCAGATTGGCAAGCTTAGAAAATTGCCATGGCAGCATGGCAATGTGAATGTAATAGGTGGAGAGAGGCACAATCAGCCCCTGCTGGGCCTGGGTGCACTTGCTGAGCCACCTGTGGATGGACCTAAGTACATGTTGGGTAGAGGTTCGAAGGCAGAGTCTCTCTGCCAAATTAGTGATGAGTGGTGGGCCCTAAACAGGACATAGCAGGTTTCTCTTATGGTCTATTAGACCCGAGAATTTATTTTAAAATACCAAAAAGTCCCTGGCAAATCCAGGAGTCTTGAGACACTACACACTATTTTTTTTGCAAGATAAAACCCTTTTTTTTTCTTTCTACCACTTAGGCCAGCCATACACGATTCAAACCATTAACGGGCAGGCGGCTGAATGTACCAATTTGATCAAATGATCAACTTGGGTACAACCAGCCTGTCGGTTTCGCTTAAGATTATATAGTGGCTGCTATAGCCTCTTGCAATAGTCACTGTCTTCTCCCAGCGAGGACGGCTCCCCCCACGCCCTGCCGGGAGAAGACAATGGCCCAGCAGGAGGGACTGTCTGTGTTGATGGGGGAATCAAGCAAATTTCTTTCCTGCAACGCGTGTATGGCCAGCCTTATATTGAGGCGCTATCAAGAGGCATAAGCCCCGTACACACAATCGGTTTGACTGATGAAAACCGTCCGATGGACGGTTTTCATCAGACCAACCGATCGTGTATGGTACCCATCGGTCTTTTTTCCATCGGTTGTAAAAAATAGAACTTGTTTTAAACTTTTCCGATGGATAAAAAACCGATGGGAATTTCCGATCGTCTATGGGCAAGTCCATCGGTTAAAAAACCCACGCATGCTCAGAATCAAGTCGACGCATGCTCAGAAGCATTAAACTTCATTTTTCTCGGCTCATCGGAGTGTTTTACGTCACTGCGTTTGGAACGGTCGGTTTTTTGACTGATGGTGTGTGGCCAAGACTGATGAAAAACAGTTTCATCGGATTTCCGATGGACAAATCCATCGGACGAAAATCCATAGGTTATCCGATCGTGTGTACGGGGCTTTACTGTTCACCCACTATTCAATATTTGAGGCTATTTTCTCTGAAATGTTATACACTAACGTTTATTCCCCAAAAAAACCTGCCTTATTCCCCCTACTTTAAAAATCAGTTTATTTGCTGACAATATGCTTTTGACTACTACTCAGTCTTTGACATCTCTTCCCTCTCTATTCCAACTCTTAAGATGATTTTCCACTATATTTGAATTGTGCATTACTCACTTTAAATAACTGGCTTTAAACATTAGTTTTCCCCTGAACAAGGTTATCCTGTAGAACAGTGATTCTCAACCAGGGTTCCGTGGAACCCTAGGGTTCCTCCAGAGGTTGCTAGGGGTTCCTTCAGCATTGGGCAATTTCTGCCTCTCAGATAAGTTCACACTGACCCCATTGATCTTTTTAGCTATCTGCAAGGAGGTAATTCTTCCCAATGACCACAAGTGTAAGGACCAGCTTCCCCACTGACCATCACACTAAGGTTTCATGAATTGTAGATCTATAATTTTTAGCAGGGGTTCCCCGAGACCGGAGAACTATTTCAAGGGTTCCTCTGTGTTGAAAAGGTTGAGAAAGGCTGCTGTAGAAGCTTGATGTCCTATTTGAATGGGCTTTAAAACCCCTGGACTACCTGGGCGTTAAACTCAGGCACACATACAATTCACTCTATTTCTTATTCTTCATTATTTCAGAAAGTACAAAATATGCTATATTCCCGAAGTTCTGTTCCTATTTTTTGGGTAGTCCATATCTATTGAGTCAAAATTACTTTGCTGAAGAAGCTTTTATTTGTATTTGGAACATTGCTGATACCATCCTGCCCTTTATGCTTAAGGATATGCAAAATAGTTACGTCTTACATCTACAGTCAAAAACTCCTTCACATATCCAGGAAAACTATGATACTCACCCACAAATTAAATTGTGGTTTGGTGACCCTATTTTGACTAATTAATTACTATCAAAAATGGCCCTGTAGCCTACACCACTCCAGCCCTACACTTAACTAAACACCCTATGCTGTGGGTGCTTTTGGAAGTCCCAAACTCTTTTCCAATTGTGGTTAATTATCTCTCCTGTATCCCCTGTCTTCTTTATCCCTCCTCCCTTAGCCATCTCCTGTGACACACCATCCGAGTTTGGAGACACACCTCTAGAGGTTGGCTGACAATGCTTTTACTGCTCTACACTACTTAATTTGATCCTCAGATCTTATACCCTGGGAGACCTTAAAAAAGCCACCACCAAATCTCCTCTAGGGAGATTTATTTATTTATTTCAGGTATTTATATAGCGCTGTCAATTTGAGCAGCGCTTTACATATAGTATACATTCTCATCAGTCCTTGTCCTCAAGGAGCTTACAATCTAAGGTCCCTAACTCACATTCATACATACTAGGGACAATTTAGACAGGAGCCAATTAAAATACCAGCATGTCTTTGGAGTGTGGGAGAAAACCGGAGTACCCAGAGGAAACCTACGCAGGCACAGGGAGAACATGCAAACTCCGTGCAGGGTAGGTTGGGATTCGAACCAATGACCCTAGTGCTGCTAGGCAGAATATTTCACTACATGCAAAATAAGGCACTGGATCAAGACCCTCATCCCCCGACCTCTCACTGCAAAACTCCAGTTTGAAGTAATTTGTTCTGATGATCATTGATCGTGAAGATTGACCACAGACATGGCTGAACATCTCTAAATGCTGTTCCGTCATTACTTCTCATATAAGATGCTAACACATTGCTGTCTGGCCCTATTTAGGATAGCTCATCCATCTGTTTTAAATAAATGCTTTCGGGATTGGAACAAGATTGGAAATGGTAAGAATAATTGGTGGACATACCCTTCGTCACCACATTCAGGTCTAATTGCCACTTTCCATGTACTCATTTCTCATCTTTGAGCTGGGATCTAGCTGTAATGTTCTCACTTTATGACTATTTTGTTTCTATGCTGTCATCCTTAAATATTTGTTAGGGCCCTGTGCCTTTTGGTCCCCATTTTTTGTATTCAACCTGGAATAATGTTCTGCTCTTTCTACTGTAGGCTTTGTTTCAAAACACTTTGAGATGAAAAACAACTGTGATCAGAAAAGTATTCCAAACCTGTCCTAGAGCTATTCCTGATGAGCATTGCTCAGAATTACCTGCAGGTCCCCCTGGGACTTCATGTAGTTTGAGACAATTGTGTCAATTTCAAATATTCTGGTGGCTTTGCCTGATGATTGATAGACATATGCATGGGAAAAAAGTGTTCCCAAATCATTTTATACAAGAAATCATTTGACCTGGTTGGAATTGTTTGTTCAGTTTCCCTTTTTTTAATGGCAAATATATCATTATACTGTATATCATTCACCAGGTTTAATGATATTGTACAACAACACTAGATGAGTAATGATTAAGCACTGGTTGGATGTGTGAAACGCGTCTACGTGACTAAATATCTGGTGTCCCTGGTGTATCCTGGTGATTTTTAATAAAGGCACGCTTTTGGAACCTTTGGATGTGCAGCTGTTTCTTCTTTTTCCAACACTAGAGCTCGCTACTGATAAGTAGATGCCATAAAATTGAAATTATATTCATATAATTCTCAACTACATTTTGTATTCTGTTGTGAATCTCTTCTGCTCCATCTGGCCAGTGGTACTGGCTTTAATTGCTTGTGAGTGTTTACTATAACTGCAGCCACTACACTACCAAATACGAGTGGTCAGTAATTGAACAGAAAGACAGAAATGATGACCCAATTTAATAATTAGCCCACCTGAGACAGCTCATGGTTTTGGGACACAGGTCCATACAAGCGTTGAAAATACACAAGTCGGCGATAGATGGATCCCAATTCAGCCCGTTCAGCAGGAACTAGCCAAATTTCGATCCATGTATGAGCATGCTGGTTGTACTGAAGTCGATATATTGATTGACTTCAGTACAACCAACCTGTTGGGTTTTTTAGTTTAATCACTGCCGGAAGTGCTCAAACGAAACAACACATTGGGGGTTATTTACGAAAGGCAAATCCACTTTGCACTAGAAGTGCAAACTACAAGTGCAAAGTGCACTTAAAAAGTGCACTGAAAGTGCACTTGGAAGTGCAGTCGCTGTAGATCCGAGGGGGACATGCAAGGAAAATAAAGAACAGCATTTTAGCTTGCACATGATTGGATGATAAAATCAGCAGAGCTTCCCCTCATTTCAGATCTACCCCTCAGATTTACAGCGACTGCACTTCCAAGTGCACTTTCAGTGCAATTTCAAGTGCACTTTGCACTTGTAGTTTGCACTTGTAGTGCAAAGTGTATTTGGCTTTCATAAATAACCCCCATTGACTGTGTTAATGGGTGAATAGAGCAATTTTATTTCCTTTAACTATGGGTTAAATATTGCTTAATGTATGGACTGTTTTACATGTAGGCTCAAATCTACATGTCTATATAGACAAACATACATAAGTCTGGGACCTGAACCACTGTTCTGAATTATGTAGTGACCAATAAAAGAGGATGTATACACCCATAACTTTATGACCACCCACCTAATAATAAGTAGGTCCCACTTTTGCCAACAAAACAGCCCTGACCTGTCGAGGCATGAACACCACTAGACTTCTGAAGGTATGCTGTGGTTTCTAGCACCAAGTTGTTGTCAGTAGCAGATCCTTTAAGTCCTATAAGTTGCAAGGTATGGCCTCCTTGAAACGGATTTGTTTTTCCAGCACATCCCACTGGTTCTTGATTGGATTGAGATTTGGAGAATTTGAAGGCCAAGTCAATACCCCAAACTCATTGTTGTGTTCCTCAAACCATTCCTAAACAATGTTTTGCATTGTAGAAAGGTGCATCAACCTGCTGAAAGAGGCCACTTTCATCAAGCAATGATGTTTCCATGAAGGGGTGTACTTGGTCACAAACAATGTTTAGGTCGGTGGTACATGTAAAAGTAACATCCGCATGAATGACAGGATCAAGGCTTCCAAGCAGAACATTGCTCAAAACATCATACTTGCCTTCTTCCCATACTGCTTCCTGGTGCCATCTCTTCCCATCTCTTCCCCAGGTAAGTGATGTAAATGCACCCGACCATCCACATGATGTAAAAGACAATACGAGTCAAAAGACCGGGCCACCATAATCCATTGCTCTGTGGTCCAGTTCTGATGCTCAGTCAATGCCCATTATGCTTTTGGCTGTGGACATGGGTTAGCATGCGCACCCCGACTGGTCTGCGGCTACGCATCAATTTTATTCACTTAACCTCTCAGCGGTTATAAAGCTATGGCTGATCAGTGTATTTATCATCTATCTATCTATCTATCTATCTATCTATCTATCTATCTATCTATCTATCTATCTATCTATCTATCTATCTATCTATGTATGTATCTATTCTATCTATGTATCTATCTATCTATCTATCTATCTATCTATCTATCTATCTATCTATCTATCTATCTATCTATCTATCTATCTATGAGTGAGTGAGTAACGTGTATAGCACTACAAAATGCGAACTAAATCACCTAAATCACCTCAAGGCGCTTATTTCCATCCGGTGTCGTCCTTATCCTTCAGAAGAGGTGGGTCTTAAGTTTTTTTCTGAAGGCCCGATGGTTTTCTTCCATGCGGATGTTCGTTGGTTGAGGAGAAGAAGTAATCTGGACTGCCGCACTCTGGTTAAACGTGTTATTTAATGAAGAAAATGAAAATGCCAAAAATTTTTTCCAAAAAAGAAATAAATAAACAATTCATCCAAAAACAATCAAAAGTGAAGGGACATGCAGGGTGACAGCTAACGCGTTTCACATCAGGGTGTGATGCTTACTCATAGCGGATGTTCGTTGGTAGAGCGTTCCATAGCCGTGGTCCTTGGACTGCAAATCTTCGTTCTCCCTTCGATTTGTAGTGTGACTTGGGGATGTGGAGGAGGTTTTGGTCAGTTGATCGGAGAATGCGATTGGTGGTGTAGTGTTTTATTTTCTTGCATAAATATTGAGGAGCCTTTCCTTGTGTGCATTTGTGGGTGAGGCAGAGGGTCTTGAATGTGACTTGATCCTTTACGGTTAGCCAATGAAGGGTCCTCAGGGATGGGGTGATGGACTCCCAGGGTTTTTCCCCGTAACCAGTCTGGCTGCCGTGTTCTGGAAGACTTGTAGGCGCAAAATCTGGTATTTTGGTAGTCCTAAGTAGAGGGAGTTTGCATAGTCGAGTCGAGAATTGATGATTGTTCCGACAAATACCGCTGTATCCTCTTCCGGGATGAAGGGGATGAGTCTACGCAGTAGGCGGAGAAGATAATGGGATCTATCTATCTATCTGTAGCGGGGTGTTCCCCTTTAATGCAGAGAGACAAGAAGTTCCAGGTATGAGGTGAGTCGGGAGGAAGTAGAGCAGGTGTCCCTGGAAGACGACAGCTTGTGTCGAAACGACGTAGGGAGGAGCGGCGTGCTGACGTCACCACATACGTATCCCAGAAGCAACGGGTAGCGAGAGCCGGCCGGTTTTACATATAACCACTGCCAATTTTTTCTTCATATGCTGTAAGTGCAATTTTTTACTTTCAAATAAACATTTTAAATTGGATTACGTTATGGGGCTTTCTTTCTCACCCTAATATGGTTTGCTGAGACTTTGGGGAAACACTGATTCGGATGTGGAGGAAACCAGGACGACATAGGAAGCTAATCAGAGACCCTAGCAGGGATAACAGCTAACAGCTTTGTCTGATCTCTCTCAGGGATCAGTTTTTCTGGTAAGCGGCTTGTGAATACTGCGGTAGTGGATTCCCTTTCTAGTACACTGGCACGCTTCTATGATGGTTTATGCCTAAAGTCACGATCATTTGGAGAAATTTAACCTCTTCACTTCACTTTTTTTCTGAGGATCGTTTTTGGTGTTTCTTTGAAAACTGTCATTTGAGTTTTTTATACACTGATCAGGACAATGGGTGATATTATTTAAAGTCAGTGTTGAGAGCATATGATTTTTGTCAATTTTCACTACATTTCATGTTTTCATGTTGTATACACTAATGCACTGAGATTGGAAGTTTATGGTCTTATAACATTTCATGTTTTTATGCTGTATGCGATAATACACTGAGACTAGATACTTTGATCATCGATATAGTTCTTCAATAATTTATATATTTTAGACACATTGTTGCGAAGCTTATAGTTCTTTATATTATTCGTTTTGTGGGTGTCTCACATTTTTTAGTTGCAGCACAAGTATTTATTTACCCACTTCAGATATTTCTAGGACAGCGCAGTATACCTTTTCCACTATTATCTATCTATCTATCTGTAGCGGAGTAATCCCCTTTAATGCAGAGAGACAAGAAGTTCCAGGTGAGAGGTGAGTCGGGAGGAAGTAGAGAAGAGACATTACTGGAAGTGAAAGCAGAGGAGAGAGACTACATTACCCAGAACCCCATTCGGCAATGTTTCCACCGCAGAGACTCATGGGAGGGGTTATAAAAGGAGGAGGCGAGGCTGGGCTCGGCCTCTTTGGGACACGAGACTTCAGTGACTGATCCTCCTGTGCGGATGTGTCGGAGTGCAAGGCCTGAAGCCTGAGGCCTTGCGCAGCACCAAAGAGCCTTCCACCCCACTGCGAGCCTGGGTGGCATCTGACTTCGCTTATCCACAGCCTTAGTTGGATCGGGGACCCGATCGCTGGAGACAGTGTGTGTGTGACACAGTCGGTGGAAGGTCCCGGACTGGGACCGCGTCCGGATGGGTGAGAGGGTGTATGCCCAGACCATATACTGTTGTTGCTAATGTGCCTATAGACTGCCGTGGCCCACAAGTTATTTCTGATATTCTCACTGAAGAACCTTATCAGAGCTGAACTCAGAGTTCACATAGCAAAGTGTTTAATTCATCTTTACCTTCCCATTGGATTACAAATGGTATTCTGTTAATGTGCACCACCTTTAAAGACTTGCCGGTGAAGAAAACCATCATCCCCTATAGACTGCATTGTAGATATCTGAGCCAGGCCTGGCCAGCTAGTTAGTTCATTTAGTCACTGCGCCACAGGGCGCCTAGTTAACGGTCGCCCACGCGGCACACCTTTACTGTTCATTGAATGCAAAGTATGTTAATTGCTGCAGGGCTCTGCAACTTATTACCTGTACACTGTTACCACTGTTAACCTTTTTACCATAAGCTTAAAGTAAATTTGATACCCCTTTCATTACTGCCTTGGTGTCTGAGATTTCTCATACAGTATAAGTAAATATTGCTGCCATAACTAACTGTGCCAGTAGGGGGTCGAGTACATTGCCGGGGGTTGGCGGAGCTGTCTTTCAGGGCCCAAACTAAATCTGCGGCCTCCTTAGTTGGAGGTATCGCTACACATGGGGGTTCTCGTCCGGGATCCTGATACAGCAGGTGAACGCCAGAAGTGCCGGCATGGACCCCATCAAAGTAGTCCAATGGTGCGAAGCAGAAGGGACACGCTCAGAAGCGAACGTGGCCATTGAACTTCCAGGGAGTGACTGGAGAGAGAAACAAATTAAAGAGGTGGTACAAACATTGTCCCCGGATAGAAAGGCTTACGTGGTCGCAGTGAGACCAGACCCAAGGACCAACTGCACCTATGTACTGATAGAGTGGGGACAGGATGTCCCTGAAAACTTCCACGGTGCCAGTATAAAATTGTCAGAAAATACTGAGTTCCACCTGACACATCCCAGTCAGAAGCAGTTAGAACCCTTGGACAGGAAAGCAGGGGCTGCTGTTAAATCGCAGGCAGAACAACAGCTGGTTGATCTGAAACGACAGTACCGTGACATACAAGAGAGGTTTCAGGAGACTTCCAGTATGATAGCTGAACGCATTAATGAGTTACGTGTCACTTCTGAGGATCAGAAAGATGGTCAGATAACGCACACACCTGGGAAGGTACTGAAGAAACGAGCTCAGGGCCGCCTGCAGGAAGTAACCATCCGGAAGGATTTCCGCATTGACGGCCAGATAGGAGAAAGAGGGCAGAAGGACAAACTGTCTTACACCAGCCTCCTACACCAAATAGAGCTGGGGCTACAGAAAGGGTATCAGGACTCTGACATTAGAGAAGCTGTAATCCATGCCATCAGCCCAGGTTCAAGTATTAGGGGCATGTTGGAGAGGAAGAGTGGATTGACCCTGAACCAGCTAAAGAGGATACTGAAAAGCTACTATGAGGAGGAAGATGCCGCTGAGTTATTTCATCGACTGATAAATATAACCCAGGATAGTAGAGAGACTCCTCAGAACTTCCTATTCCGGGCCATTGAGCTCAAGGACCGCCTGTTGTCCACATCCAAGGAAGAAGGGACTGGGGAGCATTTTGGAGCCGAACTAGCCCAAAAGAAATTCCAGAGATCTGTGACTACAGGATTGAGGAGTGACTATATCAAGCTACAACTGAAGCAGCATTTGGAAGACCCCTCAACTCTGGATGAGGTCCTCATTGAGAAAGTGAATGAAGCAGATAAGATGGAGATTGAGAGGGACCAAAAACAGAGGAAACTTCAACCTCCTAGCACCACAAGTGCCAAAGTACAGCAGATAGATGTCCCCTCAGACACTCGGGAACTCAGTGTGCTGGTGGCAAGCACAACCGACAGAGATTCGGAGTTTGGGGTTCTGAAGACTCAGATGTCCAAAATAATGGAGATGGTGACCGGGTCACTGGATGTCAAGTCTGAGATAGACGCACTGAAGGTGCAAGTGTCCCAGCTGGTGGAGATGATGAACAAATTGATGGCGGAAAGTACTGGATTGTCCGCCCAAAAGCCCACGAAGCAGGGCATCTGTCAAAACTGTGGAGGTGTAGGCCACTACCAGCGAGAATGTCCAAGTCCACGAATGGAGACAGAAGGCTGGCGGAGGCCTCAGAGAAGTGACCCAAGAATGGAGAGAAGATCCGGGCCTTCAAAAATAACTTTCCCTGAACCTGCGAGGGAACGGTGGAGGACACCTGCAGTTTATGCCATCTCAGTAAACAACGCTTATCAGCCTTCCAAACGACGCCAGAAACGGCATTCCCAGCGCCGGAAGCTGAAGAGAGCACAAGTTCAAGTATGCCAGCCTGCTGTTACAGGTGTTTCCAAAAGGACTGCTACCCAATTGGTAGGTCCTCTGCCTGTAGTGCCTGTTCTGATCGAAGGGATCTACACCAGAGCCATCCTTGATACAGGTGCTCAGGTTACCCTAATGACCAGAGACTTTTACAAGAAGTACCTATCATACCTGCCCCTGGAAGAGGTGGGAGACACCAAGATTTGGGGTATCCAAGCAGAAGAGTACTCTTGTGATGGATGTGTGCGGATCAAGTTGTCGTGTGATCCATTGAGGGCTGGGGAGCCCCAGGACTTTGAGACACTGGCCATTGTCTGTCCCTGGCTGCCAGGGCCCTCAAGAAGCTCTCTCATCGTTGGGACCAATACCGATCTGGTGAAACGGCTTTTAGCCCCTGCTGTCCCCAGATGTGATCCCTTACCCTCACTGCCAGAAGAAGGATCCTTAGCAGTAGTGGAAGAAACCAATCTGCAGGAGGCAGAAGTATTCAAAGAGGCTAGTGAGCCTACCATGTCTGAGCCAGTGGAACAGAAAAAGCGAAGAGTTATGTATCCTCTCAAGAGATCGACTTGTGAAGTGATGGGTGAGAGCACCGAAGAAGTTATCCTCACCCCTCAAGGGTTGCCAAGAGAGCCTGACCTTCTCACCACAGATTTGGTGGAGGGCAACCCCAGCTCACTTCCTGGCACAGTTAGACAGGTCACCCCCACTGAAGTGACCTGTGGACAGGACAGCTCCCCATCATATGATGATTGGTGGGAGGCTCCTCTGTCAATCCTATGCAACCGCATTGAAGCTAAAATGTTTTGCAGATCTAAAAATGTTAGATGTCTTTGGGGACCAAAGATTCAAAGTGGGGGGAGTGTGTAGCGGGGTGTTCCCCTTTAATGCAGAGAGACAAGAAGTTCCAGGTGAGAGGCGAGTCGGGAGGAAGTAGAGAAGAGACATTACTGGAAGTGAAAGCAGAGGAGAGAGACTACATTACCCAGAACCCCATTCGGCAATGCTTCCACCGCAGAGACTCATGGGAGGGGTTATAAAAGGAGGAGGCGAGGCTGGGCTCGGCCTCTTTGGGACACGAGACTTCAGTGACTGATCCTCCTGTGCGGATGTGTCGGAGTGCAAGGCCTGAAGCCTGAGGCCTTGGGCAGCACCAAAGAGCCTTCCACCCCACTGCGAGCCTGGGTGGCATCTGACTTCGCTTATCCACAGCCTTAGTTGGATCGGGGACCCGATCGCTGGAGACACTGTGTGTGTGTGTGACACAGTCGGTGGAAGTTCCCGGACTGGGACCGCGTCCGGATGGGTGAGAGGGTGTATGCCCAGACCATATACTGTTGTTGCTAATGTGCCTATAGACTGCCGTGGCCCACAAGTTATTTCTGATATTCTCACTGAAGAACCTTATCAGAGCTTAACTCAGAGTTCACATAGCAAAGTGTTTATTTCATCTTTACCTTCCCATTGGATTACAAATGGTATTCTGTTAATGTGCACCACCTTTAAAGACTTGCCGGTGAAGAAAACCATCATCCCCTATAGACTGAGTTGTAGATATCTGAGCCAGGCCTGGCCAGCTAGTTAGTTCATTTAGTCACTGCGCCACAGGGCGCCTAGTTAACGGTCGCCCACGCGGCGCACCTTTACTGTTCATTGAATGCAAAGTATGTTAATTGCTGCAGGGCTCTGCAACTTATTACCTGTACACTGTTACCACTGTTAACCTTTTTACCATAAGCTTAAAGTAAATTTGATACCCCTTTCATTACTGCCTTGGTGTCTGAGATTTCTCATACAGTATAAGTAAATATTGCTGCCATAACTAACTGTGCCAGTAGGGGGTCGAGTACATTGCCGGGGGTTGGCGGAGCTGTCTTTCAGGGCCCAAACTAAATCTGCGGCCTCCTTAGTTGGAGGTATCGCTACACGTGGGGGTTCTCGTCCGGGATCCTGATACAGCAGGTGAACGCCAGAAGTGCCGGCATGGACCCCATCAAAGTAGTCCAATGGTGCGAAGCAGAAGGGACACGCTCAGAAGCGAACGTGGCCATTGAACTTCCAGGGAGTGACTGGAGAGAGAAACAAATTAAAGAGGTGGTACAAACATTGTCCCCGGATAGAAAGGCTTACGTGGTCGCAGTGAGACCAGACCCAAGGACCAACTGCACCTATGTACTGATAGAGTGGGGACAGGATGTCCCTGAAAACTTCCACGGTGCCAGTATAAAATTGTCAGAAAAGACTGAGTTCCACCTGACACATCCCAGTCAGAAGCAGTTAGAACCCTTGGACAGGAAAGCAGGGGCTGCTGTTAAATCGCAGGCAGAACAACAGCTGGTTGATCTGAAACGACAGTACCGTGACATACAAGAGAGGTTTCAGGAGACTTCCAGTATGATAGCTGAACGCATTAATGAGTTACGTGTCACTTCTGAGGATCAGAAAGATGGTCAGATAACGCACAAACCTGGGAAGGTACTGAAGAAACGAGCTCAGGGCCGCCTGCAGGAAGTAACCATCCGGAAGGATTTCCGCATTGACGGCCAGATAGGAGAAAGAGGGCAGAAGGACAAACTGTCTTACACCAGCCTCCTACACCAAATAGAGCTGGGGCTACAGAAAGGGTATCAGGACTCTGACATTAGAGAAGCTGTAATCCATGCCATCAGCCCAGGTTCAAGTATTAGGGGCATGTTGGAGAGGAAGAGTGGATTGACCCTGAACCAGCTAAAGAGGATACTGAAAAGCTACTATGAGGAGGAAGATGCCGCTGAGTTATTTCATCGACTGATAAATATAACCCAGGATAGTAGAGAGACTCCTCAGAACTTCCTATTCCGGGCCATTGAGCTCAAGGACCGCCTGTTGTCCACATCCAAGGAAGAAGGGACTGGGGAGCATTTTGGAGCCGAACTAGCCCAAAAGAAATTCCAGAGATCTGTGACTACAGGATTGAGGAGTGACTATATCAAGCTACAACTGAAGCAGCATTTGGAAGACCCCTCAACTCTGGATGAGGTCCTCATTGAGAAAGTGAATGAAGCAGATAAGATGGAGATTGAGAGGGACCAAAAACAGAGGAAACTTCAACCTCCTAGCACCACAAGTGCCAAAGTACAGCAGATAGATGTCCCCTCAGACACTCGGGAACTCAGTGTGCTGGTGGCAAGCACAACCGACAGAGATTCGGAGTTTGGGGTTCTGAAGACTCAGATGTCCAAAATAATGGAGATGGTGACCGGGTCACTGGATGTCAAGTCTGAGATAGACACACTGAAGGTGCAAGTGTCCCAGCTGGTGGAGATGATGAACAAATTGATGGCGGAAAGTACTGGATTGTCCGCCCAAAAGCCCACGAAGCAGGGCATCTGTCAAAACTGTGGAGGTGTAGGCCACTACCAGCGAGAATGTCCAAGTCCACAAATGGAGACAGAAGGCTGGCGGAGGCCTCAGAGAAGTGACCCAAGAATGGAGAGAAGATCCGGGCCTTCAAAAATAACTTTCCCTGAACCTGCGAGGGAACGGTGGAGGACACCTGCAGTTTATGCCATCTCAGTAAACAACGCTTATCAGCCTTCCAAACGACGCCAGAAACGGCATTCCCAGCGCCGGAAGCTGAAGAGAGCACAAGTTCAAGTATGCCAGCCTGCTGTTACAGGTGTTTCCAAAAGGACTGCTACCCAATTGGTAGGTCCTCTGCCTGTAGTGCCTGTTCTGATCGAAGGGATCTACACCAGAGCCATCCTTGATACAGGTGCTCAGGTTACCCTAATGACCAGAGACTTTTACAAGAAGTACCTATCATACCTGCCCCTGGAAGAGGTGGGAGACACCAAGATTTGGGGTATCCAAGCAGAAGAGTACTCTTGTGATGGATGTGTGCGGATCAAGTTGTCGTGTGATCCATTGAGGGCTGGGGAGCCCCAGGACTTTGAGACACTGGCCATTGTCTGTCCCTGGCTGCCAGGGCCCTCAAGAAGCTCTCTCATCGTTGGGACCAATACCGATCTGGTGAAACGGCTTTTAGCCCCTGCTGTCCCCAGATGTGATCCCTTACCCTCACTGCCAGAAGAAGGATCCTTAGCAGTAGTGGAAGAAACCAATCTGCAGGAGGCAGAAGTATTCAAAGAGGCTAGTGAGCCTACCATGTCTGAGCCAGTGGAACAGAAAAAGCGAAGAGTTATGTATCCTCTCAAGAGATCGACTTGTGAAGTGATGGGTGAGAGCACCGAAGAAGTTATCCTCACCCCTCAAGGGTTGCCAAGAGAGCCTGACCTTCTCACCACAGATTTGGTGGAGGGCAACCCCAGCTCACTTCCTGGCACAGTTAGACAGGTCACCCCCACTGAAGTGACCTGTGGACAGGACAGCTCCCCATCATATGATGATTGGTGGGAGGCTCCTCTGTCAATCCTATGCAACCGCATTGAAGCTAAAATGTTTTGCAGATCTAAAAATGTTAGATGTCTTTGGGGACCAAAGATTCAAAGTGGGGGGAGTGTGTAGCGGGGTGTTCCCCTTTAATGCAGAGAGACAAGAAGTTCCAGGTGAGAGGCGAGTCGGGAGGAAGTAGAGAAGAGACATTACTGGAAGTGAAAGCAGAGGAGAGAGACTACATTACCCAGAACCCCATTCGGCAATGCTTCCACCGCAGAGACTCATGGGAGGGGTTATAAAAGGAGGAGGCGAGGCTGGGCTCGGCCTCTTTGGGACACGAGACTTCAGTGACTGATCCTCCTGTGCGGATGTGTCGGAGTGCAAGGCCTGAAGCCTGAGGCCTTGGGCAGCACCAAAGAGCCTTCCACCCCACTGCGAGCCTGGGTGGCATCTGACTTCGCTTATCCACAGCCTTAGTTGGATCGGGGACCCGATCGCTGGAGACACTGTGTGTGTGTGTGACACAGTCGGTGGAAGTTCCCGGACTGGGACCGCGTCCGGATGGGTGAGAGGGTGTATGCCCAGACCATATACTGTTGTTGCTAATGTGCCTATAGACTGCCGTGGCCCACAAGTTATTTCTGATATTCTCACTGAAGAACCTTATCAGAGCTTAACTCAGAGTTCACATAGCAAAGTGTTTATTTCATCTTTACCTTCCCATTGGATTACAAATGGTATTCTGTTAATGTGCACCACCTTTAAAGACTTGCCGGTGAAGAAAACCATCATCCCCTATAGACTGAGTTGTAGATATCTGAGCCAGGCCTGGCCAGCTAGTTAGTTCATTTAGTCACTGCGCCACAGGGCGCCTAGTTAACGGTCGCCCACGCGGCGCACCTTTACTGTTCATTGAATGCAAAGTATGTTAATTGCTGCAGGGCTCTGCAACTTATTACCTGTACACTGTTACCACTGTTAACCTTTTTACCATAAGCTTAAAGTAAATTTGATACCCCTTTCATTACTGCCTTGGTGTCTGAGATTTCTCATACAGTATAAGTAAATATTGCTGCCATAACTAACTGTGCCAGTAGGGGGTCGAGTACATTGCCGGGGGTTGGCGGAGCTGTCTTTCAGGGCCCAAACTAAATCTGCGGCCTCCTTAGTTGGAGGTATCGCTACATATCTATCTATCTATCTATCTATCTATCTATCTATCTATCTATCTATCTATCTATCCTGTACATTACTTGAAAAAACTGTCTTAACCATAAGAACTTATATATGAACAGCTTGTTTCATTATATTTTCTGTGTTATTCTATTGTCCATTTGAGGAGCTGTATTACACAGCAGTCATACTAGCTTTGGTAATGCCAATATCTGTATATCAGTCTTTTGCACCCTTTTTATATACTAAGGCAACCCCTTGTAGTGACATTCTCGATGGAAGAGCATATGCATACCGAGAGTTTTAAACTTGGAAGTTTACAATTTTGGTTCATATTTAATGCATCCACTTGCCTTTATATTATTAAATACACTTATTTAATACTTCACAATTCTGTTTTTACTGTAGCCGTGCTAATCTATGGCTGGGAATGAAGGGGTCAATGTAGCTCTTTAGCATCAGTGTCCACCTTGAGAAATGATTGTGCTGCAGGCGACTGTTCAAGACATTGTATTGATCTAATGCTTTCTGAGCCTCCCTGGAGCTACAGGGAGGATGGATAAAATGGATGGAACGAGTGTGCCACATCAGGAACTATTCAGCAATATATCTTCCACAATTACTATAGAGGAGGGGGCAATGTGTGTATGTGAATAAATATTACTGATATTCAACAGTTGTAACATCTGTAAATCATGCATCCTTCTAGCAAATCCTTCCTATAAATCATGTCCTTGCGTTATTCACAGCTTTATGTTTTCATCCGTAATATTCCCTTTGTTCATTCTTGTGAAAGATTGGACTTCATTGAATTTATCACAATATTGTGTAGATAATGGCCTCTTCTTTAATATTTACTCTTGTAGAGGTCATTTCCATACAGTACCAGCTAGATCTCCATAATCAGAATGTAATGTAGATATATCCCTTACTTAAAACATACATTTGTGATAATCTGTGCAATTAACCTTATCAAACTGCAAATGTTTACTTATTAGATTAAAAAGTTTAAGGCTCAAGAATCCACCTGCTTAGTGCTTAAATACCCAAGCCACAAACAAAGCACTACATTTGTGTTTCTAATGTATACTGTTTATACCAATGTATTAAAGGATAGGTTCACCTTTTGTAAAAAAAAAGAATTAATTAATAAATGTACATCTTTTTGCAAGAAACTGTTCATAAATGAGGAGGCCGTGTGGGTGGAGCTCTGCATGGCTGCACTGTTTTTAAATTGGGACAGTGGGTTTGGGGAGAAGGTCCCACGCTCACTGTCACTGGGAGTGAGTGGAGTGAGGGCAGGTGTGTACTGTAACATGTTACACACTAAATATGGGTGTAACATGTTACAAAAGGTTAACTTATGATTTATCCACTCCATCCCCGGAAGAATTTACCCCCTTCCTGACAAGAGCACTTTTTGCGATTCGGCACTGCGTCGCTTTAACTGACAATTGTGCGGTCGTGCGACGTTGCACCCAAAGATAAATGACGTTCTTTTTTTCAATAAAGCGTATATTGATTGGTTTGCGCAAAAGGTATAGCATCTACAAAATAGGGGATAGTTTTATGGCATTTTTATTATTATTATTTTTTTTACTAGTAATGGCAGCGATCTGCGATTTTTATCATGACTGCGACATTATGGCGGACACATCGGACACTTTTGATGCTATTTTGGGACCATTGTCATTTATACAGTGATCAGTGCTAAAAAATGCACTGATTTCTGTGTAAATGACACTGTCAGGAAAGGGGTTAACCATTAGGGGGTGAGGAAGGGGTTAAGTGTGTCCTAGGGAGTGATTCTAATTGTGAGGGGGCTGGGCTACCAGTGACATGACAGTGATCACTGCTCCTGATGACAGGGAGCAGTAGATCACTGTCCTGTCACTAGGCAGAACAGGGAAATGCATTGTTTACATAGGCATCTCCCCGTTTTGCCTCTCCGTGACATGATCGCGGGCCGCCAGCGAACATCGAGTTCACGGGGCCCGCGGGAACGGTCACGGAGAGTGCGGCGGGCGCGCGAGCGCACCCGCCGCACGGCTTCTTAAAGGGGATGTACAGGTATGTCCATTTGCCCACCGCTTCCATTCTGCCGACGTAAATCGGCGTGCAGCGGTCGGCAAGTAGTTAATACAATATTCATCTAAACATCTGAACATACACCATTGCTGTCACTGGACGTTGGAAATCACTGAAGTAGACGTTCCAGTGATCTCCACTTGCTTACAGTCCCACGCCATTGCATTCTGAACACAAGACATCAGCCACTCAGCATGGGCACCATTCAGAGAATGCTTTGCATTTACTGAATGAATGCAACGTGTTCTCTGATTGGATAAGGTGGAGAGCACAGCGTCGCCACCCCACCTTCCCCCCTCATCCAATCAGAGAATGAATTCTCTGAATGGCACTTGTGTCTATATGGGACCTGGAAGCAAGTGGAGATCGCTAGAGCAGTGGTGTCTACTTACTGTAGCTACTTTTCTTGTTCTCCTTAGTATTATCTGTGAATGGGGTAACTGTGGGAAACAATAAATAGGACAAGGGCTTCTTCTGTCTGGGATTACAGAGCACTCAGCCGCCATATGAATGAAGCCTTATGCCGCGTAGACACGATCGTTTTTTCTGATGAAAAAAAAACAATGGACTTTTTTCATCAGACAAACCGATCGTGTGTGGGCCCCATCTGTCTTTTTTCCATCGGTATGAAAAAATAGAACATGTTTTAAATTTTACCGATGGAAAACAAACCGATAGCAAATTTCGATCATCTGTGGGGAACTCCATTGGAAAAAAAAACCCACGCATGCTCAGAATCAAGTCGACGCATGCTCAGAAGCATTGAACTTCATTTTTCTCAGCTCTTCAGAGTGTTTTACGTCACAGCGTTTGGGACAGTCGGATTTTTGACTGATGGTGTGTAGGCAAGACTGATGGAAGTCAGCTTCATCGGATTTCCGATGGAAAAATCCATCGGATTTTATTCCATCGGAAATCCGATCGTGTGTACAGGGCATTACTTGCGTTAAATCTGTGCTACATGAATGATTGTCCAAGCATGCTATTGCTCATTAGGGAATCAGCATTACCAGCGTTTAATCAGTAAAAAGGGCTCTTTAAAGTGGTTGTAAACCCACTTTTTCAGCTTGCACCTACAGGTAAGCCTAGATTAAGGCTTACCTGTAGGTGCAAGAAATATCTCCTAAACCTACACGGTTTAGGAGATATTTAGTTAAATGACAGGCGCCGCTGTCTACGGCGCATGCGCGCCGTAGACAACGGCACATTCATGGGGTTAATCCCATTCACAAATTTGGCTACTTCCCAGCAATCGCTGGGCGTAGCCGAATGTGATGCCTCCCGCGCTCATGCGCAGAGTGACGTCTCCGCCGCTCCGGCCAATCACAGCGCCGGAGCGGCGCTGTGATTGGCTGGAGCGGTGATACCCGGACGTAACCTTCCGGCTATCGCCGCAGAGATGGCTGCGGCTGAAGAGGCAAATGAGGACGGCTTCGGGGGCCCCGATCTAAGGTAAGTGATGCATAATGAGCTACTATGCTAGTCATATTAGCTCATTATGCCTTTCTCTTACAGGTAGTTTAAAAAAAAAAAAAATTATAAGGGTTTACAACCACTTTAACAAGTTGAAATAAATGTAAGTGTGTAAATCTAAGACAAAGGTAGGGCAACCCCTTAAGGTGCCCATAAACCATGCACATGAGTACATTCACCACCACCTTGTATGAAGACAATACAACATATTTGTTTGGTAGCTGTGATTCATTTGACTACACGCTATACCTTTGGATTCTACAATATACATTTGCGCTACTAACAACCATGTAATGCAAAGGCCTGTGTGAATAGATACAAATTGAATGGGTGGTTTTGTTTTGTTACAAAGTTTTGGTAAATCTAAATTAGATTGTGCAAAGATTGCAAAATCACATAATAATGTATACAAAAGAATAAAAAGGAACAAGTGCGCTAATGTGAATTGACTAATGAATCCACACATATATTGAATAAATGAAGTCCAACAGTGATAACAATGAATGTGTCCTGTAAAAATGAATATATCCTAAATAAGTCCCATCAAAAATCAGCAATGAAGGGAAGCCGTGAAGAGGTGAACCGCAAAAAGTTTGAAATTCGGTGCATGCACACCCGTGTCCACCACCAACAATCAAGCTGCTTACCAGAGGTAAGAAACAAATAAGCCCATCCGCAATCCCAGGGGGAGATCCAGAGAAATCCAGATAAACTTTGCAGAGTTCCAACGTCACTTGATAGGCAGTGGATACAGCAAAGATTTCCCAAGGAGAGAGAGGAGGCTCAATAGTGCATTACCCAATGTAAAATTTATTTTTAAAAACGGGTTTAAAAACACTTACACAATGTACAATTTAAAGAACATAACAACCGGCCGGTCCGCCGTACCTGTCCCGTAGTGATGACGTTGGGAGGTGTGCGTGCTGACGTCATCACTACGGGACAGGTACGGCGGACCGGCCGGTTGTTATGTTCTTTAAATTGTACATTGTGTAAGTGTTTTTAAACCTGTTTTTAAAAATAAATTTTACATTGGGTAATGCACTATTGAGCCTCCTCTCTCTCCTTGGGAAATCTTTGCTGTATCCACTGCCTATCAAGTGACGTTGGAACTCTGCGAAGTTTATCTGGATTTCTCTGGATCTCCCCCTGGGATTGCGGATGGGCTTATTTGTTTCTTACCTCTGGTAAGCAGCTTGATTGTTGGTGGTGGACACGGGTGTGCATGCACCGAATTTCAAACTTTTTGCGGTTCACCTCTTCACGGCTTCCCTTCATTGCTGATTTTTGATGGGACTTATTTAGGATATATTCATTTTTACAGGACACATTCATTGTTATCACTGTTGGACTTCATTTATTCAATATATGTGTGGATTCATAATTTTTGATTATTAGTCAATTCACATTAACGCACTTGTTCCTTTTTATTCTTTTGTATACTTTATATGTTATCACATATCACAGGTGCTGCTGTATATTTATTTATTGTACTGGCTAGCGCGGTTTATTGCTTTAATTTTTTACACATTATAATGTATAAGGTCAACTTTTTTGGAACAATATTTCGACGCACAAATCATTTTGGTAGTTGAACTCTTGATCTAAAATTCTCAGGCTGATCTCTAGAATCAAAATGATCATCAGGGAGAGAATTAAAAATGCTGATTTCTTGTCCAACGAAGGTGCCACATAGTTGTCAATGATAGTTACGTTGATTTATTTGTTATTCTCTGGGGCCAACTCTGGCTGTGACTTCAGCTTCTTCCTTCTGATCACATTAAATCCTGCCCTGAGCGAAGAGGATCTATGGTTTTTTAATTAACTCACATTAATACAAAACAGAACAAAACAAGGAGGAAACAGAAGAAAAACATTTGATTTGTAAGCTGTTTAAGGAACACAATTCCCACCACAGGGTGCCATATTAAAACAATAGGAAATATGCTATAATACTAATCGTCAGCTTTGCATTCTGTTGTAAAGTCACAGATGAATGTTGTACCGCATCTCCTATCATGCACACTCACAAGACGATTGTGCAAGAGTATAGAATGGAAGATTTGACAGACAATGGCTCATTAAAATAGATCCAAACCTTAACTAGATATAATTTTATTTGCTAATGTACTTCATGTCACCAAAAATTTTTAAAAAAATTCTTCATTTTTTAGCTCATTAGCACTGCTGCTCTCCAGCCTTTTTTTTTTTTGTTTGTTTTTTTTTTTTTTTTTTTTTATGCTATAAGCAAATAAAGAGCGACAATTAAAAAAAAAAAAAATACTTTCTGCTATGAAACATTTCCAAATAAAAATGTAAAAAAAGTTTAGGCCGATATGTATTCTGCTACATATTTTTGGTAAAAAAAATACCAATAAGCGTATATTGATTGGTTTACGCTAAAGTTTGCACAAGACGATTGTGCAAGCGTATAGGTTGTAAAATATGACAGACAATGGGGGGTATTTACGAAAGGCAAATCCACTTTGCACTACAAGTGTAAACTACAATTGCAAAGTGCACTTGGAAGTGAAGTCGCTGTAAATCTGAGGGGTAGATCTGAAATGAGGGGAAGCTCTGCTGATTTTATCATCCAATCATGTGTAAGCTAAAATGCTGTTTTTTATTTTAATTGCATGTCCCCCTCGGATCTACAGAGACTGCATTTCCAAGTGCACTTTCACTGCAATTTCAAGTGCATTTTGCACTTGTAGTGCAAAGTGGATTTGCCGTTAGTAAATAACCCCCATTGGCTCACTAAAACAGATGCAAACCTTTTTTTTCACAATCAAAGGTTTTATTGAAAGATAATTAAAACATACAATTGACAATGTTGTAAAAATTGACAAGTAACATGAACTGAGAGACAATGTCTGTTGACAGTAATGCCGCGTACACACGACCGTTTTTAATGATGAGAAAAATGCAATTTTTTAAAATGGTCATTAAAAATGATCGTGTGTGGGCTCCAGAGCATTTTTCACAACGTGAAAAGTGGCCATGAAAAATTTGGGACATGCTCTAATTTTTCTCGTCGTTTTTCACGTCGTCGTTTTTCTCGTTATGAAAAACGGCCGTGTGTAGGCTTTAACGACGTGAAAAAAAATGCGCATGCTCAGAATCAAGTATGAGACGGGAGCGCTCGTTCTGGTAAAACTAGCGTTTGTAATGGAGATAGCACATTCGTCACGCTGTAACGGACTGAAAAGCACGAGGCTGAAAAGCGCGAATCGTCTCTCAACAAACTTTACTAACAGGAAGGGTGGTGCCATCCGAATGGAACTTCCACTTTATAGTGCCTTCGTACGTGTTGTACGTCACCGCGCTTTACTCGAGCATTTTTTTCATGATAGTGTGTAGGCAAGGCAGGCTTGAGAAGAATCACGTCGAGAAAAACGTTTTTTTCAATGACGTTAAAAACGGTCGTGTGTACGCGGCATGTGATGCAAACCTTAACTAGATAATATTTTGTTTAGTGTACTTTGTTTCACCCAAATCTTTCTTTTTTTTTTTTTGCTCATTAGCAATGCTGATCTCCTCAAACCTTTTTTTGTTTGTGCTATAAACAAAAAAAGAGCGACAATGTAAAAAATTATTTAAAAAAATTACTTTCTGCTATAAAACATTTCTAAAAAAAAATTAAAAAAATGAATGTATTCATCAATTTAGGCCGATATGTATTCTGGTACATATTTTTGGTAAAAAATCCCAATAAGCGTATACTGATTGGTTTGCGCAAAAGTTTGCACAAGACGATTGTTTTATAGCGAATAGGTTGTAAAATTTGACAGACAATGGCTCATTAAAAACAGATGCAAACCTCAACTAGACAATATTTTGTTTAATGTGCTTTATCTCACCAAAAATTTAAATTATTTTTCTTTTCTTTTTTTTGCTCCTTAGCACTGCTGATCTCCTCCAGCCTTTTTTTCCAGTCTACATGCACTTGTTTCAGCATCAGATTCACATTTTTTTTCTCGACTGACTTCCTGATAGTAACAACTGTGAACTTTGCCTGTGCAATGTGTCTCAGCACACCTACATGTAGACTCCACCAGCGCCATATGTGACAGCACAGGAGTGCAATTGTCACCTCATCACAGGAAATGTCTGAACAACGACCAGGATCATCAGGTACTATTTTAATGAAAGCTGCACGTTTAAAACTATTTCAAACAACTTTTGGAATCACATTAATATAATACATAAAGCATATATGTCATTTTAGTAATTATCTTTCAATCTACTTTCTTCAGTTGTGAA
This sequence comes from Rana muscosa, assembly GCA_029206835.1. Lineage (NCBI taxonomy): Eukaryota > Metazoa > Chordata > Amphibia > Anura > Ranidae > Rana > Rana muscosa. The sequence goes on from CM055119.1 coordinate 57,795,420, forward strand.
TGATTGTTAAAAGTATAAAGGAAATGTCCAATGTTATTACAATCTGCACTTTCATTTTCACTTACAGGACTACTTCCAACCCTGACCTTCACCTTCTGGCTGAACAGTGAAGGTAGAATCAGCACACTGAAGAGCTCATCTCTGTCACTCTGCTTCATGCTGTTTGCATTGCAGCACACCTGACTGTCTCCTTTTGTGCTGCTTCCCATCCCTGTATCTGAACTCTGCTGTACAGACTATACAACAGATTGCAAGACACTGATGTACTAAGTAAAGTTTACTTACTTACACTGCATGCATTAAACAATACATTTAATCAGGGGCGGCCGGTCCATTAAGGTCACACGGGCGCTGCCCCCCCCCATCAATGCATCCAGGCCCTTGCAGGATGCCAGACGCATGGATTCCGATTGGGGGGGGGGTGTGTTTTTTTGAAGCATCTGATAAGAGCCAGACACTCTAATCGGCTTCAAAATAGGGTGGGCTCGGGGCGCAGGGAATGCGAACCGAGCCCACCCAGGTGTGTTACAGTAGCGAATGAATATTCACTATTGTAACACTGACCCTCCTCCCAGCCAATCAGGAAGTAGCACGTCCCCCAATTGGCTGAAAGGACAGTCGATCCTATTGGACACCTAGGAGGAGGGGAGGAGACGCACGGTGGAAACAGCCGTGGTGGAGGAGAGGACACAGGAGCTTCTGCCCGCCACCCACCACCCAACCACCACTGGGGGTGGTTGTTTGCTTGATTTGGATAACTAAAAAAAAAAAAAACACCAGCCACCACTGCATTTAATAATTTATTAAAGAGTGACTAATCTGGAAAAAAAATGCATGTAAAGGGCACTGCAGCTATTCGTTCTCCATTACTGACTTACCATGCTTTGTTCTGTACTTTATCTTTGTGGAGGCAGCCATCTTGGTAGAGGCAGGGCTTTAAGAACAGTGAGTAGCAACAGATATCATCAAATCTCACTCCAAATCCCCTGAGACTATCAGTCAAAGGCAGCAGTGCCTAATGCTCGGTGCACACAGGCATTTTTTTTTATTTTCAACCCAAGGGGCTTAATGAAAAAAAACAACTAGGGAAAAAAACAACTAGGGAGCTCATAAGGAGCTTGCTGTACTAACTATGTGATGTTAGTACAATGATCTCCCTGCTGAGCTATTGTGTTCTGACAGGGGGACTGACAGCCTTCCACCCCCCACTAGTACACACCAGTAAGCACCCTCAGCCATTGGATGCAGATCAGCTGCTGGTTTTCCAGCATGAATGTTCGGCAGGAGCCGGACTTTAGGCCAGATTCTGTCAAACAGGCTGCTTTACACACTGGCCTTAAGTTTAACACTGCGGATATAAAGTTATGGGGCTGTAGGCAGAGGAATGCCAAGGTACCCTCACATACCATGATGTGCATTGCTATTTTTAAAGAGGAAATTAAGACTAAAGGTAGATTTTCATGGTAGTACTTTGGCACAAATAACACTTTTAAACATTCTTTATAGGACAACAAATCTTCACTTTTTTAGGTCAGGTTTTTTTTAATGATTACAGAGTTGCATTAATTTACCGTATTTTCCGGTGTAGCGGGGTCTCTAAATTTAGGTGGGACACACTCAGGTGTGTAGGTATGTGAGTAATGGACCATTTGTATTCGTGGAGGATTGGACGGTGTAATAATCCCCTTGTCCTGTGGGTGGCAGGTGCCCGCTGGCTCAGGGTAGATTTGCCGCCACAGTGCTGTCCTTTTTGTCCCTTCTCGGAGATGGTACGGCGAGGGCGGGGAACCTGCCGTGGCGTCGATTGGAGGGGATAAAAGGGGGAGACGCCCTGGTCACGAGGGCTTGCTCTTCTGGAGGTCGATCATCACGCGCCCAGGCACCTTAGGCCTGGGTGCGGGCGGTTCTGAATTCCGGCTCAGGTGCCCTAGGCCTGACCGGGATGGAGTTGGAGTCCATCCCAGGCACCTTCAGCCTGGGGTGAGGTACTAAACCAGGAGGCCTGGGGCCCAGTGACTTCGACTGGGTCCCGCGAGGGTGGAGAAGTCCGAGGGTCCCTGAAGTGGATGGGACCCATGTCTGAGGTGAGGAGGCCGGGGAGGTTACCCATTCAGAGAGTCTGGAGCAGCATCAACCCAGTGACGGATGGGCCTCTGGTAACTCCCTTGGAGGGACATCTTCCCCTGATAGGGGCCACAACGCAGCAAAGGTACTCCTATCTATGTTCTCTTGAGTTGCTGGTAGAGACTCTTAAGTTCTAAGTCCTTTCTAGCTAAGGCTATAGTAACCGCTGGCGAGATCGCAGTGGTTTAGCTGACAACCAGGATAGTGCCTCGACCTGCTCATCCCCTGTATCAAAATGTTATCAAGTCGCAACCAGTTGGCTACTGAAGCACTGTTTATTGTGAGATATGCAATAAAACAAGAGTTGGACTGTGATCGGTGTGTGGAACTCTGGTTAATGGGAGCAGAGGGAAGTGTTGACGCAGCAAGACTTAATTCTAGACAGAAGCACACAGGCCCGAGGAACTATCTGGTACTGGCCTTCACCTCACCCACAGCTATGGGGAGGACATGGGCCGTAGCGCATCTCACTCTGTCGTGTGTGATACCCCTAGACAAAAGAGATGGGGTGAGGTCGCTACACGTGGGGGCTCGTGAGTCCGGGATGATGTGTGTTTTGACTTTGGAAGTAAGAATGGCTGTGTCTGGACTTTGCTGCCCGGAGGAGTTCTGAGCAGGTCGGCCATGTGATCGGCCAAAGTGCATCCCTGCTCAAAGTCGTGGAAATGACCCTAAGACGGGAAAGGCCCATGTGGAGGAGCCAGAAGAGGGAGAAGTCCAGCCGTGTGACGTACTACACATGGGGGCTTTTACTGCACTGCGCCATGAGGTACCCCGTGACTACACAGTTCGTGGGCGGAGCCTGATGGAAGCCCGCGAAAACGTGCAAGTCATGGGAGGAGACTGGCCATGTGGAGGAACTCACGTGGAGACTTTGGCGCGTGGTCAGTGCGTGATGGAGCAGCAGACAGTCGGGATGGCCTCAAGCTCCCCGTGTATTCCGATTCCCTACCCCACGAAGATGACTACCTTTGATGCTCCCCTTACAGACACGGGGATAAGACTCAGGCCCCGAGGACAGTTGGCTCTGTACACATGCAGAGACACGGAGGCCCTCGGCGTGATCTGTCCCGGATGCTCGGGACTGGTGGTCCACCTGAAGCCATTCGGGCATTGCGAGGCATGCAAAGAGTTCTTGTTCGAGGTGGAGCCATCCACAGTAAGGCCCCGGGCCCATCGCCTCAACAGCCTCACAGGTACCGCTACTCCGGAAGGAGAGATCCAGGCCTTTGCGGAGGTTCCCATACGCACTGACCAGGGCGATGTGACTGCCCAATCAGAGACTGAGAAAGAAAAATCAGAGGATGCTGCTTCGGTCACCACAGATTCTCTGCTCCCACCTCCGAAGAGGAAAGTGGGCTTGGTGCAGGCCTCCTATGGTCGTGGAAGAGCTTCACCCCGTCACTTGCCTGGCCTGGATGGATCCGGTTGGAAGAGTCCTGGACATCCCAGTTCTACAAAAGGTCAAGGTGAGCCAGGGGCTGGGACTGTGGTGGTGGTTGGAGGTGTCGGGGGTCCGCAGTCGGTGGAGCCCGCTAGGGAGGGTAGTACCACGTCTACCAGAGACTACCTTCCCGCGGAGATGTGTGACACTTTCGACCTAAAATCACTGTCGGATTGTGGAGATGACGGTGAGATCGATGAACTGTTTCACCAGAAGGGCTGGGACAAACGCCCATTACCTATGCTACGTGCACCCCAAGATTCACCTATGTCCATAGGGGATAGCATGTCCCGGGCGGAGGCCCCAGAGTCTACGAGGAAGCCTAGTCCTCCAATTGCTCTTCCACAGTCCACAGTATCACCCGTTTTGTTGGCGGGGAAACAGCGAGCATCACTACGAGCACCGAGAGAAAAGCCATCAGAGGTAGTGAAAGTACCTTGGCACCCGGAGGCCATCGTTCAACCAGGAGAAGGTGAGCGGGCCACAATGCCTCCTTTAGCCCGATTGCAACGGCTCTTTTCTCAGAGGGTCGCTCACGAGTACGGATGGGAATATCCTTACTTGCCCAGAGACTTGCTGTTTGAGGTTGAAGTTCTGCGACAGCGATGGTACGATGAGTTCATTTGGGAGAAACGTAAAGTGCCTCATGCCCGGCGATACTTGTCCTGTTCGCCACCCGTGTCGAAAAAGTTTAGTGATTGCAGAACAGACTGGATGTGGGGTCGCCATATCCACGCAGACAAGGTGCGCATCTGCAGGAAAGATGGAGAGGACGTTGACTATTCGATTGAGGTTTTCGATAAGCATCTGAAGCCCTTGTTCTTGCCTGACCCGAAGTTTTATTTGTGAGAATAGACTCACTTGTTTTTTTCCTGTGACAGCCTTCTGGAAGTGTTCTTGCCGGAGCATCCGAACTGTACCCTAGTTTTTTATTTGGGTTTTTGTTTTTCTACTCTTTTGGAGGAATGAGAGCTGTTTGTTTATTCTCTCTTCTTCACAGTTCAAAGACAGAGACTTTGGGGGTAGAATCAGTGTAGGGACGCAGGAAGAGTGAAGATTTCACCAAGTGTCATTACTGCGGCACTGTCACCAGGTGGCAGTGTTGCGCAACGGCTGTTTGTTGTTTTTACACTCGCATCACTTTACTCATTGGAGCGAGTGGGTCTCTCGGCTGATAGACCCATTCATTCCAAATTAACACAGAATGTCAGGATGTGGTTTTTCTTGTGTGTTGTTTTTTCTTTCCCTCTGCAGGAGATTCATCTGTCAAGACTACTGAGTATGGGGTGGTTCTTAGACAGAAAAGGGAGGGATTGTGTATGTGTACATGCTTAGAGTGTTTTAAAAGAAAAAAAGTTTTATTGTTTTATGTTCCCCTCCCCTTTGAGCAGGTCTTGGTATGGTTAAGGCTCAAATTTTTAGGGAAGGCCTCTGGGGTCAGGCTTATGTCACCACCTTTGGGAGACATGGGTTTGCACCAGACGCTGGGGACCAGCGTCAAATCACAGGGGGGAGTATGTAGCGGGGTCTCTAAATTTAGGTGGGACACACTCAGGTGTGTAGGTATGGGAGTAATGGACCATTTGTATTCGTGGAGGATTGGACGGTGTAATAATCCCCTTGGCCTGTGGGTGGCAGGTGCCCGCAGGCTCAGGGTAGATTTGCCTTCTCGGAGATGGTACGGCGAGGGCGGGGAACCTGCCGTGGCGTCGATTGGAGGGAATAAAAGGGGGAGATGACCTGGTCACGAGGGCTTGCTCTTCTGGAGGTCGATCATCACGCGCCCAGGCACCTTAGACCTGGGTGCGGGCGGTTCTGAATTCCGGCTCAGGTGCCCTAGGCCTGACCGGGATGGAGTTGGAGTCCATCCCAGGCACCTTCAGCCTGGGGTGAGGTACTAAACCAGGAGGCCCGGGGCCCAGTGACTTCGACTGGGTCCCGCGAGGGTGGAGAAGTCCGAGGGTCCCTGAAGTGGATGGGACCCATGTCTGAGGTGAGGAGGCCGGGGAGGTTACCCATTCGGAGAGTCTGGAGCAGCATCAACCCAGTGACGGATGGGCCTCTGGTAACTCCCTTGGAGGGACATCTTCCCCTGATAGGGGCCACAACGCAGCGAAGGTACTCCTATCTATGTTCTCTTGAGTCGCTGGTAGAGACTCTTAAGTTCTAAGTCCTTTCTAGCTAAGGCTATAGTAACCACTGGCGAGATCGCAGTGGTTTAGCTGACAACCAGGATAGTGCCTCGACCTGCTCATCCCCTGTATCAAAATGTTATCAAGTCGCAACCAGTTGGCTACTGAAGCACTGTTTATTGTGAGATATGCAATAAAACAAGAGTTGGACTGTGATCGGTGTGTGGAACTCTGGTTAATGGGAGCAGAGGGAAGTGTTGACGCAGCAGGACTTAATTCTAGACAGAAGCACACAGGCCCGAGGAACTATCTGGTACTGGCCTTCACCTCACCCACAGCTATGGGGAGGACATGGGCCGTAGCACATCTCACTCTGTCGTGTGTGATACCCCTAGACAAAAGAGATGGGGTGAGGTTGCTACACCGGCGTATAAGACAACCTTTTGTACTTAAAAATATCCCCCAAAAGTCAGGGGTCGTCTTATACGCCCGGTACCTGTATGAGTCAGACTGCGGGCGTCCATTATTCAAAAGCCGCGCCTCCTTTTCATCCTGTTCCGTGATAGGCGGAACACTCAGTTTCCCAGCAGAGCCTCTGTTCAGTGTTCCGCCTATCACGGAGGCCCTCTCATCCTCGGCCTCGGACGAGAGGACCTCCGTGATAGGCGGAACACTGAACAGAGGCTCTGCTGGGAAACTGAGTGTTCCGCTTCTCACGGAACAGGACGAGGAGGAGGCGCGGCTTTTGAATAATGGATGCCCGCAGTCTGAGTCTGCATACATCGATAAGGTATGGAGATCTGGAGATCTGGAGATCGGCACAATGAGGTAGGCAATGAACACAGGGAGGTATGCAATGGGCACAGTGAGGTATGCAATGGGCACAGTGAGGTATACAATGAGCACAGTGAGGTATGCAATGGGCACAGTGAGGTATGCAATGGGCACAGGGAGGTATGCAATGGGCACAGTGAGGTATGCAATGGGCACAGTGAGGTATGCAATGAGCACAGTGAGGTATGCAATGGGCACAGTGAGGTATGCAATGGGCAAAGTGAGGTATGCAATGGGCACAGTGAGGTATGCAATGGGAACAGTGAGGTATGCAATGGGCACAGTGAGGTGTGTCGGAAGGGGGTCGTCTTATACGGCGAGTATATCCCAAAACCAACCTTTTAGCTGGAAAATTAGGGGGTCGTCTTATACGCCGGCAAATACGGTATGCTTTTTTTTTTTATTTATCTAGAAGTCAGCTTTAAATTTACTAGCTTATTATTGGATGTTTTAGTTCATGTGATTTTACTTCAAGCGGAGCTAAACTCTCTCAAACATTGACTATTTTTAATCCTTGGGCTGCTAGCATTAGTAAATAGATAGAAAGGTGTATGATATTTATTTGTTTTATTTATTTTTTTAGATTTCTTCAGTTTCTTATTGGTTTCCTGCCTAGGCCAAAATGATGTCATGCATCCCAGGAGTCTTCATGGCATTTTTTTTTTCACCTGGAGGAGGAGAGGAGGGGTCTTCTCAGCTAAACACAACCTCCTGCATGCATGCCTAAGCTAAGAGCAGATTTATTCCATCTAAATGTTACATGAATTATCTTCCCCTGACTCAAGATGGCTACAAATGCTAGGGGGTGCTTTTCAAAGTGATTTCTCAAAAACATGAAGTATTGAGACATAGATAGATGGCCGAGTTTGCTTTGAATTCTAAAGCCTCGTACACATGGCCGGTTTTCTCGGCAAGAAAACTGCTGGGAGAGCTTTTTTGCAGAGAAAACCAGTCGTGTGTATGGTTTCTCATCGAGAAAACTGCTGGGAATCTCGACGAGAAAAATAGAAAACCTGCTCTCTATTTTCTCGTTGGGATTCTCGTCGGCCTGTTTCCCGACGAGACAACCGTGCGTGTGTACGAGGCTTGTATGCTTACCTGTCCCCAGGTAAGCCCGCGCATGCTCGATGAGACTTCGACGCATGCGCGGTAGCTTACAAGGGTAGTGTAGGGTGAAGCAAGATGGCGTAGACGGCATTGAATGTGACGAGCGCATGCTCGTCGTAGTCGATGACGTCACCACGTTCTTGCCATTCAAAAGAACGGCGGTTCTTTTGAATGTGTGTGTGTACACAGGGCTTGGCAAGAAAAGCTTTCCAGGAATCTCGACAGGAAAAACAATGTTTTTTTCCTGACGGGATTCTCGCCCGTGTGTACAGGGCTTTAGGCTAGGTTCACATCTGTGTGGTTTCTGTGTGCCGCGTTTGCACAGGCACAGCAGCCTATTCATTTGAATGGACTGCTGTACCTGCAGGAATTGTAGGAAAAAGTTTGTGCACCTTTTTTCAAACCGCAGCCAAAGGGAAAAAGCGCAATGCGTCTTTCCACACCCAAAAACGCTCTTCAGTTTCAGATGCGTGGGAGTACCATTAAGAATTAATGGCATCCCTGCATGTCTGCTAAATACACCGCATTTTGTCTGCAGGTGCAGATCTACACACTTTTTTCAGACAGTATATATGTGAACCTAACCTAAAAATGTATTAAAGCTGAGCTCCACCCTAAAATAATACTTTACTGCACTAAATTACTTTAAATGTGATTAAAAAAGTTCTGTGAATTTTTTTTTTCTAACATGCCTGGAAATCCCTGTTGCTAGGCAGAATTCCTAATCTGCCTTCTTCCTGGACTGCGGTGTTTCTCCTGTCCAACCTAAGCTGCACAGACTCCTGGTAAAGGAGTGTCATAATTTCCCAGGAGACTGTGCGCTCTTCTGTGCTGAAAAATTGCGGGATTTCAACAAAGGAAATTATTTCAACAAAGGAAATGGTGCGATTAAGGCTGTTTATCTATGTTGTCATAACAACGGGGTGGGACGTTCCTCCGCCGCCGCCCACAAACAACCTGTGCTACGAGCGTCGCTCCACTGTACATGCCCAAGATCCAGCATGCACCTCTCCACGAAAAGAAGAAAAAAATATGTACTGGGCTTCAGATGCCCACACATAGGATGGCAACGGCCACATCATGAGCTGCTGCAAATAAGGCAAGTTTAAGATTGATTTACCAATCGATTGGCGATCTATCACTATCTTTAATATGATGTTTAATGTAATTCAATTTAAATTGCCAAAAAAAATAAAAAATATTTGTGACCGGAACCCCGCTTTAAAAAGTGTTTTCAGTTTGTGGTGCTCAAATACAGTTTAGTTTCACTTTCTTGCATTTCCCTTCCCCAGGTACATAGGATTCATCCACCTAATTTCGCAAAGCGTCCAGTAAATGTTTAATAAATGTAATCACACAGATAGATTGGGATAACTCCAAAAGGTTCAATAATTACTTCAGGAATTAAGTACTTATTGAAATATGAATTGATATATTCACTAGACTCTAACAAAATTAACTATCGTGGTAAATGCTTGCAAATTTCAGCATTTTTTTTTTTTTTTATTGAATAACGATATGCTACTTTGCTTCCTAAATACATGCTAATCACTTTAGCTGCTAATGATGGAGAAGAAGACTTGAACCAAAGTAATGACTTTTTTTGTCACTAAAAGCTGCATGGTTGGCATAGAATTAGTGATTTGCAATATTTTATTAAATCTGATGAAAAGATTTCTCGATGACCTTATGCTCGGAGATGGTAAGAACTAATTATGCTGTTTTGTAAAGGCTAATTTTTTGGCTGACATTACAAGGATTTCAGTGTTGTTCACAGTATTCTTTTAACTTAGGGCTTGTGGACAAATGATAAGGTGTCACGTGTTTTAGGGTAAAGAAAGCTGTAGCAATGGTTGCAGTAAATGTAATAGTGAAAGGTCGGGAAACAGAAACAATCCTTTTACTGCTCAGATAATTACGCAATACAAAAAAGGGAATCTAGACATACAACAGTCCTGCTTCACCAGGGCGAAGAATAGATCATAATTAAGAAATGTTCACCAAGGTGCTGAACTGCTGATTAGCGTTATTAAATTTGTGTTTTTGATTTTTTATTAAACATCACTGTATGGCCAATTTAATAATTTAAAGAGCACAATGCAAAGGACTCTAGCAGTAATTTGAATCTGCATAATATTGATCTAACTGCACTGAGCTCAGTTCTGATTGGTTGGTACTGGTTACTTTGATAGCTATTAGCATGCCCTATAAAAAAAAAAACCCCTGAGGCAAAAAAGTAAAAAATGCTACAATATGTAAAATAGCTGCTAACAACATTCACTTTTATTGCTATAAAAGTACCCACTAAGGCACAGTTATTGAAGCATTTACGTGACTTTACTGTGCACTCAATGGCTATAGGTTAACTGTCACTGTAGGCAAGATGATGACTACAAAAACTATATTATTATTATTATTATACAGGATTTATATACTGCAACAGTTTCCGCAGCACTTTACAACATGAAGGCAGACAGTACAGTTACAATACAATTCAATACAGGAGGAATCAGAGGGCCTCGCTCATTAGAACTTACAATCTAGACCAGTGATTCTCAACCAGGGTTCCTCCAGAGGTTGCTAGGGGTTCCTTCAGCATTGGGCCATTTTGCCCTCAGATAAGTTCCCACTGACACCATTGATCTTTTTAGCTATCTGTAAGGAGGCAATTCTTCCCAATGACCACAAGTGTAAGGACCATTCTTCCCACTGACCATCACACTAATGTATCATGAGTTGTAGATTTCTGATTTTTAGCAGGGGTTCCCTGAGACCGGAGAACTATTTCAAGGGTTCCTCTGTGTTGAAAAGGTTGAGAAAGGCTGATCTAGACATATATATTATTTTTAAACACTCAGAACTCTGTGGCTGCAGAGGCTAAGCTTCCAGCATGAACATAAATTTCACTGTATGAACCCATGGTCCACCAACTATGACCTACTGTATCTCCATATCTTGTCATGAACCTAACACCTAACCTTTCCCTCTCCTGTTTGTATTTTTGTAGTATTAAATGTTTAGCGTTATTTAGTTTTATACATGGAGCACAAAAAATAAAAAATCCCCAGTAAACTGATTGTTAAAATTCTTACCCAAGCACTTTCAGTTTCCAACTTCCAATGCTGTTGGCTCCTGCCCTAGTAATGCTGCTTCCCTGAACTTCCAGTCTACCTCGGAAAGAGTTAACAGTGAGCAGTGCAATCTCCAGCCACTTTGCTAACATGGAGAAGGGAGGTGGAGTAGGAGGGACCAGGGGAGCACTGTGCCATCCTAGGTAATGGGGCTGTGTGATTCATGTTCCTGAGCAATCCACATGTGGTCCAGTGAGGAGTGATTTGAGCCTATTCATTCTGAATGAGCTCAAATCACACTGCACCAAAAGTAGTGCAGGCACTACTTTTGGAAACTCACTGCAACCGGATCATATGGTACTTCTGTACCATGCGATTCAATGCAAGCAAACATTGTGTTAACATTGACGCCATCTAAAGATCGCACCAGGGGAACAAGAAAAAAACATGGGTTTCCGGCACTGTGTTCTGGTATGAATGGGGCTTAAGGCAAACAGTTCTTGTCCCTACATGCAAGGGTGATTCCATAGGATGCTTCAAGAGAAAGGAGCCACCCTTACATTGATACATAGTTACATAGTAGGTAAGGTTGAAAAAAGACAATAGTCCATCCAGTTCAACCTGTGTAGGTGCACGGGTCAGTGCGTATAATTATTTCCCATATCCCTGTACATTGTGCTCTTTAAGATGCACATCCAAGAGTCTTTTAAAAATATCCATACTGCTCACTGCCACCACTGATTGTGGAAGAGAGTTCCACATCCTTATTGCCCTGATAGTGTAAAACCCCCTGCGCAGCTTTAGGTAAAACCTCTTCTCTTCCAATCTCATTGTGTGCCCCTGTGTCCTCTTACACTCCCTGAGACTGAATAGTTTATTTCCTATGCTGGGATCACCATTGAGGTATTTGTAGATCGCTATCATGTCCACTCTCAAGCGTCTCTTTTCTAGGGAGAATAGAATAAGTGTTTGTTCGTAATTGAGGGCGTCTGGTCCCCTTATTAGTTTTGTTGCCCTTCTCTGGACTCTCTCCAGCTCCAGCACATCCCTTCGGAGGACTGGTGACCAGAACTGGACAGAATACCCCAGATGAGGCCTAAACAGAGTTTTATAAAGTGGCAGGATTATCGTTTTATCCCTGGAGTATATCCCTTTTTTTATGCATGCTAATATTCTGCCGACTTTGGAAGCTGCAGCTTGACATTGTATGCTATTGCTCAATTTGTCATCTACTAGGACCCCCAGATCTTTCTCCATCCTTGATTCCCCCAGAGGTCCTCCCCTAGTTAATAGTTTGCCTTTATGTTTTTAGCCCCCAAGTGCATTACTTTACATTTCTCCACATTAAACCTCATTTGCCATGTGTTTGCCCACTCCATTATTTTGTTCAGATCTTTCTGTAAAATTTCTATATACTGATGTGACGTCATTGCCCTGCTTATTTTTGTGTCGTCCACAAAAACTGAGATTGAGCTATTTATCCCATCCTCTATATCATTTATGAATAAATTGAATAAAATTGATCCCAAGACAGAACCTTGGGGTACCCCACTCACCACTCCAGACCAGTCTGAGTACATGTTATTTATCAAAGAGTTTATGGGGGACTGTATCAAATGCCTTTGCAAAAGGAAACAGGAAATCTGGGGCAGCGGTCATGGCGCCAGATTAAACTGGAACATAGGCAAGGATTAAAAGATAAACAAAATTAATACTTAGTGGGTGATTAAATCAACTGCTGAAAATGCTTATAAAAAATTTGATTTTATATCACTTTATGTTTCCAGCAGGAATATAAATTTTACTGTATAAACCCATGGCCAATCAACTGTAACCTATCTCTAATGCTTGTCATCAATCTAACACTTAATCTTTCCCTCTCCCTGAGGCTGGGTTCACACTTGTGCGAAGCGGGAACCAGCACAATTTCATTCCCATTTCCCTCATCACATGTCACTCACAGGCAGTTTACACTGCCCTCTGCGAACCGCTATGGGTGTCAATGTAAAGTTAATGACACCCCCAGATTGGTTTGCAGATCGCAGTGTGAACTGTGAAATGGTCCTGTACCAGTGATCACCAAAACAAAGGGCCTTGTACATATTGGTTCGAATGCGATGCAAATTCAGCCATACAAACAGTACACAGTACTGTTTTGTAGACATTGCATGTGATCTGCACAGCAATGCGAAGCGAATCACATGCAATGTCTGAGTTTGCACCAGTGTGAACCCATCCTGAATTTAACACTCATTCTGCCCCTAAAAGGTGGATTTTGCTCTCAGTTTTCCACTCACCTTATCTCCTAACCATTAATTGGATCTTTCTGAACTTTACTAATCTGCAGGACTAAGTTCCTGAAATTGCATGGTCAAATTTTACAAAACAAGCTGTGCCTTTTATCAAGAACAGTCCTTGAACGCTAAGCAAGTGGCTTTGTCTAGGCTGAGATGGTGCCATCAGTCTACTGCATGCATAATGAAGCATTTTCTCAGTCTCCTCTCCCCAGTGGTTCAACTGCAACATTGTAACTTTGTAGCAAATCACAAGGTGATTGGCTTGCTGCAGGTGCTGATCCATGTGAAACATTAGTGAACAGCTAAGAAATAGACAGGCACCAGGACATTTGTGTTATCTTCTAAGGTGACACCTGAGTCCAAGAAGTAAATGAGGACCATGAATCATGCCAGAAAAAAAACATTTCAATCCATTTGAAGAGATACCAGATATAGGATTTAGGTTGTAAGCTTTCACAAACAGAGACCTCTTAATCCGCTTGTGTTGCATTGTATTGTAACTGTACTATCTCTTTATTTGGTTGGTGCCTAAAACCTGTAATAATACTAATAACATAGGCATTGTCAGGGGGAGTACTGTGATCTCTGATGGAAGCTAATAAATACCTGTGTTATGCCTTGTACACACGATAGGAATTTCCGATGGAAAAAATCAGACAGTCTTTTTCCATCGGAAATTCCTACCGTGTGTGTGCCCCATCGGAGAAATTCCAATGAATTCTATCGGAGTTTAAAAATAGAACATGTTCTATTTTACTCCGATGGAATTCCGTCGGAAGTCCCATGTGCTTTTGGCCGGAGAATAGTCCGACCGTGTGTACGGGGCATAACACTTAAAAATTACTATGCATGGATAGTATAACTCAGCCTTTCCAACATGGTGGAACCCTTGAAATTTTCCGGTCTCAGGCAATCCCTGCTAAAAAACGGAAAATTTATTACCAAATACTTACCGTAATTTTCCTTTCCTGATAGACTCCATGGCAGACTACGTGTGGGTTAACCCCGCCTCCTCTCCACAGCTATAGGACCCCCTACCTATAAATTTGAGCTCACCTCTACAGACAGTGTTCCGTAACTATCCGACTCATATTCCATTTCTCATATTTTTATTCATGGGTGGGAACTCCGTCTGCCATGGAGTCTATCAGGAAAGGAAAATTACGGTAAATATTTGGTAATAAATTTTCAGTTTTCCTGACAGCCTCCATGGCAGACTACGTGTGGGAAATAACTAGCCAATCCACACGGGGGGGGGGGGGGTATGCTGAACAAAAAATATTTTAATCTTTCCCGTCAACTGACAAGATTCTCAGACCAAAATTAACAGAGGAAATGGAAGCAGGCTCAATACAGTAATGAGACATAAAAGTGTTAATAGAAGACCACGAGGCTGCCTTGCATATCACGTCAGGAGCCATGTGTCGAGCTGCTGCCTAGAGGCTGCCAAGCCTCTGGTGGAATGAGCCGTCACCGCCTCTGGAGGAGCCAAGCCCTTCGTTCTGTAAGCTTGTTGGATAGATTGAACAATCCAGGCCGCTATCGTTCTAGAGGAATCCCGTTTTCCTCTGTTGCTGTCAGTGTGTAACAAGAACAGATGGTTAGAGCTTCTAAAAGATGAAGTGACTCGCAAATATTCTTTCAGAGTTTCACCCACATCCAAGGGATGAGCATCTGCTGATTCCGTTGAATTGAAAGTAGGAAGGACTATTTCCTGGTTCTCGTGGAAAACCGACGTGACTTTTGGCTTAGACCCAAGCATGGGAATAAGGACCACTCGGTGCGGGAAGAAAGTCAAAAAGGGTTCTTGACAACCCAGGAAGCTTATTTCTGAGACCCTTTTGGCTGAAGTAATAGCCACTAGAAAAGCCAGTTTAATTGATAAGTCCTTAATGGAAAGATCCTTATTGTTGAGTGCTGAAAGAGCATCAAGGACGAGCGGAAGATCCCATTTGGGGAACCTGGGTTTCCTCTGAGGCCTGATTCTCGATGCCCCCCGAAAGAACTGTCGAACCAGGGGATGAGTTGCCCATGATGTTCCCGAAAATGCTGAAAAGGCTGAAACTTGTTCCCTGAGGGAACTGACCGTCAAAGGAAGATCCAAGCCTGGTTGAAGAAAACTCAGAATGTCTTGAACTCCAGGATCTCTACACAATTTTCCTGCAGAAGTAGTGAAGTTGACAAACCTGGCCCAGATTCTACTGTAAACTCTGTTTGTATTAGGCTTTCTGGAGCTCATAAGGGTAGAGATTACCCCTGAAGCACACCCAAGAGACTCTAGCCTCTTCCTCTCAAGAACCAGACCATCAGTCTCAGTATCGCTGGACAGGGGTGCAGGGTCGCCCCCTGAGAAAGAAGGTCCGGCCTGAGAGGAAGAGGCAACGGGTCCCGGAAGCTCATTAGATTCAGGAGAGGAAACCACGGCCTGCTCGGCCAGTATGGTGCTAATGTCATCACTTCGACTGTCTCTAACTGAAGTTGCTGTAGGAATTTGAGCATGATCGGAGGTGGAGGGAAGGCATACGCCCTGTTGAAATTCCATTGGCTCGTTAACGCATCCACTCCGAAAGCTTGACTGCACTGACCTCGAGTGTAGTATCTGTCGATTTTGTAGTTGCAGGGGGATGCAAACAGATCCACCTCTGGATCGATTCCCAATGATAGGATCCACTTGAATGTTTGTGGGTGCAGTGACCATTCGTTGTTGTCTAGGTTGCTGCGTGACAGGAAGTCCGCTTGAATGTTCTGCTTCCCTGGAATGAAGACTGCTGTCAAGTTGAGTAGATTCCTCTGAGCCCAAGTCATGATGGGCTTAACCTCTTAGAGAAGGACGGAGCTCCGAGTACCCCCTTGCCTCTTTACATATGCCACAGCGGTGGTGTTGTCCATCTTAAGAAGGTCCGACTTCCCTTTCAGGAGGTGGGAAAAAGCTTGAAGGGCACACCATGCCGCACGTAGTTCCAGAATGTTTGAACCTGGAGTGTGGAGACGGGCATCCCATTTGCCCTGAGCCAGTTCTGCCCCACAATGGGCCCCCCAGCCCGCATTGCTGGCATCGGATGTAACAGTCACCCAATGGATGGTAGCAAGGGAGTGGCATGTTAATAGGTTCTTGTGATGAAGCCACCAGAGGAGACTGTTCCTCACTGACTGCGTTATTCGGATCAACTGATTGAGATCATCTGACCTCCACTGCTGGAGGAAACCTGATTGAAACGGACGAAGCCTCCACATTGCCCATTTGAAAATAGGGGCTGTGGCCACCATTGTGCCGATTATCTTCAGGCACTGTGACGCCCTTAGGTGTAAAGAGTCTAGGGCTAGGGAGACCCTTTCCCGAATGACCGGGATTTTTTCCCGGAAGAGAGATGGTATTCTCTATGGTGTCGAACTGAGCTCCTAGATAGATTAAGCGCTGGGTCGGCTCTAGCTGACTTTTCTCCCGGTTTAGGAGCCATCCGAATTCTGTTAGTGTAGTAATCACCTGTTCTTTGTGGATCAGAAGCAGCTGCTTGTCCTGAGACAGTACCCAGCAAATCGTCCAGGTAATGGTACAGACGCACACCCTGTACTCTGATAAGTATCTTTGAAAAAACTCTTGGAGAAGTCGTTAATCCGAATGGAAGACATATAAACTGTAAGTGCTCTCACTCGACCTGAAACCGAAGATATTTGTGGAAATCTTCTGCCACTGGAACATGAAAGTACACGTCCTTTAGATCTATTGAGATCAACCAGTCGCCTGACTCCATCTTGAACTTCTCGTGCTTTATATACCTGTTCAGAAAGGTGAGGTCTATAACTGGGCGCCAAGAGCTGTTTTTCTTTTGTACTAGAAAGAGGGGGGAGTATACCCCCTGGAATTCCTCGTTCTTTGGCACGGGCACCACTGCTCCTTGATCTTTCAGGGCATTCACATAGGATAGAAGAAGTTGTTTTTCTTCTGACCGAGGTAGTGAGGTTTGCATTGGTCTGCAGGGAGGGATCTTGGTGAAGGACCATGTGTGGCCTGTTGAGACCGTTTTGATGGTCCAATAATCTTAGATCTAGGCCACCCAGACATGCCGGAAGAGACGTAGGCGAGCCCCTACCCGACCCGCTTGGGCGGGCCCAATCTCAAAAGGACTTGGTTGGCTCACGCCCACCGGGTGTCTGTTTCTTGGCCGACATTTGAAAGGAAGTTTGCCCTCTATTCCAATTCCAGCTTCTCCTAAAATCCCGTCCGGGTCTATAGGAGCGTGCCTCCCTCGAACGCTCTGTTCTGCGTCTCTGCTGAGGTCTTCTTTGGTTAAACGGGTGACTGTCCTGGGGAAGGAACCCCGACTTCCCGCCTGTAGCTTTTGAAATAGCGTTATCCAGTTTGTTCCCAAACAAGGAAGTCCCTTCAAAGGGAATTTTGCTCATGCCTGCTTGGAGGCTGGATCAGCAAGCCAGGGGCACAACCATAATGCTCATTTGGCCGTGACAGAAGATAACATTGATCTAGCCAGTAAATGGATGAGGTCAATTGATGCTTCCCCCAAAAAGGCAACTGCCAGTTTAAGTTCTTGCACTGCTGAACTTTGTGCTAATTTCTCCGAGACACCTTTCAGAACGGAGTCCACATTTTCCACCCAGGCCTCCATTGCTTTGGAGGTAACCGCAAGGGCTAAGGCTGGTTTGCCGGCCGTTCCGGTCAAGCTATAAATTCTTTTGAGGTCTTGGTCAATCTTACGTTCCAGACCATCTTTAAAATATATCGTATCTTCTAGCGGAAGGGTGACATGCTTCGCTAGGCGCATTACTGCTGCATCTACGAAGGGAGCATTTTCCAAATGCTTGACGTCCTCGGCTTTAAAGGGATACAATCTAGAAGTTTTGTTTAGCATTGAAACCTTCTTATCCCCTTTGCTCCATTCTTCCTCAAACACGTCTCGAGGGAAGTGGGAAATTGGAGCGTTCTTTCCCCAGTTGTTTAAAAAGTTTTCTTTGTTTTTCTGGGGGGGCAGTAGTATCCTCCAACTTTAAGGTCTCCTTAACTGCGTTAATCAGTGGGGAGACTAAAGCATAGTTGAAGCCCACAGTAGACTCATCTCCCTCCATCTCGTCTTGCGAGGAATTATAGAAGGCATCATGAGGCTGGAATTGGCCGGGATCCTCCTGGGCCTCGTCAGCCATGGAGCCAGACAGGGTGGTGGACTGGCACCTCATGTGGGGAATGTCTATTTCCTTCATAGATTGTTGCACCACATGTTTAACAAGAGACTCAAGATTTTGTTTTTTGAGCCTCTTTCTCACCAACCGCTCGGGCATAACATGGGTCGCATAGCGATTTGCCCTCCGGGACTCTGGTCTTACATCCTTAGTAGGCTCTGTGATCAGAGCGACTATCGCGGTGGTGGTGGTGTCTAGAGGAGAAATTGGAACGTCTCCTGTGCCTAGAGGGGGAACGTGAATGCCCCCTATGATAATGGGTCCTAGACGTAGTGCCGCGTCTGGACTTGGAGGATGAATGATGATGATGATGCGGCCTGGCAAGGTCCCTGTCTTGTGATGGATGATCTGATCTAGCCAGGCTGCAATGAAATAATACAGACAGGGGGACGGGGAGGATACTACTAAAAATTATATGAAAAACACCAGAGAAAAATTTAATACATTAAAGTGTTTGTTCACCAATGCCAGAAGTCTGCATGAGGAGAGCTATGACGTAATCGGTATTGCTGAAACTTGGCTTCAATCCGCACATGACTGGGCTATTAATATTCCTGACTATGCACTCTTTCGGAGAGATAGGGTAAAAAGGAAAGGTGGGGGGGTCTGTCTCTATGTGAGAAGTGATCTCAAAACAAGCGTGAAAGAGGACCTGGTTGATGGAGAGTGTGATGAGGCTGAAGCATTATGGGTGGAACTGCATATAGATGTGCGTAGTTCAAAGTTAATCATTGGAGTTTGTTATAGACCACACAATGTTAATGAGGAGGTGGAGACTCAGCTCCTTGCACAGATGGAAATGGCTGCAAGGGCTGGGACGGTGATAATAATGGGGGATTTTAACTACCCAGAAATTGACTGGAGTAATGGCACTGCTGGGACAGTTAAAGGGCAAAAATTTATAAGCCTATTGCAGGACAATTTTATGGTCCAGTTTATTGAGGCCCCAACTAGGAATGATGCTCTTTTGGACCTGGTAATCTCAAACCATGCAGAGCGTATTACTAATGTTCAGATAAAGGAACACCTGGGTAGCAGTGACCATAACATGATTTCATTTGATGTTAGCTGTAAGCAAGAAATACATACAGGAAAGATAAAAACACTTAATTTCAATAAAGCAAATTTTCCAAGGATGATGGCTGCTCTCCAGGACTTAGACTGGGAGGGAATATTGGCATCGATTAACACAGAACAGAAATGGGAATTCTTCAAAAAGACTGTTTGGGACCTCACTGCAAAGTATATTCCTATGGGCAATAAGTTTAAAAGGCTAAAAATAAAACCTATGAGGCTCACGGTTAAAGTTAAAAAAGCTATAAACAATAAGAAAAGAGCTTTTAAAAAATATAAAGATGAAGGAACACTAGTGTCGTTTAAATGTTACAAAGAATATAACAGGATATGTAAAAAGGAAATCAAGGATGCAAAAGTTCAAAACGAACGACAGATTGCAAAAGATAGTAGGACAAACTCCCAAAAATTCTTCAAATATATTAGTAGTAAAAAGGTCAGGTCTGAGCATGTAGGCCCTTTACAAAATAATCTAGAGTGGGTGACTGGGGACAAAGAGAAGGCTAATTTATTAAATACTTTCTTCAGCTCTGTGCATACAAAGGAGCATGGGGGAGATCATGTCCATAATGGGGGGAGTAGTGATACAGCCGCAAATCCACAATGGCTCAAAAGTGATATGGTCCAGAAATATTTAGACAGAATAAAGGTGGATAAAGCACCTGGACCAGATGGCATACACCCACGGATCCTAAAAGAATTGAGCTCTGAAATTTCAAAGCCATTGTATATAATTTTTAGGGACTCATTAATGACAGGAATAGTACCACTGGATTGGCGCAGGGCCAATGTGGTGCCTATATTTAAAAAGGGAACAAAGTCTTTAACAAGTAACTATAGACCTGTTAGTTTAACTTCTATAGTTGGGAAGATACTGGAGAGATTAATAAAAGACCACATAGAGGAGTTCTTGCTGGAAAAAAAACTATTTAAGCAACAGACAGCATGGATTCATGAAAGACAGAAGTTGTCAGACAAACCTGATTTCTTTTTATGAAGAGGTAAGTAAAACCTTGGACAGAGGGGTGGCTGTGGACGTGGTATACTTGGATTTTGCAAAAGCGTTCGATACAGTTCCCCACACATGGCTCATGTGTAAGGTAAAGTCTACAGGATTGGAACTATCAGTTTGTAAATGGCTAGAAAACTGGATAAAAGACAGAATTCAGAGAGTAGTGGTTAATGATTCTTACTCTGAATGGTCTAAGGTTCAGTGCTGGGACCCTTACTTTTTAATATCTTTATAAATTATATTGGGTCTGGGATCAAAAGTAACATTTCTGTCTTTGCAGATGACACCAAGCTATGCAGTGGAATAACGTCCTTACATGATGTTGCCAATTTACAAACCAACCTCAATGCTCTGTCTAATTGGGCGACTATGTGGCAGATGAGGTTTAATGTTGATAAATGTAAAGTTATGCACTTGGGGGCTAAGAATATGAATGCATCATACATACTAGGAGGAGTACAACTGGGGAGATCCGTAGTGGAGAAGGATCTGGGGGTTTTGGTAGACCATAAGCTCAATAATGGCATGCAATGCCAAGCGAGCGAAGTCTTTTCTTGTATTAAGAGAGGTATGGACTCCAGAGAGAGAGATAACATTTTGCCCCTTTTTAAATCATTAGTAAGACCTCATCTGGAATATGCAGTTCAGTTTTGGGCACCAGTTCTCAAAAAGGATATCGGGGAACTGGAGAAAGTCCAGAGAAGGGCAACCAAACTGATAAGAGGCATGGAGGAGCTCAGCTATGAGGAAAGATTAGAGGAACTGAATTTATTCACTCTTGGGAAGAGGAGAATAGGGGGGATATGATTAACATGTATAAATATACAAGGGGTCCATATAGTGAACTTGGTGTTGAGTTATTCACTTTACGGTCAACACAAAAGACAAGGGGGCACTCTTTACGTCTAGAGGAAAAAAAGATTTCATCTCCAAATACGGAAAGGTTTCTTCACAGTAAGAGCTGTGAAAATGTGGAACAGACTCCCTCCAGAGGTGGTTCTGGCCAGCTCATTAGATTGCTTTAAGAAAGGCCTGGATACTTTCCTAAATGTACATAATATAACTGAGTACTAACATTTATAGGTAAAGTTGATCCAGGGTAAATCCGATTGCCTCTCGGGGGATCAGGAAGGAATGTTTTCCCCTGCTGTAGCAAATTGGATCGTGCTCTGCTGTGGTTTTTTGCCTTCCTCTGGATCAACTGTGGGTATAGAATTGGGTATATGGGATTGTACGATATTTTTTATTTTATTATTTATTTTTTTATTATTAAACTGGATGGACTTCGTCTTTTTTCAACCTGACTAACTATGTAACTATGTAACTATGAGGAAGGTGGGCAGGGTAACCGTTAGCAACCACCATAGTAAAAACAACATTTTTTTTTTTAAACTTTCCCTTTAAGAGACATGTAAGTATACTACCCAAAAGGATAGTGCCTACCTTGCCCAAGGAGTGTCGAGGCTCCGGGATGCTGCCGCTATATGCCCACAGGTTATCCCACCTGTATAGGGCTCTTCGGCGGTTTAAATTACCTGCCGGAATGACGTCACGGCCGGTCCCATGCGCCAGGAGACCAGCCGTATTGCGCCTGTGTGGCCCCTGACCCCTCCGCCGCACTGCGCCTGCGCGAAAACCAAGCCTCGGTTTCACCGTGGCTTTGCGCATGCGCGGACGCATGACGGATGGGAATCAGGAAGTGAAGTGGCGTTCTGGAATGCAGAAGCATTCCACACACGGCAGGACAGAGAAACGACATTAAGCACAGGCAAAAAGAGGGGAATAAACAGACAAAGGGACACACAAAAATGGTCTGCCATGGAAATACATAATGAAGTCTCCAGACCTTGTCAGCCAGTCCTGCGTCCATCCTGGTACACTGGGCCACATCCCTTCCACCATAGGGGTATTAACTGCCCGAAAACCACTCGCCCGCTCTTAGCTGGGCCCTGGGTGCACCACACAACTGGTACCGATCCGACGGACATCCTGGACTTCCACAGAACGATATGATGTAGGGTCCCCATGAGGAGGACAGAAAAGGAACACTGCTGTAGAGGTGAGCTCAAATTTATGGGTAGGGGGTCCTATAGCTGTGGAGAGGAGGCGGGGTTAACCCACACATAGTCTGCCATGGAGGCTGTCAGGAAATGACTATATCTACAACTCATGATACATTAGTGTGATGGTCAGTGGGAAGAATGCTCCTTACACTTGTGGTCATCAGTAATAATTTCTCCCTTAAGCCGGGCACACGCTTCAGTTTTTTTTTTTTTCGTGCAACCAAGTGGGTTGCACAAAAAAACTGACAGCTCTGGTCGGGAGCCACTGTACTAACCATGAGATGTTAGTCCAGTGATCTCCCCCCCGCTGAGCTGTTGTGTTCTGACAGGGGGAAAGCCACCCCACCAAAACACTCAAATCAGCGTTCTCTGCCATTGGCTGAGAGCGCTGATCGAGAGTCGGTCGGGTGCTGGTTTTTCAGCATGCATGTCTGACAGAAGCCGGCCAAACTTCGGCCGGCTTCTGTTGGACAGACCGGCATACACACCGTCTGAATGTCGGCCGGCATTTTTTGTACCCGCAAATGACTCCCGCCATTCTGCCTGTGTGTACATGGCTTTATAGATACTGTAGCTAAAAGGATTAGTGGTGTCAGTGGGAACTTATCAAAGAGGCAGAAATTTCTCATTGCTCAAGGAACCCCTAGTAACCTCTGGAGGAATCCTAGGGTTCCATGAAACCCTGGTGTAAGTAAAGGCAAAACTTTTCCTTTTTTTTTTGTGGATAGCATGGAGAGGGATTAGGACCTCTGTCAGATTTTTATTGCTGTCTGTGTCCTTGTTTCATTCAAAGCAAAATTACAGTTCCATGAAGTATTGGATGAAGTTTTGGATGTACTGTACATGGAATATGGAGAATAAGGATATTGTTTAGTATCACTCACCACGCATGTTAAACCCCAATCCAACACATAAAATTAACCTGCAATTGTTGAAAAAGCCCTTAGGCCAGCAATACACGGTTTGAATCTTGGCCTGTTCAGCAGGAACCGCCCAAAATTCGAACTGTTAATAGGCTGGCTGAATGTAACAAGTTGATTGATCTATCAACTTGGGTACAACCAGCCTGCAGGATTCTCTTGTGATTATAATAACTGTCTGCTCCCAGCAACGATGGCTCCCTCCCCCCCCCCCCCCTTGGGAGAAGACAAGAAGACAATGGCCCGGCAGGAGGGATTCCCCCATCAACACTGTCTGTGTTGATAGGGAAATTTACCAAATTTTGTTCCTGCAGCCTTATGCCGTATACACACGACCGGAATTTCCGACAACAAATGTTCGATGTGAGCTTGTTGTCGGAAATTCCGACCGTGTGTAGGCTCCATCGGAAATTTGCTGTCGGAATTTCCGACAACAAAAATTTGAGAGCTGGTTCTCAAATTTTCCGACAACAAAACTTGTTGTTGCGAAATTCCGAGCGTGTGTACACAATTCCGACGCACAAAATTCCACGCATGCTCGGAATCAAGCAGAAGAGCCGCACTAGCTATTGAACTTCATTTTTCTCTGCTCGTCGTACATCTTGTACGTCACCGCGTTCTTGACTTTCGGAATTTCCGACAACATTTGTGTGACCGTGTGTATGCAAGACAAGTTTGAGCCAACATCCTTCGGAAAAAAAATCCACGGTTTTGTTGTCGGAATGTCCGATCGTCTGTATGTGGCATTACAGTTATCTTCCCTCTAAACTTGTGAGCAGCTAAAAAGCCTGCAATAAAAGGACAGCTGGGATTGGTATCATGGATAAGAAGATAGCTGTGGTTTTAAAATGTCATTGTTTCCCCACTCCAAAAGATGTAATATTAAAATATTAATATTAGTAACAAAATGAAATAAATTAATATTTTTTTTTACATTAAATATTAAAATATTGTTTATTCTTATAATCTCCTAAAACAATTACATATTAAATAATATTTTACTGTACAGCTCTTTTATTTTTTATGTACAGTGCCCTGTTAAATAAGCTCATGCATCACAGCGTGCCACCTTCCAGCACTTAAAGGGTTATTCCTTTTGTTCCTCGGTAGAAAGATCTTTTGAATATTAGTTGCTCGCTTCATGTCAGGTCCTAAAGGTGATTTCTGTTCTTAGTTGCCAGAAAAACTTTGCACTGATCAAAACACAGCTGCACCAACGTGCTTGATGCTATAATAGGTGCCACTGTGCCTGGCTTTATCTGCCTGCACCTATGAAAATAGATACATATAATTAACCAGACACATATCATATGCATGCTAATTCCAGGCGAAGTAAAATGAATTACAACGTGTATAACATCTCAAGATATTTTGATAACCCTCGATATTAATAAGGGGAATATAATTCACCTTTTACATTTGTAAGCATTCTCTAAAACAAACGTTTCAAGTGAAAGACCTTTATCCGTGTGCGTTAATTATTCTTGCGCTTGTCGGCCTTGTGCCTCCTATTACTAAGATATTCAGATATCCATTTATTTTCCTGATATTTATATATTTTATTAGGCAGTGTATTTTGAGCGTACCCTACATTAGGGAGTGAAAAAAAAAAGGTGTAGAAAGCACTTCTTTTGTTACACAATGATATAAAGCGGCTAATTCACACATTAGAAACTTAACAGAAAGTAGGTCTATAATGGAATCGTATTTGCAAATGAGCTGTCATATGCAAAACGCACTTTTCAAATAGATTTTAGGAAGCATTTTTAAATCTTTTTCTTCCTATGTTGCCAGATCTGGTGAAAGCATTTGCTATTTTTTTTTTTTTTTCTTGTCATTACATTCACTAAATTATTACAAAAATAAATAAATAAATAACAAAATAAATAAAAAAATCCTCAAGCCGCAAAAGCACTGAACACAGCTGTCAATGCACACTGCCACTTACGAAAACGCTCCACAAATGCTATAGTATTTCTTTTTTCCATAGCAAACTTGGGAGACCCACAGCATAGTCAGACTCTAGCCTGTTTTTGTTACAGTTGGACTATGTATGTTAAACACAAAATTCATAAAATATCATTTGTAATATAATTTTTACATGTTCTTAAGTGATTTTTAATAGCTCCCCACTGTTTTTGTTTTAAATTCATTCAGTGTTTCGCATTCTCTAGTCTACATTCTATGGCTGGCTAGGAAAACATTTGTCGTTTAACTTATGAAAAACATATGACATGTCTAGGCAGGAATAAAAATAATAGAATTACATATATATATATACAATATATATGAATGAGGGGACCAGAGTCCAGGGGCACATAACCATTTGTTACCCAAGCTCTCAATGTTGTTCTTATTGGTTGGGTTACGGCCGAAGAGCATGAAACATTCACTTTTACAGTCTACAGATCTAATTTTTAACATCTCACATAAGTTGTAACATGTTAATGTAATTTCATAAGTTGAGAGTTACCGCTCAGATGTGACTGGTGACTCATTCACAAGATCCAGAGCCGTGGGTGCAGGCAATGCATATGACAATGCAAAAAATCTGAGGAAAACGCTTGGACAGCCGCACTCCAAAAAAGGTTCTTTTATTTAAAACAAAAGCACAAATGATATGCCACAGCAAAAAAACAGCAAGTATGAGCTGACGTTTCGCACTGCGATTCAGTGCTTAATCATAGCTCACGATTAGGCACTGAATCGCAGTGCGAAACGTCAGCTCATACTTGCTGTTTTTTTGCTGTGGCATGTCATTTGTGCTTTTGTTTTAAATAAAAGAACCTTTTTTGGAGTGCGGCTGTCCAAGCGTTTTCCTCAGATTTTTTAATTTCATAAGTTGCTTGCAAACTTTTTTAACATTTACATTTCTCAATGAAATAACCTAGAGATTCTGCATTACGGTCCATTTTCAGGCACAACCTGTTATAGGGCGACAAACTGTCTCTCAGCTGAGTTTCTGCTTTGTCATCCTGTTGTGCGCTCTTCTGGTGGAGACTATAGATGGACATGCTAGGACACATTGCGCAGTCATGGGTCACTATTGTCACTGGCAGGCTGTAGGAAAACACCTATCAGCTATCTTATTAACCACTTCAGCCCCGGAAGATTTGGCTGCCCAATGACCAGGCCATTTTTTGCGATACGGCACTGCATCGCTTTAACTGAAAATTGCGCGGTCGTGCGACGTTGCACCCAAACAAAATTGAAGTCATTTTTTCCCCACAAATAGAGCTTTCTTTTGGTGATATTTGATCATCTCTGCGGTTTTTATTTTTTATAAAAAAGAGCAACAATTTTGAAAAAAAGCAGTATTTTTTTACTTTTTGCTATAATAATTATGCCCAAAAAAAAATATAAAAAAACGTTTTTTTTTCCCTCAGTTTAGGCCGATATGTATTCTTCTACATATTTTTGGTAAAAAAAATCACAATAAGCGTATATTGATAGGTTTGCGCAAAAGTTATAGCGTCTACAAAATACGGGATAGTTTTATGGCATTTTTATTATTATTTGTTTTTATTAGTAATTGCTGCGATCTACGATTTTTATCGGGACTGCGACATTATGGCGGACACATCGGACACTTTTGACACTATTTTGGGACCATTGTCATTTATACAGCGATCAGTGCTATAAAAATGCACTGATTACTGTGTAAATGACGCTGGCAGGGAAGGGGTTAAACACTAGGGGGCAATGAAGGGGTTAAGTGTGTTCTAGGGAGTGTTTCTAACTGTGGGGGGGGCTGGGCTACAAGTGACATCACAGTGATCACTGCTCCCGATCACAGGGAGCAGTAGATCACTGTCCTGTCACTAGGTAGAACAGCGAAATGCCTTGTTTACATAGGCATCTCCCCGTTTTGCCTCTCCGTGATACGATCGCAGGACACCGGCGGACATCGAGTCCGTGGGTCCCGTGGGCATGGTCACAGAGCACACAATGCGCACCCACAATGACGCAATTTAAAGGGGACGTACCTATACGCCCATTTGCGCAGCTGTGCCATTGTGCCGATGTATATCGTCGTGCGCTGGACGGCAAGTGGTTGAAAAGGCCAAATGGCTTTTGGTATTGGCATAGCTGAAACGTTCACTTTCAAAGTGGATCTTAACCTAATTACTAGAATCTCACATAACCACTTGAAGACCAAGCCTTTTCTGGTACTTTTTGTTTACACTATTGCCGCATGTGTCTCACAGCAGGAGTCCGGTGTGTCCCCGTTCACTGTTTCAAGTCCAATTTCAGCACAAATTTTTGGGCTGAATTCGGACCTGAAACGGACCAAAAGATGCACAGGAGCTCTTTGCAAATTCGCACCAGAGCCGGAGCAGAGACATATGAACCGGCTCCATAGAGAGCCGGTCAAAATCTCCTACCATGCGAATTGGATGAGGCGAAAGCCGCATCCATTTCGCACAGGTGTGAACTCAGCTTAAATCATTTTTTTGCTAGAAAACTACTTAAAACCCCAAACATTATATTTATATATATATTTAGCACAGACCCTAAAGAATAAAATGGTGATCATTGCAATTTTTTAGGGCAAACTTTAACCACTTAAGGACCGAGTCTCTTTCTGAGATTTGGTGTTTACAAGTTAAAAACATTTTTTTTTATAGAAAATTACTTAGAACCCCCAAACATCATATATATTTTTTCTAACACCCTAGAGAATAAAATAGTGGTCGTTGCAATACTTGTTGCCACACCGTATTTGCGCAGCGGTCTTACAATCGCATTTTTGGGGGAAAAAAAACGTTTTGGAATTAAAAAATAAGACAACATTAAAGTTAGCCCAATTTTTATATTGTAAAAGATAATGTTACGCCGACTAAATTCATACCCAACATGTCACACTTCAAAGTTGCGCCCGCTCGTGAAATGCGGACAAACTTTTACCCTTAAAAATCTCCATAGGTGACGTTTAAAAAATTCTACAGGTTGCATGTTTTGAGTTACAGAGGAGGTCTAGGGCTAGAATTATTGCTCTCGCTTTAACGATCACAGCGATACCTCACATGTGTGGTTTGAACACCATTTTCATATGCGGGCGCTGCTCACGTATGTGTTCGCTTCTGCGCGCAAGCTCGTCGGGACAGGGCTGTTTAAATTTTTTTTCGTTTTTTTTATTATTTATTTTACTTTGTTTTTTTTATTTTGACACTGTTTTAAAAAAAAAAAATTGGGCCACTTTTATTCCTATTACAAGGAATGTAAACATCCATTGTAATAGAAAAAAGCATGACAGGTCCTCTTAAATATGAGATCTGGGGTCAAAAAGACCTCGGATCTCATATTTGGACTAAAAATGCAATAAAAAAAATGGCCCTTTAAGAGCATTGGGCGGAAGTGACCTTTTGACGTTGCTTCCGCCCTGCAGTGATATGGAGACAGGTGGGGGCCATCTTCCCCTCACTCGTCTCCATACCCAGGCAGGGGACAGACACGATTGGCTCCGCTGCTCCGACGGCTCCAGTAAGCGTCGGAGGGCCCTGGAGAGCAGCGGGAGGGGGGGCCCTCTCCCACCGCCGATAAAAGTAATCTACTAATGGCATGGCTGTGATTGGCCAGTGCAGCATGTGACCGAGCCTCTATATAAGCTAGAGGCACATAGCACAGCACGTCACTCTGCTTTAGATAGTGTAGGGAAAGGTTGCTGCTGCTGCTTTGAGGGAGAGAATTAGATAGGAGTACTGATTCAGAAATCAAATTACACAGCGATCTACCTTGATTTTGTTGTGTGGGTGCAGTGCACAATCTTTTTACCCTGCCCTAAGCCCAGTGCCAGAGAAAAGATAACTTTTATCCATCTGTTAGTTAGGTTGGCGCCGGCGGGCATTTTATGCAAGCTCAGTGCGCCAGCACAGCATATGTTACTGTGAGATACACCCTTTAGATACTGTTGGTCTATTCTGCTATTCTAAAAGCACCCAATTAGGGCAAAAAAATTATATTTTGCTGCGTGTCCTGCATATCTGTATTTAGTGAGATACACACTTTAGATACTGTTGTTTTATTCTGCTATTTAAAAAAAAAGAAATTTAGTACAAAAAGTTTTTTTTGGCAACGCTTTCTGCATATCTGTACATGTAAGACACACAATTTAGATACTGTTCTCCTATTCTGCTATTCAAAGAAAAAAAATTTTTAGGGCAAAATTTTTTTTTTGGGTGCATTTCCTGCATATCTGTACGTGTGAGATACACACTTTAGATACTGTTGTTTTATTCTGTTATTCAGGAGAAAAAAATTATTTAGTGCAAAAAAAATGTTTTTGCTGCGTTTTCTGCATATCTGTACCTGTAAGATACACCATTTAGATACTGTTGCTCTATTCTGCTATTAAAAAAAACACATTTAGGGGAAAAATCTTAAATTGCGGCCTAGTCTGTATCTGTACCTGTGAGGTACACCCTTTAGATACTGTTGCTCTATTCTGGTATTAAAAAAAAAACACATTTAGGGCAAAAAATAATATTTTGCAGTGTTTCCTGCATATCTATATGTGTGAGATACACACTTTAGATACTGTTGTTTTATTCTGCTATTCAAAAAAAATGCAGTGGCGGCTGGGCCTGAGCCGTATAGCAGTTTGGCGCATGTCCTTCCACCACCGAGGATTGCAGGGCGCTTCAGTTTGCCTCCTGTTGCTAACTCCTCCTACTCCGCCTCCTCATCCTCTACCGCCTCCTCATCCGGTCAGCGTAACACCTTCACCACCAAGTTCAGCACAGCCAGGGGTAAATGACAGCAGGCAGTTTTAAAACTTTCCTGTTTGGGGGAAAAACCCCACACCGCGCAAGAGTTGTGGAGGGACATGGAACAACAAACCGATGAGTGGTTGGTGGCAGTGAGCCTCAAGCCCGGCCTGGTGGTGTGCGATAATGGGCGAAATCTCGTAGCAGCTCTGGGCCTTGCCGGTTTGACGCACATCCCTTGCCTGGCGCATGTGCTGAATTTGGTGGTGGAGAGGTTCCTTAAAAATTACCCCGATATGCCAGAGCTGCTGCAGAAAGTACGGGCTGTCTGTGCGCACTTACGGCGTTCTCACCCTGCTGCTGCTCGCCTGTCAGCACTGCAGCATAACTTCGGCCTTCCCGCTCACCGCCTCATATGTGACGTGCCCACAAGGTAGAACTCCACCTTGCACATGCTGGCCAGACTGTGCGAGCAGCAGCAGGCGATAGTGGAGTTTCAGCTGCAGCACGCACGCGTGAGTCGCTCTGCGGAACAGAACCACTTCACCACCAATAACTGGGCCTCCATGCGATGCATGTGTGCCTTGTTGCGCTGTTTCGAGTACTCCACCAACATGGCCAGTGCCGATGACGCCGTTCTCATCGTTACTATCCCAGTTCTATGCCTCCTTGAAAAAACGCTTCGGTTGGTATCAAGACGGAGGAGTAAGGCAATTAATTATACAATGCATTGGTTTTTGCCTAGAGTTGATCTTTAAACAATAGGCAAGGGTTGTGAAAGTGATAAGAGTTTAGGCACCAGGCAGTCTAAGCTTGCAGTAAGCAAGGTAATTCTAATCGATTACAAGTTTAAAAAAAATTAATCATAAAAATAAAAAAGTATAACTTGAAAAAACGCTTCGGGCGATGATGGAAAAGGATGTGGCACAGGAGGAGGAGGAGGAAGAGGGATCATTTCCAAAGCTTTCAGGGCAGTCATTCACAAGTGGCTCAGAGGGTGGGTTCCTGCACCAACAAATGCCAGGTACACAATTGTCCAGCAAGGGCACAGTTCTGGAGGATGACGAGGTAGAGGATGAGGAGGAGGAGATGGAGGAGGAGGAACCGTGTTCACAGCAGGGTGGCACCCAGACCAGCTCATGGCCATCACTGGTGGCTGGGGGGATACAGAGGACACAGACGATACACCTCCCACAGAGGACAGCTTTTTGTTGCCTCTGGGCAGCCTGGCACACATGAGCGATTACATGCTGCAGTGTCTCCGCAACGACCGCCGAGTTGCCCACATTCTAACTGGTGTTGATTACTGGGTGGCCACGCTGCTGGATCCCCGTTACAAGGACAATGTACCGTCCTTAATTCCCTCAATGGAGCGTGATCGTAAGATGTGCGAGTACTAGCGCATGCTGGTAGACGCGCTGCTGGTGGCATTCCCACCTGACAGCGGGGGCACAGTGGAAGCACAAGGCGAAGGCAGAGGAGGAGGAAGAGGTCGCCAACGCAGCCGGGGCACCGCCAGCACCTCAGAAGGCAGGGTTAGCATGGCCGAAATGTGGAAAAGCTTTGTCAGCACGCCACAACAACCAGTACCACCAGCTGATATGGAACGTCTTAGCAGGAGGCAGCATTTCACCAACATGGTGGAGCAGTATGTGTGCACACGCCTACGCGTACTGAATGACGGGTCTGCCCCCTTTAACTTCTGGGTCTCCAAATTGGGCACATGGCCTGAGCTTGCCCTTTACGCCTTGGAGGTGCTGGCCTGCCCTGCAGCCAGTGTATTATCTGAACGTGTATTTAGCACAGCAGGGGGCGTTATCACAGACAAGCGCAGCCACCTGTCCAGAGCCAATGTGGACAAGCTCACGTTCATTAAAATGAATCAGGCATGGATCCCACAGGACTTGTCCGTACCTTGTGCAGAATAGACATGTATACCGGCCTTACCCAGCCATTGTTGTATTTTTGATCTTTCTCACTCTTTTGGAGTGTACCCTAATTTAAAAAAAAATACATTAAAAACAAAAACCAGTGTTGGCTACCTCGTCCTCCTCCACCGCCGCTTCCACCTACACCGCCACATCCACTGCCACCTCAACCTCCTACTCCATATGGACCTCGTCCTCCTAGGTCAAGATTATAATTTTTTATTTTTATGTATTTTATGTTATTTTAAGTTATTTCCCTATCCACATTTGTTTGCAGAGCACTTGTCATGCTCTTAACAACATTTTGCTGCCATTTGCAGCCCTCTAGCCCTTTCCATTACTTTTTTAGAGCCATTTTAGTTCTCAAAAGTTCGGGTCCCCATTGACTTCAATGGGGTTTGGGTTCGGGGTCAAGTTCGGGTCAAGTTCGGGTCCCGAACTCAAACTTTTTTGCGAAGTTCGGCTGAACCCGTCGAACCCAAACATCCAGGTGTCCGCTCAACTCTATTTACAACCCCTTTAACCTCCTTGGCGGTATTCCCGAGTCTGGCTCGGGGTAAGATTTCAGTACCTAAAGCGGTAACCCCGAACCAAACTCGGGATCGCATCGCAGGATACAGGGGAGGATACAGGGGAAGTTACTTACCTTGTCCCTGGATCCTGCGATGTGTCCCCGCTGTGTGAGCGAGCCGTCATCTCGCTCGGTCCACACTGCCGAGTGCCGCCGAGCTCCGTTCCCTGTGACGTTGCGGCGCGTGAGATACACACTTTAGATACTGTTGTTTTATTCTGCTATTAAAAAAAAAGAAATTTAGTACAAAAAGTTTTTTTTGGCAACGCTTTCTGCATATCTGTACATGTAAGACACACAATTTAGATACTGTTCTCCTATTCTGCTATTCAAAGAAAAAAAATTTTTAGGGCAAAATTTTTTTTTGGGTGCGTTTCCTGCATATCTGTACGTGTGAGATACACACTTTAGATACTGTTGTTTTATTCTGTTATTCAGGAGAAAAAAATTATTTAGTGCAAAAAAAATGTTTTTGCTGCGTTTTCTGCATATCTGTACCTGTAGGATACACCCT
Organism: Rana muscosa; assembly: GCA_029206835.1. Classification (NCBI taxonomy): domain Eukaryota; kingdom Metazoa; phylum Chordata; class Amphibia; order Anura; family Ranidae; genus Rana; species Rana muscosa. The sequence goes on from CM055119.1 coordinate 57,828,411, forward strand.
TTAGATACTGTTGCTCTATTCTGCTATTAAAAAAAAACACATTTAGGGGAAAAATCTTAAATTGCGGCCTAGTCTGTATCTGTACCTGTGAGGTACACCCTTTAGATACTGTTGCTCTATTCTGGTATTAAAAAAAAAACACATTTAGGGCAAAAAATAATATTTTGCAGTGTTTCCTGCATATCTATATGTGTGAGATACACACTTTAGATACTGTTGTTTTATTCTGCTATTCAAAAAAAATGCAGTGGCGGCTGGGCCTGAGGCGGATAGCAGTTTGGCGCATGTCCTTCCACCACCGAGGATTGCAGGGCGCCTCAGTTTGCCTCCTGTTGCTAACTCCTCCTACTCCGCCTCCTCATCCTCTACCGCCTCCTCATCCGGTCAGCGTAACACCTTCACCACCAACTTCAGCACAGCCAGGGGTAAACGACAGCAGGCAGTTTTAAAACTTTCCTGTTTGGGGGAAAAACCCCACACCGCGCAGGAGTTGTGGAGGGACATGGAACAACAGACCGATGAGTGGTTGGTGGCAGTGAGCCTCAAGCCCGGCCTGGTGGTGTGCGATAATGGGCGAAATCTCGTAGCAGCTCTGGGCCTTGCCGGTTTGACGCACATCCCTTGCCTGGCGCATGTGCTGAATTTGGTGGTGGAGAGGTTCCTTAAAAATTACCCCGATATGCCAGAGCTGCTGCAGAAAGTACGGGCTGTCTGTGCGCACTTACGGCGTTCTCACCCTGCTGCTGCTCGCCTGTCAGCACTGCAGCATAACTTCGGCCTTCCCGCTCACCGCCTCATATGTGACGTGCCCACAAGGTAGAACTCCACCTTGCACATGCTGGCCAGACTGTGCGAGCAGCAGCAGGCGATAGTGGAGTTTCAGCTGCAGCACGCACGCGTTAGTCGCTCTGCGGAACAGAACCACTTCACCACCAATAACTGGGCCTCCATGCGATGCATGTGTGCCTTGTTGCGCTGTTTCGAGTACTCCACCAACATGGCCAGTGCCGATGACGCCGTTCTCATCGTTACTATCCCAGTTCTATGCCTCCTTGAAAAAACGCTTTGGTTGGTATCAAGACGGAGGAGTAAGGCAATTAATTATACAATGCATTGGTTTTTGCCTAGAGTTGATCTTTAAACAATAGGCAAGGGTTGTGAAAGTGATAAGAGTTTAGGCACCAGGCAGTCTAAGCTTGCAGCAAGCAAGGTAATTCTAATCGATTACAAGTTTCAAAAAAATAAATCATAAAAATAAAAAAGTATAACTTGAAAAAACGCTTCGGGCGATGATGGAAAAGGATGTGGCACAGGAGGAGGAGGAGGAAGAGGGATCATTTCCAAAGCTTTCAGGGCAGTCATTCACAAGTGGCTCAGAGGGTGGGTTCCTGCACCAACAAATGCCAGGTACACAATTGTCCAGCAAGGGCACAGTTCTGGAGGATGACGAGGTAGAGGATGAGGAGGAGGAGATGGAGGAGGAGGAACCGTGTTCACAGCAGGGTGGCACCCAGACCAGCTCATGGCCATCACTGGTGGCTGGGGGGATACAGAGGACACAGACGATACACCTCCCACAGAGGACAGCTTTTTGTTGCCTCTGGGCAGCCTGGCACACATGAGCGATTACATGCTGCAGTGTCTCTGCAACGACCGCCGAGTTGCCCACATTCTAACTGGTGTTGATTACTGGGTGGCCACGCTGCTGGATCCCCGTTACAAGGACAATGTACCGTCCTTAATTCCCTCAATGGAGCGTGATCGTAAGATGTGCGAGTACTAGCGCATGCTGGTAGACGCGCTGCTGGTGGCATTCCCACCTGACAGCGGGGGCACAGTGGAAGCACAAGGCGAAGGCAGAGGAGGAGGAAGAGGTCGCCAACGCAGCCGGGGCACCGCCAGCACCTCAGAAGGCAGGGTTAGCATGGCCGAAATGTGGAAAAGCTTTGTCAGCACGCCACAACAACCAGTACCACCAGCTGATATGGAACGTCTTAGCAGGAGGCAGCATTTCACCAACATGGTGGAGCAGTATGTGTGCACACGCCTACGCGTACTGAATGACGGGTCTGCCCCCTTTAACTTCTGGGTCTCCAAATTGGGCACATGACCTGAGCTTGCCCTTTACGCCTTGGAGGTGCTGGCCTGCCCTGCAGTCAGTGTATTATCTGAACGTGTATTTAGCACAGCAGGGGGCGTTATCACAGACAAGCGCAGCCACCTGTCCGGAGCCAATATGGACAAGCTCACGTTCATTAAAATGAATCAGGCATGGATCCCACAGGACTTGTCCGTACCTTGTGCAGAATAGACATGTATACCGGCCTTACCCAGCCATTGTTGTATTTTTGATCTTTCTCATTCTTTTGGGGTGTACCCTAATTTAAAAAAAAAAAATTTTAAAAACAAAAACCAGTGTTGGCTACCTCGTCCTCCTCCACCGCCGCTTCCACCTACACCGCCACATCCACTGCCACCTCAACCTCCTACTCCATATGGACCTCGTCCTCCTAGGTCAAGATTATTATTTTTTATTTTTATGTATTTTATGTTATTTTAAGTTATTTCCCTATCCACATTTGTTTGCAGAGCACTTGCCATGCTCTTAACAACATTTTGCTGCCATTTGCAGCCCTCTAGCCCTTTCCATTACTTTTTTAGAGCCATTTTAGTTCTCAAAAGTTCGGGTCCCCATTGACTTCAATGGGGTTTGGGTTCGGGGTCAAGTTTGGGTCAAGTTCGGGTCCCGAACTCAAACTTTTTTGCGAAGTTCGGCCGAACCCGTCGAACCCAAACATCCAGGTGTCCGCTCAACTCTATTTACAACCCCTTTAACCTCCTTGGCGGTATTCCCGAGTCTGGCTCGGGGTAAGATTTCAGAACCTAAAGCGGTAACCCCGAACCAGACTCGGGATCGCATCGCAGGATACAGGGGAGGATACAGGGGAAGTTACTTACCTTGTCCCTGGATCCTGCGATGTGTCCCCGCTGTGTGATCGAGCCGTCATCTCGCTCGGTCCACACTGCCGAGTGCCGCCGAGCTCCGTTCCCTGTGACGTTGCGGCGCACGGGGCGGAGTTCGGCGCCAAATTCAAAAAGTGAAACACACAATACACATACAGTATACTGTAATCTTACAGATTACAGTACTGTATCAAATAATAACACACCCCCATTGTCCCTAGTGGTCTGCCAGTGTCCTGCATGCACTTTTATATAATAAAAACTGTTCTTTCTGCCTGGAAACTGGAGATTGTCCATAGCAACCAAAAAGTGTCCCTTTATGTCAAAAGTGGTTTTAGATCAGTTAGAAAACAGTGATAATAAATTAGAATCACTTGCAGAATTGAGCGATAGCGATTTGTGGGAAAATTTGTCATCAAACACTGAAAAACACATTTATTATTATTATATTATTATTTGTTATAATTATTTTATAGTTATTTATTATACTATAATTTATGATTTTGTTTTTTGAACTTTATCATACCCGGGATGTCTACTAGACTCTGGTTTTGACAGATTTAAGTGAGTTATTCCTAAGAATTACAGGCCTACAATATAAAACGCCAAATTTCCATGCAGAATAATGGTACCGCTTTCAGCACCTAAAATCTGACAGAATCATACCGCCAGGGAGGTTAAATATTCACCTGAAGTTTTGTGTTAATATTTAGATTTGTCAGCTTTTGCAATGAGTTTATGGTCAAATGATATCTTATAAAGACCAAGCTGCCGACTTGGGTAGCCCGGTCACTTAGTGCATTGATAACCAGGGCAGTGCAGTGGCTTGGTAGTTAGTATTTCTGTCTTGCAACATTGAGTTCCTCAGTCTGAGTCCTAGTAAGCACAATATTTGCATGGCATTTGCATGTTCTACCTGTGCTTGCACGGGTTTCCTCCCACACCCCAAAGAATTGCTAGCAGAATAATTAGTTCCTGCCTAAAATTCGTCCTAGTATGTTGTACAAAACCATCTGCCCCAACAGCAGGTAAACCGAGTCCCCCATAATAAAAATAATAATAAAGATAAATAATTTAATAAAATAACCATACCCTTAGATAGACTTCTAACGAAGACCCCCATAATAAAAATATGACAAAATATAAATCATGTAAAAAAATAACCATACCCTAAAGCCCTGTACACATGGCCGGGAATCCCATCAGGAAAAAAACGTTGGTTTTCCTGACGAGATTCCTGGCAAGCTTTTCTTGCAAAGCCGTGCATACAGACGGCCATTCCAAAGAACCGCCATTCTTTGGAATGGCAAGAACGTGGTGACGTCATTGACTACGACGAGCATGCGCTCGTCACATTCGATGCCGTCGCCGCCATCTTGCTTCACCCTATACTACCCTTGTAAGCTACCGCGCATGCGTCAAAGTCTCATAAAGCATGCACAGGCTTACCTGGGGACAGGTAAGCATGCAACCTCGTACACACGCACGGTTTTCTTGTTGGGAAACAGGCCGACGAGAATCCAGATGAGAAAATAGAGAGCAGGTTCTCTATTTTTCTCGTCGAGATTCCTGGCAGTTTTCCCGACGAGAAACCATACACACGGCCGGTTTTCTCGGCAAAATGCTCTCCCAGCAGTTTTCTTGCCGAGAAAACCGGCCGTGAGTACGAGGCTTTAGATAGACTTCTAATGGAGACTCCCATAATAAAAAAATGACTAAATTATAAATCATCTAAAAAAATAACCATACCCTTAGATAGACTTCTAACGGAGACCCCCATAATAAAAATATGACTAAATTATAAATCATCTAAAAAAATAACCATACCCTTAGATAGACTTCTAACTATGGCCAAAGTTGCCTGTTTGGCACTTTTGATTGTCCTAGATCTACATTGTATTAATTCATATTAAAAATTATTTTATTAAACTGAACCTAGAAACTTGATTACAGAGAATAAATAGGTTGAAAGACAGATAAAGAGACAGACAGACAGACTGGACAACATATACTGTAGATTATATAGACAAACAGAATGAGACTTTTGCAAGATAGCTACTGCATGCATTTGCATGCGTTTATTTGACTTTTTTCTAGTAAAGGTCACCTGTCCGTTCCCCACGCATCAATTGATTGACCTTTTGTATTCACTTTGTGAAGGACCTGCACTATCATTATAATATGCATCATCAGTTACTACTCTACTCCAATCTGCACATCAAAAGCTTCTTTCAGCTGGAACATCTTCCAATTGTCACAGACTACTTACATCTGGAGCATTTGTCTAATTTCCCTATCATTAGCTCATATTTCTGCTTTATATGTGGCTTCTCACTAATGCACTAAAGAACGTCTTGCCTAAAGAAACTAACAGTACCAATCAGCTCTCTTGTAATTCACTATCAGTAAAAAACGTGCTTAGAGTTAGTTGTATTGTGCTCGGGCCCTCATATGTGGGCAGCAAGTAGCAGTTGTCATCGAGGCCTCACACAGAGCTGCTAATACATTTTCCACTGTATGGAGACGTCAGGAAGCCTTTCTTGCAGTTTAGTCCAGGTTTTGATGGCTAGCGTGTAAGTGGGCATGAACAATCAATCGCAGGTTAACTGCTTTGTCTGTGTGAATGCTTTGAAGATGTTGCTTTGACTTCGACTGCTAGGAAGAGATCTGTAGAAGAAAATTTTCTACTAATTACTCAGAGCATCAGGTGAACCAGTCTGGGGTCCCTGGAGAGTTCACGGCAGGTTGTTACCCATCACCATGTAACTTTACTAACTGTTGCACAACAGTTCATATGATAATTTATTGCTTAGTCAGCGAGTACAAACTTTACTGCCTCTGTTCTATACAATCTTTTCATATACAGTACATTTAACACAACGCATCAAACTTACCTTATTTATTATATTTTTATATATTTACCACTGAATTCTGGGCTGTATAAAAAAATAAAATCTTGTAGTATGGCCCCAAGGTGAGCTAACCCCCTCTGCCCTCCCCACACCCCAGTCACTGCTGTACCTACCTCTGTAGGTGATGAGTTGTCAGTGCCCATGCAGCCAGTGTAGAAATCCCTGTTTTTTCCCCTCTTTTTTCTACAGTGTGCCCAGGACAGATCAGAGCAATTTTCTGTGCTAGTGCAGATCAATCAGAATCACTCTGATCTGTCCAGGAATCCCTGCAGAAAGAAGGGGGAGAACAGTGGGGTATAAAATCCCTGGACCACTACAACAGCAGCAGTTAGGGCATGATAGTTCCTCACCCATGGATGTAAGTACAGCAAAGACTGGGGTGGTCACAAGTATCACGTGGTACCAGGGCCAATCACAGCGGCCCTGTACCACATTTTATGGTCTGCTGTATCTGAGGTACATAGTGGTCACGGATCCCACCAGTGCATGCTCTAGAGCAGGGGTGTCAAACTCAATTTCATTGCGGGCCGCATCAGTATTATGGTTGCCCTCAAAGGGCTGGTTGTATCTGTAAGACTATATAAATGTTTGTACTCTTTATCATATTAAATAATTTCCTCTGCATTTAATCATTACTGATTTTGGTAATAACTTATGATACCAGCGGTGTCTGACCCTCCTTTTAAACTGGCATAGAATTGTATTATTCTCATATGATTTATAAGCAGATGTCCAGAGCAGACCCCCCGTCTACTTTAGATGTCAAGAGCCCCCCCACCATCCCTTACCTCACACTGCACCCCTCTTACTGTGTGCTGCTGCAGGGAAGAAGCTGGGGTCGGGGCTGGGAAGCAGAAAGTGCAGAATCTGGTGGAGGGCCAGAGGAGGGATGGAGTCTGCTGAATGCTGAGATCAGGGGAAGCAGAGACAAGGGGTTTCTGTGGCTGCACAGAGAGGTGCAGGATCTGTAGATGGAGAAAATTCTGTCCTTCTCTCTGTTGCTGACTGCTGAGATGGAGGGTGGCAGAGATGAGCCTCTCCACAGCTGCATGGACAAGCACAGGATCTGGCGAAGGAGTTCTGGCCTCCCCTCTGTTGCCAACTGCTGAGACAAGGTGAGAGAAGACACTAGGGGGGTACCGCAGCTGCAGGAGAGGTGCAAGGGCCCCATAAAATTTCCTGTGTTTGACACATGTGATTTAAATTGGATGTAAACCCTCCATACACCCAGTGAGGGAACAGCCTCAGATGATACACTGAGATGAAACAAATCTCCCTACATAGGTTTTACATTCATATCTGCTGTCTTCACATTTATATACTGTTTAGAAAGTTCAGATCGTATTTGGAAATTTTCTCTTCCTGTTTAACACAGATTGTGATGTCTGGGCATACAGCCAATATAGCTAAAATTGCTCATTGGAGGAAAGGCACACACCCCCTCTCATCATAGGCAGAGACTCTCAGAGGTGTTTTGTAACAGGGCCAGCTGCCTGCTAATCTATTTATAGCAACCTCCCCGGACAGAAATTTCAGGCTGCTTTTATCTGGTGAGAATTTGTCAGGAGTTATCAGGCTGATAACAGAGGAACGGGTCAGGAGAGAGCTAAGGGACTTAGCTCTTTGAAGAGAGATAACAAAATACTGCAGTTCCCATCTCAAATTTCATTGGTTGGGTTTACATCCACTTTAAAGAGTGTGCACGAGTGGCCAATGTGTGAGGACCTACATGTACGTCCATCCATATCAGTGCTGCTCCTGTCCAGCTGTTTTTTATACATGGGCCAGACAGGAAGTGGTTAACACATTGGGAACAATAAAATAATAATTCCCAAGTAAACTATTTACTAAACTTCTGCTCACTCTTGCTTTCTCAATGCTGCTTCCTGGACTTTTGGCCTTCACAGGAATATGTTAACAGTGTTAGCTTAAAGTGGAGTTCCACTCAAAAGGAACTTCCGCTTATCCGTCTCCCCTCCCCTCCGGTGCCACATTTGCCACTTTTCAGGGGGGAGGGAGAAACAGGTACCGTTCCCCACTTCCGGGAGACGGGACCACGGCCCCACCTCCCGGAAGTTCGACCCCCTCCTCTTTCCCCTGTTGCTGGACCAATTAGAAAGCACAGCATGCTTCACACATGCACAGTAGGGAACTGGCCTAAAGGCTTCACTGCAGGGTTCCCTTACCAGGAATGGCGGCGGCTGCACCCAACAGCCAATCTGACGATGGGCTGCGGTGCCGACATTGCGGGCTCCCTGGACAGGTAAGTGTCCATATATTAAAAGTCAGCAGCTGCAGTATTTGTAGCTGCTGACATTAAATTTTTCGTGGGGAGGCTGGACCTCCTCCTTAATGAAGAGAGAAGGAGGGAGGAGCAGGGGAGTGCCTTACCATCCTAGGCTATGGGGTTGTGTGTTTCTATTGATGTACACAGTGTAGGGGGACAGAACTCTAGTTCCTGCATGCAATGGTGACTCTGCATCCTGAAAACGAAAACCTGGTACTGCAGTCATAGCACAGATTAAACTGGAACATAGGCAAGGATTAAAGATAAAGAAGCCGCACACTCAGTAAGTGATTAAATCAGCTGCTAAAGTACTTAAAAACTGAGGATTAAATATAATTTTCATTTGTGTTCCTGGCTCCAGCATGCCTCCTCCATCCATGCAATTGGTGCAGCCACTGATGCATGCTTACCTCCTCCAAATACAGTGCAGGGTTAATACCATTGTATATGATGATTCAGAGGGACCAAACACAGTCCAGAATGGCAAGGAGAAGAGAAGAACACCGAAGCTGGCCAAAGTGGGGAGTATGGTAAGTAATACAGCCTCTTCCTAAACCCCTAGAAATAATGGGCATTTAACCTTTGCAATTGGACCCCACTACAAGGGTATTTTTTTCCGTATTTTTTTCCGTATGAGGTTGGCAATAGTTCATATTGTGGGCTTATGTCACTTTAGGTGATTTGAATATATTTAGGTTTATACCTTACACATGTATTGGGGAATGGTTAATAAAGTCAAATAAGGACAGCATAAAAGGGCCATCATGGTCATTGAATGATTGAAATTTAGATCTGTTTGTCTAGTCAGGACTGTTGTTTGTACTCAATTCATAAATTTGCTGGATTAAAGCAGATTTCATTCTCTCAAACTTTCGTTTTTTTTTTTTTTTTTAACATGTCTTCAGTTGTTTCCTTGTTTCCAGGCTTAGGCAAATAATGACATAAGTCTTCAGTAGAGGAGGAGGTATTTCCTCAGCTAAGCACACCCTCCTACCTGCATTCCTGGGCTAAGGGCAGATGGACTCCAGAAAGTAAATGTTACAGTAATCATAAAGATTTTTCAAAGTGCTTTCTCAGCAAAATAAAGCATGGAGACATGGATCGATGGATGAATGGATGGGGAATTTGCTTTGAATATAAGGCCTCATGCCCACGGACGTTTTTACAGCCGCGTTTTTGAGCGTTTTTTACAGCTTAAAAACGCCTGTCCATGTTTTTGAGCTGAAAATAGCATAGGCGTTTTTAAGCTGTAAAAAAAAAAACAGGACCAGTGCGTTCCGCGGCGTCGGCGATAGGCATAAAAAAACGCGAAGCGTTAAAAAACGTGCAAAAACGCCCCAATTGCGTTTTTGAGCTCCGACGCTTTTTCTTTTTCTTTTTCTTTTCGAAAAATGTATACAAAAATATGGACAGGCGTTTTTAAGCTGTAAAAAACGCTCAAAAACGCTGCTGTAAAAATGTCCGTGGCCTAAAACATTAATTTTAGCGTTTTTGGTTTGTGGTGCTCAGATGCAATGTAGTTCCAATTTTTGGGTCTCACCAAATATTTTGGAGACTGTACAAAAATCCCAGTTTATGGCATGAACAAAAGATGTGGAGCATATAACTCTAAAGTGTAACTATAAGCAAAATCAAACATTAGGCCTCATGCCCACGGACGTTTTTACAGCCACTTTTATGAGCGTTTTTTGCAGCTTAAAAACGGCTCTCCATGTTAGCCTATGGCCTCATGCCCACCATGATGTTTTTGAGCTGTAAATGGCATAGCCGTTTTTAAGCTGCAAAAAAACCCAGGACCAGTGCGTTCTGAAGCTCCAGCGTTAGAGCTGTAAAGACGTCAGACGCCGGCATACTCATTCACATAGTGTGGGGGGCCGGGATCTGGGGGCCCCCTTATTATTAAATGGGGCTCCCGCAGACCCCGACAACAAACGGCCAGGGTTGTCAGGAAGAGGCCCTTGTCCTCATCAACATGGGGACAAGGTGCTTTGGGGTGAGGGGCGCAGTGCCCCCCTGCCCCAAAGCACCAACCCCCCCATGTTGAGGGCATGTGGCTTGGTATGGTCTAGGGGGGGGCGCTCGCTCGCCCCCCTTTCCTGACCTGCCAGGCTGCGTGCTCGGATAAGGGGCTGGTATGGATCCTGGGGGAACCCCCATGCCACTTTTTTTTTTTTTTGGTGTGGGGTTTCCCCTCAAGATCTATACCAGACCGAAGGGCCTGGTATCGTCCTGGGGGGAACCTCACGCAATTTTTTTTTACATTTTTGCGGGGTTCCCCTTCAAGATTCTCCGCACACGAGTCGCCCTGCAAGTCAGATCATCTTGATCCGACTAATGGTGAGACCTCTATTCAAATCAATGGGCTCCCATAGGGAACCATTGATTTTGAATAGAGAAAGAAAAACACGGCTGAAAGCTAGCGCAGGGAAACGTGCATTGAATTAAATGCAAGACGCGGAAAAAAAACGCGGAAAAAACGCTGCTTTTTTCCTGGCGTCTGTACTAGCTTTACAGCCCGTTTTTTTGGTGTGGGGTTTCCCCTCAAGATCTATACCAGACCGAAGGGCCTGGTATCGTCCTGGGGGGAACCTCACGCAATTTTCTGACGGACTAAAAACCACGCATGCTCGGAATCAATTCGACGCATGCTCGGAATCATTGAACTTAATTTTTCTCGGCTCATCGTAGTGTTGTACGTCATCGCGGTCTTGATGGGCGGAATTTGGTGTGACCGTGTGTATGCAAGACAGCTTGAACGGAATTCCGTCGGAAAAACCCATCAAAGTTTATTCCGACAGGAAAACCGGTCGTGTGTACGTGGCATTACAGCTGGACCAAACCATATTACACTGGTGTGGGTTACATACATCAGTCAGAGTATGCTGGTAATTTCTAAAGTGAAAACAAAGTCCTCAAATATTAACCTCCCCTATCCCCCAGCTGGCGCTGACATCTTGCATAGTTAGTCTGGTTGAAAAAAGACACAAGACCATCTAGTTCAGCCAATAAAAGGGAAAAAATGGATTGACTGGCGGGGAATGACATCACTTCCACATTTGTGCACAGGAGTTCATTATGGCACCGAAGTGTGCCGAGATTGTACACTGAGCACAAGTATGCAGCTGCATTACTGCTGGTGTCAGACTGCATCGTAAAGGTCATTTTTGACTTGGCCTATCGTTACAATTGAAATAGACTTTGGAAAGTTTTGGCTGACTCCCTATTGTTTGATTGCATAGTATGAACACCACGCTTTATATGTAGTTATCATGCATAAAAAACTCTCCCAATGACTATGAATAGTCTTAACTACTGATTGTCCAGCACAATTTTGTCATTTTTCACATATACCGGTACGTTTAAATCTGCATTTTTTTCTAGAAAACGACCTAAACCCTCAAGCAATTATATATTTTCTGTGAAAGCAGAGATCCTGTAGAATGGTGGCAGTTCCAATTTTTTATGTCCCACAATAAAAATAAGACTAAACACATAGCACTGCTGCCATTCGCATGAGTACAAGGCATTCTCTGATTGATTGAGATTTAAATTGTGACATTAACGCCCCTCCTCTCCATCTCATCCAACAAGAGAATGCCTTGTATTTATTGAAGTGCCATTAAGATTTGACAGTCTTTATAAAGCCCTAACACATAGCTCCCAACTGTCCCTGATTTGGAACAATGTCCCTCGTTCCTCCTTATTTGTCCCTCATTTTGGTCTAATCTATATACAGTAGTTGTATATAAAATGCACTATTTATTCTTTAAAAAGTGTTTCCCAGAGCTAAACCTTTCATCCTATTCCTAAATTGCTGCATTTGTAAATTCCAAAAACCAATATAAAGGAATAGTAGTGGTAAAAAATCACTCGTGGGTTTAACTAATATTTTTTTTGTATAATTCTCATTTAAGGGGGCGTGGCAGGGGGTGTGTCCTATGCCTACATACTTTTGCTAATTGGTGTCCCTCGTTTCCATCTCAAAAAGTTAGGAGGTATGCTAACATAAGTCTACTACTGAATCTCATTGTGATTCTAATAACCACTGCTTCCCTGAGGAAGGGGGAAGCTTTTCCCCTGAAACGCATTGCATGTATTTTATGCTCTTTACCTATAAACATTTCAAAAAGACCTCTAAGTAATATGAACTTTTGTAGTAGGTGCTCCTCAATACCCACCCCAGAGTTTGCATCCATTAAAAAAATACAATCGTTCTGTACATAGCAGCAGTGCTGAGCAAACGCTGCCGCTATAAACAGTTTGGAGCATAGTGGATTCCTCTATTCCTCATTTCTGTGGATGGAGAAGTCAGTGTTTTTTTTTAGCTTGCTAAATGAAGAAAAAATAAATTAACTCTGTATGACCAACTTAAAGCGGAGTTCCCCTGAAAAAAATAATAATTAAAAGTCAGCAGCTACAAATACTGCAGCTGCTGACTTTTAATATATTGACACTTACCTGTCCAGGGCGCCCGCAATGTCGGCACTCAAAGCCGATCTGTCCCTCGGCTTGTGGCTTCACTTCCTGCTTCCCTACTGCACATGAGCGAGTCGCGCTGCGTGATTTCACTGGTCCCTGCTGTATTCTGGGACCTGTGTGTCTCCCAGAAGACAGCGGGGGGGGGGGGTGTGGAAGAGGGGCTGGACATGGCGTAGATCACCGCAGATACTGCAGTGATCTATGCCCGGAAGTGGATTACACATGCATCTGCTCCCCCCTGAAAGGTGCAAAATGTGACACCGGAGGGGGGAGGAATCCGAAAAGCGGAAGTTACATTTTTGGTGGAACTCCACTTGAAAGTGGAGCTTCACTTAAAAAGGAAAGTTCCATCATATGTCTTCCTCCACCCCTCCTTTCTCTCTTTTGGAGGGTTTTTTGGGGGGATTGGGTACCTAGTTTTGACAGGTACCCACTCCCACTTTCCCTGGAATCACCTAGGTGATCCCAGCGGAAGTTCACCCCCCGCCCGCAACCTGCTGCCGGTGTTCTGTCAAGAAGTGCCCCCCCATCGAATAGTGCCCGGGACGTACTGCGCATGCGCATCACAACAGCTAAGTTTACGATCAGCTGTTGTGACGGTGAGACGGCGCCTGCGCACAATAGCAGACGGAAGAATTTTCGGCAGATTGTGCCCCACGCTGCTAAGGCGTGTTCATGTGGGTGAGGGGCTGGTTAGTACATGATGGGGGCGGATTATTAAATGATGGGCAGTGCTGCAAAACATATATTTTTCTGCTATTCTTCCTGGATGCTTGCGGGGCGTTTAGTAAACTGAAGGGTGGGTTTTTGTATCAGAAAAATATGTGTTTTGAATTACTGGGCATAATTAAAAAAATCCGCCCCCATTTTAGCAGCACTGCCTATCATTTAATAATCCGACCCCATCATGTAAAAATCCGCCCCTCGCCGACATAAACATGCCTCGGCAGCGCGCAGTGTTCTATCGAGAAGTGCTCACTATTGTGAGCAGGCGCCGTCTCGCCGACACAACAGCTGATCGTACACTCGGCTGTTGTGATGTGCATGCGCAGTTCGAGCCGGGCACTTCTCGATAGAACACCGCTCCATTCACAAAGCGCATTAAAATGTGCACATGCACAGGTGGCTTCCTACAGTTAACAGGGTAGCACCAGGGACCCAAAGGCCTGCAAAGAACCGGCCCTAGTGAGGACAGTGCTGGATCTCTGGACAGGTAAGTGTCCTTTTATTAAAAGTCAGCACCCACAGTATTTGTAGTTGTTGACTTTTATTTCTTTTTTTCAGACTAAAGAACCTCTTTCAGACTGGCAGGCAGGGCCGCCACCAGGAAGTACAGGCAGAACACCTGTAAGGGGCCCGGGGGTCCCCAGGGGCCCGAATGGCAACCACCTTTTTTTTTCAAATTTTTTTTTTGTTAATCAGTATACCTGTAAGGAGCCCGAAGGGTCCCCAGGTGCCCGGATTGCAACCCCCTTGTTATTTTTTTAGTATTATTTATTTATTTATTTATTTTCCTCAGTATACCTGTAAGGGGCCCGGATGGCAACCCCCTTGTTATTTTTTTTAGTATTTATTTTTTTCGTCAGTATACCTGTAAGGGGCCCGGAGGTCCCCAGGTGCCCGGATGGCAACCCCCTTTTTTTTTCTTATTTTTTTTTTCCGTCAGTATACCTGTAAGGGGCCCGGATGGCAATCCCCTTTTTTTTTTTCTTCGTCAGCACCCAAACCCGCTTTTCAATTCGCGGCGCCCCCCCCCGCTTCTCAATTCGCGGTGGTACCCCTCCTCACCGCGGCCCCCCCTCCCTGGTTCTCTGCTCCAGGGGGCCAATGCCTGAAGCTGTGTAAGGGGCCTCAAAATTCCTTCTGGTGGCCCTTCTGGCAGGAGAAGGTCAAATAAATTACTTATATTGGGTTTGATAGCATCATAATTGGAATATATTCTTCAGCTCTGAACAATTAAGTAGGGGCATTATATGAAATACTAAAACTGGCCATAAAATGCTGGAATTGTGGCTCATTCAGAAGAATAGGGCAAAATCCCAATCAGCCTGACAAAAGTATATTACTCATGAGGTGGGCCAAAAATAGTTGGCCACACAAGTGCCTGCAGCCAATCAGTTAGGGGCACTTTTTGAAAAGTCTGACAGTTGGCGCTAGCAAATAAATGGAATTTATTCATCCATATCTGGGACATAATCAAGTTTATTTTACATGCTAACTCACTCTGACTTTTATCAAAAAGAACCCCATTAGCTTTTTGCTTTGTACTTCCATTATGTTTTGGATCCCCTCCGTAATATAATGCATCATAGGTACAGCAAATGTGGTATACCATGTTTTCCCCGGCAATGATTCCTTTGTTTGTTATGTGGTTTGGTTTTGGACTGAACATAAATGGTTGCATATGATTAAACTATGCTCTGCCTATGAACGGAAGGTGTTTATCATCGTAGACCGGGCATACTTCCTTTCCTTCAATAACTACCAATCTAAACACATATTGTATGGCCATTATACATAATTAGCTTTTTGATTAGACCAATTCTAGTATGAAAATGATGCTCTATTTCACATTATCATTTCCTTTGCTGTCTACTGTCTGGGCTATTATGGTTTTCCAAATGACTCGGATGCATTCCGATAGTTCTGTGGGTGGGAACATCTGTCCAGAAATCTTGGCAATAATAACTACTTCCAGCTGTGTACAAAGATCATCTTCAGAGCATTTCGTGGTCCTCATAAGTCTGCTGATAAGAGGAAACCAAAGATGGTAAAAGGAGAAGCCAACAAGAGAGGCCATACATGGTACAGTCACATTGTACAATCCGGTCTAGATTTATCTACAACTGTGCTGGGAGAATTTTCAGGATTACAGTTAAAAGAATTGACTTTTTTAGGCTATAAAAAAGATTGTACAGAGATCGGTTTGTAACATATGTGACTTAGGCAGGCCATACATTATGCATTTTCTTTTCCTTCAAAGACGGAAAGATAATTGCTTAATTCCCCCATCAACAAAGTCAGTGTAGGTGGGGGAATCCCTCGTGTGGAGCTATTGTATTCTGACAGTGGGAGGTTTCCCAGCTGTCAGAATACAAAGCCCATTCATGGTCTGTATCCCAGCCATCAGCCTGCCCATACATGGATCGAAATTCAGTCTGTCCATGGGGGGCTTTAGGGAAACGCTGGCCATACATGAAGCAAATTTCTTTCCTGCAACCTGTGGTTGCAGGCATAGGTGTGCGCAGCCTGTTGCATTAGGGTGTGCGCCTGAAAGCTCAAAAACATGGTACCAATCTTTTACTGTGTTCATTCAGAAAGGGAAGGGGCCTGTAAATGACATTACCCCTTCCCCCACTCATTCTGAAATATAATCTATGTATGCCCACTGCAGTAGCCAATGGGAGATGTGGGAAGCCAGCCATGCTGTGGGAGGGGACACTGGGCAGCAGGGGGAATCTGCACTGCAGGGAGTGATTAGGGTGTGCCTGGGCACAACTGGCACACCCTGTGCGCACGCCTATGGTTGCAGGAAAGAAATTTGCTTGATTCCCCCATCAACTCAGACAGTGTTGATGGGGGAATCACTCCTGCCATGCCATTGTTTTCTCCCGGTGGAAGACTGGGGTGAATAGGGGAAGCTGGAAGATGACAGTGATTATCGCTATAGCAGCCACTTGTGATAATTGTAAACTAATCCGGTAGGCTGGTTGTACCCAAATTGATCGACCGATCAACTTGGTACATTCAGCCTGCCCACTAATGGTTCTAATCTCAGCCAGCTCAGTAGGATTTGAACCCTGTATGACTTGTGTTTAAGCCCCATCTAAAAAGCAGCCCGCATTCAGATTGCTTTTTAGAGGCATTTGACAGGTGGGTGAGGAGGCAATGCGATTCCTCGCCGCCAGTTTTAAAGCCCTGTACACACGATCGGATTTCCTATGGATTCTAATCCGATGGATTTTTACATCGGAAATCCGATGAAGATGACTTCCATCAGTCTTGCCTACACACCATCAGTCAAAAATCCAACCGTCCCAAACGCTGGGACGTAAATCACTCCGACAAGCTGAGAAAAATGAAGTTCAATGCTTCTGAGCATGCGTCGACTTGATTCTGAGCATGCGTGGGTTTTTTCTCCGATGGAGTTCCACACAGACGATCAGAATTTGCTATCGTTTTTTTTTTCCCATCGGATAAATTTAAAACATGTTCTATTTTTTCTCAAAGATGGATAAAAGACCGATGGGGCCCATACACGATCGGTTTGTCCGATGAGAAAAGTCCATCGGACTGTTTTCATCTGTAAAACCGATCGTGTGTACACGGCATGACCCTTTATTTTCTGCACTAATGTGCACAGCCACATACATTGCATGCAGTTGCAGGGACAATTTGCAGAGCTTCCCCATTTGATTGAATAGGTTGCATTGAGCCGGGTTGCTGTCCACCAAATACAACAGGACGGGTTATTTTTGCTGTGTGGCCAAAGCAAAGCATTGCAACCACAGCATGTTAACATCCCCGTTCACGGCCTTTGCAGATTTAGGAGGGCACCAAAATGCAGCTCAACTGCATGTTTTTAATGTCTCCCCAACTGCAAGTCTAAATTATTCCTTACTTGCACAGTGGCAAAGGTTTGGCAGGAAAGGGGCAGTAAAACCAGGCGGTTGAGCCACGATTTTACCTAGCTCAACTGCCCGTTTGAACATGAGCATCCAGCTGCTCAGGGCTGTACATATGTCACGGTCATGATGCTGTGCTTTGCGGCCATGGCAAAAGTTAAACAGCATGTCACATTCATCAGCATTACAATAGGGCCACACAGCAACAGCCACACAACTGTGTGCAATGCACGTGATTGCAGTGCTGTAGTGATGCATTTACAAGATTCAATCAGCTTGTCAAATCCCCTCTGATAAGCGATCCAATGCCTTACAGAGGCATTACAGCGTTACAGAGTCTGAAAGGCGTTCTAGTTCTACCCCACTCTATCGGAAAAAAAACTTTTTACTAGACATTTGCTTTAAACTTACATGTGTACAGATGCATGCCGGGAAAGCTAGAGACAAATATGTAACGACAGGTTATTCTCCTCTCACCATTACATCTTCTAACAAAGCAAAAAAAAATACATTTTTTTTAACCCCTTACATAAATACATATTTTTTAACCCCTTCCAGCCTGCCCCAGGCATCCTTTTAAAAGATTCTGAAAGCCCGTGGGAAGGATCGGCGATCATGTGACCACTGTGATTGGCTGCCACAGTGGTCACATGGCTGGGAGCTGGTCCCACTGGCTACCAATGGTAAGTGGAACAGAGAGCTGCTTCAGCAGCTCAGTCTCTGAGAATTGAGTATTCTGCCTTAAAGAACCTTGTTCATGCGCTTCCTGTTATGGGGTTACAGTATTGTACTCTTGTGTTGTCACCCGGTCACATGTGCCCCTGATAGAGACTACAAGCTGCCGTGATGACACAAATTGCTCAGGCTTGATCCATCATTGTCACTATGAAGAAGCCGGAACAGAACAATGATGTGTAGCTGATTCTAAGTGCATGTACACTGGAAGTGGCTGAAAGCGACTGGAGGAGATCAGCAGCACTAAATTGTTGAGAAGGAAAAAAAAAAAGGAGAACAACACAGGAAAATAGTATAAAAAGTTGTCTTGTGATGCCGTGTACACACAATCGGTTTTACCGATGAAAACAGTCCGATGGACTTTTCTCATCGGACAAACCGATCGTGTATGGGCCCCATCGGTCTTTTTTCCATCAGTGAGAAAAAATAGGACATGTTTTAAATTTATCCGATGGGGAAAAAAACGATAGCAAATTCCGATCGTCTGTGGGGAACTCCATCGGACAAAAAACCCACGCATGCTCAGAATCAAGTCGACGCATGCTCAGAAGCATAGAACTTCATTTTTCTAGGCTCATCGGAGTGTTTTACGTCACAGCGTTTGGAACGGTCGGATTTTTGACTGATGGTGTGTAGGCAAGACTGATGGAAGTCCGCTTCATCGGATTTCCGATGGAAAAATCCATCGGATTAGAATCCATAGAAAATCCGATCGTGTGTACAGGGCTTTAGGGTTTAGATATGCTTTAATACAGCAAGCAAAGTAGTCAAATGCAATCAATCCCAAATGTATGTCAGAGCAAAAAAAAAAAGCAGTACATCTCTGTAGCACATGAACATTTCACTTTTTTTTTTATTAGGGACTCTGCAAGTATTGAAAAATACCTTTTCATAGCTGGCCATAGACTGATGAAATTATGATCAATGTGTGGCTGTCAGCACCCTACCACTAAACTTCCTTCAAAAATTGAATTATCTGAGCAGATAACTGAACAGAATCAGAAGCCAATCAGAATCAGCCACTGTTCAGGTATTCTAACAAACTGTCCTAGAGGCTGTCAGAAAACAACAGCAGGAGATTTGTCTATCCATGCCGTAGGGCATAATAGATGATGGGATCTGTTTGTTTGTTTTTTTATTCAGCATGAATCAGCAACTATTAGTGTAGTGCTTTTTTAGTCCTTTTGTGGACTGACAACATTCAACATTTGTATGATCTGTGTGGTGTCAGCCCTGCCCAGCTTTATTTTGCCAAACTACTCCAACCCTCCCCTTGTCCTATTCTGCACAATTTAGAGACTAATCATTTTGTTATGTAAGATAGCAACTAGGAGGGCTAATTAGACTCTTAAGCTGGCCACACATTATTCAATTTACTTTAGATTTACCTTCAGCAATGTAATGCAAGGGCCTGCCTGATTACATACAAATTAAATGTGTTTGGGTTTGACCTCATATTATATGGTTTTGATAAATCTGAAGGAAAATTGTACAAGAAAAAATGTATAATGTATGGCCAGCCTTAGAGAACATAGAAAATGTGCAGAGGACACAGGGAGCTCTTCATTTTTGATATGATTACCAGGTATTTTTTGCACTTATAAAACAGATATAACAAAACAGTTTTGGTGGTATGTTAAACAGACCAAAGTAAGTAAAGAAAGTAACTAATAAGTGCATTGTTAATTAGTGTTGCTTTAGACATGTGACCAGGGGAGCGGTAAAAGCGGGCGCTTGAGCTGCGGTTTCATTTCTCACCTAAACCACGCCATGCAGCCGCACAGGGTTGTACAAAAGCTGCAGAAAAAAATAAACCCCTGTTGCATTTGGCAGGCAGTACCGCCGTAAAAAACTCAACCGATTCAAGTGAATGGAACTGCATCCCAATCGACCTGCAACTGCGTGCAATACACCTATACAATCCAATTCATGTCCGAACTGACAGTTCGCAGTGCGATATGCGAGCTAAAATGGGGGTGTCATTAACAATGTGTGAACTGCCGTGCGAGTCGGTTGCGATGCGGGAAGCCGCAGTGGATTCGCAGGATTCCCACATCGCACAAGTGTGAACTCAGCCTAAAACAGACAGTGAGGAAATTACATATTATCTCCTCACCACCCATCAAATTCCCTTGGAAAATGACCCACCGCAGCAATAACAGGCTCACGGTTGTTGCAACTCTGTCGGCAGGTCTTCATATGTAATCGCACATGGACTTATTACTGTCCCCGGCTGCAGGTAATTAATTACTCCATGTGCAATAGGAACCAGTGGCGGCTGGTGCTCCAAATTTTTTGGGGGCGCAAACAAACAAACAAAAAAAAACATCAATTGCAGCCTCCCTGTGCCCATCAATTGCAGCCACTGTGCCCATCAATTGCCGCGACTGTGCCCATCAAACGCAGCCACTGTGCCATGAAATTGTCGCCACTGTGCCATAAAATTGTTGCCACTGTGCCATGCCATCAAACGCAGCCACTGTGCCATGCCATCAAACACAGCCACTGTGCCCATCAATTGTCACCAATGTGCCATGCCATCAAACGCAGCCACTGTGCCATCAATTGTCGCCACTGTGCCATGCTATCAATTGTCGCCACTGTGCCATGCCATTGTTGCCACTGTGCCCATCAATTGTCGCCACTGTGCCATGCCAAATGCAGCCACTGTGCCATCAATTGTCACCACTGTGCCATGCCAAACGCAGCCACTGTGCCCATCAATTGTCGCCACTGTGCCATGTCATCAATTGTCACCACTGTGCCATGCCATTGTCGCCACTGTGCCAATCAATTGTCACCACTGTGCCATGCCAAACGCAGCCACTGTGCCATGCCATTGTCGCCACTGTGCCCATCAATTGTCGCCACTGTGCCCATGCCATTGTCGCCACTGTGCCCATCAATTGCCACCAGTTTGCCCCTAAAATGCCGCCAGATTGCCCCCTCCCCTCCTGGCACTTACCTTTCTTGGTTAGCCATACTCGGATTCTCCTCCACGATCCCTCGATGTAGTCCCGCCCTCGATGTCGCTTCAGCCAATCAGGTTACCGGTAACCAGATCCAGTGAACCTGATTGGCTGAGATGCGTGTCAGTGTTAACCAAGGAACACACCCCCCGTGCGTCCCCTAGTTAACTATTTGGAAGCCGATTACAGCCTGAGGGCTGTAATCGGAAAGCCTATCAGAGCCGCTGGCTCTGATAGACACTTCCACAGCCAACCAGCTGCCGTTATTCAGATGGCCGGCACTCGCCAGGGGGCCGGCCATCTGAATAGTGGGCGGCAGCGGCAGCGGCGACAATACATAGATTCATGCAATGCATGAATCTATGTATTGTTTTTCAGTGGCGGTGCAGGAGCGAGAGGGGGTGGCGCTTCTGCACCCTCTATGGAGGCACCTGATAGGAACCTTTGCAGACAGCTGCAGCCAATGTCGTTGCTTTGTATAGGATGAGTGGCCATGACTATCCTTGTCCAAAAATGAATGCAGCTGCAACAACACGCTGGATTCTTGCCGCCGCTGACAATAAAATTTGGTGAGAATGAGGCCAAATCATTCTGACTGATGTGAATTTATTAAGTTGTTAATCTGCATAGTGTAGGTTACTGCATGCCACGGTTAAAGTTGCACTAAAATCTGGTTTAACTCTGCATCCAATTCTGAATAGCAGGAGATTGTGACCGGCTCTCTATGGAGCTGGTTCACATATCTCCTCACAGGTCTGGTGCGTTTTTCAGAAAAACGCTGTGTGTCTTTTGGTCCGTTTTAGATCCAAATTCAGCCCAAAATTCGAGCTGAAATTGGACCAGAAACTGTGAACCAGCACGCACCGGACCCCTGCTGTGAGCCGCATGAGGCTTATATGTGAACCGAGTCACTAAAGGTAAAACAAGTGTTAAAGCGGAGATCCACCCTAAAGTGGAACTTCCGCTCATCTGATTCCCCCCCCCCTCTGGTGTCACAATTGGCACCTTTCGGGGGGAGGGGGGACAGGATACCTATCTTTGACAGGTATCCTTTCCCACTTCCGGGAGTCCGGGCTGTGGCCCGTGAAGTCACCGCGGGGCTCCCTCCTCCTCCCCCCTGTTGTTGGGCCAGTAGAAGAGAGGAGCGGGGCCTCGCGCATGCGCAGTAGGGCTACCAGCATGAAGCCGAAAGGCTACACTGCCGGGTTCCCTTAGCCGCAATGGCGGCGGCAGCACCCGACAGCTGATGGAAACATCAACTGCGGTGTCGACATCGCTGGACTCCAGGACAGGTAAGTGTCCTATTATTAAAAGCCAGCAGCTGCAGCATGTGCTGGCTTTTAATTATTTTATTTTGGCCGGAACACCGCTTTAATGTGTGAGCAACTTTAACATGTCTTTGTAAAACTCTACATATCAACACAGTTGTTAACTAGCTTGTGTATCCAGGTAGATTATACCTTGTTTTTTTAGGGACAAATTGGACTTTCATGTGGTGGCAAATGGTAATGGATATCTCCTGATTTTTTTGTTATTATCAAAAGCAATATATATATATTTTACATTTGGCTGTATATTTCTTGCAAATACCATAATTTACCACTTAAAGTGGAGGTTCCGCCCAATTTTTTTTTTTTTAAAAGCCAGCAGCTACAAATACTGCAGCTGCTGACTTTAAAAAAATGGACACTTACCTGTCCAGCGTGCCCGCGATGTCAGCAGACGAGGTCGAGCAGTCGCTCGGTCCTCGGATGCTGCCACCGCCATTCTCGGTGAGGGAATCAGGAAGTGAAGACTTGCGGCTTCACTGCCCGTTTCCCTACTGCACATGCGCGAGTAGCACGGCGCGCGTCACTGGTCCCCGCTCTCTTCTGGGAACAGTGTGTTTCCCAGAAGACAGCGTGTGTGTTAGTTTGTACTTGTAGTACAGCACACAAACAATAGTGCGCATATTACATATTTTTTATCCTGCCTAAAACACACTGACACTGTGGCTAATTAATTTTTTTTTCTAAATAATGCTACCCAAAATATGCTGGCTGTGACCTTTGACCCTGACCTTGATGTTTGGCCCTTACACTAAAGCCCTGTACACACGATCGGATTTCCTATGATTTTTAAACTGATGGATTTTTCCATTCGAAAACTGATGAAGCTGACTTCCATCAGTCTTGCCTACACACCATCAGTCAAAAAACCGATCGTCCCAAACACCGTGACGTAAAACACTCCGACGAGCCAAGAAAGATGAAGTTCAATGCTTCTGAGCATGCGTCGACTTGATTCTGAGCATGCGTGGGTTTTTTATCCGATGGAGTTCCCCACAGATGATAGTAATTTGCTATCGTTTTTTTTTCCATCGGATAAATTTAAAACATGTTCTATTTTTTAACACCAATGGAAAAAAGACCGATGGGGCCCATACACGATCGGTTTGTCCGATTAAAAAAGTCCATCGGACTGTTTTCATCGGTAAAACCGATCGTGTGTACAGGGCTTTACCCCAGCAAACCTTGATCTAGTTATTTTTTTCTGAATGTTTTCTTTATTTTTAATGCTTTTATTTTTTACACACTTATATTGGTTTATATATATTCTTCTCCTGCAAGAGGAGAAAAAACACAATGGGGGTTTTTTACGAATGGAAAATCCACTTTGCACTACAAGTGCAAAGTACACTTGAAATTGCACTGAAAGTGCACTTGGAAGTGCAGTCGCTGTAGATCCGAGGGGGACATGCAAGGAAAATAAAAAACAGCATTTTAGCTTGCACTTGATTGGATGATAAAATCAGCAGAGCTTCCCCTCATTTCAGATCCACACCTCAGATTTACAGCGACTGCACTTCCAGTGAAATTTCAAGTGCATTTTGCACTTGTAGTTTGCACTTGTAGTTTAAAGTGGATTTGCCTTTTGTAAATAACCCCCAATGTATCTTTCTCTTCATTCAGAAGAGAAAGTAAACACAGGGGCAGGCTCACAATGACTAATGGCCAATAAGAGGCTATCACAGTGATCAGGTCACTCGGATCTGGGAGTCCCGACCGTTAGTACGAGACTCGGGGCTCTCAGTGAGGCGCATGTTAGGCGCTGTGCGGCGCATTCAAACACAAAGGGAGATATGCATACATGCGGCCCCACGGATAAAGGCTCACGTCCGTGAGGCTGAATATGTGCATATGGTTAACAGAAAGGGGAAAAAAATTCTTGTTTTTGCTCTTGTAGTCCTCCAAATTCCTCTTATTTTTTGCTGCTGTGATCTGACTTCTTGTTAGAGGGTGGCTATGTTCATTCTCCGTGGGCCATTTGTATGTCGGAACGTAGTGGCCCTCTCTTGCTCACTCCAAGATGGACTATAGCAGTGATGGCGAACCTCGGCACCCCAGATGTTTTGGAACTACATTTCCCATGATGCTCATCCACACTGCATTGTAGTGGAGCATCATGGGAAATGTAGTTCCAAAACATCTGGGGTGCCAAGGTTCGCCATCACTGATTTATAGTGTACATAGAGCAGTGCACATGACCGCAACTTATGTGCACTTGTTCCTAGTAGGAAGGGAAAAGGAGAGGTTCGGAAGCTCATGGAGGGCCTTACAAGGCAGAAAAACATTAAAAATAAAACGATTTAATGAAAAATAGATTACAGGGTCATTAAGTAATGGATGTGTAGTGATTATTTTTTTAAAGAATAAGGATATTGTTTAGTGTCACTTTCACTATCTAAACGTGTTAATATATTTTCACTTGGTTCATCCTTTGTAGTCATTAAGACATCTCTGCTTACACTGACTCTTTCTCTGTATTTAATATCACAATTAATCACTGATTACATAATTTCGTTTGTAGGTGTAAATCCGAGAATTGTGTCATAGGATGTGTGTTTTCAGTTTAGTAAGCTGTGATGCGTTTAATCCTGATAACAGTATTTTCATGGGTGGCATAAAAACATGTAAATACATATTCCAAGTGTAGATGAATTTTCATTTTCATATTGCTGCAACAGATGGCTGTGTAATTACAGCTCAAATTACTACCACGTAATTAAATGGTACCTGGGTGATTTAAATACATGGTTTGCATGCACTATTTTGGTCCTGTAAATGATTTTGCTAGCAAGAACCCTGAGTTTACCTGACAAAAGCTTTAAGATTATGTACCAAGATATCTCTAAAAACAAAGCTCCACATGAAAACATAGGTTAGTTCAGCTCCTTGTGAGCAGTAAACAACACGTCAGAGTCATATTTTCCCTACACTGCAAAATATACATGTATGAAACTGAAAATACATTGTACATGCAGTATGTCTCCATTGTAATAGTATGAAGCCTCGTACACACGACCGCTTTTCTCGGCATGCTCGATGAGACTTTGACGCATGCGCGGTAGCATACATGGGTAGTGTAGGGTGTAGCAAGATGGCGGCGACGGCATGGAATGTGACAAGCGCCGGCTCGTCGTAGTCGATGACAGGTGATGGCCGTGCAATTGTCAGTTAAAATAACGCAGTGCCATACCACACGTGTGCGGGACAGCTGCGGCATATCTCTCTTAATGGATGGCTTGCCGTCCATTGGGAGCACAGTGCGCATGCGCCTGTGACGTCAGTGGCTGCTACTAAAGTAATGTTTAGGAAGTATTTACTGTATCTGCAGGTAAGCCTCATTTTTGGCTTACCTGTAGGTATAAATAAAAAAAGCAGACTTTACTACCACTTTAAAGCAGAACTAAAATCACTCAATCGACATTTAAGTGGTTGTAAACCCTTATACAGAGATGAAACAAATCCACCTACATAGGTTGTATCTATCTATCTATCTATCTATCTTCAGTCTTCTCGTCTCTACATCCAATGAAAGTACTGTATTTTAAAAGCTTGTAAAGCTGTCAAAAAAAGGGGCAGAGAGCTGAAGTTCCACTGTGCAGAGCTCAGTGAGGACAGTTCTGGGAGCTGAATGGAGGGAAGGGACACACCCAGGGGCGTACCTAGAGCATTTGGCACCCGGGGCGGATCCTATATCTGGCACCCCCCCATGGTAAAAAACACCCCACTGTGCCCCCTGCATCCTTTAATATCTATTTGTCACTACTGTATACCCCCTCTCCACAACTGCACCTCTGGACACCTTTACATTACACAGCACCCCACAGCTCTTGACCCCTTTACATTACACAGCACCTTGCACCTCTGGACTCCTTTACATTACACAGCACCCTGCATCACTGGACCCCTTACATTACACGGCACCCTGCATCACTGGACCCCTTTACATTACACAGCACCCTGCACCTCTGGACCCCTTTACATTACACAGCACCCTGCTCCACCTTGACCCCTTTACATTACACAGCACCTTGCACCACGGGACCCCCTTACATTACACACCAACCTGCATCACTGGACCCCTTTACATTACACAGCACCCTGAATCACTGGACCCCTTACATTACACAGCACCCTGCACCTCTGGACCCCTTTACATTACACAGAACCCTGCATCACTGGACCCCTTTACATTACACAGCACCCTGCACCACTGGACCCCTTACATTGCACAGCACCCTGCACCACTGGACCCCTTACATTACACAGCACCCTGCATCACTGGACCCCTTTACATTACACAGCACCCTGCATCAGTGGACCCCTTTACATTACACAGCACCCTGCATCACTGACCCCCTTTACATTAGAGCACCCTGCATCACTGGACCCTTTTATATTACACAGCACCCTGCACCACTGGACCCCTTACATTACACAGCATCCTGCACCTCTGGACGCCTAACAGTTCTGCACCCCCTGCATGTTACACAGACCTCCCTACAGTGCAGACCCCTCCCTACAGTGCAGATCCCCCTCTACAATACAGACCCCCCCCAACAATACAAACACCACCCCCACAATACAGGAACCCCCCTACAGACCCCCCCTACAGTGCAGACCCACCCCTACAGTGCAGACACCCCCCAACAATACAGACTCCCCCCAATACAGACCCAAAACTCCCCCCTACAACAGTGCAGACACCCCCCAACACTACAGACACCCCCCAACAATACAGACTCCCCCCTAATACAGACCCGAGATTCCCCCCTACAACACTGCAGACACCCCCCAACACTACAGACTCCCCCCTAATACAGACCCGAGACTCCCCCCTACAACACTGCAGACACCCCCCAACACTACAGACACCCCCCAACACTACAGACTCCCCCCCCCCACAATACAGACCCGAGACTCCCCCCTACAACAGTGCAGACACCCCCCAACACTACAGACACCCCCCAACAATACAGACTCCCCCCAATACAGACCCGAGACACCCCCCCCCTTCAGACCCGTAATGCACCTCAGCAGATGATCAGCGCGTGCTGCACACACAGCACTACACGGAGGAGGGGGAGGCGGCTTCACTGTGCTCGACTGTGAGACAGTCACAGCCGAGACTTATCAGAGCCGCAGCGTGGCCACGAGAGAAGGGGATCGTTGCGGCTGGGTCCCGGGTGACGGGTATCACTCGGGTGCGGCTCGCACCCCCCCCTTACAAAGCCAGGCTCCCTGCTCAGCCTGCTGTGTGGTACCTAGACTGCCGCAGCGTGCCTCCCTGTCACCGCGCCATACCGCCCGGCGCCCGCTGTCAACGCTAAGTCCTCTTTAGTCGCGGAGGGGGGGCACCGGCCTGACACCCCCCAGAGTGTGGCACCCGGTGCGGCCCACCCCCCTGCCCCCTACTTAGTACGCCACTGGACAAACCCCCTTTACACAGAACAGGAGCAGAGCTGAGGCTATCAATCTGGTGGAGGTCCCTCCCCTGTCACCTTTTTTCTCTTGGCGTCAGGAAAACTTGTCAGAAGTGATTCATGCTGTTAGCAGAGGAACAAAGCAGCAGTCAGAAAGAACAGTAAAGCCCCGTACACACGATCGGTTTTATCGGCAAGAGGGGAGAGCTTTCTGCCGAGAAAACCGGTCGTGTGTATGGTTTCTCGTCTGGAAAACTGCCGGGAATCTCGACGAGAAAAATAGAGAACCTGCTCTCTATTTTCTCGTCGGGATTCTTGTCGGCCTGTTTCCCGACAACAAAACCGTGAGTGTGTATGCTTACCTGTCCATGGTAAACCCGCGCATGCTTGAAAAGACTCAGACGCATGCGCGGTAGCATACAAGGGTAGTGTAAGGTGTAGCAAGATGGCAGCGACAGCATTGAATGTGACGAGCGCCGGCTCATCATAGTCGATGACGTCACCGTGTTCTTGCCATTCAAAAGAACAGCGGTTCTTTTGAATGGCGAGTGTGTACACAGGGCTTGGCAAGACAAGCTTGCCAGGAATCCCGTCGAGAAAAACAGCGTTTTTTTTTACGGGATTCCCGCCCGTGTGTACGAGGCTTTAGTGTTCTTAATTGAGACAAGTACACATTATAGAGGGATATGCTTTGTTTATATTTCATGTCTGAGGTTTACAACCACTTTAACTATTTCTATTTCTTATGCTGCTAGCATTGTTCAATTTCTTCAGTTGCTTCCTGGTTTCTGGCCTGGGCTAAAATGTTGGCATACATCCCATTTATTTATCACAGGTACTTATATAGCACCGACAATTTAAAGAGTAATTTTTGTGTTTATTAAAAATCAGCAGCTGCAAAAAATGTAGCTGCTCATTTTTAATAAACAGACACTTATCTGTCCCAGGATCCAGCGATGTGCTCGCCCGAGCCATCCCTTCCCTCTGTCTTCTGTCCCTGGTGCCAGTATCTCAATGCCAGCTGCCCATTGTGAATGGTCCCGCAGTCTTCTGGGACCTGTGGCGTGTCCCCAATTACTGTGGGGAGTGAGGGGGAGAGGAGAACTAGGCGATCCAAGTGCAAGCAGGAGCAGGTACCTGTCAAAACCAGGTACCGGTTCCCACCCCCAAAAAAAAGTGCAAATTGAGGAAGAGGAGGGGGGAGGAGGCCTTAAAGCGTAACTTCACCTTTTGGGTGGATCTCCGCTTCGAGCAGTGCTTTACATATAGTAAATTTACATCAGTCCCTGACCTCAAGCAGTTTTACAATCTAAGGTCCCTAACATACATTCATACATACATGAGCCAATCTAGAAAGGAACCAATTAACCTACCAGCTGTCAGGCCGACCACTAGCATTGGTGGTCAGGCACAATAGCTGGCTCTGTGTTCTTCACCCATAGCAGCCCCCTTTCTCAAAAGTAGTACTTGTTTGCCAACAGGTCTTTTACACAGTGCTAGTGCCTGACTCACACGCCAGGGCAGTTGCAAGCTAAGCACAGCAAATAGGGATTTGTGATTGGCAGACAGGCAAAGTGGTTCAATGGCAGTCTGATTTGAAGACAGGCAATGTTCAGATAGTAGACAGGGTCATACCTGCTGTCAAAAAGCAGTTCAGAGCAGTGGCACCACCCTCCTAATCCATGTGCCCGGCTCCTAATCTACATGCAGGGCGCCAGATGTAAAGATTCCAATGTTTTTTTTTTTTTAAAGCACATGATTAGAGCCTGAGGCTCTAATTAGTTTAAAAAAAGGGGGGGCTTGGGGCTCAGAGCACTGCGCCCTGAACCCACCCAGTTGTGTGACAGTAGCAAATTAATAATATTCGCTATTGTCTTCCTGATTCTCCTCCTGGCCAATCAGGAATCACGTTGTGAGACCCAGTTGGCCAAGGAGTCTTAGGACTCCCGGCCAATCAGGTCTCATGACCCAGTTCCTGTTCGGCCAGGAGGAGAAGCAACGGCCCCGGAGCAAGGAGCAGCAGCCCTACCCCGGATCCTTGTCATCTGCCTCCTAAGGTAAGGAGGCCTTTGGTCGCCGCCTTCCTATCCGTCTCCCATGGGGGGGCTTCATCGCCACCTTCCCGTCTGTCTTCCACAGGGGGGGGTCTTTGTCGCCTTCCCCTCTGTCTCCCACAATGGGGTATTGTTGGTTTGCCGCCCCCCCCAAAATATTGAGCACCAGCCACCACTGGTTCAGAGAGTAGTCCAAAGTCCAATCCAAGGTCGATAAAATGGAAATTCAAACTAGCAGTAGCAGGCAGGGAGGGGATTAGGCAAAGGCAATGATCAAGGCACGAGATCAAGACAGGTAAACGGGGAGCTTGAAGCAGGTGTTGCAAACACTATCACAAGCATGATACTAAGGGCTTGGCAGGCTTAGAACAGCTTTGTTCTCATCCCAGATGCTGTGTCTACATCACTCACCCTGCAGGTAGACAGTCAGAAAGGGAGAGTGCAGCTCTGTCAAATCCAGGATGCTGGAATGCGACCAGCAGCTGCTATAGACACCAGCATGTCTTTGGAGTGTGGGAGGAAACTGGAGTACCTGCAGGAAATTCATGCAGGCATAGGAAGAACATGCAAACTCCAGGCAGGTAGGGCTGTGGTTGGGATTTGAACCAATGACCCTAGTAATGGCAGGTGAGACGGATAATCACTTAACTACTGGGCTGTGCTGCGTTTTCATGGTAATTTTTTTCCTTCGTGAGTAGGGAGGCTTTTCTCAGCTAAATACACACTTCTGCCTGCATGTCTGAGTGAAGGATAAATGGATTCTAGGAAGTAAATGCTACATTAATCTTTTGCCCTTACTCTGAGAGCCCATTCACACAAGGACGACTTTGGATCCGACTTCAAGTCGCCCCAAGATGCCCCTAGTCGCCTCAAGTCGCGCTGCATGAGAAAATCAATGTACCGTATATACTCGAGTATAAGCCGAGTTTTTCAGCACATTTTTTTGTGCTGAAAATGCCCCCCTCGGCTTATACTCGAGTCACCTTTTTGCGCCTGATCTCCCGGATTTTGGGGACCCGGTACCGCCTGGACCCCAAACTTGGCACACATATAGCCCCACTCTTCCTCTACAAGTGTGCAAAGTTTGTTGTCCGGAGAACCTACGACCGGGGAGCACCGATTTTTCAAAGCCGGGCACCCCTTCCATAGACTCCCATGTTAAACTGTAATTTCTCCGGTAAATTTGGGGACCTGGTACTGGCCGACCATAGGTCTCCTAGTCCCAAATCTTGGCACACATGTAGCCACAGTTCTCCTCTACAAGTGTGCAAAGTTTTCTGTATGGAAGGGACCTACTGCCGGGGAGAACCGATTTTTCAAAGCGGGGCACCGCTTCCATATACTCCCATGTTAAATGTAAGTCTAGACATGGGCACAGTGAGGCATGGGCACAGTGAGGCATGGACACAGTGAGGCACAGTGAGGCATGCAGATGGACACCCTAGGCTTATACTTGAGTCAATAAGTTTTCCCATTTTTTTATGGTAAAATTAGGTGCCTCGGCTTATATTCGGGTCGGCTTATACTTGAGTATATACGGTAAGTGAATGGAGCCGTCTTAATGCACACTACTGCAGTCGCTCCGACTTCAGAAAAGGTTCCTGTACTACTTCAATCCGACTTCTAGGCGACTTGTAGGCAACTTGTACCCATTGATTTAAATGGAAGTCACCTCAGAAGTCGGATCACTGTCTTAACAGAAGCAACAATACAGGAAGAGCACATACATTTCTCAGGCAAACCCCTCCCTCCCACAGAGCTGATTCTTGTTTGATTGGCCACAGGAATGTCTCCTGTCCTGGAGGCAACTTGAAGTTGCCTTGTAAATTTGCCTCACGTCGCGCTGTGATTCATGCTCAAGTCGTGTCCAAGTTGCCTCCCAAAGTCGCGCTGGAAGTCATGTTGCCCCTGTGTGAATGGAGTCTAAAAATGCTAGGGAGTGTTTTTCAAAATGTTTTTTAGCAGAATAAAGCATTGAGACACGAATGGATGGGCGATCATGCTTTGAATATTAAAAATGAAATAAATAGGATTTCCAGTTTGTGGTGCTCAGATACAGCTTAATTCTTCTTTAAACTCCATTTTACTAGTGTATGACCAGCTTTAGAGTACAGAAATCCACATTTAAAGAGAAGTATGGCCTAAGCTTTTTTGAGTGTACTTCTCTTGCGGGTCACAGGAGGACATTTACTTTTATACTCCTTTGACCCAGAGGCAGCTGATAGCTGAATACTGCCCGCTATCTGCTGACTGAGTGGAGCCATGCCAGGCTCTGGAAGGCTTGTGACTAGATTGTCAGGATCCACCCTACTGCCTGATTGATAGATGGCTCTGCTTTTTTGAGAGCTGGAGCCAGCTGTGCCCACCACTCCGCAGCCCACCACTCCAGATGACTGACAGTTACTGCTCTCCGCAGTAGTTCTAGAACCTGAGCGATCATGTAATTGCTAAGTTCTCTGTGTTAGATTCTCTGTCTCTGTGTTGGGGTCAGAGTGGGACAGCTGTAGCATGGAGGTGTATATAGATGTTTGTTTTTCAAAAGCCCATCTTTTTTCTTTAGCAAATCTCCTATGTTATGACAGATGAAATGCGAGGCTGATATGGATAGCTAGGTTTAACATGTCGTCATTGCTCTCTTCTATATATTATTAAAGGGAACCTGTTCTTTGAACGCAGTGCCTGAAAAAGCAGAGGGAAACTTACTAATCATCAGTATTTCCTGTAGGCTACTTGCAGCTGACCTCTTCAACATTTCTGATTTACCATAACTTGTTCTGCACTGTCCTAGAGGTAGATCACTTGGCACATATTTTCCCAGGTGGACCAAATCAGTAGTAGATCTTGCCAGAGATCCAGTGTTGTCATGGGCACTCTGCAGTCTGATCTCAAGCATTGTGATTAGCCCTGTCCAGCCCTGTCCACCTCGTGGATAAGAGAACATATTAAGGAGATTAGGAGAGAGGAAGGTGTTCTCAGGGCCGGTGCTACCACTAGGCAAACTAGGCAGCCGCCTAGGGTGCACTGCTGCCTAGCACTGGTGTTCCTAACTCTCTTCTCTCTACAGCAAGAAACTAAGTCTCAGCATCAGCAGGCTCCGTTCACACATAGTGTCAGACGTGCAGCGGCGGCGGAGGACTGTGTCTGTGTCCCGACTCCCGAATGAATGGAAGCAAGCAAACATTCATTGATGGGCGCTGGTAGGCTGCATTTGATGGGCGCTGGTGAGGCTTGATTTGATGGGTGCTGGTTAGGCTGCATTTGATAGGCGCTGGTGGGCTGCATTTGATGGGCGCTTCATTAAAAATGTGGGGTATACATGGGCAGGGCAGGGCAGGGCAAAGGGGGTGGGGTCAGGGATGGAGCCAAAGGGGGGGGGCGGAAAAATTTGGTTTTGCCTAGGGTCTCAAAAATCCTTGCACCAGCCCTAAGTGTTCTGCAGTCCTAACCAATTCCCTGCCCTGGGGTGACCACATTGCTCCTCCATTGATACAGTACAGTGAGTACCTTAGGACAGAAAGTGTGTTACCTGTAAGTATGTAAGTTACCAGTGTTTTCAGTAAGCCTGAAAAAAACCAATGGAGCCACCAGATCTATATTGATTTTTTGTTCTTAAGTTTAGATACACTTTAAGCCTATTTACAAATTATTACAATATTTAAAGCCAGCTCAGAGACAGTAAAACAAACATTTTTAGAGTAAAAGAAATTATTTCTCATGGGGTGTATTGGGCACTAAAGGATGTTTGCCTACAGGCTCCAATGATGAAAACATGGCCCTCATTAAAAAAACACTTACGGACCAGCTCACTCCGATATACGTCGGCATTTTGAAGAGGGATATCTTTGTTATGGCAGCAGCTAGCTACCATAACCCAGATATCCTCTTCTTCAGTGAGCTGTCCTCTGTCAGATAAAAGTGGTCTCTGTGGCAGATTCGCCGCAAGATCACTTTTATTAGCGGTGGGAGGGAGCCCCCCCTCCCACCGCTCTCCGGTGCCCTCCGCTGCTTACCAGAGCCGTCAGCAGCGGCGGAAGCAATCGGGTCCTCTCTGCTGCTTGGTATGGGAATGAGTGAGGGGACGATGGCCCCCACCTGTCTCCATACTATTGCAGGGCGGAAGCGACGTCAAAACGTCACTTCCGCCCATAGGTCCTAAAGGGCCATTTTTTTTTTTCATTTTTTCATTTATTTATTTTTATTACATTTTAGTGTAAATTTGAGAACTGAGGTCTTTTTGACCCCAGATCTCATATTTAAGAGGTCCTGTCATGCCTTTTCTATTACAAGGGATGTTTACATTCCTTTTAATAGGAATAAAAGTGACACATTTTTTTTTTAAAAAGAACAGCGCAAAAAATACAAATAAAAGCTAAAATAAAAAATAAAAAATAAATAAAAAATTTAAACGTGCCCCGTACCGCCGAGCTCACGTGCAGAAGCGAGCGCATACGTGAGCACCGCCCGCATATGAAATTAGTGTTCAAACCACACATGTGAGGTATCGCTGCAATCGGTATTCTAGCCCTAGACCTCCTCTGTAACTCAAAACATGCAACCTGTAGAATTTTTTAAACGTCGCCTATGGAGATTTTTAAGGGTAAAGGTTTGTCGCCATTCCTCGAGCGGGTGAATATTGAATCGTGACATGTTGGATATCAATTTACTCGACGTAACATTGTCTGTCACAATAAAAAAAAAATTGGGCTAACTTTACTGTTATCTTATTTTTTAATAAAAAAAAGTGTATGTTTTCCCAAAAAAGTGCGCTTGTAAGACCACTGCGCAAATACGGTGTGACAGAAAGTATTGCAACGACCACCATTTTATTCTCTAGGGTGTTAGAAAAAAAAGTTTAATGTTTGGGGGTTCTAAGTAATTTTCTAGCAAAAAATAAAACGTTTTTAACTTGTAAACAACAAATCTCAGAAAGAGGCTCGGTCCTTAAAGCAGAGTTCCACCCAAAAATGGAACTTCTGCTTTTCGGAACCCCCCCTTCGGTGACACATTTGGCACCTTTCAGGGGGGAGGGGGGTGCGGATACCTGTCTAAGGCAGGTATTTGCACCCACTTCCGGGCATAGACTCCCGTGGGAGTCTACGCCACTTCCCCCCCCCCCCCGCTGTCTCCTGGGAAACACACTGTTCCCGGGAGACAGCGGGGACCAGTGACAGCGCGCCGCGCTACTCGCGCATGGGCAGTAGGGAACAGGACAGTGAAGCCGCAAGGCTTCACTTCCTGATTCCCTCACCGAGCATGGCGGTGGCAGCAACCCGAGGACCGAGCGATTGCTCAGCCTCGTCTGCCGACATTGCGGGCGCGCTGGACAGGTAAGTGTCCATTTTTTTAAAAGTCAGCAGCTGCAGTATTTGTAGCTGCTGGCTTTTAGAAAAAAAAATTTGGGTGGACCTCCTCTTTAAGTGGTTAATACCATGCACTTCTTGCTTTTTAGTGAAAGTAGGGCTTGGAGTGATGCCTTTTGACATGCCAATTTGGTAGACATAACCACTAATTTTTAATAGGCGCCACTAAGTAATGATATGAATTAACTTATAGCAAACATCACATGAAAACTTTCACCAATTTAGAATGTTCAAATAAATAAAATATGATTTTTGATTAGCTGTTGTTACTGTACTTGGCATGGTATATAGACTAAAAAGTTTTTTTTATTTTTTTTGCTTTTTGTGTATGAAATAAAAGTTGGATCAGAGTACAATAACAAGGTCATATAACTCTGCACGATTCAGAAACACCTCTTTATTTTTATGACTAATCCACATTATTCCGTAATTTTATTTATTGTTCAGCATGAATGTATTGTTTGATGAATGTAGGATTCAAGTC
Source organism: Rana muscosa (assembly GCA_029206835.1). Classification (NCBI taxonomy): domain Eukaryota; kingdom Metazoa; phylum Chordata; class Amphibia; order Anura; family Ranidae; genus Rana; species Rana muscosa. Next base: position 57,864,028 of record CM055119.1, read on the forward strand.
AGAAAGGCCTACATTATTATTTACTGGCAGGCGTAAGATAATTGAGAACTGCACTCGTTCAGTCTACCAGGCGAGCACTTTAAACAAACCGCATTTACTGTAATGTCATAAAACCTGCATTTGCCCTCAAACAATTCCATTTGTTTTTCATATGTAAGATGCTTAATATAGAGAGTTCATACCCAAGTGCTCTATAAAGCCTCAAGTCACAGTCAACATTTACAATTAGGTTATCATTATAATTGCTGTACATTGATGGAACACCTATGCAATTTAAAGCTGAACTCCAAGTTACATACATAGATGAAATTCATACGTATATAGAAGCTGTTTTACCTACCAAATATTTTGTGCTACTGTATATCCAGTCTTGGTACACATCACAGTTTGGTTGATGACCTGACTTTTATTTTTATTGCAGTTAAAGGATATCTAAAGCCCAAACTTTTATTTTAGTTCTAGATAGAGTAGTGAGTAGTTGGAAACCCTGTCAGGTTTTTATTGTTGTCTGTGACCCTAATATGGAGATACACTCTCTTGTTTTGGCCTGGTGACCATTGTCACGGGGACGGAAAAAGTGTAGGGGAAACCATAAACTTGAGATGCCACCAGAACGGGAACAGAGAATCTTCCAATGAGGACATTTATTCCATTGTCATTCACTTTGGACAGATTTTCTCTTACTTCATGTATGTCTACAGAACAAGAATGGATGATAAATCTCCCTGGCGGGACGCAGATGGAAAATAGAGACAGGGTTTTTACCATTCCCTACTTCATCTAAAATGAAAAGCTTTGTTTTTAGTTATACTTTAAGCAAACTAGCCTAAAATTCAAACTAATATTCTCAGTACATTCAATGACGTTAAAAATGTCATTCGGAAGTACTTCAAGATTTCGATTACTTTTCACATTCAATTTTGGAATGATTGGACTTTCCTGAACGAAAACCACATACATTGTAGAAATTTGTTTGTTCAAGAAATATTTTCCATCCTGCTCCTTCGAATTTTCTCAAACACTCTTAAAACAAAACATCTCAGCTCATGCGAGTGGAATTTAATGCAGGGCGAGTGAGGAGCTGGGGTGGACCAGGCTGACCGTTTCCTGGTTGAAGCGATCAGCCAGGAAACTGTCAGCCGGAGGACACAGAGCGGCAGGACCGGACTGCCCTGGCGCCGTTTTAAACCTAGGTGAGGAGGCTGCAGCGCTCCCCTCCCCCTCTCTCTCTCCTCCTCTTGTCTTGTTGTGTATCGCACACACAGCAGGGATGTCCCGCTGTGCGTCATGGAGCTGGCTGTGTCTGTGCTCGGCGCAAATTTTCTCAAACACTCTTAAAACAAAACATCTCAGCTCATGTCAGCTCCCTGTTCCAGACAGTAAACGAACAGGCACATGCTGACTTCAGATTCTATTTTCATTGATTTCTCCTGCCTGACTAACCAGAATCCACATTTCCAGCAATCTTGACAAGTTTGTATTGTGGTAGAGTGGTACAGCATATCAAAACACCTAAAACAAAATATTGAGTTTATTAAAAAATATAATCGAAAGGACTACTGATATAAGGCTCCTCAATTGCGTTGGGTCAGCTTTACTATAGTGGTAGACATATGTAAAATATGCCATCAATCACACAGACCTGACTATAGTAGATCTTTTATAATGTTTTTAAGTGAACATTTATCATATCTCAAGCCTCGTACACACGTCCGTCCAGTTTTCCCGGCAGGATAACTGCCATGAGAGCTTTTGGCCGGGAATCCCGGCCGTGTGTATGCTCCATCGCAGTTTTCCTGACAGGAAAACTGGCGGAAAAAAAAAGAGAACCAGCTCTCTTTTTTCCCGTCGGGATTCCCGGCGGACTTTTTCCCGTCGTAAAAACCGGTCGTGTGTATGCTTTTCCGAGGGGAAAAAAACTGTGCATGCTCGGAAACAATTTGACGCATGCTCGGAAGCATAAAACTTAATTTTCTCGGCTCGTCGTAGTCTTTTACATCACCACGTTCTTGGCAATCAAAAGTTTGCCGGACTTTTGTGTGACTGTGTGTATGCAAGGCAGGCTTGGGAGGAAAACTGTCGGGAAAACCTTCGTTTTTTTTCCTGGTGGGAAAACCGGTCGTGTGTACAGGGCTTCAGGGAACCCCCTAAATAAAAATGATATCTATAACATATGGCAGGGCTCAAAATTTCAAGTCCTGAGCCACTAGTGAGGCCTTAAGAGTTACTCGCCACCAGTTGCCCCACCCAACCTCTCCCCTGCCCCACCCCTAAGTCCGCCCCTAAACACGCCTTTGTAAGTTATCTCATGAAATTACACTGTTAAATGTTTTCAGCAGAATTAAGTTCCAAAAATAAATAACAAAAACGTTAACAATATTAACATAAAGCATATCAGTACCCATCAAATGCAGCCTCACTGTGCCTATCAAATGCAGCTTTACGGTGCCCATGAATGCACACTCACTGCGCCCATCAATGCAGCCTCACTGTGCCCATCAAATGCAGCTTAATGGTGCCCATGATTGCAGCCTCACTATGCCCATCAATGCAGCCTCACTGTGCCCATCAATGCAGCCTCACTGTGCCCATCAATGCAGCCTCACTATGCCCATCAATGCAGCCTCACTGTGCCCATCAATGCAGCCTCACTGTGCCCATCAAATGCAGCTTTACGGTGCCAATGAATGCAGCCTCACTGTGCCCATCAATGCACTCTCATTGTGCCCATCATTGCAGCCTCACTGCCCATTAATGCAGCCTCACTGCCCGTTAATGCAGTCTCACTGCCCGTTAATGCAGCCTCACTGCCCATTAATGGAGCCTCTCTGTGCCTGTGAACGGAGCCTCTCTGTGCCTGCGAATGCAGCCTCACTCTGCCCGCAGCCTCTCTGTGCCTGTGAACGCAGCCTCACTGTGCCCGCAGCCTCACTGTGCCTGTGAACGCAGCCTCACTGTGCCCGCAGCCTCTCTGTGCCTGTGCCCGCAGCCTCACTGTGCCCCATTAATGCAGCTTGACTGTGACCCATTAATGCAGCTTTACTGTGCCCCTTCAATGCAGCTTTTCTGTGTCCCATCAATGTAGCTTTTTGGTGCCCCATTAATGCAGCTTTACTATGCCCCATCATCAACAGAGACTCACCTGGAATCCCCTGGATGTATCGCACACACAGCGGGGATGTCCCGCTGTGTGTCATGGAGCTGGCTGTGTCTGTGTTCAGTGCGTGGTGTAACAAGGTCCCGCCCCCCTAGATAGCTCGTTTCATAGGTGGAACACTGATACTATCACACAAGATGGGCTAGAGGGGGCGGGACCTTGTTACACCACGCGCCAAGCACAGACACAGCCAGCTCCATGACACACAGCGGGACATCCCCGCTGTGTGTGCGATACACAACAAGACAAGAGGAGGAGAGAGAGAGAGGGAGGGGAGCGCTGCAGACTCCTCACCTAGGTTTAAAGCGGCGCCAGGGCAGTCCGGTCCTGCCGCTCTGTGTCCTCCGGCTGACAGTTTCCTGGCTGATCGCTTCAGCCAGGAAACGGTCAGCCTGGTCCACCCCAGCTCCTCACTAAAATCCACTCACAAATTGCGAGCAGGCGAATGGAATTTTTGAGGGCTGACATATGGTACATTTGTGTTATCATAAGTTATAGACATACTAATAAATAGATAATAGATAAAAGAATACAAAATTAAATTTAGCTCCCTAATGTGAAACCTATGCTTGAGCAGGCTACCAGTTAAGTCTTTCAATTTTCAACCATTTTCAACCTTACTGGTAGGGATGAGCCGAACACCCCCCAGTTCGGTTCGCACCAGAACTTGCGAACAGGCAATAAATTTGTTTGAACATCCTGAAAATGACGTGGGGTTCCCCCCAAATATCCATACCAGACCCTTCAGGTCTGGTATGGATTTTAAGGGGAACTCCACGCCAAATTTTAAAAAAAAATAGCGTGGAGTTCCCCCCAAAAATCCATATCAGACCCTTTATCCGAGCATGCAACCTGGCAGGCCGCAGGAAAAGGGGGGGACCAGAGAGCACCCTCCCTCGTGAACCGTACCAGGCCACATGCCTTCAACATGGGGAGGATGCTTTGGGGGTCTGTGACCCCTCAAAGCACCATGTTCCATGTTGATGGGGACAAGGGCCTCATCCTCACAACCCTTGCCCGGTGGTTGTGGGGTTCTGCAGGCGGGGGGCTTATCGGAATCTGGAAGACCCCTTTAACAAAGGGGACCCCCAGATCCCGGCCCCCTATGTGAATTGGTAAGGGGTACATTGTACCCCTACCATTTCACAAATAAAGTGTAAAAAATTGTAAAAAAAACACACAGACACCGTTGGGAAAAGTCCTTTATTAAAAATGAAAAATAAATTAAAAAAAGATTCCAGCGGTGGTAATACATTCTCGGTATCCTGCAATGGGTGATCTCCTCTCCGGGGTCCAGCGATGGATGAAGAGAGGACCGTGTGCTATTCCTCGCTGCGCTGGACATCATCGTTGGAGCCTGGACCTGGAGAGGAGAGATCATCCATCGCTGGACCCTGGAGAGGAGATCACCCATCGCAGGATACGGAGAGTGGATTACCACCGCTGGAATCTTTTTTTATTTTTTTTATTTTTAATAAAGGACTTTTTCCAATGGTGTCTGTGTGGTTTTTTTTAGAATTTTTTACACTTTCTTTGTGAAATGGTAGGGGTTTAATGTACCCCTTACCAATTCACATAGGGGGGGCCGGGATCTGGGGGTCCCCTTTGTTAAAGGGGTCTTCCAGATTCCGATAAGCCCCCCGCCCGCAGACCCCCACAACCACCGGGCAAGGGTTGTGGGGATGAGGCCCTTTTCCCCATCAACATGGGGACATGGTGCTTTGAGGGGTCACAGACCCCCGAAGAATCCTCCCCATGTTGAGGGCATGTGGCCTGGTACAGTTCAGGAGGGGGGCGCTCTCTCATCCCCCCCTCTTTTCCTGCGGCCTGCCAGGTTGCGTGCTCGGATAAAGGGTCTGTTATGGATTTTTGGGGGGAACTCTACGCCATTTTTTTTTACATTTGGCGTGGAGTTCCCCTTAAAAAGCGTGGCGGTCCCCCCAAATTCAATTACCAGACCCTTCAGGTCTGGTAATTGAATTTGGGGGGACCGCCACGCTTTTTTTTTTATCAATGACTTTTCTTTGTTTTGCCGGGAGCCGACTTTTTTTCCTTCAGAAATTACACTTTGTGCAGGGACAGTTTTAAACACGGGAAACAAGCGCTGCTTTACAGGCATACTATACACACCCCCTAGGTATGAAATTTAAAGGAATATTTCACTTTTATTGCTTCACTTTAAGCATTATTAAAATTACTGCTCCCCAAAAAACTGCAGTTTTTAAAACTTTTTTTTGCATTGATACATGTCCCCTGGGGCAGGACCCGGGGTCACCAAACACTTTTTATGACAATAACTTGCATATAAGCCTTTAAAATTAGCACTTTAGATTTCTCCCATAGACTTTTACAGGGTGTTCCGCGGCTTTTCGAATTTGCCGCAAACACCCCAAATTGTTCGCTGTTCGACTCGAACTCGAAGCTCATCCCTACTTACTGGTATAGTTTATCTGCTCCTGTCAGTCCTCAGCATGAAAGGGGAAATTGTGGCAGGTGACTTAGCGGGGAGGGACTCTCGTCAGCCTACTGTCCTTCTGTAATACAGTACTCACCAGCAAACCATGGTCTATCATCCAGGGCATACTTAGCACATTTGACACCTGAGGGGGGTAATTTTAAAACCCCCCTGTGGTTTAAGTCAGAATTATTTTCATTATTATTCGGAGAATGGAATTAAAATTATAAATGGCCAGAAAAGAAGACTTTAAAATAGTAGGCACTCCATATTATGGATCAGTAGAGATGACCTTTGGGTTCAGGCAAAACCATGAACTTAGCTTGAACCTGAGCTCTTCACAGTTCACTGAGTGGTCGAACGAACCAATTCACCTTTTGCCCAAACCTCCGGCTGCTACAGCTTGAAATCCTTCATTTAGTGGTGATATTACTACTACCACTAACAACATGCTCCAGCCACCCACCAGCTTCTTTTAAACTGTAAACAGGTCAAATGGGAATCCCAGATGAAGCCACTGACCACATCTACAGGCTTTATCAACATAGGGAAAAGGTGGGGGGCTAATTCCATACTAACATCCACGGTTTTGTAATAAGATGTCCTAAGACCTCACGTAGGTGTGGTGGTTTACTAGAGACAAGTGGAAACAAAAGTACCACCAACCATGAGTATGGGAAAAAGCTTATTCTCGTTCAGCCAAAGAGCATTTATAAGGTGGGGTACTGATATTGGAAAAAAAGAAAATGCTTGCAATCGATAATCCAATTCATCCCAAAGGGTGGAAGGTAAGGCTCTGTGCAGTCCGCTCAAGTTTCTCCAAACCAAACTCATGTATTTATAGATTTGGTTTTATCCGGAGGGGCATAGTCATGCTGAGACAGAAAATGGCCTTCCCCAAACTGTTGCGAAAGGGTTGTACACATAACTGTGAATAGCCAAATACATGTACTCATTTATTTGGTTGTATGTCAACATGCTTTTGGCCATATGGTGAAACTTTTCACAAACTTTTTATTAAGGATGTTTCTGGCAGAATCAGAAGCTGAGTTTGAATCCTACAGCGTCTCATTTTTCCTTTAATATACAAACACAATTAAGTGATAGTCAGAAGAATGCCTTAAACTAGCACAGCACTCCTTCTGAACAACATTTTTTTAAATCCTGGTAAATCTAACATGATGTCTTTTAATAGCTGTTGTGTACTGCCGTGTGGTAAGATTAATAAATCCCCTGTACTGTGTTTATGACTGCATTTCATTTTATAACTGGAGCTCTCCTTTAAATTATGCTTTTTGTGTAGTCCCTATTGGAAAGGATTTCTTACAATCAGGTCCTTACACAAAGGGGTTACAGTGGATTTGGAAAGAAAAAAAAAAAAAACAGATGGACAATATAGATGATGAGAGCAGGTTGATTTAGTGGGAGTGTTTGTCCTGTCAACTAGAATCATCCCTTCGCTCTAAGTGCTTATTATGGGGGAGAGGCTGACGCATTTGAAAGAATTAGATAGGATAATGCAGTGATTTCTACCAGGAATAATGCTTTTCTTAGGCAGGCAATTCAAGGAAGATGCTACCAGCCTTTACAAAATAATGGGCACCTTATATGCATTAATGTTATATTATTTACAGGTAAACCTAACTTCAAAATGAGACTTGTTCATGCTCACATAATATTAGGTATTGATTTATTGTAAATCTTTAGGAGCAGCGATACGCCGTAACTAAAAGTAATTAGAAAGCAGTTTTCGGACACATATATGCATGTGATGTTAGAGCATATCTGAGCAGAGGATTCATATATTATAAACATATAATCTCTAATAGGTATTTTTCAGCAAATGTATAAACTTTGTGAGTGACAGCGTCAAAACTAGAAATTGAATAGGAAGAGGACATTTCCAGTTGTCATGGTGGGAACTCTTACCATCAAAGAAATACGGGAAATTCTTTATTAAAAAATATAGGGGGGTACATACGGTAATTCATTTTACAGAAGTACTGCAGCCCTATTCCACCTGTGATGCTGGCTCGTGTGCCAATGATTTCTCCTTTTTCAGACCTTAAAGGACAACTTAATTTTCAGTTTGCTGCAAATGTTAGGGAGGTTGATTATGAGAAGGGTACGGCTAAAACAATATTTATTGGCTGATAATATACTCATTTATTGGAACTGTCCATAATCAGAGAGTATTAGCACTCCTGGACTAGAAATTGACAAGAGTAAAGATTTTCCATATGGTTTCTCTTCAACACAGTAAAAGCCAGGAACTTTCTAGGGTGGCAGCCAAGGATATATATTATATTGTCAAAAATATTGAGACACCTGCCTTTACACGCACATGAACTTTAATGGCATCCCAGTCTTAGTCCGTAGGGTTCAATATTGAGTTAGCTTACCCTTTGCAGATATAACAGCTTTAACTCTTCCAGGAAGGCTGTCCATAAGGTTTAGGAGTGTGTGTATGGGAATGTTTGACCGTTCTTCCAGAAGCTCATTTGTGAGGCCAGGCACTGATGTTGGACGAGACTCACAGTCTCCGGTCTATTTCATCCCAAAGGTGTTCTATCAGATTGAGGTCAGAACTCTGTGCAGGCCAGTCAAGTTCCTCCACCCCAAACTCGCTCATCCGTGTCTTTATGGACGTTGCTTTGTGCACTGGTCCAAATCATTTGGTGGAGGGGAGATTATGGTGTGGGGTTGTTTTTCAGGGGTTGGGCTTAGCCCCTTAGTTCCAGTGAAGGGAACTCTTAGGGCATCAGCATACCATGACTTTTTGGACAATTTCATGCTCCCAACTTTGTGGGAACAGTTTGGGGATGGCCCCTTCCGGTTCCAACAAGATAGAATAAGTGTTATGAAAAATAACGACTACATGCGTTTTTATTCTGCTTGGTATACATGGTTACATAACCCTAGATATAACATTTATGATGGTTAAGATTCTCCGTCCATAAAACTTTAGTTGACTGGTGAGCCTTGTTATGGTTCTGAAACTTACCATCCAGTTCCTTTGATACTTTTTCCTCCCCCTCCTTTTTTCCCACCCTTCCCCTTTTTCCCCTTCCCACCTCTCCATCCAGCCAACTCTTCCTATCCGCACCCTCATTAGGGGGCCCTTGGCACACTAACACGTACTGATGTAATGTATGTTCACCCTACTCAGTTATTATCTATCTACTGATAACTACACTGCAGCACATTGTAATGTATTGATTTCTCTCCACTTTTGATGAGGCAAGTGATCTGCAGCCAGGTGAGAGGCCCTCCACTGTCAGATCCAGCGTGGGGACAGGCAGACCAGACCATAATAGCAAGTAACTTCTCAAAAAGATCCAGCCACTATGGGGAGACTTTCCTCAAATGTTACCAGAGTACTTTAATTCCAATGGGTTGGCTCTTCATTCTTGGGCCTTGGATCCCTCCAGTGTTACCAGAGATACCCTTGATCTCACTATCAGAGATAATCACAAATAACTGTGTTCAGAACAATTTTACTGAAATAGTAACCCACAGTTAGACTCTCTGTTTTAAGTCTTATAGAGACCATGCTATGCAGCCAAGTTACCCTAGGTGAGTAAACAATCAGATTGTTAAGTGTGTAGTAAGCTTAACTACTCCCGGACTGTCCACTGCACATATACTGCGGCAGGGAGGCCCGGCTGCGCAAAACAATGTACCTGAATGTTGTTTCCATCTCGGGGTCTGGGGTTCGTGCATGTGCCAATGGCGACCGGCTTTGCTGTGATTGGATACAGCATAAGCCAATCAGTGTGTCCGGAAGTCTGCAATCGATAATCTAATTTCATCATCAATTTAGGCCAATATGTATTCTCCTACATATTTTTGGTAATAAAATCCCAATAAGCGTATATTGATTGGTTTGCCCAGGTACAAACTATGGGATAGATTTATGGCATTTTTTATTTTTTTTATTTTTTTTACTAGTAATGGCGGTGATCAGCGATTTTTATCAGGATTGCGACATTGCGGCGAACACTTTTTGGGGACCAGTGGCACTAATACAGTGATTAGTGCTAAAAAAATGCATATGTATAAATGACACTGGCAAGGAAGAGGTTAACGTCAGGGGCGATTAAAGGGTTAAGTGTGCTCCTAGGGATTGATTTCTAACTGTGTTGGGGATGGACTGACTGGAGGAAGAGAGACATCTGTGATGATTAGCAGGAACAGAAGATCTCTCTCTTCCTCTCTGACAGAACAATGGTCTGCACCATGGGGTGCACATGGTCAGCCAAAATTTGTACATAGTCGCTAGCAGTGACTCTACCTTTCAAGGTGGTGATGGTGCCTGCAGAATACCAATATATGGCTGCCCAAACCATGATTGTGCTTTACCGTTGGCACAAGACAGTCCTGGTTGTAAGCTTGGGATGGTGTTCACCACACGTAAACACATCAGGAGGTTGGGAACAGTGTGAAGCTCGATTCATCGGACCATTTTACAGTCTTCCATTGATCGGTAGTCCACGATTTACGGGTGTTGCACCACTCTCTCCTTTTCTGAGAATTAATATTGGTTACTAGTTGTTTGGTAATTACAACTCACTCATGAATGTTTTGCTTATGGAGTTCCCGCCACACAGTTTTTGTGGACACGGGCTTTGGAAGACTGAGATTGAGCTCTACAGTCACTTTTGCAGCAGTTTTTATTTTTTTCTGGGTCACAATCCTGCTCAATGTCTTTTTGTCTTTTTCAGTCAGTTGACCATGTCAACCGCGCGTATGCTTATGAGACCACGTTTTCCTGGAAACTGTATATGCCATTATAACATTTGATACTGTACCTCACGACACCGAAAATAAATTGGCAACTTCAGTCACAGAGGCACAAGCTAAGCCCTTTGACACTCAGTAAGTTCCGACACCAATCCGTATTAGCAGCAGTGCACGCAGTGAATAATGAAAGTGAGGCTTCCTACCTGTTAGCTAGGTGTCTCATCACACAGCGGAATCAAAAGAATGTTACATCACCTGCAAATCATGAAGTGTTTCCATATTTTTGTCCAACCTGTAGAACAAATGTACTCACTGGAAAATTTTACCCTAACCTAACTTTTTGGATTTTCCCTCAATTTCTTTCTTGGTGACAATTAGATAGTTGAATCTCTCCAATGAGGTCACAGACAGTATTAAAAACCTAAACCGAAGAGTTTAACCCTTCCCTGCTCTATCCAAAGAGCGTCATTGCATTATCACCCTGTTATATTTGCTTCCAATGGGGGCGGAAAGGCGTGATTTCAACACGCATAACACCATCGCGGTCCACTGTTGTCAGCATCAGAAAACCTGCCCTGATAGATGGCATGCAATCATTGCTGGAGAACATGGATGTAAACAGGAAGTGGTTGATGGATATCAGCAGCAGTGAAATGCAGCAAAGAATGAAAACATTAAATATATTTTATTGAAAAAAAGGCAATTGTTTATAATGTACAATGCTTACAGTAAATGCAATTCAGTTATGCTTTCTATCTACTTCAAAGGCTCTTTTGGCTATACTTCTCCTATGGGTCACAGGAGTGCACTTAGTTCTGCATTCCTGTAAACCCAGATTAAGCCAATAACAAGCTAAAGCTAAAGCCCACTGTCAGCTGATGTCAAAGAGCTGGTCAAGGCTCTGTGGGCATTCCGACAATAATGTCGGGAGCCATCCAGATTCCTGACCAGCAGCTGGCTTAGTCCCTTAGCGCATCCCTGTGAGCCCAAGCCAGCCACTCACGGCCCCTACACAGTCTGGCGTTCCAGTGAGCACTAGAGGGGCAGAGCATAAAGCGGTGTCTGACAGTCACTACTCTGAGCTCAGAGCGAACCCGAGAACTGAGCGATCAGTGTTCTGTGATCACTCAGTTCTTATTGTAGAGCCGGCAGGGGACAGCTGCAGCATGCAATGAATGCTGCATCTACAGTACACAGGTGAGTATGAATATTTGTTATTTTTGAATCTCAGAACTCTCTTTTAATCTTTACATTTATTAGGTATAAACCTTGTTAGTATACAATTTGCAGAATCTTTTCACTACCAGTTTGCGTATTGCACTTTTTCCATTTATTAATGCTTCCATATCTTTTGTCTCAGCAGTTGTAACAATAATATTTTAACTCATTAGCAGGAAGGACAGGTGGAACATTACACCTATTGTAGGGAAGCGGAGACGCCTGGTAAGGCTGCCATTATGTACATTTTTCATGCTCACCTGCTGTCTGGAGTCTCATATTGCAAAATGGTATCACTGTGATCTTGTCAGGCCTGCAAGCACTAAACTTATTATTATGACTTGTTATTGGGATTATGTTAACATTTTCACATCATCCTAACAGCAATTAATTATACATATTGGAGACATTTCCCCAGCAGTTTTCTTTTAAATGATTTGTTGCAGGGATGAATTTCAGAGGAAAGGGGACAGCTGTTTAATGAAAACCTGCTTGACTCTTTAGAATATCTAGATTACAAGGTAGAATTCTTTGGGGCAGAGAAAGATTAAAAATTTGTGTCTGCTCTGACATAACAATAAACCCAACACCCGTGCTTATTGCATAATGATCTGCAATAATTAGAGATGACAGCTACATAATGCTAAACTCCAGGTAGGTATAAATATGTTGAACACGTATTATTGCAGCTCTGTATTCAATAGAACATTATTAAATATGTTTTTTTTTGTTTTGTTTTTTAGCGTAACTTCTAAATTTGGCTTGGTATTGGCCTCTCCCTTGCAGCAGCCAATCACTGACACAAGAGAGACAGATCTGTGGGATCATGTGACCAGACTGGAGTGGATTAAATATAGGCAATTAAGCACATCTTTTTTATACAGTTGGGCAGGATAGGTAGGAGAGGGGTGGATGGAATGTTTTTATAAATAGATATAATTAGGCTCTCTTCCACTTTAAACAAACCTTTAAGCTTGGTTCACATCTATGCATGCTGTGTGAAGCGATGTATTTAGGTTTTGTGCTGCCCTCGGCTTGACTAAACTCGTGCACCCCCTAATTTATATATGACCCACCCCTTCCTGTCAAGGCCACACCCCTTCCTTTTTAAAACCTGCCCTGTCATCTTCATGGGAAGTGGAGAGAGGGGCATCGTGGGAGAAGGACAGAGGGATGCCATGGGAAGTGGACAGAGGGGCACCGTGGGAAGAGGACAGAGGGACGCTGCGGGAGGAGGACAGAGGGGGACATGGCAGGAGGAGGACAGAGGGGGACGTCACAGGGGGAGGACAGCTGGGGACGCTGTGGGAGGAGGACAGAGAGGGACGTAGCATATTTAAATTTGGGAGGAAAGGGGGGTAGGATAAGTGCTGGGTGTGCTTTGGGAGGGGAGAGGATATGTGCTAGTGGGGGGGTTCTGATCCCTCCCCCCCACTAACACATGTCCTCTACCCTCCCAAAGCACCCCCCAGCACATTTCCCCTTACCTCCCCTCCCATCACTCCATGTGTGCATTTGTTATCCACCCCCCTTTCCCAGTTACTGTGTCCCCCTCCACTGTAATCTATACACAGACCTCAGACCAGCAATGCGGCTCTTGCACTGAAGACATGCCCCTTCCCTGTGGCTCCTCCTCCTCCTGGCTGTGTACACTAGAACATTGGAGCCGAGGAGGAGGAGGAGCCGAGGAGTTTGTGCGGCTGTCAGTGGGGAGAGAGGTGTCGGCTGCTATGGAAAGCCGACCGCCGTTTGTAGAAACCCTGTTGTCCCTGATGTCCCGGATGCCCACGCTAGCGCACCCCTGTCTGTCCAGTTACCAGAGCTCAGTGCTTGTTGTGGCACTGGGCTCCAGGATTCAGCTGTACTCCCCTGATGGCGGCCCTGCATACGGGAGCTGGGTGCAGGTGTTTTTTCCGTGTGGGGGCAGCTTTCTTGCCGACCCCCGAAAAGTGCCACCTTGGGCCTGGGCCTTGTCGGCCTAGGCCAAAACACAGCACTGGCTGTGTGAGGGATTCTTCTGCATGCAGGACAGCTCCTTTATTTCAATGGCATACCTTATCCACAAGAAGCATGGGGAAAGAAATCACCAACACTTTTTTTTAAAACTGAGCTGCACCAAACCAAATTTGTCGATGCAGGTGGTGCCATTAGGAATTACTGGCACTCCGAGTGTCTGCTAAGATCTGAACTAAGCCTTAAATTCTTATGTCATAGGTGTAGAACTAACCCCTAAATCCTTAGCACTAAGGAGTAGCCACTTGATAATTTCTGCTCTCTGTTCTTCTCCTCAACTCCAAGAACTACCTCAGTCCCTCTAAAACATCTGGTTAAATGAAAGTCACTGAAAGCACTTATAAGAACATGAACATAGATACCTTTAACTTGGCTGTGAGCAGTGGCGTCACTAGGGTTGGTGTCACCCGGTGTGAAATAAAATGGTGTCACCCCCACCAACTATAGTCCCCCCTCAGTACAGACCCCCCTCCACTAACTACAGACCACCCTCCCACAGTATAGATCCCCCTCTCTCAGTACAGACCATCCCACTAAGTACAGACCCCCCTCCATCAATATAGACCCCTCCCTCAGTATAAACCTCCCCCCTCAGTACAGACACCCCCACCTCAGTGCAGACCCCCTCAGTGCAGACCCCCCAGCAGTACAGACACCCCCTCAGTTACAGACACCCAACAGTTACAGACACCCCCCAGTTACAGACACCCCCTCAGTTACAGAAATCCCCCAGTTACAGAAATCCCCCAGTTACAGACACACCCTCAGTTACAGACCCCCCCAGTGCAGACCTTCCTTAGTTACAGACCCCCCCAGTTACAGACCCCCCTCAGTTACAGACACCCCCAGTTACAGCCCCTCCCTTGGTGCAAACCCCCCTAGTGCAGACACCCCCAGTTACAGCCCCCCCCCCCTTGGTGCAAACCCCCCTTAGTGCAGACACCCCCAGTTACAGCCCCCCCTTGGTGCAAACCCCCCCTAGTGCAGACACCCCCAGTTACAGCCCCCCCTTTGTGCAAACCCCCCTAGTGCAGACACCCCCAGTTACAGCCCCCCCTGGTGCAAACCCCCCTAGTGCAGACACCCCCAGTCACAGCCCCCCCCCCCTTGGTGCAAACCCCCCCTAGTGCAGACACCCCCAGTTACAGCCCCCCCTGGTGCAAACCCCCCTAGTGCAGACACCCCCGTTACAGCCCCCCCTTGGTGCAACGCCGCTGGCTGTGAGTTAGTATCAGGAAATAGATACAGGGCCGTTTAGTGGTAAATTACCTCAATGTATTGGTACGGGTTAGAATAAATGCTGCTTTGAGCATAAATGAGCACACAGAAGGTAGGTTCAGAAACAGTCCACAAAACAGTATAATCACTATGCCAAGGTAACTTACAATAGAGTTCTGTACCACTAGACTGGACTTAACTCATGAATCAGTGAAGTCAGCAATAAACAATGCATATAAGCCTTAACTGCAATGTTAATAATAGTACTCTAACTAATTTAGAGTACATTTAAGGAGAACGGCTAGGATATCCACTTGGTTTTACCCTCTTTATAACAAGGCATTTTTTGCTATTCTGCACTGCGCTACTTCAACTGGCATTTGCACAGTCATGCAACACTGTACCCGCATTAAATGTATATATTTTTTTTCATGTTATGAGAGCTTTCTTTTGGTGGTTTGTGATTACCACTGGTCTTTTTTATTTTTATTATATAAACAAAAAAGGCCAAATAATTAAAAATAATATATATTTTATATATATTTTCTGTTATAAAACATATCAGATAACAAAAAAAATCCCAATAAGTGTATTTTGTGTGAAAGTTATAGCGTCTACAAACAATGGTGTATATATACAGATTTATATATATATATATATATATATATATATATATATACACTGGTAATTGCGGTGATCAGCGACTTATAGTGGGACTGTGATAATGCGGCGGACAATCTGAAACTACGGTAATACTTTGTGGGAACTAACTAACTGTCACTGACATCACCCGTGACACTAATACAGTGATCAGTGCTAATAATATACACGGTCACTGTACTAATGACACTGGCTGGAAAGGGGTTAACATTTCAGGTGATCAAGGGGTAAATGTGTGCCTAACAATGTGCAATGTGTGTAATAAGTGCTGCTTTTTATTAAATATCTCTTTGTTTCTTATCTCTGCTTTGCAGAACCCTGTGTTGATTGTCAACACAGGGCTCTGGGCTGTAATTGGACACAGCTGATCAGCAGGTCCCAGCCGTGAATCATTGGCAGAGACATGCTGACTAAGTCCCGCTGTGTTCAATTACAGCAGAGCTGGTGGGCAGGGACGTGTGCCCTGAGCCTGGAAAAAAGTCACGACATAAGGGTACTTCTATACGAGGCACCCTGCCACAGTATGTGTACTGCAGTGGGTCAGCAAGTGGTTAAAGTGCAATGTCCCCTAAGAAATAACTTTTAGCATAAGCAACAGGTAAGGGACTCAGTGTAGCAGCTGTAAAGGGGCAGTCTTTAGTCTTAACTCTTCAGCCAACTAGCGTTGGGGCCCAGCTGTTCCAACGCTAGCTGGCTGAAGAGTTAGGACTAAAGACTCTAGGAGTTCACTGAAAACTTATAGAGACCCCCATCCCACCACTTTCTTTTTAAAACATCAGCGAATCTATAAGAAAATAGGTGATTTAAAAAAAAAAAAAGTGTAAAC
This sequence comes from Rana muscosa, assembly GCA_029206835.1. Taxonomy (NCBI): domain Eukaryota; kingdom Metazoa; phylum Chordata; class Amphibia; order Anura; family Ranidae; genus Rana; species Rana muscosa. The sequence goes on from CM055119.1 coordinate 57,880,318, forward strand.
TGCAAAGAAATTAAAGATTTCTCAATTGTGATATGCTTTATTTGGTTTATGTCAGAAATTAGTACAGTCTTAGTCACACCTGCAGACAGCAAATAAGGCTACTAGAGTGCTGTATGGTCAGTTCCTATAGGGCTCAGTCTCTTTCTCTAGCAGCAGATAGTAAATCCCCACAGCAGCAGCTCTGCACCCAGGTGATTCCTGAACTCAGCACTCCAGATCCAGCTCAAGCTGCTGATATGCAGAAGTGGTGGTGCACCCTGGACAGCAAAGTGCACTCCCTGAGCTCTCTCATGGCAAGAGGAAGCTGAGTCCTCTACAGCCTGAAAAAATGCAGCTATTTTCCCTTCTTTTTCTGCAGGGTCTTGTTGAGGCTGTAGTTCAGGCCCCATTACTTTTAGTGGGCAGTGCTCCTCTAGCCCTTTCTTATTGGTCAATCTGCCACTTACCAGGGGGAGGGGGGTGGGGGGCAGAGGATCACACACATATTTGCTGTGAAACTGCACAGCAGAGAAGCTCAGGGTGAGAGGTGGCTGCTGCACACACAGCCAGCGCTTTACACAGATCCCTGCAGAGGGAGGGGGAGAGAGCAGGGAATCAACACAGCCGGCAAGGCACCCGGCTACACATGATTAACACCATCCTACAGAACAGAGTAAATATGCATTCTTTACCAAGCCTATGCATACCCCCTGTACTGTAATTTTGCAGCAGTTGGAAGTTGTAGTAGATAAGAATGGTTTGGGGCATATAACTAAACAGTCAGTTGTCCTAATAAATGTGAAATTCACCTCTAAGTAAAATGTATTTGTGCACTGTATTTAATAGTTCTTTTATATAAAGAAACATGTTTTTCAGGTTTTCTGGCTTTTTAAATAAGCAACATCAATGTCATTTTATATAAATGTCAGTCCATGTTTTGCGCAGCTTGTCATGTTACCCTTGTACTTTCATCTCTTCAAAGCCAGCCATTAGCTTTCTTAATAGTTTCAATGTGTTTATTCTTGTTTTGTCACTAGATTGTGAATAACTAGTCAAATGTGCCCTAGTAAAGTAGTAACAATGCAGGGACAAATTCCAGTGTGTAATATGATATAAACATGTTATAAATGTATCTGTTATAAATGTAGCAAACATGTTTTAATATTATGTGCAGTCTCTAAAATTGCTGAGTGCCTTTTCTACGACAGAGAATACATCATTGTATCATAAAATTTGGATGAAGTAATATATATGGATATCATAATAACTTGGATATCCATGGAGTGTACTCATAAATGATGGGAGTTCACTGAAAAATTATAGAGTCCCCCATCCCACCACTTTCTTTTTAAAAGATCAGTGAATCTATAAAAAAAAAAGGTGATTTAAAAAAATAAAAAAATAAAATAAGTGGATTTTCTCATAACTGCAAAGAAATTTAAGATTTCTCAATTGTGATATGCTTTATTTTGTTTATGTCAGAAATTTAATATTCCATGGTTGAATAAGCATTGTCCATAGTTCAAACCTGGTTCATCTTCAATTGTCCTGTCATGCTATCTTTCAGAGAGTATAGTACCAAACCCACTAGCTCTATGCATGATGAGCCCTAAAATATTACCCTGAATTTACTTAACACACTGAATTAAAAGAGAAGCTTTCCTTTTTTTAAATAATCATACTTACCCTGGTGGATGCAGCAGGTCTATGCTGCATCTGTCCCTCTCCGGCTCTAGCGGTGAGAACCGATTGATCAAACACTGCTGAGCGCTCGCTTCCTGGTGCTACAGAGACCTGTTTACTGGCAGTCAGCGCTGTCTGCTCTGCCCCCCCACTGGAGCGATGGGCTGTGGAGGGGGCAGGAGCAGCTGGCTCAGCCTCTCAGCAGCTTGCTGAGAGGCTAAGCCAGATGCTGGTCCAGGGTTCTGGGTGGGTCCTGACCATATGATCTTTCCCCAGTGAGCTTCAGGCAGCTGTCAGCTGAAGTACAGCCAAGCGAGCTTAGGCTGTACCTAGCCTTTAAGTTAAATTATGTTGACAGTCCATCCAGAAGATTTGCGTCTAGCTTCCAAACAATGCGTTTCTATTTGTCTTTTGGATATTTGGGTAAAAAAAATAAAAAAAATGTTATTTGATGGCTTTGTAGGCAGGGTAAGCCCAACATAATATGGAGAATTTGTTGGGAACATTCTTCTCATGGTTAACATAAGCAGGAGATACATCTGTCACTTCAAAACAATCTTTTTTCGGGCCCTAGTGAAGTTAAGAAAGCTTAATTATTAGGTACAGTACATATCTCCTAAATTTGCAGTGTTTAGAAGATATTTACTTTAGCAGCAGCCGGTGACATCACTGGCGCATGCGCTCTGTAAGTGGTTGTTAAGCCACTCTAACATGTATGCACCATCAGTGCTATCTCCTATTGCAGTACCCCCCTCTGTGTGTGATTTATAAAAATAAAATGCTGTAAATACCTAATTTCAGAGCCGAGATCCGCGATCACATGACCAGCCAACTCTCTCCTTTCCTCCTCTGACAGATGCAGCAGGAGTAGCTGGGATTCCCCTGCTGACATCAGTCCGGAGGGGAGAAGGAGGGGAGGAGGAGAGAGCCAGGTGGTCATGTTATCGGAATCGCGGATCTTAAATTAGGTATTTACAGAATTTTAAAAAAAAAATAGAAGGGGACACTACAATAGGAGACAGTGCTGATGGTGCATACATGTTACAGTTGAACATGCAGCAGGAGCTGACAGACAAGCAGGGAGGGGAGGGGGGAGGAGGACACAGCAGAAGAGAGGAGACAGATAACAGGGCTGCGGATGACAGAGGCACGTAAACTGACCATGGTGTCAGGGCTCAGCAGCCATGATGCATTGTGGTCAGTTTACATAGGGGAGGGCAGAATCTGGCAGGATCAGCCAGGTATTTTATGTGTTACAGGGGGCCAAAAAGCACTGTGTCATATAACATGCTTTAAAGGAGCAGGATCCATTTTTTTGGGGGGTTAACAAATGCTTGAAGGAACGGCATACCTGTGCCATTCCCCCAGAGCTCTGTACTGGTAAAAAGGAATAGGAAATATAAGGGGAATACAAAGACACTGAATTTCAAAAGAACCAACTTCCCTAAACTACGATCCTTGCTAGAAGATAATAATTGGATAAAATCTTAGGAACAAAGAACATGGAGGAAAAATGGGTATGCTTTAAGAGCATATTAAATAAGGGCATTAGCCAGTGCATCCCAATAGGAAATACATTTAAAAGAGCTAATAAAAGTCCTCGATGGCTTAACTCCAACGTAAAAATGCATATTAAAGCAAAGGAGAAAGCCTTCAAAAAATACAAGGCTGAAGGATCATCACCAGCATTCCAACTTTACAAAGAATGCAAAAAAAATGTAAGAGTGCAATCAGGGCGGCTAAGATAGAACAAAAAACTCACATAATGGAAGAGAGTAAAAAAAAATCCCAATAAATTCTTTAACCACTTCCAGGCTGCGTGGGTGCCGATGTGCGTGCCTGGCAGCCGCGATGTCCGCCACATACCCACGATCGGCAGTTACAGAGCTAGGGATGTGGATCTCTGTGTGTAAACACAGAGATCTATGTCCTGTCAGGGAGAGGAGACCGATGGTGTGTCCCTTGTACATAGGGACAACGAATGGTCACCTCCCCCAGTCAGTCCCCTCCCCCCACAGTTAGAATCACTCCCTAGGGAACACATTTAACCCCTTGATCGCCCCTAGTGTTAACCCCTTCCCTGCCAGTCACATTTATACAGTAATCAGTGCATATTTATAGCACTGTTCGCTGTATAAATGTGAATGGTCCCAAAATAGTGTCAAAAGTGTCCAAACTGTCCGCCGCAATATCGCAGTCCTGACAAAAATTGCAGATAACCACCATTACTAGTAAAAAAATAAAAATAAAAACAAATGTCATAAATCTAGCTCCTATTTTGTAGACGCTAGAACTTTTGCGCAAACCAATCAATATACGCTTATTGCGATTTTTTTTTACCAAAAATATGTAGAAGAATACATATAATACATAACTTAAACTGAGAAAAAAATCGTTTTTTAAAAAAAAAACTGGGATATTTATTATAGCAAAAAGTAAAAATTATTGTGTTTTTTTTTCAAAATTGTCAGTCTTTTTTTGTTTATAGCACAAAAAAAAAAAAAACGCAGAGATGATCAAATACCACCAAAAGAAAGCTCCATTTGTGGGAAAAAAAGGACGTCAATTTTGTTTGGGAACCACGTTGCTTGACCGCGCAATTCTCATTCAAAGCGTGACAGTGCTGAAAGTTGAAAATTGGCCTGGGCAGGAAGGGGGTGAAAATGCCCGGTGTTAAAGTGGTTAAGCACATAAATAGTAAGAAAGGGAAGTCAGATCATTTTGGTCCCAAAAAGAATGATGAAGGGAATCTGGTTACTAAGGATGGAGAGATGGCAAAGGTATTGAATTTATTCTTCTCCTCAGTCTTCAAGAGGGAATCGGGGGGGCTTCAGTAACCAAAACTGCAATGTTTATCCTCATGACACATCACAGGAAGCACCCTCATGGCTAACAGAGGACAGAATTAGACTTGAAAAACCAGATGGCTTGCACCCGAGGGTCCCTTAAGGAACTCAGTCAAGTAATTGCCAGACCATTGTTCCTAATGTATATGAACAGTCTACTGACTGGAATGGTACCAGTTAATTTGAGAAAAACCAATGTAACACCAATATTTAAAAAAGGGCCAAGATACATCCCTGGGAATTACAGACCAGTTAGCCTAACATCCATTATATGCAAGCTCTTAGAGGGGATGATAAGGGACTATATACAAGATTTTAGTAATGAGAACGGTATCATTAGCAGTAATCGGCATATATTCATGAAAAATCGTTTTTGGCAAACCAATCTATTAACCTTCTATGAGGAGGTGAGTTGCCATCTAGATAAAGGAAGGCCTGTAGACGTGGTGTATCTGGATTTTGCAAAAACATTCGATACAGTTCCCCATAAACGTTTACCGTACAAGCTAAAATCCGTTAGCATGGACCATAGGGTGAGTACATGGATTGAAAACTGGCTACAGGGGCGAGTTCAGAGGGTAGTGATAAATGGGGAGTACTCAGAATGGTCCGGGGTGGAAAGTGGGGTCCCCCAGGGTTCTATCCTGGGACCAGTCTTATTTAATTTATTCATAAGTGACCTGGAGGATGGGATAAACAGCTCAATATCAGTAATTGCGGACAATAATAAGCTAAGCAGGGCAATAACTTCTCTGCAGGATGTGGAAACCTTGCATGAAGATCTGAACAAATGAATGAGGTGGGCAACTACATGGCAAATTAGGTTTAATGTAGAAAAATTTAAAATAATGCATTTGGGTGGCACAAATATGAATGCAATCTACTCACTGGGGGGAGAACCTCTGGTGGAATCTAGGATGGAAAAGGACCTGGGGTCCTACTAGATGACAGGCTCAGCAAGGGCATGCAATGCAAAGCTGCTGCAAGCAAAGCAAAGGATTATTGGCATGCATTAAAAAGGGGATTATTTCCAAAGATAAAACAATAATTCTTCCACTCTACAAGACTCTGGTCCAGCCACACCTGGCATATGCCGTCCAGTTTTGGGCCCCAGGATGTGCTGGAACTGGAGAGAGTCCAGAGAAGGGCAACAAAACTAATAAAGGGACTGGAGGACCTTAGTTATGGAGAAAGGTTCCCAGCACTGAACTTGTTCTCTCTGGAGAAGAGACGCTTGAGAGGGGATATCATTTCAATGTAAAATACCGTACTGGTGACCCCACAATAGGGATAAAACTTTTCCGCGAAAGGGAATTTAATAAGACACGCAGCCATTCACTAAAATTAGAAGAAAAGCAGTTTAGCTTAAACTGCGTAGAGGGTTATTTACTGTAAGACCGGTTAGGGTGTGGAATTCTCTTCCACAGGCAGTGGTTTCAGCGGGGAGCATCGATAATTATAAAAACTATTAGATAAGCACCTGAACGACCACAACATACAGGGATATACAATGTAATACTGACATAAAATCACACACATACGTTGGACTTGATGGACTTGTGTCTTTTTTTAACCTCGCCTACTATGTAACTATGCGGCCGTGATGTGAACGCGGTATGACCATTCATTGATTCATACAGCCGAAGCCTGCAAACCCAGAAGGAAGACCGGGTAAAAATGGAAGCACAATGACTCATGACAGCGTGCTGCTGGAGGGCTTTGTTTTCAAGCAATGCTGTCATAATGTGCTAGTATGCCATGCATACTAGCCGATAATAAGTAAAAACCACCTGGGGCCCTTTTTTTTCCTTTTTGTTGTGGTTTACTACTGCGTTAACGGCTAAACATTTTTACCCTAAAGTGGATGTAAACCCTATTCATGAAATCTGACCTGCGCACATATATCTGTAATGTTTACTTATCTCTCTCTGAAGTCCTGTGTCTTTCTGCTGCTCCGTTCATCTGTTATCAACATGATAACTTCTGACAAGCTCTACGACATAGGAGATAAAAGGAGCTGGAAATTTGTGTCGGGGAAGGTGCAATAAAAAGATTAGCAGAGAGCTTGTCTATTCACAGCACAGCTCTGCATGTTTCTTTGTTCCTCTGCCTATGTGGAGGGGGGTGTGTGCCTTTCCTTAAATCATCTCACACACAGTGTATCCCCAGACTCCCCTCCCACTGATGAAACAGGAAGAAAGATTTGTAACACAATGTGCATTTTCTAAAGAATATAGACAGCTGAAGACAGCAGATATACATGTTAAACTTATGTAGGGAGACTTGTTTCATCCCTGTGTATCATTTGAGGCTGTTCACTTCACTAGGTATATGTGAGGGTTTACATCCACTTTAAGGCATTCACAGCATTAAGGTAAATAAATGTCCCAGTACTTATGTTAACCCACCCAACCCCAAACACATCCTCCATGAGCTGTGCCACTCCCTGAACTTCCTGGTTGCAGAGGAGAAAAGAGGATAGGGGAAGGTAGTGATTGGCTCCTGCAGCTGTCTGCTAGGAACTGGGAGGAGGGAGCAGCAGAGTGGCTTAGAGCTGTGTGTGTTGATGAATTGAGAGAAAACATGTACTGGTGTCTCCTTTAGGAGTGGCTACCGCGTTTCCACAAAAATAAGCCCTAGTTTAAAAGGGTTGTAAAATTCTAAAATGCACTTCATTGCAGTGTTATATAGTGTGAACTGTGTACCGTATGTTGCTGTAATCTATGTGTAATTAATGCCTTCTGTGCGGCGCCACTCAGCTTAGCCCTTACTGCTCTCCTCCTCTTCTCCCAGCTGTCAGCGGGGGATCTCGCCCCCCCCCTCTGCAGTGCTCGAAATGGGGAAGGAAGCTCTGGCGGGCCATGTAAGCACCGAGCAGCGCTCAGCTGATCCCTGCTGCTCGCCTCTTCGCCTCTTCTGATCTCGGGCCCCCCTTCTTCTGCAACAACCGGAGCGTGTCCTGGACTGCACCAGAAAATTAAGGTCAGTGCAGGAAGAGAGGATCGACGGGTCAAGGCGCTGTAACTTTTACTCAGTTTCACTGGCCTAACAGGCAAAGAGGGAGATGGGGAGAGAAGGCAGCACATGTCAAGCCCTACCCCAAAAATAAGCCCTACTGGGTCTTTTGTTGCCAAAATTAATATAAGACCGGGCTTATTTTTGGGTAAACACAGTACCTAAGGAAGACACCCACAAACGGGAAATAAAAGGGGGCTGTGGGACAGGCCAGTAAAAAAAAATCAAACATTTAAGAAAGCAGACTATACACAATGTGTACTGGTATTCTTCTTGAATGCAAAAAAAAATAAAAAATAGGCTTTGGTATCACTATCAGTTGATGTTTCTGATGTGTAAATTGCATCTTGTCACCATTCCTGTTTGTGAATTTAATGGATAAGATATATACAGGAACAGTTATAAATGTAAGGGTGCCTGTTATCAGCCCAGTATGTTGGAGCTCTACTATTTGCAGATAATGTGCTACTAGCACTATATAACTGTGAACTCTGTGGAAACTAATTAATTCACTGATGAGCAGGAAATAGCTCAAGAAATTGTCAACTCTATATCTGGACATTGAGCTCTGGTGAAAAGCAGGTGCAAAGGCAGCCTCATAGCTAGAACCTTCAGGGCCCCATGTACAAGAAAATATGGGTTCCTCTGGGCCCGGGGGCCTTCCCACTGATCTCAGGGCCCTTTACTCTCATCATGTGGCCCTTTATAAAAACAAAAAAACAGGAGCGCAGGATCCCATTCAAAACGAGTGGTATTTACGGGTAAAATAATAAACTCTATATCAGCATGGATGGAAGGGACTGAGATATGCACACTGGGATCCTGATGCAAGCAGAACCCGCTCAGTGTAGCAAACAATGTCCACCTCAAGCACTGTTACCTGCAGCTCTTCCACCTCAGGTCCCACAACAGGACCCTTTCACATGTTCTGCAGTGAGGCCCCTTCCTGCCATCCAAGGGCCCCCCATGGTGGTGGAATGGCAGGGCCCGGTCACAAGTGCAACCTTTGCAACCCTGGTACTTTTGCCACTGGGGGATGGGATCAGTAGCAGCAGTGGTGGTGGTGGGGAGGATGGGAACAGTTGCAGCAGTGGTTGTGGTGAAGGGGGGATAGGATCAGTCCACTGATGTTGGTGGGGGGACAGGATCAGTGGCAGTGGTGGTTATGGTGGGGAGGGGGGAAAGGGATGAGTCCACTGATTGTGGTGTGGGGGGGTGGGATTAATGGCAGCAGTGGTGTTGCCTATAGTTCTTCTTTAAGCACTAATTTCTGATAATTTTATGGCGAGGACTAAGAAGATATAATCATGCCAATGGTGCAGCAGAAAACATATAGCACAGTGAGGAAGGTTTGTGGTCCAGGATGATAGGACAGTCAAAATTAGAAGCAGCTTGCGTTACACTTACAGTGTAGCGCAAGCCAGCGGGGACTCTTTCCGTGCTGCCCCCCTGCAAAGTGCTGCCCTAGGCCTGGGCCTTGTTGGCCTAGGCCAGGATACAGCGTTGTGTTTTTGGGGGGTTTGGGATCAGTGGCAGTTCTGGTGGTGGTGGGGGATGGGATTAGTGGCAGCAGTGGTGGTGGGGGGTTGGGAATCAGTGGCAGTTCTGGTGGTAGTGGCGAGGATTGAATCAGTGGCTGGGTGGCAGTGGTGGGGCAGGGGATCAGTGGCAGCAGTGGTGGTGGGGTGGGATCAGTGTCAGTGCTGATAGTGGTGGTGGGGATAAGACTAGTGGCAGATGTGATGGTGGTGGGGGGGTTGGGATTAGTGGCAGCAGTGGTGATGGTGGGAGGGGGATGGGATCAGTGGCAGTGCTGGTGCTGGTGGTGGTGGTGGTGGGATGGGATCAGTGGCAGAGGTGATAGTGGTGGGGGAGGATGGGATCAGTGACAGCGGTGATGTTGGTGGGGCGGATGGGATCAGTGACACTGGCACTCACTTGCTCTCAGTCTGTCTTCACATGCCTCTAGTAACACCTCTGCCGTCAATGGGTCTCCACCGTCTCCTCACCCAGTGGAGAGCTCCTCTCCCTTCACTCTACTGGCCCGTCAGCTGATCAGCTGACTTTCTCCTCCACTCCAGTTTCCTCTTCCCGACATGCCATCATTTCTCCTAACTATAACTGACGGGCCGCAGATGGCGGGTGAGCCCCTCCACAATGGAAGAACGCCAGGGCCTGGTTGCTAGTGCAAGCTTTGCGACCCTGGTAATTCTACCACTGCACAGCTTAGAGAACTGAACCTAATATTTTTTTCCACCAAACAGAGCATATGAAATGAAAAAGGATACACAGGTAAATAGCTGTCTAAACTACATATTTATGACCAAATTTGATGTTTTGCATTTAGTTTTTCTTCAAGACAAAACTAATCCCCACATGGAACAAAATATGACCCTGGCAGGATGCCACTGTGTATGCTTCATGGCCTATGATACACTGAAACTGAATATGCTGGTGTATAAATAAATTATCAGAATAATTTAACAACGAGGCAGTGCCAGTGTTAGTTTTCATAGTTATTGGAAAAATGTATTCAGTTTGCTGAAGTCACAAGCTTGCATGTAGTAGTCTACATGGACGCAAAGTGAATGTTTTTTTCTATTTTGAGTATTTCCATAAAACTTGTTTTTTGAAAATGCACAGATGTGAACATGACCCATAGGAAATCATGTTTAATGGATTGTAGTGCGTTTCTGCAAAACAAACTGAAAAACACATAGGTGTGAACCTAGCCTTAACGTTATCTGGTAAGCAGCTCTTTTCACCTCTTTTTTCCAGTCTGGAGGAGCTAAAAATGAACTTTGCACTAGTTCAATGGTGAAGTAGATGTTCCATCATTCACTTATCTCTAGTCTCAGCGATGTGGAAACTAGGATACACTCTACATGTACGATTTACATCTTAAACTAAGTGGTGAAAGTGTTTTTTTTAAACTAAAGACAAAAAAGACCATGGAGTCTGAATCTATGGTAGCAAAAGTCGCACTGCTACTGTAAAAGTTCTTTCCTGACCTTAAAAAGCTCAGTGTGTTCATTCAAAGGAAATCCACCTTGCAGATGTTCAGCTAAACTTATTAATATCTCAAAGTGGCTATTGACTACACTATGCACCATAACAACATATATTGGACTATGCATTTTCCTTTAGACCAATCAGAAATCCATGGGATGAATGGCTGTGTGTGTAAAATGTATGGAAAACCCCATGCAAGATGAATTTAATTAAAGGTACTCTACCTAAAATACTAGTGCATGAATGCATCCTAAAGGGTTCTACCAACAGATATAAACCCACAGCGGCCAATAATAATCTTGACTCTGCTTACACAATAATATTAAAGAGACCCTGCAATTTGACAACTATTTTCCCTTTAAAAAAGAATGTGCATTTGCCATATTACATGCATATTTGCCTGTAAAGCCTCCCTTGTGTAGACAAGGTGCCACCATCTTGGATGTGATGTCAGCAGCCCTAGCAGAATCAGAGCTGTCACTCAAGCATCACTCTATAGTATTCCCCTTTGCTCCTCCCCTGGCAGCTACATAAAGATTTATGTGGGGAGGTGAAAGTAGGGGTAGGAGAGCTTGGCCAGCACAGACAGTCGTTAGAAACTCCTAAAAGTGGAGAGGACTGTGCTGTGCAAGGAGGGAGGGGGCCGTGCTGTAGTATTTATTCTGCTTGAAGAAATACAATTTGAAAGTTCAAAGACACATTGAAAGTAAATAAATAAAACATATTTTATAGAAAGGAATGAGGCTGCAAGTAAGCAATTAAAATATGTTGTATGTTCTTTTTCCTGTTTTTTACCTTGGTGTCAGAGTCTCTTTAAAGTACAACTTCACCTTTAAAATCCCTGCCCATCCTGTCTAGCCCCCTAACCTAATCTAAACTGGTTAAATTGGACCATACTTCTACACTGGTGAAACTATAAGTGCGTCTCCATTCAAGTCTCTGGGGAGTTACTGTGCAGGTAGAGCACCAGGCAAAATAATAAAGTGTATATAACCTAAAAACAAAAATTAGGTGTGTTAGCCACATTCTTTTTTTTTTTTAAGGCGTTTTTTTTTCTTTATCCTTTTTTCTTTAATTTCCCCTTGTTTTTACCTGGTGATCCTACCAGTAAAGTATGCTTATACTTACACTACTATATCTATTTTATTTGTCACACTAAGAAAGGAACATGTTAGCACAACAGAACTCAACATCCCCATCCCCCTTCCTCATTTTTGAAACATAGGGGGATGTATTCTGTAATCCACAGAAGTGAACTGGGCAGACCTGATAAGAAAGCTTGGGATTTCAGTGCAGAAGCACAGACAATGGGGGTTATTTACTAAAGGTAAATCCACTTTGCACTACAAGTGCCAACTACAAGTGCAAAGTGCATTTGAAATTGCACTGAAATTGCACTGAAAGTGCACTTGAAAGTGCAGTTGCTGTAGATCCGAAGGGGACATGCAAAGAAAATAAAAAACAGCATTGTAGCTTGCACATAATTGGATGATAAAATCAGCAGAGCTTCCCCTCATTTCAGATCTACCCCTCAGATTTACAGCGACTACCCTTCCAAGTGCACTTTCAGTGCAATTTCAAGTGCACTTTGCACTTGTAGTTTGCACTTGTAGTGCAAAGTGGATTTGCCTTTCGTAAATAACCCCCAATGTGTTCAGGAAGCTAGGAGCTCACAAGATTTCTGGCAGAATCAACAAGTATTTTTCTGTATTTCCTGTATCTTTTAGGAGACAAGACATGGAAAAAAAATGGGCATTTATTTGAGAGAGACATTGAATAATTTTTATTTTCCACGCATTCACTTTATATCTCTTTGCACTGAGAGATTTAACTGCTCATTGACAGTTTTCTCATTGGCATCTCATTGGCATCACATTGATTGTAATTTACTGCACACAAGGTGCTGCCAACATACAGTTGGCTAGATTAGGTTTATTGAACCAGGTAGAATTATTATTATTATTATTTTTTTTTTAAGGGCTCGTTTTAACCATTTAAATTCAGTTGTGTTAATCAGCATTGATCAACACAGGCTAAAGCAAGGACACAGAGAAAACAATAGTTGTTTATATTTCCCATTCACATCAGGTGTTACATAAAAATGAAGCGCAACACGCAACGTTATACTATAACAGAATGCAATGTGTTGCAATGCTGTGTTGTGCATAGAGTTGAATGAAGCGCCAATAAAGTTATAAAAAAAAGAAAAAAATTGTGTGATGCATCTCACCACCCCTACACTATGGACACAAGTCCATATGCGGCATAACGAGCATAAGATGTGTGGGCTGGTGTTAACAGGTGTCCTTAAGGCTGGATTCACACCTATGCATTTTTAGTGCTTTTTGCATTTTGCAGATTTCCACTACAGTCCATTTAACCCCCCTGGCGGTATGATTCTGTCTGGAATTTTGTACCAAAAGCAGTACCATTATTTTGCATGGAAATTTGGTGTTATGTATTGTAGGCCTGCAATTCTTAGTAATTACTTACTTAAACCTGACCAAACAAGAGTCTAGTAGACATCCCGGGTATGATAAAGTTTGAAACACAAAATCATAAATTATAATATAATAAATAATTATAACAAATAGTACTGTAATTATAATAAAAATTATTCACTAATGTAATCAAATCAAAAACACTGAAATTTGCTCAGTTGCAGAATTGTCGCTGTCATTAGATGACAAATTTTCCCACAAATCGCTATCGCTCAATTCTGCAAGTGATTCTAATTTATTATCGCTGTTTTCTAGCTGGTCTAAAACCACTTTTGACATAAAGGGACACTTTTTGGTTGCTATGGACAATCTCCAGTTTCCAGGCAATAAGAACAGTTTTGATAATATAAAACTGCATGCAGGGCACTGGACAGACCACTAGGGACAAAGGGGATGTGTAATTATTTGATACAGTACTGTAATCTGTAAGATTACAGTATACTGTATGTATACTGTGTGTTTCACTTTTTGAATTTGGCGCCGAACTCCGTCCCCGTGCGCCGCAACGTCACAGGGAACGGAGCTCAGTGGCACTCGGCAGTGTGGATTGAGCGAGGAGACAGCTCGCACACACAGCGGGGAGACATTGCAGGATCCAGGGAACAAGGTAAGTAACTTCCCTGTATCCTGCAATGCAATCCCGAGTCTGGCTCGGGGTTACCGCTCTTTTTTTTTTTTTTTTTTTTTTTTTACTAGTATATAAATTTCTTTATTAATTTTACACATACATTACATACTTTTTAATACATAGAATCACAAGTACATTTTACTTAATAACATTTAAAAACATTTACAATACTTCCCTTACCTATCAGCTTTTATCATTAATATTTATTATTTAATTGGAAAAGTCTGGTCTTCCTGTAGGAGATAAGCCTAGCTTCTTACTTCTATCTTCAAACCCTAGCTATTATCGGAGTCAGCCAAATATCATAGAGAGAGAATAGAGAAAGAGAGAGAGAGAGAGGAGATAATAAAAAAAAAAAAACCTTCACCCACGTGCTTATTGGGTGAGAAAAGAAGGGCATAAAAAAAATGGAAAGAATAATAGAAAGAGAGAAGAAAAAAAAAAAGGGGGGGGAAGAAAATAAAAAAAACCCCTTCAGACGTGCTAATTTTATGACAAAGGCCCGGGACTCAGTATCCTATATATGTTCAATAGCCCCTGACCTCCCATTCCTACACGCTCTATGAGTTTTTCCCATGTATTCAACTCGTTCATTGCTCGCAAGGGCTTTGGTAATGTTCCGACGAAATGCTGGACCTGTCTATATCTCCATAGATCCTCTTGGGAAGCTCCATATTTTTCTCGCAGTTCAATAAGTGGGCATAAAGTATTCCCTTTCAATAAATCTTTTAGTCTTAGGCCTCGTACACACGGCCGAGATTCTCGTTGAAAAAAACATGTCGTTTTTTTCGACGAGATTCTTGGACAAGAAACTTGTCCCGGCCGAGTGTACACACGCTCGTTTCAAAGAACCCGCGGTTCTTTGAAAGGAGTGTACGCGGTGACGTCATTGACTACGTCGAGCATGCGCTCGTCACATTCGATGCCGTCGCCGCCATCTTGGTATACCCTACGTATGCCTAGGAAGCTACCGCGCATGCGTCAAATTCATTTCGAACATGCGCGGGCTTCCGGGCGGACAGGTAAGTGTACACACACTCACTTTTCTTGTCGAGAAACACGCCGAGGAGAATCTCGACGAGAAAATAGAGAGCAGGTTCTCTATTTTCTCGTCAAGGTTTCTTGTCGGTTTTCTCGACGAGAAACACGCTAGCAGCGTACACACGACCGATTTACTCGGCAAGACCTCTCTGCCAGCAAGTTTCTTGCTGGTTCTTGCCGAGAAAATTGGTCGTGTGTACGAGGCCACTGTGTCTGATGTTGCCCATTCTTTGTTTTGCAAACTCTGTCTCATATTCTGAAAGTTTCTTTTGTTATTAATGGTGCCTCTTGGGTAAGTCCTCTATATTGTTTTGGAATCCATACTAGTGATGAGCCGAACACCCCCGGGTTCGGTTCGCACCAGAACCCGCGAACGGACCGAAAGTTCGTACGAACATTAGAACCCTATTAAATACAATGGATGCGAACGTTCGAATTCTAAAGTGCTAATTATAACAACTATTATGCATGTTATTGTCCTAAAAAGGGTTTGGGAACCCGGGTTGTGCACCAGGGGACATGTATCAATGCAAAAAGAAGTTTTAAAAACGGTCGTTTTTCGGGAGCAGTCATTTTAATGATGCATAAAGTGAAAAAAAAAAGTCAAATATTCCTTTAAATATCGTACCTGGGGGGTGTCTAAATTATGCCTGTGAAGTGCCACGTGTTTCCCGTGTTTAGAACTGTCCCTGCACAAAATGACACTTCTAAAGGAAAAAAAAGCCATTTAAAACTGCTTGCGGCTTTAATGTAATGTCTGGTCCCGGTAATATGGATGAAAATCTTTAAGAAAAATGGCATAGCTACCCCATGACCCCCCCCCCCCCCACCCCAGCCCATTACCAGCCCCTTTGGGTCTTGTATGGATATTAAGGGGAACCCCGCACATAAAATAAAAAAGGCCCTATATACTCTGAACAGCCGTATACAGGCGGTGCATACAAGACAGGGACTGTAGGTTTGTTCTTATGTAGAATCTGTTTGTAATTTTGAACAGGTACATTGTTGAAGTGTAGCTCCAGCCCAAAAATCTATTTTTAAACTTTTTGGAAAACATAGGTAAGGGTTATCACCCCTGTAACATTTGTTTTGCTGTCTGTGCCCCTGTTCAGAACATTTCACCTCACTTTCCGTCCCAATGACAACTGTTTTTGAAATGTGGTGTTTTTCTTGAAACAAGGATTGCTGATAAAGCATCAGTACAGAGGAGACACCTTTCTCCCATATTTATTCTTACAGGAGAGAATTTTCCTTCCTAGTGGTAGATTTCCTCTCACTTCCTGTTGTCTTCTTGCGTTTGCAAGTAGGAGTCGTTTGTAAGTTGGATGTTTGAAAGTAGGGACCTGCCGTATATACTCTGCAGAAATAGGCCCCTTAGTTGTTGGTGTTGGCACAACACTGTAAGCACTCACAGTTACTCTTGGTTGGTGCTGGAACGCCCTGCTGTCAACTATTATATCAGGAATTTTAATTACATATAATTGTTGAACAGTGGTAGTAAAAATTGGGCCTTTGATGGTGGTGCTGGTGCCACAACACTGTAAGCCCTGACAGTTACTCTTGGTGGGTGCAGCAATGGGCCCTGCTGTGAATTATTAGATCAAGAATTGTAATTGCATGCCCCTGTTGAACAGGGGCTGAAAAATTGGGCCTTTCGTGGTGGTGGTGGTGGTGTTGCCACAACACTGTAAGCCCTCAGAGTTACTCTTGGTGGGTGCAGGAATGGGCCCTGCTGTGAATTATTAGATCAAGAATTGTAATTGCATGCCCCTGTTGAACAGGGGCTGAAAAATTGGGCCTTTCGTGGTGGTGGTGGTGGTGGTGGTGTTGCCACAACACTGTAAGCCCTCAGAGTTACTCTTGGTGGGTGCAGGAATGGGCCCTGCTGTGAATTATTAGATCAAGAATTGTAATTACATGCCCCTTTTGAACAGGGGCTAAAAAATTGGGCCTTTCGTGGTGGTGGTGGTGGTGGCGTTGCCACAACACTGTAAGCCCTCAGAGTTACTCTTGGTGGGTGCAGCAATGGGCCCTGCTGTGAATTATTAGATCAAGAATTGTAATTGCATGCCCCTGTTGAACAGGGGCTGAAAAATTGGGCCTTTCGTGGTGGTGGTGGTGGTGGTGGTGTTGCCACAACACTGTAAGCCCTTAGAGTTACTCTTGGTGGGTGCAGCAATGGGCCCTGCTGTGAATTATTAGATCAAGAATTGTAATTACATGCCCCTTTTGAACAGGGGCTGAAAAATTGGGCCTTTCGTGGTGGTGGTGGCGTTGCCACAACACTGTAAGCCCTCAGAGTTACTCTTGGTGGGTGCAGCAATGGGCCCTGCTGTGAATTATTAGATCAAGAATTGTAATTGCATGCCCCTGTTGAACAGGGGCTGAAAAATTGGGCCTTAGGCACTGGTGGCACAACACTACAACCCCTCACAGATACTGTACTTGGAGCACAGCAATGAGCCCTGTTGCAAAGTATTGCTTCAAAAATTGTAATGACATGCCCCTGTTAAACAGGGGCTGAAAAATTGGGCCTTAGGCACTGGTGCCACAACACTCCAACCCCTCACAGATACTGTACTTGGAGCACAGCAATGAGCCCTATGGCAAATTATTGCTAAAAAAATTGTAATTACACGCCCCTGTAAAACAGGGGCTGAAAAATTGGGCCTTAGCCACTGGTGGCGGCACCCATAAACAAAAATGATCTTCCAAGCTATCATCATCAATCGTATCATTGAGGACTCGGAGGAGGAGGATAGCCAGTCAACATAACAGCACAGGCACTCAGCATCAGCATCAGTCTTGAAGGGATGTGACATGTTAAAATCAATTAGTCTGTTATATCAGCATCAGGTGTGTGGTAGCTGGTGGTGATCCAAGACTGGTTCATCTTGATGAAAGTCAGTCGATCAACCGAGTCGGTGGACAGGCGCACCCTGTGATCCGTGACAAATCCTCCAGCAGCACTGAATGTGCGTTCCGAAAGAACGCTGGATGCAGGACAGGCCAGTAGCTCAATTGCATACTGTGCAAGCTCTGGCCAGTGATCCATCCTCAAGACCCAGTAAGCCAGAGGATTTTCGGTGGGGAAGGTGTCCAAGTCTGACCTTGCCCCTAGATATTCCTGCACCATGTTTATCAGACGCTGGCGATGGTTGCTGGAACCGATCATACTTTGGGGCTGCGGACTAAAGAATTGTCTGAACGCATCGGTCAGACGGCCACCTTCCCCACCGCTCCTTCTTTGACTGGCCGAAGCCTCAGCAACTCGTTGTCCAGGACCAGGAGTTTGTAACCTCCCAGTCTCTGGGAACGCGTTGCACAGACCTTTCTGCAAGGCCTCCCGGAGTTGTCTCATCCTCTGCTCCCTCTGCGACGGTAACATAAGGTCCGCAACCTTACCCTTGTACCGTGGATCAAGGAGAGTGGCCAGCCAGTAATGGTCCCTCTCCTTGATCCGAAGAATACGAGGATCCTTCCGCAGACTTTGCAGGATCAGGGAGGCCATGCAGCGTAGGTTTGCTGAGGCATTCGCTCCGGAGTCCTCTGGGTCACTAAGGACGACATGATCCGCAGCCACCTCCTCCCAGCCACGTACAAGTCCACTGGTTTCTTGGGACTGTAAATCATCCCTAAAAGACTGCTGCTGATGATGCTGAGTGCCAGCCTCCACCTCCATGCTGACACAATCCTCCTCCTCCTCCTCCTCCTCTTCCTGTGCGATGGGTGGGACAGAAGGAACACTGTCTGGGTAAAGGGGTCCTTGAGAGGCAAGGAAGTCCTCCTCTTCCTGCCTCTGTTCTGCCTCAAGTGCCCTGTCCATTATTCCACGCAGCGTGTGCTCCAACAGGTGGACAAGAGGTACAGTGTCACTGATGCATGCACTGTCACTGCTCACCATCCTCGTGGCCTCCTCAAATGGTGCCAGGACAGTGCATGCATCCCTGATCATGCCCCACTGGCGTGGAGAAAAAAAACCAAGCTCCCCTGACCCTGTCCTGGTGCCGTAGTCGCACAGGTACTCAATGATGGCCCTCTGCTGCGTGTGCAGCCGCTGCAGCATGGCCAACGTTGAGTTCCACCTGGTGGGCATGTCACATATAAGGCGGTTCTTGGGCAGGTTCAACTCCTTTTGCAGCTCAGCCAGGCGAGCACTGGCATTATAAGATCTGCGGAAATGCACACAGACTTTCCTGGCCTGCCTCAGGACATCCTGTAAGCCCGGGTACCTGCCCAAGAACCGCTGCACCACCAGGTTAAGGACGTGAGCCACACAGGGCACATGGGTCAGTTGTCCCTGTCGGAGGGCGGAGAGGAGGTTGGTGCCATTGTCGCAAACCACCATTCCTGGCTTAAGCTGGCGTGGCGTCAACCACCTCTCGGCCTGGCCCTGCAGAGCAGACAGGACCTCTGCCCCAGTGTGGCTTCTGTCCCCCAAACACACCAGCGCAAGCACGGCATGGCATCTTTTTGCCTGCGTACTTGCGTAGCCCCTTGAACGCCTACGGAGCACCGCTGGTTCCGAGGACAAACCACAGGAAGAGGCCATGGAGGAAGAAGAAGAGGAGGGGGTGGAGGAGAGAGGTGTGTCACAACCAGTAGTAGCATTTTGGAGGCGTGGCGGTGGAACAACCTCCAACACTACTGCACCTTGTCCTGCATCCTTCCCAGCTGCCAAAAGAGTGACCCAATGGGCCGTGAAAGAAAGGTAACGTCCCTGTCCATGCCTGCTGGACCATGAGTCAGCGGTAATATGCACCTTACCGCTGACCGCCCTGTCCAGCGAGGCCAAGACATTGCCTTCCACATGCCGGTAGAGAGCCGGAATAGCCTTCCGTGAGAAAAAGTGGCGTTTGGGAACCTGCCACTGAGGAACCGCACATTGCACAAACTCACGGAAGGGGGCCGAGTCTACCAACTGAAAAGGCAGCAGTTGAAGCGCTAGCAATTTAGCCAAGCTAGCATTCAACCGCTGGGCATGTGGATGGCTGGGAGTGAACTTCTTTCGACGGTCCAGCAGCTGGGGCAGGGAAATTTGCCTGCTAGAATCGGACGTCGGTGTACTGCTAGCAGAGTGGCCGCAAGTACTTGGCTGTGACACACCTAATTCTACACCTTCATTCCTCTCAGTGCATGTTTCAGAGAGGACTGAAGTTATAGTGGGGTTGGAGATCCCAGCTGATGCGGTGCAAGGAGAGGTCCGCTTTGTTCTTTGGTGTGGGTCTTTGAGGTAGGCTTGCCAACGAGCTGCATGGCAGGTCAACATATGTCTGGTCAGGCATGTGGTACCCAAGCGGCTGATGTTTTGGCCACGCGATATACGCTTGAGACATATGTTGCAAACAGCAGCTGTGCGATCTGATGCACTAGCCTCAAAAAAGGCCCACACCAAAGAACTTTTTTAATGACGGGCAGAGGCAGCGCCCTGCACAGGCGGAGCTCTGCGGTGTGATTCCGTCGGTGTACTGCCCTTACGCTGGCCACCAAAGGGCATCCTGCCTCGTTGGAGATGTGCCTCCTCCTCATCCTCCTCCTCCTCCTCTCTCCTATTAGGCACCCACGTGGAGTCAGTGACCTCATCATCCCCTCCCTCCTCATCACTGGAGCCAATCTGGCAGTATGCTGCAGCTGCTGGAACATGACTGCCAGATTGGTGTCCTTCTTGAGCATCCCCTCTGTCTGCTCTCACGCTACTGCCTTCCTGTAGCTGGGTTTCATCATCAGACCCTTCGAAACGCTGGGCATCCTCCTGGAGCATGTACCCAACACTGTGCTCAAACAGTTCGGGGGACTCCTCAGGAGGAGGACATGGTGGGTCTAGGGAAGGAGTGACTGATGATGAGTCTGACATTGATACCAGGGAAGAGGACGCTTTGGCAGCTGCTTTTCCAGTACCCTGAGCCTGGGTGAGAGAGGATGAGGAGGAGGAGGAGGGCTTGGTCATCCACTCTACCAAGTCTTCGGCATGATGTGGCTCAACATGTCCAGCTGCCGAAAAGAAGGACAAGCGTGTCCCATGGCCATGTGCTGATGACAATGCACCGCGTCCACGACCAGCACTGTTGCCCCCAGACACAGAGCCTGCTTGCCCTCTTTTATTGCCTCCTGACTGTCTGCCTCTCCTTGTTTGCCTTCCAGACATTCTAATAGATGGCCTGCAGGGAGATGGGAAAAAAGCAATAAGGGCTACCTTCAGGTGTCCTTCTCTGTCCCTTTACTTAAGGATTTCTAAATATGGTTGAGGATGATTGCTTTTGCACAGAATAGCACAACGACAATTTCCCTGACTGTCCAAAAAAACAAGGATTTCAAAGATGGTTGATGAGGAATGCTTTAGCACACTATAGCACAAGGAGAATTTCCCTCACTGTCCTTCCCTGTCCCTAGAAACAAGGATTATCACAGTGAAAGAAACTGACACTCTTCCTACCTATAGTTTTCTGTCCCTAGAAAAAATATTTTTTTAAAGCACACTATAGCACAAGGAGAATTTTCCTCACTGTCCTTCCCTGTCCCTAGAAACAAGGATTATCACAGTGAAAGAAACTGACACTCTTCCTACCTATAGTTTTCTGTCCCTAGAAAAAATGTTTTTTTGAAATACACTATAGCACGAGGAGAATTTCCCTCACTTTCCTTCCCTGTCCCTAGAAACAAGGATTATCACAGTGAAAGAAACTGACACTCTTCCTACTTATAGTTTTCTGTCCCTAGAAAAAATGTTTTTTTAAAGCACACTATAGCACAAGGAGAATTTTCCTCACTTTCCTTCTTTGTCCCTAGAAACAAGGATTATCACAGTGAAAGAAACTGACACTCTTCCTACCTATAGTTTTCTGTCCCTAGAAAAAATGTTTTTTTAAAGCACACTATAGCACAAGGAGAATTTCCCTCACTTTCCTTCTTTGTCCCTAGAAACAAGGATTATCACAGTGAAAGAAACTGCCACTCTTCCTACCTATAGTTTTCTGTCCCTAGAAAAAATGTTTTTTTAAAGCACACTACAGCACAAGGAGAATTCCCTCACTGTCCTTCCCTGTCCCTAGAAACAAGGATTCGCACAGTAAAACACACTGACACTCTCCCTACCTATAGTTTTCTGTCCCTAGAAAAAATGTTTTTTTAAAGCACACTATAGCACAAGGAGAATTCCCTCACTGTCCTTCCCTGTCCCTAGAAACAAGGATTCGCACAGTAAAACACACTGACACTCTCCCTACCTATAGTTTTCTGTCCCTAGAAAAAATGTTTTTTTAAAGCACACTATAGCACAAGGAGAATTCCCTCACTGTCCTTCCCTGTCCCTAGAAACAAGGATTCGCACAGTAAAACACACTGACACTCTCCCTACCTATAGTTTTCTGTCCCTAGAAAAAATGTTTTTTTAAAGCACACTATAGCACAAGGAGAATTCCCTCACTGTCCTTCCCTGTCCCTAGAAACAAGGATTCGCACAGTAAAACACACTGACACTCTCCCTACCTATAGTTTTCTGTCCCTAGAAAAAATGTTTTTTTAAAGCACACTATAGCACAAGGAGAATTCCCTCACTGTCCTTCCCTGTCCCTAGAAACAAGGATTCGCACAGTAAAACACACTGACACTCTCCCTACCTATAGTTTTCTGTCCCTAGAAAAAATGTTTTTTTAAAGCACACTATAGCACAAGGAGAATTTCCCTCACTTTCCTTCTTTGTCCCTAGAAACAAGGATTATCACAGTGAAAGAAACTGACACTCTTCCTACCTATAGTTTTCTGTCCCTAGAAAAAATGTTTTTTTAAAGCACACTATAGCACAAGGAGAATTCCCTCACTGTCCTTCCCTGTCCCTAGAAACAAGGATTCGCAGAGTAAAACACACTGACACTCTCCCTACCTATAGTTTTCTGTCCCTAGAAAAAATGTTTTTTTAAAGCACACTATAGCACAAGGAGAATTCCCTCACTGTCCTTCCCTGTCCCTAGAAACAAGGATTCACACAGTAAAACACACTGACACTCTCCCTACCTATAGTTTTCTGTCCCTAGAAAAAATGTTTTTTTAAAGCACACTATAGCACAAGGAGAATTTCCCTCACTTTCCTTCTTTGTCCCTAGAAACAAGGATTATCACAGTGAAAGAAACTGACACTCTTCCTACCTATAGTTTTCTGTCCCTAGAAAAAATGTTTTTTTAAAGCACACTATAGCACAAGCAGAATTCCCTCACTGTCCTTCCCTGTCCCTAGAAACAAGGATTCACACAGTAAAACACACTGACACTCTCCCTACCTATAGTTTTCTGTCCCTAGAAAAAATGTTTTTTTAAAGCACACTATAGCACAAGGAGAATTCCCTCACTGTCCTTCCCTGTCCCTAGAAACAAGGATTCGCACAGTAAAACACACTGACACTCTCCCTACCTATAGTTTTCTGTCCCTAGAAAAAATGTTTTTTTAAAGCACACTATAGCACAAGGAGAATTCCCTCACTGTCCTTCCCTGTCCCTAGAAACAAGGATTCGCACAGTAAAACACACTGACACTCTCCCTACCTATAGTTTTCTGTCCCTAGAAAAAATGTTTTTTTAAAGCACACTATAGCACAAGGAGAATTCCCTCACTGTCCTTCCCTGTCCCTAGAAACAAGGATTCGCACAGTAAAACACACTGACACTCTCCCTACCTATAGTTTTCTGTCCCTAGAAAAAATGTTTTTTTAAAGCACACTATAGCACAAGGAGAATTTCCCTCACTTTCCTTCTTTGTCCCTAGAAACAAGGATTTGCACAGTAAAACACACTGACACTCTCCCTACCTATAGTTTTCTGTCCCTAGAAAAAATGTTTTTTTAAAGCACACTATAGCACAAGGAGAATTCCCTCACTGTCCTTCCCTGTCCCTAGAAACAAGGATTCGCACAGTAAAACACACTGACACTCTCCCTACCTATAGTTTTCTGTCCCTAGAAAAAATGTTTTTTTAAAGCACACTATAGCACAAGGAGAATTCCCTCACTGTCCTTCCCTGTCCCTAGAAACAAGGATTCGCACAGTAAAACACACTGACACTCTCCCTACCTATAGTTTTCTGTCCCTAGAAAAAATGTTTTTTTAAAGCACACTATAGCACAAGGAGAATTTCCCTCACTTTCCTTCTTTGTCCCTAGAAACAAGGATTATCACAGTGAAAGAAACTGACACTCTTCCTACCTATAGTTTTCTGTCCCTAGAAAAAATGTTTTTTTAAAGCACACTATAGCACAAGGAGAATTCCCTCACTGTCCTTCCCTGTCCCTAGAAACAAGGATTCGCACAGTAAAACACACTGACACTCTCCCTACCTATAGTTTTCTGTCCCTAGAAAAAATGTTTTTTTAAAGCACACTATAGCACAAGGAGAATTCCCTCACTGTCCTTCCCTGTCCCTAGAAACAAGGATTCGCACAGTAAAACACACTGACACTCTCCCTACCTATAGTTTTCTGTCCCTAGAAAAAATGTTTTTTTAAAGCACACTATAGCACAAGGAGAATTCCCTCACTGTCCTTCCCTGTCCCTAGAAACAAGGATTCGCACAGTAAAACACACTGACACTCTCCCTACCTATAGTTTTCTGTCCCTAGAAAAAATGTTTTTTTAAAGCACACTATAGCACAAGGAGAATTCCCTCACTGTCCTTCCCTGTCCCTAGAAACAAGGATTCGCACAGTAAAACACACTGACACTCTCCCTACCTATAGTTTTCTGTCCCTAGAAAAAATGTTTTTTTAAAGCACACTATAGCACAAGGAGAATTCCCTCACTGTCCTTCCCTGTCCCTAGAAACAAGGATTCGCACAGTAAAACACACTGACACTCTCCCTACCTATAGTTTTCTGTCCCTAGAAAAAATGTTTTTTTAAAGCACACTATAGCACAAGGAGAATTTCCCTCACTTTCCTTCTTTGTCCCTAGAAACAAGGATTATCACAGTGAAAGAAACTGACACTCTTCCTACCTATAGTTTTCTGTCCCTTGAAAAAATGTTTTTTTAAAGCACACTATAGCACAAGGAGAATTCCCTCACTGTCCTTCCCTGTCCCTAGAAACAAGGATTCGCACAGTAAACACACTGACACTCTCCCTACCTATAGTTTTCTGTCCCTAGAAAAAATTTTTTTTAAAGCACACTATAGCACAAGGAGAATTTCCCTCACTTTCCTTCCCTGTCCCTAGAAACAAGGATTA
Source organism: Rana muscosa (assembly GCA_029206835.1). Taxonomy (NCBI): domain Eukaryota; kingdom Metazoa; phylum Chordata; class Amphibia; order Anura; family Ranidae; genus Rana; species Rana muscosa. The sequence continues at coordinate 57,905,232 of CM055119.1, forward strand.
TCACAGTGAAAGAAACTGACACTCTTCCTACCTATAGTTTTCTGTCCCTAGAAAAAATGTTTTTTTAAAGCACACTATAGCACAAGGAGAATTTCCCTCACTTTCCTTCTTTGTCCCTAAAAACAAGGATTATCACAGTGAAAGAAACTGACACTCTTCCTTCCTATAGTTTTCTGTCCCTAGAAAAAATGTTTTTTTAAAGCACACTATAGCACAAGGAGAATTCCCTCACTGTCCTTCCCTGTCCCTAGAAACAAGGATTCGCACAGTAAAAGACACTGACACTCTCCCTACCTATAGTTTTCTGTCCCTAGAAAAAATGTTTTTTTAAAGCACACTATAGCACAAGGAGAATTTCCCTCACTTTCCTTCTTTGTCCCTAGAAACAAGGATTATCACAGTGAAAGAAACTGACACTCTTCCTACCTATAGTTTTCTGTCCCTAGAAAAAATGTTTTTTTAAAGCACACTATAGCACAAGGAGAATTCCCTCACTGTCCTTCCCTGTCCCTAGAAACAAGGATTCACACAGTAAAACACACTGACACTCTCCCTACCTATAGTTTTCTGTCCCTAGAAAAAATGTTTTTTTAAAGCACACTATAGCACAAGGAGAATTCCCTCACTGTCCTTCCCTGTCCCTAGAAACAAGGATTCGCACAGTAAAACACACTGACACTCTCCCTACCTATAGTTTTCTGTCCCTAGAAAAAATGTTTTTTTAAAGCACACTATAGCACAAGGAGAATTTCCCTCACTTTCCTTCTTTGTCCCTAGAAACAAGGATTATCACAGTGAAAGAAACTGACACTCTTCCTACCTATAGTTTTCTGTCCCTAGAAAAAATGTTTTTTTAAAGCACACTATAGCACAAGGAGAATTCCCTCACTGTCCTTCCCTGTCCCTAGAAACAAGGATTCACACAGTAAAACACACTGACACTCTCCCTACCTATAGTTTTCTGTCCCTAGAAAAAATGTTTTTTTAAAGCACACTATAGCACAAGGAGAATTCCCTCACTGTCCTTCCCTGTCCCTAGAAACAAGGATTCGCACAGTAAAACACACTGACACTCTCCCTACCTATCCTTCTCTTTCCCTAAACTAAAGGAATCCAGGTTAAGCAAGAAAAAAATAAATGTCACTGTCCCTGCCTATGCTTCTCTTTCCCTGCTCCGGAACACACTACACTAGGCCGCCGTGCTGGCGGCCTTTTATAGTGTGGGGCGTGCACTAAACACCCTCAGCAATAATTGGCCACAGGCATCCTGCCTGTGGCCAATCATTGCTCTCCTCGCTGCCGGCGCTGTGATTGGCCAAGCATGCGGGGTCACAGTGCATGCTTGGCCAATCACAGCGCCTGGATGACACTGCGATGGCGTAGTGCATTGTGGGCCGTTTGCGTCACTCGAATTTGGCGCGAACGGCCCAAATCGTTCGATCTTCGAAGCTCATCCCTAATCCATACTATTCTTTCCAATTCTTTTTTGCTCAAACTCTCTTCCACTTCTACCCACTTTTTCTCCTTTTGTCTGTCCCCCTGCATCCAATCCACTATCCTCTTTAGTACCGCTGCCTCGTAATATCTTTTAAAGTCTGGAAGATATAGTCCTCCCTCCTGTCTGGGTCTGGTTAAGGTCTCAGCTGATATCCGGGGCTTTTTATCCTTCCATATAAATCTCCTCAGGATCTTCCCCAATATTTTAAAGAATGTATCTGGGATTTTTATCGGTAGGGATTGGAAAATATACAGTGCCTTAGACAAGATCATCATCTTAATTATATTTATTCTACCCAGCCATGATACTTTTTCTATCGGGTATCTCTTTAGTTCTGCTTTTTTTTTATTTAATAGGGGAATGTAATTATCTTCATATAAATCCCTTTCTCTATTGGACAGCAATATCCCTAGACATTTCATCCCCCTCTGTTTCCACGAGAATGGGTATAGGTCCACTATATCTGCACGTTCCCTCGGACTTAGGGATATACTCAATATCACTGTTTTCTCTTTATTAATTTTCAGATTAGAAATCTCTCCATACTTTTTGTGTTCTTCCAAAATCTTCGGTAATGTCTGTTTTGGATTTGTGACATAGAGCATCATATCGTCCGCGAACAAAGAGACCCTATGTTCCCTCCCTTTTACCTTAATCCCTTCTATGTCTTGATTCATTCGGATAGTTGCCAATAATGGCTCTAGTGAAAGGACAAAAAGAAGGGGTGAAAGCGGACATCCCTGTCGGGTCCCATTGAACAGTATAAACCTATCTGAGATGATTCCGTTTACCCACACCTGAGCCGAGGATTTAGAATAAAGCGCTCCTATCCATCTGAGCATATTGGGCCCTAGCCCCATATGTCTCAATGTTGCTAACATAAATCCCCAATCTAGTCTGTCAAAAGCCTTTTCGGTATCTAATGACAGAAACAACGCTGGTATTTTACTTTTTTTTTGCTTTTTGTATCAAGAATAATGCTCTTAGTATATTATCTCTTGTTTCTCTTCCAGGTACAAACCCTTCTTGATCATTTTCTATCAGCCTTGTCATAAAAGGTTTTAATCTTTCAGCCAATATCTTTGCGTAGATCTTTATATCAACGTTGATCAGGGATATGGGCCTGTAACTGGTACATAATGAAGGGTCTTTTTCTTCTTTTGCTATAAGAGTAATGTGGGCTCCTAAAGCTTCTTCTCGCATTGCCATGCATCTACCTATTGAGTTCATATACCTCTGATAGTATGGCATCATGGTTTCCACATATCTCTTATAGTATATTGAAGTATACCCATCTGGACCGGGGCTCTTTCCCATTTTAATACTTTTGATTGTTTGAGATATTTCTTCCTTTGATATTTCCTTTTCTAATTTATTAATTTCCTCCTCTGCTAGGTTTGGGAATTTAGCCCTATCCAGGTACTGTTTAATTTTCCTTCTTTTGCTTTGTATTGCTGATGGGCCTTGATCTTTAGTTACATTATATAAATTTTGATAATAATCTTGAAAGATTTTAATTATTTATTTCGTAGAGTGCTTCAAATCTCCTTTCTTATCTTTCATTTTGGATATAAAGTTCTGTGTGTTTCTAGGTTTAATTGTCCTAGCTAATAATTTCCCCGGTTTATTACCCATCACATAAAATTTCTTACTCGTGTTATTAAATACCCATTTAGTCTCTTGTTCCATTATATCCCTTTGTTTTTCTCTTTTCCCAGTTAATATTATCAAGGTTTGTTCTTCCTGACATCCTTTATGCTTCTGTTCTAGGTCCTGAATTTCTTCCAATAGGGTTAGTTTCTGGGCCTGTCTAATTTTTTTCCCTTTGGCCTTTTCTGCAATCATCCTTCCTCTCATAAACTCTTTGTGTGTTTCCCATAATATCGATGGGGAGACATTTTCTATGTTGTTTTCTTTAAAGAAGAGACCCATATCCCTCTCTGGGTCATCAGCTATCTTAGGATCATTAAGGAGGGATTCATCTATTCTCCATGTTCTCATACCAACCGGGATTCCTCCTAATGCCAGGGTCATCTCAACCGGAGCATGGTCAGAGAGAGTTATTGTTTTTATTTCTACCCCTCTCAATCCTTCGAGTAGCCGATGGTCCAGCAGGATATGGTCTATTCTAGAATACGACCTATGTGCAGGTGAATAATATGTAAAATCCCTATCTTTTGGATGTAAAATTCTCCAAGCCTCTACTAAATGCATTTGATATAGTTTATATTTAATTGCTCTAAGATGTTTTCCCTCTGACCTCAGTGATATTGGTTGGGTATCCAATACTGGGTCGAAACCAAAGTTCAAATCCCCTGCCAAAACCACCATCCCCTCTCTAAAAGCCTCTAATCTGTTCAATATTTTCCTCAGATACACTGCTGGACGTTTATTTGGGCAATATACATTGGCTAGCGTGAATTTCATGTTAAATAAAAAGCCCTTAATAAAAAGGTATCTTCCCTCGGGATCTGATTCCATAGCTTCTAATGTAAATTGTGTATTCCTGTCGAATCCAATCGCTGTTCCTTTTGCTCTTTTATTGGGAGAATAGCCGTATATCCAAGTGGGAAAATCTTTTGAGATTTCTCTAGTCTTGGATGTCAGCTTTAGATGGGTTTCCTGCAGAAACACTATATTGACCGAGAGTCCCTTCATCTCCTGCAGGATCTGATATCTCTTACTTGGACTATTTAGTCCTCGCACATTGTACGTGACTATTTTCAAAGCTACCATCTTCTGTTATTCAATTGTTTTATATTATATAGATAGCAAGACATCAGACACATAGAGGAGAGTAGGGATCTCGGATATTCTTCTGCGTTCAGGGAGGACTTATCGAATCTTACTTTTAAGGAGAGTATCTTTTCTAGACCAAGCTTTAACATAAAACATAGGGTAAGTTGAGACCACATATACCCCCCTCCCCCACCCCAATCATATTGCAAATCAATATTAGGACTCCCTCGGTCCGCGCTCCTCCTGGCGCTACGCTGAGCGGACCCTGCCTGGGGAAACCTTGTATGTCCTCCTATGCTCCTGAGCACCATCCTCAAATTTAGGAATGGTTCCAGGGCACAGGTGGGCTTCCCAGCTCCATGACCCCCCCTCCAGGCGAATTTATTCCTATACTACTATTAAACCTGACACTCTAAGCTCTATTCCAGTCATCCTCTTTCCACCTTCTCCATGCTGGAGGTCTCTTTTCCCAGTTATCGACTTGTATAAATTGTATATTCAGTCTATTACAAAATTCCTTAATGTCTTCTGGGAACCGTACATACGCTGAGACCCCCTGTTTTTTTACCATTAAACGTGCCGGAAACCCCCACCTATAAGGAATGTTATTTGCCTGTAAGTAACTTGTTAATGGCTTTAGTGCCCTTTTTCGTGCTAGTGTCTATGGCGCCAAATCTGAAAAAATAGAGAGTTTACTTCCTTTGTATTCCATTGGGTTAGTAGAGTTTCTTGTACTTTGGGAGACTTGCTCTTTTTGCTCATAGTCATGAAATCTTACTATAATATCTCTTGAAAAGTCCTTGTGTGCCTTATATGCTCTTTAGATTCTATATACCCTTTCAAAACGTATTGAAGCAGTTATTTCACGTTTTAGAGCCGTATTAAATATTTCTTGCAGCACATCTACTAGTTCTATGTCTTTAACCTCTTCGGGGAGTCCCCTGATCCGTAGGTTTTTCCTTCTGCTATGATTCTCTTGATCCTCAAGTTTATACCGGGCATTTCTTATCTCTATCCAGTCCATATTGGCTCTTTCTCTTAATTCTTTTATTGCATTTTTTTGTTCTTCTAGCTGTTCCTCTATTCCTTCAACCCTTTGTAATACACTTTGTATATCTTTCCTTGTTGCACCCATTTCCCGCTTATTGTTCATTTTAGACGTGATATCATTTCCATCATATCCGTCATATCCTGCTTTGTAGGGGGGGGGCTTGTAGGTCCTCTCCAGATATTTCCAATTGTTGTTGTCTCTCAGGTGTCTTCTTGCTTTTTGTTTCTGGGGTTTTAACCTTGTTGCTTTTACTCTTCCCTGGGGTCATCTCTTCCCTCTGTACTATCTCTAGGTACCCCTTATTTTTTACAGGTGACGTTGATATTAACTCTGCCTTTTTACTGGGACTCTCCACCATTTCATCTGATCCTTCCACAACAAGATAGGACTTAATTATATTACGGCTTACCCCCTCCCCCAGATTGACTTTGGGGCCCTTTTTTCCCATTATCTCCTTGCCAAAAGATTTTAGTTCCAGCAGGCCTTGTTATGCACAGACACGGTCTTTCTAGCCGTTAAAAGTGTGGTTAAATTCATCTTTTTTTTTTTTTTATATTATATCTTCAGAATGGTAATTTGTAGAAATTCAAAATTTCAAAAATAACAGTCTTTATCTTCTTTTTTCCTTTCTTATTTTCCCCACTTATCAACAGTTGGACCTCACAGCTTATTCTTACAATTTATGGTATTTAATAGAGAGTAATAAAGAAAATATATATATAGATTCAGTGGAGCAACTTAGTTAGACTTTCAGGTTTATACTTTTCAGCTGTATTCAGTTCTATATACAACAGGTATAGCAAATTGGCCCAGTATCTATTCCCTGTTTTTACATAGATAATTTATTCTCATAGGTGTTTTAGGGAGTCAAGTAGCAGGTTTCAGGAGGGTAGTTCAAATAGTTCAAATAAGTATACCATTCAGGCTATATTACAGCGGCAGTGCCTTCCCAGATGAAGCAGTTGTTGCGAACTGGCAGAGTATCAATTCCTTTTGCTTACCCTGCAATAGAATATTATTCCCAATTCTGTGTTCCCAATCACGGCAATCTCCTTATATATGTATGCTGATTTATTGCCCACAGTCATTTAAGGTTCTACTGCTCCTTTATCTGTATGCTCCTATTTTCTAGCATTTATCACGCTGTCTGGGAATCCCATAGGTTTAACATCATAGTCATACAGGTGAGGTAGGAATATCGTTATCTTACACCTTACCCTCAGTAGTCCAGTTTTTCACCTGTAGCCTGTGGTATGGAACTTGGGGCATGGAGAGATGAGTGTGGAGCATAGAGCCGGTCCACCGTATCCACAGCTTCTCACCCATGGCGTCTGCTGGGAGCTCTCTTACCTACTCTCGCAGGTTTCCGTACAGTCCGAGCACCTCCGATCACGTGATCACACGGGCTCCCCTCGGCTTCTCGGTCTCTCCTACAGCTTAGAATGCTACGGCATCAGCTGTTTCCGCCTTCAACCAGAGGGTTGCTGCTCGGCCCCTCCGTCCTTCAGATCCCCCTGATCCAGAGCTCACAGCCAGTGGTCCGGACACCTCTGCGTCAGCCGCTCCACAGCCAGTCCACAGCTGATCCCCCGATCCAGTCCGCCACAGATCCTCCGACCCGTTCAGCAAGGTGATTTAAATTATCTCCATTACTCCTTTTAGCTCTCCGGAGAGTACCTTAGTATAGGTTTAGACTAGATTGCTTCAAATCTTCAGAATTGGGTCACTTCAAGGCTGGATACATAGCAGAGCCACTCTTCCGAAGGTTCACCTAGAGGGATTCATGGAGCTAGGAGCTACACGCTGCGTTACGGTGCCATGTTGTTACTCCGCCCCCCCTGACACCTCATTGGGTTACCGCTCTTAGCATGAAAAACTCACCCCGAGCCTGACTCGGGATTACCGCTAAGGAGGTTAACATGGTTTCCTATGAAACACGTTCTGTAACGCAAATCTGCAAAATGCAAAAAGCACTAAAAATGCATAGGTGTGAATCCAGCCTTAAAGCAGAACTTTACCCATAACAACGTGTTACAAATAATGTTCTTTAGCAAGGAACATCCATTCCACATTAATAATTATGCTAACAGAATTAGTGTGCTGTCAATTGCCTCCAGCATTTCTCCTGTTTCCTCTTGCCCGAGCCTTCCATTTTGCTGAAGCACAAAGCCCCTGAGCAGCAGTAAATCATAATGTGGAATTAAACTCATCAACTTAACAGTTTGAAAAAACACTTACATTCATATAATGCTGGGATTGCTAACTGTCACATTTGCTTGTGTCCTCAACCAAACTGTAAAACTATCACATGGCTTGTGTGATAACCGATCACGTGTGCAGTACCATGACAGTTGCATATCAAACAGAAGCAGCTTCATTGGCTGTAAAAGATAGCAGGATTTAATTCCACTTTAAGGCTGTCAGTAGATCGGCCTCTACAAACTCAGTAGTGCCTAAAAATAGAGAGCAACTGAGCATGTGCAGAGCAGGGTGACAATGTGTATTATTGGATTGTACATAGTATAGGCACTTATTTTTAATGTTTTAACTAGCTATACCTGCAAAAGGGGCCAGCCTGAAGGGATCCAGCAGGACTTAATATTTTGACTGAAGTTCCACTTTAAGGAAAATATGTATTCTTTCTTTTAACAGGCTTTTGCCCTATAGCTAATCACTGTCTTTATGAGGAAATATGACAAAAACAATTCATCTTGTATTGAAACTTTCTTAGTAGGAATATTTAAGTCATTACATTGTTTTTATAACAGTTGCATAGAGAATACAGATGACAGCAAGATGATTTCATCCAATGAATTATTCTTCAAGATTCTGTGATATCTTATTTACTTGAAGACAATATTATCAGAAGCTTAGCAACCGAGCGTGTCTTCTTTTTATCTTTCCCAGAAAAAGAAAAAAAATATATAACATACAAACAAACAAAAGAATCTTTTTATCATATTTTGTATGAAGGTTAGATGAAAAGAAAAATATGACAAAAGCACAGGCTGTGAAAAAACTATATCTCTTTTACAACGCAAACAGGAACACTCATATAATAAGCAAGTATCATAAATCCTTGGAAGCCAAATCTTCATCATAAATTTCATTGCTTAAATTTAAAACAATAAATTGGATTTTAGCAACATTAACTTTTGTCAGTTTTGTAAATAAACTGAAATACAGAAAGTGTCTTGTTAACCAAGTATGTAAAAAAATGAAAAACAAAAACTAAAAAACGAAACAAAAAAAACCCTAAAAACTAAATTTAAAATTTAAGCATAAGTAAGCATTTTGTCTTTTTTGTTTGGCAGTAAAAGCTAAATCTTTATGACTGTTGTAACTAATGAAGCATTAGGTCAAAATATGTTAAATAACCTTTAGCTGACTTCAATTAAATAAATAGTATTCATCCTTCCATATGTTTCATCTGTTTTGTTAATGAAAACATCATGGACTTTTATTTTAAGTTCACAATTAACTTTATGTATTAGCAGATATGGAGAGTATGCTAAATATTTTTCAAAGGTAAAAGCAAAATGTAATTGTCTATTTAGGATCTATTTATGCTTATATTACATTGAAATAGATCTTTGCATAGGGAAGTAAATACATATGCAGAACAACTTATTTGTGACTTTTAAAGAGGGATTCCACCCACAATTTTTTTTTAAAAAAAAGTCAGCAGCTACAAACACTGTAGCTGCTGACTTTTAATAAGGACACTTACCTGTCCTACTCGCCCGCGATGTCGCCCCCACGAGGCCTGGCGCCACCATCCTCACTAAGGGAAACAGGCAGTGAAGCCGTGCAGCTTCACTGCACGTTCCCTACTGCGCATGCGCGAGTCTCGCAGTGTTTTCTGAATGGGCGGCTGCTCTCTGGGATAGACACAGTTCCCAGAAGGCAGCGCGCCCCATTCCCCAGAAGACGCCGCAAGTAGGACAGAGGAAGAAGACCTGCCGAGGATAAGGAAGAGGCAGATTAGGAACTTCCGCATAGCAAACGCTATTTCTGGTGAGTAAATTTTTTTTATTTTTTCTATTTTTTTGCAGTATTTTTATGTATTTTTTTTTTTTAGGGTGTAACTCCACTTTAGGCCATATGGATAATCCTTCTGAATAGAAAAGTTTAATGCAACTAGACTGTAAGCTCTAACGAGCAGGGCCCTCTGATCCGTCCCATATTGAATTGTATTGTGACTGTACTAAATACAAAAAAATTCCGCGCCGCCTAGTGGAATAGCAGCTCACACAACCAGTTGAAAATGGTGAGAACAAACAAAAACAAAAAAGTGTAGCGCTAAACTAAATGAGGACTGCACTTTGATCAAGTGCAGTATAAACAGTGATATGTGATTAAACAATCAACATGACATCTAACACAGATATGTGAAAACGTTCAGATAATCCACCGTGATGAAAATTAAATTAAACAATCCACCGTGATGGGAATTGTATAACATTGAAAATCATCAGAAAAATACTGTTACATACATTACATACATTAAATGACAATATAATAAATGAATATTAAAATGGTGAATGACAATCAAAATAATAGTGCTCCCAAAAAAACTTGACGTGAAGTGACCACCACCAATCGATTGTAGAAAAGGCTTACCGGAGAGAGTGGACCCCAAAAACATACGTTCAAAGGGTCAACCAGGCAAGAGTAAGCCACTAGGAACAGCAAATCCTCAGCAACAATTCAAACGGGAACCACAAGCTTCAATCCAGGATGGAAAAAAGTAATCGCTCCTGTCCGAATGTGCGATGAAACTTACGGACAGTGTCCGATTAGGACCAGGTAGTGTTACCAGATGAGTTGCAAAAAAGTAAAGGAAAGAAAAGGCACATAGCGTGATACTGTATAAAAGGGTAATTTAATGTAGGTAGGAACACTTACATTTAAAAGAGTATAACAGCGCTTGTCAAATACAGTATCACGCTATGTGCCTTTTCTTTCCTTTCCTTTTTTGCAACTCATCTGGTAACACTACCTGGTCCTAATCGGACACTGTCCGTAAGTTTCATCGCACATTCGGACAGGAGCGATTACTTTTTTCCATCCTGGATTGAAGCTTGTGGTTCCCGTTTGAATTGTTGCTGAGGATTTGCTGTTCACAGTGGCTTACCCTTGCCTGGTTGACCCTTTGAACGTATGTTTTTGGGGTCCACTCTCTCCGGTAAGCCTTTTCTACAATCGATTGGTGGTGGTCACTTCACGTCAAGTTTTTTTGGGAGCACTATTATTTTGATTGTCATTCACCATTTTAATATTCATTTATTATATTGTCATTTAATGTATGTAATGTATGTAACAATATTTTTCTGATGATTTTCAATGTTATACAATTCCCATCACGGTGGATTGTTTGATTTAATTTTCATCACGGTGGATTATCTGAACGTTTTCACATATCTGTGTTAGATGTCATGTTGATTGTTTAATCACATATCACTGTTTATACTGCACTTGATCAAAGTGCAGTCCTCATTTAGTTTAGCGCTACACTTTTTTGTTTTTATTTTGACTGTACTGTCTTCCCTGATGTAAAGCGCTGCTCAAACTGTTGGCGCTATATAAATCCTGTATAATAATAATAATGCAACCAATCAGAAGCCATCCTACTGTCCATAATGGTGGGCTTGACTGGTTGTAAAACATTTTGCCATTGTCACATGCTACAATCTTTTGCCAGTATTATTTATACAGTCCTAATCTGTGGTGTACCTGGATCATTTCTGACACAATGACCTCTATACAACAAAACTATTTATATAAGTACTAATGTGCTCACAGTGGAGCGATCAAGTGTATATGTAATATACAACACAGCTGACAGAGTGTAGCAGTCAGGAGTATGTGATGTTGACACAGTTTACAGAATGCAGTAATCAGAATTATGTAATGTACAGCACAATCTACTGAGTGCAGAGATCCGGAGTCTGCAATGTACAGCACCCATAATAAGAGGAATATGCCTAGGGGGTGCATTCTGCAGAGAGGTCAGTGTAGTGCCCACGTACATCAGTGGTCAGTGAAGAAGTGGCCCTCTGCATTGGTGGTCACTGAAGTACGCTGTTACCTTGCTGGTTAATGTAGTTCCTGTCAGATTGGTAATCATTGTAGCCATAGGTTTGCGCAGCCTATTGCATTAAAAAAAACAAAAAAAAAACACATGCATTCATATATATATATACACACTCCAAATAAACATTTTAAAATGTAGTAGGATAGTGGATGATGTCAGTAGTTTTTTATTATTATTATTATTATTACTATTATTATTATTATTACTATTTTATTTTTGTATTATTTTTTAAAATTTTATTTATATTTTTTATTATTTAAAAAAAATTCTTAGAAGCTTTGGTGAAATATCAGCAGGGGGAATCTGCTCTGCAAAGGGTGGTTAGGTTATGCCCAGCACACCCGGCACACCCCCTGCGCACGCCTATGATTGTACCCTATTATTACATTGGTGGTCAATAGAGAATTGCTCTTTTATATTACTGGTCCCTGTAGAGTCCCTTTATACCTGTAGTTGTTGTTGCATTGACCTATTACATTGGTGGTCAGCTTATTAAAGCATTAAAGTGGAAGTAAACCCTCCTATCATTTTCAGGCAAGGAAGCTGCCATCTTGGCCTCTGTTTAATCTTCAACTGCCATGATGCTGCACATGTGATCAGTTATGACACCAGCCATTGGATGGTTTGACAGTTTGGTTGAGAGCACAACCAATGCGACAGTTGGCATTCCCGGCATGCCGGGAATGTAACTGCTTTTTGAAACTGTTAAATCGATGGGTTTACTTCCGCTTTAACATCAGAGGCAATGTAGCTGAGAGATACAATACCACCAGATGTTACTCTGCTAGTGATGTCAGTGCTAGAATTATGTAGGCACCATCAGGCAGGAGATCAATAAGCTCAGGGATGTCTTTTTGCCTACAAATGGCAACTGGAGGTTCAAAAAATAATAATAATATTAAAACACAGTGACCAAAGGTCTAAAGTTAGTCATACACTGGCTTGCCCAAAATCTGTGCAGTGTATGGCCCTGCCGGTATTGCTTTGTTCAACAAAAGTCAATTGTTCGTTTGACTTTTGCCAAAAGAGGTTGTTGGAAAACTGCTGAACAGCACCTACATCCAACCAACCAGATGCAGGCACTCTTTGGGTATTCTGAGAGCTGTCAATAGCCAGGCAGGGAGGATAAGTCCACTCCTGCTGTTAGCATGGCTGGAGGAATCTGTTGCTTCAGCCCAAAAAAATTCTATACTTGTATGACCAGCTTTACACTCATAGTGGGAAAGCAAGAGTGCTAGCCAAAATTATTCTTAATAATTTACTGTGACAGAGCGAGACCCTGTCAATGTGAAAATGGAGGAGAATATAATACAGGATTCGCATTAAGGCTTAATGTGAGGTTCTAGACCATTGCTTCTGAGCGGAGAAAGCTGTGTTTTTGATTTTCTCCAGGCTCTATAGATCTGGATCAAAACTTTCAACCCTGTGTTCCGATTTTACCAGGTGCCTGCAGCTTGTCTGAGTACACAGGTGTGCAGGGTTGTAATAAACTCAAGCCTTAGGGCCCATTCACACAGGGACGACTTTGGATCCGACTTCAAGTCGCCCCAAGTCGCCCCTAGTCGCCTCAAGTCTCGCTGCATGAGAAAATCAATGTAAGTGAATGGAGCCGTCTTAATACACACTACTGCAGTCGCTCCAACTTCAAAAAAGGTTCCTGTACTACTTCAATCCTACTTCTAGGCGACTGCTAGGTGACTTGTACCCATTGATTTCAATGGAAGTCGCCTCAGAAGTCGGATCACTGTATTAACAGAAGCAACTTACCAGGAAGAGAGCATACATTTCTCAGGCAAACCCCTCCCTCCCCCTCTCTCCCACAGAGCTTATTCTTGTTTGATTGGCCACTGGAAAGCCTCCTGTCCTGGAGGCAACTTCAGTCGTGTTGTAAGTCGCCCCAAGTCGCGCTGAAGTTGCCCCAAGTCGCGCTGTGATTCAAACTCAAGTCCTGCCCAAGTTGCCTCCCAAAGTCGCGCTGGAAGTCGTGTTGCCCCTGTGTGAATGGAGTCTTAGGATAGCCCAGAGCTCCCAGTTTGGAGACACCTCCCAGTGCAGAAGACAGAAGGTCTCACCCAAGGGTCAGAGGTGCCCCAGCCAGGAGTCAAGAGACAAAAGGTCTCACCCAGGTGTCAGAGGTGCCTCAGCCAGCAGCCAGGAGACAGGATGTCTCATTTCAGGAGTCAGGTGGACTCCTATTGGGGTATCAGGAGAAGCCCTATCCAGGCGCAGATTGGGCTGTAACTAAAGGCTAAGAGAGCCAAGTAAAACAGAAGAGCTGAACAACACAGTCAGAGTGACTGGTAAGAAGAGCAATGGTGCTGTCAACAAGGAAGCCAAGTGGCTCAGTATTTTCTTTTGACTGCTCATATTGATGTGGAAGCACCCCTGCGTGGGCAACTGATCTCTATGTGAACTTTCCATTTTATTTAATAAAAGAGGGCTGTCATGCCCTTAAATACAGTTTTGACTGGTGCAACTCATTAGACAAGTATCTGCCACAGGAGTATAATCTCCCCAGTCCTGCATTATCTACAATCAGATTGTATACAAGAAGCCTGAATGAAACCTGGACATTTACATGTATGATCATTTTTTTTTAAGGACAGTCAGCCTGAGCTACTGCTCCAGTTAGTTATCCTTAAATTGATCTCAACTACCACTTTAAGCTTTTAAAAGTAAAAATCTTGCTTAAAGGCTATGTAAAGCTTTGTTTTTGTTTTTTAAAATAACAAACATGTTATTCTTACCTTCTCTTTGCAGTTGGTTTTGCCCAGAGTGGCTCTGATCCTCCTCTTCTTGGGTCCCTCAGCAGCGATTCTGGCTCCTCCTCTTCTCGAGTGCCCCGTTCAAGAGCCGCACTCCCTCTGGGCACTCATGCGGGTGCGCTCCCGTGTCCTGTTGCTGCATCCATTGACACAGACAGCAGGACTCGACCTCGCCCCCAGCTCCCGCATCATTGGATTTGATTGACAGCAGCGGGAGCCAATGACTGTGCTGCTATCAATCTATCTAATCAGGATGCGAGACACCGGCTGGAGCTGGTGTGCTCATCCCCTTCACTGGAAAGACCGGTTCAGGTAAGTAAAAGAGGGGCTCCGGGGGGCTGCTGCATCACAGGAGGTTTTTCACCTTAATGCATAGAATGCATTAAGGTGAAAAACCTCAAGGGTTTACAACCCCTTTAGGAACAGGCACCACAACATATCTGCTTTATTTGTAAGCTAGAAAATCCAACTCTGTGTGCCCATCTTAAACTAGTTTTATCTATTCTATGGCCTGACTTCTTTGACTTTTGGGCTAGATCCCATCAATTGTCACTCCTTTCCAGTGAAAATGTCCTTATTGGTCACTTAGATACTCTCTTTGAATATGTTGTTCTGGAGCAAAAAAAAAACTGACAAGGGTCCACTCCTAACCCTTTCCCACTCTATCCAAATTTAAAGAAAAATGTTTTGACATTATATACACTTCAACGTAGAGAACGATTTGTGCAGCAATGACTTCATGATAACCCTAAAACAGTAGTAAATTGCTGTGAGAATTGAATTTATCATGGAATGAAAGGGAAGGATAAATGAGTGGAATTAGACCACCCAAGAAGTACTTTAGTGTTTCTGTGATTCATGAAATATGAGATAATTTACTAAATTTTATATAGCTCCATGTGTCTAATAAAACTCTATCTACACAGGTACGGAATGTGATTTCTGTAAACCGTTAAAGAATTATTCTAACGATGTATACAAAAATAAGTGAGTTGTGGTCTTTGTAAAATAGCTGTACCAAGATCTGTTTGTCGCATATACTTCCCTATGACTTTGCTATGTCAGTATTACAAAGGATCAATGTCAAATTACAACCAAATTAAAACAAAATTCAATACTGCATATGTTCTTTCCAGTTCCTAATTCTTATGGATAGTCATACACATTGTCAAAAGCAGTGATGCAACAATATGACCATGTATAGATAGAAAACAATTCCAACAGTCAAGCACCAACCAATAACACTTAAATGGATAAGAATGAGATATAAAAACAATTTATATACATATAACAAATATTTGATCTCTTTTTGATCTGCTAAATGTACAGTTTTGTTTTATCTGTGGAAAAAAAGACGTTAAGTGTGCACTCTTCAGTCTTAACTCAACAAAACTTATCAGGAATTAGGACTAAAGAACACCTCCCCATGTTATGGAAAAGAGAAAACAGACAGGTGTTATGTAGTCCTAACAAACAGTACTGCTTCTCCATAAATACAGTATGGTTATCGACAGTTTTCACCCTAGGAAGAAAGTGTGTTACAGGTAGGATCACCTAGTGCAGCCCCCAAATTTAAAGTGGAACTTTACCCATAACAGCTTAATAAAAAATAATGTTCTTTAGCAAGGAATAAGCATTCCACATTAATAATTATGCTACCAAAATATTTTTTTTCTGTAAATTGCTTCCTGCATTGTTCCTGTTTCTTCTTGCTGGAGGCTGCCATTTTGCTGAAGCCCAGAGTCCCTGAGCAGCAGTAAATCTTTAGGCTGTCAGCAGATTGGCCTCTACCAACTTGGCAAAGTGTCCTAGAATAGAGAGCAACTGAGCATGTGCAGAGCAGGGTGAGACAGCGTATTACTGTTTTTTAAACAGTTTGGCTCCGTTCACAACATGTGCAGAGACGTGTGTTTTTCTGCACATGTTCTGCAAAGGCACAAAGAAAACAATTGTTCTCTATGTGTCTTTTTCACATCACAACACTAGTTTTATGTGCAGATTTTTTTCTGCGCAGAAATCTGCAATTTGTATACAACTCAGTGAAACGTGCATGAAAACGAATGTAATTGCGCGTCTCTGCAAGTGAAATCTTTTCTTTAGTTTTCCTGCATGTATGTGTGAACGAGGCTTATAGACACTTACATAGCTATACCTGCAAAAGACGTCAGCCTGGAGTAATCTAGTAAAAGTTCCACTTTAAAAAAAAAAATGTTACATTCCGTGCTAGGAATGTAACTGTCACGTTGCTTATGCTCTCAACAAAACTGTCAAACTATCAAATGTCTGGTGTCCTAACTGATCACATGTGCAGCACCATGGCAGTTGAAGATCAAACAGGCCAATATGGCAGCTTCCCTGGCTGAAAACAATACAGTAGGAGGGTTTAATTCCACTTTAAGAATTGGTAGGATGATTATATATTAAGTATTTGTTCCTGGATTTAGATACAATATGAATTAGAAAGTAAAGGTTTAGCTTCTAACTGACATTCCCTACATCACAAAGTTTAACGGCTTCCTGTCTGCGCCATTGTAAAAGGAGGGACAGGCAGAAATCCTATAGTTCTGGGAGGAGGTCATACGATAAACGATTGATCATTGTACCGGCCCACTTCCGTTACCATGTGTTCACAGCAGATCACACGACAGTTGCAAACAATGAATGGCTTCCTTTTATGCTATTCATTGTATACAATTGTGTTGCTAGATGTGATCGATCACAGGGATCACATGGTACAGACAGGGCTCCTCACAGCACATTTGTACCATGTGATTAGCTGTGGCCAATCCCAGCTAATCACAATACACAGTGTCTACACACTGTCATTCAGTAAAAATATTTGTTTATAGAAGTGGGATGCACTGCTATAAGCATTCATAGTTTAAAAAAATGATCAACTCCCTAGAGTGGTGCAGTGTTGCTATGTTAACACTGTAGTTCTCTGGTCACAGTATTAAAAACAAAATAAAAAAAAGAAAAAAATATTTTATAAAATTTAATAAAAAATATTAAATGTATTTTCTTTTTAACATACTGTCACCAATCAGTTTCCTTGGTCACTGCCACGCCAGTTATATGATGACACTGTAATGCACTGGTGTCAGTATGTAAAAACTTTTAATACATTTAAAAAAAAAAAACGTTTTTTATATTCTATTTCAAAAAATTGTGACAAAAAATTACAACTTCAAAACATGCACCATGCCTCTTAATAAATACCTCAGACTGTCTACATTCCAAAGAGGTAATTTGGGGGGTATTTGTACTGTCCTGGAATTTTCGGGTCTCAGGAAATGATTTGGTACATCAGAACTGATCGATTTTCAAATACAGTATACAGTATATACCATAGTTTATGGACGGACTGTATAACTTTCCTACAGACTAAATAATATACACTGATTAGGGTTATTTTCACCAAAGAAATGTAGCAGAATACATGTAGGTGTAAATTTATGAAGAAAGATTATTTATTTGCTAGAAACGAAGAAAAACATGTTTTTTTTCAAACTTTTAAGCCTTTTTTTGTTTATTTAGCAACAAATAAAAACAACCAGTGGTGATTAAATACCACCAAAAGAAAGCTCTATTTGTGTGAAAAAAAAAAAAAAAAAAAATTCATATGGCTACAGTGTTGCATGACCACACAATTGTCATTCAAAGTGCGACAGCGCTGAAAGCTGAAAATTGGCCTGGGCAGGAAGGGGGTAAAAGTGCCCTGTATTGAGGTGCTTGAAACAAAACAAGGGTTCTGATTGGTTGCTATGGGCAATAAGGTATTTTCTTGTTATCATCTTTTTTATTTATATGCACAAAATGACTTGTACAACAATATGTTCTATTTTTATTTATTTATTTATTTTATAATTTTTATGTTTTTTTAATGAAAGTAGAGTTTTCCTTCTTTTTTTTTTTAATGAACCATATACAGAATAATAACACAGTGCTTGAATGGAGACAAATGTATTCAATGAATGAGCCCATGAACCTTGTAAACATAACAAACATAGGTAGTTCTTGTCCTTTTATTGCAAATGAAGATCTGTCCATGTCAGGTGGTAATGCGTATGATGCATACATTTCTTTTTCTCTTTAGTCTGACATTTCAAAACCAAACTGTACTCTACGTCAACGGCTCCTTCTGTTATCAGCAAATGAAGAACATTTTATATCACCAACAAAGGCATCAAAATAAAGACGATACAAGCATCAATCTCCAGGATAACATCAAACTGCTTTCTGCTAGGGTTTGACCTTAGCGATGCCTATGGATAGTATTTCTTGTCTCAGCCCTTCACAAACAATCACCAAGGGACAGTTAGAAAACGCAGCTTTAATGGTGAAGGTTGGAATTACCAGATGCATCAAAAGACTTTAGTGTTGACCCTGGAGACTTACAACCCCTGGAAGGGTCTGACACCACACCTCCCTTAGTGCTGAATATTAGCAGGGCTGAGCTCTCAGTCATAGATTTTATTTTGCTTATTTATGGTATTTGTCATTAAATGCTGTAGCTATGATAAGGTGACATGAAAAATAACAAAACATGGATTCATAAGACTACAACGCGGCGGTGATTTAAACTGCTAGGAAATAAAGGATGAACAGCTTTAGTCTCCTGAAAGTATCAATAATGGTTATATAATTGTAAAATGACATGCCTGTATTAGCTACACACTTTGCCAGGACACAAAATGTCATTTCAGGTTAGGCTGGATTTAATATTATTTCTGAATACGTGTAAACAAGTCTCCAGAGCTTATTAGAACTACTTGTATTTAAAATGAGGGTTGTATAGCAGGGACAATGCTTTCCTGCACACAGCCTATTTCCTGTCTTTAATCCCCATAGACGAATACTGTCAACAGCCTCATTTAGCCTAAAATGGCAGATGACTCAGAACAAAAGGCTTCATGGTTACGTAAATATAATTTCTATTTATTGAGGTGTTGGTGAGTTTATGCTTTGTCCTATTAATAGCTTTCACACAAACTCACTTTTCTCTTTTACATTTATTGGCATTTAAAGTTAGTCAATAGCCATCTGTAATCTAATACTTGGGATTTCTACAGGTCTGAAAGACTATTGGGGTAGTAAGCACAGCTGGAAAGACCATTAATGGAAGGCTGGATTGTCCAATTTAGTCAAGCTTTCATTGTTTCAAGACAAATGTGATGGGTCACACCAGAATACTGCTTATCTTCTATACATGTAAATATGTACGCATACAGACCTCCCTTACCGATGACGAATGGGATACCATCCATGAATACACGCATTAGGGCTCCCTGAATGTAGCTATTCCGAAAAACTGCTATAAAGTTGAAACTAGATGGTATGGAACCCCATTTCACCTACATAAATTCTCTCCCTCCATACCAAATACCTGTTGGAGATGTGGGAAGGCGGAAGGCACCACGCTACACATTTGGTGGTCTTATTACACATGTCACCATGTTCTCTCTTGACTATACCGCAGCGCAATTTCTTTTACACCACACGACCCTACTGAAAAAAGACTACCACAAATTACTGGCTATACATATGGTGAATGTGGCAAAACTCTGCATTCTTGCACACTGGCGATCTACACACATCCTGATTATTAGAGAATGGTTTGCTAGGCTCTCAAAAATTGAGGAGATCCACATTTCCCAAGAGCGTATACAAAAATCTGCGAAAACATGGTCATGCTGGATTTGTTTCAAAACTCCTGAACACTTCCAATCCTACTGATTCTTAAATACATTTATGACCCATGTAAATTGTTATTAGCAGAAACCGTCCTAATTAGGGCAGACGGACAGGAGTAGGGGAGCGGGTATAGTCCTTGACCCACCTATACTTTAACCTAACCTTCACACCTTCTCCTCCCCCCCTCCACTTTCCCCTTCTCCCTTTTTTTTTCCATTCTGTCATTTTTCATTTTCATTATTCTTTTGGTCTTTCAAACATTTGTGCCCCTGCACACGGGCTTCATTGAACCTCACAAACTACACACAGTGGGGGTGAAATAAATCTGCTCTGAGATGCAATTCTTCCTTGTTTGACAAATAATTTTGTACTAAAATACTGTATTGTTCCTACTGTTATACTCTGTGGCTTTGATGCCATCAGTTATTTAAAGTGCTTATGAATGTCATGGACCTTCAGCCAATGTTTGAGATGTTTGTACTGTATATATCCTTTTTTATGCTTTCAATAAAAATGTTTTTGGACAAAAAAAGATTATGTACGCATATAGGGAAACCATAGAAATAACAAATTATCTGTCTGATTTGTACCTAATAAAGCCATGATTCTCACATTAGTGGTACTAGTGAGCCACACCTGACACAACAAACTGACAGATATTATCTGAAATGGCAATGGTGATGTTGAATATTTATTTGCCACCAAGGAAAGCCTAGGGGCATGGGCATAGATAGAAGAGATTACAGGATTCAACCCATGTCAAAAACACAGCAAGGCAAACTGGTAAAATTGTAAATTAAAAAATGTCGCGCACAGGTAAGTGAAAAAAGTAGAATACTGGTGAAAATTACTCAAATTAGTGAAAAAATATAAATACAGTGATGTATATATATGTATACATAAACACCAAAACGTGTAAATAACGGGAAATCAACCCCTCCTCAAAATACTGAGACAGTGTTCAAAAAATGAGAATTGAAATATTCATAAGTATATCTAAACAGTGTACTAAACCAATCTGTGATATTAAAACACGCCAGTTATTGACAGCATATGAAGCTGATAAGGTAATATTAAATAAAACATATACAGCTCGATGCTATTGTTAATAGTAACTGCAGTAATGCTCTAAATATTAAAAGGTGGAGATAGAAAGAGTCTATTCCTTATTAGTTCAAAAGAGGTCCAATGTAACACACAGTTCCCATACGGCAAAAAGTTGCTTCAAATGAAAGGGCAAGGGGTTGTGAGGAAATGCTGGAAAAAGGTAGAACCCAGGGTAAATCCACAGAAGTCACAGGAGAATTACATCCACCACGGTGTGTAGGGAATCAAGATGGGTACCTTACCGCAAAAGTTGGACCTCCACTGTGGCAAGGTCAGAAGAGCCTGCAGATATCACCCTCTGCGGGTGTCACGGCTCCAGAGTCCTTACGTTCCCTCTACCTCTCGTTGCTATGTCTCCTCCACTGGTGGCTGGTGTGCTCCAATTGTTTAAAAAGAACCAACAGACCTCCAATGTAGATACCAAAAAAGAAGAGGGAGGGACTCGGATAGTGTATTACCTCAAAGCAGCTTTATTCCAATCGTCAAGGTAAAAACAGGAATGCAAATGGAGCACACCAGCCACCAGTGGAGGAGACAGAGCAACGAGAGGTAGAGGGAACGTAAGGACTCTGGAGCCGTGACACCCCCAGGACCAGTACTAATACCCCGCAGAGGGTGATATCTGCAGGCTCTTCTGACCTTGCCACAGTGGAGGTCCAACTTTGGCGGTAAGGTACCCATCTTGATTCCCTACACACCGTGGTGGATGTAATTCTCCTGTGACTTCTGTGGATTTACCCTGGGTTCTACCTTTTTCCAGTATATGTTTTATTTAATATTACCTTATCAGCTTCTTATGCTGTCAATAACTGGCGTGTTTTAATATCACAGATTGGTTTAGTACACTGTTTAGATATACTTATGAATATTTCAATTCTCATTTTTTGAACACTGTCTCAGTATTTTGAGGAGGGGTTGATTTCCCGTTATTTACACGTTTTGGTGTTTATGTATACATATATATACATCACTGTATTTATATTTTTTCACTAATTTGAGTAATTTTCACCAGTATTCTACTTTTTTCACTTACCTGTGCGCGACATTTTTTAATTTACTACTTTACTGGATATGGTTTCACATATTTTATTTGTCGCAGCCTAGCTGCCAATTAGCACGATATTTTCACTTGTTCACATTAGCGCAGTATTATTTTTATTATTGATTACCAAACTGGTAAAATTCACAGGCCTCTCTAAAGGGCTAAAGCCTCGTACACACGGCCGAGAATACCGTCAAGAAATAAACGTCGGTTTTCCTGACGAGATTCCTGGCAAGCTTTTCTTGCCAAGCCGTGCATACAGACAGCCATTCAAAAGAACCGCCGTTCTTTTGAATGGCAAGAACGGGGTGACATCATCGACTACGACGAGCATGCGCTCGTCACATTCGATGCCGTCGCCACAATCTTTCTTCACCCTACACTACCCTAGTAAGCTACCGCGCATGCGTCGAAGTCTCATCAAGCATGCGCGGGCTTACCGGAGGACAGGTAAGCTTGTAGCCTCGTACACACACCGTTTTCTCATCGGGAAACAGGCCGACGAGAATCCTGATGAGAAAAACGAGAATCCTGATGAGAAAATAGAGAGCAGGTTCTCTATTTTTCTCGTTGAGATTCCCGGCAGTTTTCTCGACGAGAAAACATAAACACAAACGTTTTTCTCGGCAAAAAGCTCTCCCAGCAGTTTTCTTGCTGGTTCTTGCCGAGAAAACCAGTCCTGTGTACGAGGTTTAAGACATTGAAGAGTTTATTTTCCCATTATGTATAAAAAGTGGCAACTAATAATAGAACACTCATCCCATTATCACACAGCTGAACTGGGGAAGAAAATTTTGCAGAAAAAAGGACATTTTTATGGGTATTATGGTGTTGCAGGAAATGTCACTTTCTCTGTGTCACAGGATTAAATCCTGTATTTATGAGGAGAATGTTCTCCCTTTAGTGCAAATTCAAGGTCATCAGTGACACCATATTCTGACATCACATATTGTGGATGTGTACATGATTTTTTTTACTTTTAGCTTGGCTTTTAAAGTGGAGTTCCACCCAAAAATGGAACTTACACTTATGGAATCCCCCCCCCCCTCCGGTGTCACATTTGGCACCTTTCAGGGGGGAGGAGGGAGCAGATACCTGTGTAATTGTCAGGAAAGGCTTCACCGGCTGGTGGTGCTGTTGGTCCTATGGACTGAGGTACTAGTGTCTGCCAGCTGGTGTTCTCTTACAGCCAATATCTTTGTTGGAGGATCTCACCTGCTGGTGGTAATGCCTGATCCATGGACTGTAGTAACGGCGTCCACCAGTGGGTGTATTCCGGCAGTGTGGGGCAGGCAGCACTTCCTGTGCTCAGCTGTGACCTGAAGCTAATCACAAGCCTTCCCATAAATACCCAGCAGGTACAAACACTCCTTAACCTGGTATCTCTCTCCCTGACCTAGGACATGTGTTCTGGACTTTGAGCCTGCATCCTGCCTGACCTGATCCGACCTGATCCCTACCTTGAGCCCACCCTGCATCTGTCCCTCCTTTCTCCTGATTTCCACGGTCCCCTGTCTTCCTGTTACCTGGATCCCTGCTCTGCAGCCAATCCAGCCGTTCCCTCCATGTTCCTGTTTGGTTCCCATCCATACCCATCTGCTTCCATCCCCTTGTGTATGACCTCGGCCTAGCTTTCACTATGATTCCGGTATCTCCCCTTATTGTATATATTTTCTATACTGTTATTTGGTTAGGTTGCTGCACTGTGTTCTGTTTGAGTGGTTTATTTGTCTGTTTACTTTTATTAATAAACTGTTATATTTTCACCTACACCCGTTTGGTCTCCTCTGTGCAGTCACACAGTCTGGTTTGCTAGCATTCCATGACAGTATACCAGGGCCATCCCTAAACCAGACGTGGCTGCATTGAGGAACCATACTGGTTTGTTAAATCCTGTTAAGATGGATAATAATGAAATCATTTATTATTCTCTGCTGGCAGCAGAGGATGAAGAATATTGTCATCAGATTCTAAAAGATTGGACCAGTGACCAGCTGATAGAAACCATACGATCAGCTTATTCCCAGCTCAGCTTAAAGCCAGCCCTGTCATTTATTCCCGATGGGAGTGATGATTTTTCGCCCCCTTTCAATTTCGACCAAATTGAATCTTTAGTATGGCTATTAGAGGATGATCCAGCCTATTTTTGGGAACATTATTCCTCCTGTTCCCAGCAGGTGTTGTCCGATTGCATCCATTCAATGCAATCCCTGGTCAGACAGGCTGTGTGTGAGACAGTTTTTGTCCAACCTGTGCTGCAGGCATGGTCAGATTTCCTGAACCTAGCCAAACCACAACATTCCAGTCCTGCCATTAATCACCTGCCTCCCCAAGAATTTATTTGCCCATCGCCTATGGCAACCCCAGTTACAGCCCAGTTTGCACAGCCCCCTACCATGTATTATTACCCAGTCTCTACCTGTTGCACCTACCCTGCCTTCAATCCACCTGCTTCTTCCCTTCCACCTGTAGCAAATCCACAAGAACCTCCTCCAGTCACTGTCCCCGTATCTCTGTCGCATTCTAGTCATTCCTCTTACTCAATTCCATCTTTTTCATACATCCCCCCCATTATTTGGAAGTCTGCAGTGACTAAGTCTAAGAAGAAGCGTAAGTACATCCCGACCCACACAATGCTACCAGTAACCCAACCTACCTCCACACCCACCAACCTGCTCCAGCCTGTGTTCATGCCAGTAGAACCTGACGATCTACCTAAATCTGACGTCCCCATGCCTTTTACCCAGTCTGACGCCCCAGTGCCTTTTACCCAGTCTGATGCCCCAGTGCCAGTTTACCAGCCTGAAGTTCCTGTATCGGTCTGCCAGCCTGAAGTTCCTGTACCGGTCTGCCAGCCTGAAGTTCCTGTGCCAGTCTACCAGCCTGAAGTTCCTGTACCAGTCTACCAGCCTGAAGTCCCTGTGCCAGTCTGCCGGCCTGAGGTTCCTGTGCCAGTCTGCCGGCCTGAGGTTCCTGTGCCTGTCTGCCAGCCTGAGGTTCCTGTGCCAGTCTGCCAACCTGGGGTTCCTGTGCCACGCCGCCGGCCTGGAGTTCCTGTGCCAGTCTACCAGCCTGAAGTTCCTGTGCCAGTCTGCCAGCCTGAGGTCCCTGTGCCAGTCTGCCATCCCTGAGGTCCCTGTGCCAGTC